>OX387648.1:20000000-22400000 GCA_947568875.1 Fissipunctia ypsillon
TGGAATGAAATTTGGAATGCCATTTCATACATAAAATATTATTTTTATTACAGGATATGAATCAACAATTGTAATGAAACCCTGATTAAGTTTGTACATTGAGAGCAAGGAAAGTGTGATTATAGCTGTTATCGTCAGCATTCAGCGGTAAACCATAAAGAGGACTTTATTGAAAATTTTTGATTGCACAACAATGGCAAATGGCAAACACACATGAAACAATGAAAACATTTGCACAAAGCACACTTTTAGCTAAAATTATGCAAGTTCATATGTTATTAGAGTTTTGCACTCAATGAACTTGACATTAATTTAACTGCTTTACATAAACAAATTGATTTTCAATAATATGAGAAATTAACCACTAGGGCATTGAGTAGTATTGTTATAATGCAATTTAAGAAGCAATAAAATGATTACTTGATACCCTGATAGTTCCAAAATCTCTGATATACACTATTCTCTTGGTATCTCTAGAATATGATTAATCTAGATCATTGACAGTTCAGTTAAGATTCCAATAGATAAGATACACCTACACAGACCTAGATGTTGTATTGTCAGTTTGAGTTTAAAATATTCAGATACACCAGAACTTGTTTGTCACAAAGCAATAGTTTATCTTGTTAATACACTCATTTCACTACATAAGTTTTGGTGTTTATATTTTTTGTTAAATCTCTTGGATTTGAAAGAGAGCTTGTAACAATAACACAATCAAATTTCAAGACTCAATGGAGGGGCACAATCTAGGCCGCTTCCCACGGCTGAATACGATGCGACGAGACAACATGACACTGCACAGCTGACTGAAGGACGGGCCCCCGCCCCGCGCTACCCCCGGCCCCCACCTTCCCCTGCGCCCTGTCTACGTCCTGCGCCTTGCGCCTAGATTGCACCGCACATGCATTATGCCGATTAATACATCGATCAGCCCCAGGTGTAAATTGCGCACAAGGGTGCTTTACTTTACGTAAATTGACACACCTGAGCTTAATTTGTAACTTGTAAGCTAAGCTCATCATAGAAGTTAATATGCCATACAAATTCATTGATTTATTAATAATTTAATCCCCCGATAAGCGATTAAAACGAAAATAATTCGTAGTCAGCAGTTATTGACCCCATAACGACCTGAACCACACGTGATTAAGGACCACAAAGAAAAGTTATCCTCGTGAAAACTTATCCTGGACAGTATTTCTTTAACTCGATTCTTATTCAGGAACAAAAGGAGAATAACTAATAAAGGATTTCAATAAAATATAAAATTAAAGATGAACAGAATAACACGAGAATGAACTTGAACCAAAATGGGGCAGGCTCGTAACTTTTTAGTGACTGATTGTGGGATAATACTTTGGATTATAGGATCTCAGGTTAAACTGTATTTATTATACATGTGCGAAAATTACATAAAACAACAATTTACCTGAGGTAAAGTGATATATTTGTCACAATTATTTTTACACTACCAACGAATAATAATTTTCATTGCAAAACTAAGAAAGTCCAGACAGGAGGTTCCGGTGACGAATTAGCTTTTACACAATAACAAATATTACAACACCCGAAATATGACAGAAATTACTTAGAAAGCTAACTGATACAAGCAACTCGCTAATAAATGCAAAAATCAAAAACTTATGCACATCCTGCCTAGCACCGCCATGTTCCATTCGTCGATGAACAAAATTGAATGAATGAAATAGAACACGAATGACTGATTATCCTTTGCAGAATCATCGCCTACATTTGTCTATGCTATCATTGTTTTTACAGTTGGCTGCTTACTAAAAAAAAATAGCATCTATCTAAATTCCTAATTTAGATAAATGCTTGTCTTCTTGTAGATCTAATGCTGCCTGAAGTATAAGCACAGAGTATAAGAGTTCTGTGTGCTAGATAAAACATATTTTTTCCGCATTGTTACTGGCCCACAGTGTACGTTTTCGAATTTTGATTTTCCGCACAATTTTCTGCACAATTTTCTGATTGCAGTGGTAGAACACTGAATATAATCGCCGTCGTCGTTACGAACAAGCAAATATTTTATTACCTGAATGAACAAGTATGTTTTGCGTGCATCACTGCTGCTGAAGCTTTCGCGCTGGATTTTAAATAATATACTACCACGTAAAATATTATTTACAACCAGCCAAGTGCGAGTTGGAATAGCGCAATAAGTATTCCGTAGAACCTTATTCCGCAAACTTTTACCTAACAGTATACATTTAAGTTGAAAAAGTAACTCAGTGCTTTTTTGAGCTCGCTTCGCTCGGCTTTTCCAACATTTTCTTAATCATGAAACTTTAATTTTTGCATGCATAAGCTGACCTCAGAGATGATGATGATGTTGAAAGAAAAAGGAGGGCGCTGTCGCATGTCAGTGAGACCTAATATGATCACTCGCAGGTTTGCACGTTGTTCTACAGAAGTTAAGAACCCTATTTCGTGCATATTGCACCTAATTTTACACAGTGTGTAGGGTAGATTACACTAAAAAATCGTACAATTGAATCATGAGTTCCGGGTATGGATAGGGCGGTTCTGTTTCTGTAGCGCATCACGGATGTTTGCTGATGCTCGTGTCGATTGCTTCAACGCTACGATGCGAAAAAGATGAGCCTCCCTGTCCCTGGTGCACCGGGTGCGGGCCAGCCCCAACATTATACTGCAGTTGCGAGCAGAATGGGCTGCTTGTGTGTGAATCGCTGTTGCAAACTTTCCACATCGGTGTTGAGCTTGTAGTAGGGATTCTCGTAACTATAGGGCAGTGTGTAGGTTAAGTGTATTAAATAGGAGTTCCTTTTTCGAGTTATGCAGAAACTGAGAACAAAGGAACATTTTGGCACACCATCTTGTGTAGGTTGAGTTACTTTGTCGACTTATTTATTTTTAATGTATTTATATTTAATTAACAATTAACAATAGACTTAGTATGTTAGTAACATTAAGTATGAATGTTCAAAAGAGAAACTAAAAATTCCATTTGCAATCGCCAACGTCACCCAAAAAGCAGTGGGACTGAGCCGGACACATTTGCCGCATGTTGAATGAGTCATGGGCCAAATCTACTACCATGTAGGTCCTAGAAAACGTTCGGCGACATCGAGGCAGTTCCAAACAGAGAGGAGTGGTAAAGAGAAAGGGAGGCCTTTGCCCTGCAGTGGGACAACATAGGCTAAAAATAATAAATAATAATAATAATTACAGGCACTTGAATAGTCAAGGACCTTGTCTCTAGTCAAAATATGAAGCTAAGAACCTTTCCAAGGCGGGGTCACCGGCACCCTAATTGCGTAACACACTATCAATCACAATCTGAATGATTTTGAAGCAAATTGCTAATCCATTACTTCATATGTTAGAAAAATTTGTTTGCTCAACAAAGTAAATAACGCAACGAATGTTGTTGAACTGTCATAATGAAACCGATTCCTACCGTAAGTGTGTTACGCAATTGCCCCGCGGGTGCTAAAATTTCGAACTCGTAACGCTTTCCTCTTACTCTCAAACTTTTGTGCATGAGTCATTGATATACAAGGCACGCAACATCAAGCCTTGTTTCCCCGAAGGTTTCGGCAGAGATGTACCTATAGTACACTCACATTTAGCCAGTTATGTTTAAGTCCCATGTAATAGGGGGCGAGCCTATTACCATCAACCGGACACTGATCCAGACTTCGGGCTGCTACTGAGATATTCCGTCGGTGATCGGTGCAGGTATAATATTCCCATGTTATCTTATGCGCTCACTTATAAACAGGTTTAAAGTTGTCGGTGCCGACTATCTGAACCGAGCCTGCACCGATCGGTACCAACCTGCACAAGCTCGCCTGTACCGGAAACCTGTTTCTTTATGTAAGCATCCATACAACGGTTTTTAGTATATCAATTATGAGTCGATAAAGAAATTCTTATTTCTGTATGAATGTTCAAAAGACACCTAATCAAGAATTTTATTCCAAGACATGGTATAATAGCCCACTAACACGTATGGCCAGGCAATATAATAAAAGGTCCAGCTTGACAGATTACCCTATTGATGTTTTCGCCATGAGTTTCGCTTCATACAGACGTTAGACGTTCCCTATTTAAACAGTGCGAAGAGTGTACGTCTATGTAGTTCAAATTGACTTATTTTGTAGTGTTCTAGATTAGAAACACACTTTTTATTGTTCTCCTTTGTCTCTAATATTAGTATTATTTCAATGTCATGCATCCCTGTTATATACTAAAATGCCAATTTTTAGATGTTATTTAATTTGAATTGTAAGTGACTGTGCTGTTGGTGTGCTTATAATAAATAAATAACAAACGAGCTCGCCTCGCTCTCACTCTTACATCCTACATTCTTTTCAATGATCCCCCCACGTAAAGCCAGCTAAGTACGTCCGTGAATAGCATAACGTGGAGATAAAAATGCACCTCCCTGAAAAAATGTTTCTGTCGGGTGCGAGGCCCATGGCGTAGATAGAGTATAATTATTACGCACTTGATTCTTTTGTCATTATTATTTTTTTACATAAATTGAGAAAACTTATGGGGCCTCATTTATTTGCCTCCCCGAGACTGGCTAAAGCGTCTGCTACATGGTCGCCAACCGCGTCCCAGACAGAGATGACCTTGGTTGGCGACCGGCAAAGATGATGATGTTTCAATGTTTGGTCGTAAACCACCATCTACACGGTTGAAAACCACCACGCCCTCCCGCTCCACCCAGAGCACAGAACATATTATTACACCCTGACGGCCAGACAGCAGAGCGGGAGAAGTCATTTGATTTCCCACCAAAAAAAAGGGTCCCCGAAATGATCAATTGCAATTGTTAATTTTAACGTGATTGATACAAATTGAACGTCTACCAAGTGCAATTGTCAATATTACCACAATATAAATTGATGGCAAATTGATCAATAGCAATTGATCGTTTCGGGGACCCCTTATAACTCTGTGACGATCAATCTGTCATCAGTTAACTAGGTACCTTAAGCGACCAATCAAGAATCATCACGGTTCAATGTAATAGGTCTTTTGATTAGCCCATCGGCTCCTGCAAGGCGTCCTCCTGGTAAAAATTGTCTAAGTTTTTTGTAAAACATAGGTTGGTGTAAATCAGGTGTTGTAAATAAAATATGTATAGAGATAACTATGTTTTGCCGTATGGCGTACAAATAACAAATTTAACAATTTCGCTTGGCATAGAGTATGTATGGCTAAGTAATAACAGCCGCATGGGTCGATCTATCAGGTTAAGCTACGCTTGCCGGGGTTGTCCGTGGATGGGTGACCATCTTTACATACCGAGACTCCTCCGTGCCTCGGAAAGCACGTTAAGCCGTTGGTCCCGGCTGTCATTCGTAGATCTTTGATAGTCGTTACGGGTCGTCAGAAGACCGAAAGTCTGACAACCAGTCTTACCAAGGGGTATCGTATTACCCAGTTACTGGGTTGTGGAGGTCAGATAGGCAGTCGCTCCATGTAAAATACTGGTATTCAGCTACATCCGGTTAGACTGGAAGCCGACCCCAACATAGTTGGGAAAAGGCTAGGCAGATTGATTGATAGAGTATGTATAAATAAAAGTCGTCGCTGGCTTATGGAATGGATGCGCCATAAACGTTGCTTCTACCCTGGCTGCTGGGCAGGTGGTCGCGGCTGGGCACATGGCTGGGGCCGCAGGCCACATTTTGATTTGGTACCGAAACTGGTTCCATCCAACCAGTGAGTGGAAAAAGGTGAATAAAAACTTACCCGGTCGGCTCCCACACACACAGATTTACAAGCAACGATGATTTTCTTCAGCACGTCATTTATTTCAATGTTTAAATAATGCAAAAGTACTAATTACTGGAAAGTTTCCAGTAATTATTAGTTAAAAATGTTTTACATTAACTTATTTTGTATTAACGTAGACATTTTGTATTAAAAAAATAGTATCGTACTATTCGTCTTACCGTGTAGTGTATAAGCAGCTTAAGTCATTTACGAAACACCATTGCAACCTTCCCCTAAAATCTTGTATCTAACTTCACTTTATTGTTCGATCATCCATCGTTCATCAATCAAGCGGTCGAATAATTCGTAATTTTACTTATTTTTTTCATATTTGTGCCAATCGTTACGTTAATTTAGTGTTATTAATTCGTTGGAAGTCCGTGGATATTTATAAATGTAAATAATCATCCTGTTGTGTTTGCAAACGTGCATATGCTTTGTTGTGAGAACCACCACCTTTATCTGCTGTCATTCTGAGCTGTAGCAACTGAATTTTTCGATAATGAAACATAAGATATCCTTTGAATGGTAGGTTATCGACTGAACTAGAGTACAAGGATAACAAATCAGTATTCAGTTGTTGATGTGTCGTGATGAGAGTGGTGTTCTTACACGGAGCAGTCATCGGGAGAATGTGTGGTGGCGTTTAGCCTTAGTGGCAGAGGACGTCAGAAATAGGATCCAGCATGGAATCGGTGAAGGACGAAGAACGTTTGCGGCGGCTGCGCGCCCTGGAGGAGCGGCTGTGTGACCCTCGCTCCACCGGCAACGTGGACTGCTTGCTGGACACCGTGACGGCACTCATCTCCGACTGCGACCACCCGGCTATCCGTCGCATGAAGAACGTCGAGGCATACACCAGCAGATGTATGTACTCTATGTTAATTCATTATCACATCACAAATATGATTTAGTTATACATTGTTGTACAACAATGTTCCATTCTAAAACCATGTTAAACCAAAATTAATTTATAAATTGAATTGGTAAAATTGAGTTTGGGTTGTTATTAAGGCTCTGATGACATTCAGGATGATAATGCAACCAGTAGGTACCTGCACTGGTGAATATTTATCAGGAAACAGTCCATGAAACATGAAAACACAAAATTGATGCAACTTAGGCAACTGAACTGATTATGTCTATGTTACTTTATCAATGTTTCTCAAGCCGTACATTTAAAGATTGGCTCCCGTCTGACCCACTAGCGCTGTAAAATACACATTCCTATTGCTTATATGCAGTATTTGGGAAAACATGTCTAGTTTATTTTCAGTTATTCAGATTATTGAAAATGTGATGACTATTAGAATATGTAATAGAAGATGACTATTGAATGGCTTCTATAATTAAATGTAAGCTGTTTATTGTCTGTCATTCTGTTGATTTTGTTATTATTGGCAGAGCATTAGCATGACTTATTTGTTCCTAAACATAGAAAGGAAATGTTACCTTGTTTGTTAGAGACATCTTAATATTTTCATGAATAGAGAAATGTTTTGTCTGTTTTAACATTCAAAAGCAAGTGTGCACTGATTCTAATGGTATTAAATATCAGCCCAGAATTCTTATCTATTCTTATTTACAAACACTTGGCAAAAAAACCCACTAGGTATGCGATGTTTATGTGTTTAGTGCAATGGTAAAAATTTTATATTTCTGCACAATTAATAATGTAATCTAATGTGCAATGCTGTTTAATTAATAAGTTTGTTATGATTACATTACATGTAGTAGATACTTAATCAATTAAGGAATGATAGCATGCTACTTGTATATTTATGATAGATAGATAGTTGATTACACAAGCACTGTTTGAAATAGTGGTCATCCTATTTTTACATCATACTATGACTACCCCATAGCTTTTTTTTCTTTTATTTAGTGATTTTTATCTTGTGGGTGTATTTACAAACCCTGATGCTATATAGGGTGGTCCAAATAGTGAAGTCCAAAAGAAAAATCTGAATTTCTCATACCCAGAGGTATTCGAAAATACCCCATGTAAGTTCCTGATTTTTTGTAGTTTTTGATACCCAGACTCGAAATATCTTTCTACTGAATAATGGGCTGGTGTCCGTAACTCATGTCTGAGTCTTATGCGTACGGTGAGAAAATCGATCATAACAACTTTCTATAGGCAGTGCTAACTTTTACTCGACTGCCCCCGAAGGAGGGTACTTAGAGGAAATTAAGTAAAAAAAAATATACATATGGTTTTGTTTTGATTTTTATTTTTTCAAGAACATACTCCTTTGTGGTCAAAACAACAAACACCAATAACCAGCTGTTGTAAAGTTGTGATCCGTTCATGGCAGTTGTTCACCATAAAACAATGCTGATTATATTTTAATTATCGTAAAGTGTAACATTGTATGGTCTGCAGTAGTTGTAGCTTGAATAACATCCAGTTTGAACTATGACAATAGACTATTATTATTAATTATTCTGCATCTGATTGATTGTATAAAAATTATTCAATGAGGAACTGAAAATATTGAAGATGGATTACTCGCATTTCGTATTTTCTGGGATCAATATGTATTTTCGGTGTCCTGGTACTTAAGTTTTATCCTGCTGTGCCCTAAATGGTATTTCTGTTTAGGCATATTATACTGCTTACATACTTATGATGTTTGCATATCTTCTGATTCATATGTAACACAGATGTTTCAGAATTCTCCTTGTACTTAATACAACTAATTTTAGTCTCAAAATTGTCCTAAAATGTTAGTTTGAAAACCAGTTTATTTTTGTAATGAGCATAATTATTCTTTTTGCAGCTAACTGTGTGCCTCATTATGTTACTTTGTTATTCTGATGATTGCAAACTTATGATTATTATACAAGGTGGAACAGAACGATTGACATTCCTTTAAACCACATAAAGAGAATCAAGTTCTTTACCCATATACAAAAAATCAATCAAATCCAATGAATACTTTAGCCACAGGAAATTATTTTTCATTTTTTTATTTTTCAACATGATGTAGATCCGAGTCCGTAATTAATAATAGGTAAACATTGTAAGGTCAAGAACCTGTGTAAAACATTATGTTTCTCTTCTCTGCGTCTTAATATTCTTGAAAGACAGAGGAAGGTATTATAAGGTTCTACCCTGGCGCGCCCCGCTTCCTCCCACAAAATCTTACAGCTAGTAAGAAAAAGAAATATTAATTACTTATGCAAATTATGCATGTGGTGCATAGACAATTGCGAGTGTGTGTGTGTGTGTGTGTGTGTGAGCGGAATTTTTTCGGCAAAAAGTGTCGGGACTCGATGATTAATCAGTGCACCGGCGCCCTTTGAAGACAGCATCCGCTATTTTTTTTTATCACGAGACGAGCCGCGCGCGCATTGCCGTGACTTTATGATAAGTTTTTGTTGCTATTGACCTGACACCACTGTTTTTTTTTTTTGTGGGGGGCCGTAAAAAACGAGGTGTATGCACGAGAATTGAACACTGTGGACAATTTAAATATTAAAATAATTAATGCCTTCGACTAACTAAAAAGAATGGCAGATGGGGGACTTGTTAAGTTACGAGTCCGTGAAAATTTAATAAAACAATGTCGCTTGTGCATAATTAACAACGGACACTTAAAATTTAAAAATTTGACTCTATTGATAATGTGAATTCTGATTGTGATTTGATATTATATGATTGTGTTATTGTTGTTGTGTGTGTGTTTTATTTGTTTTTGTGTTGTTTTATTCAATCAGTGATCTGTTAATTAACAACAAGCAACTTTGAGTTTTTATTGCTTGTATTGCGTAGATAAAGCGTGTTTACTTTTTGTGCAGTTGATTCTGCTATTTATTTTATTTGAAAACTGCAATTTTTAAATTTTCCATTAACAACTAATCTTCGTGTTTTAAAATGTTTCGATGGATTAGTACTGTGCTCGTTTTCATTTAATGTCGTACATCCAGATACACTTTGTATAGGTGTTGTCAACTTGAACTTTTTACTTATTTCGGGTTGCATTGATTTCCTTATTATATTAATTATTATCTATGTTTTTGGTATGGAAAGTAGTTTTTTTTTTAAGATTCTAAAAGTAGCCAAATGCAAGCCTTTCAATAATAAAAAAAAACTGGCCAAGTGCATGTCGGACTACACACAATGAAGGGTTCCATAGTTGGGATGAATTTATCCCAAGAACAAACTTAAAATTGTGGTTGAAAAACATGTTCTCCCAATATTCCAGCTACAAATGTAAGTTTGTATGCACAATATTGAGAGATTTACCATGTTACAACAACAACATAACTGGCGAAGTATGGGTGTACTATAGGTACACCTCTGCCTAACCCTTCGGGGAAACAAGCCGTGATGTTATGATGTTGTTACCATGTTATTTTAAGACCATAGACTTATAGGTTTTCCTGTAATGTATAAGCATATATGTAACTATTTTCTGTAATATTTTAAAATTTCTAGGCTCAGTAGTTTCAGAGATAAGAGAGGCGGGGAAAGGTTAATGTTCATCTATTTTCTTAAATAACTTTAAAGCTATTTATTTTAAAATAATAAAAATAACATATTTTAGACCCTCACCGTAACCATTTACATTTGATATGTCACACGGTACAGTTTGCAAAACTTTTATTTTTATTTTCTTATTTGCCTCCCAAAAGTGACTCCTATATTCACAATTCATTTATTTACGTTACACAACCGTTTTTGGGTCACAGAAAATTCATTATGTGTACCAAATTTCAATTTGATTGGTCTATTATAATAATGTTGTTACCATCTTGCATGCATGTATTTTCTTGTATGTATAACACATGTTTAAGCAAACAAAAAATGATCTTATTAGATTCTGAGCAAATTGGCTGTGACAGACGGACAGACAGACACACGAACCACGAGTGATCCTATAAGGGTTCCGTTTTTTCATTCGGACATACGGAACCCTAAAAATAAGAAAATATAACTTTTCTTGACATTAATAAAATGTGTTTTGTTTGTTGTAGATGAGACTTTTGCTTCAGACATAGTAGACCTGCGTATGAAAGCAGCAGATTTTGATTTGATAAAGGTGATTGGCCGAGGGGCATTTGGTGAAGTGCAACTAGTCAGACACAAGTCTACACGTCATGTATACGCCATGAAGCTACTCAGTAAGGTTGAAATGATCAAGAGATCTGACTCCACATTCTTTTGGGAGGAGCGGCACATAATGGCACATGCTAACTCTGAGTGGATATTAAAACTACACTTTGCTTTCCAAGACCACAAATATCTGTACATGGTCATGGACTACATGCCTGGTGGTGACCTTGTTAGTCTTATGTCGAACTACGACATACCTGAGAAGTGGGCTAAGTTCTATACAATGGAAATTGTCCTTGCATTAGACGTAATTCATGGTATGGGTTTTGTACACCGAGATGTAAAACCAGATAATATGTTAATTGACAAATACGGACATCTAAAGCTGGCTGATTTTGGTACATGCATGAGAATGGGACCTGATGGTCTGGTGCGGGCCAGCAACGCGGTGGGCACTCCTGATTATATCTCACCTGAAGTGTTACAGTCACAGAATGGTGAGGGAGTGTATGGTCGTGAGTGTGACTGGTGGGCAGTGGGAATATTTTTGTATGAAATGCTCATCGGAGATCCTCCTTTCTATGCCGATAGTTTAGTAGGTACATACGGTAAGATCATGGACCATAGAAACTCACTTCAGTTTCCTGATGATGTAGAAATCTCAAAGGATGCTAAATCTCTAATCAGAGGCCTTCTAACAGACAGGATTAAAAGATTAGGTAAAAGTACTGTCAACGAAATTAAGCAACATCCATTCTTTATCAATGATCAATGGAGTTTTGAAAACTTGAGAGATTCTGTACCGCCGGTCGTGCCTGAATTATCTAGTGATGACGATACAAGGAATTTTGATGACATGGAAAAGTCCGATGCTTTAGATGAATCTTTTCCTGTACCCAAAGCATTTGTTGGAAATCATTTGCCGTTTGTGGGCTTTACTTACAATGGTGATTATCAATTATGCGCCAGAGGACTTAAGGCAGCCGATGTAGTAGATACTATCTCTAATAATCATATTAATAATGTTGGATCTGAAGCTATACTGCAGCTAGAGAAACTCCTTGAAAGGGAAAGAGATGGCAGACGGAAAATGGAAGACACGCAAGTCACTTTATGTGCTCAGCTAGAAGAATTGTCACAGAGGGAATCTAGAAATAAGAAAATAATAGCTGACACGGACAAAGAATTAGCACTACTACGACACGATCTGAAAGAGATACAAAGGAAGGCTGATATAGAAACTGAGACAAGAAGAAAAGCTGAATTTAATTTTAATGAAGCAAAGCGGCGGCTTGACGAAGAGCAAAGCAAACGAGCGAAAGAAATAAACAATTTACAAACTTACAACGACAAAATAAATGCTTTAGAAATGCAATTGACGGAGTTACGTGAGAAGTTAAAGCAAGAAGCTGAGTCTGCCGCTAAGTCAAGGAAACAAGCGGCAGAGCTGACAGCTGCGCAGGCCGCAGCCGCCGCCGTTAACGACGGCACCGTGGCGAGCTTGCGTGCCCAGCGCGACACCCTGGAGAGGGAACGAAGCATTCTCTCTGAAGAATTGGCTGCTGTGAAGGCATCTAAACAACGTTCAGACGCGGCTGTCGCGGAAGCCACTAGCAGATTGAATGCGGCTCACGGAGAACTCGAGCGGGCGTCGGCCAGGTTGAACCAGATCATGGCGGATAACAGGCAGCTTTCAGAGCGAGTGTCGTCGCTGGAAAAGGAGTGCGCGTCGCTGGCACATGAGCTCCGCGCGGCGCAGCACTTGTACCAGCAGGAGCTGCGCGCACATCAGGACACGCAGCGCTCACAGCTCCTCTCTAAACAAGAAGCCAATTTAGAGCTAGTTAAGGGTGAGTGTTAGTATTCCAAGGCGATTTACTTTCTGCCATCTAGCCCACGCTACAATCCTGTCATATTCAACTGAGCTAAACTGTATAAGCTCCCAAAAATATATTTCATACCTTCACTTTTTGCATGCCTCAGGAACATTGGATATGATATTTAAAGGTATTGTTCAGTTTGCTAATAAACCTCCTATGATCTTTGTAGGTACAAAGTAGATTCACTTTATTGTAAATAAATATGGCTTGGTACCTATTTCTCCTTCATATTAAAGCAACCTTCTCTAATCTAGTTGTTGTTAATGTTTTTAATTGGATAGTTAATTCGATTTTTATATTTATAATTCTTACCCAAAATTCAAAAATTCTTTTTATCACTACAAATGCAGTTTTTAGAATCACATTTATTTATGGAGTGTTCACAATGTGATACAACAGCTCTGCAATCGAAACTGAACGAGGAGAAGACCGCAAGGCAACGTTCGGAGTCGGTGTGCCAGGAGAAAGATCGCCAGATGTCTATGCTCAGCGTGGACTACCGGCAGATGCAGCAGCGCCTGCAGAAACTTGAGGGCGAACATCGACAGGAAACGGAAAAGGTCACTGTCATCGAAACTGAAACAAGAGTATTTTTTTACGGTCAGCAGCGCAAATCGATTACAACTGTTACTTTAACATACTATCATAATTGAACCAATATCATTTGATGATTTGGTGTTCAGTATTTCATGCTACCCAGATTATGTGTTATTCAATATGAGCACGTATTTAGTTTTTTTTTTAATATGATGTTATTTGTTATGATTTAAAAACTGAAGTTCTAACTGCCTTTCGTTGCTGACTGTACCAATCTATCAAACTGTTGTTGATTATCTAACTCTACTTGAATGGCTTCACCAGGCGATGGGTCTATCGGCTTCCTTGGAGCAAGAGCGGGCCGCGCGCATGGCGGCGCATGGCGACGTGGCGGCGGCGGAGGCGGCGGCGCGCGCGGCGGCCGGCGAGCGCGACGCGCGCGCCCGCGACCTGCACGCCGTGCGCGCCGCGCTGCACGACACCTCCGAGAAACTCGCCGCTGCGTCTGCTGAGCGCGACATGCATTGCGCCAGGGTGAGTCGACACAATTTAAACTTTATATCTTTTAGGAGATCTTTCTATGTTCCAGGTGAAGCATCTGCGTTACGCTCTTTCAATGGATGCCTTTGCCTTTAATTTTGACAATTTAGCAACATCCATCGCGTCATTTACGTTGTCAAGCTGTCGTATTTTGCAAACATGAAGCAATGGATTATCAATTTCCTTCAAATTCATTTGTATTTTGATTGAAAGTATGTTACGCAATTGGGGTGCTGGTATTTGCGGTCTATAGAACCCGTACCATAATCATTCATTACTGTCAAAGACAATTTGACAGTAATGGTTGCACTTCTCGTAGTTCATAATCACATGACAGTTCACTTAAATATTGAGTTCAGTGTAGTTGTAACCCGGAGACATAAACCTAATTTGCATACAGTGCATTTTATCATCTGTTCTATACAAATTATTTGGCCGAACACTGTCTTTTAGAATACAGGCTATCCTAGTCTAAGGGACAGGGTTATATACATTTTGTACAGATTTTGCAACTTGTAATGTACATTATAAATGTTTTTCTGTATTTTTTGTGAATAAACCTTATTATTATTATTTATTTATTCTATACAAATAAATAAAATTGAAGTGTCTCTTTGTAATGTCAAAATAACAACTTTTTACTAAATGCATATGAAAGTATATACGGTACTTATAACAAAAAAGCAATTTTATTATTTTTAGTATTTTTATTTTAGAAAAATAATTAGGGTTCCGCGCAAAAAAATTAAAACCCATGAAATTATGAACAAAAAGTCTGATTTGAAAAATTCTTTTTGCATTTTTGGTAGCCCAATTCTCGAAGATAGTTATTGGTTATTTAATATCACGCTATGACCCTTAGGAGCCGAGCAAAAAGAACACTAAGCGAAAACGAAGTAATAGCGCGGGCAGGCGATGCAACGCGACGGGTCGGGGGACGAGGGAGTTTTATTAAAATGTGGCTGTTATTTTAGTATATTGTGTAGGTATCTTACGACTTCCACGCGATCGAAGTCGCGGGGGACAGCTAGTTGTTTAATATGACTCGGACTAACTGGCTCATCTTATGCTGGTGCCGTAAACTGCAGGAGTGCCACCGGTGAGACATACAAGCTCTGCGGTCGCTAACTTGCTTGCACACCATTATGCACCTTATCTAGTTTATTCTCCTGTACACACCTCCCTTTGTCATAGGCCTTTTCCAGGCCAGAACTGGACAGCAACAAGCAGGGTAGAAAGTGATTGACATTAGATTGTCTAAGTTTTTATACATTTTTGCAACTTAGTCATCGCATATAAATACTTTATGACATAATAAAACATTTAATTACAACAGCAGTAAAGCATTAATTCCAAAACTCCTACTAACCCTTTTTCAGGAGTCTGAAAACCAAATAAACATTGACCATGTTTGCAAATATGTTGGTAGTAAGTAGGTCACTATCACGCTAATCAAAGCAATAACAGTAAGAATAAAACAACTGGAAACTCTTGTCAGCGTATATCTACTTAATGTATGCAGTATGTATCTATTTAAGTACAGACACATTCATATCGATCGACGAACTTAACGAACTCTTTGAGTGTTTCTTGTGAATTAATCATAATCTCATCGCGCCGAAATAGACTGTCCTCCAGCATTACAACATAGTGACTCATTGTCGACGGCAAACATGCACACACACACACACAGCTTTTGCCTTATACGACATAAATCTGCGCGTGCGCTCCTCTCCAAATAAATAAACACACGATTACGTAGACAGCGGTTTTTCTACAGTTGAATGCCTTACTCATTGATTATGATGTGATTTGCCAATTAATAGAACATTTATTTATTAAAGTTCACGGAATGTAATTGTTGACAATTTAATATTAACAGTGGACGTCGCGTCGTGCTGATGGAAATAAATCATTCCTTAGTTAGGAACTCGATTCGGCTGTTGTAAAATTAGTTCACAAAGCCGAAGAGATTAATTAATTTCACAATAGAATGACTGTTGAGATCGTTGAGAACTACATTAATACTTTATCAAATTGTAACAGCACTCGGTATCTACTTCAAAGTACACTCACCATAGCTGAATGTACACAGTTTGGCAGATACTATTGTATATTTCGTTTCGAGATAGAATTTGAATAAATATGTTTTACTGCAGCCTCATACCGCTAGTCGCACGAATTACCCGAGTATGAAAAGTAGGTATTCTTCTTTGACCTTGATATTTATGACACAAACATTTTAAGATTGGCTTTACAGATTAAAACTTTGTAGAAGTGTGTATGTTACTAATACCTTATTAACGGAGAAAACCTCGCTTTCTACCTTTCTTTAATAATGTATCATTGAACTAAAGAGAACACATGGGTCTTGTGTTTAGATGACATGGGTCAGCCTGCATTTATCTAAAGGCCAAGGGCTTCCTGGAAACAAAATGTACACCTAGTACCTAGATTAGATGCTTGCTCAATGAGTTGCATAACTGTTCTTAGAATAGAACAGAATTCCACATAGTGTGTCGGATTTTGTCCGCATCTGAAATATAAACATTGTCTATGACAATCTTAACTTTAAAATAGAATTATAAGAACACACGTAGGAGTGAAAAATGAGTCTATGCTATTACTACATACAAAATATGAAGTAAAGGCGTAGCTGAATCAGTGTGAAGTTATGAATTTGTTGAACACAAGTGCTGAACAAACAGAGCCTTTTCAATGAAGACATGCCTATAAAACACTTCCATTATGATGATGACACGCATTAATATACAGGAATGTGTTATTGTCGTGTTAATTTCCTGGTCATCTTCAACTGGGACGTGTATCGTTGTACAATAAATTGTACCTAATGTTTTCTTATGAATGCTACTGCTAAATACGTACTTTGTATGTAGATTCATAACGATATGAAAACATCTACTTAGAAACAACAGACTTGAAATACTTAAACAGGCCGCTAATTAACATTATACTGTGCGTTGCTAAATGTACAATAAAAACAGAAAGCCTTGATATGTGTGATGGCTTGCTTACCTGTACGTATTAGTAGTTTTTCGTAATATCATGATTTCTCGTCGATAAGGTTAACATTTTGGAAACCGCAATTTCAAAAGAAGTAATTAAATTATTCAACTCAAAAGTGAGTTATATCAAACAGAAAATTAAGAACATCGATATCATTTATAACAAGAGCTTTATGTCCCTTGTAGCACGATTATGTCAGTCTTACAATAAAAATAGTGACTCACGTGGCGTAATCAATTCTAGAGAGAATGCGCTATGTTCTATAGCTTTATTATAATTAGGTATAGCTTATCTACTAAAGAACAGTTACTTTCAAATCAGATGCGTATTCAGTTTCAGAAATAATAAAGAAAACAATAGATTCATTTGTTGTGTGTACTTAAACATAAATGAAAATGATGATGCCTCGCATCTTTGACATCTATGGGCTTTAATCGTGTCAATGATCCTGTGGGATTCTCGAAAAAATCCGTTAGTAGGTATATTAGGCGCACTTACGTTACGAACAGAGAAAATGCATAAGTACTCTTAATTTTACGCTATAATGACCAGTTCGTAAGTAAGGCTGTTCAGGTGACGTCAGCCTGTCGGTGACTGTACAAATGTACACTGCAATAAATTGCAAATCTTAATAACCAAGAAATAGCAATTTATCTCAAGTTCTAACACAACCGCCTCCCTCCCCTTCTGGTGCTGAACTTGACCATTATATTCAGTCATTGAGCCCATTCCTTTCTACACACTTGTCGTGTGTAATGTTTATGTCCAATCCGTACTAGAATTTCACCTTAATTTTTTATGCCATTTGAACCTAGTGTTATTACAAGTTTGTCTGTGAATTTGGACCACCAAGTGGGACCAACAGTTGAGATGGGAGGAAGAGAGTGGGATGTGGTTATTTTCAAGCCACTAATCGATGTATTGCTTGTCAATCAGAGCGAGGAGTTACGTCAGCAGTTGGAGACGGAGCAGCACTACTGCTTCGTGTACAAGAGCCAGGCGAATGACATGCGACTAATGTTGGAAGAGAACACGCGGGCGGCGCGCGATTCCGAACAGGAACGGTCGAGCTTGCTGCATCAGTTGCAACTTGCCATCGCGCGCGCAGACTCCGAGGCCATCGCCAGGTCAGTGCTAACTTCAGTCATTCAGATCTTCCTCTGAGTTTGTTTCGCTGTTTCTTCACAGAGTAGTCGGTTAGGAAACACCCACCACCTCATCTAGTTAATATATTATTTTTTCTTTTGACGTGTAAAAGTGTTTTTTACAACTTATTTACAGAAATAAAATATCATTCATCATATCATAAAAGAGATGAAGAGAGAGGGGCTTGTGGCTAAGTAATAACAGAGGCACGGACCGAGCGATCAGGTTAAGAGCACATATACCAAAAGTTGACAACGTCGCAAATAGCTGTCAAATATTCACAAGTTTAATTATTTGGCAAATATACTATATGAAAATAAGAAATATGGCTCTGAAGTGCACTAAAAAATTGAATATGAATTGCAATTAAAACTAAATTTGATGTTGTAAACGTTTCAGGTGTAAAAAAGGCATTTAGCAAGTTCCCAAATACTTTTCTTACATCTAAAACTATGTATTCGGTGTTACGATATTAATTATTGCATTCGTTAATCAATTTTTTAGTGCACTACAGAGCCTTATTTCTTATTTTCATACAGTAAAATTGCCAAATTAATTAAAACATCTAAATATTTGACAGCTATTTGCGACGTTGCCAACTTTTGGGATACGCGCTCTTAAGCTACGCTTGCTGCGGTTGGTACCAAGACCCCTCCGTGCCTCGGAAAGCACGTTAAGCCGTTGGTCCCGGCTGCCATTCGTGGATCTTTGATAGTCGTTACGGGTCGTCAGAAGCCCGAAAGTCTGACAACCAGTCTTATCAAGGGGTATCTTATTACGCAGTAACTGGGTTGTGGAAGTCAGATAGGCAGTCGCTCCATGTCAAATACTGGTATTCAGCTGCATCCAGTTTGACCGGAAGCCGACCCCAACATAGTTGGGAAAAGGCTCGGCAGATAATGATGATATCATAAAAGAGATTCTGATGTTCAAATTTCAGCTCTCCTAACTCGTCACTCTCGTCTACATACACTGTATGTACTTAGTCTGGCCATAAATACTGTTACCATTAAAAATAAACAAAATATTACATTTGAATTTGGAATCTGTCATTTTTATATGATTGTTCATTGAGTTTTCTCATTTTGGCGCCAATACATTGTATGAACGGCAGCACATCAAGCTACTACAATCTGTCAAATTTCTTTAATAGATTTTCAACTTTATGGCTAAAGCATTAGGTTCAAGGTTGATTGGGAAAATTTGACAGTTTCGGGTAGCTTGACCTGCTGGCGTCTGTACAATATTTTGCGATATTAAAATGGAGTGGGGTGATAAAGAGAACCGAATCGCTGTGATTGCAACAAAGTAAGTATGGAGCCAAATGCAATTTTTAAAACTCCATACGCTTGGTGTTAGTAAAATATTTGTGTATCGGGCTATTAATAGGTACAATGAGACTTCTTCTGTTTGTGACAAAAAAAGATCTGGCCGTCCACGTAGTGTTCGTACGAAAAAGGTGGTCAAAGCAGTAAGGGAAAGAATTCGAAGAAATCTTGTCCGAAAGCAAAAGATTTTATCTCGGGAGATGAAGATAGCACCTAGAACCATGTCGCGTATTTTAAAAGATGACTTAGGATTTGCAGCCTATAAGAGACGTACTGGTCATTTCTTAACTGATAATTTAAAAAAGAATAGGGTGGTAAAATCGAAATAACTAATGAAGCGGTACGCAAAAGGAGGTCACAGAAAAATTTTGTTTATGGATGAGAAAATTTTTACAATTGAGCAACATTTTAACAAACAAAATGACCGTATTTATGCTCAAAGCTTTAGGGAAGCTTCCCAATTAGTCGACAGAGTGCAATGTGGGCACTATCCGACTTCAGTGATGGTTTGGTGGGGTATTAGCTATGAAGGAGTGACTGAGCCATACTTTTGTGAAAAAGGTATCAAAACATCGGCACAAGTGTATCAAGATACAATTCTTGAAATGGTAGTGAAGCCCCTTAACAACACCATGTTCCCAAGAATGCCGACCAAGACCAAGAATGGTCCTTCCAACAAGACTCGGCGCTGGGCCATAAACCTCGGTCTACGCAGTCTGGGTTGGAAACGAACGTTTTGGACTTCATCAGAGCTGAAGACTGGCCGTCGTCTAGTCCCGATCTTAATCCGCTGGATTATGATTTATGGTCAGTTTTAGAGAGTACGGCTTGCTCTAAACGCCATGATAATTTGGAGTCCCTAAAACAATCCGTACGATTGGCAGTGAAGAATTTTCCCATGTAAAGAGTGCGTGCTTCTATAGATAACTGGCCTCAACGTTTAAAGGACTGTATTGCAGCCAATGGAGACCACTTCGAATTAGCTTTTTATATTTTAAATTGTTTTATATTTATGTATTAAACTAACAACACACTGTAAAAGTAATAAATGTTATTTGCAATAGAATTTTTTTTTCTTTGTTTCAGTATTTATGGCAAGACTAGGTATATCCTCTGTCCACTTTCAAGTAGGATGGAACCAAAATCCCAAGAAAATGTGCAAAAAAAAAAGAAACAATTCAGTAATCAGTGTTACATAGATATTCATGTGTAATCCTGTTTGTAGCCGTCAAACACCAGTATACAATATTATCATATTTATCGTCAAGTAGTCTTACATACCTACACACTTTAAAACAAATGCGTTTTCTCCTACTATCTCCCTTATATCTATCAAATTCATTGATTACAATAGATCATACAAACAATTATTGCAGTGATTTTGAGCAGACTGACAGTGACAAGTGTTTTTTCTTATTTATCTTTTGTTAATAAAACGGCAAACATGTTGCGGAGAAAAGAGCCGAAATGAAATGAGCCGTAAAAGAGTTAGTTTTACACATCCGGCTGGAAGAAAATTGTAAATTATTTAACATTATTTATTATAATAATATACTTACTTTCATATGTAAAACGTGCAGTGATCGACTAACAGTATAAAAGTAATGTAATATTTATTTTGTAATTGTTTCCCAACATTACACAAACTAAGGCATTTTTCCCACGAGCGTAAGGCGAAACTACGTCACTGCGTCCATCCATAATTCATAATAATCAATTCCATCCTTACATATCCACTCACTGTTCGCGATCATCACTTGTCAACCCGCTCTGTTATTAATTAAAATAGCTTCCACAAATGCCGATACTTAAAATTTAAAATGTACGTTCAGCGCACCACGGACTGTCAGCCGCGGTGTACCACCTACTTAACTAACATATATTTAACAGGGTATAAGCTAATTTAATCAAGTTTATGTTGCAAATGCTGCGTTATTAATTCTCCCTTAAAATATTCCAGGTCGATAGCCGAAGAAACAGTAGGCGAGCTAGAAAAGGAGAAGACGATGAAAGAGCTAGAGATGCGAGACGCCATGTCTCAGCACCGCAGCGAGCTGGCGGCGCGTGATGCGCTGGTACAGGGACTGCGCGACCGCGACCACGAGAACAGAGCCACCATCGACCTGCAGCGGAAGGTAAAGTATCCTTATTTACTTACGGCCAATTCCAATAACTTATCTATCCGAGAAATCGCTTATGTTTAAAAAAAAACGTAACTCCCCTGTAAAAGTTGGAATTCTAAGTGTATGTGGTCCTGATATATTATGTTGATTTTGTTTATAAACATAACATAACATTACTCCTGTTTTCCTAGAAGGGTTAGGCAGAGGTGTACCTATTATAGCACACCCACATTTCGCCAGATATGTTTAAGTCCCATGTAATAGGGAGCGAGCCTATTGCCATCAACCGGGCACGTACGCTTACGTTATAAACATTTTAATAATTATAATTTTGATTAATGTATGATCTGGTCCAAAAGTGTCTGATTAAAATGTAAACAAATGGTTCAGAAAACGTACCTTTTGATGCCAATTTGTAGTGGCACTCTCAAATTGGGTACCTACAACAATTTGATTAATTGAATACTTAAACCCGAAATTCTAATTTTAAATTACCGTAAAGATGTTTTTCATTTGACAATCGAGGTTCATTTTATAACGTACATTTTCGTCGATGATTTTTCATTTATAATTTAATAATGTTATCCACCAACCCGCACTGGGCTCGCGTGGTGGATTATAGCTCACTCCCTCTCAGAGAGGAGGCCTGTGTTCCAACAGTGGGAAAATTTTAGGCTGGTTGTTATTCAAACAATAATTGTTGGAAAAAGTGGTGAGATATAAAGTTAAAACCTTCTTAATACGGATGAATGTGGTACTAATTCCCTTTAGAATTTAACCTGAAGCCCAATTCCCGTAACTAAAAACGTTCAAAATCTCAAATGTCAAAAATGTAGGGAAATTATAGGTACTTGCTTTTTGACCTAATGAGACTGAGATCAGTCTGTGAATGTTCTTAAAATTACGAGAATTACCCCTCTGAACAGGATTTGACTTTCATCACGTTTGGGACAGACAGAATGATAGTATTCTCTCGGCATTCCACTCCCAACCATTGAAAAGTATTTGTATATCGACAGTGTTCAGTGTTCAGCCGTTCCCTACATTAGTTTCTGTCCCGCAGGAGGTAGACGAGCTCCGGCGCAGCGGTACAGCGCTGGCGGAGCGCGTGGCCACGCTGCAGCGGCTGCAGGAGGATGTGGACCGACTCAACAAGAAGCTCAACTCGGAGATCATGCTCAAGCAGCAAGCCGTCAACAAACTTGCTGAGATTATGAACAGGTAACACTCAATTGCATGCTAGTTATAGCAGCCTATTTACTTAATAAAAATATTAAATTCATTGATAGACAACGCACAGCATAAACCGCTCGGTTTAGAAGCATGAAAATTTGCCAGGGTCAAATTAAATTAGCTAGCGAGACTCCTCAGACGTAATGGGTATCGATATCTAAATACGACAAAATAAAAATGATTTGTTGTTTTTTGTTGGGGTCAACAACCGCTGGTAATGTTGTTACTTGAAGTATGAGTTGAGAAATCAGTTTTTTTTTTGTTTTGTCGTGTTTACATATCACACCCATCACGTCTGTGAAGTTAACACAAAAAAAATGTTTTTTTAAAATTCATATTTCAACTACACTGCGGTTGATGACCCCAAAAAATCATAAAATTAATATAATTTTTGCTTTATCATATTTAGATATCGACACCCATCACATCTGCGGAGTTTCGCTAGCTAATTAAATTACACTCTGTATAACGAAAGTGAGCTAAAGAAGCATTTGTGAAAATGCATTCCCTCAATGGTTTAAATAGGGTATGAAAGTTTTTATGTAAGTTTGTAATGTTTGCCGGTAGGAAATTCCGTCGGGCGCACGGCTTGTTACTTAATACCTAATATACCCAAAAACGATGTCGTATGTAGATTGGTTACTGCACCGTTCATACGGCGCTGTCCTGTACATTTTTTCGTATAGTTTTGAAATATTGGAATACATTGGTAGAAGGCGTCAACGACTTTTATTGCACGGTTGTCTGGCGGAAGGTATGTGATCCCAAAATTATTCAGTAAAATAACTTACTGAACAACGCCGTGTGAACGGGTGCATAGGGTCTCACTATAGTCCATTTAGAGTAATTAAGATTGAGTGATAAAACAAATGTACCGTCATCTGTCAGTACCATCGTCATTTAACGGCAGGGAGAGAACTATATTGTGAGAGGAATGTCTGTGTATGTTCACAAATGTATGTTCTGCAAAAACTAAAACAAATACATACGCCTTTTACAGAAAAGACATGAACCCAGCGACGACAAAGAACAAGAGCAAGATGTCGGTACGCAAAGACAAGGACTACCGCAAGCTTCAACAGGAGCTGACCAGAGAGAAAGAGAAGTTCGACCAGCACATCTCCAAGCTACAGCGCGACCTACAGGACTGCCAGCAACAGCTGCTGGATGAGCAGTCTACCAGGCTGCGGCTCGCCATGGAGGTAGGAGGCTTGTCGTTGCAATTTGAACCTTATTTCAATGATTTTTAAAATCGAAAGTTTCTATAGAACTTTGAGAACTTGCAGGGTTTCTGAAAGACTGATCAAGTCTCTGATCACGATGCTATCAAATTTCATGTTATCTGTTGTGATTGATTGACCAAAATAAAGAGAACCCTTAAAAATGACACGGAAATTAAGAACTGATCAGGATTAAGTTGCCTTTCAGAAACCGGGTATTTACGTTAGTCTGTTAAAGATTCAGTTTTCTCGAGAGTCGTTCCTAAGCATCACCAATCAACAATCTAACTTACGCCTAACTTTATACCTCTAGGTCGACAGCAAGGACGTGGAAATCGAACAGCTAAAAGAGAAACTAGCGGCCCTAACAAGCGAGACGGCATCTCAATCATCAGCGGACGCTGAAGACGGCGAAACAGAACAGACGTTAGAAGGCTGGCTGTCAGTGCCTTTCAAACAAAATATACGCCGCCATGGCTGGAAGAAACAGTACGTTGTCGTGTCGTCCAAGAAGATCATCTTCTATAACACCGAGAATGATAAGATGAACACCACGGATCCGGTTATGATTTTGGATTTGAGGTTAGTGATATTAAAAAAAAAACAACTTTCATAAAAATCTATGTCTTTAATTAGCAGATTTTACGTGGGTGGTCTATGAAGATATTGGGAGATTCTCTTTTACTTCAAGAGTGTGTTAGAAGGCGAGTAAATTAATATGCCTAAAGCAACAGCGACTTTCCGTGCGATTGTAACGCTAAATCACGATTACCAATACGCTCACAAAGTGTATGCAGCAAGGTTATATTTCTCTTGAACTGTTTAAATAAATAATAAAAATAAATATTTATTTATTATACCTGTCATTTAGTTATACGGACGTATAATCACGCATGTATTTCCCAAAGGGATAGATAGAGGTATATCATCAACAACAACAACATTTCGCCGATTATATTTAAGTCCTATGTAAATGGGAGTGAGCCTATTTGCCACTAATCCGACACAAATCCATAATATGGCACAAACCTTTTATAATCCACCTGATATTAAGAGGCAATAGGTCAAAAGTAATTTTCTGTTGTGTGTTACAGCAAAGTGTTCCACGTGCGCTCAGTAACGCAAGGCGACGTGATCCGCGCGGACGCGAAGGACATCCCGCGCATCTTCCAGCTGCTGTACGCGGGTGAAGGCGAGGCCAGGCGCCCGGGCGACGCCGCCGACCTGCCCGCTGAGGCCGGCGATCATACCGGTCAGTAATGCTATAGTATACCTATCTATTCTATAGTAATACTTGCTGTACTATGTGCAACTAGGTTGCGGTCGATTGTCGTGGACCAGATGATTTTGATTACCTTAAAACATAAATGATCGTCCGTAACAATTCGATCGGAATACATTTTGAAACAGACTAATCGTAATAATATCAGCCTATTATTATACCACTGCAGGGCAATGGCCTCTTCTCATACAGAGAAGGCACGAGCAGTGATCACCATGCTTGCTCAAGACGGGTTGGCGATTTCAGATTTATATCCTAACTTTAATAAATTTAACTTTTATAAATGCGAAAGTGAGTTTGTTTGTTTCTTACGCTTTCACGCCAAAACGGCTGTACGGATTTGAATGAAATTTGGCACATTGGTAGACCATGGCCGGGGTTAGGACATAGGATACATTTTATCCCGGTAGTACGTTCCCGTGGGCTAATTTCCGACCTCCACGCGGGCGAAGCCGCGGGCAAAAGCTAGTTTACTATAAGTCCAGGTTTCCTCACGATGTTTTCCTTCACCGATGTCAGTAATGTCCAAGAGAAACTCAAAAAATACATGTGAATTGAAAATGTCACATTGGTGACATTGGTGGATTGTCAATGTGACATTGGTACTTTTCCGGATCCAAGTCAAATAAAAACAATCGACCAAGATCAACTGTAATCCGGGTGTCATTCGCACTGGATAGATCTCAATAGTTGATGTGAACGAACGGCTGTATTCTAGTTGAACTTTTACGTCTTTCGTATTAGTAGGTTTAGAAAGGTTTAGAACGATTGGCTAACCCGAGCTACAGTATGGTAAGAAAACAAAACAACATCTTGAGTAAAAACACATAATTTTACTCTAGTTTGAAACTCGACCGATGTATGGGGTGCCCGTCACTGGATGGCTACGATTGCATTCGCTGCAAAATATATAAAGTTAGTGCAAAAGTTAGACGCATATGTTTACTTGCACTTTAGCACAAAATTTGTTAACTGTGCTTTCACGGCACACTATTATAAGGTGTAAAGGAAAAGTACACGACATACAGCTTTCCCAGAAGAAGATCTTACACGCATTGTACGCACTCATTCACCGACAAAGCTATTGCCTATGCCTCCATGAGACATGCGCTTTGTATGTTACCCAACAAGCCAGCATGAAGGATGATTTAATGGTAGCGAGGCCGGATCCGAGCCAAGGCACGAATCACGTTATATTAACTCTTCTGATCACTACACTATACATATTAAGGACGTCTCTAGTGTCATGCGGATTTGCTCAAACACGCGGGATTGGCATGCA
This sequence comes from Fissipunctia ypsillon, assembly GCA_947568875.1. Lineage (NCBI taxonomy): Eukaryota > Metazoa > Arthropoda > Insecta > Lepidoptera > Noctuidae > Fissipunctia > Fissipunctia ypsillon. The sequence continues at coordinate 20,026,442 of OX387648.1, forward strand.
TGTGTGAAGTTTTATTATATGCGGGCACACGCAAAATACAAATCCGCATAACACAAAAACGCCTCTCGGACCCAGCTAGGTCCAGCATAAATCTTCCTTCATTGCCTCAGGCGGATGGCGGAAGGCAGCATTACTTTGCAAAAGCTGTCAGTAAAACTCTAAATTACTCTTTCTAGAAGAGGCTTATGTCTTACAGCAACAGCATAAGACAATAAACAGTTCGTTTTAAATGACTGACTGGACAGGTCCACTCAAATCTGTGTGGTTTTTTCCTCAAGACCATTTCAGACACTACATGGTTCTTACATGATCTGACTAAGATTTTCGTTAAAAGAGACTGTACACCTCTGTGTTTGTTTCGGTGTTTCTACTCAGAGTAGTCGGATAGGAAACACCGACCTCATTTAATTAAAAAAATATTTTTGACTTGTAAAAGTGTTTGTTCAAACCTACTTACAGAAATAGAAACCTGTAGCATTTAGTGTCATTTTAACAATACAATTGATGTGACGCAGGCAATACGGTGCAGCACAAGGGCCACGACCTGGTGAGCATCACGTACCACATCCCCACCGCGTGCGAAGTGTGCACTCGCCCGCTCTGGCACATGTTCCGTCCGCCGCAGGCCTACGAGTGTCGACGTGAGTATCTTCTATCTATACTTCTATACTAATATAATTAAGCTGAAGAGTCTGTTTGTTTGAACGCGCCAATCTCTGGAACCACCAGTCGGATTTGAAAAATTCTTTTTGCATTTGATAGCTCAATTCTTGAGGAAGGCTATAGGCTATTTATCATCATGCTGCGACCCGTAGAGGCCGAGTAAAACAGAAAAAAAGTCAGAAAGAACGCCAAGCGAAAACGAAGTAATAGCGCGGGCGGGCGATGCGACGCGACGGGATGGGTCGGGGAACAAGAAATTTCACGCGGACGAAGTCGTGGGCAGAAGCTAGTACATAATATAAATTAAAGTCGCTTTTCCTGTTTCTCTGTGTGACCGCGTTGTTCTTCTAAACTACGCAAGGGATTTTGATGCGGTTTTCATCATCATCTAGAGAATTTATTCCGGATGGTTTATGTGTATAATCCATTATACTTACATAATAAACAAATCTCGATGATTTGTCAAGTCGTATAAAACTTGCGAAGCAGGGGCAGGTTGCTAGTGCTTTACTAATTACATGCGTTTATTATGCGCTCATGGATATAAAAATTAAATGGGGAGTACATGAAAGGGATATTCAATTTTCATCAGGAAGGAGGGTGTAACATCCGATCGCCAGTGTTGATCTAACATAATATACAAGGTGTGACGTCAGTTGTCTCGTTTCTAGCACAGTATAAAGATGACCAGTATGGCCCTTTTTGTGAAATCGTTCGCAACAGATTGATTGTTTGACTGATTTGTCAAACAAACTTTTTGTAAAAGTGAATAGTTTTTCTATTGCATAGAGTTGCTAATAGTAAATATACTAGGTACTTGCATCACACACGTACAGTATTTCTCCGTTCGGAATTTTCGAACGGAAAAACTACTTACGTGTGTGATGATCCTTGATTTTATATAAATTTGCTGCGTCCGGACATTCCGAATCGATATTTCGAAACGGGATTCCGAAACGGAATTCCGACTGTATGTGGCCGGCCTCACAGAAGTGTACAACACTAGCAGAGAACTTCACACGTGCAAGATACCGTTAGTTGAATTAGTTACAAGATACAAAGTAAAGAGATAATATGAACGATAATAGTAATAATGAGCTACGATGATAATGAGCTATGTTCACGAAGAGGAATACAAAAAAAAAGAAGGAAATTAAAGATGATCACAATGACGGGGGTATAAGTGACTCTTGGCTTCGACCCGTTATTTCGGGTCGCGATTCAGTATTGACTTAGAAAATAGTGTCTTACGGCATTACTTGCACAGGTTGCCGCATGAAGATCCACGCAGAGCACGTGTCAGAGGGCGAGGGCGTGGCGGCGTGCAAACTGCACGCGGACCGCGCGCGCGAGCTGCTGCTGCTGGCGCCCGTCGCGCAGGAGCAGCGGCGCTGGGTGGCGCGCCTCGCCCGCCGCGTGCAGCGCTACGGGTACCGCGCCGCGCACCACACCAACCACGACCACACCAAGCTCTCGCCCAGGTAAGACCCGCATCGCATCAGGAAATATCATCTACGGTTGTACTATGCACACAGTATTGTTAATGCCCCAAAAAACAGATATCCCCTTTTTATTATCTTATCCGATAGAACAGGTTATTTTAAAAGTAAGAGTAAAATACTCGTGTGCCAATTTTACACCAAACACGAGTAAACATTTTTTTTTAACTTTGCTAAATTAATTAATTAGAAAAAAAATACGCATTATTTTACCCTTTTCTTTATTATGTGTAATACAACTATATTAAAGATATTTGAAAAAAAAAAAATACAAAAGAGTACTATCTAGTACAGATGTAAAGATATTATGCTTTATTGTTTTTAGATTTAGATTTTTCATGGTTGTATCTTTGCTTAATTGGATTCAATATTTATTGTAAATCATATTTAGACCCCAACCAATCACTAAAAAAAAACACATCCAAATCTCGCGATATCTAGGAGTTATTCACTTAAATAAATAATAAATAAAATAAAATCAAATCAAATCATTTATTTCTTTGCAAACATGGGTATAGTACATAGGTGTTTTTTATAATAAGGTTCTCCATATTTTACCGTCACATGGGCATGCAAAGGTTTACAATACCAAATAAAAAATGAAAAATAAATGTCAGATCATTGGAAACTATACTAAAATACTAAAAAAATGTCAGCGTGGTTACAGAAATAAAAAATAATAAGATAATACAATGAGAGGATCACAATAATTATGTCAAACAGAGTAACAGAATGTCAATCAGTCAGTGAATCATCATTAAGAAAATCATCAATCGTGTAATAAGTTTTCATAATTAAAAAATCAGTTAGCGCCCTTTTAAATTTTAATGTGGTCATATTTTTTACAATATTAGGTACTTTATTATATATCAGTGGGGCAATACCAAAAAAACTTTTTTTCATTAGTGCGGTTTTACATTTTACTTGACATAATTGATTGATGTATTGAGTCCGTATTGGATTTTTCTTAACCTCTGATAATTTTTTAAATAGATGTGGGTTACATTTCACAAACAAAGCCGTTTCTATTATATATAAACAACAACGAGTATAAACATGCAAGGTCTGGGGAGTACGGTGGATGTCGCAGACATTCCAATTGTAGCCACTTAGTGGTTGTTTGTTGTGCAGTGTGTGGTCTTGCGTTGTCGTGAAGCAGCAGTGGCCTAGAGCGATTGACCAATCTCGGTTGTTTAGCAGCTAGTTCTTCCTTCATGGTTTGCAGTTGCTGACAATAGATATCTGCTGTAATCGTTTGGCCAGATTTTAGAAAGCTGTAGTGAACGACACCGGCGCTAGTCCACCAAACACTCACAAGTAACTTTTTCTGAGTCAATTTTCGTTTAGGGCAGGATTTGGCTGGGTCTCCAGGGTTCAGCCATTGCGACGAGCGCTTCCGATTATCGTACAGTATCCACTTTTCATCACAAGTAATGATTCGATTTAAAATCCCTTCATTATTGTGTCGGTTGAGCAAAGTAACACAGCAGTCGACGCGTGTTTGCAAGTTCGATTCATTCAATTCATGAGGTACCCATCGTTCAAGTTTTTTTACTTTCCCGATTTGCTTCAAGTGGATTAATACAGTTTTATCACTTACCCCGAAGTCTGCAGCTATCTCTGAAGTGCTTTGTGATGGATCCGCTTCCACAATAGCCTTTAATTCTTCATTTTCCACTTTGGTCTCCGGCCATCCACGGGGTTGGTTCTGAATGTCGAAATTTCCAGAACGAAAACGTTGAAACCAAAATCGTACCGTGCTTTCTTTTGCGACACCAGCGCCGTACACATAATTAATCCTTCGAGCTGTTTCTGCAGCACTGGTGCCACGGTAGAACTCGTGCTCGTACATATACCGATATTTCATGTTTTCCATTGTGCTGTAATAAGCGACGCCAAAGAAAAAAATAATGAGGAAAAAACAAATGAATGACTGTTTTCAAAACTCAAATATACCAGCTAAATGAATTTATGAATTTGAATTTGGAATTCTTAACCAAAGAGGAGATATTTCAGATCAAAGTGGTCAGTACGACAAAACGCTAATTTCAAATGTTAGGACCTAATATTTACAGACTTCACTTGCTTAAGTACCTACTTTAATTATCAATTTCCGTAGGTAAAAATTCAGTATTATCGTCAATCCAACCTTCTATAAGATTTTGCATTAAGTCTTCTTCATCACTTAAGCTATCGCTATTTTGGACCGAAACCTCTTCCCTGGGTATTTCGTACGTTTTAACAATTAGAGAACGGTGGGTGGTAATGGCATCCGTCTTAATTTTGCTTGCCTTTGCTTTAATCTGACATTCGAAATAAAAGGATCTGATGTTAGTAGTTCCTGGTTAAACAAATCGGTCATGGTTGTAACTCTATCAAACTTTCGAGTATGATGCTCTCTGTTAGACTTCCAAAACTTATTTTTGCTTCTCCCGCTTGTTCTGAGAGTAAACCCACAGGCAATGCAGAGTTTCGCATGATGTCTTTACCCAGGTTCGGAAATAAGTTCAAGTTCGGTAATAGGCTCACATATTGAAATAAGGTTAAGTTCGAGATTAGGGTTAGGTTCGCAAATAGGCTCAAGTTCGGGAATAGGCTCAGATTCGGAAATAAGGTTAGGCTCAGCAATAGAGTCAGGTTCAAAATAAGGCTCAGTTTCGGGAATAGCCTCAAATTCAGAAACAAGGTCAGGTTTGAGAATAGTTTCAGGTTCGGAAATAGGCTTAGTTTCGGGAATAAACTCATTCAAAAACAAGGTCAGGTTCGGGAATAAGCTTCGGGTTAGTTAGCTTTTGTTCCCGAATAGATTCGGGTGCTCGCATAGTCTCTGAAATGGAGATTGTTGTGTAATCTTGAGAAGTTTCAATACTGGAGTCAGAATCAGAACGTTGACGTTCTACAATGACTTTTAATGACCTACTTGAAATAAATTATTGACTTTGACATCGTCGCTTACCATCAGGTGAGATCATTATCAAACGCGAGGTAACAACTGCCACTGCGACACAAGGACATCTAAGCTCCTTGTGAATAGGGTTATTATCCGAATCGAACCTTCCAGTCGTGAGTTCCCTAACCTTCTGATGATGTTCGCAGGGACTCGATGCGGTCGAACCTGAAGTCTGCGTACATGAACGCGTCGCAGCGCAGCTCCACGTTGCCGGCCAACGCGTCGCTGCCGCGCCAGTGAGCCGTCCCCACACGCCCTCTACGGTACTTGACACATTATCAACATGAAGGATGGGCGCCCGTTGCTAAATACAAATTTCTCATTTCGCGTGTACTTGGTTTTAAAAGGTTTAGTCGTGAGTCGCTTTGTTCACCGCGCGTTGGTTTTTTTACTAACACTTTTTTAGAACATTTTATTCTATGGGACCTAGAATATAATCTGTTTATTTTGGAAAACTAATTGAATTATGCTATCGCACTATCGATCGAGGTACTTTTATTAAATAAGTACTCTGGATATCTTGTTAGGAAATCATTCATCGAGTATTTTTAGAAGTAAAGTGGGAGCAAGGCGATGCGTGGTTCGCGCGCTGGCATTTGATCTGGCATTTGACAATATTTACTATTGAATCATTCAGAATTTTTCTATCCAAATTTCAATTAAACTTGTAAATTAACTAGTCTTAAATAAGTTTAAGTATTTTTGTCCAAATTTTTATAAGATTTCGGCATGATTGCTGTGATAGATATTGAAAATATTAATATTTTGTACTTATCAAATTTTTTCCAACATCAAGAAGTTTTTCTTATTATTTTTGAAAAAGCTGATTGTCATGGCGAAATCTCACAGACGGATGCAATGTGCTACAGTGTGCATCAGTTGCAAGTTGTTCACATGTTATATGACATCAGCTCTTTATGCAAGTGCGTTATAAAAGAAAACTAATATTTTCTTGGTTCGTTAGAATTGGGTCATGTAAATATTAGTTACCGTGTTGATATTATTATGTTTTTGTGAACTTATTGCGGTTTTATGTTGCGTACGACTACCATGTTGTGCAGTGTGACGACTGGGAGGCGATACGCAAGCTGGCGGAGCTTTCGCCATGAAATAATGGAAGACATACTATAACATTATTGTTCATAACATTGTCAACGTCTAGTAGTCCATATCGTTGAATTTAAAGTGACATAAATTAAACTGGTTACTTTTCAATAATATTTTTGTACAATTTATTGAACCAGTAGAGCATTTTTATTGTAATGTATTTTGTTACGTTTTTATTTTTAACAGCACATAATGTTTATGCTTCAGTATGTTGTATCGTATACTATTGTTGTATATAGATAATATCGATCTAGAAGCTGTTACTGGATCCGTATGCATTGAAATGCGATCTATCCTGATACAAAAAGATCGGTCACGAGTGACTCCGTCATCGCGTCACAAAAAGCGAACATATTTATTACGCGGTTGCACCGTTGCTAAAACGTTTACATATAAAATACGGGAATTGATCCACACAGGAATTGACTTACCAATTTTTACGTATTGTTAAAGAATTTAGTTAAACATATATCATGTTAATTGAAACGTAGAAAATTATAGTAAATGATTCAGGGACCCTTAATGTTAGATTAAGTACAGAAGTAAGACAATTCACAACGCGTAAGTGTTGCCAATTAACGAAGAAACCGTGCCATAGGTGTTTTGTTTTTAGTGAATCGTCTCATAATTATATTTGCTCAAGTGAAATACCTAGTTCTTCTAACAAAATTCCGCAACGTTACTTAATAATGTAAGACTCTAAATGGGCTTCCTTGAATCACAAGATCAATTTATTGTAGACTATTGTGTAGTGAGCTGCTGAGCTTATTATTAAATAATTAGATAAAACAATTAATTCTACAAAAGTTTGCTAACATTTTTCTGTATAGTCATCACTGATTGCACTAATATTTCTGTTGCAATCTTGAGCTAAAAATTCAATTTTGAAGCAATAATTCACCGTGTCTTATTATTCGTTATGGTACGACTTGTTAAAGTGCCAAACTTTCTCATTTGTTAACATCAAGTCGGCTCTAAAGTGTAAAGCCTTTTATTTAACTTTTACAACACATCTTTAGGCCTATTATGCCTTTATTATTAGATGTATAATGTATTTTACAAATTTTGAAACACCAATTTTAAATAAGGCCTAATCTCGTGTACAATAAATCTCGTTTAGTTGTGAGTATTAAGTACAAAGGTAGTTGAAACTGTTCACAACTATTCATATTTTAATGTCAAAACTATATTAAATAAACAAGTTTCGGTACCCCATCACGCTCAGTGTACTCATACGAGGACACGCAAACCTGGTATGAGAGGAGGTTTTGTTCGTTTTGACAATAAAACCAATTTTTATAACAAAAGAATTTTTACTGGTATAAGTGGGTTCGGCAATCTCAAGTTTCGGCATCGATAAACGATTAGTGACGTAGAGGGATAGGCGACCGATTCGTGTAATGTGTGAAGGCTTTGGATAGCTGTGATAAATAGTCGTGTCTATGTTCGTCGTCCAGTCAAATTAGTAGTAGGTTTCCACGAGGTCTCGGTTAAAGATTAACGTCTTTTGAATACAGGGGATAAAAAAAGACATTTTTTTTTGTTTATCATTATTATATTTATACTATAAATAATAAAGGTTGTATTTAATATATTCTTGGCAAAATACCGAAGTAAATAGTAGAGACTTGGAAACGGAGAAATGTTCCGAATTTAACTGGACTGCGAACAGCCGTGGTGCTAGAAGGAAACAGGCCTCCGACGCATTGTTGTTACTATTAGTTCTTGTTAAATATTATAAAATACCCTGTTTAATATTGCTCTACACATTGTTTACATTCCTGCAACGAAAACTATGTTGAGTTTTGTTTTCCTTAGTTTTATATTGACTCAAGTTCTCTGTTCTGTCGCATATACAGTTATTGCTTTGTTTTTCTTTTAGATATAAGTTCGGAACAATCTCTTCATTCATGTTGACATGCGAATTTAAAATTTTACGTACTTAAAAGTTTAATAAATTGCAATTTCTTCGTAGTGTTTACGCTTATTTTTGAGATGCATTTTATTTTTATTACGGCAGCTTAAGCATTGTATTGTTCGTGCACTTCATTCCATATTGTTTCATGAGATGTATTTTATATTTCATGTGTTCGGTTTTATGATTACTTACCAAAGAAGTTTCAAAAATAACAAAAAGTGCTGTTTATTTTGGATTCTAAGCCTGCGTTTTTCGTTCCATGTCTCGTCATTAATATTAATTCCATGTAATAATAATAATATTGTTATTTACTATGCATAATTCTGATAACCTGATTTTACTATTCTAGATGACATTTTTCGGGAGTATTTTTCCTGACAGCCGCAGCCTTATAAGCCGATGCGGTCCTAGAAATACTCCCAAATTGTCTTATGTAACAATAACTGATATAATGTAAAATCTTTATGTAAATTATTTATTATCGAATTAAATCATTTATTGTAACGTTTTATTTATCTACTAAAATTGTAAGTTCCTAACTAGCTTTTCATATTTTGTAAAGATTTTTTTTTTTTCAAGTAGCTTTTTGCTGATAGAGGACATTTCGTATAATTCACCGTATGTTTTATAAAATATGATTATGATATTGAATATATTTGGAATATGGTTTGAATCATTGCTGTAATGTAGTAGGAGCGTCGTGTGCGAACGCGTTCGGCTCCCTAGCGACACGCAGTACTAATAAACGTGCCTTAGCTACGGCTCACCCCATATCATGTAGGCTTATATTATGATACCTGTCATTATTTTAGTGTAAATACGCTTTCAATTCAACCGATATTTTATGGATTTTGAAACACTTGTAAATTGTAAAGATTATTAATTTTAATGCCCAATAGTTAATAAGTACTATTTTTAAAATAAAAATAACATTTTAAAATATTTTCGTTTTATTTCTTAATAAACCTAAACTGTTATCAATAAAACATTTTATTTCTTTCAACAATATTTTCATGATAATATTAATTCTAAGTTTTAAAATACAATAGACATAATATGTACTGAAACTAAAATTATATATTTCTTTAAATTAATAAAAAATAAATAATAATTTTATTCATAAAATATTCAGTTACAAACACGTGTAAGTGCAAGTATTACTCATCAACAACATTTTATGTGAATATTTTAATTTATTTTGTTTGTTAACATTTAGAAATGGAAAACCCAAGTACTGTGGTCATACTATTTATGTATTAATATTATTTTATTGTGAATTAATATTTTCATACTTTGAAAACAATTTATAAGCCTTTTATTCGTAACATTTCTTTGATTCAAACTATGCATGCAGTCATTCGCTTCACAATATTCATATCCTTTTACTTCTTTTTCCTAAAATCTTCAGAATAACCCGACCGTCTTCTTGAGATCCTTCTGTTTCCAGCCGGGCAGCGAGCGGAACTCGCTGTACGGCATGCTGAATGTAGACACGAAGTCGTCGTGAGTCAAGTATAGCTGAAATAATAATATTGACATGTTACTGACTTGCCTCGTTAGCCACAAGCCCTACTAGTGAGCATGAGATCTTGGGTTCGATTCCCAGGTCGTGTCACGTAAGTTTGCTACTTGGCGATGTAAATCCAACAATTTTTGACAAAGGTCACAGTCAATGTCAGTTAAAAGTCAGTCATTAAGCTGCAGACAAACATCCCAAGGGGTGCTTGCTATACAAGGGGAGATGAAAATTTAATTAATTTCATAAGTAAGATTTTCCGTCAAATATCATGATTTCATGAAATAGTTATTCAATAAGGTGGGTGAACTGGAGATTTGAATTGGAGATATTGATGATTTTAATGGTTGCAATTCTGAAAATACATATTTGTAACGGTTGCGAATCATATTTTGATCAACATAAATCCTGATACTGACTTGCAAATTGCACAAAAGGTAATCACTTTTGTATTTCGCTGGCTACCCTGGCGCTTCTGTCGTGCGCATTGAAGCGACCGATTAGTGCAATTATTTAAGTGTATTCATTATTTTTATTAAATTTTCTAAGAGTCTATTAATACTACTGGGCTATCATCAATCATGTGCGTGCATTTTATTGATGCATAAATTAGTTAGTTTCGGTCATTAATTTTCTTTGAAATTGTTACTGTTACTGTATATTTGCACCTGTTCTGTTCGCTGATGTTTTTAGAAGATTTAATATGAATATGACAATTTACCTCCTTGGTCAGAGGATCGACGTCCGGCGGAAGATGCTCCTTTGGCCCTTTCAGGACCCCTAATGGATATTTCTCGTATTGATCAAACCGGTTAGCGCTGTTGCCACTCTGCAATGCGCTGTTGCCGCTTTGAACAATTGCTTTGCCTTCCAAAGCACTGATGATTGCACTGAAAGTCTTGTGACCCTGTTCGAAAATATTTTTTTGTCAAAGTCAAATCATTTATTTCAATTAGGCAAAATAAGACACGGAACGTCAACATTTACAAGAAAATAAAATTGATTCTAGTCGCCCCTTCCAAAAGGTAGTTTCTTATGGAGAAAAATGGACAAGAAACTATATCCAACGCCATACATACAAGTAACTTTTATTACTACGGACAGAATATATTAATTTATATATACACTTCTGGACACATCTATTGGCCCACCTTGTATTTTCAGTTTCGTTTGGTCCTAGCTAAAATTTTATATTAGGTCGAGCAAAAAGTTTTTATGCAGTTTTGAACCTGGCACATTCACAATTTCATTCAATAGTCTTTTTTTGAATTTCGAACACAGAATTTAAAGAAACAAAAGACAATTTGGAGCCTGTTTGTTGATATCAAACAATCGAATACTAAGAAAACTTGGTTTTATTGGTTTACTTGGATTTAATTCTTGAAAAAGTGATTGATATCTTTGGTTTTGCAACAAACATTACTTATTCTTAACATTAAGGTGAGGTTCTATCAATAATCTATGGATACTTCACCTGAAGTCGCCGCCCAAGCTGTGGCACTTATTCAGGCCGGACACAGCCAAAGAAACGTGAGTGCTCAACTTAATTTAAGTCGATCTGCGGTCCGAAATGTTTATCGGAGGTACCTAGAGACTGGCGGCTTTGTTCGTCGCCAAGGAAGGCCACGATCTCGGGTCACAACTGAAAGGCAGGATCGATTCATCGTGACGACCAGCTTGAGAAATCGTCACCTTATCTCCATTGATATACAAAACCAACTTCGCGACTTCCACGGAGTATTTGTGAGCGCTCGAACTGTTCGGAGAAGGTTAAAAGAACGCGATATGGTACCACACAAGCCAGCTAATGGGCCCAAACTAACGCGAGCCCACCGAACAGCGCGCCTTCATTTCGCACGCAGTCATTTAAATTGGACACAGCAAGATTGGAGCCGTGTACTCTTTTCTGATGAGTCTAAAATTGTGTTACATGGCAATGATGGAAGGAAGAAGGTCTACCGACGTAAGGGAGAGCATTTCGCACAATGCTGCTTTGAAGAGAGGGTTGCTTATGGCGGTGGCTCATGGACTGTCTGGGGCGGTATATCCGCGAGCGGCAAAACTCAACTTGAGGTTGTTACAGGACCACGGCTGCCAACATTAAATGCTGAAAGGTACATTCGTGAGTGCTTAGAACCTCACGTGATACCATACGCGGACTATGTGGGCCCAAATTTCCTTTTTATGTATGATAATGCAAGAGCCCATGCGGCCGGCATCGTCAGGGAATATCTTCGGGATGTGAACATCACAGTTATGGACTGGCCAGCCAGAAGCCCAGACATGAACCCCATTGAGCACATGTGGGACGAGCTAAAAAGACGTGTTAGGGCTCGTCAGCCAGTTGCCCAGACGATGCAGGAGTTGAAAACTTTCTCAAAACTCAAAATTTCATAGAGCGGTTGATAAACTCTATGCCTAATCGTATGTGAGCTGTGGTAGATGCCCATGGAGGCAACACGCGTTATTAAATTAAACCTTTATTTGATAAAACATGTTTTTTATTCAAAAATCAATTGCCTTTAACAAGGCGCATATCCGACTTGTTAGGCGTAGCTCCATGTCGTATGGTATTCTGAATTCAAATTTAAAACAATACGATCGAAAAAGATGGTAAAATGTATCAGGTTTAAAACTGCATCAACAGTTTTTGTTCAATCTAGCAATCATATTTCGGTAGGGGCCATCGAAACCTAAACTCTAAGGTGGGCCAATAGATGTGTCCAGAAGTGTATTAATTTATTTATTTTCTCTCACAATGGTTTTGTAGTACTAAAACAGTTTTGACTTATACAGGCTGACTTTGAAAATATGCGACAAACTTTAAGGAGGTGTTTTACCCACCAAGATGAACAACTTTTACTATGGGACCAACTTAAAATTCGCAAAAAAAAATTCGACCTTCCCATATAAAAGTACATACGCGATCGGGCCATTTGTTATAAGAAGGTCGATTTTTTTTTTGCGAAGTCTAAGTTGGTCCCATAGTAAAAGTTGTTCATATTGATGGGTAGAACTCCCCCTTAAATTTTGTCGCATGTTTTCAAAGTCACCCTGTATAAAGATTCACATTGCGAGAGCTGGTGCCTGAAGTAGGTTTTGGAAAAAAGAATATATTAACAATACTGATATTCTGCAAAAGCATACCTTCCACATGGACTGCTTCCAATGGGGGAAGAAGCCGGTGAAATGCGGCGGTTCACGTCCTTGACTCAGCGCCAGAACTGGTGTCGCAGCATCCCGTGCTGCTGGGTCTAAGCAAAAAGTTGGGAAACCTGTTACTGCGTTATAAATGTGGGAAAAAGTTATGTTCGATTTATCAATTCATTAAGAATGTAACTAACTTGAGCCTCACTATTATTGTTTTTTGATGAAGTTCCATAATTCCACCAATAAAACAAGACAATAGAAAGTTATGAAAAACTGAGTTTCTTTCGCTTGACAGTGGTTCTGTTTTGGTGGCGGAGTACTAAATAGACCAGCGAGGTATTTGTTTAACACACAGAACATGACAATCAATTGCAATCCCTTTCGTTTTGATATCCATTGCTTCATAGGTTTGAAAAATTCGTCAGCTCTTGCTGCTCGTGGCGTAAATAATAAAATAACGCAATGAAGTGGCTGAAGTAATGAAAGACATTGCGATAGATGGATATTTTATATAACTAGCAGCGCCCCGCAGTTTCACCCGCATACGTCTCGATCCCGTGGGAATATCGGGATAAAAAATATCCTATGTGTAAATCCAGGTTCTAAACTATCCGTGTGCCAAATTTCATCCAAATCCGTTCAGTAGTTTTTGCGCGAAGAAGTAACAAACATACACACACACACACACAAATTGTCGCCTTTATAATATTGGTGTGGTTATGTTACGCAATTACCCCGCTGGAGTTAGTTTGATAAATTAAAAATCACAATATTATGGCTAGAAATCAACTTTTTATTATTTAATAGTAAAAATTAAATCAATGAGACTATTAGTTACCTTGCGCCAGATAAGCGAGTGCAATAGACCGGGGGTCATCCTTGGCGCGCGGGCAGCAGTGCTGTCCGAGCCACACGAACACGGCGTCGTGAGCGTCCACCACCCCTACCATCTCGGGAGCCAGGTCGTACTGGCTGAACGAGACTATCTCTTCAACTGTGGGCATAGGATGAATAAACAGTGTAGTAGGTAGGCAAAGGCACTATCAACTCAAATTGTCGGCATACCTATTCAAATCATAACTGTCATTCTTTGACTCTTGTATGAAATGCCTATAACTCGTCAAATTGACGTAAGGTGTCAATTTGTTTAACAAATCATTTCCCTGACTATATACAAAAAAAAAAAAACAAGTACAGGATCATAATATGTTGCTCAAGAAAGAGTCACGTCACTTTTAAGGTTCAGCGCCGGCCTAAAAGGTAGGTCGTTCTGATGGGATTAGATAAGAAACTTTATTAGCAATGACTTAGAGTCCGCTATTGAGGACAAACGAGAATCAATTTCATGTCTGTGTTGTTAGTGCAACTTTGAACTTTATGTCATACAACTTAAAGTTTATTATTCAATAAGCTTAGATTTTTTTGCTTCGCGCTCCGGTATACGCAGAGCCTAATAAAGCTGCTTGACCAATTACCGCTAAATTAAAATTCAGTTTTTAAAAGGCGTGTTATTAATGTTATTTCACTTACATGAATATTGGGTAGGCACGCCCAGAGACACGTAGAAGAGACGCGGCGGTAGGGGGCGCTGTACCTCCTTCAGTGGACATGGTGCCAGTAGGTGGTGACGATTGCCAAGTGCTGTCCAGAAGTCCGGCTTCTCTTTACCTGAGGATGAAAATAACAGTGGAGGAGTAACAAAGCCATTTTCATTTTGCGTCAGTTTTTTTTTTAAATATCTATAAATTGTGATTTTTTGTTGGAGGCCCTCAAAGTTCTCAATAAATAAATAAATAAATAATGTAATTGGATGGCAAAATTGGAAAACAAACGACGGCCTAACTGATTTCAAGCGGTTGTCACTGCGTGCATTGCAGATGCGTTGTGCCATCCTAGAACCAAAGATAAAATTTCTCATAACACAACATCACTACTGTGTGCCTATAATTATTACATGCAAGTATTATACGTGTCTGTAATTACATCTTTAAAACAGTGGGTTACCTTGCATAACGAGCGCATGCTCTGTGGCGGCCATGTTCTTGGCGACCTCTCGCTCGTCGCCCGTTGCGCTGGCGCCGCACCACACCCAGGTGCGCCCGCCCTCGCGCAGCACGTAGCACGCGCCCGCGCCGCCGCCGCGCCCCGCCCCCTCGCGCACTTCCACGCCCCGCGCCTCGCGCGCGTACTGACCTGATACGCGGATCAGCACGCGTGATGGTACGAGAAGTCTGCGACCTGTAGCTGTCGATAATATTGTCTTGTACTTATATGGTTAGCTGGAAGAAATTTCTAATGAAATAAACGGACCTTTGTGCTCTTCTATCTTTATGTACTTGCTGGTTTCTTCGAAAAGGGGCATTTGCAACCCTCAAAATCGTACGGGCTACGTTTTTAGAGCTGATGGTGTTTGCTCAAAACCCTGTTAACATCGTATTATGTTATTTTGAATACTTACGATCATAGTCAGTTGCGCTGCCGACATAAGTGATCATTCTACCCTTGAAGATTTGAAGGAAATGCGCCGGTTCCTTCCCTTGGTATACCCATGCCTGAAAATATGTTAAATAAGAATTTTATTAATATTTTATTTTTAACTGCAACGGCAGATAATCTTTACATACCTGTACTGGAGAACGCCCCAGTTTGGTGTAGAGGTCTTTGGCTTCTTTAGCGCCCAAATTCCTCAGATCATTGGGCGAAGAGCCACCCTGTAATATTAACATCAAGTAAAACTCATACTTAAGACTTCTTTTTTAAGGTATAATATCCAATGTGCTTATTTGTTTTCTGACATTTTAAATTGATGTACCGAGTGTTTCACTTTAAACTAACAGGACAGAAGATTAAAGAGCTTGAATACTTATCAAAGCTTAATGTACTGTAGAAGAAGACAGACAGGAAACTATTCTTTTTTTCTATGGACTTCCTGAGGACCTGTATCAGGTTTTAACGTTTAAAATGCAATGTCTTTTCTCACCATCCAGTAGTAGAGCACGGTCTGGTCGCCGATGGGCGCGTGGTAGGTGTAGAGCACAATGTAGCAGTCTCTGTCGTAGAAGACCGCGGCTTGTGGGCGCTCCACCTCGGCCAGCGCCTCCTTGTTCACGTCCTCCGCGTCGGTCCCGCGTCGTCGTACGCGCCACACTCGTAGTGCGCCCGAACCGTCGTCTGGCAGCTGAGCCTGTTATGAAAACGGGAAACTTTTGAGGAGCCAAGGTGACAAAAGATATTCATCAACGGATTCAAGAAGAAAATCATGATTGGTGAGTACCTAATTAATGTTAGGACAAAGGTTCGATTTGAATTTACTGGCAGTAGTCCAATGTGGTGATTAGTTTAGTCAATTAGTCCAGTCATCATACATTACGTAGGTAATATTTTTTACCCAATAATACCCAGTCTTGGGACTAGATAGGAAGATTTAGGTGGCAAGAACTGACCTCAGCGGCGAGCCAAGCGTTTGTAGCTAGACTAACGGCATCGAGCCTGGTTGTAGCTGACCGAGCGGCGCGAAGTCTTCCGTCGCGTCTTGCATCGCACCAGCGCCAGTTGTGGAACAGCGCGGCGAACTCCAGCGGTTCCCTTCCCGCTGGGGCCGCGGACACCGGGACCGTCATACGACGAGCTCGAGCTAAGCCTCGCGCCGCTGCTAAAGCTCCTCGAGCCGCCGGGCCCGATGCTGACGGGCCCACCCACGCCCACACACCACGGCTACCGCTGTCCACTATGTAGACACCCTGAAAAGAAACATTTTAGTTTAATCTCACATTTGATGTCACCAACTGCATCAGACTTCTTGAAAAATTAACTTGTTTTGAAATTTTTAGTTGGAGTAGGGATTTTTTTTCAACATTTTAGTGTGTTATATTTTGGAATCGGCTCCTCAAGCCTTATTTTGATACCGCCATATTTTTTCAAGACATTACTTATTAACGTCTAAAGTCCGCCAATAACATTGCAGACTTGTGGTGCACTACTGTATAAAGCGAGGATAAATTACATTTTGAAACCCGTCAAGCGTTTCGGGGTTTAGTCATAATGGCTGCGGTAACACAATTTATTAGAATCACAAGATCGTAAGAAATGGGAAACGCTTGACTGATTTTTTGCGGTCAAATTGCTACACAGACTTACATCATCAGCCAGATCTTCCCTGAACAGCGGCGCGCGCTTGATTTCTTCCAACCTTGCAGCGGGTCGTTGCGACGGCACGGTTATTGGTGTGACCCGCGGCGGTTGTGTGGCGCGATAGAGACGCGCGGGTCGCGGCGGGTCGGCGGGCGGCGCGGCGGGTCGCAGCGCGCGCGCTCGCAACTCCAGCAGTGCGTCCAGCAGTGCGCGGTCACTGGCTGGCAGCGTCTGCTCGTACCCGTCGTGAGCGATCGCGATTCGACGCGCCATCATGCCCTTGTCTGCACCACGGGCCATACGGTATGCGATCTAGATTTGTAAGGTTGATTATTTAAGGATATCGTTGTAATAGTTTTGATTTTCTTCATAATTATTCAGGCATGCGTAAATTTATGCATCTAATGAATACCTTAATTAAATTAAAATGTACCTATACGTAAAATGGAACTTTGGGTAGGTACCTAATACTTATGCTAAGTATATTTTCAGGAACCTACCTACATACCAACTATTTTTGCCTAAAACAGTAATCCTCATTCCGCATTCATACGACTCTCAACCGTAACAACAAACCTTGGCTCCAAATATTTTCTCGACAAGGTTGGCTGTCCGTCCGAGCCACAACACGAGTAGCGAGGTGGTGTCGAGGACGAACACGCCATCAGTCGCGAGCTGCGCCCACGACACCGGCTCGAGCTGTACCAGTACTGGCCGGCGTCCACGCACGCGGTACAGTCGAGCAGCTCCGTTCAGGTTGGCTGAACCGTTTCGGAGGATCCTGGTTTTATAAATAAATAAAAATCTTTATTTCGAGCGAAGACTAATACACATAGTGATCTCATATAAAGTGTATGTCGACGGCGAAGTGCCAATAGCTCCTAACTGACATTTTTCGAGAAATTCACTTTTTTATCGTTTTGAATTTAAAGGCGTTATTCGCATGTTTCAAAATAAAATTTCTCAATTCCTCGAAAAATGTCAGTTAGGAGATATAGGCACTTCGCCGTCGATATTCTAAAAAAAAGCCGTGTGCTCGATGGGACTTCCCATCGGCAAAAATGACGGCCTTCCATACAATCTTTCATCCCTCAGGGGATGATTTTCAAAACTCCTTCCTTATGGCTCCCACATAAAACTGCGAATTAGCATCGCACGCAAAACTTTTGCGCAAAACTGAGCCCTTTGCCAAACATAACACATGCGAGTTCGCAGATTTTTGCGGTGCGATGCGAATTCGCAGTTTTTTGTGGGAGCTCTTAGTGCTCACTTTCGTTATGAAAGGAACTCGTGTGCAAAATTTCAGTCTTCTAGACTGTTCTAGACCCAGCGGATTAGGCTGTACGTTGTCTGTCAGTGAATGAATGAATGAATTTAAGGTTTATAATAAATATCCATATATTTATGACACCCACTGAGGACAGCCACTCTGTATAAAATGATAGTTATGCTGGCAATTGTGAATGGTACAATGGTAGGTAACTGATCTGACTTTGCTGACGTTCAGTTTCTAATAGTTATCTTTTCATGTTCAACCTGGGTCAACTAAATTTATTTTCTTGCTTTCTTTTTCTTTCTTTCAGTTATGTGTGTCGCCGTATGATTGTGAACGCCGTTAGTTTATAATCTATCTCGCGAGATTGTAAACTGTCGATAGGTAAGTTGTGAACTGTGCCATAGTGCTTACAAGCAAATATACAGGGTGTAAGGGATAACCCTCCGCAAACTAACGGTGCATTCAGCTTCTTATTTTGAATCATTTTCCACCGGAAATATTCTCAGGAAAATTTTTTTTTTTTTTAATCGTATTTTCAGTTACTGTTCCTTTATTTCAATGTAAAATTACATTCTCTGTACGCAGCACTCCATTTATGTAAATAAAACAGCTAAAATAAACAAAATCAGCAATGGATGTTGAAATACTCGGCGGCCGAAGGCTGCCGCTCGCTACGCGCGTTTTGCCACGGTAACGATACATTGCGTGTGAGGTAATAAAACAAATCAGGTTTATTGGATTCCCGTAACGTTCCTGAAATAATTTCATGTACCGGTCATCTTAGTATGATATACTGAATTCACCACATCAGTCTGCGGAGGGCTGTCCCTTACATGAAAAAGTTTACACTTTACTTATTGAATAAACGATTTATTTTGATAAAACTATATGGATATTACTCATATATGTACCCAACATCATTCATGCTAGGAATGGTAATATATCAAAGTTTAGAGGTTAGGAGAAATCTTGCGCTTGTGAAATATTTTATCCGCCTTATTCGTGGTTCCCTGTTAAATTCTTCCTTACTTGAATACATCTCCATCAACGTTCCTTTACCTATCAGACATACGCTTCGCCCTCGCCAGCGTCCTCTATTTTCAGTTCCTCAAGCTGGTTCTGCGACTCTAAAAACCAGCACGTTACACTTAACCCTTGCCGTCATCAATAAAATATTACAGTTTGATGAATCGCTTGATGCCTTTAACAAGCACTGAACTGAGTTTCCTGGAAACCGCTAATGTTTACGTCTGCCGCGCTAACGAAGAATGCAATAATTCGATTTTGACAAGAATGATTATTGTATTTTTGATTAGTGAATTTGTCATGAAGTTTTAGTTATTGCATTATTGCTTACTGAAAAACCGAGTTCCTGAAGGATTCATAAAGTTGCTTAGAGAGAGTTAATAGATCTCGATTCGCTGACTCCGAATATACGAGTATGTATATATGTATAACTCAAAATCATCCAAAATCGAGTTATTGCATTCTTCGTTAGCGCGGCAGACCTGGAGTCTGTGGCCACTCCTAGTAATATCTCGTTGTTGTAAATTTCTTTTGTGTTTTGTTATATGCGTTAATTTTATGTTTGAAATCTTGATTTATTTAAAAAAAGCTATATTCATGTTTTAAGCTATGAGCACAATGTTATCTATTATCTTTTATCTGGTTTAAATGTTATGTTTTATTATACCTATAATTTATAACTTATATGTATATATGACCTATAACTTGTACCTATATGTAGTATTAAACTGTTAGTATAAGTTGGTCGATTAAATAAATAAATAAATACCATATTAATTTTAACATAACATAACTGGCGAAATGTGAGTGTTACTATAGGTACACCTCTGCCCAACCCTTCGGGGAACAAGGCGTGATGTTATGTTATTTTTATTTTATTAATTTTCGATAGTTTATAATCTATCCATATCAAACCTTCAAATTGTAAACGAACCTGCACTTACCGACAGGGTTCAAAATCTGTCCGATTTTATCACCCGGTACAACTGCCTCGTTGGTCTAGTCGTCGCTAGCGCTACTGCTGAGCATGAGGTCCTGGGTTCGATTCCCAGGTCGGGCAAAGTGTTATTGGGTTTTTCTATCTGGAATTTCTCAGTAGCAGCCCGGAGTCTGGATTTGTGCCCGGTAGATGGCAATAGGCTCGCCCCCTATTACATGGGACTTAAATATAACTGACGAAATGTGGGTGTTATTATAGGTACACCTCTGCCTAACCCTTCGGGGAAACAAGGCGTGATGTTATGTTATTTATCACCCGGAAAATTGTGAACCGTCCCTGATTGGTAGGTCTCGGTGGTAGCCGAATTGGTCGCAGTCACTAAGCCAGGGCGTCCAGATCAAATGGGTTCAGGGTTAGGTTAGGTTAGAACTGTAACCAAACATGCGCGAGTCGAGCGAGCGAAGCGAGCGGTGCCGCGGCAGCGGCCGGCGAGCGCTTCTTCCAAGTTAGTCGCAGTTACTTCACTAGTTAGTACTAGCGCAAGGTGCGTTCATCGGACACAAGTTTGATACCAGTTCACAATTTGTCGGTTTGCCATGGATAGATTATAAACTATCGAGAAATAATGCGTTAAATTGTAAATGGTTTGTTGCAATTCACAATTTTTCGATACTTTATAATCTCGCGAGATAACTAACGAAGTGCATAATCTTACGGTGACATATACATTCTTAAATCTTAACATAAGGTTACATAAGCGTGATGCAAGTCCGCACAACAAAGTCAGCATAAAGCAAAAGAAATTGGCTCTTAGCGTGCTAAAAAGCCCAGGCCAGGCCGAGATCTATAAATGTTACTTAGCATGTAGGTACTTGAGCTAACCGTAATAACGGTTAGGTTACACAGTACACACAGTACACACACACACACACACAGTACCAGTAACAGTAATAACTGCTACTGTCGCACAACTGCTAAACTACAAGTGCGAGATAAAGACGAACATGTCTAAGCAAAAGCACGAGCTAGGTACATACCTAACGTTTTAGATTTCGGCCTTAGTATCAATCGTGTCTTAGCTGATCCATCCATAAAGTAGGACAGCAGCCTCAGCTCCTTGGTGACGGCCTCGCGGTGTACGAACGTGGGGGCCGCGAGCTGCGTGCCCTGGCGCAAGCCAATCGTGATTCGTATCTTACCTGATCCCGTCTCTGAAGTATGATAGAAGCCGGGGCGTCTCCTTGGTGACAGCTTCACGGTGGACCACTGTGGGCGCGGTGAGGTAGGCCGCGAGCTGCGTGCCCCGGCGCAGGGCCAGCCCCGCGAGTGACCCGCTGCGCTCTCCGGCCCACGAGTGGATATGGCGCTCCAGGAGCTCCCCATTGCCGTTCTCTTTTATTTCCCGACGCTGGTAATAATATTTTTAAGTTCACCACACAATATTTTCAGATTAGTCCCAGTAGGTTTGTTAAAATCTGAAGCCTTCCTTACAGCCTTTTAACAAAATTACTGACACTTAAAATGCGTTTCGGCTATTTATATATTAATTTATTTTATTATTTACACACAGTAAAATATATCGGTACAGTTAAGACATTATAGGTATTGAGCTAATGCATTGGTATTGCTTTGCTTGTGTTGTATTGGGTGTTGTATTGAGTTTGGCTATTGTTTTTGGTCGCGTAGTAGTAGTACCTGCACGCCTTTGCTTCTTGGTGTCACAATTTAAGTATTTGCATTAGGCTCGACTAAACCTGAAAAATAGTCCAGGCCAAAGTAAACATACGGAGGCGGGAGGGCCCATACGGCAAACGAAATTAGCCAGAAAGTCTACACGTCAGGCCGTGCCTTAGTAAATACATACTAAGCCAAGCTTTAGGAAATTTTTACGTCACCGTCTTTGAGATTATTGAGTTATGGACTTGGTGGTATGAGTCCCAGAGCTAGGTGTCTTAAATGTCTAGGAATCTGGGCATTATCTTATCTAGTCTATATCCGGTTACTCACAATGACGTCGGGTCCAGCCGGCTGTCCGGGCAGGGAACAAGAGTACACCAAGTAAGCCTCAGCGTCGTAGAATGTGCCGTAGTGTGTGCGAGGCAACAGTTCCGTGGTCGATTCCTAAAAACGAAACTTATATTTAAATCCTTTTACGTAAATATAATATTGCCTAATGATTTATTACAACGAGCTTCTGTATTGCCTCGTGATCACGACAAAATATTCTTGCAATTTACATACTTAGCTCCAATCACCATAAATATTATGTATAGCGGGGGTTATTCGTAATAATTATTTGGTTACGTTGTTGACGTGTGAGGGTAGACTTACTGGGTCTGAAGAAATGATAATCCTCTTAGGTAGTCCAACACTTTAATCTTTCACACAACACACTACAACGTTTACAGTTATGAAGGCACAGTAAATAGCGAGCGTAGGGGTACAAGCAGTAAGCATAAGAAAGTTCACATTACACAGCGATTTAGCGAGGGTATCTTGGGATCGCGAAAATAGCGCAAGCGAACGTGCGTCCGACGTCTGCGATAGATCGGGACTGGCGATCGGCAGGCTCCGAATTCGCGGCGGAGGAATGCGTGCGCGCATCTGTCATAAGATGCGTAACATCACGCGTCTTAGACAAAGGGACTCAGCAGGCGACGCGCGTGTCCACTGTACTTATGTAAATGACGGACGGACTGTACGGTAAACGTGATAGTGTAGTTATAATAAATGCTAATAATTATTGTTTAGTGTTTTATGTTTATTGTTATAATGTATATTATAGTTGTCTGTTTGTGTTTATTTGTGTAGGACGTATAAATATATTATGTACATATAAGTAGTGTAAATATAATGTGAGTCACCTACATCACTCCCCTCCAGAGACCGTGCTACGGGCGATAGTAGTCCGGAAAATGGACTCTTCTGCCTGAACGCGTGGTTTTAACTGCTGGAATGGAAGGTCGTGGCTCGGGATCTGGTTTATTTAGAATAGGGGTGTCATGGGTGTCGGTCAGTATGTAGGCTGGTTTTAAACGGTCTACAGATACTGTGACGGATTTTCCCTTTACTTTAATTTTAAAAACTTTGGCACCTCTGTCGATCACCTCGTAGGGACCAGTGTATGCTGGCTGGAGTGCACCCCTCAACGCATCGTCCCGAAGAAAGACATGGGAACAAGATGCCAGATCTTTGTGGACAAAGATTTTTTCTTTCGAGTGGTGCGACGTGGGAACTGCCTGTAAATTGTTGGCAAATGATCTGATCTGTGAAGTCCGTTATATCAGTCGTACATGTGTCAACCTTATGACCGAAGAATTCACCCGGTAGCCTTAAAGGTTCACCGTATACTAACTCGGCGGAAGACGATTGAAGGTCTTCTTTGAAGGAACTTCTTATGCCCAGCAGTACAAATGGTAAGGATTCGGTCCAGCTGCTATCGGCATGGCACTTGATTGCTGCTTTTAGCTGCCGGTGAAATCTTTCGACTAAACCGTTGCACTGGGGATGGTATGCAGTGGTCTTGCGATGCCTAAACCCAATGGCCTTTGCGAGATGTTGGAAGATACCAGACTCGAATTGTCTCCCACGATCAGTGACAATATCGGATGGGCAACCAAATCGTGCTACCCACCCCGACAGAAACGCTTTGGCCACAGTTTCCGCTGTAATATCGGGAATAGGGACGACTTCAGCCCATCGCGTGAAGCGATCGACAAGTGTCAGGCAATACCGGTATTCTTTGGATGGGGGCAATGGGCCGATGAGGTCTAGGTGGACATATTTGAATCGCGCTGAAGGCAGATCGAGGGTACCCAAAGGGGTGGAAACGTGTCGATTCACCTTCGTGCGCTGGCATGCCAAACATGCCTTAGACCAATCGCGACAGTCTTTCCGCATCTGTGGCCAAACGTAGCGCTGTGCTACAAGTTTAGCACTTGCGTTTGCACCGGGATGGCTTAGCGAGTGCAACGAGTCAAAAATTTGTTTGCGCAATGGTTTCGGAATGATGGACCTGGGAGTCGTTGTGCTGACATCGCAGTACAATTCAATACGACTTCCTGGAATTATTATTTTCTTAACGTGCAGGGATGAGTCTCCTGTAAGTAATTGTGCAAGTTCTGAGTCAGAGTCTTGTGCTTTGGCTAGTACGTCTAAATCTACTGGGCTTTGCAATTCTTCGACTCGGGAAAGTGTGTCGGCCACTACGTTATCTTTTCCGGCGATGTGTTGAATGTCGGTTGAGAACTGTGAAATATAGTCTAAGTGTCTGTACTGACGTGGCGTGCAGTTACTTTTCCGCTGTTGGAAAGCGTAACATAGTGGCTTGTGGTCAGTATAGATGGTGAAAGTGGTAGCGGCTAACCAATGTTGGAAGTACCTAATGCTTTCGTAGATAGCAAGAAGCTCTCTATCGTAGGGTGAGTGTTTTTGTTGTGATGGGCTCAGCTTGCGGGTGAAAAATGCCAATGGCTGCCAATTGCCGTCTTTGAACTGCTGCAAAACTCCGCCGATGGCGAAATCAGATGCATCCGTGACTAGGCCCAGTTTGGCATTTGTGTCTGGATGTGCCAGCAAAGCAGCATTACAGAGGCTATCCTTACACTCCTCGAAGGCCTGTAACGAGGTTCCGCTTATGTCGACCGGCTGTGAGGCTTTCACGTTACCGGTCAGTAAAGTGTGTAAAGGCGCTTGGGTCTGGGCAGCCCGTGGTATAAACCTCCGGTAAAAGTTAATCATGCCCAGAAACCTTCTTAGTTGCCTAGCGGTTTTAGGCACTGGGAACTCCCTAATAGCCTGCACCTTGCTTTCCAAAGGCTTTGTTCCGTGTTGCGAGATGTGGTAGCCTAAAAATTTTACCTCTGGTGCACCAAATACGCATTTGGCGGTGTTGATGAGCATGCCATATTCCTGCATCCTTGCGAAGAGTTGGCGAAGGTGCTCTTCATGTTCTGCCTCGTCCCTAGAGTACACCAGGAAATCGTCTAAATATGGATAGCAGAACTCCAGGCCACGAGTCATTTCGTCAACAAATCTTTGGAAAGTCTGCCCGGCGTTCCTCAGACCGAACGTCATAAACGGAAACTCGAAAAGTCCGAAGGGTGTAGTGATGGCGGTCTTTGGTATGTCTTGCTCAAATACTGGTATCTGATTGTAAGCTTTAACAAGGTCTATAGTGCTAAAGATCTTACAACCAGATAGACTGTGGGCAAAGTCATGTATGTGCCTGATTGGGTACTTATCTGGTATTGTCCTTGCGTTGAGCTGTCTGTAATCACCGCAAGGACGCCAGCCATTGTCTTTCTCGATTTCTTTCTCGGGGCGAGGTGGAGAGGTGACGACCAAGGGCTCTCTGACGGTCGTGCTGTACCGTTTGCCAGCATTGCCTCGAACTCGGCCTTGGCAATTTTCATTTTATCCGGGGCTAGTCTGCGTGGTGAACAAGATACTGGGGGGCCTGACGTGGTGCGAATGTGGTGTGCCGTGTTGTGTTTTGGTGTGAATGGTGCACCTGCTGGCCGTGTTATTTCCCGAAATTCGGATAGGAGATTTCGGTATTTGCATTCGCCAGTCACGACCTTTACACTAGAGATTAAGCTATCAGGAGAGGCGATAGAAGCTACAGCTGACAAATTGGTAGTGCCGTCTGTTAGGCGTTTGTTGCGAATATCTACGATTAAATTAAAAAATGATAAGAAATCTACTCCTATAATGGCTTTAGTGACGTCGGCAACAATAAAGCGCCAAGGGAAATCCCTACGTAGGCCTAAATTTAGTACAACCTGGAGGTAACCGTAGGTGTCGATTGTTGAACCATTGGCCGCGCACAGCTGGTACTCGGTCTTCTCACGACGTTTTTGTGGGAGCGCAGATCGAGGGTAGACGCATAAGTCGCTTCCAGTGTCCACTAGGAATTGGACTTTCGACCTGCGATCTGTCACGAACAGGCGACCAGTTGTGGATGGGCAATCTTCAGCCGCCATTATTGACTGCCCGTTTCGTTTCCCGACTTGTAATCACACGGGCGGACGCATTTCTTCGCGTGGCTACCGAATTTGTAGTGGTACCAGCACTTGGGAAACTTCCTGTAGTTGGACTGCGACCTTTGTGATGGGCTGCGACTTCTATGGCCGGAGGTCTTCCTGGTGCGTTGGCGGGAGCGATCGTACCTTTCAGTGGTCAGCGCGTCGACCTTTCTCGTCAGCTCCATGATGAGCTTCATCATGTCCGTCTGTGGGTCAGCTCATGATGCGGTTGTTGCTGCGACTTGCGGAGTAGGAGGCGCCATGTCGTGAACTCTATCAGCGAGGTCTGCGAGCTCGGTGAGGGTCAAGGTCATCTGCGATGCGATGATTGTCTGTAGATTACCTGGCAAGCGACTCGTCCATATGGTGCGCAGAAAATCCCCTGGGATCGTTGGTCCCGCAAGATGTTGCAGGTGGTGCAAGAACTGGGACGGTTTGCGGTCACCTAGTTCTTCTGACTGAAGTAGCTGTTTCACCTTCTTTTCTTTTGAGACTGACAGGCGCTTGATCAGCTCACTCTTCAGCTTCTCGTACGCGCCAGTAGCAGGAGGCGCAGTTATGATGTCTTCGACCTCCACGGAGTACTGTCGATCCAAGTGAGCGAGGACGTAGTGGAACTTGGTGTAGTCGTCTGTTATTCTGGCAAGCTTGAATTGGCCTTCTATTTGACAAAACCATATGGTGGGTTTTTCAGGCCAAAATGGTGGTATGCGAACGCCTACACGAAATAACTCCAATGACGGATGTTCGGGTTCCGGGTCAGTGGAAACGCGCGCACATTTACTCGGCCGGCGGCCAGGCTGTTGGCTGCGCTGCGATGTTTCTGTATCGCTGCCGTCGCTGCTCATGGCAATTTCTAACTCTCTGCACTCACTATTATACCAATGTTCTGAACGGGGTCACCAGTTTGGTTACGTTGTTGACGTGTGAGGGTAGACTTACTGGGTCTGAAGAAATGATAATCCTCTTAGGTAGTCCAACACTTTAATCTTTCACACAACACACTACAACGTTTACAGTTATGAAGGCACAGTAAATAGCGAGCGTAGGGGTACAAGCAGTAAGCATAAGAAAGTTCACATTACACAGCGATTTAGCGAGGGTATCTTGGGATCGCGAAAATAGCGCAAGCGAACGTGCGTCCGACGTCTGCGATAGATCGGGACTGGCGATCGGCAGGCTCCGAATTCGCGGCGGAGGAATGCGTGCGCGCATCTGTCATAAGATGCGTAACATCACGCGTCTTAGACAAAGGGACTCAGCAGGCGACGCGCGTGTCCACTGTACTTATGTAAATGACGGACGGACTGTACGGTAAACGTGATAGTGTAGTTATAATAAATGCTAATAATTATTGTTTAGTGTTTTATGTTTATTGTTATAATGTATATTATAGTTGTCTGTTTGTGTTTATTTGTGTAGGACGTATAAATATATTATGTACATATAAGTAGTGTAAATATAATGTGAGTCACCTACAATTAGATTCGTATATTTAAATCTAATGTATTCATTGGCGACGTTAATCCAGATAAAAGTTAAGTAGCAAATAAGCTAGGTCAGTGATCTCTAACTTGACTTGGCGCCAATTGCTTACAAAATAAATATAAATCACATCTAAGTACAATAAGTTGTGACTGTTAATCTCGATCCGAATAGCTGACTGTCTGCGCGGGCGTCGACCGTTATCAAGGAAAAAAATAAACAATGCAAGATTGCCATCTATATTTCGTAACTGTTATTATCGAGTTCTTTTAGTCAATCACTAGTTATTAACGCGTGTTCGTTGGAAATTGTGAGGTTATAAATTGTCAAGTAGATGGTAGGTATGCATGAATGTCATAATCAAAATGTGTCACGCTCTTCGAAGCGAAAACACGATATTTCAAATGTGCTGATTGCTGTTTTAAGTAGATATTGAGTGAAAAACTAAATCGTCGTCGCTGGCGGCGATCGTGGCTTTGAATGGAACGTTATTGGCCATTCGTGCATAGTGATGTACAATTACGGCGGCATGTGCGTATCTCCCTGGCGTTATATCACGACACTAAACACTGGATAATCCACGTGTTTAATTACACGCAATCTGCTTTTTGTGCATAGGTACGCTTTCGAGTATTCCGCATATTATGCTTATTAATTTTATGCGTATAGTAATGCTATTCTGACGGATAATTAGCTCAGTCGAGCAAACATGCTGAGGCTGGTAACTAGTGGTAACATTGATATTCTGCGTGTTGCTGTACACATACAGCAACACGTGTGTTGCATGCACACATGCATGCAACACACCACCAACACACATACAACAGCACATAACACATGCAACAGCATGTGTGTTTCGTAACAAAACACACATGTTTTGTTACGAAAATGTGGCTTGTGGCGTGGCATGGTGTAGGATCCTAATAACCCCTTATTAATTAATTAATTATTCCTTGGGTACTTATATTGAGTGGGAACCTCAAGTTTTCAGCTTCTTAAACTGCAACTAAACGTATCCGAGGTTTATAATTTCTGCTGCGTAGTAGTAAGTTAGTAGCAAGCATTAATTTATCGTTAACTAGTTTTTGCCCACGGCCTCACCCGCGTGGATGTCGGAAAGTATCCCACAGGAACGTACTACCGGGATTAAAAGTACCCTTTGTGTTAATCCAGGTAAACAATGTCTTCTCGCACTGCTTATATATTATCCGAGGAGCGGCGCGCGGATTGATATATGATTGCTGGAGGATAAAAAACGTGTGCGGTCGGGTGACCCGGCCCCGTCACGAACGAAAATAATTACAGGTACGGAACTTAGTAAAGTTATTGTTGTCTGAATTACTAAAGTGTCTGGCGATGGCGATAGTCGGGCTGACCGATGATGAGTTAGTTAGGATTTTTAACCCCCTAGGGGATGATTTTCCGAAAACGCGAAAACACGTCATTCGTAATTTCTTCATTCGTAATTTGTTCCTTACAAACTTTCATCCCCTATTTTCCCATCTTAGGGGATGATTTTCCAAAAACGTTGTAACACAGGTTTTAAATTTTTAACCAGAATGCTAAATACCAATTTTCATGGTTTAAACTACAAAAATGACGATTTTCCATACAAACTTTCATCCCATATTTTACTCCCTTAGGGGTCGAATTTCCCAGGGTCGCGGGATGTTCGAAAGAGTTACCGTGGCCCCGACACAGGCAACTGAAGGAACACGGGTGGGTTTTAGTCAGTAAAAGCCCCGCCCGCGCACACGCCCTCCCGCTTCGCCTTCAGAGTGGGAGAAGTCATTTGATGATTTCCCATCCAAAAAAAAAGGTGTTGAATTTCAAAAAATCTTTCCTTATTCCTTGTCTACATTATAAAGGGAACCTCTGTGCAAAATTTCAGCTTTCTAGGTCCAAGGGTTTGGGCTGGGCGTTGATGAGTCAGTCAGTCAGTCAGGACTTTTCTTTTTATTTATATAGATAGATAGATGGGGAGCTTGGTAACTTAGTTATCTGTTTCTCTATTATTGTTTTGCTTTCCACTTTACGGTTAATCGTAAATTATTAATTTCACAGTTACAACTTATATATTGCAACATAAAAATACTAATTAAGTAGTAAATTAATTAGAAACTGCGGTAACGTATCTAATAAATTGGCTTTTACTTTATAGTAATAAGGTATTACGGTGCTTTGTGCTTTCAGCCAGGTGGGGCGACGATCTTTGCGGTGTGGCTGGTCGGGTAGCAGCTGGATGAGAGTGGCCAAGCGGCTAATGTTCGGCAGTGGATTACCTCCTACAAAAGACTGATTATGGCGATACAGAATGGTGGTATTCGATTCAATAAAACATTGGAAACAAGAAAACAACATCTGTAACTTCTGTGTTCCGGTCACCGGTCAAAGAACTTGCAAAAATATTCAGGCTGTTGCTAAATTGGTTTAACCTTTGTGGTACAGGCAAGTCTGCGGTACAGAAAAGTCCGACACAAAGCTTTTATTACTGCAAAAACACACGACAGGTGCTTAAGTAGGTACAGGTACATTTGCCCATCGTTTCCACAATGGTAGCATTGCGGCCGGGAAACTCTTCCAAGATCCAAGTAAGATAATAGTTCTTCAATGCTAACAATTTCCGTGACTGATAGCCATCTTTGTTTGTATTGTAATGTAAAGTTGAAAATCGTTCAGTCGCGGTCTGGCGGGCCCAGTTCCTCCGTCTATATAGCGGGACTGAGATGTGGTGTGACTCACTCGGCTCACTGATGGTACCATTCAGGGCTGGCACATTATTTATTTACATAGTAGATAAGTAAACATTCAAAATATTCTTCGGAATTCCTAGACAGGTTGGGATGTTGCCATCTCATTTGAACTGCACATTGATACTGGTTTTACTATTTTTAACTTTTCATTATTATTATCTTCAGGAACGACAGGTATATTTTCAAGAGTTGTATTGTTTGCATTTGCATGTTCCTTTGTTAACTCGATGTGAGAAAGTACGACTGTCAGGCAGACTTTCTCACATTTAGCTAAGACTTAAAAGTTGTTTTATTTAATCCGTGGCAGAAAATAGAAAGTGAGTAAGTAATATTTTAATTTGTAGTAATTCATTTAGCTGACAAGTTCTACAAATGCAGCTAAAGAATCACACCACTTGATAAATGTGACGATATTAATTTAACGTTCTGTAGACTGTACGGGATTGTTTTGGCTAACCCTGTTGGACAACAATATCTGTGCCGACTGCCGACACTGGTCTTCCGTTACAATGCAAGTCTCGTACTCGGCCGTTATTTATCTTTATGGAGCACACTAGTCAATTAATTTATTGGAGAAATTGTATGAAATTGTTAACATGAAAGGTGCATCTACGAACGAACAAATAAATTGCGGGCGGCCTGCTTATTAAGGATTTATTTGACAGCGCGAGAAATCTGGCAGCAAATGATAGGAATCTTAAAAGATGATTACCTACTGGCAAGTTTTTTATAGTCTCGGTGTTTACGATCTTATCGTCACGAAATAAACTGTTTAATTATTTTTAAAGTCTCGTAGCTAATCATAATTTAGTGCTACTTTCATATACGCTCGCGCTACAACGCTGTGCTGCGCTCGCATAAGCATCCATGGACCCCTCGTTGTATTCCATTGATTGACAGTAAACAAATGAATGTCTAAACTTATTAACAAAGAATCTCTATTTACTTTCCAGGCTTCTAGGGTATTGGGAACAAAAGACTTAGCGTGAATTAAGCGTACATAACCTACTTAAGTTATTTATCTAGCAGTAGAAAGTCACGTCTAATCAAGACGGCAACTGTATGTAGCTGTGGTTAAAGTGTCAGATTACTAGAAACTCAATTTTGTTACAGATATGAAATGCAACAGAAAGTGGGTAATAGATGATAAATGGTAATATGTATGGTTGCAAACGATGGCTGGACGAATGTTTGCATCGCATTGCGCGCGGCTAACAAGCGTGGTGCGCCAGCGCACGGCGCAACTTCCATGTCGCTAAACATGCATCTTGCTGCAATTTATCGTTATGTTGAATTGCATACTTTTTCTGCTAATGCTTGTCACTTTGTATTCATGGAAATGATTATAATACACTGCTTTAAGTAGTTTGCAAAAAAAAAAAAACGAATTAACTAAGTAGTTGTCTGGACTTGTCTGACTATATGCATACCTACCGAATCTTTTCTTAGTGGGATTCTGTAAATTATTAGGAAGTCTGAGACATCTCTGATATAATAAATGTTCAAACTACATTTTTAGTCATCGATATGGTTGGAGTCGCAAAATATAATGATGTAGGTACCTACCTACTCTTAATTGTTATCTATATACAAGATGGTTTTAATTAGATAGGTGCACGTTCAAAGAACACACTTTCGTGCACACTAATATTGTACGTATATTATCGTCCAGCTACTATTAGCAAGTAATAACTGTAACATTTCTGTCACGGTAAAAAATTTATACGAGTAGTTCTGCAATTATTGCACGCGAAAAGACAAAAGGTTGAATGATCTTAATTAAACTCGTTACATAAAAGGTGAGATTTGGAAATGAGCGAAGAGTTGGTTCTCATGAAATCTTCAAATCTTTACAGACAGATCACAGTTTCGATATTCTCCAGTTCGTTGCAATCGTTATTGTTGTGCGTTTGGTGAGAAAACATAGTTTACCGTGTTGACCTTTCACACGCTCTACTAAATTAAGCAAATGATCACAACATCACACTGATTGTTACGGTAGGTAAACATCGAAAATGTTTTTTTTATATTGTTATGAGAATTTTTTATCATTGTTATATTCTTTTTAAAATACCTACTACCTTAGCTTAAATCTACTTGGTTTTTTTCTCTACATTTTTAATGCAATAAAGGTCTAGAGATCTCAACCGAGAATTATACTGTGGTAGAGACATATAAATTACACGAACATGTATCTAAACAAAATTAATGCCTCTTAATGATACCTACTTACGAATCGATTAGGGTCACTTTCTGTCTTTTAGTGTAGGTTATAATTAAGTTTAGATGGATCTGAAAGTCCATTTAACACCTGCATTTTGCACATGATTGTTCTATGATGCACTTCAACTCGAATTGTACTTGAAGCATATTACTTAGATTTTAAACGTTTAGGTCAATCTACGATGAGTTCCTTGAAAGATGCACTGTCTAAGTAATTTAAATACCAACGGGATTTTCGAATACCTTCTTACGATGTGCATAATTCAGTAATTAATAAACAAAGGTTTTGTGGAAAATTAGGTAGGGAGTAACTCTTTTTGTACATCAAGAAAAGACAGCCCCCCACAACCGCTTCCTAAATGCGTAGCATGACCACTTCTACGAAGTAAGTGTTCATTAAAGACGTTCGAAGTGCTTTTCTCAGCCTAATTAAATTAAATGAAATTAATTAATTAATTTTGCTTTTGATTGCGTTGTGTACATAATTAATGTAGATAGGGAGGTACCAATTTCAGATGTACGCATGCTAACCATCAATCGACAATTACATAAAATTCGTAGAACATCATCAATTCATCAGTCACTCATAATTAACTAGAGATAGTTGCAATATTCAGAGTGGCAGCGAACTCGCATACAGCACGAGATGATGACTAAGTTAAGACTTTTGTCTTCGCCAGTGAAAGCGAAGTTTGTTACGTGTGAGCAAAAACTGTAGCGTGTACGTATGTATCTGTAATTCTGTATCTGTCAAATGTAATTGAATGTGAACGATTTGCGTGATAGGTCAATTTAAGTTCAGTGTTGCTAGGTGAAAAACGTGACAGTCGCTCCTTGGGACACTCGAACTCGAGTTTGTTCAAGGACGAGTTTGATAGAGAGATTAACATACTATCATAGTATGTAATTTCAAATATATATTTTTAACGACAGTAAGTTTACTGTGATTTCAGTTACAGCTGAATAGCCTGAACACTAACATGCAAATTAAACTGGTTAATGTAGGTAGCACCATCAGCATACAACGTTCCCGCTGCTGGGTCCACAGGTCTCTCTGTGAGAGGGACTGGACACGGGCCCCATACAGGTTGGTGGATTTTAGGTAGGTAGATGATTAATACATTAATTACCTGTGTAATATTTTCTTGTGTATTAAGGATAGTTATATCGGGTGACTTACCGTGATTCTCCACACGAGAAAGGTGGTGTGGTCTCGCGGCACTGTACGAAATGCTGCTTCAGCGGCGCGTGCGCTGCCGCTCTCATCTCCATCCTGTGGACACCATGAAAATATAACTAAGTATAGATATTAGGTAGTAAAAACATAATAAGTATCAATTAGAGGTTATCTACTTACCTACTAAAATTCTGCTATCAGAGCAAAGTAAGTACTTACTTAAACACTTGCACTTGATAGACAATATTCAGCCTTTTCAGGAAGAACATCGTAAGCGATAATTTGCACATTTTACAGGAAAGGGTTTTTTCTTTCCTAATTAACGATGTTTTTCATTTACGATGATATTTTCTTACAACAATAAAGCCGTGTAAATTTAAAATAAAATTTAAGAGTAATCGCGACAAGATGTAAAACTGTCTAATTAAGAGGTTACGAAGAAAAAATAGTTTTTTGATTTTTGGCGCTTACGATATTTTTCATGAAAAGGCTCGATATTATTAACTACCTAAACGGAAATGTACGAAGTTATATTAAAGGGGTCCTCGAAACGATCAATTGCGATCCATTTCTATTGTAGTACCTAATAATGAAATTCGCTTCAATTGCACTTGGTCGACGGTCAATTTGCGCATCAATGTAGGCAAAACTTGGCTAATTCGTGATTATGCAGCTATTCGGTGATAGATAATATGTGTTTTATTACCAAGTTACTACGTAGAGATGGACTTGATAAATGTATATTTTTCAATCATATTTGGCAATCGTAT
Source organism: Fissipunctia ypsillon (assembly GCA_947568875.1). Lineage (NCBI taxonomy): Eukaryota > Metazoa > Arthropoda > Insecta > Lepidoptera > Noctuidae > Fissipunctia > Fissipunctia ypsillon. The sequence goes on from OX387648.1 coordinate 20,061,052, forward strand.
TTGCCACATTTTTAGATATAAGTTAGCAAAGCTTCTTTTGTCTACTATATCACAGTAAATGTAAAAAATAATCTGATCAATGAATCGAATTTTACGAGTAAAAAATAAAACTATCACCGATTACCCAAGTTTTGTCTATAGGTATCAATTACGACAATGTCATTGATCGTTTCGGGGTCCCTTAACATCCTATCTATTCACTGCAAGTAGGTACCTCCTACAGCTGGTATCGTACAGTGTTTCTAAGTGTGGAACAAAGATCTAGCACAAAGTTCTGAACTTCATTTGAGAATGAAACCTCCATTGTTTGGTTCAGATCTGTAAATCAGAACCGCGACCATACAACCTAGTCTAGTCCATTGTTTCGCTAAGTAAAGGCGTGACCAACGACTGAAATTACGGAACCCCTTTATTTTGATAGGCAATAATAAAGGGTAGGGCAGATTGTAGGAGCGTCTCAAGGACAGGTACGGATAAACTCGGACAAATGACTACGTTAGCGGATTGTGGGTCGTCCGACAACCGACAATAGACCTTCTGGGTGTGGTCACTAACGTTAGTTGGCGTAACCTACTTGTAAAAGGCATTAGGTACGTAATTTCCATGATAATGACTATGGTAGGTGCTGAGCTTTGTCGTGTCGTTGTTCATGCTGGTCCAGGTTGTTGTTATTCATTTCTAACAGCAGCGGTATGTACCTAATGGTACCCAACCTATCTAGGTACCTATAGTACCTTTATATTTACTTGCACAATGAGATTGAGGGTGAGTTCAACCAAACTTTTATACCTAGTCCATAGACTAAAAAAAAAAATCTGGAAAATCTGTCAGACGTCAATTTTATTCCGCGGATAAAAGTTATCTGACTTTGGTTAAATCGGCCCTGAGTTGGGTGAGGCTGCAATGTTTTTGGTAACCGGTATGTTCTATCCGCTGCTGTTAATAACTTTGACTATTAGTTTACATGTCTCTCTGCAGGCAGGTAGGTATAGCCCAACCGCGAAGGCATTGCTTGCCAATGTAAACATAGTGACGAATTCTAACTTCAACTTTATTAGTAAATAGTCTCTCAAATAAGAATTAATAATTTAGTAATAGTAATTAGTAATTTGACTGATTACAACATGAGTAATAATTGGTTAAGCAAATTCTATTCTTATCTATTTCTAAAGCTAATACAACAACAAAAACGACGCAAACGTTACTTTTTTATTTAACGGCTGTCAGCCGTCTTCACAATGAATGGGTAGCTAGCTCATTCAATGCTAAAATTTAGTGGCTATGGTGGTTCGATCCAAAATCCAGTTGAGCAAATGGGCTTAGATTTTGCGTTAAAAAGGACGCGGATTCGATTCCCGTGCCGGTCGTTTCATCGTTTGGCAGATATGTATGTAGGTATCTTTTTCAAACAACTAGGAGAGGTTCATAGTTTTGATCTGATTAGCTTTTACCTAAGTATTACATTAGCCAAAGTAAGATAGATAGATATAAGAAGATAGAATACTCTATAATATGTAGGTACACCATAATTAATAGGTCGGGGAAAAAGTTTTTCGTATTTTATAGGTACTATGGCATTTACAGAAAGTAAAAACGATTTCCCGCCATTTTTCAATTGTTTTTCTGTCCGCCAAAATGAGTGAATCTAGCGAAAAAATTCGATACATTTTGAAGTTTTATTACAAAAAAAGAGATAAATGCGACACAAGCCGCGAAAATTTTTTTGACGTTTATGGGCTTCAGTGGTACTTGTCAAATCCGTTCACCGAACATGACATGAGTTTGTATGAATTGAGCATGTTTGCACTATCAAAATCGCGAGAGTAGCACAAAGTTGGTTCAAGCCATAGAATTAAGTTCAAGCGTTTTCAGTCCGGGAATTTTGATGTCAAAGATGCAGCTGCCTCTGGTCGCCCTGTTACGGATAAACTCGAAGCCATTTTTTGAAAAACTGGATCAAGATCGGCCATATTAGTAGTTACGACATAGCTGAAGAGTTAGGGGTTCACCACTAAGCAGTTCTGTCCCATTTGGCAAATGGCACATCTAAATAATCAAATGTATATAAACTATGAAAAAAAATGTCTTGAATTTGTACATAAAGTACGATAAATCTTTTCCCCGACCTAATATTTCAGATAAGCCGTGGAGTTTGAAATGTAAAACCCGTAACGTAACATTGATATTGTTTGTTGTTCTGCTCTCTCCACAAGGGAAATAGTGCGTAAAGATATACAAAGTGCTTAATTAGAAACGCACCTGAGTGTGCGATTATGGCGATATGAAATATTTTATCTGATAATAAAATGCATTTTTATGTGGGCGTGGCGTATTTTACCTATACCTAAGTATCTACCCACTATTCAAGTGTACCACCTTTTATACCTGTTATAGTCAGTGCTTTGCATTACCTGACTCCTCTTACAAAGAAGAAGAGGGGTCGGGTTATGCAGTCACTGTAGGTACTATAGGTACCAACCTAATAGGTATGGGAGGGTATTTATATAATATAAGGTACCTACTCGTAAGCAATATTATTTATTTTTTTTTTTTTTTTTTTTATTTTTTTTTTTTTTAATATAGGCACACCAACAACTTATTTACAAATAAGACATGTACAGACATTTGCGATGGGATTCTGTGTAAATAAGTTACTTATAGGCATGCACATCATTCACAAAAAAAAGGACGAATCTGAATTACAAATTACATATTTACAAATATATAAAGCTACAACAATGTTGAAACTGTTAAAAGCAGGTGAGTAGTTGTTTTATGAAACTGTTTCTTGATAATTACTTAACTACCGTAGAAATATCTTATATCTATGCTATCTACATAATTTTATCAGTTAAAAAGACCTTTTTGCAAAAAAACAACCGACATCCAAAAAAAAAACTACAAAGTGAAAAATAACTTTAGTTTCAGAAGTCAGTGAATCTGTATTTTAGTTTTTTAGTCGTGGTACGTACCCCCCATGCATGCGTTCCCCTGTGCATTTTCGTAAACCACTACTTGCAATGTGAATAACAGTGACAGGAAATTACTATAACATCATCAATATATCTACACTAAGTGGAAAAAATACGTATTTACTGAAGCTAAATCAAAAACCTCTCATCAGAACTTGACCAAATTTATCAACCTGGAAGTATATCCTTTCAAATAAAAGAAGAATTTTTCAAATCGGTTTATAAATGACGGAGTTCTGAGGTAACAAACATTTAAAAAATACAACCGAATTGAGAACCTCCTCCTGTTTTGAAGTCGGTTAAAAATAAATTAATGTAGTCGCTTTGAATTTAATTGAATATTACTATCTACTAATTAGTGCTCATTCATATGCCATGGTATTTATGCATCATGTAAAGATGCGTTATGTCAGATAATTACTACTTCGTATTCAAAGTTGAACACACTCAGACACTTTCAGTTTCACTGTTTATATACAAAAATCACGTAATTACTTGATCAGCACCAATCTCCAGGATGTGCATTTTCCTGTGGATGTTCAGGAGCTGCCTGGTTCCATAACAATAAGTTCACTGCAACTGGCACCCGCGTCGCGCACTATAAAGTATGGACACAGTAGATCACGCGCAGACGACCGCGACGTTCATGCACTCTTCACTGACTAACCAACCGCTCTCGGACGACGGTCGAGCGAACCACAAAAAGAAAATTTTTTCACGCTTCTTGCACTTACATATTTTAATAAAACTTCGAGAGGAGTGAATTAATTCCCGCGAAAGTCTGGGCGGCAACCTGCTCAGATTGATATGTGGCGATGGTGACTATCGCGTTTTCATCGCTAGTTATCGGTAGCTCTTAACAACTTAATTAGAACAGCGACAAATTGATGTAGCGGAACCTATTTGTTTAGCATAATTACCGATAGAGCGTTTAATAATTCCTCGAATGAGATTAAAATGTATTTTGGTGGATATAGTTTTTAAACATCGTTAATTTTTACGTAGATTGTACTATGGTACAATCTAATCTATTCTATTCTATTAATGGTATTCTATGTTGAAATAAAAAAAAAATATCTATGGTATGGATGGTCTTTTCTCTGGTACCTAAATAATTATTATGAATTAAAGAGCGATATAAGATAATATGAACCTATCTTGAAGGTTTTTATTATGAGCTTTTATCCTAATTGGATTACCTATGTATTAAATGTTGGATAAGTGCGTCTTAGGGGTCCCTGAAACGATCAATTGCCATCAATTTCTATTGTAGTATTATTGATAAATCTTGGTAGATGGTCAATTTGCGCGTCAATGTGTATCAATCATATAAAAATTGACAATTGAGATTGATCGTTTATGGTTTTTAACACCTAATTAGGTATAGGAATTAGCTACATATCATAACTATTCTGTTGTCCTACCTACCTAGTAAATAATCAATTTTGGTAAGTATTGATATAATTCTGGAAGTGTACCTACTAATTGACGCACGATAAAATAATTAAAACAATGAAATAAATACATGCACCACCTGATATTCGTCCATTAACGGTAGATATCCTAATTGCAGTTTATCTCACTTTCTCATTTAAAATGACTATGAGTATGGAACGGCTTGATAGCTATCAATTATGGAGTCCGTCAAGCCATACCGGAGCGGAGATGTGTACTGACTGACGAACATAAACATCGCACATGGTATGGTGGGATGATTCGCCATAGTGAAGCTGGCAATCTGCCACACAGGACAGGATGCACGCTCGGACGCGCACTTTGTTCATTTGGACATTAATTCCGCATTCACTTTCATTTGTTATAATTTGCTCAATAATCCCTTATTGGTACCTAGACATAGAATTGTGATTTGTTATGGCTACCTACTTATTTCTACAAGTAGGTATTCCAGGTACCATAACTAGGTGTAGGACAGTACGACGCCGAAGTCATGCTCCCTAGCTACCCCATCACCTGCTTTTCCATTTATAAGTTGATAATACGGTCGTACCCAATATGTACTCAATTTGTATATACTTAAAAAAAAGTACTTTGAAAGGATGTGTCCAGCCACCTCAATTTTAATACGCTGTAGAGCATGTCTCCAGCAACCCCAAATTAATACATGAGCAAACTTACGTAGATGCTTATTGTATTAACAAAGAAGTGTCTGTAAATAATTGTACTCTTGTTTTTAACATTAAATATGCAAGCTGTGACTAGTTATGTCAACTTTAAACTCGGGCTATTAATATAAGCGCCTGAGCAAAAAACAAAATGTATACAGGGTGACTTGTAATGTATTTTTGCTCAGGCGCTTATATCAATAGCCCGAGAAATTTAAACTTGACATACTTACTAGTCACAGCTTGCTTATCTAATGTTAAAAACAACAATACAATTATTTTCAGAAACTTCTGTGTTATTACAATAAGCATTTACGTAAGTTTCCTCATATTTTAACTTGAGGTTGCCGGAGAGATGCTCTAAAGCGTAATAAAATTGAAGTGTTTGTACTCTTAACTTTTCAAAGTAATTTTTTTTAAGTATATACAAATTGAGTACATATTGGGTACGACCGTATTTTAAACTTATAAATGGAAATAACAGGTGATGGGGTTGCTGGGGAGCATGACGTGGACGCCGAGGCTATTGTATATTCATTGCCGCACCTACTTAGTGTCAAAGATCAGTTCAGTGATGCTCTCTGGTTCAATTAGAATGGGTACTTGGTACCTACCTGTATAACTATGTAGTTTATTGAAGAGCTGTGAGTAGTGCAATTCTTTACTTCTTCAACTGTTTTCTTGGAGAATTAACTGTAACATGTAACAGACATAGTAGGTCACTTTGTAGGTAGGTACGTAGTACCTAGTCGGTGTCTGGCGTAAAAACTGAAAAGGGAGACTTAGGAATAAAATTCTGTACTTATTCTTAGGTGGATATCTTATCTACAAGTCATATGAAGTGTGATTAGTTTGGTTTGGTCACTGAAATACGTTTTGCAGCATCGGAAGTAGTTGTCCTAGATTCAGTTACCGTTATGTCTGTGTATTAGACCTACCTGCAACAGCACGAGCGATACATGATGCGATCACAGATCGATTCGACGCGGTCGAATGCTTATAAAGTGACCTATTTTGTATTATTTACTTTAATTCTGTGTGATGACTGTAAAAAGTAGGTACATGTGTTTGGGCACCAGGGTCAGTACAAACTTTTTGATCAAATTTTCGTATTTTGTCCTTGGATCAACGTTTCCGAGCTAATGTCATCCGAGGCGGGAAACAAACGACGGAAACTGTCATTTCAAATTCGTAAAAAACGTAAATTATAGCAATCATGTACACAGATGATAATTCTGATAAAGAGAGCGAGTTCGAAGATAGGAGCCCGGAAGATAGTCCGAATATCACAAAAAAATCTTTATCCACCGTTGGTTTCAGAAATAATCCAGAAAACCAAAATGCGAGGCCTCTCGCGCTGCGTGCCACGCAATCTTTCACCGGAGCCGTCGAGGAGCTCAGGTTATGTGGCAATTTTCAAAGAATCAATTTATGTAACAGAATTAATGTTATGTCGGCGCCGAAGATAGCGACAGTTTGTCCGTGTGGATGCCTGCTGCGGCCGGCCACCACGGGCCCCTTCAGGACGAGAGAGCAGATCACACTGGCGCTTCACGTCGTCTCCCCAGAGGTACTGAGCTACCATGGCTACTGTTTCGAGCCTTGCCAAATTGCTATGTTTTGGAAAAAAGACTGTCGAATGTTCCTTTGGAAAGGAAAAGCCAAGATGAAGAATGTAATTCACGCCGATTCACACAAAAAATGATATTAATGTATACTTATTGAATTTTTTGTAGTGATTAAACTTTATCAACCATGTTTTTATATTTATAATACATGAAATTCAAAGAGTAATAATATTTAAGCTTTTATTCCTTAACAATACAAAATAAATATGAACTATATGGATTTTAGTTACCACATAACAAATTACGAAGTTATATAACTACTTTAACTGAGTGTGCCACTGCATAGCCGTAACAACGTGTCATTGTAAGGTTTGGACTGTATCTAATGGTTGCTTCTCCACGCCAGGCATATTCGCTTCAATTACTTCCCCGCACGAGAATCTTATGTAATCAATGACCTCAACTTTATGTTGCTCCATCACTTCCTCGACTGTATAAGATGGGTCCAGTAAGTATTCTTGGTAAATAAGACAGGTTTCGTCATCGGCGTCTGTAGCAGGCTGGTCCTTCTCTTTGTTACCGATCTTTTTAGGGCCCATACCTACTATGTGCTGGCAGAGCTGCCTACCAACATCTTCAGTATCGTCAGCTTGTTTATATGCGAGTAGAGCTCCATATTTTCCTGCAGAATATTCTGCCGGCTTCGCGGGCGCAGGATGGGTATAGCCAGCAATTTTGACGTCTTTATTGTTTGACTTCCAACATTCAGCTCGCCTCAATACCGCGTTTTCACCAACAGTTCCAATGAATAAAGCTAGTACCTCTGATAACTTCTTCCCACTCTCTGTGGACAGATTGGCTAATTGTTCACTGTCTAATTCCATCTGAAAAAATAAATAAAAATATATCAGTATTGATGTATAGTTTAGATTCATTCTTGCTTAATAGGATAATTATAGTGCTGGTCTTTAGCAAGAATATGTTATGCTCTTACGGAATTAAAACTGCCTAACGCAAATTAAACTGTCTAAAAGAATAAATTAATTTCGGACAAATTGACCCAAAGGCGGCTGGGACAGACTGAATGCGGAAGGCTGAGGACAGGGTGTTGTGACGCAGCCTGGGAGAGGCCTATGTCCAGCAGTGGACTGCGACAGGCGGAGTTAATTGAAATTGACCCAGCATCATCTCGGCCAATTAGAATCAATAGAATGTGTAAAACGAACAACATTTAGGCTGCGGACGGTACAAAATTGTTCCGCCGCCACGGCCCGCTCCACGCCGCTGGTTTCGTGCCCACATCCTTAGGCACCCACCTGATTTCTGCCAGTTATTTGGGTACCTGAATAAGAGGTATCCACTGTGTGCAATTCAGCCATAACAGAATGACCACAGTATAATTTTATTATGATACACATGCATTTAATTAAATGTTTTTCTACAGGAAAAATACAAGCGAGTTTTAGAAATGGGGCTTATGAAACTGGTCAAAGGCGTATTAAAAGCTAGTTACTGAACATGACGTGCAAATGTGCCCTGATGAGGTACTAACCTGACACTAACATGGAAGCACACATGTTTACGGTCACAGACTGTTCATCATGGATGTTGGATGCCTAGTTATCTATTTATAAGAAGAAACTGACTGACTGACATATCAGCGCAAAGACGACACTACTGGGACTGGGAACGTGAAAAGCTTCCTTTTATAATGTAGGGATGCATTAAGAATGAAGAAAGGGTTTTTGGAAATAATTCAACTTTTAAGGGGGTGAAAAGGTAGGATTTAGTTTGTTATGAACTTGGAACTTGGTATGAATATTTACCTAAGTATTGCATATAATGAAGTTTGTCATTTTTAGTTTTTCAAAACTACCCCTCAAAGGGGCTTTACGGAGTGGGGTGGGGTGTAGGGGTATGTTAAAGTTTGTATGGTAAAATCGCGCGGTTTGGTTAATTCGAAACTCTGTATTACTTTTGACAGAAAAGAAAGAGTAAGTAACTAGTTTTTGGGTTCTTCAAAAACCGAACCTTATTGGGGCAAAAAGGGTTATTAAGTTTTTAGGGGTGGATATTACTGCACGGCTTGATCAACTCAAAAATAATTTTTAAGACAAATATGTACTTAATGGAAATATTCCAAACGATCTTTCAAAATTCCATCCCTGTGGGGGTGAAGAGGGTACAGTATGACAGATCTTATTCTTTTAATTACTAAGCAGTACGCGTCAAACTGCGCTACTCGCTGCGCAGTACCGCACCCCTCACTCCCGCTGACATGTGAATTTGTTACTGCGCATCGGGCTGTACTTATCTAAATATATGGTAACCTCAGGCTTCTTAATGCAGATAATTTACAAAGTAGAATGAGCAACAGAAAACTTACTTCTAAGTAGTAAAGTGAAACATACCTTTGTAACAGGTCCTTTAGCTTGCATATGAGTGTGAGCAAACTTGTAGCATGCTAGAGTGGCATCTTCAATCATTTTATGGAACTTGTCATTCTTGGCAACAAAGTCTGTTTCACAGTTGAGCTCCACAAGGGCTCCATGATTCTTATCAAACCTCACTGCAACAAGGCCCTGCAGGGCTGCGCGGCCGGCAAGCTTGGTGGCCTTGGCCCAGCCCATTGCTTGGGCTTGGTCATTTAACCATGATTCAGCCTGAAATAAAAAAAAAACAGAATTATCAATAATTTTAAAGTTGCAACTAACAAAAGTTATTTACAAGGCAGGTCTAAGTGGAAACGCAGGGAGGGGAAGCTCTAGCAGGACAGTAAACTTTCTGGGGATGTTTTTCAAAAAGATCAAGTACCAGCCTGCTTGTATGAATGTAAACATAGCAAAAGGAGTATGTAAGAATCGTACCTCGCCTACCCCCATGAGAAGGCCTGTTTATGTATATGTATGTTAAAAGTTGCATTCTTTAAAACCTGAGAAATAGAAAAAAGCTAGGCTTGGTTTCATACATAAAAGTAGTTGATAATGATTCAATCAAGTCATACCTTATCAGCGTCATTGTTATGCATTTCTAGTGCTTTCTTGCAGTTAGCAATGGTGTAGCCTGTCTTCTTCCTGAGTTTAGCAAGCAGGGAGGATTCAGCTGCCCTGCACACAGGACCTGCGTGGAACCGACGCACCAACTGGAAGATCATCTGTAATAGAAAATACACATTTTAAAGGTTAGTTAATAAATATACAAATCCCAAGATACCAAGATGCAGATACCAAGTATTTCATAATAAAATATTGCATAAAGAAGAATAAGTAGGAAACAATGAAAACAAAGTTTTTTTTATACAATAGCACTTAAAGCAGTAAGTCATGAACAGTGATTGGAATAGGTAGTGCTAATTTGCCTAAACTTCGAGGAAGGAAGTAACATGTGCATAACACCTCTAAAATCCTGGAATAATTTTAATGACTTTAAATCCCGGGATTTAAAAACCACGAATTATTTATTGGACTTTATTTATAGATAGAATACTCTTTACTATGTACACCATAAAAATTACAGATATAAATGTGTGTGTGTATGTAACCCTAAAAAATGTTTTGATTTTTCAAATCAATAATTTGTAACTACAAATAAAGTCCAATAAATAATTCGTGGTTTTTAAATCCCGGGATTTAAACATCATTAAAATTATTCAGGGATTTTAGCGGAGGTATTATCCACTCTATGTTACTTCCTTCCTCGAAGTTTAGGCAAACTAGCACTATCTATTCCAATCACAGGTCATGAACATATATATTGTTCAAGCCATTTAAATAAACACTTCAGCATTTTAAAAACTCAAACTTCAACTCACACAAAATCAAATTTCAAAGCAGATTTAAAGCCCAGTGGATGAACTGTATTAAAAAAAGGGAATATTGAATACAAATTGCTCTGTGATGCTCAATGGTCCTTTAACCAGTTCACAGTATAATTGTGGTACTGTGTGGTACTTAAACAAGTATACAATGCAGCTAGGTATGACATCATCTCAGTTTATCTGAGCAAGACAGATACAGTGTTTAAACAATGAAGGTCAGATGCTGTGTATATACATGCCTATTGTAGCAGTGTTATGGTGTTTGGATTAGTAATTGAATGCTTCACATTCACAATAGCGCGATTTACCTTTGAATAAGCTTGTACTTTTAGCTTCATTTATCAAATTGTAACCTAGAAATTGTATTAAAAGACTTAAAAATGATAGCTACTGTCATAAATACGAAACGAAATAAAACCTATCCAAACTCGATAATACTAGCCACTTAAAAATAAATTATAACAAATGAAGATAGACCGTTGTCATGGAGAAATCAATACTTGACAATAACAGTAACGAATACTGAGATAGATAGGAAAATGACTTTCTTTGTATATCAGTTAATTTTATTTGTTTTGTTAGAATAAATAAGTGATAAATAATTGAAAACTGTGTAGAGATAACTAAAAAGTAAAACTGTGTCGGTGCTCACCTTTTTGGGACTCGGATAAAACAGTTCAAAGGTATTTGATAGTAGAATTATTTTTATTATTACTGTTCGCTGTTGTGCAGCCGAGAATCAAGCAATTTTCTGTGAAATTCCCCTTACAACATAATTTTAATTACGATTTCATGAAAAATAACCTCACTTGGCTTGACCTGTCTAAAAACGTTTGGTTGATTGCTACTGTCACAGATCATGTAACTTTAGCTACTGTTTAGTCAGTTGTCATACATAAAATAATAATAACAACAATCAAGATCCACTAAAAAAAATATAATTATTTTTACAATTATATTTTATGTAGTGAACAATAAAATATTATGAAGTCAATTTCATGTAGAACTGTGCTTATGCATATGTTATTTGTAGGACAACGAAACGTCTGCCCCAAAAAGTACAGTGCGTCTAATATGATAGAGAATGTGGAATTTCATACGCAAAACTCCCAGGAGTTTTGCAGCCATCCCCGATTCCTGGTTGATGTAGTCATATAGTGGTAGTCTCGATTTTTGCCTGGTTAATGAATAAAACATAAACTGGTGAAATGTATGTGTACCGTTCACCTGCCTACCCTTAGGAAAATACTTGCAGGCGTAATACTGATATATATACATATCGCACCTTCGGTGCAACAGTCACAATTTATTCGGGACACTTTTTTTTGTTATGTCCTATATTTGGATTTTTTGATAATTCAATATAAGATTTTTAACGTAAAACTATAGCCAACAAAATAAACTATTAATTTTTTAAAGATTTTAAACCTACTATAAATAGTAATCCAGAAATGGGGAAATAAATGCGAAAAAAAATTAAAAGTCCTCTCCTGTAAAATTAAAAAATAAGCTGTTGTGACTTGTTGCACCGAAGGTGCGATATTACGTCACCCCACTTTAGTACTGAGGAGCAATAATTAATATGATTATTTTCGTTTAGTTCAAATGGGTGTAGAAGGTAAGTAGTTTAATTTTGATTTAAACAGGATTTTATAAAGGTGACTCACGCATTATAAACTTCGCTATCTGCTTGAAAAATTACAAAGTGTAAGTACCTAAGTATGTAGGTATTTATTTTCAGAATGATCGGTTAGTGGCGAATCTCCAGGGAGGTAGGTATTATGTAGGAAATGAACCTATCCCCAGTGATGCCAACTTAGCAACTTTATAGCTAGATCTAGCTATTATTTGGTGACAGACAGCTACAATTTAATAAAACTTGTAGCTAAACTTTTTAGCTACTTTTTCTAGCAACTTTTCATTTCATCATGAGACGTGAGTCTATCGAAATTCGTCGAGTAGTGTGCCGAGTCGAAAGAAAAAAAAAATCTATGGTCATAGATGCTACGGTAAGTACAGGTCGACGCTGGCCGGGAATTCCCCGTTTCCTCTGCGACAGAATACTCAGTAAACCAAAATAGTACGCGCTATTCGTATTCTACCTTGTGTAGTTTTGTTTTATCCATATAAAACTAATTTAATTTAATTTAATTTGAAAAAGCAAAGAAACAGAATGAGTTTGATAACTCTGAACTCAATCCTCCGCATTAGAGACTCCCTCAGGAAAAGTGGTAAATGCTGCTATAACTGTGTTTTGCCTAAAGACGTACTGCATAAAATGGGCACCGTTGAAATATATTCGAAATTAATGAAAGATACTGAACCCCAGCCATCGACATCTTCCTCTTTAATTGATAATTTTTTTTATTTTATTTTATTTAATTGCGTACACAAGACTTAATTTAACTTCTTGTTGGAATTAATGAAAATAAAAATGATTATCAGAAACTGTAATTTTATTGTAACCTACTTATCTACTGTAACATTTAGCAACTTCTAGCAACTTTTTAGAGTAAAAAAAACTGGGAATCTAGCAACATTTTGAAAATGTCTAGCTACTGGGTAAAGCTAGCAGTTGGCAACACTGCCTATCCCTAATGAACTATTATAATAATAAGACAGTGCCCTGCCCACTAGGCGGTGGCTCAACCTGTATTTTTGTTTTGATTTTAAAACGGAATGCAAGGTTCTCCATAAGCTTTTTCTTAGCTTCTATTATGCTTCTATTAACACAACACGATCACTTGTTTCTTTTTTCATCAAAAGATAATTTTGAAAACTCATATTTTTTTATTTTCTCTATATACACAGCACCTGAACAACGTTCACAGTGAATATTATCTTTTTTCACACTGTATTATCAACGTTAAAATCTTAAATACCTACCTGCTTTCACCAGGCACGTATCCAGACTTTTGGTTCGGGGGGGGGGGGGGGGGGGGGACAAACATTGAAACAACCATGTGAACTGTGTGAAAATCGCTGTAATCACTGTACTATAATTTTCACTGTACTATACTATAATTATATAAGTATTTTTCTGTTTCTGCTGGCAGCCATTACGTCTAGTACCATATCAGGATCTGGCGCCAAAGCGGAATGAATAGACAATAGAGCGAGACCAGTAAGCCTCTCACCCGCCATTCTATTCCTTAGGAAGGATTTTATTCTCTTTAGGCATGAAAATGACCGCTCCACAGATGCCGTTGAAACCGGAAGGGTGGCCAGAATATGTATTAGCCTGTTAATGGTAGGAAAGAAAACTTTGTCACACGTGTCTAAAATTTCCATAATTTCGACTGGTTTCTTATCTGTGTTTTTCCACTTGGCACACCACATACTGTACTCTGCTTTTATTAGTGATTCTCCAACACTTTCTTCCCAATAAATTTTCATATTTTCTAATTCACTTATCTTCCTCTCGTCCACATTTTTCGGAAGAATAATTTCTAAAGAAGAAAGCAGCTCTCTTTGATTCGCAAATCTATCATTCATGCCAGATATCAAATCGTCCAAGCACGGTATAAAAATAGTTCTTCTGAAGTATTCTTCAGCAGTATCGCTGGGAGGGTTGCTTCGTGCAGTTTGGTGGGCAGTAACTCGAGGACGCTGAGTTTCTATTTGCAAGACATCTTCCGCTATTTTGCAGCATGCGTTATATATTTCTGAGAATACCGGGTTAACATCGTCACGTATCCCTTTTAGTTTTCTGATAATGTCATCGGAAAATTTCATAGCAGAGGCCAGGTCGTGTGTAGGGTTCTGCAAATATGCTGACAGTGGGAGAGTGTAACTGAAAAATCTTTCACAGGTTTTTAGAGAAATCAAGAAACTACTCTTTTCCATCGCGCATACTTTAAGTGTAGACGCAGTTTGGGCGACAGTTCTGTTTGTGTAGGATAGTTCTCTTAATGTAATGACAACAATCTACTACCTGGTAGCAGAAAGTTATGGAGGCTTCTCGATATTTCGCTACTCGACGCGAGACGACCTTTCTACTATTAGTTTTTCTACTCGACGATAGATGTCGTTCATTACTGTTTTCGTTCTCGGTTTCTCTCTAAACAGGTTAGATGGCGCTACTAGTAACGTCGCTTACATAATCGGATCAAGATCTATATTTTTATTTTACCTACTTATTGAAAGAACACGCAAGCGAATAAATAAACAGATGACTTAAAACGTTTTTTTTTTCAGTCAGATTTCGGGGGGGGGGGGGATAAATCCCAACTATCCCCCCCTCTGTACCTATACGTGCCTGGCTTTCACATAACTCAACAAAACAAATAATTTATGAAACCAACAATGGCGACTCAGTATAAAAAATAATACGACAAAAAAGTAATGGTGCTTTAAATGGTGCTTTGGTGCTGAAGTCGACCGACAGCTGTATGCCATTATTTAAAAAACATAAATTATTAACTCTACCAGCTCTGTATATTTTTGAAATCGCGGCATTTGTTAGGGTAAACCAATTTCTATTTCCACGACTAGCTGACACCTTCCCCCGTAACAGACGTGACAATAATCAACTGTGTTGGCATACGTCAAAGACCGCATTAATGGGAAAAAGCGTTTTCTGTATGGCTCCTAAAATTTATAATAAAATACCACAGTCATATAAAGCATTGCCGGTAAATTTGTTTAAAAAAAAGATTCGAGATTTATTAACGGACAAGTGTTATTATAGTATTAATGAATTTTTGAATGACACTTTTTGACATTTTTGGTTTTTCTTTTATTTTATTAATCCTTAATTTTTGTGACATATTATGATTAATTTATTTTGCTGACTTATCAATATTTATTGCTGACTATTATGTACTTGTATTCTGCCTTTTGTAATTTAGTTTCTATTTTTTGTAAATTTTATAAATTTGTACGCCTTACGGGTGAAACATGTACGTACAAAATATTAATATTGTGACATCCTGCATGCTTAATTTGCATGTATACGCATGTTTTGACAAATAAAATTATCTGTATCTTTAAGTAGCGATAATTAAATGAAACAAAGTTACTTTTTAAAATTGTCGTGTTGTAAAAAAGACTGTGCGGTTGTGTGCGTTATTTGTGAGATTGTGTGCCACGTATTTATAGGAACGTACACCCATTAAATCCGCATGACCACGAGAGCACACATATATATAAACATTTAGATGCGGTAGTTTGTGTCTTTCCCGAGGTACTAAGCGGCGCTAGTGCAGCGCAATGCGAAGTTGTTATAATAATACGAAGGAGCAAGCAGGCATAGTGTATCGAATATCGATGATACGACCACCGATACTCGACAGATGGAGCTGATTTATGATTTTCTTGTTTATTGATAAAGCTCGTAGTAAACAATATTAGATAGCAGGACAAGATTATAAATATTTATCTTAGTTACGTAGGGTAGGCGGTGTCTTTCTGTCTATATGAAATGCACGCCACTGTGCGTACACACTTACAACTCTACACAATCTAGCTGCCGCCATGCTCTGTGGCTGCCGCTGGGGGGTTTCTCGTGTGTATACACGCGACACATTGACGCACTCGAATCGTGAGGGCTGTAGCACATGCCGCCAAAACGGTCGTCAGCCACTCATACGCATTCTAACGCATTTGTAGTTAAAATGTACGGGAGAACATGTTTTTCAACTAAGTACAATGTTAAGTTTGTTCTTGGGATATAATTATTATTCTGTCTCTTCTTTCTTCATCCCAAATAAGGAACCCTTCATTGTGCGTGGTCTGACACGCACTTGGCCGGTTTTTTATAGGTACGTACTTACGTAGTTTCCAAAATCGAATTTTATCTTGTACACAGGTTATGCAACAACAGCCAGACGCGGAATAATTAAGATCTGTAGATAAGTACCTATAGGGCCGACTATATTTTTGTTTGCCTGGCCTATAACTGCATACCTACCTATTTATCTACTTGAATAATTGAACCCGCGTCACATAGCACAGCACTCAATAGCTCCGCCACTGCGCCAAAAGTGTATTTTTTGTTTAGTTGCTCAAAAAAGACATAATTATGATCTCAAATCAGCAATGTTTCTGTTAAAATTTATGTTAGATAGCGTCAACTTAGTAAGGTACTCAATAATAGGAAAAAGGTGTGAAAGTAATTGTACCTAAAACAAAAATTTGTTAATAGGAGCCAAAAATGCAGAACAACAGGCCAACACGAAAGAAAAGCCAACCATCTCCGTCCACTTCCGATATAAAACTACCGAAAATACCGAAGATTGCATTGCCCGATGATTTCAAAGTACGGACCCGGCCTTTGTTTTCATTGCCAGAGGAAGTTTTAAAATTACCTTCGCCGGCAAGTAAAGCCGCAAAACAGCAGGCAGCGAAACTTGCCCCGAAGAAGAAGTCCAGCGGTATCTAATTACATAATCTCTACTTTACATACATACCTGCCTATACTTATTGTATTTGTAGGTAGACTTGCCTAGTGCGCCATCGTGGTTCTTGTGAGTTACGTATGCTACGGCTACATTGTCGCGATAACGCGAACTACATACACATCGCGCGCTCTTTCTCGTACACCGCTCGACGTCTCGCTGTACAACAGAAAGTGTACGAACTGTAGTTCGCGTTATCGCGACAATGTAGCCAGCCGTAGCATTAGAAGAAAATATCAATATTCTTATGCTACGGCTTCATTGTCGCAATAACGCGAACTAAGTTTCGCGCGCTCTCTGTTGTACAGCGAGACGTCGAGCGGTGTGCAAGCGAGAGCGCGCAAAGTGTAGTTCGCGTTATCGTGACAATGTATCCGTAGCATAACGAATGCGGTTGGTTTCAAATGACTGGTCTTAAAATTTCCAAAATTACGTTGAATAGGTATAAACCAAAATTAAATACCTATTTGATTCCTTCCAGTGATGCAAACCTTCACGCAAATGAGAAAAGCTCGAGAGGAATTTCGGTTAAAACTGGTACAATTGATATGTCAGACTGACGAAGAGGATGAAAATCAGGCAGTGTCAATGCCTACTGGCGAAGAAAAAAACATGCTTAGGTATTACTATTACCTGCGCTACGGTATTGACACCATACACGTAGCGCCTTTGGACAATAAAATTATATTAAGGTAAGGAAATAAATACCTAATATTTAAAATCATTCTGTAAGTGTAGGGGCTCGTGGCTAAGGCCTAATAACAGCCGCACGGGTAGTGGCGGACTTTCCCTATTGCCGAAGAGACCCCGGCCTAGGGTGGTCAGATATTAGAGGCGGCCAACCTGCGCCTGTTGCTGGCAACATCTCAACTCAGTAAATAATGGAGCTATGACGGCTAAGTTGAATGGAGCGCTGTGTTTCTGACATTACATTTTACCCCGCGTTTACACCAAGGTATAGAAAACATGTATTCCACTGTTTTCATTTATTGATTACACCTAAAACAAGTTGTAAAGACTAGTTGTATACAAAACTTGTAGAAAACTAGTTAAAATGTGAACAAAATAGTTAACAATATCTACACGTCTGAAACAACTTATAGATTGATAGGTTGGATTTTTGAGATGGGACAGTGAGGGCAGGTGCCTTAACCTACCCCGCACCCTAATTGCGTAATATACTATCAGAATCTGAATGGTTTTGAAGCAAATTGCTAATCCATTGCTTCATACGTTCAAAAAATTTGTCTGCTCAACAACGTAAATAACGCAATGAATGTTGTTGAACTGTCAAAATGAAACCGATTCATACCGTGTGTTACGCAATTGCCCCGCAGGACTAAGACGACCCGCTGACCGGAAAACGGTCTTAGGAGACTGTCCTAAATTTTTGAGAAATGTTGATCCCTGTTCACAGATTTTGAAAAAAATGTACAGTCAGCAAGAAAATGAGCCATTTTCACAATTTTTTTTTATGCCAATCGATCCTGTTTCTTACACCTAAGGATCAGAAAACTTTACTAGACCAACTGAGGTTTGAGTACTAGAAAAGTCAGAAATCACAAAAAACTTTTCCCATACATTTTGTACGAAATGAGACTCCCAACTTACTGTTTACCCAACTGCAGCGAAGCCAAAAAAAGTACCCATTTATTATGGATAGTGGCCGCTACAATGGAAACTGGCTAAAATGAACAAAATCGCTTTGGATTTGGAACGAAAACGCATTATAATTTTATTTACTTTGAGAACAGAATTTAGATAGTTTGTTTCTTGTGATTTCTGTAATTCTGAGAAAAAAATCCTTCAATAATTTAGAACGTTTAGACTTGTATGAGATTTTTTTTGGCGTTCTGACTTTTGTAGTTGTTTCAGTCTATTCATCATAAAAAAGTAACTAGGAGTCTCATTTCCTACGAACTGTATGGGAAAAGTTTTTTTGCGATTTCTGACTTTTCTAGTGCTCACACCTCAGTTGGTTCGCTAGAGTTTTTTGATCCATTTAAGAGACAGGATCGATTGGTATCAATTTTTTTTTTGTGAAAATGGCCTATTTTCTTGCTGACTGTATTTTTTTTTCAAAATCTGTGAATGGGGATAAACATTCTTCAAAAAATAAGGACAGTCTCCTGAGTCCAATTTTCTGTAACTACAACGGTTAGGCCCGGACGCCACCAAAGCGGAGACGAAAAATTTCGTTATTCACACATCTCGTCTCCACTCAGCTTCAGTGGATACCACTGAGCGGAGATGTATCCTATTTGTATGACGCGATCGAAGTGGAGATGTGAGCCGTGCCTCACCGAGATTGAGCTGGGCGGCAGTAAAAAGCGGAGATGTGAGCTGTGCCTCGCAAGCTAGCGGCGCCGGCGCACATACGTCAATATTCCACATTTACGCGGCCAAAATTGAATTTTAAAAACTTACGGTAAACACATAAAATAGCACATGCAGAGCTAGAAGACAGTTCCAAGAATCCTAACTGAGCCCCACCACCTAACTGCGATACACCCCGACCGCTTTCAGGTAGTCGGTACTTGACCGTCAACTCGTGCGCTCGTTTTTGCTGCTTAAAGTTAACAAACACAACAAAAGTGACAACATAATTTTTTTTTCTGTGTCAGTTTTTGAAGTGAAAGTGATGGATTCCAATAACACAGGTATGGATCTTTATTTTTATTATTGCTTACTTACCCAAAATGCTCAATTCGAATAATTTGAGGGTTTCAAACACATGGCTTGTTTTAGACAAATTTTGAAGTAATTTTGAACTTTAAAGGACAATTTGTTGTATTTCTCGATGAGATACGATCATCATTCTTTTTTTATTTGAAAGTACAATCCTTTGACTAAAAGAAAATATAAAAACTAGCTGCGGAAGAGTGCAGATGACAAAACGGGGCACCTTTTTAACCATTAAGATTTTATATGAAAATATAACCATTTTTTTATTAGTTAAGTAATCTTAGCTTTTCGTTGTTTCAGATACTTCAAGCACATCAGGTGTGAAAATTTTTACTCGGAAATACCTTTATCAGATTATGAAAGATGAAAATTTACCGAATTTCGATGCAAAAGTGAATTATTTAGAAAGTCATTTATTATTAAACTATGGCAATACAGATGAAGACATAAAAGACATAAAACAAAGATTTTCTTTATTTAAATCAGTGTTAAAAGACAAATGGGCCAAATGCCACAGAAAGGAAGAGGTTTTCTTGAAAAACAATGAGTCTTGGTTAAATGGAACATTTCAACTACCCATAAAATCATTGAATCGGCCGGGACGGCCTTCGAAATCATTTGACGAATTAAGTGAACGAAGCAAGCGTCGAAAAACTGAAGAAATCCGAGCAACTGTGGGAGATGACGTCATTGTTCACGCTGCACAAACAACCTTAAGAGTACAAGGAAAAAGGGATGCGTCGAAAATCCTAAAAGAAATAACAAATTTCCCTAGTCGAGCGCATGAATACAGAAAAGCAGTCGACGAAAAAGGAAATAAAGATAGTGTTACTCCTTTGACACCACTACAAGCTTTAACTATGTTCGTTGAGGCTGATCTAACAAGACGTCAGTACGAGATCATTCGAAACACGAACAAGGTATTTTATCCCCCATATTATCTATTGTTACAAGCAAAACAAGAATGTTATCCACCAAAGGAATGTTTACGGGTCACAGGTACCTGTGCGGAAAGCAGTTTACAAAGCCTTATTGACAATACCGTTACACGGTTTTCAATTTTCTTGGAAGAAGTGCTACTGACGCTTAACGAAGAACAAAGAAATTCACTGAATATAATTTGTAAATGGGGTTGCGATGGCTCCCAACAAGCTCAATACAAACAAAAATTTGATGGTGATGGTGAATCAGATGCAAATATATTTTTGAGCTCGTTTGTGCCCCTTAGAATAGTATGTGGAAAGGATAAAAAAAAAGTTATCTGGCAGAACCCCACGCCATCATCCCCACGATTTTGCCGCCCAATAAGATTCCAGTTTGTAAAAGAGTCTACTGACGTGACAAAGGAAGAAATAAGATACGTCGAAAGTTCTGTGAAAGCACTGAAACCCACTGAAATAAATTTGAACCAAACAAAATTTTCTTTTGATCATTTTTTTGAAATGACTATGGTAGATGGAAAAGTATGCAATGCTGCAACCGGAACAACGTCTACTAGTCGGTGCTATATTTGTGGTGCAACATCGAAAGACTTCAACAACATTGAAGATAAAAAGGAAACATCAAGTTTTACGGGTGTTAATTTTGGGCTTTCTGTATTACATGCCAGAATTAGATTATTTGAAAGTGTTTTACATTTGGCATATAAATTACCAGTAAAAAAATATAGGGAAAGGAGGTCTGAGGAAGAAAAACAACTAGAAGAAAAAACAAAGAAGCACATCCAAGAAAGATTCCGGATTGAACCTGGATTATTGGTAGACATGCCCAAATCAAATTTCGGAAATACCAATGATGGTAACACCAGTAGAAGGTTTTTTTGAAAATCCCCATTTGGCAGCAGATATAACCGGGATAAACTATGAATTGATTTATAGATTAAAAGTTATATTGGAGAAAATTTCAAGTGGACATAAGATAGATTCACAGAGATACGATTCTTATGCCAAAGACACTGCAAAATTATATGTAAGCCTTTATGGATGGTACCCTATGACTCCGACCATGCATAAAATATTGACACATGGTGCCACTATAATAGAAAATGCTTTGCTGCCAATAGGTCAGCTATCCGAAGAAGCAGCAGAGGCCCGGAATAAACACTTCCGTGTATATCGCGAAAACTTCGCCAGGAAATTTTCCAGGGAAAATTGTAATATTGATGTGTATCATAGATTACTACTGAGTTCGGATCCACTTATTAGCAGCCTGAGGCCCAAGAAGAGATCAATCCCCAGAACATTTTGCCCGGAAACAATAAACATGCTAATGCCAGAATATCCCGACGAACCAGACTCGGATAGCGAGCAGCTAGATGAATCCATTACGTTATAATATTTTTTCTTGTGCGTTCTTCTGTTGTATTAATTTGTTTGTAATATTGCACAAATTTTGTTTTATTTTGTGTGTATTTCTTTGGATTGAATAAATAATTATGTGAAATAATATTTTTTTTACCTTAATTTACAAAGAAACTTAACTAAATAAAAAAAAATACTCTTAAGAGATATGTAATATCATGCAGACGTGATATAAGTAAACAAATAATTTTGGCCGCGTAAATGTAGAATATTGACGTATGTGCGGCGCGCAGCGGAGGCGAGAAGAGATGTGAGCTGTGCCTCGCATGCTAGTGACGGCATGCAGCGGAGACGAGAAGAGATTCCATTATCCGACATCCCGCTCGGTCATAAATCTCGGCCTTGGTATAATGCAAAATGCGCCCACGCTGAGGCCCGGAAAGAGTCTGCTTACCAAGCCTGGGTTAAGGCCCGCGACCGCAAAGTTAGAGCGCGTAGGGTTCGCGCGAGGAAGAGAGCTTTTAATTCTGCCGCCAAGTTCTGCAAGCGGGTTTTACGTGGGGCACGTTTTGACCATGTCGGACGTATTGGGGCCAAGCTGGCTTCGCACCCTCCGGGTAGTAAACAGTTCTGGTCCTGTTTAAAGCGGCTGAAGCGAATTTCTGTCGACCCACTTTACCTCCAATGATGAAACCTGATGGGTCGCTGGCTCACTCTGCAGGTGAGAAAGCAAATCTATTTGCATCTCTCTTTGCAAGCAATTCACGTCTGGACGCTGGCTCCAAGCAACCACCTCCAAGTACCTCATTGTGACTCCTCGATGCCGGACATCGCAGTTCACATTAAAGAGGTCCGAAGAGTATTGTGCAGTCTAGACGTGAACAAGCCCAGCGGGCCTGACGGCATTCCAGCGAGAGTGTTGAGGCAGTGTGCGCCTGAACTGTCTCCTGTGTTGACACGTTTGTTCCGCCTCTCTCTTAAAAAAAGGACGGTACCAAAATCCTGGAAGCTTGCAAATGTGCAACCAGTGCCCAAAAAGGGCGACCGTGCAGACTCTGCCCACTACCGTCCGATCGCCATTACCTCCATCCTGTGCAAGGTTATGGAAAGGGTTCTGAACAGTAAATTGCTGACCTACCTTGAAAACAATGATCTCCTCAGTGACCGTCAATATGGCTTTCGCCGGGGCCGGTCAACTGGCGATCTTCTTGTGTATGTCACGCACTGCTGGGGCGAGGCCATCGAGAAACACGGTGAAGCACTTGCTATATCGCTTGATATCGCGAAGGCCTTTGACAGGGTCTGGCACGCTGGTCTACTCAGCAAGCTTCCTGCTTATGGCATCCCAGCTGATTTTTGTAGCTGGATATCAGACTTCCTTAGTGGACGGTCGATCAGAGTAGTCGTTGACGGCTGCTCTTCCGACCTTATGGCTATTGATGCCGGTGTTCCTCAGGGGTCTGTTCTCTCTGCAACTCTTTTCCTGCTGCACATCAATGACCTACTTCAACCTGGTATTGTTGGGTACGCAGATGACAGTACTGTTTCAGAGAGATACTTGTCCAGCGCAAAAACCAGTAGGGCCGAAGTTCGTTCCTTAAGAGAGGCCATGGTAGAGCGGACAGATTTGACCTTAAGTCTTGTCTCCCAGTGGGGTGATGACAATCTGGTCTCTTTTAACGCCACCAAAACACAGGCGTGTCTTTTCACCGCTAAAAAGAGTCGTTTCGATCAAACTCCTACTTTTCGGGGTGCATCTGTTCCTGTAACTGATCGGCTCGAGCTCCTAGGCATGGAGTTGACATCATGTCTCAACTTCGGAGCCACCTTCGAGTACAAAGCCCAAACTGCGGCCAAGAAACTGGGCATCCTAAATAGGGTGAAGCGATACTTTACGCCTGGACAGCTTTTAACTCTCTACAAAGCGCAAGTCCGATCCTGCATGGAGTATTGCAGCCACCTTTGGGATGGCTCAGCTAAATACCAACTTGCCGCGCTTGATTCGGTAGATCGCAGAGCTAAGAGGCTCATTGGCGACGTAAGACCGGTGGATGCCAAGCTTCACAGCTTGGCTCATCGCCGCAAGGTTGCCTGCTTGTCGGTCTTCTACAGATTGTACTTCGGTGAGTGTGCTCGAGAACTCCACGACCTCATTCCGCCTGCCCCCTTCTACCATCGGACATCTAGACGCACTGCAGGTTACCATCCCTACCTAGTTGCTATTCCACCAATTCGCACTAAGCGTTTCCAAATGTCTTTTGTGATGCGCACAGCAAAGGAGTGGAACTCTCTGCCTGCGTCTGTGTTTCCGAACGTATACAACCCCGATCTCATCAAAGTGAGAGTTAACAGGCTTCTTCTGGGTAAGCTCGCTCCATCGTCGACTTTCTCTGTCATCTCTGACCTAGACTAGAGTCAAGAGCAAACCTATCTTAAATAAAAAAGAAAATAAAAAGATGTGGACGGCGTGCAGTGAGCGGCGCCGCTAGTTCCCCCGCGTTGCACAGCCCGCCAGCCGCTCTAGCCAGTACACATCTCCGATCTAGCCAGCACACATCTTCGCTCCAGTTTAGCCAGTACGCATCTCCCGCACAGCTTCGGTGGATACACCCTAGCTGAAAAACATCTCTTCTCATCGCCGCTTCGGACATCTCCGCTTTGGTGGAGTCTGGGCCTTAGGTACTTACCTTTACTGTCCCGTGCACCCTGTATGTTTTATTAACGGGATGTTTTTGACAAGTCTTTGATAAAACTTGTCGAAAACAAGTATCACAACTTGTACAATAGGCATGGGCGACGGGAGGTGGGGTGCAAGGGGGTGAAAAATATATATCCGAAAAAGCCTAATATAAGGCCTAACGTATTCGAGGCGGAATCCTTAAATTTAATTGATTCATTCGTACCTCGGCTTTCAGCCCGGTTCGGTTCGGCTCGGCTTCGGCTTTTGTGCATAATTTGACAAAGTTCCTCGTATTTCCTATTTCTTTATGAATGGACATAGAAAACCTAACCGAAACGGGGTACTTACAGTTTCGAGCTCGCTTCGCTCGCTCTGCCATGCTTCTTCTCTGCTTTGCATTCTTGAACTTTTCTTTCACATGCCGCAGATTATATCAATTGATTTGCTTGTTCCGATTCTGTTCTACATATATTATGTAGGTTGTATGGATGCATGTGTTAGGTACCTACTCGTGTAGGATGATTGTGTCAGATATTGCTCGGTCATCATTTTGTGAGCATTAAGGCTCCTACAAACAGGCGCGACACGCCACGCGACACAGACATCGCGTGTCGCGCGCCTAGCGGTGCCTTGTGTCGCGCGCGAGTCTTGTAGCGTGTCGCGCCTGTTTGCAGGAGCCTTTAGTCTACCGTGGCCCCGGCACAGGCAACTGAAGGAACACGGGTAGGTTTTAGTCAGTAAAAGTCTGACACGCCCTCTCGCTCCGCCCAGAGCGGGAGAAGTCATTTGATGATTTCCCATCCAAAAAAAGGAGCCTTTAGTCGACGAAATACCTAACTCCTAATTCTGTATGAATGGTCTACAGAAAAACTAATCTTAGTCTACACTACATAGGGCGGCCGAGACTGCCAGTCTGCCTCTGCGCACGGGTCGAAAGTTAAGCTACGCTTGCCAGGGTTGGTCCGTGGATGGATTACCCTCCACTACATATCTCGAGACCAGGTCCATTTTTTAGAAACCGGCTAGTCTTTCTCTGCCTGGGTTGGGTTCGATTACCATTCTTACCGATACCGAATTGTATTTGTCTGTATGGTCGATCTCGTAATTGCTTTACCATTTTTGGTAAGGTTAAAATTATCAAACTGTCACATAGACAAATGGACCTTGTTGTTTTATGACGTGACTCTCAAACTTGGGGTGATAAAGGATTAGTTACGAGGTCGTCTACTTAAATCTAGATGCAATTAAGATTTTTACCTATTATGTTTTCAATTTTTAAGTTATCAAATCACAAATTTTTCAGAGTACACAATCTTATATCCCCGAAATTGAAGAAATGGAAGGAAACTTTATTTACGTGCACAGATGAGATGCGCGAAGATTTTATGATGAGTATGAAAAAAGCGATTGTGGATTTCGTGCTGAAAGATCCTAATACGGTACATACCTACCTACAAATACTGTGTTAGATACCCATACCAACACTATATCTATCGACACCAAACATTCAAGGCCCAATTCAATTTTGTATTATATAAACTGACAATCATAGTTTCCCTGGTCGTTATATACGTACTAATGACGACTTATTATAATATTGAAGTGGATAAGAATGTGTCTTCCATACAGTTTTAATTGTTCTTGCCGCAGAAATTGGAAACTTACCAATACATGGTTCTGTGGAAAATAGATTACGAATTAATTGGTCGGAGAAAAAGGTTTTTCGTATTTTATATACAAATTCAAGACATTTTTTTTCGTAGTCCATATACCTACATTTGATTATAGCATAAGTACATACCTAAATGTGCCATTTGCCAAATGGGACAGAACTGTTTAGTGCTCAACCCCTAACTCTTCAGCTATGTCGTAACTACTAATATGGCCGATCTTGCTCCAGTTTTTCAAAAAATGGCTTCGAGTTTATCCGTAACAGGGCGACCAGAGGCGACCAGAGCGAGCTGCATCTTTGACAACAAAATGCCCGGACTGAACACGCTTGCACCAACTTTGTGCTACTCTTAGGGTGCGTTTCCACTGAAGCAGAGACGAGCGGAGCTGAGCAGAGACGTGCAGGAATCGTCCAATCACAAACGAGACGAGAGACGCGATGAGGATTTCAACTATTGTGATTGGTTGATTCACGCACATCTCCGCTCAGCACCGCTCGTCTCCGCTTCAGTGGAAACGCACCCTTATGCTGGGGCTGCACCTGCGTTTACCGTGACAAAGCAATCCGTGCCGAAGCTTCGTATGTTTTGCTCGCTAGAAAGTTATCGCGCTAATGCTGTGGTCATATTAGCGGCTTCATAATTTTGACGAAGTATCGTGTGTAATCCTCAATCATATTTTTAATGATGGACATTTTTAGGATCCCATATGATAGGATCAGCTCCAAAGTTTTGTAAAAATTCCAAATAATTTCGTCGCTCGACTCCATTATTTCGACAGAGCGTCTACGCAGTCCGGAAACAATAATAATCGAAATGAACAACGCTAGTCCGACCACGCGCCACGCTAATTAGCCACCAAAACTTCATTATATTTCATTATTCGTTGAGGTACAATATTTTTCATTACACGACCGTATAGCACGTTAATGGTACTATTTATCTAGAAACATGTTTTATTAATTTTCCACTAAGGTGCGGCCAGGGAGTATCACACGAAATACTATTGAAAAATGGCGGGAAATCGTTTTAATTTTTTATTTAATTCTTTTTAAAATGTCATCTATTTAATGGTGTCAAAACCAGCCAGATTCAAACAGTACAGCCAAAGAGAATTTAAACATCTTTATACCTATAAAATACGATAAAGCTTTTCCCCGACCTATTATTACATAGATAGTTTGATCTTCTGCATATTTCGTTTGTACGTACCAATGCAGAACCCATGCTGACCAATTTCTTATTCAAAGTAAAGCCCTGACAATATGCCAAGCCGTATAGAGAAGTTATAAATTCCGCAGGAAGAGTCTTTGGAAGAAGATGATACGCCGCTGAAGCATGAGCTGTCATTGAAAGACGATGCCTGGAGGAACCGCTATGCCGTTGCACACAAGTACCTTACTAAGAACCTGCACAGCGTGAACCCTTGCATCGCTCAGGTGTTACAAATATGGTGGAAACAATTTAAGTAAGATTGCACAAAATCGTACCTTCTTACTTTGAAAATAACATTATAATATACCTATAATCTGAATGATTTTATTTCACTCGTTTTAGTGACTTAAGATTGATCAGCATGAAAGATATAATGACAACGAATGAGGCATACGAATTGCAAGACTTCTGTTTTGTTTGCAAGAGACACATAGACGCGGCGGGTAGTGTGCTCGCACACCAGTGGATTCCAAATATTCAAACTGTTTTCCTTCAGGTATGAAATAGGGTCAACAAAATTCAAGATCAACGATCTTACAACCGTTTGGAATAGCTCTTAAACAGTTCCGTGACTTTAAGAAAAACTAAGTAGGGTAGGTATAATGAATTTATAATTTTATTACCTTCTTCAGGGCAATAAAAAGAGGTTAATACCAGACCCGAAACAAGTACAGAAAATGAGGCACTTCTACAACTGTCTGGCGTGTATCATGACTTACAATCTTCAAACTTTATGCTTGAAATCAATGAAGGAGTTCACTGACTACATTATGGATGTAGGCGTAAGTACCGTGTTATTAAGAAACGATATGGACAAACAAGAAAATTCATCTTTTAATCTTGCATGAAAAAGAGACCCTCTTTCTACTCCTGATTGAAAAGTCAGACCTGTCGTTGGGGAATAATAATATCACGGCGCATGCCATTGTAGCGGTTATAAGCAGTGTCACCGTAGAATACCTACAGTCCTTTTACCTCAGATTATAAAATCTCAGCCTTTTACGTGCAATACGGGTTTAGGTATAACTGAATGTTTCGTAGGTAAGTAAGTACTTCCCCTTGGGATTCGATATAATCTATATCTATACAAATAAATAAAATTGAAATGTCTGTTTGTAATGTCAATATAACAGGTTTTTACTAAATGCATATGATAGTATATACGGTACTTATAACAAAAAAACAATTTTTAAAATTTTTGTCTGTCTGTCTGTTTTTTTCCGGCTAATCTCCGATACGGCTGGACTGATTTTGATGGGACATTCACTGGCAGATAGCTGATGTTATAAGGAGTAACTTAGGCTACTTTTATTTTAGAAAAATAATAAGTTTCCCGCAAAAAAAATAAAACCCATGAAATTGTGAACAAAAAGACTGATTTCAAAAATTCGTTTTGCATTTTGGTAGCCCACTTCTCGAGGATGGTCATAGGCTATTTAAAATCAGCTAGGGTTGCGGGATGTTCGAAAGAGTTACCGTGGCCCGGCACAGACAACAGAAGGAACACGGTGGGTTTTAGTCAGTAAAAGTCTGACACGCCCTCCCCGCTCCGCCCAGAGCGGGAGAAGTCATTTGATGATTTCCCATCCACAAAAAAAAGCTATTTAAAATCACGCTTAGGAGCCGAGCAAAGAGAAAAATCAGTAAGAACGCTAAGCTAAATTGCAGTAATAGCGCGGGCAGGCGATGCAACGCGGCGGGTCGGAGGACGAGGCAGTTTTATTAAAATGTGGCTGTTATTTTAGTATATTGTTTATCTTACGACTTCCACGCAAACGAAGTCGCGGGGCACAGCTAGTATATTTCCAAAATTTGCGACAGCATTTTGATTTAGATTGATAACGAAAGAAGATTAATGAAGTAGTTTTCAAACACTATGAAGTTTTAATTAACTAAATACCTACGTTGCAGGGCACCAATCAAGGCTTTATAATAAATTTGGGATTTGCAAACGATGCTATAGAATTCGATCCCAGTTTTAAACAGTTCAAAGATCAGTTGAGTCTTTTATACTTGTTTTTGATCGATGCGTGTCGGCGGTCACCTCGTTTGGAAACTTTGCTATACCAAGATTTTACGAATACTACAAGAACCACTCTGAAGGTACGATGAGACAGACATCTCAATGTTTCAGTATTCAAGTATAAGTTATTTATTGTTGTCAATCCTAAATGTTCTTTTTTCAGCCCATCATAGACAAGGAGCTAGTAGAAATGTATAAAAAACAAATAGCAGAATTGATTGCGGAGCAAAGAATAGGTCCCGAACTAAGAGTTCAAGATTTTGATGACTATATCTGTTTATTGAATGGCGAGGTGATTCTGTTTATGTATATTTTTAATTTTAATATTTAAATTACGGTTTGCATTAGTAACGATATCTTTGTTTGACAGTCTCAAGATCTAGTGGAGGCTTTTCTTCATTCGGATCCGGAGAAAACTTTTGAGGAATATTGCGAGGAGTCTGTGAAATACGTTGATTTAGCACGGGAGATCCCTTCTAAACTTGAGGGAACCATCGTTATTGGCATGTTTCAAATGCAGCGGGGTGAACTCATTTCCGCGTTGCGTGGAGCTGCGACTAGGATGGCCAATACTTTGTTGAGGAGAATGACTGATGATTATCAAGTGATGATCAAAGCGTTAGTATATAAAATATCACGTTATTAACTAAATTATATATTATTTAGTTGAATATTGTTTTTAAGATTAAGTTTGAATTCTTTTTGTAGAATTTACGACGAATACGCTACAATAGCGAACACGCTGCTAACGCCGCCAGCGGACACAGCGGCTCTCATGGTCCTGATAGATTACATCAAAAAGGTGGAGGATGTCATCCTCGCTGAGATGGAGGACAAACTACGCAACGTTATGAGATACATTGTCTTCTTGGGAGACTATACTAACTTCTCGCCGTTAGAGCTCAAATCTAACAACCAGACCTACCACTGGTGAGGCCACTATAAAGTGGGCGATAGACGCACAAGCGAGGACGCGTATCTACTTATAGCTCGACGATCTAATTCGCCCTTGTGTCACCCTAAGTACCTACGCGATTTTTTAGGGTGAAACATGAGCAAAAAAAGTACCTATTCGAGCTTGTAGTAGGTAGTACGCGTACTTGTTCGAACGTCGAACGAACCAGTCATTTAATTAAGGCTCCTCCAAACAGGCACGACTTGCGAAGCGACACAAAGGCACCACTTGTCGCGCGACAAGCGGTGCCTTTGCGTCGCGTGCGATTTGCGTCGCCTCGCGCCTGTTGGCAGGAGTCTTTAGATATTTTGTGCCTGAAGGAGGTTAGATATAATATCTACCTATGGTAATCTAAAAAACAACCACTCTAATAACCAAGCGACCTGTACCTGGTAAGTGTTTTAATAACAACAACGAACGCAGGTTTCGACTTTTCATTACCTAGGTAGGCACCTACTGTGTATAGGCCGGCCATGTAGCTACGCATTGTTAACCGACTTCAAAAAAAGGAGGAGGTTTTCAGTTCGTCGGAATCTTTTAAGTGTTTTAGTATACTTTCAGGTATGGTCGCATGCCTAGCATAATAGAAGAGTCTAAGGCCATTTGCGATCAGAAGAAGCAAGAATACCAAGAACTATTAAAGGTAACAATTCATTATTCGCTAATTCTGGAAGCAATTTATCGATTGGAGGTAGCTACATTCTTTCATAGAACTTGAAGTCACTATCTATTGTGTATTAACGTTATTTGTAGGTTCGCATTGCCAAGTTCATTGATGATCTGGAAATTTATGAATTGCAATGTAATGAACTTCAGTATTGGGGAGACATCAATCAATTGCCGAAATACGTCTCGCGGGCACGACATTTGGATGAGAAGTAAGTCATGCGAAATCATTGGTTTTAAAATAACTGTTTTTAAGGAAAACAATACAAACTTATGCGCGTATGTGGATTATGGTTACGCTCGGACAGTCACGTGTAGCTTAGGGTTTGGGGGCCAACCACCACCTCTTAAAGCAGTATTATTTTAATGTCACTTCAGTGTAAGAAAGAGATGGAGCTATACAGGACGTCTCGCTCCATCTCTTTCTCACACTGAAGTAAGATTACATGGTGGTCTAGCTCCTGTACTTACCGAGGGGGAAGTTTTGAGTTTGTTAAAATTTTAATATTTGGAAGAAATGCGTCCCTTTTTTCTGACATTATGACCTTAATATTTATTTTCTATTTTTATTTAATCAAGTTTTAGATGTTGAATAGGTAATTCTATAGGTAGGATTTTCTTTCCTTTTGGCGGTGAGATTTTAATAATCTTTATAATATCATTGTAAACTATAGTTTTGTATAAATTGGAAGCATTTTTTCAATTTTGTAATTATGAGTACCATGGAGCAGTTTTATGTTATTGTAGGTATATTGACTTGAAAGAGTATGTCATGCTCACTTACTCGTAAATGTCTCGCTGATGGTGGCGCGTGTGTTGGATCATTCGGTTCCCTACAAAATGGTTGAGCTAGATGGTGCTGATCCCTGCGTCATGTACGTGAACGGGCGCCGTCAGTTGAGACTGGTCATCTAGTAACTACTAGGGCTTATTTTTAATCTTATATTGTTAATTGTTTTTAATTATATTTTCTTTACATTGTTCTCACATTATAGAAGCAGCAAGAATAATGTACCCAAGATTTTGTAATAATTTTGATATAAAAGAGTGTCCTTGGAGTTTCTTGCCCGTTCTTCTGCATAGAGACCTACGTTTTGGAATGGGTATCAAGCTTCCAACTTTCTGACTAACTGACCGACTCTTTGACAGTTCAAAAATGCTTGTAATTGATTTAATTGAAATAAATGCTTTGAGTTTGGAACCATTTTAGGCGCGTAATACACGTGAGCCCAAATATTCGGGGCTCAAGTTGCGACTTGCGTCCGGTTGACGCTCGTGTTTATAATATTGGAATCAGAATTTGAACTGCTTTTACAGAATTTCAGATTTAGCTTACGTTACGAACAGAGAGAAATTTTACGATTTCATTCGGATTCCACCTCGGTTTTCGATATTTGTACCACGTAATGAAATACCGATATCTTAGAAGCAATTATATTATTATGTTGTATTTACCCCTGTGTGCAGGTTATCAAACGCTCTCCTGAAGATAGACCAGTTTAACGAAGAAGAATCGTCGTTTGGTTGGGACTTGTCACAGTATCCCAAGAGAAAGGCTATATTCGATAAATTAGTACCGTATAAGAAACTATTCGATGCAGGGTATGACTTCCTTGAGAAACATAACACCTGGATGAGTTCTAAAGTAAGTATCTTAATTCGTGAATACTTAAACGGTACAGTATGCTTCTAATTTTGTAATTCCTGAAGAAGACAGGTCTATCTCAAAATTCTCATCGCCGCTACATTCGTTTTATAGCGGCGATGACAATTTTGAGACAGGTGTGCAGTGCTAAAAGAAGTAATTTAATAAAGTAAGAACTTTTGTTAAATGTATCACCTCATGTATTAGGTACCCATATTTCAGCAAATAAATTATTTGATTTGATATGATTTGAAGAAATTAGTAAAGAAGAAGTTTGATAGCGGTGCCAGTGACAGAAAACTTGAAAGAAAATCGTTTGTCTTGTTATATTACTGAGATTCGCGTTTGATTATGAGAGTGTTGAATATACATTTTGATGAAATTTGTGAAGGATTATAATGACAGAAATGGAAGCAGGTAATTGATAGTCCCCAAAGTACATGGGAATGGCAGAGCAGGCAGAAGAATTAATTGTCATTTTTAGTTGGATGGCCGTACATAACTTCAAATAATTGAATATATTTTAGGTTGGCAGTTTTGATCCAGAGGATATTGAAGGTGACGTCAGTTATTACTATAAAATTGTGTACAAGTTGGAGAAGTCATTCGCAGATGTTCCAGAGACTCTTCGCCTTGCTACTTCTGTGAGGTAGTTTGGGTATTATTTTTAAAGAATTATTTGCCTTAATAAAGGACTTTTTAAATGTTAGTGAACAACTTTCAGAGAAAAAATGGATGAGTTGAAGGACCAATTGCCAATCATACAAACACTTGGGAACCCTGGCATGAAGCTGCGTCATTGGGAGAAGATCTCAGAAATCGTTGGATTTCCCATTGTCGTGGACGACGAACTGTCGCTGGAGAAAGTGATCGATTTCAACCTGGGTGACTACATTGATAAGTTCGAGAGCATATCAGAAGCCGCCACTAAAGAGAACAATCTCGAGAAGGCTCTTGACAAGATGATGAAGGAATGGGCCGACCTCAAATTCGATATTCTAATTTACAAGTAAGCCTTACTTCGTAGATTATGGCTTAGGACATTGCTTCATTCTTATAATAAAATGTAGTTTTTTACGATGTAAATAAATCATAATCGGTATATTATTTCAAAATTTTCAGGGACACTGGGACTTACATTCTGTCAAGTGTCGACGAAATTCAATTGCTGTTAGATGATCATATTGTTAAGACTCAGACTATGAAGAACTCGCCGTATATCAAACCATTTGAGGAAGTTATTCAGTATGTTTTGTTATCTAATAATATTCTATGATTGATTATTCCTCTAGCGTTGTGTTGTGTTATTTAGTGGATACAATAAGATACTAATAGTAGATTAAGATAACACAATTGTTATTTTCATTGATTTTGGTTCTTTTTCAGTGACTGGGAGGGCAAGTTGGTTCTTCTACAAGAGATTTTAGACGAGTGGTTGAAAGTTCAAGCTACTTGGATGTACTTGGAGCCTATCTTTTCGTCACCCGATATTCAGCAGCAAATCCCGGAAGAAGGACGACGGTTCAGTGCTGTTGATAAGGCATGACCAAATTCAGTACATGTACCTAAAGATAGCAACGTGCTTGGATACTCTACTGCTACTTGGATACTCAATCTTAGATAATTTACATGCATTGCGACTTAATCAGGGCAGTGGTGGCACAGTGGTACCGACCCCGACTTACGCTTTAGGTCGTGGGTTCGAACCTAGGCAGGCGCTTTACTTTGTGTAAATTATTTCATCACCACTGCTCTCAAAAACGGTGAAAGAAAACACCGTGAGAAAACCGGCATGTAACAGAACCACAAATTCGAAGACATGTGACATCAACCAACCCGCACTGGTCCCGCGTGGTGGATTACGGCCCACTCCTTCTCACAGAGAGGAGGCCTGTGTCCCAGCAGTGGGAACATTATATGCTGATTATGCCACTTATTCATCTATTTTAGGTTTTTACATTTATGCATTCTATGTTGATTTTTGATTGGCCGTTTGTAAGAAAAAGATTTAAAAAAATTCAGTTGGAATGGAATTCGAACTTTGTCATGATATGTTATTGAGCTTGTGTTCCAAAAACGTGTAAATTATCTGAGATTTTGAATTCAAAAGTAGATTTGAAGTTCAAAGTTACCTTTAACATCTTAATTTGATTTTCTACATATTTTATTGCAGCTTCGCAAATCCTTAGAAAATTTCAGTAGCAGTAGATATTGACTTAGCAAAATGAAGTTTACGCTAGAATGCTCAATTCATGTCTACAGTTTAGTTTAGGAAGAGCCTGATATAAACCATACCTTCACATTTATTCCATAAGTGTTACCATAAAAAAATACCTTTACAGATGTGGCGTGAGATTATGAAGGTCGCATTCGCAGAGCCGCGTGTACTTGACGTCATTCAGATAGAAAAGATGTTGGACCGACTGAAGAAGTCCAACAACTTGTTGGAGATGGTCCAGCGCGGCCTGAATCATTATCTGGAGAAGAAGCGTCTATTCTTCCCTCGCTTCTTCTTCCTTTCCAACGACGAACTGCTTGAAATCCTGTCCGAAACCAAGGACCCTACGCGGTGCGTTTATAACTGACCTCTTTAACACATACCGTGTGCCAGATGGGATTACCCATCGGCAACTTCTTAGGAGCCTAAGAGGATGAGTTTCCATAAAACGATGAACAAATAACTTTTACTTATAAACAGAAGTCTACTTCTACGATTCGAACTTCAAAAATGACGATCTTTTATCCCCTATTTAACCCCTTTGGGGATACATTTTCAAAATTTCATCCTCAATGCTTAATTTCCATATATACAGGGTGTATCAGAAAAATGTGGTCAAATTTAAGGGCGTGGTACAGGCCATCAAACTGATCAACATTCTCCATGGGACCAACTTCGTAATCGAGAAAAAATTATCAGCCGTCCCATACATTTGGATCGAGTAGGTATTGAAGCTTTGTACGGGACAGCTCTTATTTTATTCTCGATTACAATGTTGGTCCCGTGGAGAAAGTTGATCAAGAACTTTTGCACAAGAGTTCCTTTTATACAGGTAAGGAACTTTTGTGCAAAAGTTCTTGCGTCTACACTCAGCGGTTTAGGCTGGGTGTTATCTGTTAGCGAGTGAATGATTACATGTTTTTTATTGAGTACATGATGCTGCCAGGGAAGCATGTGGCACACAAAACTTATATAAGTATAAAAAAAACAACTCGATCGATCGACTTCCAAAAAAATAAAACTACAAAGTGAAAAATTACTTTAATTTCGGAAGCCGGTGTCTTTGGTTTAGTATTTTCGTTTTTTGCCACCGACTTCCAAGTTATTTTTCACTTTGTAGTGTTTTTTTTTTAAAGTCAGCTGTTTTTTTTATAAATAAGTTTTTATTTTAGACTTTTTAGTTGTGGTACCTACCCCACCTAAATTCGTATACCACTACTTGCTAAGTAAACAACAATGACAGGAAATTATTATAACATCATCCACATACACTAAATCGTAAAAAAAAATATTTATTGAAGCCAACTCAAAAACCACTCATCAGAATTTGACCAAATTTATATGCAACCACAGGCGTATACCCGTTGACAACGATGCTCCGGAGGTGACCGAGGTAGAGCTGAGAGTGGCGGTGCACAGGCTGAATGCCAGGAATACCGCCCCAGGACCCGACGGCTTACCTGGAAAAGCCTGGGTCCTGGCCTTGGAGGCTCTCGGGCCTCGACTAAGGGGGCTCCTAAGCGCATGCTTGGAGAGGGGCCGGTTCCCGCTTCAATGGAAGACAGGGAAACTGGTCCTTATTAAGAAGCCGGGGCGCCCTGCGGACTCTCCGTCCGCTTACCGGCCCATCGTGCTGCTCGACGAGGTGGGCAAGATCTTTGAAAGAGTCATTGCAGACCGCCTCGTCGGGCGGCTGGTGAGGGTGGGGCCGGATTTGGCGGACAGCCTGTTTGGTTTCCGCAAGGGGCGCTCTACGGTGGACGCCATCATGCGCGTTCGAGCCCTCACGACGGGGGATGCTGTGGCCCGGGGTGGGGTCGTCTTGGCGGTGTCTCTAGACATCGCCAATGCCTTCAACACCCTGCCCTGGAGTTGCATCAGGGAGGCACTCCGGTATCACCGAGTGCCGACCTACCTCTGTCGCGTGGTCGAGGCCTATCTGACGGACAGGGCCGTCATCTACCCCGGTCACCGGGGAGAGTGGAACCGGCGAGAGATGTCGTGCGGTGTCCCGCAGGGATCGGTTCTGGGACCGCATCTGTGGGACATCGGGTACGACTGGGTGCTGCGCGCTGACCTCCCTGGTGGTGTCAGCGTAGTTTGCTACGCTGACGACACGCTGGTCCTGGCGCAGGGGAGGTCGCACCAGGCGGCGGCCGAATTAGCGGCACGCGGGGTTGCGACTATCGTAGAGAGGATCCGGCAATTGGGACTCGAGGTGGCCTTGCACAAGTCCGAGGCCATGTGTTTTCATGGTCCTCGGAACGCGCCACCATCGGGTTCCCAAATAACGGTAGGAGGGGTTCCCATCGGTGTCGAGTCGACGATGAAGTACCTGGGACTCGTCCTCGACAGCCGGTGGAATTTCGTGGAGCATTTCCGACGTTTGGCTCCCAGACTGGAGCGGGCCGGGGCTGCCTTGGGGCGGCTCCTGCCCAATCTGGGGGGTCCAAACGCCTCCTGCCGGAGGCTCTACGCGGGGGTCGTGCGGTCCATGGCCCTTTACGGAGCTCCGGTGTGGGCGCGTTCCGTGAGGCGGCGACCGGTCCGTCGGTTGAACGCGTCCCAGAGGGTCATGGCCATCCGGTTAGCCCGGGGATACCGCACGGTCTCCGGGGAGGCGGCGAACCTCCTTGCCGGATTACCGCCATGGGATCTGGAGGCAAAAGTCCTCGCGCACATGTGGGAGTGGCGCGAGGAGGCAGGACGCCGGGGAGTAACTCCGTTGCCGCGAGAAATCGCGGCACGGCGGACAGAGCTCCGGCAGGATCTCATGGCGGCATGGAGAGTGCGATTGTCGCAACCCAGCGCTGGGCACGCCACAATTGCGGCGATAAGTCCCCTCTTTGAGGAGTGGCTAGAGAGGCGCCACGGCGTCCTCACCTTCCGCCTGACGCAGGTCCTCACCGGACACGGGTGCTTCGGGAGGTACCTGTTCCGGATAAGGCGGGAGGAAACGCCCGGGTGTCACCACTGTGTGGATCGCCCGGAGGACACGGTGGAGCATACGGTGGAGGTCTGCCCGGCTTGGGTGGAGCACCGCCGTGTCCTCGCGGAAGCGATCGGCGGCGGCGATCTCTCGCGTCCGGCCCTGGTCCAGGCCATGGTACGGAGCGAGAGTGCATGGGAAGCCATTACCTCCTTCTGCGAAGCAGTAATGCTCGTGAAGGAGGAGGCGGGACGCGTGAGGGAGAGGCAAGCTTTGCGCCCTCACGCCCCTAGTCGCCGCAGGAGACGCCCTGGGCATCGGGAATTGGCAGCCAATTCCCGGCCACCGTAGGCGCGGGCTTGCGGATGGCGAGCAATGGGTAGCTCGCCGTCCGGTAAGGACCAAGCCCGAGTCGACGGCGCGTCGTGTTCCACGCGCGCCTCAAAGAGATGTCAGCACCATTGACGGGGTCCGCTAGGGCCGATGCCAGCTAGGGTTGCGGGATGTTCGAAAGAGTTACCGTGGCCCCGGCACAGGCAACAGAAGGAACACGGGTGGGTTTTAGTCAGTAAAAGTCTGACACGCCCTCCCGCTCCGCCCAGAGCGGGAGAAGTCTTTTGATGATTTCCCATCCACAAAAAAAAAAAAAAAAAAAAAAGGCGTATACCCGTTCAAATAAAAACTTTGCAAAAGGGCAAATATTTATGTCGCGCTAAGTATACAACTTAAGTAGCGCAATTTGAAGCATATTAGTATTAAAATCATTCATAGCCACAGTGCATCTCATGACAATTCCAATAAGCCAGGCACGTATCCAGACTTTTGGTTCGGGGGGGGACAAACATTGAAACAACCATGTGAACTGTGTGAAAATCGCTGTAATCACTGTACTATAATTTTCACTGTACTATACTATAATTAAAGAAAACGCAAGCGAATAAATAAACAGATGGCTTAAAACGTTTTTTTTTCAGTCAGATTTCGGGGGGGGATAAATCCCAACTATCCCCCCCTCTGTATACGTGCCTGCAATAAGCCCAAACACGGCTAGGATAGGTACATTATTTTATTACAGAGTTCCGACGCCTACCTTCCGGCTTCATCATCAGATCAGTTCGATGGTACCGTTTTCAACAGAACCATTTATTTAAATTTGTTTCGTCATAGTCGCTTAACTATCTTAATCGATATATCTTATCGCCACCCATGAAATACATTGAGGAGTTCCCGTGGCCATCTGTAGTCTTCTTCGTCAATTCCACTTCACCAAATGATACTTTCTGAATGCAAATCCTTGACTTGTTGATGAAAATACCAAAATCGCTATGTGTATGACTATAATATTTGAGGAGTTCCCTCAACCGGATTTTGATAAAAATGGGACCAATCTGAAAGTGTGCCCTTTCAATTAAAAAAAAGAATTTTCCAAATCGGTTTATAAATGACAGAGTAATGAGGTAACAAACATAAAAAAATAATACAACTAAATTGAGAACCTCCTCCTTTTTTTGAAGTCTGTTAAAAAGGGAGGAGGTCTATACTCATCAGTAGGTGGAACAACCTGCCAATGGTGGTGACATGATACTGATAACAGTATCATGTCATCACCATCATTGGCAGATTGTGTGATGATTGGTATCAAGATTGGCATATAATTGTTTGTGATATGAATGGATGTCGTTAATAGTGCTACATACGAATGAGCTAGGTAACTAAAGATTTCTCATTTTAACCTCTCAGTCCGAAATCTATCACTGCATTAGCTGCGTTTAAAGATACAAACAAAAAGATTAAATTCTCTTTTTTCCTAATATAACAGTGTACAACCTCACCTCAAGAAATGTTTCGAAGGTATGGCACGACTGACGTTCACTGAGGACATGGTGGTGACACACATGAGATCCTCGGAAGGAGAGGT
This sequence comes from Fissipunctia ypsillon, assembly GCA_947568875.1. NCBI lineage: Eukaryota > Metazoa > Arthropoda > Insecta > Lepidoptera > Noctuidae > Fissipunctia > Fissipunctia ypsillon. Next base: position 20,100,834 of record OX387648.1, read on the forward strand.
TGTGATGCTCACTATGACTATCAATACTGCCGCCGCGAGAGGACAGGTGACGCAGTGCTCTCTTTCTTTATGTTTTAACTTTGGTGGTACCTAGTCGGTAATATTTATGACTCTGTTTACTTTTATTATAGGTAGAGAAATGGCTGCTGGAATTGGAAAAGTCGATGAAAGAATCTGTACATAATGTAGTGGCCCAATCATACAATGACTATTTGCATCGGCAACGTGACGAGTGGGTGCTCATTTGGCCTGGCCAAACCGTTAGTATCACAGTCATAACAATTTGGGGTGCTTCCAATGTGGGCGACATATTGTAGATCGGGACCCGAACTCGAGGCTTGCCTCCATCGCTATCGCCTATATTAGATTCCCTCTAATAAAATTACAAGTTTAGTTAAGATTAATTCCATCCGTATCCAAAGGTATCAAAATAGTCTAATGCCACGACAACGATAAAGGTACCCAAAGAAAAATATAAAAAATATCTTGATTGCACAGTGCACATTTGCACAACTTCGAATGAATAGCCAGCTTACTTTGGATGCAGACGTTACTCTGTGGCAATTTATGGTCTGTGCTGGCGCTTTTATTTCACACTAGCTTGTGCCTGTGACTTCGTCCGCGTGAAATATTGGCCCCCGATCCACCACATCGCTGCGCATCGCCCGCCCGCGCTATTCCTTCGTTTTCGCGTAGCGTTCATTCTTCTTTTCTTTTTGCTCGGCTTCTCAGGGTTATAGCGTGATGTTAAATAGCCTTCCTCAAGAATTGGGCTATGAAATGCAAATAGAATTTTTCAAATTCGAATGGTAGTTCCCGAGATTAGCACGTTCAAACAAACAAACTCGTCAGCTTTATTATTAGTATAGATTTGGCTGAAACCTTTTTGCATTTTAAATATAATCCTTTTTGTATAGGTACAATGTACAGCGATGATTTTCTGGACATTAGAAGTAACAGAAGCCATTCACATCAACATTGCTGCCATGAAGTCGTACTGGGATAAGTGTAATTTCCAAATATCAAAAATTGTTGACTTGGTGCGCGGTCACCTCAATTTGCAGAACAGGATCACACTCGGTAAATATCCAACTACTGTGCCATTTTTCTGTTATGAGTACACAAACATGGTCATACAATCAAATTGTGACAAGTCAAATTTTGTCCAGCAAGGAACTATCCTTGTCTTTTAGTCATCATGACCTTGGCGTGCTGGGTATAATTTGGCTTGCCATCTATTACTTAATTTGTGACTGAAGCGGCCAACGGTTTATCCCCACGATACCTTTACTTGTGACTTGCTTTTTGGTTCTTGACGTATAACACTCCTCACGAGAAGGTAGGACTCAGTGGCGCAGCTACAATTATCATTAGAGGGAAGCCAAAGAAAAAATTGTTCAGTTCTCATAAACTCAGACAAAAACCTGATAAAAAATAAAACCCAACTACGACGAAACACACAAGACGATGACGAGTCACGTAATCTGTTCGATTTATGCCTACCTAATTACATGACGTGTGACTCCGGATTTGAGGTTTTTAATCTTTTGATGTATTAAACTGGTATTTAAATATAATTATGTAATGTGATATGATTCGTGATCGGATAATCGGATGCATATTTACCTAAAGTTAAATTTTCGCTGAGAGATTATGAAAGCGGCCTACTTTTTGACGTCATTTGGAGGTGAAATGAAAGTCAAGTGGTTTCATGTGTTTTTGTTCAAATAAACTCATGCCCTAAGACAAGTTAAAAATAAAACTGACATAAAACAGCCATAACATGCTACCAATTATGTGTGTAAGAATTTATAATACGATACCCAGAGAACTTAGAAACTTAAATAATAGACTGTTTAAGAATAAATTGTTGGAATGGTTGAAAGCCCACAACTTCTACTCCCATAGAGCATTCTTTGAAAATAAATTATGATTCGTTTTAAGCCATGACTCGATTTTGCATGTTATAGTTCCAATAGCTAAACATGTTTGTGCCCCTGTTTAATTTTAAGACCTATAAACACCATGTTTTAATGAAATAAAGAATTTAAATTTGAAAAAATGGTTTTGGAATCGGCGTTAGGACATTTTTGCTTCACATACCGAATTGTGTTTGGACGTATTTCTGATTTCTGCGTATCAAAATGGACAACGAAACATCGATTCGTTTGATTGAAATGTATGGATCTTTTAATGTGTTATGGAATCCTCGATAAAAAGAATACTATAATAGAAACAAACGTGAAGACTTATGGGACGAAATAGCCAACAATTTAGATCTTCCCAAGAAGGAATTAAATTCTAAAATGAAAAGTCTTTTAAAGTTCTTATAGACGAGAAAGTTACTTAGTTTGATATACAGAATGCGTTGATAACGGCTGTGATCAGTACTTTTACACTCTAAACAAAAATCCTTCTTTCAGTTTCCAATGACCGGCTGATGAATGAATGAATGGCTGTCGTACAATTTAGATATTTCTGTCAGCATGTAAAATAGGGATTTTTCTAAAAACATATATATTATTATGTATTGTTGGACGTTCAAACTTAAATTGTATTATTTCTTATAATTCCAGGAGCGTTGGTCGTGTTAGACGTCCACGCAAGAGACGTGCTCTTGCTGCTCATAGATCTGAAAGTGCAGCAAGACAATGATTTCAACTGGCTCTCCCAGATACGATACTATTGGGAGGTGATTATAGCCCAGCTTAAAGTACCTTAGCTATGAACCACTATATACTCTTATAAATAATAGCCATAATAAGTAGTTATGGGGCTGTTCGTTCAACTTAACATATTATTATTATGTACCTAATCGTTATTTCGTTTCGATTTTCGCATTCATAAGACACACCAAGTGCTACTAATCCATTATTTTCTAGTACCTAGCATAACTAATAATATTATTTAATAATAATAAACATAGCATTAGTATGGTAGATTTTTTGCACGATAAAGGTTTATAGTACGTTGTAATTATTAGTGGTCGTCTATAATACCTTGACGTTGTAGGAGCAAGAGGACAAGTCTTTTCAGTGCTTGACCCGCATGATTAACTCCGTGCTGGCGTACGGCTATGAGTACCTCGGCAACACCGGCAGGCTGGTGGTCACGCCACTTACCGATCGCTGCTTCAGGACCTTGTTCGGCGCTTTACATCTTAACTTGGGTGAGTATCCGAGCTTGTTCCTGTTCAATTTCGTATTCAGAAGCCTTTTCTTTTCCTGGGGAAATCCTCATGAATATGTGGCGGCATCTAGATCGCCACATGCGAACTACGCATCACACTGACGTCACGCAAAATCCCGCATCGCGCAATCAGAGTTTGCTGCGCGACTAGTATTATATACCTACAACGTCCCGACATTAACCGTCGGGCAGTAGCACACCAGACACAACACCCGGCTGATCGGAGAATCCTCCCTTTACTATAGAGGATGAGTGAACTTTACACCCTGTTCCTCATGCCTACCTCTATAAATACTTGCCGGCTAATACATCTATGGTGGTCGCCACATGTGTAGGGCCTTCGAGGTAGGCGAAAAATCTCGTCATGACAATCATTTCATCTCCGTCGCTCGTATCCATTAGTTTTCTAATCAGCGATTACGTTTTCTCGATTCAATTTAGCTTAAAGAAAGAAAGAAAATACGTTTATATGCGGTAAACATGACGCAAAAAAGAACACAAACACAAAAAGAAACAAGTTGGGGGAAAATATGCGTCACATCTACGCAAAATGGCCATCGCTCAGCATAATCCTGCGCCCTTTACGAGACAGAAAACGACCTTTGCGACCCACTTACGTATATGACATTATTAAGGTTCCCAAAACATCTTCAACTAACGGAAAACATGGTTTCCACAGGCGGAGCTCCGGAAGGTCCCGCCGGTACCGGCAAGACAGAGACCGTCAAAGATCTGGCTAAAGCTGTGGCGAAACAATGCGTCGTGTTCAACTGTTCTGATGGCCTCGACTATATCGCCCTCGGGAAATTCTTCAAGGTATTGTCAAAGATAGACTAGTGATTAAAAAGATTTTTACTTTTCTCAGCGTCTAAAAATCAATGTTTGAAAGTGAGAAGGAGAAGATGCGACCATGCATCGTGTAAAAAACTAGTAGTATTATGTAGGTGTAGTAGGGTATTATTAGTAGTAGTAATAGGAGAAATCTGTGTGAAGAATATAGTCCTGGAAGTAGGAGGTACCTTAGATTATATTATACAAAATATTATACTAGCGACCCGCCCTTGCTTCGCACGGTTTTTACGACTTGACAAAAGTATAATAGCAATGTATTATAAACATACAGCTTCCGGAACAAATTTTCTAAACGATGCACGATGGTGAAAACCGTAACAAAATCCGTTGCGCAGTTTAGAGGAACAACGCGGTCACATAGACAGACACGAAGAGCGACTTTAATTTCATACACAGAAATAAACAAAATTGAAGTGTCTGTTTGTAATGTCAAAATAAAAGCTTTTTACTAAATGCATAAGAAAGTATTTTATACGGTACTTATAACAGAAAAAAAAAAATATTTTAAAATTTTTGTCTGTCTGTCGGTCGGTCTGTTTGTTAATCTCCGAAACGGCTGAATCGATTTTGACGGGACTTTCACTGGCAGATAGCCGATAATATAAGGAATAATTTAGGCTACTTTAATTTTACAAAAATAATTAGGTCTCCGCAGCAAAAAAATAAAACCCATGAAATTGTGAACAAAATCAGATTCAAATAGGGGAGAATGACATCCACGCGGGCGAAGCCGCGGGCAACAGCTAGTTTATAATATGTATAGATTTCTGGCGACAAGGGTCGTTGCTGTAGTTCGGTACGGTCTAAATATTTTTGTCATTTCTGTTTTTAAACCAGGGTTTGGCCTCTTGTGGCGCCTGGTCGTGCTTCGACGAGTTCAACCGCATCGACCTGGAGGTGCTCTCGGTGGTGGCACAGCAGATCCTATCCATCCAGCGGGGCATCAGCTCAGGCTCCACAGAACTGCTGTTCGAAGGCACGTTGCTACAGCTCGACAAAACCTGTGCTACATTCATTACTATGAACCCCGGATACGCTGGACGATCTGAACTACCTGATAATCTCAAGGTATTTTTTTTTAAATGGCAATACGTGTAGGTAATCTAAGTTTGTGTATTCAAGTATGGTTGTGTTATGTTCACACACAGCGAGTTTGAAAGCAAACCCTCTCACACTTTTGCTGTCCTTTCTCATTGAATTCACAAGCAGATTATAATATAAGTACCAGTGGCGCAGATACAATCATCATTAGAGGGGGGAAGCCGAAGAAAAAAAAACTGTAGGTTTTTAATCTTATGATGCATGATGTATTAAACTGGTATTAAATATAATTGTGTAATATGTTGTGATACACAGTTACACACACAGGTGTACCATATTATTCGGCAATAGTAGACATTAAGAAGAGTGATTTTTCCGAAGGGAAGCCGATAGGAATCGGGGTTGTATGAAGGCTTCGCCCCTGTAATATAATCTGATTTGTACTGTAGACATTTAGATTGCTTTAATCTCCAGGCGTTATTCCGTTCCGTGGCTATGATGGTGCCGGATTACGTGCTAATCTCCGAGATCGAGCTTTACGCGTTCGGTTATCTGAACGCCAAGCCGCTCGCCGTCAAGATCGTCGCCACTTACAAGCTGTGCTCGGAACAACTGTCCTCGCAGAGCCATTACGATTACGGTAATGTGATTTAATTTTTACAGAATAATATATACAAAATATTGTAATAGTACATTATGATCCAAGTGCGCTATGTTGGTCATTACACTCGAGGCGGTATTGGAGCTGAGTGTGTAATGATCAATGCACACGCATTTCATATGATGTTTTTCAACACACTTGCGAGGCCAAAAATAAATAAATTTTCATAAACTATGTAAAAAAATGATGAAATATGGCCCGCGGACTCCTTTTATCGCAATGTCTTCGCAGGTTGAAGGAGAGGCAAGGGCACGAAGCCGTCGAACAGTCTAATAGGTTTTAAAAGCATAGAAACTGAATATTTTGTATATTTGGATGTAGAATACGAAAGAATGTTATTTTATTGACAAAAATAAATAATTTCATGAAATTAATTTATAATTTATTCATAGACACAGGTACAGGCATGAAAAGGTATGAAGTCTCTTTGATGAAATTAAAAAAGCGCACATCTCCGACTAGTAAATAGTTATCTGTGGCGTACATTACCGTACTAGTGCGGTAATATAAAGTAAAAAGCACGCATGTTTAATACACTGCATTATGAACCTAAAAGCTGTTCAATAAGAGCCATTTTAAGAGCAAGTGTGTTGAAAAACATTTTAAAAGAGTAACTATGGAGTTTCTAGCACATTCTTCTCCATACGAAATTACGAGGGCGGGACAAACAGTTCGCGGAATGGAGGGGCTAGAGAGAGTTATTTTTACTTGTAGGTACTTGTCGACTGAATATGTACAATTATAAATACTAAGTTTCACCCCAATCAGTTAAACCTTTAAGATGTCGCTGGATAAACAAATTAATCGGGAAGAAAATTTAAACTATGGAGAAAATTGAGTATCGTGCCGTGATTAAATTCCTCGCTAAGCAAGGAATAACGCCTCAGAACATTATGGAAGAAATTAGTTTACGGGGAATCTTGCCCGGAAAAACAATGATTTACAATGGCTAGTCTTTTCAAGCAAGACTCAATCGAAGACGATCAGCGCTTAGATCAAGATTATGGCTAAAGATTTTTGGGATTCAGAGAAGATTTTATTGATCGATTATAAAGATAAAGGTGTCAATATCACGGGGCAATACTACGCTATGCTACTAGAAAAATTAAAAGAAGCAATTAAAGAAAAGAGAAGGGAAAAATGGTCTTGAGGTGTGCTCTTTTTGCCCGACAAATCACATGTTCACAAGAGTCATGTTGCGACAGCTGCCTTACACAAGTGCGGGGGGGGGGGGGTGGTATAGTTTAGATTTGGCTTCTTCTGATTATTATTTGTTTCCAAACATGAAAAAGGAGCTTCGTGGAAAGAAAACGGATGACGAAGAAGTGAAATCCTCAGGGGCGGGGTGACAATTTTTGTAAGAGAGAAGCCGTAGCGGAGCCGGTTTTAACTTTTTTGGCAATAGTAGATACTACTGACTGTGCCATTTTCTAATAGCGGTACAGTCGCTGATGCGAACCTCCGAAGGGAAGCCGGTAGGAATCGTGTTATATGGTGCTTTTGCCACTGGAAGTCGTGATTTTCTGCTTATTTTGAAGGCCTTGACAAATCATTTTTTTTTAAGGTTTAAACAAATTATTTGAAAGTGTATTAGGATTAGAGAACATATTGAAAAGGAAAAATAATCTCTTATTTAATTTAAATTTTTGACCACCCCGTACGTAGGTACCACCTCGTACGTTTTGAAAGGGGCGACTAGAATCAATTCTATTATCTTGTAAAAGACATTAAAAAGTGCCTTCTAATGGCCTATTTGATATAAATAATTTGAATTTGACTTCGCCCTTAATAAAATTGATAATTCTGGTGGATGGATAGTATTAAAGTACGAAAATAAAAAGACACCCTGATTGTCATTTTAGCATTTTTGCCTTGATCACACATACTGAGTAGATGTTCGAGACAGCAAAATGATACTAGGCCGAGAGAGTTGTATGGACGAGTAGGTGATTACACGTATTTTTTAACTTGGCACCGAGTCAAGTCAGTCCGTTCAGTTTTGACGCCGCAGACTAGCGAGACAATGGATCGCAAAAAGATTATTAAAAATTGTACGGTTGCGTGCTGCGAGCGACGTAAGTGTGCCAAGTGGCAGTACGCACCGAGTGCATGTCTGCCGATTGTACATTTGGTTCGCATAACTCGTCAAACTGTAGGGAACAGCTGGTTTTTTTTTCGCGATTTCAGGTTTGGTCCCATAGTAAAAGTTGTTCATAATGACGGGTACAATGACCCCTTAAGAGGTTGTGCGTTATTTAAGTTACATCTTGTATAAGTCCCTTTTGCTAGCGCACGGCTGTCTCGCTAATTTATCGAACTTATTCATTCTAAGAACATAGTGTAAAAAAGTCAGAAAGTCAGTTTGTTTTTTTTAAGGTTCCGGTTCCGTACGTCCGAATGAAAAAAACGGAACCATCAATTTGGAACTAAGTTCTTTAACGCGACTTGCGTTAGGAGTAAACTGGTAGAAATCGTCACGACTCGTGAATCGTTTCGACTTTCAAAGTGTGATTTTGGTTTAAATGTAAATCCAAGACGGCGGCTGCGAAAATTTTGTTTTTGTTTTAAGTCATACGTGAGAGAAACTTCGTTCCTGACGAGGGTCCCCCGACCGCTCACGTATTTTTTTTGTTTCGGATTATTTATTGACGAATCCCACTGTTATATTGGGGCCACGCCTGACGGGTTGATTGGAAATGATACGATTGTCAAAATTAAGTGTCCCATAATAGCATCAAAACAAGGATTAGCGAAAGCTATAAGTAGAAGAAAATTCAAATAGTTAAATGTTGCGAAAAACCGAGTGTGGTCTGGGGATCCCCGTCATGAAATGAAATGAAATAGCAAAGTTCCTTCTCACGTGATGATCTTGGAATTACATTTTAACGTGACCATCGGTTTTAGCACCCTCGAAAACCATGATTACGACACCCATGATGAATTTTCATTTTGTCTTTACTATCGGCTTTAGCACCCTTGAAAACCGCGAAAACGACACCCATGACGAAAAAGAAGATGTTTCAAAATGGGCCCAGAATATGTACAATACCTCGAAAAATCGAGAAAAATTCGTGGAATTCGGGAAAAATACTGATAAATTGCATAAATGCATATTTCTCTTGTAATAATTTGATATTTATCAATTATTTTATCAAACTCAAACTCAAAGCATTTATTTCAATTAAACCAATTACAGGCACTTTTGAATTGTTAAAGAGTCAGTCAGTTAGTCAGAAAATTGAAGCTAGTCGCCCATTCCAAAACGTAGATCTCTATGGAGAAGAATGGGCAAGAAACTCCATGGACACTCTTTTAAATCAAAATTGTTACAAAATCCTGGGTAGGTACATTGTTATTGTTCTTGTTGCTTCTATATGTGAGAACAATGTAAAAAATAGATAATTAAAACAATTTAAAATATAAGATTAAAAATAAGCCCTGGCAGCTAAGAGATGACCAGTCTCCACTGACGGCGCCCGTTCACGAACATGACGCGTGGATCAGCACCATCCAGCTCAACCATTTTGTAGGGAACCGAATGATCCAACACACGCGCCACCATCAGCGAGACATTTAAGTGAGCATTTAAGTGTCCACGTTATCCACTTTCAATATGGCGTCTCGCCAATTTAGGTACTCTGTGGTTAAAAACCAATGACAGTAAACCATAGATCGACCATTGATCATAGATCGTGAACTGTCTACTGTCACTTCAGTCGCTTTCGTTGTCGATCGTGTTCTGATGTTCTGTTCTCTCGAGTTATTTTTAACAACCTGGCTTTCGTTTATCGCTACATTGTTCTTGTCTGAGTTAATATTTTGACTATTGAATGTTTGTATTCTGTACGTTTATGCTATAAGTAAAAATCTTGGCATATCGCAGGTCAACCTATGAGGTTGTCGTCTGCTTAACTGGACTATACTTTATGTACAGACGCCAGTACATCAAGCTACTACAATCTGTCAGATTAATAGATTTTCGACTTTACAATTAGATCTAAAATAATATTGCAAAAGACTAAAAGTACGACAATGTTATGATTCTCTTTGACAATGTAATATGACAGAAGTAAACATGTCAAACGTCAATAATCAATCAACATGACAATTTACCGCCATGATGGGTTTTTGTTGTGTGTTGCAATTTCAATTGTACATTCTTGTACTTTACTACCAAACATTGCCAATTAATAGTAATTAGATGATTGGAAACTGTTTTAATTGTGTTTCCCCATTTTTTAGTAGGATGTACCAATAACTGGCCGGGGCTCCATACCTTTTGAAACATCTCCTTTGAAAAATTTCTTAGCCGCCATCTTGGATTTTCATTTTGACTTTACTATCGGCTTTAGCAACCTCTAAAACCATAAAACGACACCCATGACGAAAACTTTGAAAATGTTCGCAGCCGCCATCTTGGATTTTAATTTTGAGTTTACTATCTGCTTTAGCACCCTCGAAAACCATAAAAGCGACACCCATGATGAAAACTGAATTTTTTTGCAGCCGCCATCTTGGATTTGCAATTTGACTTTACTATCGGTTTTAGCACCCTCGAAAACTGGGAAAACGACACCCATGATGAAAAGTTTTAAAATTTTCGCAGTCACCGTCTTGGATTTTTATTTTGACTTTACTATCGGCTCTAGCATCCTCGAAACCTTGAAAACAATACCCATGATGACACATTTGAAAATTTTCGCAGCCGCCATCTTGGATTTTCCTTTTGACATTACTATCGGCTTTAGCACCCTCGAAAACGATGAAATTTTATTTCATTTTTCATTTGAAAACGACGCACATGACGAAAAATTTTAAAATTTTCGCAGCCGCCATCTTGGATTTTCATTTTGATTTGACTATCGGCTTTAGCACCCTCGAAAATCTTGAAAACGATACCCATGACGAAAAATTTGAAAATTTTCTCTCTCGATAGACAGAGAGAGTGAAAGTGTAAATTTCAAAGAAGAAAGTATGAACGCGCTTTTTCGTTAGTGACGATTTCTGCCAAGCCGCGTTAAAGAACTTCGTTCCTATATATTGACCTACTGCCTACACGACACGCTTAACTATACTGTGACACATTTTGGGTTCATGTAAGTTCACGCCGGCGACGTAAGCGCACAGCTCTCGAATGATATCGTTAAATGCCTACTTCGCCAGGTTTACCTCGCCTTAAGACCTAATAAGGTCGTTTTTTTGTAAGATATAAAGATTTACGGGCGTATCCAAAAAACAAATTTGGATATTACTGCTTGGTTGGTACGTTTTTTTCACTGCGGTGCGTGGTACTTCATAATTATATCTATGCGGTTCAAAAATACGTACTTCGGTGACGGACTGCTTTGCAGCCGGAGGCCCACTGTGAATAAAACGCATGCGTTTTTTTCATCGCAATGCACCTAACATACCATACTTCACATAATCATGTTCTTATGCTAGGTATGCGCGCGGTGAAGTCAGTGCTGCGTGCGGCTGGCGCACTGAAACTGCGCTATCCTAATGAGCTCGAGGATCTGATTCTACTGCGTTCCATCAAAGACGTCAACCTGCCCAAGTTCTTGGAGCATGATGTGCCACTGTTTATGGTAAGCCTATTTATGGTGTATATTTTTTTATTCAATAACACTTAAACACGCGTTTTAACATTCTACTGTGTCTCTACGAGGCTACGCTGCGCTAGACAGATCTGTCGACTTTTCGTAGAAGTTGAAAAAAAATATAACCCTATAGATACATCATAAATGTTTCCCAATAAATGAAATGTGTTTTGTGAACCTATTTGATATCAAAAATCTCCCTGTCACTACCATACACGCATTTGATGCTATTGTGACAAGATTGTGTAATTCCGAGCTCGCTTTATGAAGCTTGACGCCCGCGGCGATTGTTGTTTTTGCAGCGTGTCTGCAAATGAATGTTCAATTTTGTATTTTCAAAAATCAATGTCTAGCCCCCTTTGTTTCTGACGCCCGGGGCGGTGTCCAGCCTAACAAACCCCCACCCCGACTGGGGTTGCTGCGAGCGATATTGTTCATGGCTACATTGTATACGTGTACTGTTAACGATAAATTTTACGGAAAAAATCTAAGAAAATTCATCGATTTTTGTTAATAACTTTTGAATGGTTGTGAGTTTGATAACAAAAATCAATATGGATCATCCGAAGGATGAAAGAAAACTTATAGAAGAAGATTTAGATTAATCCATTGTGTATGACGACGTGCATCGTGACGACAAACAGACACACTTCCCAACGGAAAGCATTACACGTAATTTTTAATTACTTATTTTGTTATATACCTGTATCGAAGAGATTTGTGTTTTTTCGTTATCAGAATGGTTGGATGTATTGGGTAACCGAAATAACTGTCAAAAAATGAAGTTCCGTTGTCTATTAATGCACTAAAGTTCACGGATTACAAAAATATCGCTTGGTTAGGCAGATGCGATCAGAAACGCGGTGAATTCAGTATAGGATGGCTCAATCCCTCGCCAGCGCGTCCATCACTAGCCCATTATGTCAATTCTGACGTCTAACCTTCACTTTTACGAACTCAACCCAGTGTTCTCTCTTCGACCCAGTGTTGCCACTGCCTTTATTGACCTACCCAAGTAAGTACACTACTTGAGGTTTCCGGATCAGTGTTAGCGCTCCGACATACAGTGTGAGTCTTTATAATCTGCACATATCGAAATGAGGGAATCTATGCTTAATTTTATCGACGGAAAAAATGTTAAAAAAAATCTAAATATTTATTAATATTTTTTATGGATTTTTAAAAAAAATTGTTTGCTTTTGTGACCCCAGTGTATACAAAACTGTGTAACTTTTAAACTAAACGATTTATCACGATGAAACAAACTCCATAATGTTTGGAAGTAATTAGGTGTCGTCATAAAATAAAAATTATGGAAAAAAAATAGCCATAATCAAATATAAACATTTTTTTTTGGCAAAAATCTGATTTTTTTTCATTAATTTTTACAAAAATTGTAAAATTTCTCAATAACATGCCCCCATCACCTTCTTTTTTTATAACTTTAAGTTATTCTTCATTGTATTAGGAACCTAACGGTAAAAATTGCATGTTTTTAACTCAACCGCAACATTTTTTATCAAATGTCAAAGAAAGGCCCAACGCATAGCTACGCACATTGTTTAGCAGGTAGATAAACTTTTTTTTGTTAACTTTGTTGTGAATGCGCGCGGGTCGTTTCAAAGATGGCACTCCGAACGCGGAATCGTATTGTTCTCATAAGGGTGGTTTGTTTGGGATGATAATTAATGCAAAAGAGTTCAATTGAAACCCATTTATTATTAAATACAAAATTTAATGCATCAGGTTCTCAAAATGTCCACCTCGTTGTTGTAAACACAAAGCCGCGCGAATTAGAATTTGGTGTGTCGCTCTCCTTATCATTTCGGGATCATTGCGAATATCATTCGCACAGTTTATTATGCGGTCACGCAAATCGGCCTCACTGTTGATGGGGGTACTGTAGACGCGTTGCTTCATGGTCCCCCATAGGAAATAATCAAGGGGCGTCAAATCGGGTGAACGCGCAGGCCACCCTACAGGTCCTTGCCGGCCGATCCATTTGTCATGATAATTTTCGTTTAAAAATCTTCTTACATTTGTAGCGTAATGGGCAGGACATCCGTCCATCTGAAGAAACATCCTTTGACGCACAGCCAGTGGGACATCTTCCAATAACTGAGGCATATCATCTCTCAATAGACTTAAAAATCTTTCACCAGTCAACGTTCTCGGCAATATGACTGGTCCAATCAACATGTTATCGATAAGACCAGCCCAAACATTTATCGAAAATCTTACTTGGAAAGTAGATGACCGTTTCAGTTTCGGGTTTTCACCTGCGCGGCACCATCTGTGTAAATTTCGACAGTTAGTAATACCGTCTCTAGTGAATGTCGCTTCGTCCATCCATAGTATTTTTCTTGGAAAGTTTGGGTTTGCTCTGGTTTTTCTTTGAATCCATGTGGACATCACACACCTTGGACGCCAGTCTACGTCTTCATGTAGATGTTGCACCCTTTGATAGTGATAAGGATGCAATCCTTCTTTCTTTAAAATACGCCACACTGATTTTTGGGATATTCCGTGACGAAGAGCCAGTCGTCTAGTACTTATGGATGGATCAGCAAACAAATCACTTAATACTGCTTGTTCAGTAGCCGCATCAATAATTACTTGAGGTGGCTCGCGACGATCTCTACTTGATCCAAGTCCAGTGATCGACAACCTTCTGTGAACTTCCTGGAAGTTTCGGGCAGATGGCACTGGTTGCCTGTTAGGATACGCAGCTATGTAAGCCGCGCGCGCAGCTCTGGCACTTCCTTGTCCCACTCCATAATAAAAATGTATGTCGGCGATGTGTGCCGGGGAAAATTCGCTTAAACGCGGCATCATGTAGCAGCGAACGAAAGTTATGAAAGTCCAGCGAACGAAAGTACCGAAACACATGTAGCAGCGGCGAATAATTCGGAGCGACTGCCAGTCTGACATCTGTCATAATTCAAGTTCCTTTGGCTGGCCCTACCTCCCCGACCTGCGCACATTCAAAAGAAAGTTTATCTACCTGCTAAACAATAGCTATGCGTTGGGCCTTTCTTTGACAGTTGATAAAAAATGTTGGGGTTGAGTTAAAAACATGCAATTTTTACCGTTAGGTTCCTAATACAATGAAGAATAACTTAAAGTTATAAAAAAAGAAGGTGATGGGGGCATGTTATTGAGAAATTTTACAATTTTTGTAAAAATTAATGAAAAAAAATCAGATTTTTGCCAAACAAAAATGTTTATTTTTAAATGTGGCTATTTTTTTTCCATAATTTTTATTTTATGACGACACCTAATTACTTCCAAACATTATAGAGTTTGTTTCATCGTGATAAATCGTTTAGTTTAAAAGTTACACAGTTTTGTATACACTGGGGTCACAAAAGCAAACAATTTTTTTTTAAAATCCATAAAAAATATAAATAAATATTTAGATTTTTTTTAACATTTTTTCCGTCGATAAAATTAAGCATAGATTCCCTCATTTCGATATGTGCACATTATAAAGACTCACACTGTATATATCAAGGTATATCTATGTCGTGGTCAGATCTTAGAATTGATCATTTAATGAAGTGTTCTGTCATTTCATGAAATGGCCAGCTAAAATTTACCATATCGGTTATACTTCAAAGTTTAATGATATGTCAGTCGACGTTTGGCCATATCATTAATGTAGGGAATCTGTCGTGGTCCGATCGTAGAAATGACTATATCGTGATCGAAAGTCGGGCGGATCGACGAAAGCAACCTATTTATCGACATTCCCGCTGACCACTGGGCATATCGCAAAGTAGTTGCATTTCACGCCGCCAGTGGCACCCCGACCAAATGGGTTAGGTTAGGTTAGAACTGTGACCAACCATGCGCGAGCCGAGCGAGCGTTGCGAGCGGTGCCGCGGCAGTGGCCGGCGAGCGCTACATCCAAGTTGGTCGCAGTTACAGTCCGCGAGGCTTAAGCTGAGCTTTGCATTTGTGTGAGTGCACATAGATAGTGTAGGTGTGACGTCGGCTTAGTGCGCGACGCATCAATTGCTTGTTTTAAACCGGTTTATACAACCGGCCTGAGGCGAAGTGCGTCCCTCGCGCGACGCAACTCCGCAGCGCACCTTCCACACTTCACCTCTTGTACTGGTAGCAGCGTGACGTGTTTAATTCTTAATATTTTGTTTTCGTGTTCGATTTATTAACGAAATGGCTGCCAATACAAATAAACGAAGAATACGAAAACCTTTAAATAGCCAAGTAAAAGAAATTTTGTGTAATTTAAACAGTTACATAGTATAATAGTAGACATGATCGATAAAGACATATCAAGTGTCACTACATCAGCCCAATTGGTAGCGACATCGACGGGAATTCCGCTGTCCACTGTCAAACGAGTTTTATTGGAAGCTAAACGTCTTGGAAGACGGAAGCAAATTTCCGAAAAAGACCAGGTGCAGGAATCAGGGGCAGGTATTTTCTCCCAACTTGTTTCTTTTTGTGTTTGTTCTTTTTTTTTGCGTCATGTTTATCGCAAATAAACGTATTTTCTTTCTTAAAAATATCATTATCATTGACGATTTTGATGAAGCGGTAATCTGAAGAACTATTCACCACTTTCACATTACTGATAAAGAGGAGCCAACTATGAAGCGAATCCATGAAAAGTTGAAGATAGAAAGAACCTATCCAGGTGCAATTTGGTCATTGCGCAGAGAAGTGTCTCTTTTACGATTTAAATGGAAAAGGATAGAAGATAATACAAAAATTCTAATGGAAAAACATGAGATACCTTATCTACGTATAAATTTTTTGATTAAAATTTCCGAATATCGCAGGGCCGGCCAGTCGTTTAAATACCGACGAAACATATATAGACACGACTCACACATCTTCGAAATCTTATTCAGATGGCAGCACTTCTGGTTTGAAGAAACCAATTTGTAAAGGAAATCGTTTAATAATAGTTCATGCCGGCGGAGAGGACGGTTTCATACCAAATGCACTGCTGATGTTCAAAGCAGATCAAAAAAGTGGTGACTACCATAACAATATGAATGCAGAAAACTACACGAAATGGTTACAAATGCAATTAATTCCAAATTTAAAGCCCAATAGCGGTGTGATGGTAGGCAATGCATCTTACCACAATTTGTTAGAAAATCCCGCTCCCAACTCAAATAGTCGAAAACAAGATATGATTGACTGGCTTAAGTATCGCAATATCGATCACTCTACATCGATGCTTCAACCACAACTCTATCAATTGATACTGCAAAACAAACAAAGATTTATTGAATATAAAAGTGACACTTTACCTACTTAGAGAACATGGTCACAGCGTCCTTCGTCTACCACCCTACCACCCGGATTTCAACCCAATTGAAAATATATGGGCAATGATAAAAGGATACGTGGCGAAAAAAAAACGTGTCAATGAATATGGATACATCATCATCTGCCGAGTCTTTTCCCAACTATATCGGGGCAGTCTAACTGGATGCAGCTGAATACCAGTATTTTACATGGAGCGACTGCCTATCTGACCTCCACAACCCAGTTACTGGGTAATATGATACCCCTTGGTAAGACTGGTTGTCAGACTTTCGGGCTTCTGACGATCCGTAACGACTGTCAAAGATACACGAATGACAACCGGGACCAACGGCTTAGTGTGCTTTCCGAGGCACGGCGGGATCTTATGTAAAGATGGTCACCCATCCCCGGACCAACCGTGGCTAGCGTAGCTTAACCTGATCGGTCGACCCATGCGGCTGTTATTTCTTAGCCACAAGCCCCTCTATAGGATACAATAATGATGAAAAAGTTGAGACTATCACTGTACAAGTATAGAAAAATGTATGCAATAAAAGAAGAAAAAAGTTTCATGGTCACGACGCCGTTCTTGGTGATATAACGGAACGATTCATTATTAACACAAATGACACATCAGACGAGAGTGATAATGAAAATGATGAAGATGCAATGTCCGGTGTAGTAGAATTATTATAATTTTTTTTTAAATATTTGAATTTTATTTATTTATCTCTGACATCTCAGTCACACTTACATACTCGTATGTACACATACTCATCAGTCATACATATCATAGCTGGCCCTTATTTAAAAAAATTTTGCTTATATAGTGTTATTTTATTTTTAAACTAGAATACCTCTCCCGCTTATGTTATGTACCTACCTAAAACATAATAAAATTTATTTTCAAAAGTTTTTTGTCTGACTCTACTTTTGGTAATCACTCACACAAATGCAAAGCTCAGATTAGGCCTCGCGGACTGTACTTGGCTATTTAGGCCAGTATTACAGAACGTCACTCAATACTCAAGCATTACTTAAAACCAGTTTCAACCGTTCAAACGGCTTGAATCTAGTTTTAAGTAATGCGTGACGTATCAAGTGACGTTCTGTAATACGGGCCTTAGTATTTTTTGGACCGATGCGCAACGAAAACAAAGCGACATTAACTCCTCTACCGGTGGATAATCTAACTACGATATGTTTACTACTGTTTGGTTACATCATGAAGTAGTCGTGCGTGTTTAACTGTTCATATTGTCAAACGTTGAGTACTCTCAATGATTTGGTCAAACCACATAATGACGTGACCAGCGGTCGATGTTTTGTTTCATGAAATACGACCATTTCATGAAACGGTCGAACACTTCATGAAATGATCAATTCTAAAATCTGGCCACATCTACATATATAAAAATATATTAATCTTATAATTTCACGTCTCTAGTTTTTAAAACTTCACTGCTAATATGAATTCCTTGTAATTTAGAGCATAGAAACGATATTAAATTGGAAAATTGCGACATATCGAGAGTAGAGTAACTCTCACGCTGAAACGTTGTGGGGCGTGCAAAAGTGCCATGCCTAATGAAATAGGTAAAATTACAAAATAACGTCATCACTGGTATATCTTTTTTACACTTTTAAATGGACCTTACCAATGTTGTAGGGTATCATCGGAGACTTGTTCCCTGGCCTGCCGCTGCCATTGGCTGGTCTGCCTGACTTGGTCCAATGTCTGAAGGATGTCTGTGTCCCACTCAACTTGCAATGTAACGATTTCTTCATTGAAAAGGTAATGATGGGTATATTTCACGTGTGTAAAGCTATTCATGGTAATGATCACACTTAAAACATTATGAACTAATAATTGCGAGCACGTTTCCCGCAATATAAAAACATGTTGGGGCGTCCATTAGTTACGTGAGGCGATTTTGGTGATTTTTGACCCCTCCCCCTTTGTGAGATGTCGTGAGATTTGGCTCGACCTCGTTCCCCCCACCCCTAACGTGAGATTTTCAAAATGCGTAATTTTAGTGTAAATATACGTAAGTAAATGTGTGCTTGATTGCGTTAGATTTATTTAAACAAAAAAATAATTTGCTTAATTATTTTTATATAAGACTAGTATTTAAGACTACTAAGAACGTAGTCTAGAATCACAGTGATGGAATGGAACAATAAAATACTTAAATATACGAGCTACTAAAATTCGTAACAGAATATTCATTCTAATTCAGTACACGGGGACTTATGAGTGGTCTCAAGATCACTCTAGTTTATCATGTTGGTTCCAGTAGTCACCTACTGGTACCAACATATCCATGTGATTTTCAGTAAAATCATATGCTCCTTCAACCTCCCTCTGATTTAGCCACTCTAAATTATTGTCGCTTGCACACAGAAGCTCAGTAGCTAGTGCAGAGTCATGTTTTTCTAAATGCGAAAGCGCCAGGGTGGCCCGCGAAATTCAATTTTTTTTTACGTTTTTTACAATTTTCAGGTCAGTATTATGTTGTATGTTGATTAAAATGTGATTCCTGGTACCAACATATCCATGTGATTTTCAGTAAAATCATATGCTCCTTCAACCTCCCTCTGATTTAGCCACTCTAAATTATTGTCGCTTGCACACAGAAGCTCAGTAGCTAGTGCAGAGTCATGTTTTTCTAAATGCGAAAGCGCCAGGGTGGCCCGCGAAATTCAATTTTTTTTTACGTTTTTTACAATTTTCAGGTCAGTATTATGTTGTATGTTGATTAAAATGTGATTCGCGACCGTAACAAATATGTATTTACAGAATTATAATAATTATAAACTCATTAATACAACTCTCTAAGAACAAGTAATTCTATTGAATTACTATTTCATGAAATCATAACATTTCAGGATTATACTAACTTAAGGAATTGTATTACTGATTCTAATGATTATAATTCCGTAAATACATATTTATTTGTTACGGTCGCGAATCATACTTTAATCAACATAAACCCAGACGCTGAGCTGCAAATTGCAAAAATCGTAAGAAAATTTGAATTTCGCGGGCTACCTTAGCGCTTCCCCCTTAATTTGACCTCTCGCAATTTTACACAGTATCTTACGGAAATAAAATAAGTGGTATTTGCCAAGTCCCCTTCTCTCCCCCACGTGAGATTAGCTTGGGGGGGCTAAACGCCTCACGTAATTAATGGACGCCCCCTTGCTGAAACAAACAAGATACAGGCAAATGCCTAGTTCGCGGTCACCGTCCAACCTGTTCTTGAACAACCTGATTACTGATAAATAAATATGAATTAAAAAAAAAAAATGTGCAAATTTTGTTTCCCATTCCCATGACTACTAACGGGGCTTTACTTCACCAAATCAATAATTAATTGGTCTAACTAAATACGTGTTATCTTATGTATTAAACTTTTGTAGGTGTTGCAACTGTACGAGATGATTTTAGTGCGCCACGGACTTATGTTGGTCGGTCTGCCGTTCTCCGGGAAGACAAAATGCTATCACGCATTAGGAGCAGCGCTCGGATGCGTTGCTGATAACGTATGAATGCTGATATTGTTTGTACACTTTTATTTATTTGATCACGTTTTGAAATCGAAATTAACGGTAAGTAAATGTAACTTAAAAAAAAAAGTACGTTTTAGTTAGCATACTATTCCATACGAAATCCAGAAACGGTCATCTGTTGTTTCTGTTAGCCACAAGGAAAATAAAATTTTCCGTTATAATATTCATAATATTTTTGTACATCCACATTACAACAATAAGTAATTGTTTATTTAACAGCAGATTAAATTATCAAAGGTTTGATGGCTTTCAACAATCTTTAAACCAAAATCATTTGCGAAAGTTGCTGAAATATGATTTGCAAACGTTATCTCCACGTTCTACGGAATGATTTAACTTGAAGGGTACGATGGACGAGAATGCAGTAGAGTGGACGGTGATAAACCCGAAGTCGATTACAATGGGCCAGTTGTACGGGCAGTTCGACCCGGTCTCCCACGAGTGGTCCGACGGCATCCTTGCCGTCAGCTATCGAGCTTTCGCTGTCTCCCCTAACGACAACAGGTACGTTGTTCTTCAAAGGTTAGCGCATACCTATGTATGTATGGCATTGCGCCAAATGTGCGGCTAGCCTTAAGTAGCGACAGAATAAGGAGATGATAATCAGATATTTGAACATATTTGGTGATAAAATCATTTCCTTTCTTTATAAATTACAAGCCTGATCATCATTGTTTTACGAATAGCCAGTTGCGGAACAGTCCGGTCAGTTTTGTAGTGGCCGAAACACAGTGATTAATAATGACCGTTCATTACACGTGTATGATTGGTTATCCAGACATACAGGTAAATTGCCTTTATGGTCTAGTGGTCGCAAGTGCTACTGTTAAGCATAATTTCCTGGGTTCGATTCTCAGGTCGGGCAAAGTGTTATTGGGTTTTTCCATCAGGAACTTCGTAGTAGCAGCTCGGAGTCTGGATTTGTGCCCGGTTGGTGGGAACAGGCTAGCCCCCTATTTCATGGGACTTAGGCGGGCCCTAAACGATCAATAATATTGCACAATATCAAGAATTGCGCAATGTTTTGACCGTTTAGGGTTAATATTGAAGTTTGTGCAATGATTGAACTTTTTTGTTTCTATGGATTGAACAAAAGTTTGAGCGAGTTTAATTTTTATAGCACCGTGTAGGATAAGTAATGCGCAGGTCTTATTTACGCGAAAACATTGAAACTGGCGAAATGTGAGTGTACCTGCTACAGATACACCTCTGCCTAACCCTTCGGGGATTACAGGCGTAATGTATGTTATCCCGACTAAAAATTACCGCACCCTGTGTGTAGCCTGTCTTATCATTAACGTTCTACTATAATCTATTGTATCTACCCTCATGAATCATACACTCAATTGTAATTTTAGAAAATGGTTGGTGTTCGACGGTCCTGTGGATGCGATATGGATAGAGAACTTGAACACTGTGCTTGACGATAACAAGAAGCTGTGTCTGATGAGCGGCGAGATCATACAGTTAGCTCCAACTACCAACCTGATCTTCGAACCCATGGACTTAGAGGCTGCATCGCCGGCTACGGTGAGAAAATTTCAGATTTCACTAGGCTATGTCGTTATGGTAAATTGGAGAATACTTGTGTTTTTAAGTATCTGTGTTCACGGCGGCTCAAGGAACCTGATACTCGTATTGATAATTTCGGGCCTACTCCGAAGCGTAAATCGGAAGTTTTCTACTACATTTCATTCTATTTCAACTTCATTTTGACGTATGGTCGGTTCAGAACCGACCGGAAGAAATAGAAAAAAGTGTAATAGAAAATGTCCGAACATTTGCCGATACTTCAGATTTATGCTTCGGAGTAGACCCCCTGGTTCTAGCTGTCATTTTGTGAAAAAATATGGTCTAGTAGCTGGATTGTTTGTTATCTGTTAAGTTATTGTAATAATGTGATATAAAAACAATAACATGGTATTTACCAGGTGTCTCGGTGCGGCATGATATACTTGGAGCCCAAGGGTCTCGGTTGGAAGGCTCTGCTGGAGTCCTGGCTCAACGTCCTGCCCCCCTCCCTTCACACGGTCAACCGCAACCTTATACGCAACCTCTTTAACCGGTTCATGTCGCCGCTGCTTTGGCTCGTCGAATATTCTGGATTAGTTAAGGTGAGGAATAGGCCATCTTACAAATCGCAAGAAGTTTGGTTGCTCTTTTGGTCGTGTCCCTACCCCCAGCGGACCCCACGCCATATCAGAGCGCGAGTGGTTCCAGGGATTAGTTTATATATTTGTTACATCGGTAGGTACTCACCTGAAATTTAATTTGTTCCGCGTCATTTCTTGCAGTAAAAGCTTCTGATATCGACGTCCAGCCAGCGGGCTACTTCTTCATTATTCAACTGATAGTCCTCAGATTGTGTGCTTCTCGTTTTACTATAAATCTTTTTCCTATTACGCTTAATTTCTTAAATATTGATCCAAAACGAAACCGCCAGGCATTGGACTCTTTATTTTTAGATCGCTTAGGGTCATGCAAAGTAGTTATTATATTTTAGAACCTATTCAGTTTGTATCGCCTATCATATTTTGTCTACTTTCACCAGAAAATTGAATTTTAATTATCTTTTCTAACAAGAAGTAAACGTACTTATGGGGGTAGTTAAACATTCATTTAATCTGTTTCCCCACATTAGGTTAGTTTGACGAGTCATGTTACGTGAATAGGTTGTATTTCAGTGCAGCAGTGAGTTTCCTGAAAAGATAAATCCTGTATTTAACATTTTGTGTTTTTATGTGTACAAAAATATAATTTAATTTCAGGTGACTACGGATAGAACAAATGTAGATCTAATCCCTGGTACCACCCGCGCTCAGTCATGGCTTGGGGGGCCGCGGGGTGTAGAAACACCTTGTAGCCGTCTCGTAGCGGTTCGTAGGCGCACGCATTCCATATTGCTACGTTATTCACTACTCAGAGATTTTTTGCAGCAAATGTACATAACGTCCCGAACTAACATCGTTGTGTCGTGCATGCATATCTTCGACTGCTTCATGGATGATTTCTACGACGAGAAGTATCTAGAACAGATATCAGATCTTGACATCAGAGCTCAGCTTGAGGTAACAACCTTCCCATTTTTAGATACTTGGACTTTATTGGTATACATAATACTGCGCGTTATTTTATTAGAGCAGGGTTTGAGTAACCTGTACGAAGAAATCAGATTGAGACCTGCACAACATTTTAATAATGCGTTCAGGGCGCTGTTCGGACTGCCGCGTTATTGCATTGCCTCAGATATGTTTGCGGCAGCACACTTCCATAAAAAAAGAAAAAAGCCAGTATCCTTGTTACTTTGGAACAAAAACGAAGACAGATAGATGGGTTTCCAGTGCTCTGTTAAAATTATTTGCCAGTACCTAATAGGTATTTTGTACAGTCGGTGATAGCAGTTAACTGACCCCCTTAAAATTAAACGAATTTGAACCTTCTGTTTGTTAACAGTAAGCTTATCGAACTAGAACAACTGGTTCAACGTCTATGATTAATAGTTATTCGAATTTGGTCTTTAACACGCAGTGTCAAGGTAGGTATGATCTTGAATATTGTTTTAACTTGTAATATAATTGCTAATTTCAACGACATTCACTATGTTCGTGTGGTCTAGTAGTAGCAGTAGTGAGCTGACGAGAACGAGGTTGAGAGTTCGAAACTAACATATTGTCTGTTATGCGTTTTGTTTTATAATATTTTTTTTTTAAGTTATAAATAATAAATTTAGCTACAAAAAAAAAGCTGAACAGAAATAAAAAACGGTAATGATGGTAAAAACGATTTTATTTTATAAATAAAATTATTATAAGAATAACGTAAATGATATAACATTTACCTGCTTATTAATAACGTTGTTACATACTTCACGGAGTTTAATGTAGTGAATCAACATGTTAGAATATTTAGAAATATAGGTATGTATTTCTATTTCATAACAATAACATCACCACATTAAATATCATTTGACTAAATAAAATAACATTACCATATGTTAATGTTTTACCTATATCAATTTGTTTTGTAAGTAGTTATTTTTAGTTATAAATAAGGTTTTGACAAAAACTAGGTATGCGAAATACTTCGTTAGAAATTATAACAATAGTTAATTAAACACACACACTGACACGTTAGTATTGTTTGTGGCCAACACTGGTCACTGAAGTCATTCAGTGGTGCTTTTAATAGCGAAGTGGAGTACCATTTTTTTCTATTACTTGTTGTAAGCGGTTCCGCATACCGCGCACCATATTCCAACAACAATCATTTCCTCTCATGAATTCCCACGTTGATGTCACAAGTTAGGCCAAATTTTCTTTTGTCCGCACCGCAGATGAGTCCCAATTTAAAATCATTTGACCCCACAAGTTCTCTATTGAATTAAGGTCAGGACTTTTAGATGGCCAGTTTATAACTTTGACATCTTCTTGACTGGCTAACCACACCACAGCAGCTCTGTGAATGGCACAATTATCTTGCACGAAGTAAATGTCCGTGTTTGGGTAAACTACACGCACAGTCGGTAACATTACGTCCCGTAATATTTCTAAGTATTGGTGACTGTTAAAGCGGCCACCAACTTCTACCAGTTCACCAGGTCCCATTGAAGACATCCAGCCCCAGTAGCCCAGAGTTATTCTACCACTGGTTCTACACGACAGTAAACAATCTTCATTATAACGTTCACCTTTCTTTCGCCATAAAATTCTTCGTCCATCCTTATAGGATTTAAAGGACTTCTCGTCAGTAAATATGACAACATTATCTTCCCAATTAAAATTGAGATATTCTTGGGCAAAGCAGACCCTTGCTTGGCGATGTGCAGCAGTCAGTTGAATTTTACGTGCTGGCTTGTATTGTTTCAGTCCAGCAACATGCAAATGTTTTCTGACTGTCTGAACAGAAACATTATACTGCATTGCAGTTGATTGAGTAGGCAAAAATGGGTGTTCAGTATGCCTTCTAACAATTGCTTGGTGACGTTCTGACACAGGAGTATACATTACAGGTTTTGGTCCAGGACGATCCTTTTGAATATTCCCTGTCTCTTCAAAACGTCTTAGCCACAATCTGACTGTATTTCTCTGAAACAACACAATAAGCATAATTTTAGTAACGAAGTAAGCATAACTTTTCGAATAAGTTTGCAAAAATACGTTTGGATAAACCACATTAGACCTACAGCCTTGGCCAAAAGTATTGAGCACCCATGATATCTTTCAGTTTTATGCGGAGTATCAAATAAAACAAAACGTTTTATATGGGTTTATTTTACTATTTATTAATAGAAAATTAATATTTTGTGGGTCCACCCTTTGCCTTAATTACGGCAGAAATTCTTTTTGGTAAAGAGTTAACAAGTTTTTTACAGTCGTCAACAGTAATCGAGTTCCATTCTAGGCGCAGGCAGCGTTTTAAATCTTCTTTGTTGTTAATTGTGTGGCGCCTAACCCTGCGCATAACATTTATGGGGTTTATTAAATAAACCCCATAAATGTTCTATGGGGTTCAGATCTGGAGACTGAGCTGGCCAGTCAAGCAGTTCCGTGTTATTTTCCCGAAACCATCTCATAGTGCGTGCAGATTTGTGGCATGGCGCGTTATCCTGCTGGAATTTGACACCATCCATATTCGTGTCGCCAAAAAGTTTCGTGAATGAAGGCAGTAATGCAGTTTCTAGTACATTTATGTACTTAGTAGAGTCCATGCGACCCTCACACACGAACAATTCGCCAACTCCAGAATCGGTCATGCAACCCCAGACCATTATGCTGCCTCCACCGTGTTTAACGGTTGGGATCACACACTCTGGCTTAAATTCTTCGCCCACACGGCGACGCACAAAGGTCACACCAGGTGTACCAAAAATCTGCAATAAAGAGAAAAATATTGAGTTCCGTAAAACTAAAATAAATTCA
This sequence comes from Fissipunctia ypsillon, assembly GCA_947568875.1. Classification (NCBI taxonomy): domain Eukaryota; kingdom Metazoa; phylum Arthropoda; class Insecta; order Lepidoptera; family Noctuidae; genus Fissipunctia; species Fissipunctia ypsillon. Next base: position 20,126,954 of record OX387648.1, read on the forward strand.
ATTATGCGTTTGGTTTTTAAAACATTTTATAAAATTGTATCAGGGCATTAAATTGACTTACTCACCTCAAAGTTTGATTCGTCTGACCAAACAACATTTGACCAATCTTCAGCGGTGAAAGTTCGGTGTTTTAAAGCCCATTTCAATCGAGCTTTTTTGTTGTTATCGGAGAGCCATGGCTTCTTCCTAGCTTTACAGCCTTTCAGACCAGCTTCTTGAAGTCTTCTGCGAGTAGTTCGAGCAGAAATTGGCTTCTTAATTTGTTCCGACAACTCAGCAGCGAGCTCTGAAGATGTTTTTTTCCTATTTCTTAACGACTCTCTCAGTAACTGACGATCTTGACGGTCTGTGGTGATGCGTTTGCGCCCGGTTCTCGGTCTATTTTCATGTGATCCGGTAGTAGAGAATCGCTGAATAGCATATTGCACGGATCGGCGCGAACATTTCACAGTTTTAGAAATCTCTACTTGTGATTTCCCTTGCTCATACAGAAGCTGTATCTGCACACGTTTTTCTAAAGAAAGTTCGTTTTGTTTTGGCATATTGCAACGATAACACTTAAAACTTCTGAAATAAAATACAAAAGGCGCACTAGATCACTGGATGTGTTCACAACGAGCGATAGTAGCGAACTGATTAATAAATACAAAAATTGAAAAAGACAAATTTTGTGACATCCAGGTGTTTTATTGCTAGCTGCGGCGTGGCTGATTATTTTTAAACCTTTGTAGATGCCGATTAAATAATCTATAAGCAATTGATTTGGTTTCTTCCCATACTTACCGTGTACGAGCGAAATTTGTAAGGTGCTCAATACTTTTGGCCAAGGCTGTATACATGATCTCATAATGAAACACAGTTAATTTTCTATTATTATAAGCCATAATAATAATAAGCTAATATATATATAAAATATATATATATATATATATAAAATAAATAAAATAAGCTAATAATACGATTAAACTATCAAAACTGATAATTAATAAAAAGGAAATAAAGGCGTGGATTTTCGCAATTTAGTAAGGCAAGGTAAAAATGTTCGCGCGTATTCACTGCTATTTGTGCATAGAATGTCTTGTTAAATTTATTCTTCTACCCCATATTCCTAAAATCATTTCAATAGCAGTTTTTGTTGAATACCCATAATGACGTCTAACTACCCACTTATTGAAAAAGGTGAAAAGTTTATCAATTTATTTGATGTGCTTGTTCTTTACAATAATGCAAGAAATACTTAAGAGCGTTGTCACATTTTGCACCTCTCTCGCTCACACAAAACCTAATTTTTAAGAATGTTAAATGAAAAAATGCTTTTTTGAAAAATGTAATCAATGGGCGGTCTACAAAATAATATTAATTTAATAGGTAATTATTAAAAACACATTTTTATTGCGGCATTTATTTACATCATCTCAAAAACAGATCATAATACTTAATTACATATGTTTATTAGATAACACAATAGAAATGTGTTTTTTGATAACTACCTATTAAATTAATATTATTTTGTAGACCGCCCATTGATTACATTTTTCATAAAAGCATTTTTTCATTTAACATTCTTAAAAATTTGGTTCTGTGTGAGCGAGAGAGGTGCAAAATGTGACAACGCTCTTAACGAACAATTTATATATTGAAAACAAAATTAAACACTGAGACAGGATTTGAACTCGCATCTTCCACGTCTCGGCCTTACACACGAACCACGACACCAGATTAACTTGAGTGAGATAAATGAAATAAGGTATTAGTAGCAATGACACAAATTATCAGAACATTAACCTTAGGCTTGCTGCATAAAAATGAAAATTGCGTAACAAATACCCATACATAGTAAATGACCTAACACCAACATCTTAAAGCTCAAGTTTGCGTATCAAAATTATTTATTGTTTCTGTTCTTCGAGTAGTGTTAGCCTGATAAACTCATACATATTGAATAACCTTTAATGTTATGAGCAGAGGGTGCAAAATCGAGTAATTTTTAGGGGGGTCAGTGAACTGCTATCACCAACTGTACATACAATCATACATGGTTTATGTAGTTACTAACAGAACGTACTTGAAATAGATTAAATAAGCCCTTTAGCACGAGATTTAAATTGAGCATCCAAGCAAGTCTGGATGATCTCCTTTTTGACTGATTTCAGCAATGTTAAGGTACTACTGCATTACAATCTGACTAACTAAGGCGGGTAAGACACCTCCATCGCAAAACCATAACAGTGAAACCGCAGTAGATCAATTCAACTGACTCGCATGATGTTCCGCTACTCGAATTGCGATTTGAGTAGCGGAACATCATACGGTTTCGCGGTGGTGGTGTGATACCCGCCTAATAGTATGGTATGTTATAGGGGGTTTTCTTCTTCTCATGTATTTGGTCTATTGGAGCAACTTTGGAGGCTGATGGTCGTCCTAAGTTTGACATGCTTTTCCGAGGCCTGCTCGAAAAAGATTTTCCTGACAAGGTAAACATTTACTTTCATGCTTCCATATACAGGGTGGATTTTTGAGATGGGGTAATAACGGCAGGTACCTTAACCGCTGTAGCTACAAGAAAACAGTCTTGGGAGACTGTCCTTAATTTTTGAGAATTTTGACCTGCAAACCTATATTTTGAACATATTGGCCGCCCCAGTCTGATTAATACGACAAATGTTTTCGTGCCTGTGTTGCCTCAGTCTTATTTATACGACTAAGAGTCTATGTAAGTTTTTTGTTTTTTATTTAATTGCACGACCTGATATTATCATAAATCGATTTTTGAGCTGGGCGCTGGGGGCACGGCAATGGGGAAGGTCGGGAAAAGCTAATTGTAGATGGCGTGATCATAGCTAGGTCCCTACGGCCTACAATAAATTTGACATCTCGTTCATTCATTCAATTTCTTGTTCATTCATGAGTTTGGTTTTGTTTCACTATTTCTATAATTTCGGAGATTTCAAATGATTTTTATCAAGTATTTGACATATAAAGTGTCAGAATTTAAAACCTTAAATATTTCCTCTTAATCACTTTCTTCAAAATGTTTCTACCCTCTGTTCAATTTTTTCAAAATCTCTACTAATAGCTTCTAGCCACCATCTTTTAATTTTAGGGTCTCTCGGGAAATAGTGGACTCCAATTTCGGAATATTTAGTAACACAACAACGCGTCATTTTCGCAAAAATAAAATAAAACCACCTCTCGCCTTGTATTATTGGCTTGTGTTGGGAACTAGCTACGACAGCGCCATTTTGACAGTTGCCTTCCCCATTGATATAAAACCAAGCGATCAATAAGTAGGTTAAATTATGAAAACCCATATTTTTATCCCTGTGCATTTGAATTTCGTACCGTACCGTTTCGTAGTATGTCAGAAGTCACAAGCAACAAACTATCTAGATTTTGTTTTCAAAACAAACGAACTTATGACACATATTCGTTCTAAATTATTTTTTAGTTTGTTTTCGGCCAGTCTTCGTTGTAGCGGCCAGTCTGTCCATCATAAAAGTTGGAGTCTCATTTCCCATGAAATGTATGGGAAAAGTTTTTTCTAGTACTCAAACCTCAGTCCGATTGGACCGATAGTTTTTTAACCGACTTCAAAAAAGGAGGAGGTTATCAATTCGGTTGCATATTTTACTAGCTTCCACCCGCGACTTCGTCCGCGTGAAACTTGTTCCTCCGACCCACCCCGTCGCATCGCATCGCTTGCCCGTGCTGTTACTTGGTTTTCGCTTAGCGCTCGTTCTTACTTTTTTTCTTTTTGCTCGGCTTTTAAGGGCCCTAGCGTAATGTTACATACCATATAGCCTTCCTCAAGAATTGGGCTATAAAATAAAAAAGAATTTTTCAAATCCGACTGGTAGTGACAGAGATTAGCCGTTTACGCAGCGCACGCAACGGAAGCTCTCAAAAGGAATCAATGTTCCCCGTTTTTGCAACATTTTTCACTGATGCTCCGCTCCTATTAGTTGTAGCGTGATGTTATATAGCCTTCCTCAATAAATGAGCTATCCAACACTATAATATTTTTTCAATTCGAACCAGTAGTTCCTGAGATAAGCGCGTTCAACCAAATAAACAAACTCTTCAGCTTTATAATATTAGTAAAAATTTATAAACCGATTTGGAAAATTCTTTTTCTTATATTAAAGGACATGCTTCCAGATGATGAGCAGTGGTCATTGGGCTGTTGTAACTTAGATAAATTACAAACCGACTCACTACAAAGTGAAAAATAACTTTAATTTCGGAAGTCGGTGGCAAAAACCTGAAATCCAAGACAGCGACTTCCGAAATTAAAGTTATTTTTCCCTTGGCAGTGTTTTTTTGGAAATCGGTTGTTTTTTGTTTTTTTTTATCCTTATAAAGCCGCGGTACCACGGCCCGTTAACTGACAGGCCGCGCCAGGCCTTGCTACGCCTGTCGAGGCCTGTCGCGGCCCGTGCCGAGCATTCCCACCGCAGGCCTCATCGGATGCGACAGTTCCCACGGCCTGTTCTGGCACGATTTGGCCTATGAGAAAGCGGTCCAAGGGGCCGCAGCATAAAAACAGGATCAATTAGCATCAAAAAAAGTTTTTGTGAAAACTGCCTATTTTGCAGCTTTACTGTATATTTTTTTTTTCAAAATCTGTAGATGAAGATCAAAATTGCTCAAAAAGTTAAGGATAGTCTCCTAGGACAGTTTTCCTGTAGCTACAACGGTTAAGGTACCGGCCCTTACTGCCCCATCTCAAAAATCCACCTTGTATAAAGGCCGACAGACAAGGGGTAATTTAATTTTTTTTTTTTCTAGATTCGAATTGTACTAGATATGCCCAAAGATGTTAACAAACCAGAGAAACAATATATTTTTACAATTCCGAGAGAGGGTTCGGTTTACGACTATAGATTTATTAAGGAAGTAAGTACTTTGTGACCATACTCTCTGATGATCTGTAAAGATTTCATGCGGTTGTTTTTAACATGGTGGTCCTGTTGTTGTTGTTGTTAATATTGTTGTTTTATCATTGCCAATGTGCCATGTCTTAATTCGGTTTTTGGAACTTGTAATTACCGGTACTCATGAGACATTCCTGCTCTGCGTCCGGGATGGCAACGCAATCTGTAATGTTCTTAGCCGCGAGTGCGAGGAATAAAACACCGACACGTCCGTTCATTAGCTTTGTATTCAAAGACTGACATGTACAATATTTGCGCCTACCTACATACATCACACAATCTCTCGCAGCAGCAGCATCGAATAAGATAGCTGATGCAATATCTAAAACAACGACTGAATCTTATCATATTGGTTCTTCCACAATATTTAAGGGTAAAGGTAAATGGAAGCCATGGGTCGACGACGTGATGATCGCGCCGCCCATCAGCCGTGACACGCCTCCCAACCAGATCCTGGTGACGACACTGGACAGCGTGCGTTACCTGGCGCTGTTCAGGCTCATGGTCACGCACCAAAAGCTCGTCATGATGGTCGGCCCTACCGGTACCGGCAAGTCCGCCTACATTATTGTAAGTTCCTGTATATGTTTCAACATGAGTTAGAGCTGTGATCTGCCGGCTTAGCGTAAATATTTTAACGTGTAGTAACGTACGTTTGAACACACAAGCACAACCACAATCACAATCTAAGGCTGTAGTGGTTTGAACTTTATTTAGCTAGCTTATGACGAAATTTGTGTCACATCTCTGTAGCATCTTGTCTTGTTATGGAATGAATCGCGCGAAATTTATTGAATGTTTCGGGTATATTTAACAATCAAGCTGTTTAATGCCAAAATTACAAATATTCGCAGGATTTCCTAGTGAAGAAAGTCGATACCAAAGTATATAAGGCTCTGATAATGGCCTTCTCAGCGCAAACCAATTGTAATCAAACTCAAGATATTATCATGGGAAAGTTGGACAAAAGAAGAAAAGGTAAGGATTTGAAACATTTTGTTGAGTGTTGAGTCTTTCTGGAGTAGATACAAAGACGTGCACAATTATCCTGTTCTAGGAGCCTACGCCCTGCCTAATCCATGTTGATGCACGGTGGGTTCTTTTTGAATTTTATTTTCCTCTTTCATTCGTTCCTTTCCTACAACGCTTATCAGGGGTGTTCGGCCCACCAATCGGTTGCTACTCGGTGGTGTTCGTGGATGACGTGGCGATGCCTCAGGCGGAGACCTTCGGGGCCCAGCCACCTATCGAAGTACTGCGACAGGGCATCGACCTGGGCCTCTGGTACGACCGGAAGACCAATGTCCCAATGTACCTCATTGATGTCCAGGTGAGAATGATTTTTAAGTTATAAAAACTATAGAACGTGATTTATTCCTGCCCAAAAATTAGGGTACAGTCGAACTCGTGATTGTTTACCATCCTAAGGTGGAATGTCACTTGCTTGCTCGTCATATAACGACAAGGTCTACTTGTCTATGTGACAGTTAGATACTTTGAACCCTTGTGAACTTCAAAATTACTGGGAATTGTTGTCTAAAGTGACTGAAGCAATTTCGAGTTCGACTGTACCTACTATTTCAAATAGCCATGAAAGGGCTGAACTGTCTTGTCATTTGTTTCAATGAAGAGTTCTTCCTCAAGCCCTTACATAATTTCAATGAGTACTTATGAACATTATATTTGTCCGACCCTCTGTACTAACATTTGAACTAAGTACGCAAACCGCTTACAATATTACGAAAAAAACACACTGTCAAAATTAATTTTATTTAATATTTTCCTTCAAAAATACATATGATGTATTTCAGTTCATGTGTGCCATGGGCAAGCCGACTCCGGGCGCTAAAATCATAACGCCGAGGTTCTCACGACACTTCTCTTTCTTCTGTATCGACGAGTTCGATGATGAAACTCTTCAGGTCATCTTCAGCAGGATTATGTTGTGGCATCTTGATACCAGGTTTGTATAAATGGCACTCTTGATATTATGCATTACCTATGTGTGAAAGAGGAATCGTCTAGGGAATTCTACTACCACTTTTTCTGCAACAAGCAGCGTTGCTTGGTTCCATCGGGTGTCAGTATACTTAATTACAAGAATATGAGATCATTATCAACTTTACCACTGGAAAGGCAACGCTCCCTCGGTCCATAAGGCGCGTAACCTGCACTTTTCATAAGGCGAGTCGCTTAACAATGTTAAAAACATTTTCAGAGGCTTTTCAAAAGATTTCGATCCATGTATCGAGGAGCTGGTGATGGGAACATTGGAGGTATATAAGCAGTGTAAGCTCAACCTGCTGCCCACGCCTTCCAAGTCGCACTACACGTTCAATCTGCGCGACTTCTCCCGAGTCATATTGGTAAGTAACAACCACAACTTATGAACAACATATCCCTTCTTTTCCATAAACAAGAGCTCCTCTCGGGAAAGCTTAAAGCTTATATTAATAACGTTATAGGTAGGTTCTTGTTATTTTTTAATATTATGCTGAGAAATCAAAGATAAAGTTTAAAAAAACTAGTTCAATTGATGTTTTCACAGTTGAGATTTTGAAGATGAAATAAGGAATTGCCGAGAGATTTCTTTAACTCGTATTGTAATGTTAAAGATCTTAGAGAGAGATGATTTGAAGATAGTAACAGGTCGTGTTATTAGAACGAGCTCTAATTCCCACTAAAATATTTGACAGGGTATTCTACAGTCTGTGCCCGAAGTAACTCCAGACTTGCAGTCAATGAAGCGTCTGTGGGTTCACGAGTGCTTGCGCGTGTTCAGCGACCGCTTGGTAGAGGATTCGGACCGGCAGTGGTTCGTCTCTTGCCTCCGCACCGCCACCACCAACAACCTCCACGATGAATTCGACAGCATGCTCAGCAGACTCCTCTCGAAGTCTGAAAAGGTCAGATATTTGTCTTTGGATTTGAATTGGAAGAGTAGTTTCGATCTTGTTTGAATGTGCTTAGTGGCTGTTTTGGACAGAATTCGTTCCGTCAAAAATGGCTGAAAGATAGATCTCAATAAAAGAGCCCATGAATTTGAATTTGTTTTCCATTTCATTACATGTATATGTAGTTGGTCCTGTCTTAAAATGCATACGTTTTTAAATCATTAGATTACTTACCTACGTGATTTTTATTTTCATTTCCCACAGACAATTACCGATCTTCATCTGCGAAAACTGATTTACTGTGATTTCGCGAATCCGAAAGTGGATACCCGCTTTTACATGGAGACTACCAACATGGAACATTTGAATATGACGACTGAAGCCTTCCTCGTCGAATTCAACAACATGTCCAAGAAACCTATGAACCTTGTCCTCTTCACGTAAGACATAAACATCGAACCATACCTATTATTCATATGCGGCTAGTTATGTTCTCTAAACAACAATAATGTATACGAGTTATCCAATAATTACGCAATGAGCAAGTTCGGTGTTCTGTTTGAAAAAGGGCATTCGCCGTTGTGTGGGACATACCAGAGGGACTAGAGAAGCGGCAATAGCTTTTCGTATACATTTTTCTCAGTTTTTGTCATTTTATAACCGACGAATAAAAAGGTGGAGATTCTCAAGTTGAGGCGTATACAAGATGTAACATAAATAACGCACAATCTCTTAAGAGGTCATTGTACTCATCATTATGAATAACTTTTACTATGGGACCAAACCTGAAATCGGGAAAAAAATCTGCTGTTCCCTAAAAAGTGGTTCATAATGATGAGTACAACGACCCCTTAAGAGGTTGTACGTTAATTATGTTACACCTTGTACATACATATATCATATTTAAATTTATGTATACCACGTAGATTTTGTCGCTGTACCGACCAGGTCAAGATAACACTGTTCAAGGCATATTGTCAGGGTCTGTACGCGGGGGGTCTATGGATCAGCTACACCAAAAGGTCGCTAGATGTCTTGCGCGTCCAATACAATAATATTTTTAGAATGCTCTTGCGACTGCCCCGTTTCTGTAGTGCGTCGGAAATGTTTACACTTAATCGAACCGACGGCTTTCATGCGGTCTTTCGAAAAAAAATCATCATCAACACGGGCCAGTAGCAACAGCATTCTGAAAACAGTGTCAGAGAGTTTCTATTCTCCCATTTTGAGGCATTTTGTGGAGAGGATGGCCAAGTGAGAAACTTGTACCTTATTGGTCATCTTCTGTGCAAAGTGCTTCAAACTTAACAAAATAATAATTTTCATAAATCACTTACTAACACTAGCTATAAGGTATTACTAACATTATGGATCTCTGTTGTCCTAATAAAGAAGTTTTGATTGATTGATAACTTTTTACAGAATAGTCCGATTTGAACGATTCTTGTTTTATTCGGGAGGAGGGTGTACCTCGAAGTTGGTCCCATGTATTTATTAACTTTGCTTGAGTGGTTTGAGTTAGCTTCAATAACACGTATTTTTCCCACTTAGTTTATGTGGATGATGTTCTAAGTTATTAAACTTCCTGTCACTGTAATTTACATAGCAGGTAGTGGTATTTGAATTTGTGTGGGATAGGCAGGTACCACAACTAAAATGTTAAAATAAAAACTTTTTTACGAAAAATAAAACCGACTTCCAAAAAATACACTACAAAGTGAAAAATAACTTTGATTTCGGAAGTCGGTGGCAAAAAACAAAAAAAAAAACGAAACCCAAGACAGACTTCCGAAATTAAAGTTATTTTTCACTTTGTAGTGTTTTTTTTTGGAAGTCAGTTTTATTTTTTGTATAAAAGTTTTTATACAGTCCCCCATACATTTTTGACTTTTTCATCATAGTTATCGCGCTGACTGAATGTTACATTGTCTAGGCCCTCAAATGTGTTGTTGTGTACAGGTTCGCGATCGAGCACGTGTCGCGCATCTGCCGCGTGCTGACGCAGCCGCGCTCGCACGCGTTGCTGGTGGGGCTGGGCGGCTCGGGCCGGCAGTCGCTCACGCGCCTCGCCGCGCACATCAACGAGTACGACCTCTTCCAGGTCAGCACTATCATCATCATCATCATTTCAGTTGACAGACGTCCACTGCTGGACAGGACCTATATACATAGTAGGCCTCACCAAGCGTCACCACATCGACGGGTCCTGCGCTTCTCGCATCCGGCGTATTCCCGCAACCCTCACTGTCTCATCGCGGTACGGGCGCCACTCCAGAACTAGTAGTTGGGAAAGCGTGCCAGACTTGTGGTAGTAGTCAGCGTATTTCTCAAGCGTGCGTCAATTATTATTTTTTTTTCAATGTCTATAAAGTTACATGACACGTGTTTGAGATTTCCAATGACCATAAAATCAAGGGTTTACTGCTAAAACCTGTTAAACAACATGTTTGGCAAAAATTTGTTAAATACGTGAAAATTCTTCTTTTTTTTTTCTTCTTTTTTTTGTATGTTATTTAACTATTTTTTGCCAAAAATGTTGTTTGGCAGGTTTTCGCAGTAAACCTTCGAAATGATAACTGCTTGGGCCTCGACAGTTTGCGACGATAGTACCATAATGAAAATTCATACAGCAAGCAAGAATGCTCTTGCATGGGAAGCCATTACCTCCTTCTGCGAAGCAGTAATGCTCGTGAAGGAGGAGGCGGGACGCGTGAGGGAGAGGCAAGCTTTGCACCCTCACGCCCCTAGTCGCCGCAGGAGACGCCCTGGGCGTCGGGAATCGGCAGCCGATTCCCGGCCACCGTAGGCGCGGGCTTGCGGACGGCGAGCAATGGGTAGCTCGCCGTCCGGTAAGGACCAGGCCCGAGTCGACGGCGCGTCGTGTTCCACGCGCGCCTCAAAGAGATGTCAGCACTATTGACGGGGTCCGCTAGGGCCGATGCCAGCTAGGGTTGCGGGATGTTCGAAAGAGTTACCGTGGCCCCGGCACAGGCAACAGAAGGAACACGGGTGGGTTTTAGTCAGTAAAAGTCTGACACGCCCTCCCGCTCCGCCCAGAGCGGGAGAAGTCATTTGATGATTTCCCATCCACAAAAAAAAAAAAAAAAAAAAAAAAAGCAAGAATGCTCTTATTACATAATTTATGATAACTTGTGTTAATACATAGGACTCTCCCGAGAATCCAGTCTTACCAAGGGGTATCGTATTACCCAGTAACTGGGTTGTGGAGGTCAGATAGGCGTCGCTCCATGTAAAATACTGGTATTTGGTATTCAGCTGCATCCGGTTGGACTGGAAGCCGACCCCAATATAGTTGGAAAAAGGCTAGGCAGATGATGATGACTCTCCCGAGAAATTGATACAATCTTACTATGTAGATACCTCCCGTTTATGTTAGTTGGATAGGCAAAATTCAAGCATTGAATAAAAAAAAACAATGTTTTTTACTAATTGCACAGGTGGAGATGAGTCGGACGTATGGTAAGAACGAGTGGCGAGAAGACTTGAAGACCTTGCTACGAAAGACAAGCACGCCCGAGTTGCTTATGGTCTTCCTATTTATAGAGTCACAGGTGACAAATAACGATTTCATTTGAATTCGATTCGATTCTTTTTCGTGGATTTTCATTGTTTTCCATGATATTGGGAAAGATGATAATTTGTTACTCTTTTGAATATCTTAGATCAAAGAAGAAGGATTCCTTGAAGACGTCAATAATATGTTGAACTCTGGAGAAGTACCTAATATATTTTGTGCTGAGGAGAAAGCAGAACTCTGTGAGAAAATGAGAGTTGTAAGTACCGTCATATCTTTCTTGTGAATGCCATTCCAGAGCCAAAACTGAAATGTCTCATTTGGCCGTAATTACACTGACACCAAAGGCTTTCAAACCGAAGCACAGCAATGCTGCTTGGCAGCAAAAATAGCTATGGTGATAGTGCTTCTCCGACCTAGCTCCTTCAGAACTACTGCTTCTTTTTCAACAAAATTTTTTAAGAGAAAAAGGAGACGTTTCGCCGACCCCAAATAAATTGGAATAAAGGTAAGATATATATATATATATATATAGTACCTAATACTAGTTTCTGCCCCGCGGCTTCCCCGCGTGGATGTCGGAAATTATCCCACGGGAACGTGCTACCGGGATATAAATGATCTTATGTAGACACCCAGGTCATGGCCTATCCGTATACCTATCACCCAAATCCATTCAGCCGTCAAAGCGTGAAAGGGTAACAGACAGACAGATAAGAAATGCAAATAATGTTATTTTTTTTTATTAAACCATTTTTTTATGATTTTCACTTGCACGTTTAGTCGGGTTAAGTAAATAAATATAGAGTTTGTAAGCTCGGAGTTAAGTAATTAACGTTTTAACTCTTATTACGCGTTGTGCCACTAAAAAGTAACACCGGTTTAGATAACCTGATATTAGTATTTTTAGAGTTGGGAACATTGCAGTTCAATCGACGAAACATAAAATATAATAGAATTGCAATGATATGTAATCCGACCTAAAATGAATGAACGAACAATAAACGGAAATTGTATGCCCATCTCCTTTACACTACATTACGATACGTAATACTTTCTTGTCTTTGAATTTTATAACATGAAATTTCATTTAAATCGTTTTGTATGTGGTTTCCATGGAGATTTAGTTTATTGATTGTTATTCATCAATCAACTAAATCTCTCTATCTCTCTCTAAATCTTATCTGACGTTTTCGTCAGATAAGATTTTTATAATTTGTATTTATATTTTTACGAGTTCACAGCTTTTGACCGCGGCTTCGCCCGCGTGGTTGTCGAGAAACATTCCACGGAAACGCACAACCGGGATTAAAAAGAAGCGAAGCGATGATCGCATACCTATTAACCAAGGAAAAGGTCATTGACTACTGTCCTAGCGCTGCGCCGCAACCATAATTATTTTGTTACGCGTAATTTTAAATCTGTGATAATCTTAAGTATTCATTTAAATGATATGATATCAATCTAAATTGAATGCTCAATGTAAATCACACATTTTATTGGATAAGGATTAATACAATACCCGTCAAAATAGTTTGAATATAACTATTAAATTTTTGTCTAATTCTGAAAGATAAAAATGGTTACTGTGGGTCATCCTTAGAAGATTGACATATATGCTATTGCGGATTTTTTGGTTCATCTTTTTAAGATGTACAATCCTTTAGAAAATTAATTTTACGCGACGCACGCCAGTAAAGCTCCCCAGTCGGCATGATTTTTTCCGACATCTATATATAAACTGGCTAAAATATATAAACTGGCTAGTTCGCGTTAAAATTTTGCCATACAAACTTTGTTACCCCTCAATTAGACGGTAGTTGAAAAAAACTGAAAATGACAAACTTTATTCTTTACATAGATAGCATTCGCGCCAAGTTTCGAAGCCTTATTTGATTCTGTTAGGGGATGATTTTGGTAAAACTGTGATACACGTATCTCATAATTTTCATTGGAGAGTATGTGTACCAATTTTCGAGTCAATCGACCCAGAATAAAGTTTCACAGAAAATTGAACCTCCCATTTCACCCTCGTAGGGGTGGAATTTCAAAGAACCCTTTTAGTGGATACCTACTCTTCACAATGAACACATCCACCAAATCTCATGTCTCTAGGACCAGCGGTTTAGGCTGTGCGTTAACTTATCAGTCGGTCAGTCAGGACTCTGAATTTTATGTATAGAGATTTAATGATGATTTTCTTGTTTCTATACGTTCTGTTCTGCTCGTTCAGATCGACCGTCAGCGTGACAAGTCGCTACAGACGGACGGCAGCCCGACGGCTCTGTACGCGTACTTCGTTTCCATCGTGCGCGACCAGCTGCATATCGTGCTGGCCATGTCACCTGCCGGCACCTCGCTGAGAACGCGCATCCGCAAGTTCCCCTCGCTCGTCAACTGCTGCACCATCGACTGGTTCCAAGTACGCCTCTTCTTTATCCTCATCATCACCATGATCATAAGCTTATAGCAATCTCCCTTATATGGCTTCTCCAACCGCACGTCACTAAAATGAACCTCGACTACTCCCTACTTTCATCCAGCTGATACTATCCATCTTGCAAGGATCGTTGCTCCACCTAGCTTGGGGTGGCCGTACTACCTTACGTTTGCCGATTTGCGATCTCCCCTCAATAACACGTCTTCCCAACGGTTATCGGTTCTACGGTTAATATGGCCGGCCCATTGCCACTTCAGCTTGCTTGTTCTATAAGTTAGATCTCTTCGCCAACTTTTTTTTAACATAAACATGGCATTTAAATTTTTGGGTTTTTTTTGTGGCTGCATGAGTACCCGGGATCATCATCAGGCGCTTCACGTTCATGGTGGCAGGCTATTCTTTAGGATAGTTTGTGCCGACATGAAAGGAGATGAACTACACAATATTTGTCTTCGATTACCAGGAGTGGCCACCGGACGCATTGCTGGCAGTGGCGACCCGGTTCCTGAAAGACATAGAGCTGACGGAGCTAGAACGAGACACGGCCATCAAGCTGTGCCAGGTGTTCCACTGCGACACGCAGGACCTCACCAGACAGTTTCTGCGTCGCGTCAAGAGATTCAACTACGTCACACCCACCGCCTATTTGGAACTTATCAACATGTTCAAGTCATTGCTTAGCAGGAAACGATTGTGAGTCTACCGCTTTTGTTACTTAAAGTCGTAACCCTCGGTTTCTCAAGCCTGAAGTCTCTTGGATATCTAGGAAGCCAAATGATCTAACTAATATTTTGCGAAAAATTGAGTTATGTGCATCTTGGCTTTTTAAGAAACCATTATAAATGCCAAAATGCACATCCAGATTTTGACCTAAATTTTTGTTGGATCACTTGGCTTCCAAGCTGATCAAAATACCACAACAGTTAAATCGTCTTCATTATGCTTACAAGACAACAATGCGATTTTTCGTCGTGCAGATGATGAATATGTGTTTTATTAGTTCCGAACAGAACTCTGTCATATCGACGGTGTTAGCAGTGCAGGTAGTTAATCCTACGTCAGGAAGTAATTAACAATGCACCCTCTTAAATTCTTTTACTTGATCAGGGAATTAACAACAGCAGAGAAGCGCTACTTAACGGGACTGGATCAGCTGGCAACCGCGGCTAAATCAGTATCAGCGTTGCAAGAAGCTTTGGAAATCTTGCAGCCTAAACTGGCTGCTGGCGCTAAAGCGGTGGCCGAGACTACCGCCATCGTTGAGAAGGAGAAGGAAGGGGTCGCGCTAGTGGAGGCCGAAGTACTTATAGACCAGACCGCTGCGGAAGAACAGGCAAGTGAACGTGTGCCTTTTTGTATTACCCACGATATCATTATTTCTTGGTTTGCTTTAATGTTATGTTATAAAAAACTATCTGTTTTACTTAAAAAAACTACTAATTATAAAATAATGATAGTTTCGGAGGTTGGTGGCAATAAAAAACAAGTAAATGTTAGCTTTTTTTATTTTTCACTTTTTAGTACTTGATCAAACAAATCCCCCTTTAAAAGTATGTAGATACCGTTAGTGACAAAATCATCAAATAGGTTTAGTAGTTTTTTAAGAAAATCACATAAACAACCATTCAAACATGTTAGTCAAATACTTCTTATTCCATTATTACTTCTATTCTGTACTAAGTTAATAAACACAAGTGTTGCGTACATAGGCACGGGAGGCCCAGGCCATCAAAGATGAGTGCGACGCTGACCTGGCGGAGGCAATGCCGATCCTTAACGCGGCCCTCGCGGCGCTCGACACCCTCACCCCTCAGGACATCACCTTCATCAAGACCATGAAGAGTCCTCCGAGAGGCATCCGCATAGTTATGGAGGCTATCTGCATATTAAAGGTACATTTACCAAAATAACTGCTTTTGTGAAGGTCTATATTTTACTTTTTAAAACAAAAGATCATCAGCATTTTAAAATATACATCAACATTGTCTAAGGATATTTCATGCATAATGTTAAAAGTACTGGCCATTTTAAAAAGATTTTTAACGTCATTTTGTTCCTGGCACAATTATTTTTTGTATTCTAAATTATAAATTAAAAAATAACATGACGGTGGCGGCAAAATTGAATTAACTTTAAAACAATGTATTTGCTCTTCCACAAAGTGTGATAAACATTTAACTATTTTTAAACAACATTTTTATTTTTTCGCAAGTTTGTTTATACCGCCCGAGCCTAATACGCGATGACGTCAAAAACGCTCGAGCATCGGGGGAATTCCGACAACAGGGAACCTTACTGACAATTTATCCCGCTAGAGAGCGTACCCGAAAAGTGTAGTAAACAAAACAACATGGCGTCCGTCTATGGTAAGACCAGCTAGCAAAAAGGTTGTAGTAAAAAGGTTAAAAATCTTAATAATTTTAAATTGTACATAATTTTAATAATAAATTAATTTTATGAGACCGTACAATGCGTTAGGTAATGCTATCTGTAATGATAGTTATAAGGGGAATAAATAAATAACGTAAATAGAAAAACAAACTTAATGTTTATGCCTCCTTTTTCATCTATGGTTATAAAAAAATATCTATGGTTAGATGACTGTTAATTAGAAATCCAGTGTGTTAACAATCTACTGATATATTATTTTAGTGATATCCGTTCGTCAGGAATATTCTGTAATAGATAGTAACAATACATCAGTCAGTGAATTAGTGTTGTGCCATTAGGTAGTATATGCAGGAACGAAGGTGTTAATTAAATTCACTAAAAACCGATAACTTCGCAAGCAGTGGTAAATTGCGACGTTGCAAGCATTTTACAGTTACAAAACATTAAAGGCTGTTTTCTGAACATTTTAGAGCTGAAAACTATAAGAATGAAAGATATTTTACAGGTCAGAGTATTAGCCTAATGTAAAAACACAATATTTTGAGTGCTATTTACTTGAATGTAACCTTAAAAGTTTATTGTAAAGTAGTTCAATATCACAAAAACAAATATATTTGAAACGTTTTGTATTATTTTAACCTACAATTATAGTAATAAGGATGAGGCTGAAATTCTATTGAAAAACGCCGAAAAATGTTGGCGCTTGCATTTGGCAATTTGCTTTGTTTACTTCGTGTTTATGTGGCACCATCTGCTGTCTCAGCTTTGCGTAATACTCTCTATTCCGACGGCGCGGTACGTTTGTGACTGCACGCACAAAAATTGCCATATGATTATTTTGGTTTAGGATTATTTATTTGACGAGAATATCTTCCATACCATAGAGTAAAATTGCCCACAGCCGATATTAGACTTAATTATAGTAATTTTATCCGCGCGAGTCACCGGCGCCTATTCGGCGCCGGTGGGGCTTGACTGTTTATCGGCTCGCGGCGTCGAATAGGCGCCGGTGATGCTCGACCGGTGGTTTTTTCTATACCATGGAACGCTGACATTTCACCAGATAAGAGATGTTTAGAGCAATAGGCATACTGGAAGCGAGCGCGAGACAGTGCAATATTGCTGATGCCACTGGCACCAGTCAAAGCATCATATCAAGATTATGGTCACGCTACCGGGATACTTGCGAGATAAGCGAGTCGTACACTGAGAATATTCGGGTAACCAGTGTAACCACCGCTAGAAAAGACAGATTTTTAGAAATTACGATGAGAAGACAACTTAACAATTAGTTTTGAAGTTTCAGTCGGAAAATCAGCTCCTTGTTAGCGATCCTCTTATCAGGAGGAGACTGCACGAAGTCAACCTTCATGCTCGTAGACCATTTCGGATTCCAGCACTACGACGAGGCAATCGCGGACGAAGATTAGAATAGGCAAACGAACATTTGGCTTGGAATGATCGCCAATGGTCTAGGGTGTTATTCTTAGATGAATCCCGGTTCGGCTTCCATCCAGATATACGAATAATACGTGTTTGGTGAATACCTGGACGTGAGAATCCCCTGCAAAATCCCCAGGAAGTCCATCCATATCAAGGTGGTACAATCATGGTATGGGCGGAAATACGCCTAGGCAGGAGAACTGACCTCGTTTGGGTACACCGCAATTTAACAGCTGCAAAATACCGTGATATACTCGTAATAGCACATGTACTCCGACCACACCGGTTGCAAATGGGTCAAGATTGTATGCTTTTGCATGATAATGCCCGCCCACATACGACTTGAGTGGTAACTTAGTGGCTACAGCAACATAATATGGTGACCCTGGACTGGCCCACGCAGCCCCAGATTTGAATCCAATTGAACACACGGGTAATCGATTATAAGGATTATTTAAGACATTTTTTGTAGTTTCGTTTCAATACATGAATAACTAAAATATCCCTAGATTGTGTTGATCTGTGTATAAAAGTGCGTTGAGGTACGCTAGTGAGTTACTCGATCACCGAGAGTGTTTACATGATGAGAGTAAGTACAATGTCATATTGTCTGCGATAATAGTCATAATGCGGCAATGAGTTTTTGTGTCTCGCATGCATTCTTCGCATAAATTTCATGATAACTTATTAATTTAAGGCCTCGTCTTAACCCTTACTGCATGAATTATGAAGGAGGTACAATTTTTTTTTTTTTTTTACGTAATTATGTTTTATTGAGCTATAGTAAGAAAAATAAATCGAAAAAAAAAAATTACAACGTTTATTACTGTAATTACAGCACAACGCCATTTGTGGCTTGGTATGCACTGTCGTAAATAATCCATCATGCATATGTGGCTTCGCATGCGTTTAGCACTATTCTGTATGGAAGTCTTTGAAACAGTTTCGTTTCTCATTATAGCACAAATAGACTTCACATTTTTCACACTTGGTGAAGGAACGGAACTTTGAGCAGTTTTGGCATATCTGTCGATTTTTCATCCACGTGGGGAAATGACTAATGGTGTCAATTCGTATAGAATTCAGCGGCACGTCTTGATGTCTTTCAGGAGCCTTTCGAGACTTTTTAGTGGGTACCGGCGAATCGGGCAATGGAGTGACGCCTCGGCTTGTTGGAGTTCCACCTCGGCTTGTTGGAGTACCAACTCGGCTCGATGTCGGGGTCCCTAAAATGTTAGATGGACGCCCACGTTTTTTTACCACTGCCAGTACTTTTCCTGCCTTACACATATGATCTGAAACTGCGAGTTTGAAGTCAATTAGCGGCATGTACAGTTTTTCATTACTTCGGCGCCACAACAACCAAGCGTTTACCATACACAGGTCCACCATGTGGAAAAAAATTCTTTTGTACCATTGGCGAGAGCGCAAACGGATTCTATAATAACCTAGCATTGAGTCGAGTAAATCGACTCCACCCATGTGCTGGTTATACACGTCTACAGCCTGAGGGGATGTTATGTCCTTGTACTGTTTTTCTTTTCGAAAATATCGCCGTTTCGTAGTAATCGGCTCACTGCCTACATAGGACGAGAGGAGATTCACATTTTTATTATCAAACCACGCAATCAAACTCAACTTTACACCATCTATGACTGCAGTTTTCTCTTCAAAACTACCTCGTCCTCTTTTTTTCAATTCTTTTTCGGATGGCATATTTGAGTTTGGCACACGATTCAGTCTGACAGTTCCCAAAGGCAATAAGCCATTTTTATATAAATAAACTTGAAGATTCGGACTATTGAACCAGTTATCGAAACATATTTTGTGATTGATATGTCGTGGAACTGTGCTGGTTAGTCGGGTAACAACATTTGAACTAACACCGAGATCAGGTGCATCTGAAGGATATGTATTGCTTTGGTCACCAGCAAAGATGTCAAAATCGTAACTGAAGCCAGACACACCGCTCAAGACCTGATTTTTATAACCCCACTTATGAGGTTTAGCTGGATTATATTGCTTTAGATCGTGACGGCACTTAGTGGGAATGATTTGTTCGTCAACCGCTAAAAACTCTTCTTTTGGGACTAGCAATAAACGCTGCCGAACTTGGTCTAGATGTGGTCTAATTTTAAAAAGTTTGTCATGACCATCAGTATCACGAGGCTTGAAGTTTTCGTTATTGTTAAAATGTAAAAACCTTTTTAGTGTCTCAAATCTGTTACACGTCATTACTTTGTAAACCTGCTCCTGGCCTAAGTGTTTGGACCAATACATCCTTGATGTTGGCAATTTTACACAAGACATAAAAATAACTATTCCAATAAATTTCTCCATTTCTGCTTCAGTTATGCCAGCTGGTTTGTTGACATTGTCTTGAACAGATTTCAGGTTAGATTGTTCAACAATTAAATTAATTATGTCATCTGTAAACAAAAACTTGAAAAAATCTGCTGGTGATTCCAGCTGTTTTATTATTTCTGGTAAGTTTGTGTCGCCTTTGAATTGAAACTTGTTTTTGTCGTAAGGATCCATCTTTTCCTTTCCCCAAATAACGGGGTTTGTTTTAGCTTTTTTACCCTTTGTTTTTGATGTAGATGGTGCCTGTAAGCTTTGTGAAACCATATTATCATCGTCAGAGCTATCAGATTCAGGTATAATAACATGAGTTTTTTTAGGCGCACGACTAGAAAAGGGTTGGTATTCAGGGTCGGAGTCCGAATCAAGGTCATCATCACTCAAAGACCCATCACCGGGGATACAATTCACATACTTGGAAGCACCATAGAAGCGTGAAACGTCCATTTCTGAAAAGAAATGAAAGCGTAAGCAGAAAGCAAGCAATGCATACGAATCCAAATATGACAAACAGTTTGTAGGATAGAATGCATACGAATCCATATATGGATTTTGATAAAAGCTGTTCAAAACCCGAACAAAAACAAAAAAAAGTGCCAATGCAAAACTCATTCCCTGCATAGCATGATTCAAAGAGTTCAAATTGATTTTATTTGATGTTTTTACTCACCGTTTTATATTTTTTTTGCACTGTCAAAAGTAGCAATAATTTATCTTCGCTTCACCGACCTGATACGCCGCACATAACCTCTAATACTTTTGACAGATTGCACTTACCATAGACGAAAAAAATACGATCCGTTTTACGAATAAATGTTTATTATTATACAATTTAGTTTTTTAGTAATTGATCTTCTGTTAAATTGCAATAAAATAAGAAACTTACGAAACCATGAATGGCTTCGTATGCGGAAAGGGGTTAAGGCCTCGCCTCTGATGCAAGAGGTTGTGGGTTTAAATCCGGGCAACTATCAATGTGACTTTTTTAATTCATATGTACAGTCTGCAAAAGAGTTAAGTAACCAAGGCACACTCACTACAAAACTATATTCCTACTGTACGTACTGCTACCAATGACAGTCACGCTCACATTGCATTCGTAGAGTGAGTGCACTAACGTCTTCTAAATGATAGTATAAAATAATTTTGCATCGAAAATTAAAGCGTTCGTAGCCCAACGTATAAGCCTTATAAAAGCAAATAGAATAATTTTTGTTAAGAAATTGTCTTATTTATTAAAATAAATAAAGCCATTTTTAATAAATATATTATGCAACAATATATTTAGAATACCATACATTACATACCCTTACATTTTTTATATAGTTATTTAATTAACGATGAGCGGTGTGAATAAACATGTCACATAGATAAAAAATAAAATTTGATCCAGTAACAATAACATCACTTACACTCCAGTAACGCCGACTATTTTATTATGGCTAATTATGCTGTAAAAGTTTTGAAGATGTAATAGTATTAAGGATTTCGTTTATTCAGTCCCGTACAGTTTGCATAGTGACGTGTGCTGTTCCTATAATTCGCACTAAGCGTTTGCAAATGTCTTTTGTGATGCGCACAGCAAAGGAGTGGAACTCTCTGCCTGCGTCTGTGTTTCCGAACGCATACAACCCCGATGTCTTCAAAGTGAGACTGAACAGGCTTTCTGGGTAAGCTCGCTCCATAGTTGAATTTGTCATCTCTGACCTAGACTAGAGTCAAGAGCAAACCTATCTCAAATAAAAAAAAATTAAAATATTAGATCTAAGGTCACGGTGATATAATAATAATATAATACATGAATACATTATTATTGAATTTAAATATTTTAATTTATTTCTTGATTTGAAATAATATTGATGTTTTAAACATTTTAATGAATTTAAAGATGATGGTAATTTTAATTTTATTTATGTGAGTAATGCACTGTTGTTATTTAATTTCAGTTATACGGTTAAAGATATTTATTTTCTCAAAAGAATTACAATTCACTAATAGAGAAAACAAAAATAGGTTTAGAACAATGTTATTTACACATAGTTACATAGTCATAATAATATTGGCGGCGAGATGGGCAGATGACAGTGTTACCATCACGGGTAGAAACTGGATGAGATGCCAACCTCATCCAGGTCCTGTGCCAACAGGAACGTGGGGATTGGCACATGAAAAGAGAGGCCTATGCTCAGCAGTGGGTGAAAATGGGCTGTGGATGATGATGATGATGATGTGTATTTGAATCTTGGTAAGTAACATAATTTCGTAAGTGTACTAACAAAAACATGGATCACTGTATCTAAAGTAAATAAAATAAATTAAATTTATAATAATTTTACTCACCGATATCGCCTTGCGATTTCACTAACAGATTTCAGTTTTGCTCATGCAAAACAATGATCTGAGCTTTTTGGAATATTGTTAAATGATGCATGGTCTAAAACTATGACTCTAAGTTAATCAATTTATCACAATCACAAACTTCGTAAAAGTTCAAAAGGAGGTGTATAGGTGTAGTTGCTAATGCAGACTGACTCATAACATAAGTTCACAATTATTAAAGGCAGGAATATATTTTTAAAGGGGGTAGTTAGCTTCTAAACTGGCAAATAATTTTATGTAGGCGAGAAACTTGTGGTAGTCAGTAATCAGTCAATATCGCTTTATTTAGTAGTATAATAACTAGAACTTACAAAATCTCAAAAATAGTATTTTAGTAAACTCGTGGCTCGAACTCAAATCATTTGTCACTGTAGGTCGAATGTTTTGACCTGTTGTGCCACAAAAGCAACTATCCTTAGTGGCGAAATTATGTTATACTATCATTTAGAAGACTTTAGCGCACTCACTCTACGAATGCGATGTGTGTGTGGCTATCATTGATAGCATTACGTACAGTAGCAATATAGTTTTGTAGTGTGCGTTGGTTACTTATCTCCTTTGGCGTGTGTACTTTCTGAGTTTCTCTTTGAGTTTGGTTGTTTTATTCTATCTATCTTTTTGAGTTTATCTTGGACATTACTGACATCGGTGAAGGAAAACATCGTGAGGAAACCAGTAGCTCTACCATGAGTTTACACAGACAAAACTCGCTAGCGTCTCCGTAACTGATATGTATGACATATTGTACAGCGCCCCTAGCGGTCACAAAAATAAAAGTTCTTACCATGAGCACTATAGATTTCGATAGGTGAGAAACCTAACGTAATCTATTCGACAGTCACTGACGTTTTTCAGCTGTCACCATACAATACTACACCATGAGTCATTAATTCGACAGACGCTATCGAAAAATACGCTTGCGATAGTAGTTACGTAGCTCACTAGCGTTTTGAGGTGTGAAACATATGTTTACATTATAATTATATACGTTTTTCAGTCTATTAAAGTCAAAATAAAGCCTGGAAGAGCTTGTTTAGCATGGGATATGTTAGTGGCCGCTGAATTTGAAGACCAACAACGTAAATAACGTGAATTTCTAGCCAAGATGAGAATTAATGTTGGATACCAATTGGAAAATATACCTAAGTGAAAGAAAGTTTATCAAATTTTACAGACTCGCTAAAGAAGCATTTGAAGATTTGTGCATATTATTGAATAATGTTGCATTTTATTACCTACGACACTTGAGCTTAGCTAATTTATTACAATTTTAAAGTTTCAAGTGGCTTGGCTTATCTAAGACAAAAACGCCGCGAACCACGCAACGTAAACAAAATTACAAATTGAATAGACGACATGGGAGCCTCTCTTCTTATTACTGAGAAAGAAGGAAAGAAAACGATAAGGAGTGAAGTTAGCTAGACGACACGATCTATCGAGCTTACGCGAGCGCCTGCGTATGACTCCGTAAATCTCATGGTGCAAGCATTATCGAAGTCTATTCGATCCACGTTAATACGATAGCGAGTAGGTTTTCGATAACAACTCATGGTAGACGTACAGAGCTATATTAAAGTCCAGGGTTTCCTCACGATGTTTTCCTTCAGTGTTTTTTAGTCTGAAATCGCCAACCCGTCTTGAGAAAACGTGGTGGTCAATGCTCGCGCCTTCTCTGTATGAGAAGAGGCTATTGACCTGCAGTATAAGGATAATAATAGACTGGTTTTATTATTATTTTTCGTTTATTTACTTTCTTTCTTATCTATTTACATTTTTAAATATTTCTAATAAAAATATATACTAAGAAACATTCAAAAATATAAAAAATTAGAGGTCCGGTGGTATTGGGAGCAGGGTCCAAGCTACCGGTGGTTAGAGCTGCAGAGACAGGAACCTCCTCACAATACGAGCCGTATCGAGGAGTACTGCCTTCTGAATCAGGCTCTTGATCCAACCGCCTAACGACAGCCTCGAGAGATGTTGGTCGAGGCTTTCGGCCATCAGGCCATTGGCCATTACAACAATCGGCACAATGACAGCCGAGGTCACATTCCACATGTCAACAACCTCGTGTACTAAGTCGAGATATTTTATTTGTTTCTCTTTCTCAGCTTTCACGAGGTTCTCGTCATGTGGAATGGTAACATCGATAATCATTGCGCGGCGCACTAATCGATCTATCACCACTATATCAGGCTTATTTGCGACAATAGTCCTGTCAGTGATGATAGACCGATCCCAGTACAACGTGACATGGTCATTTTCAAGAACTGGGTCGGGCACATACTTGTAATACGGTACCTCAGAGTCCACAAGTTTGTATTTCAAAGCAAGTTGCTGGTGAATAATCCTGGCCACTTGGTTATGCCTGTGCAAGTACTCGCCATTAGCCAGACGAGAACAACCAGAGATAATATGTCTGATGGACTCACCCGGACGGTGGTATGCCCGACACACGTCAACCGTCCCGTCCTTCATAATTATGTCTCCGGTAGTTATTCGTCAAAATAACTTCGTCCATAATTGCAGAAACAAAACCTTCAGTTTCCCCAAAGAGGTCACCGAAACGTAGCCAGGATACGGACGCTAAGAAATCTACACCAGGCTCGTGTAGAGCCCGGTAGAAGCGCCCGTGAAGCTCCTTGTTTTGCCATACCGCCTTGCGGTCATCTGTAGTAAGTACTACAGGTTTGCGCCAGTTCTCTTTAGCCATGGAGAGCGGGGTGAGCCCATTGTCCAATGCGACCACATCACGGTGCATACCCACGTCGGCTTTTAAAAAATATTCCCTAAGGCTGCATACCTCGCGGTTGTGGAGGGTCTTCGCATTTAAAAAGCCTCGACCCCCGCACTTCCGCGGGATGTACAGTCTCATCACCGATGAACGTGGGTGATGCATCCGGTTTGCGGTCAGCAGTGTACGGATCCTCCTATCCAGGGCGTCTAGTTCGGTCTGAGTCCATTTGACTATGCCGAAAGAGTATATCAAAACTGGCATGACCCAACCATTGAAGGCGCGCACCTTGTTTCCGCCGAAAGAAGACTAATTAATACCTTCTTCAGGCGACCAAAGAAGCGCTCCTTCAACGATTGCTTCATGTCAGCAACATTGATGCCTAACGCTTCCGACACACCCAAATACTTATAGCTTTCGAATGAGGAGAGGGATCTAAGGTGTATGGAATCCGAAAGTTGAATCCCCTCGGATTCCATAATCTCGCCTCGCTGTACATGCATGACTGCACATTTGTCCACACCAAATTCCATCCTGATGGCGTTACTGAAAGTTTCAGTTACCTTTAGTAGCTCCATCAATCGCAATTTGTTGGGGGCAAAGAGTTTCAAGTCATCCATGTAGAGGAGGTGAGATATGACCTGACCACCTCTCCTCAACCGATAGCCTAGACCTGAATCCTCCAGCAGTGTGCTTAGAGGATTCAGGGCTAAGCAGAACCAAAGTGGACTCAAACTGTCACCCTGAAATATTCCTCGTTTAATCCATACAGGTTCATCTGTCCACACCCTGGGTAGCGAAGGACCGTCTTCCATTGCCCCATACACGACTCAAGGAAAGTGCGTAGAGTTGCATCAATCTTGTACAACTCCAGCACCCTCATGAGCTATGTATGTGGCACCGAGTCGTAGGCCTTCTTATAATCTATCCAGCATGTCGACAGATCCTTGCGGGATCAACGAACCTGTTGGCTAATGGCCATGTCGATGAGGAGTAGCTCCTTAGTACCGCGGGACCCGTTCCTGCATCCATTTTGAGAGGCAGACATAATCAGGTTCCTCTCAATGTGTCTATTAATTTTCACTCTCAAAATGGATGTAAGAAGTTTATAGACCGTCGACAAACATATGATCGGTCTATAATTCTTGGGTTCCGCGGGACTACCTGACTTATGGAGCAGGTGGGTAACGCCTGTTGTTAGAAACTGTGGTAGCGACCCAGACTCGACAAGGATGATTGGAACTGAGATGCCAGGCAAGTGTGTGAACTAGTTAGCCATTTCAACCAAAAGTTGTGCAGTCCGTCCGGTCCTGGAGATTTCCAATTCGGTAACGGACGGACTGCTCTGGCTACGTCAAATGGGGTATGCATCCATCTCTGGTATAGTTCCACACACTCGCTCGACGTCCCGCATCCAGCCAGCCTCAGCGTGACAGACGGGCACCGATCAGATGTTGCGCCAGAATGTACTCGTGGTGTACCTGGGATTGGTGCTTGACAGCCGTTGGGACTTCGGCCCCCACTTTCGGCGGCTGGCGCCCAAGTTGAAGGGCGCGGCGGGCGCGCTGTCAACGCTGCTTCCCCATTTGGGGGGCCCAAGTACCGCCTGCAGGCGGTTGTACGTGGGGATCGTGCGATCCATGGCCCTGTATGGGGCCCCGGTGTGGGCGGCTGACCTGACGGCCCGCAGTATCGCAGTGTTGCGAGTACCGCAGAGGACGATGGCCGTCAGAGTCATCAGAGGGTATCGCACGATCTCCTACGAGGCGGCTTGTGCACTAGCCGGAACCCCGCCGTGGGATTTGGAAGCGAGAGCCCTCGCGTCACTGCATCGGTGGCGTGAGGAGGCGCGGACGCGGGGCGTAGTACTGGTGCAGCGGCAGATCACGCTGCTCCGGTCCAAACTCCGCCAGGTCTTGGTGGCGGAATGGCGGGACAGGCTTTTGCGCCCTACCGCCGGCCTCGTCACCATGGAGGCGGTCCGGCCAGTACTCGACGACTGGCTCGGGAGGAGGCACGGCTCCCTGTCATTTAGGGCGACGCAGGTGCTCTCGGGGCACGGCTGCTTCGGGAAGTACCTGTGTCGCATAGGCAGGGAGCCGGACGCTCGGTGTCATCACTGCGTCCATTGTCTGGAGGACACGGCGTGGCATACGCTTGCAGAGTGTGCAGCTTGGGAGGAGCCGCGCCGTGTCCTCGTTTCGGAAGTGGGAAGCGACCTGTCGCTGCCGGCTGTGATTCGTTCTATGGTCGGTGGCGCAGCGTCGTGGGACGCGGTGATCTCCTTCTGCGAGAAGGTCCTGTCCCAGAAGGAGGCAGCGGAAAGGGAGAGGGAGATTTCAAGTGCTCTCCCGGCCCGCAGCAGGCGCATCGGGCGTCGGCAGAGGGCTGACAATGCCCTCTTCCGGCCCCCCTAATTGGGTCCAAGGGCGGCGGACTCGGGGACGTCTGCCTCCCCTCACTCCACAGGACCCGAGTTGGTGGCGCGTAGTGTTCCACGCGCGCCCCTCTTAGACGTCGCGGGGGGATTCAAACACCTCACTCCCCTCGCTCGACAAGACGGAGCCCGCAGACGTGGGCTAGCACCAGTCGGGGGCTGCGTTGAAGAGTGCTTAAGTGCCCCCGTAGCCCCCGGTGCAAGTGTGCGAGGGAACACCGGGGTGTTTTTAGTCAGTAAGAGTCTGACAGACCCCTCTGCCCACCCCAGGGCAGAGGACATCCATGAGGATTTCCATCCCGTCACCAAAAAAAATCGTGGTGGCATCATCCGGGCGGCGCACGTCCGCCACATTTTGTTCAGGCCGCTCCCAAGCTCTATAAACCCACCTCTCATCGCTCTGGAACATGCGATTCTGCGTGTATCGATCAACCCGCCGCTTATACCGCCGAATACGGCTCGCCCATGCACAAACTTTCTGCTTCAGGAAGTCGATGCGCTCTGTGACGCGGGACATGTATTCTGGTGGAATTATTCCAGGCCCCGAGAATGCCCACCGTACAAAGCGCATCACTCGTGGTCTTGTATTGCCCTCCCTAAAGCAGTACAGTTTGCCGATGAGTACCCTGGCCCCATCGATACGACGCTCGATCCTGCACTGCCAGGCTGGTACGGCTTGTTTTGGTCGAGTAACTACGTCACAGCTTGGAAATTTGACGTTAGCTAAACGACATGCCGCAACAGCCGCGCAATACAGGACCGAGTGTGTATCAATGAGATCCTCGCTACTTTCGAAAAAATTTTTAAGCTGCGAGTCCAAGGTACACACCAGCGCCCTATTTTTCTTGTGCATAGGTAAGTGTGGTAATCGGGGCCTAAGTTCGGTCGGAGTGGACCTATACTCGCGAAACGCATCCTCCAATGCGCTCCTCAGTCGTACGTTGCACTGGCTAC
The DNA here is from genome assembly GCA_947568875.1 of Fissipunctia ypsillon. Classification (NCBI taxonomy): domain Eukaryota; kingdom Metazoa; phylum Arthropoda; class Insecta; order Lepidoptera; family Noctuidae; genus Fissipunctia; species Fissipunctia ypsillon. The sequence continues at coordinate 20,155,456 of OX387648.1, forward strand.
TTACTGTGGCAACCCTATCATCCTCTTCTTCAACATGATTGGGCCGCGGCGGGATTGCATCAATAGTTGACGCTTGTGCCGCGGTCTGTGCCGAAGTCGAGGCAATATAGTTGCTCAGTACCTCTGAGCGCAGCTTATCAAGTGCGGTATCGTCCAACCTGTGATTGCGCTGGATGACCCGTCCCTGATCCGACAGTCGTTGGGCCGAGGCGTTGACGGTTGGTTCCAGTTCCTGGAACAGAGACAGCATCCTATCGCGGTACGCAGTGAGGTTAGTTCCCCCCTCTGTAGACCCGTAATATGCGCGCATGACGTTCTCGTTCATAGACTGAGTCCATCTCATGCGCTGCACACAACCACCGGCAGCGGGGACCCGGCTCGAGCCCGAATGGCCCCTAAGTCCCAAGCTCCTCGGTGGCCGGCCTCTCTTCTGCCGACGTACGGGTGTTGGCGACGTCGGCGGGGAAAAATATTCGTCGCTCGAGCTCGACGCAACTGCCACGGCCGGTGTCACGGCACTTTGCACGGCGAGTCCGGGGGTGGTAGGCGTGCACGGCGAGCTGCTGATCTCGTCAACATAACTTTGTTTTCATAGCATCAGTAAATAATTCATATCCCGGCCGAATTTGACAGCCGTCAGTTTTTCTGGATATCTTGATAATTGTTTCATTTTATAGTGTTTATTGTGTTATTTGTGCATACATGTGACTTACGGGAATAATTTTAAACGGGAAATACGAGCTATGAAAAAATTTACGGTGTTGACGTATCAGTGTTGCCAAGTTTATTATATTATTATTATCCTTTATTTCATTTACAAACATATTATTTACTTTTTTAAATATTTTTATAAACACATTAAAAAAGAAAACATTTAAAAATATAAAAAATAGTAGCCCACCGGTATCGGGAATAGGATCGAAGCTACCGGTGGTCAGGGCTCCTGAGAGAGGAACCTCCTAACGATACGTACTGTATCGAGAAGTACCGCTTTCTGGATCAAGCCCTTGATCCAGCTGCCACGAGGTTCTTGTCATGCGGAACGGCTATATCAATAATATAATCATTGTGCGACGCTCTATTCGATTTATCACCACAATGTCTGGCTTATTGGCAACAATAGTCCTGTCAGTGATGATAGATCGATCCCAATACAACGTAATATTGTCGGGCACATACCTGTAGTACGGCACTACCGATTCCACAAGACTGTATTTCAGAGCAAGTTGCTGATGGATAATCCTGGCGACAAGGTTGTGTCTATGCAAATACTCTTCGTTAGCTAGACGAGAACACCCGGAGATGATGTGTCGGATTGATTCTCCCGGACGGTGGCATGCCCGACAGATGTCAATCGTGCCGTCCTTCACAATAAATCTCCGATAATTGTTCGTCATGATAACTTCGTCCATTATTATTTATTATTATGCATTCTTTCCTCTAGACGGTCAAGAAACTTTCTTCGTGTAAACGTGGCTTTAGGTGCTACTAACTTTTAATTTTGAATACAAGGCTATTTTGTACAGAAAATGTATACCTGCGTCTATTTGTTATAATATGAGCTTATGGCTTAAGGAAACGATTTTGGTTGCAATAACATCTCAATAAGATTGCGTTATTATTTGTAGTATTTAATAGCAATTACGACGTACGGCATTTCATACAAACAAGCCCTTGTTTTTCGAAAAGGATATGTCGATTTTAATTAAACTTCATACGCATAAGTAGTATACATAGGTCTAAAAAGTTAGTTAAGAACATTTTCGATTAATTGGTTACGGCTAAATTCGACCGATTTTAAATTTTCCATAGAAACAGAGAAAAATAAGAAAAAGACGAATTTTTTGAAGCCCAATGAGCTCTTCCCCTTTTTTTAATTTTTTATTATGTACTTGTACATAATATATATATTTTAGTGTTAGCTTTAAGTTACTGAAGTCAGTAACTAAGTATTTAATGCTGCTTGTAACACAAACATGTGAAATAGACAAAACATGTTATTATATAATATATTTTATGTTTTTACTGCTTTACTAGTGGGATGACCCGGTAAGTGAATAACTTTTACATAGATCTGTAACTTTGTACATGCGTGTATCAAGCATGGCGATTGTTGTACAGTGACCAGCACGGATTTCGAGCGCTCGATGACAGAGTGGGAACTTTTTTTACCACAGGTTTACTCGGTTTTTTTCGGTTTTTCTTCTCAGTTAGGAAACACCGAACTCATCTAGTTTTAAAAATGAATTATTTTTGACATGTCTAAGTATTTTTTGAACCAATTTACAGAAATAAATATCATTTAGCATCTACTCTTAAATCGAGCGCTCAAGATTCGTGCCAGTCACTATTCGTATTAGAATTTTCAATTTTTTTTTTACTGTACATATTAGGCTATATCAAATTATATCCCTCATGCTCATGCATTGTCTTAAATTATGTCAAGCATACACATAAAATTTACGGTTTTATAGGAACTAATTTTAATAACCAATTTTTTTTTTGTCTTGAACTATGCTTAGTTCAAGACAAAAAAAAAACATAGATATTTTTTACCTACGTTTTGAACATTATATGAACACCTTTTTCTCATTTATTATTAATTTACCGTGAGTCATTTTGTGGTGTTTTAAGATTGGATGTGTTATTCGACATCCAAGTTAATTGTTTTTGTTAACACAAAACTAGTATCCCGACTGCGAGTATGTTCTATAATAATTTCCCTAATGCCAGGTACCGATTGGTGAAACGTAACATGAAATGTACACACTTTGAAACTAATTGTTGTATTACATTTCATGTTGCATAGCATAGATTAAGACTTCTCATTTGTGTTACATATTTTAATGTTACGTTTCACCAATCTATACCCGGCATAAAATACAACAAAGTACTCACTCCCATAAAAAAAAAACAGGATGTAAAACCAGACAAGATTCCGAACCCGTCTGGTGTTGGCACCGTTGAGGACTACTGGGGGCCTTCGAAGAAGATCTTGAACGACATTAAGTTCCTGGAATCCCTGCAAAACTATGACAAGGACAATATCCCACCACCCGTAATGAAGAAGCTGATGGCGACCGTCATGCAGGACGAAGGGTTCGTGCCAGAGAAGATTAAGACTGTGTCTGTGGCCGCAGAGGGTGAGTGAGGACTTAGGACGAGACTGATAAACGTATGGTCTGTTCCTAAATTATCTATACTACATAAAAGATAGCTTGATCTCTGCGACATATGTCAAACTGACATTGTCAGGATATTAAAATTTGTCGATAGAAATTATCGACGTTTCTTACTATTACCGATGCTAATGTAAGATATATAGGTATATATTTTAAATTAAATTTAATTACACACGTTAGTAAATTAAACGAATATTTTAATATAAAATACATTTATTCTCTTAAAGGAGTACACCCCAAATCCATATCTGAATCAGTTTCTGAATCGCTAGAACAATCTTGTAAATTTATTATAAACTCTTGTTCGCAAATAACGCGGCGTGTTTTCTCCCGAAACCCAAGGATGGGACGTTGACGGATGGAATGTTACATGAGTAGGTGAGAAATTATATTTTATTTACTCACTATTATTTTAGATCAAATATGTACAAATGTAAATAACGTTATGATCTTAAAATATACAATAAAATAAAAAGATAAATTAATTTTAAATTAAGTTTTATTAAAAAAATCGATAGTTTATAGTTTGTGGTCACGATGATTCATCGCCCATCACTAATTAGGTTGGCATTCCCATAAAGTATGACATTGATAAGTACTGTCTGTACTATTATGAAATTCAGGACTTCATAGGCGTGATTTTACTGACAGCTGTCGCAGAGATCAAGCTATCTTTTATGAAGTATAATGAAATTTAATCAAATGGATCAGAAAATGTACATGATGCCAATTTATAGTGTCACTTACAAATTGAGTGCTTTGGTTTGATTATTTGAATACTCAATATCGAAATTCTAATTTTATGTAAACTTGAAGATATTTTTCAGTTCACAACCTGTATATAATAATATGTAATATGTTCCCGTCTCTATCTTGCGCTTGCAGTTCGATATCAATATGTTCCCGTCTATATCTTGCGCTTGCAGTTCGACATCAATATGTTCCCGTCTCTATCTTGCGCTTGCAGTTCAACATCAATATGTTCCCGTCTCTATCTTGCGCTTGCAGTTCGACATCAATATCTTCCCGTCTCTATCTTGCGCTTGCAGTTCGATATCAATATGTTCCCGTCTCTATCTTGCGCTTGCAGTTCGACATCAATAATTATGTTCCCGTCTCTATCTTGAGCTTGCAGTTCGACATCAATATGTTCCCGTCTCTATCTTGCGCTTGCAGTTCGACATCAATATGTTCCCGTCTCTAACTTGCGCTTGCAGTTCGACATCAATATGTTCCCGTCTCTAACTTGCGCTTGCAGTTCGACATCAATATCTTCCCGTCTCTATCTTGCGCTTGCAGTTCGACATCAATATGTTCCCGTCTCTATCATCATCCCGTCATAGAAACAATTATTTTTACACCACTCCAATCTCACCACTGCCCTCAATTTTATTCGATGTTTAGTGTACAAGTTATATAATATAATAAGTTAGTGATATGATATCAATATTAATGATAAAGAAACATACAAATACAATATAACATACAGGTATGTGCAAATGGGTGATTGCGATGACGAAGTACGACAAAGTGGCGAAGGTGGTTGCGCCTAAGAAGCAACGGTTGGCGGCCGCTCAGGCAGTGTACGACAAAGCCAGTGCCGCCCTCGCTGTGAAGCAGGCGCAGCTCAGAGAGGTCAGTACACCTACCGAGATAACAAAAATGATATTGAGCTGAACTCTAACTTACATTTTCACACGTCGCAGCCAAAGATATGTATAATATGGTATCCATATGTCATGTTGTTCATCTAGCAAATTCAACAAGTCATTCCTTTAATTGTAAAAACTTGGTATATAATAAAATTTTCTAATTTAGGTACAACTTAAACTGAAAAGACTGGTAGACGTCCTAGCCGAACAGAGTCGTCAACAGAAGATACTGGATGACGAAGTAATGGACTGCAGCAACAAACTGAAACGAGCCGAATTGCTCATCTCGGGCCTCGGCGGGGAGAAGACCCGCTGGACGCAAATCGCTAAGAGTTTGCGCGAAACTTACAATGCACTTACAGGTTAATTAAATGATAAATTATATTTATTTCTGTAAATTAGTAAAAAAAAAACTTAAAAAAAATAATTATGTTTTATAACTAGATGAGTTCTGTGTTTCCTATCCGACTACTCTCGACCAGAAAAACCGAAACAAACTCAAAAGTCACAGTCTCTTTTAAAGCCCAGACATAATCTTAGTCAGATCTTGTGATATGGTTAAAACAACCTTCTGGCTTCATGATTTAAATTGTTTTGTCTACTCATAATAAAATGATAACAATATGTACAAAATGATTATTTGATAATTATTCTTCCTAGTTGATTTTGTTGTCATTTCAGGGGATATCTTGATTGCTGCTGGAGTCATCGCGTATCTGGGACCATTTACAGCAGTTTTTAGAAATACACAAGTATGTAATATATAAATACCTATAACATTTAATTTTATTATCTTATACCTATTATAAGTCTCACCAAGCACTCTTGAGGCGCCTTACTGTTAAAAGTTGTTATTGTTGTTGGTTGACGATCCCCATTGTGCGTCTTATCGATAAAAATACCATGTCTCTCATAGTCTGTGACGACTGTTACAATTTCTACAGTCAGCCGCCTATCACGGTGTATCTTTTCAATGTTAGGGCGTTTCTAGTGTCATGCAGGTTTTCTCACGCACGCGGGATTGGCCAATGAGCTTTTTCATTATAGATCATCTCCGACCCGCCTGTGTATAGCACACATGATAATTAACACATACCTTTGATAAATTGTATTGCGCGTGCCACGTATACGGGCAATTCCCGCGTGCGTGTGCTAATCTGTATGGACACTAAGAAAGCTGTTGTCTTTTTACACACATTGTCTATACAAGAGATGGTGCTCAGGAACCAAAACCAATAACATTGAACTTGCCTAGGAATATAACGCGATATCTGCGCGTCGCTGATTAATAACGTGCTTAGGCGCGTTTGGTTGTAGCACACGCATGTTATCATAATTACTTATTCATCCTGCACTATATAAGGTGACCCATTTGTAGTGGCCCAAAAATAGAATAAATAATATATATAAATAAACAAAACGCCATTTCTCTTAGATGTTATCTTGGGCTCATGCGTGCCATGACTGCGGCATAGTGTGCACTCTGGACTACAGCCTGATAAAAGTGCTGGGCGAGCCCGTCACCATCCAGCAGTGGAACATCGACGGTCTACCCGCCGACGACTTCAGTGTGGAGAGCGCCATCATTATCAAGTGAGAAGCTTCTTTTTATCCGTTACTAGCTTCTGCCCGTGAGTTCGTCCGCGTGAAATCGGCCCCTGACCCGCCATCGTGATCGGCGTCGCCCGCCTGCGCTTTTACTTCGTTTTCGCTTAGCGTTCATTCTGAGTTTTTTCTTTTTGCTCGGCTTCTTACGGTTGTAGCGTGATGTTACCTAAATAGCCATCATCATCTTCCTCAAGAACTGGGCTATCTATCAAATGCAAAAAAAAACTAATCCGACTGGTAGTTAAAGAGATTAGCGCGATCAAACAAACTCTTTAGCTTTATGTATAGATTAAAAAGATCCAGGTTCTTAATAAATCATTATAATCTAGCTTATAACACAGCAGTGCTAGCCCAATGGTAACGGCCCCGACTCGAGTTGCAGGTCGTGGGTTCGAACCCAGGCAGGCGCTTCACTTTGTGTAAATAATTTCATCACCACTGCTCTCAAAATGAATACTGAATTACTGATTCTAATGATTATAATTATGTAAAAATATATTTTTTACGGTCGCAAATCATATTTTAATCAACATACACCCAGACACTCAGCTGCAAATTGCAAAAATCGTAAGAAAATTTGAATTTCACGGGCTACCTTGGCGAGGTTTTACTATTGCAGCGAAAGTGTCGTTGTTAGTTTTTCCTTCTTACACGTAGCAACAGAGAAACAGATCAATGTCATTTTCCTTATAAATAGTTTATGGGCCGAGTGAAATATGCTTTTTACCAGAAAAATGGTAGATTCCTGTGGGATAGAACACGGTTGTGAAATCGAGGACGATAGTTGGTAAACCTTACCTAGAAATCTGTAATATAGTTATGGAAAAACATCTTGTATCAAATTGAAAGATGTGGTGTGCAACCAGCTAACGACTTTCGAATATATAAATATTTTATTTTTGTGCGCGCTCCATAGTTAATTTTACTAACAGTATTTTTAGCATTCATTAATAGCTTATGGTAATGTGAAACAGGACAGCTCGACGTTGGCCTTTGATGATTGATCCTCAAGGCCAAGCCAATCGCTGGATCAAAAATATGGAAAAACCGAATAATATCAGTATAGTGCGTATGACGCAGGCTGACTTGGGACGCATCTTGGAAAACGCAGTACAGTTTGGACAGCCGGTATGAAGCCTACATTGTTTAAAGGTGCAACCATTCTGCGCTCCATTCACGTCAACTGTTATCGCAAAATATGCCACAATAACGTTATCGACGTCGCGGTCGTTCGACCGCAGTCTGGTTGCACGTTAATTGTTTTTTTTTATTCAATTCTAGAACGTTATCTAATAAGATTTGTTTCTTTAGGTTTTGCTAGAAAACGTATTAGAGGAGTTGGATCCAATGTTGGAACCACTTCTTCAACAACAGACCTTCAAGCAAGGCGGAGCCCTCTGTATTAAAATTGGTGATACCATTGTTGAATACAGTAAAGATTTTAAGTGAGTATTTAATAAAAACAACGTAGTTTAATGACCTCGTAAGAATGTGTTAGCATTTTTATCGAATTTGGTCAGTCAGTCAAAATGAAGGGTGTGGTACAGACCATCAAACTAAACAACTTTCTGCATGGGACCAACATCGTAATTGTGAAAAAATAATCAGTCGTCCCATACATTTGGTTGGAGTAGGTATTGAAGTTTTGTATTGGACGACTGGTAATTTTTTCGCGGTTACGATGTTCGTCCTATGGAGAAAGTTGTTCAGTTGGATGGTTTGTACCACACCCTGTATTTAGAAACCGCCTAGTGTATCATGTTTAGGGCGTCACAATGTATTAAACTAAACTAAACTATATTTCCTAGATTGTACATAAGTACAAAATTGGCGAACCCACATTACTTACCCGAGGTGGGCGTGCGAGTGACTCTCGTCAACTTCATGCTGGCCAAGGATGGTCTGCAAGCGCAGTTACTGGCGCGAGTGGTCGCCCGGGAAAGGCCCGATCTGCAGCAAGCCAAGATAGACCTCACCACGCAAAGCGCCGAGCATCGAAAACTCTTACAGGACATTGAAAAGAAAATATTGACAGTACTATCTACTTCTGAACATTTGTTAGAAGATGAAGAAGCTGTCCAGGTAACACGACCGACACACCTTTTTGGGCAATACGTAAATTCGTTCATTTATTAAATAGCCCACACGAAACTAAATCGCTTTCTATTAGGACAGATTCAGACTTCTTCTCCTCGATCAGCTTAGTCTTCTCCTTCTTCGTCGTGTCGATGATTCCATTTATCTGTTTTAAATAAGCTTGGAGCGAAATTTGGCCACTTTGACAGCATTATCGTTGGCCTCGCAAAGGTCTTTCGTAGTGCAGGTGTTTTTGCACAGAGAGCACGACAAGAGATGAGGCATCGTTTGCGATGTGGCTCCACAGTCGCACTGTGGCTCATCGGAATGCCCCCATCTAACTAATTGTACCTGCAGCGACCTACCTGGCTTCTTAGTTGGTTAAGAGATTTCCAGGTAGGCCATCGCAGTTGGAAGCTTTTCTGCAGGTTCAACAAAGTCAGCTGGAGGGGGAGGTTTGAGAAGCCACAGTTTTAAGTGGGATGCTCGACTTGAGGAAACTGTTACGGATCTTCAGCCTGCCCCTCCGATTCGTTACATCGTAGAGTGAATGACGTTAGCTCAGTAGTTTTTATTTATTATTTTCAATATGTGTAATTGTTTAGGTTTTGAACTCTGCAAAAGAGATGTCGAATGAGATCAAAGAGAAGCAAGAGGTGGCCATGATAACGGAGCAGGCTATTGACATGGCTCGCGACGACTACGTGCCTATTGCTGTGCACTCCACCGACCTATTTTTCCTCATCGGTAAGTTATTGGTGCAGTGTTGCAGTGGAGTGAACAGAGTTAGTAAAATATGAAACTGATATGTATGTTTAGACATACATAGCTTGAAGTTTCTGAAGATATACTTTAGGCCACATATAATTAAGTAGATAATAATATGTAGGTACATTTTTAATTTAAAAAAATATATAAAAAAATCATTTATTTTTAGCATCGTTGGCGAATATTGATCCAATGTACCAGTATTCGCTGGGCTGGTTCGAAGGTTTGTTCGTGGCTACCATCGATAATACTGAGAAAGTAGAAGACATTACTGAACGGCTAAAAATACTGAGGAACTTCTTCACCTACTCTCTCTACGCTAACATCTGCAGAAGTTTGTTCGAAAAGGTAAAACAGTGGAACTTCAACTGTGAATGTCTTGAAAGAAAATTTTAAATCCCAAATTTTAAACCTTGGAGTCACTGTGAGACAAAATGTCCACAGCATGCCGCGCGACATTGGATCTACCGTATCACTGCAACGTTGCCCACCGTCCCGCAACGCGGTGCCCAGGAACCAAAACCAGTAACATTAACTTGCCTAATGAAAAGAACGCGATATTTTCGCGGCGCTGATTAACCCGCCTTATAGCAAATACATAATAATTATGTGTTTACTATTAAAGCTATTGCAATTATTACTATCACAATCACTTTATCCCCTATTAAATATACTATACAATGGCGGGCCATACATTGAATTCCGTGACTGAGGTCTGGGAGTTTGATTGATTCGCATTTCAGAGTCTTGATTGACTCTGAAATGCGAATCAATAAACACGTAGACAAAACAGTAGCTGGTGTTCAGCGCACAATTACGCACTATGATGATAGACTGAGTCACTTCAAAATGAAATCGTTACAATGGCGTAGAGAGTTCTTAGGTTTAACTTTATTATTTAAAGTTGTAAATCAAGGCGTGGATTGCCCCGATTTGGTGAGTCAGCTGAGCATGAATGTACCTAGACCGTCCGCCAGAGTTGAAAGTAATAGACCTTTCTTGATTAAATCACATATGATATAATCTTTTTCATCTATGATATAATCATAGATGTGACATAATATAATAATTATCGACAATATGTACAAACCCCCTTACTAATAAACGTTGTATAGCATTTGTATAGTTACACGACGCTTTGTCTTCTTCTTTCGAAAGTCAAATTACTGACGACTGAAAGAGAGAAATCGGTGTGTAACTGAAATCAGCTGATATAATACGTTTATTAGTAAGGGGGAAAGAGTTACACATTTATAGAATAATATTAATGTTGTAAGTGTTTATCGGATGACTATATTAGCGTCTACAAAAATTTGGGTACAAGAGATGGGCGGAGAAGGCCTTTGGCGTAGAAATTTTACAATTATCTTTTCATAAAATATTTTTTTTTTACATATAAAGTGATATATCAGTAAAACTACTAATTTGGAGTAAATTTTTCATAATAAAAAAAACAGAAAATAACAAAATTCTAATCATTGAATCTACTCTATGCGTGGAAATAATATAATTATAATTGTAACATCGATTACCCCTGAAGTTATTCATACAATCACATCACTAAATCAAATTAAAAAAAAACTTTTGTGCAAAAAAACAACCGACTTAAAAAAGAAAACACTACAAAGTGAAAAATAGCTTTAATTTCTAAAGTCGGTGTCTTTGGATCTGTATTTTAGTTTTTTGCCACCGACTTCCGAAATTCTCTCCAAATTTCTCTCTATTTAAAGCTGCTAAGGACCAGTTTGGCAATTAAAGTTATTTTTCACTTTGTAGTGTTTTTTTTTGTTGGAAGTCGGTTGTTTTTTTGCATATAAGTTTTTATTCTTCACTTTTAGTTGTGGTACCTAACCCACACAAAGTCGTATATGTACCACTACTTGCAATGTAGATAACAGTGACAGGAAATTATTATAACATTATCAATATAAGTACATGCACTAATTGGAAAAAAATTCGTATTACTGAAGCTAACTCAAAAACCGCTCATCAGAACTTGACCAAATTTATATGAGACCAATCTGGAAGTATATCCTTTTAAATAAAAAAAGGATTTATCAAATCTATTGATAAATGATGGAGTTCTGAGGTAACAAACATTTAAAAAAAAAACAACCGAATTGAGAACTTCCTCCTTTTTTTAGTCTGTTAAATACAAAATTTCGAGCGGACATTGTTGTTTACATCTTTGCGTAATTTAGAATCGCCAGGGATTCTGTGCCGTGCGACATCCTGGAGCGACGGCTTGTTCTACGAGCAACATTCTCGTAGATATCCCGCGTCAAGTCCCGCGGCATGTTACTCAATTTGTTCCCTAGTGAATCCAAGACTTTAATTGTAGTCATCTGAACCTATTTTTTGCTAGCTACACGGTGCTTTTAAACGGTCTACGCTCCGTTTACTAAAGGGTATTATCATGGTTGCAGGATAAAATTGTGTTTTCGTTGTTGCTGGTAATCACGCTAATGTTAGCAAGTGGGGAGATATTAAGGCCCAACGTAATTTTCCTGTTGGGCGGCGCGCAGCCTCGAACTGTGGAGGAAAACCCAGTGCTGTTCCTCAGTCCACAAGCCTGGAGCGAGTTCAATGCGTAAGGAACGCTTTTATTGAAATAAATATATATTATACAGCGAGTATCAGAGGTGTGGTCATATTAAGGGTGTTATAAAGACCAAACTGTACAACTTTCTCTATGGGTATGAGACCAACATCGAAATCGCGTAAAAATTGTCAGCGGTCTCATACAAATCTACCTCTTCGACCCAAATAATATGGGACAGGTGATTATTTTTTCACGATTACGATGTTGGTCCCGTGGAGAAAGTTGTTCAATTTGATCGTTTTTGTACCACACCTTTAAATATGACCATACATTTTTGGTACACGATGTATGTACATAGATTACATTATTTTTATTATTATGTGCAATCAAAAAAAAAAACAAAAGATTACACCAAAGTCTCATTTCACTATGTCTGTTCTCATTTTTGGAGCTTAACAAGTACCTATCCAAATAAGTATTTCTCGCTTAAATTACTCAAATCACTCCCGGACTCCTAAATCGAGCCACCATGCATTTTTATGTTTATAGGGCTAAAACATCAAAATAATGATAAGTCAGAAAAATTTTATGCAGTTTTGAAGCTAACCATCATTTCGGTACCATCATAGTTCCAAATTTGAATTCACGAATTTGAAAAAGAGAAGAAAATCGGGGTTTGGTCGCTCAACAAGCAACAAGCTTTGATTAGAGCATCTACAGGGTAACAGGGCAATTCGTTCGACCTATTCCTTTAATGGAGGTTATTTATTAGCAACAAATTAAGTCCAGTTAACCAGGGGTCAAAACTGCATGGTTACCGAGCTGTGTCGGTTCTGACTTGTGAAAAACAATTAATTATGGAAAATCTACTCCACTCTAAACATTTAATTGATACTTCTGTGAAAGCTGAAAAATGAGTGATCATTAGAGTAACAGTAATAGTGGCAGTGGCAGTAGTATAGTAGCAGCGGTGCGTTTTCGGTAACAAGTCAGCAAATTGTGCCGATTCTCTTGTACTATTGAAGACAAAAGTGCATGGAGAGCCTAAGGTCGACTTTTGACTGAGGTTTTGCATTACGTTTCATGACTTTCATGAGACGACTAGATGGCGCTGTTCAAACATGAAAATAACACCGCAAAGCTTAAAAACCTTATTATGCAGAGGCACATAATAAGGTTTTTAATACCTAAAATAATTACTAAGAAATAATAATATATTTATATTCAAATAAACATAAATTATTTTATTTTCTTATTTCCGAGTACTTAATACAGCGCCATCTAAACCAAACCAAATAAACCAATTGGTATATTAGTTAATTCGACTACAGATGGCGTAGATCATAAATAATAAAAATCCCTACATTCACAAACTAGCTCTCATTTTCGCATTCTACAATAAGTAGATCGTAGCTCAGGTGGATAAGCATGACAGAATAACAAAGCTCGTTTCACAGGGCACTGGTTCGAAACCCAGTTCACAGTCGGTTTTTTTAAATTTTATTATTATATAATGTAATTTATATTCTATTTTTTATATTTTTAAACGTTTTTTATTTTATTTTTTGTTATAAATAATATAAGATGTATAAATGAATAAAGGCATAATATACAAGTATACATATACTACTCTACTATATATAACATTGTATAAATAAATATATATAAATTACTTTCGTAATTGGTGGTAAGTATTAGTATTATTAGTAAGAAACATTTATGTAAGAAGATTTAGATATATTTTTCTTACAGATTAAGATTTACTAAGTTTAGTTCTCGTAAAGGATAAGAAATTAAACTATTTTAGTGATATTATACATTAAGACATTTAATTCTCAAAGAAGAATACAATTTATTTCTTTCTTTCTTATACAGTGTATAACCTAACCTAACAGTTTTACACCCAATTGACAATTATTTAATTCACTTGTTATGAGAAATACAAGTAAAATTTATAACTGAATAACTCTATTAAAAATGGAAGACATTAACAAAGTAAAACTGTATAATAGATGTTATAAGTATTCTAAATCAAAACTGTGTTGTGCTATTCTTATAGTATTTAGTTTTATTTACATAATGTTATAATACCTTACACTATATATGCAACCTTAGTTCTGTAAATATTTTACCTACTCACAAATTATAAAAAAATTACGTTTTGCATAATTATGGTTAGTGGTATTGACTATAATGATTGATTTGTGCATTATGTTATGACTAAGGTTCACAGCTTAAGTATTCGTTCCAGAACGAGGAAGAAATTGAAGCTAAACCTCAAATCAATAACAATTGTAAGACCGGGTTATAGCTGTCATTTTGGGACCAATTTGTTTATAATAATAAATAAATAATTAATTATATTAGAAAGGAATCTATATTTATATTGTTTTTATTTTAATTTCTTATATTATATAAGAAATCAAAATCATTAGTGTAAAAACATTTTGTTGTTATAAAGTAGTGAATAAATTTATCCCACTTACACTAAGTTTGATCACTGTAATTTATCAAATAAATTATAGCTACCCCGGTCTTTGTTATTACTCAATCCAATAGTCAACACTTTATATTATTTTTTTAATATTTCGTGTGTCCGCCATTTTGATCGATTACAGCTTGCAACCGCGAACCCATGGAGTTTATTAATTTTTCACATAAATTTAGACCCCGTATAGAATCCCATACCTGCATGCAGTGAGTACTCAGTACTTCCTTAGTCCTTTCGTTCCTATTGTCCCACCTTTGAACCATAACGCCCCATAAATTTTCAATGGGGTTTAAATCTGGCGATCTCGCAGGCCAAGGAATAATCTGTATATCCGATTGCTGGCTAAACCACTCTTGCACAATTATGGAACGGTGTATAGGACAATTGTCCTGCACGAACGTTATCACTGGCATGTCTCCTACAGGAAAAACATTCCGTACGGTGGGCAACATGACGTCATTCAGCACATCTATGTAGTTTACACTGTTTGCACGACTGGGTATTACAGTAAGTTCTCCTGGTCCTGCAGCACTCATCCATCCCCAAATGTTCACTGTTATACGACCGGATTCAGAGTTAGGCACAACGTGATCACTATCATAACGCGTATTATTCCTACGCCACAACCTAACTCGCCCATGCTGGCTAGACTTGAAAGTCTTTTCATCACTGAAGATGACTCCGTTGCTCCAGTCGAAATTTCTGTATTTCAAAGCGAACTCCAATCGTGCTCTTTTATTAGCTTCGGTTAGCAATGGCTTAATAGCATGTCGACGATAATGCAGACCTTCACTATGAAGAGCACGATACACCGTCCGCAAAGATGTATCAAACAACTCTGCGTAATATCTTGTTGGTGTAAAGCCATTTTCCTCATAACCTTGCACCATAAGTTGACGCTGGTCTGAGTCAATATGGCGTCTTCTGCCAGATCTACTACGGTGTTCCAACGAACCCTCTTCTTGAAACCGCTTTATCCATAAAGTGACAGTCTTTACCTATAAGGGAAATATATTATTTATTATTTTCGTGTATCGATAACCATGGATAATAAAATAAATAACGAACAGTGATTTTAAAACATTACTTACGTTTAAGCCAGTTTCTCTCGAAATTTCAGAATAATTTAAGCCTTGATTATGCAATGCTATTATTTGGGCCCTCGTAGCCATATCAATATTTGAACGCGAACTCATGATAAAAATAAATATTAAAAACTTGTAAACGCAATCGTAACTGAACTCACTCATAGATAGTAAAGAACATTATGATTGAACAAAAAGATTTAATTTTTACACAGTCAATATTAAACTACCCTCAATTCTTTTGAGATTTATGATACGGGTTAAAGTCACTTAACAACTTCAATATAATAAAGAGAAGGATAATTTCAACTCAATGCGTAATGACGCAATGGTCCAGTGGCTAATGGTATCGGTAAATTTTATGCCACCGAGTTCGAATCCTAGTTATTACGTGCTTTGCTTTATAAGGTTTGTAATGTCGTAGGAGAATTTGTGTTAAAATTGAGTAATATTGTAACTAGCAAAAAACAAGATAATGTTCTTGTATATTTTCCAATCCAACTACTATACTAGCGCCATCTATGTCATCCAAGACATATTATTAAGGCGATGAAACCCTGTACAAACGATTTTGGTTTGGAACTCTCCATGCACTTCTGTCTTCATGTGTACATCGAACTAAACTCTCAATAAAATTTCCTTACTTTTGGCTATGAGAATCTTAAAGCTATTCTGCAAAAAAAATCTCTTAATTTAAAAATAATTTTGACAGAACTAAAATCGAATTTGACAATCGCGACTCCACGTGGTACTGGTTTGCCCTACCCCGTGATTTTTTTTAGAGCCGGAGGCGCGCAGAGGGCAGCCTCGATGTGTTTTATATGGAATGTTTCACTTTTTGTATACAAAATATGAAAAATTATTACCTACATAACAGTTTACATAACAGTGGCGCAGATACAATCATCATTAGAGGGAAGCTGAAGAAAAAATCGTTCAGTTCCAATAAACTCAGACAAAATACTGTAGGTTTTTAATCTTATGATGTATTAAACTGATATTAAATATAATTGTGTAATATGTTGTGATACACAGTTACACACACAGGTGTACCATATTATTTGGCAATAGTAGACATTAAGAAGAGTGGTTTTTCCGAAGGGAAGACGATAGGAATCGGGTTGTATGAAGGCTTCGCCCCTGCTACATAATGAATTTTAGGGGTTTATGCGTCTTTTAAAGGGGGTCGAAATTTTCATCATTTTTGCGAAAGGACACACCATTTTCGAGATATAAGCAAAAGAAAAGAAAAAAAAGATACAGTACCGTTTTTGCACCTGAAGTCGAAGTGTTGGTGTGAATTTTAGTTCATGACAACTAGTTTTATTCTACATCTTTTTAATCGCGATTAAAAATAGTCAGACAATCAAAATTTTATGTGAAAAATGTCAAATTCAGAATAGCAAAATTGCCATTTTCAATAGATTATTAACTCAGTGCCATCTTAGTGCTGTCAAACTAAAATATAGTTAAGTTGGATTACTGTAGTCAATTTCAGAATGGAAAATCGTCGTTTGACAGGAATAAACTAAATTTTGGTAATTTTTAGTCTAGTTTAGATTTAATTGGTGACAAGAGAATCGGCACCAATTTCTAAAAAATCGAAGAACTGTCACAGCTCGGTAATCGACCCCTAGTTTTGACCCCTAGTTAACCCTTTAACCGCCTACGATGGATTAATCCGACAAATATTTTCGTGTCCATTTCGCCAGGGTCGTATATTTACGACCAAATATCGTAATGATTCAAGTTGCCCGGCGCTGGGGGCACGACAACTGATATGAAGTCGGGCGGTTAAAAGGTTAAAATATACGACCCTGGCGAAATGGACACGAAAATATTTGTCGGATTAATCCGTCGTAGGCGGTTAAAGGGTTAACTGAACTTAATTTGTTGCTACCTAATGACCGTACGTATAACGTATAACCCCGTTCAAAGAATAGGTAGAATTTCCATGTCGCCCAGTATAAGTCAATAGTTATTTCGTTACTTGTTTGGGTTTGCATAAAAAAAGAGTATCAAAAATGGTTTTTCCTTATGTTTTAATCCATTTTGACGTTCAAATTATGGATACTGCACCTGAAGTAGCCACGCAAGCTGTGGCACTTCTTCAGTCTGGGTTTAGTCAGCGAAACATAAGTGCATAACTTCATTTAAGTCGTTCTGCCGTTCCATCCGTGCCGTACCATCGATACCTGGAGACTGGCGGCTTCGTGCGCCGTCCAGGAGGACCACGAAACCGGGTCACTACAGCACGACAAGATTGTATTTACCACCAGCCTGCGTAATCGTCGTAGTACAGGTCCATGAACAGCTTCGAGGCTTTAATGGATTGATTGTTAGCTCTCGAACTGTTAGAAGGCGACTCGAAGAACGTGGCCTGAAACCTCATAAGCCAGCCATGAAAGGCACGCGTAGGCACATGGGCTCAGATACAATGTTAAGAAAAGTGAAGTACTGGTATTCAAAGCAGGCACTAAAACCTACCTGCTTGCACCATAGCTGAAACTTCGCGGAAGCCCTTTAAACCAGGCTACACCGTTCAAGTATCTGGGCCACTGGATGCCCGAGGACCTTAAAGACAGCCTGGACATAAGCGTGAGCGCAGACCGTTGGCTGTCCGCTGCAATATGTTGGCTCGCAGATTTGCGAAATGTTCGACTGAAGTAAAAGCTACACTGTTCACAGCGTACTGTCAGTCGTTCTAGACATGCGGTCTGTGGGTCAACTACACGCAGAGGACATGCAGCACTCTGCGCGTTCAATACAACAATGCATTCAGGGTGTTGATAGGGTTGCCGCGCTACTGCATTTCTTCCGGCATGTTCGCAGAAGCGGGCATAGATTGCTTTCACGCCATCATGCACAGGGTACGCGGCAGCCCCAACAGCATCCTGAGCACTATAGCGGGCAGGTGGGACAGTCCCATACTGGGCATTGGATACGCCTACATGCCACTGCGGCGTATAATTAATAATTGTTTTGTTTTTTCTGGTAGATGTAAGTACTAACATTAGAAGTTGTGTGTTGTACTAACTTGTATCTTGTTATTGTTGTTGGACTTTGTCTAAAATAAAAGAATTTTATTTATTTATTTACCTATTTAATAGTCCCAAACTCACACGAGCTCACAGAATGGCGCGCCTACAGTTTGCACGCGAACATTTGCATTGGACTCACCATCAATGGAGCCAGGTTCTTTTTACGGATGAAACCAAGATTATGCTGTATGGCAATGGTGGACGTAGGAAAGTCTACTTAACTGAAGACAGGGAGAACGTTTTCAGCAATGTTGCATTGAAGAGAAGGTGAGTTATGGCGGTGGACAGTCTGGGGTGGAATTTCTACTAAAAGAAAAACTGGCCATAAGGTTGTGACGGGATCACGGTTGCCACCACTAAATAGCGACCGATACATTCGGCAAAGCCTAGAGGCTCATGTGATGCCATATGCTGAGTTTGTGGGCCAGGATTTCATTTTTATGCATGATAATGCAAGGGCGCACATTGCAAGAATTGTTCGACAATACCTGCACGACGTTAGTATCGCAGTAATGGAATGGCCAGCAAGAAGCCGTGATACGATTCCAATAGAGCACTTATGGGATGAGCTGAAGAGGCGTGTTCGAATTAACCAACCAGCTCTAGAAACTTTACAGGAGCTGAAAACTGCCATCTGGGAAGTATGGGAGAACATTCAACGGCATGTCATAGTGGCATTAATTAATTCCATGCCGAACCGCATGACGGCCGTCGTAAATGCTCTTGGAGATAACACAAATTACTAAATAAATGTTTTCTCTGTGTAAACTATTGTTTAAAAAATAAAAATCGACGCTAATCTTGCCCCTGAGTAACTCGAAAAGACGACTCATTGCAGTATGTAGACTGTTAGTATTTCAATTTCAAACGGATATATGATAGTGAGTGATTGGCTTCGAAACTACATTTTTTTCTTTGTAGGTACTACCATTATTTAAAAAGATAGAGACCTTTAAACAAAAATATGCCAGGTTGGCTCGATTCAGGTGTCCGGGAGTGTATTATGTTGATAGTATTAAGTATGATGATTGAATTCACCACTAATCATTCATATATTTGTCTAAGTAATAAAAAAATTCTATCTTATAAAGCTAATATTTCAATCGTCAGATGGTAACTTTTATGCAAAACTTGTCAAACCATCACAATAACTTTATCTATCCCCTAGATAAAAGTTATCAGAGACGATTTCTAAATCATACTTATAATCCAGATGTAAAACTATTTCATTTAATTGGCAGACTTAATGAAGTACCTAAATTCCATGGAATTCTGAATCACTTCCTAGAAAACGTTCCAACATGGGAGGAGTATTGTAATTTGCCTAATCCACACGAACATCCTTTGCCTTCACCGTGGGACAATAAGCTTAACATGTTTGAGGTAACAAACATACCTAGTTAATAATGGATAATATTTTTGTGTTCACCAAAAATCTAAAGGTACATCTATGTATGCTCCCCGAAAAATACTGATCGTGCACCAAATATTCCTGAATGTTACACAAAATATTTAGTATGCATCCTAGTACCGTATACCCATTTACATATTTTAGGTTAGGTTAGGTTAGGTTAGGTTATATTTAGTATGCATCCTAGTACCGTATATACCCATTTACATATTTTAGGTTAGGTTAGGTTAGGTTAGGTTTCATTTTTTATTAATAAAGCTACATTGGACATTAATTGGTGTTTGATTCAAATACATTTTGCAGTGCATTATCTGAAGTAAAACTAAAAAAATAAATGCTTGTTTTTAAAATTAGGTGTATTACTATTTTTACAAATTTGCAACAGTTGTTAAATAGATGCTCGTTATGACATATTTTAATGAACATATTTTGGTGCACATTCAGTATATTTGGTGGAACACAGGCAAAATTAGGTAAATGAAATGGGAATAAATTGAAGTACTTTTAAATACCATCCGTTAATAATAACTTTACAAGATTAAATCAAATACATACGTTAATATAATATTAATGTTAAATAATATTTATTCCTACAGACATTGTTAGTAATAAGGTGCATGCGTTTGGACATGATGGTACCGGCAGTTCAAAATTACGTCTCAGGTAAGCGTCATCATCATCACTTGCTGGGAGTATAATGAAGTAATTTTAAAACACATGTAATTTTTTTAAAGCTGTAATCGGCCGTAAATTTGTGGAGCCCCCACTTTTTGACCTGGCGTCTTCGTACGCCGACTCTCACTGCTGTATCCCCCTGTTGTTCGTGTTGACACCCGGCTCTGATCCTATGGAGACACTACTGAAGTTTGCAGACGACCAGGTAAACGACATCTACCATTTAAATAAGTCATCATCATCATCATCAACAACTAAACCCTTTTTTGTAAACTGAAGCATAAATAAAAACTTATCTTCCTGGTATTGTCCCATGTTACTTGGGGTTGGCAACACATTTTTTTCTTCTATCCTCCGCTGTCAACAGTCAAGACTATCATTCACTTCCTTTTTTCAAACCATTCCTTTCCCTCTCCATTCATATAATATTCATCACTCTTTTGGTCATAAGCGTTTTATCCCTCCTCATCATGTGCTATGGGTCCAGAAAAGTTAAAAGAGAATTGTTTATCTTGATAAACAATTCCGTTTTAACTTTTCTTGAACACCATATTAATGAGTAATAAAGTTTATTCATCTGATGCCCTTTTAATAATGTAATAATATTTATCAGGGTTTTGGTTCGTCCCGTTTGTTTTCCCTGTCTTTGGGCCAGGGCCAGGGCCCTATCGCAGTCAAACTTATTGAGGAAGGCGTTCGGAGCGGCACATGGGTGGTGCTGCAGAACTGCCACTTGGCTAAGAGCTGGATGCCCATGTTAGAAAAGGTAATGCATCAACATCACCGCTTTTACCGTTGAAACTATTCAATAGGTTTGGTGTTGTCATATCCTGTCGTCGATGCAGTTTTCAAGAGGAATCTAGATATTTTTAAATGTTGACCCTTTTGCAGATCTGCGAAGGGTTGACTCCAGACGCCACACATCCAGACTTTAGGCTTTGGCTTACGTCATACCCTGCTGCTCATTTCCCGGTGTATGTACTGCAAAACGGTGTCAAAATGACCAATGAGCCGCCAAAAGGTAATGTTTATGGCGCATTGTTTATTTACAAATTGAAAGATAATATAGGGTCTATGGATAATAGGATAATATGGATAATATAGGGTCTTTCAACAAGGACGGGTCGATGTTAAAATTGAATAAAACAAGATGTGTGTGAGATATTAACGAAATTTATTTTTTATTTAAAAGGCCCATTTATGCCATTATGGATGGAATATGACATCGTTCAAATGTCCGCCATGGCTTCGTATGGTGGCACGAATGCGAGAGGTCCAAATTTTAATGACTCTGCTGCATAGATCCGGCTGAATCCGAGCGATGGCCTGCGTTATGTTGGCTTTCAGGGCAACGGTCGAATGTGGTTTATTGGCATAGACCTGCGACTTCAGAAAACCCCACAAGAAAAGTCAAGCGGAGTCAAATCACACGATCTTGGTGGCCAATTCACGTCACCTCTGCGAGAGATAACTCTACCCTCAAACCGTTCATGCAGAATGTCGATTGTGTCGTTCGCTGTGTGGCAAGTAGCGCCATCTTGCTGGAACCACATGTCGTTCACGTCCATATTGTTCAATTTAAGCCAAAAGAAATTGTTTATCATTGATCTGTAGCGCTCGCCGTTGACGGTGATGGCCTCGCCAACGTCGTTTTCGAAGAAGTACGGACCAATGACGCCGCCACACCAAAATCCGCACCAAACAGTAACTTTTTGTGGATGCAGTGCCACCTGGTGAACCTCATGTGGGTTGTGGTCATCCCATATACGGCAATTTTACTTATTAACAAAACCATTCATCCAAAAATGTGCCTCGTCGCTAAAGATTATTTTTCGGCCAAAATCGGGGTCCTCTTCCAAGCGTTTCGATGCCCATTTAGCGAACACACGGCGTTGTCTATGGTCATTAACTTTGAGCTCTTGGGTCAGTTGGATCTTGTACGGATGCAGACCCAAGTCCCGACGCAAAATTCTCCAAGTTGAGGTCTGCGAAAGGCCGAGTTCTTGAGCACGGCGAGATATCGACTGCCTCGGAGTCTCCTGAACACTCTCACGTACAGCGGCGATGTTCTCGGCCGATCTGGCGTTCCTTTGACGTAAAGGTGTTGGTTGGTTGTTTACCGAACCGGTCGTCTCAAATTTAGTCACCAATCGTTGGAGAGTGGACTTTGAAGGGCCACCGCGTCTGCCGTAAAATGGGCGCAATGCGCGCAACGTTTGCACTAACGAACACTCATTTTGATAATAAAGTTTTATCATTTGCACATGCTGCTCAACCGTGTAACTTGCCATGGTGATTTGGCATCAGTGACTGAATAAGAAAAAACAGATTTGACAGATGCCGCCAAAACAAAATGGCCGCCACAGATTATTAACATCGACCCGCTCTATTTGAAAGACCCTTTAGTTTTAGATATGCTTTAATGTTCTTTTCATGTTCACGATTGCTTTCTTCCTTATTTATTTGCTTGTAATGTCATTTGGTTTGTGTATTAAAAACTAGGACTGCGAGCGAACATCGCTCGATCGTACAGCAGCGATCCTATCAACGACCTGGAGTGGTTCGAGGGCAACAAGCAATCTGAATACTTCAAGAAGCTGCTGTTCGCACTGTGCTTCTTCCACGCCGTGGTCCAGGAGAGGAGGCAGTTCGGCCCGCTGGGCTGGAATATTCACTACGAGTTCAACGAGACAGACCTCAGGATCAGCGTCACGCAACTCTATATGTTCCTCAATGAATACGATGTGAGTAGGGATTAGGCTGGTGTGAATTGATTGCTAAATAAATTGACTATCAACTTTTTTAACAAATAACATCAAGCCTTGTTTCCCCGAAGGGTTGGGCAGAGGTGTACCGATAGTACACCCGCATTTCGCCAGTTAATAAGTCATCTCCACATCCGCACCTTAGGTACTGGATAAGATTGATTCCTTATTCTGCTTAACCTATCACAGTCCACTGCTGGACATAAGCTACTCCCAAATTGCGCCACAATCACCGGGTTCTCCGCCTTCCATATCCAGTTTGGCCCCGCCATTTGTCCTACGGTAGGTACAGTTGCCGATTGTTGATGGTTGAGACTGAATGATATGGAAAATATTTTGTACCCAGGACGTGCAATTCATAGCACTGCGGTATTTAACGGGCGAGTGCAACTACGGCGGCCGCGTGACTGACGACTGGGACCGGCGCACGCTCAACACCATCCTGTTCAAGTTCTACAACCCTAAGGCCTTAAAGGAATACGATTACCCTCTCGACCCTTCAGGTGAGCCAGCAACTTTAAATGGCCCTTTTATAAACCGTAGCACGGAACGACATGATACGATTTTACTACCAGGATCCAATGTGAAATGAAGAATTGAATTGTGTGACGACATTGTTCGTTCTCGGTCGACGATAACGTTATACGTAGTCATCATTTTTTTCTTTATAAAAGCATTCCAATCCACTGTTACCGTTACAAGAGCGCCCATTGGTCATTTCCCATACAGATCGCTGCAGATTGGTCTGCGGAAAGAAACGGTTACAATGTTTTACCCTTTTCTTTATGTGCATTAGTTAGCACCAATCGGTACCGACTTGTCTTCACCGGAAACCCACGGCTTTATGCAAGCACCATATGACATGTAAAAGATAATTATTTCGACAGGCGTGTACCACATCCCGACCCTGAGGGAGCACGGGGAGTTTGTGAACTTCGCGCGCTCGCTGCCGGCCGCCACACCGCCCGCCGTGTTCGGCTTCCACCCCAACGCAGACATCACCAAGCACTTCCGAGAGGCCGAGGAGCTGCTTGACACGGCTATAATGACCCAGGTCACCTGCAATATTTCACACCATTTAATTATTCAAGCTAGGACTATGAGGCGCCGTTTTATCGGATGCTGCACATGTTTTTATAATTTTATGCGAAGAGCATTGACACAAACTCATTGCTACTAATTGTTCATGGCTTGGTTAGAATACATTTAAATCAATCAGCAACGTGGTAATGGCAATGGCTGGTCAAGGTGTGCCGGACAGATAGTTACATAAGCATCGCTGATGAATGGTAAAACAATAAAATCAAACTAAATTAGATTTATTGTAATTAGATTTAGGGCTGATTTTTCAATCGTCAGATAACTTTTACCTGAGGAATAAATATGGCGGTTTGACACATTTTCTATACAAAAGCTGTCAAAACATCAAACATATTCCCTAGATAAAAGTTATTTGACGATTGAAAAATCAGCCCTTAGAAACTTAATATTTATCTTTCAAAGTACCTAGAGCTCATCATAATCATATTATGTAGTGTTATTAAATATGCTGTTGTACTGAAAATATTGTTAGCTGCCTAATGTAATCCATTTATATCATGTGGTATTTCTTGTTTCATCCATCGTCGGTGCAATGGGGCAGGATCGTGTGGTAAGACATTTGAATTAATCAGAATTGTCCATTTTACTGAAAGTAATATCATTAATGTCGATTTCTCATTTCCATGCCTGAAAGGATCTCGAGAAAAAGTACCAGGTAAGTGAGATTTATACCTTGCAAACGTTTAAGCGAACAAAAGTTATGCTCAATTTTATAAGTATCTACATTATATAACGAAATAAAAAAGTAATTTAAAAAAATTAAATCGACTTCAAAAAGAAATTAACTCAAAATTATGAAATTAATTTAATTTCGGAAGACATTTCTTTGTAGTTTAAATTACTTTTTATTTCGAAATTTTCAGTTTTAAGTAAAAACTGGAATACTTGTTTCTAATAAGTATTCCAGTAATAGTATAATAGTTTTGTTGTAAATATTGCACTTGAATTTGACCAAGGTTTTGAGATGTTTTCCCTTTGACACCACACCCGTAGCTCGTATCAATAAGGCAGGCCGTCACACTTACACGTATTAGTCACTATCTTGAAAACTGCTGAACCGACTTTGATGAAACTTGCACTGTTCCCTAAGTTGAAGTAAATGTAAGCTAATAAAAACACAATCATAATCCGGTTAATAGTTTCGGAGAAATGCGTGGACAAACATACAAACATACACCTATAAAATTTTGTATATTTGATTGGAAGCCCTTAATAGATTATCATATGTCAATATCTTGCAGTTCCAATAATATCACATACATACTTGTCGAACTGATAACCTTCTTCTTTTTTTGACGTTGGTTAAAAATTATGGCTAATGTAAGAGTTAGCACCTAGTGAAAAGATATCGCTTCGACATGGCGTAAAACTAATTTATTTTGTAAGGAAAATGGATTATAATCACCCATCGTATAACATAACTCTAGCGCAATGTTTTTGACCTTTTTTTGTTTTTTTTTTAATATTGAAGATTGCGCAATGATTAAACAAAAATTTGAGTCAGTTAAATGTATACTAACTACCAGGGGCGAAGCCTTCATACAACCCGATTCCTATGGGCTTCCCTTCGGAACAACCACTCTTCTTAATGTCTACTATTGCCAAATAATATGGTACACCTGTGTGTGTAACTCTGTATCACAAGACATTACACGATTATATTTAATACCATTTTAATACATCATAAGATTAAAAACCTACAGTTTTTGTCTGAGTTTATGACAACTGAACAATTTTTTTTTCGGCTTCCCTCTCATGATGATTGTATCTGCGCAACTATATATTTTCACACCTTGTGTTTTAACACCTAACACCGTATGTTTTCATTGCACCGTGTAGGATCAGTATTGCGCAGGTCTTGCTCACGCGAAAACGTTGAAGCTTATTGAGCCGTCAATGTTATTACGTGATAATAATAGATCGTTTGAGTGCAAGGGCGTATCCAATCATAATGCGCAATATAAATATTGGGCCTAGTTATTGTAGGTGTAGCGGCCCGCTTAATATCTAGATTAGTATATATCAAAATCAGCGCTCACAGTTGCCGTTAAGCTTCCACAAACTAAAGACTATGTACATAAAGTAAAAAAAATACACACATAAAAAATATATCCGTGTTCTAACATAGGACATGGCCGTCGCCGGTGATGCAGAGATAACACCAGAGATGCAAGCGATGGCCATTGCCGAGGACGTGTTGAAACGGCTGCCAGCCAAGATCCTGACGGGGCAGTCGCACGAGGGGGACATCAAGCAGTCGGAAATGACGCCCATGTCCATTGTGGTGATACAGGAGGCCGCACGATACGAAAGGCTGGTTAACGTGGTCAGATCCAGTGCTAGAGCCGTCATTGGAGCTGTGCAGGGTAAGTTTAGAAAGAAGGAAGAAAAGAAAATAAATTTATTTGACCCAAGTTAGGGCACACAATAAACACACATAAAAACTTAGTATAAACAGCTTCCCACACCAGTTGTATGAAGTGACTTTTGTGATGTTTTGGCCAGGTTTGGTTATGAAACAGTTTTTGACGTTAACATTGTTCCAACAGCAAATTCTTTTGCAGAATTCTTTTTATGGAAATTTTATTTATTTATTTATTAATAATCAACTTATATTTACAGTTTGCACCCCACACAAGTTTTCGGTCCATACTAGTACACATACAATCACAAAATTAAGTTAAATTACATAAAACTAGACAAAATATGAAATTAAATGAAAATGAATGAAATTAAACAAAATAAGATAAAATTAGATAAGATTACATAAAGTAAGTAAAAATTAAATAACATTAAAAATTAGACAACATTAGATAAAATTAGATATATATTGGAATAAAAAACAAAATACAAATTAATTAATCCATGGAGATTGTACTGGGAGTGGCAATGGACTCCAGGTATCGAGTAGCAGTGTTCAGGAAACTCAGTTCAGTACTCGCAAAGACATCTAAGGATTCATCATAGAGCAAAATGTTGTTAATATGGGTGAGAGCTAGGTACAATGGACTGGTCTTAAGGACTATGGTACTGGTTTGATGTACTGAGAATATAGGACGTTGGCGAGGGCGAAGTGTGTGTCGAATGGGTAGTGGGATGTTAAAGCAAATGTATTGTAGTAAGGAGGAATTGAAGTGGGCACCACGAATTAGGCGGATGAAATATTTTATCAGACCAAGATTTCTCTTTACTTCTAAACTTTGGTAACCCATCATACCTAGCACAAATTGTGTTGGGTACATGTAGAGGTAATATCCATAAAGTTTTAAGTAGAGGTAACGGACACAAGACTTCTGAACCTTTGCGATGACCAGTGTATACACTTTTTCATGGGGGTTCCAGATTTCACTGTTAGTCTCCAGCAAACTGCGGATGAAGGAGTTGTACAATTTGGTTATGGCTTGATAATTAGTAAATATTGTGGCCTGGCGCAAGACAAAACCCAAGTTTTTGCGGGATTTGTTGCAGGTCTGTATTATGAGCTGGTTAAATGTAAGGTGTGGATCAAAGTGAGCACCCAGATCGCATACGGTTAAAACGCGTTTCAGGGGCTCATTGTTCATAGTGTAGATGTTGTGTATAGGTTGTGTGGCTTTTGAGTAGGTCATGACCGCGCATTTACTAATGTTTAGGTTGAGGTTGTTTATAGTGCTCCAAGTGTGAATGTTGTCGATGTTGAGTCGCAGGGAGGCCGTATCGCTAGAGTTAGCCACTGGAAGTGCAACTTTGACATCATCAGCATACGTTAAGACTGTAGAGTGTTTACATATGTGGGAAGATCGTTAACCTACTATCAGAAAAAGAAGGGGCCCGAGGTTATAGACTAGTCTCCCGGTGTACTTTTCTTAGTAAAGTGTTTTTTACGATACCTTTCTAAATAAGCTATTTCCTACATAGTACTTTTGTGTGGGAAAACTTAAAAAAATATATGCTCAATTATTTATTGCATTCACAATGTATAGGTAGGTACTTAGGTGGCAACTTAAAATTTTATGAGATCATTATGGACACTGTCGGGTACAGCAAAATAGTAGGAGAGAGGAAGGGAGCTGCTGTGCGTTGTCAACTAGTCGATCACAAAATTGTTTACTGTTTAAAGACTTTTAGAAAACTTGTTGACCAACCAGAGACCACAAAACTGTTTAAATGCAGATTTTGCTCATTACATGCAAAAAATGCATTTCCATAACAATATCGTTTTCACGTATGGTACAGGCGTAAGCGTTCTGACCGACATAACGGAGGAGGTGCTGACGAGCATGGTGCGCGGGCGCATCCCCGCGCTGTGGGCTGAAAAGAGCTACCCCTCGCTCAAACCCTGCGCTTCCTACTTCAACGACCTGCTCGCAAGACTCGAGTTCTTGCAGGTATACATATTTACCATATTATCTTTATTTAATTAAGAGCCATTTTTTTAATCGCCAGAAACTTTTTATTTGAGGAGTAAATATGTCAGTTTGACAGCTTTGGATTTGTATAGAAAATATGTCAGACCATCATATTTATTCTTCTGATAAAAGTTATCTGACGATTGAAAAGCCCAAAGAAGAGCGGCACGAAGAAGATGGCGGGACGAGTTGGACGTAACACCTTGACCACTTGCGCCTGGCGACCTTTCTGCGTGTGAGTATCAAACGCATAGCTTTTACTACTTAGCTAGGTACGCTCAGTTTTAATTGCGGTAGTATTTTTATATTCGGGATTCAATCTATCCGAACAAAATGTAGTTTTCCTTTTAGAACACATTCAGATATTGCTTGGGATTGGAGCCATGCCTGCGTTATACCTACTCATGCACGTGTGCACGTACAGATCTGACTCTGAGCTCACTCGTGTGATCATGTCACATGGCTGATTCCAGAAAATGTTAGGGTAATTTCATTTCTGTATCACGCTATGAATCTTAAGGTGTGTAAAACATTCAGTGAAATTTTGACGATTGAACTTTATTTTTAAATTATAATACTTGTTTACTTTTTATGCAACTGCAGGTGCACTGTAAATTGGCCCTAGCTAGTTAATTTCATACCATAGAGCAGTGTTCTGTCAGCAAGTCTTGCTTACACGAGGAGAGATTCTCGTCCGTTGAGACGCGAGAATGTTCATGCGAGACAAGAAGGCTACAATCTCCAAGAGGTTTATCACCAGTGATCGGAATAGGTAGTGCTAATTTTCCTAAACTTCGAGGAAGGAAGTAACATAGAGTGGATAATACCTCCTCTAAAATCCCGGAATAATTTTAATGACGTTTAAATCCCGGGATTTAAAATCACGAATTATTTATTGGACTTTATTTGTAGTTACAAATTATTGATTTGAAAAATCATAACATTTTTTATGGTAACACACGCACACACTTATATTTGTAATTTTTTTTTGGTGTACATAGTAGAGAGTATTCTATCTATCTATAAATAAAGTCCAATAAATAATTCGTAGTTTTTAAATCACGGGATTTAAACGTCATTAAAATTATTCCTGGATTTTAGAGGAGGTATTATCCACTGTATGTTACTTCCTTCCTCGAAGTTTAGGCAAATTAGCACTACCTATTCCGATCACTGTTTATCACATTCATGTGTTTAGACTAAAACTCCAAGTATACGTTGGCCGAGCGCGCTCGGCCAACGTATACTTGGAGTTACAACTGGGCGTTTTTGCGTGTATTTACCGTTTGCGAACAAATGCTCGCCGACGATCCGTCGATGTCGATTTTTCGTGCACGAGTCAAAGGAAATTAGGCGCAAGCCGTAAACAGCGATTACACGTTTGCCGAGCATTCAAGTTCACATAAAAGCTTCGGAGTAAACAGTAGTGTCATTGTAAGTACAACGAAATTTTAAATAAGTGATTTTTTACTTTTGCGCCATCTTTTTTTAATCACTCGTCTTTGATACAGATGTGAATAAAAATTAAAAGCGCTGCACCAGTAAATTACAGTGGCCGCGATTGCCTCTACGTCCATCTTGCTTGCCAACGCAACACAAAATGAAACGCGCCAACGTGTGAACATCGTCATTAAAATTTGTTTAGCGCGCTCGGCCAACGGGCGCGCCCAACGTAGACTGACTGGGAGCTTTAAACTCATCGTGTTAACGGAGCTTTACTAAGCGAGAGTAATGTTGTCAGCACTGGCATCAGTTCGGGCCGCCGACGGTGTTCTGGCTGTCCGGCTTCTACTTCCCGCAAGCCTTCCTCACGGCCGCCCAGCAGAGCTACGCGCGCAAGTACAAGATACCCATCGACCAGCTCGCCTTCCACTATGAAGTAACTAGCTTCGAAACTATACCTAATAATAACTTACACAGACCTCTATTTTGCATCACTGTCAAAATCACAGTGATCTTTATTTTAATTAAAATAAGGTTACTGTTGGGTTGCTGCCACTGATAAAATCCATCTGCCTAGCCTTTTCCCAACTGTGTTGGGGTCGGCTTCCAGTCTAACCGCATGCAGCTGAATACTAGTATTTTTAACCCCCGCCGGAAACAAAGGGGTGTTATATCTATGTCTGTCTGTCGCATCGTAGCTCCCAAACGGCTGAACCGATTTTTTTTGTTTTGTTTGAAAGGTGGCTTGACCGAGAGTGTTCTTTTCTTAGCTATGATTCAAGAAAATCTATTCAGCCGTTTGAAGATTATCAGCTCTTTTCTATTTGATGAATGGATGTCAGCATCTTCCACAGTTCTTGTCGAGGCGAAATTTGGTATTCTGTTTCTTCACCACACATCACATATGTGATGGGGTCACCACAATTTGTTTATTGGTGTTTTTTACCTTAACAGTACGGCCGACGCTTAACACCATAGGTTCGAGTTAAAGATACCGCATTTTAACTTCTAAACAAAAAATGATGTAGTCAATCCGTCTACAAATAGATAAGTGCATCAAAAGTTGGAGAATAAGTACACACTTATTCCACTGAAACGATGTAATACAGGTACAGAAGAAGTTCGAGTTTGCGGAGCCACCGGTGGAAGGCGTGTACATCCAAGGCCTGTTCATGGAGGGCGCGCGGTGGGACATGCACGCTATGGTCGTCGAAGAGTCCATCCCCAAGATACTGTACGACGAGTTCCCACCGGTTAGTATTTACACTTAACTACCTATTCACCATCTTAGCCACTTTGATTACAGATAAGATATTGTTGCACTCACAGAACTGATAAACGAGGTTAGAAAGGAAATAGTTCCCGATTTGTATTAGAACGCGTGTCGCCGCTTGTCCCCCACTCTGTAACTCCACTACAAGCAAGAGACCAAAACGTACGCGCATTACGCACACAAACAAACCACACGCACTTAGATCGCGAGTTTGCTGTTGGTTCTCGTACTAACGCAAACACTGCGCTTGACGTACACTGACACACGCGCAAAAGCAATTTATTTCTAATACATGTTACGGGGACCAAAAGGTCGATTATCTATATCGATAAAATTACTGTTATTTTGTTACTTTAGGTTTTGCAATTTTTCGCTTTAATTTCGGGACGGGGTACGAATAGTGTGGATTTCCTAGATACATATACATAAATAATAATGTCAAATATTTTTTTTTGTTTTTTGCTAATTGCAGCTCTGTTTTACGTCATAATTAGGTACTTTATATTTACTAGAAATAAACTATAACATGTCAATTATCAATGTATATTATGACCTAGATGAGTATTGAATATATACATTATTGAGTAACCTTTACGGTCGCAAATCGTATTTTGAATAACATAAAACGTAAAGCAAAGCTATAATTTGCAAAAAAAGAAAGAAAATTTGAATTTTACGGCCATATCGAATGTTTTCCGTTAGATCTATTGAGATAAATTTCGTTTAGTGTGAATTACCCTGTGAATTTTAATTGCAATTTTATTTAATGACTGTACTAATTATAAGGACCCTTAAAGGCTCTCACACAAAACCACGATGCAACGCGAATTCGCAGTTTTGTGTGGGAGCCCTTGACCTGCTGAATCCGCTGAAGCCAAAAGGTGTCCCTGGGTAAAAATGTATTTATTAACTCTGCTGCATCATGTCATCTATCTATGTATATAAAAGGAGAAACTGACTGACTGACTGACATATCAACGCACAGCCGAAACTACTGGGACTAGGAGCGTGAAATTTTGCACACGGCTTTCTTTTACAACGTAGGAGAGCACTAAGAAGGGGTTTTTGGAAACTCAACCTTTAAGGGAGTGAAAAGGGGGGATTTGGTTGTATGAATTCAATTACGAAACAATCGCTAAAAAGTGCAAAATTACTTTAATTTCGTAACTCGGTGTCTTTGGATCTGTATTTTAGGTTTATGCAACTGACTTTCGAAATTAAAGTTATTTTTCACTTTGTAGTGGATCGGTTTATAATTGATCTATGTTACAATAGCCCAATGACAACTGCTCATCACCTTTTACAAAATATTGCTTTTCCCGATGCAGGGACGTTAATTGTTGAGGAGTTCTCCTGGTACTTCACCATCAGCTCCACTTCACTTGACTTGACGAGCTTATTTTACTAAGTCGTCATCGTAATCGAATCGCAACCCGTGAAATACTTATTATTGAGTTGTTCCGGTGGCCATCTCACCATCTGTGGTCTTCGTCATCAGTTCCACTTCACCAAATGATGCTTTCCGAGAGCAAATGCACAAGTTACTATAAAAAAATACCCAAATCGCTATAGGTGTGCCTATAATATTTGAAGAGTTCCCTCGATTTCTCCAGGATCCCATCATCAGATCCTGACTTGATGACAATGAGACCACCTGGAAGGTATCTCCTTTCAAACAAAAAAAGAATTTTCCAAATCGGTCCAGCCGTCTTCGAGTAATCGGGGAACACACATAAAAAAAGGGTTCCGACGAACTGAGAACCTCCTTTTTTGAAGTCGGTTAAAATCATTCACAGCCAGAGTGCATCTCATGACAATTCCCATAAGCCCAAACACGGCTTTGATACATTGTTTTATTACGGAGTTCCGGTGCCTACCTTCCGGCTTCATCATCGGATCAGTTCCATTACCATTACTATACTACTACTACCACCACCATACTTCCACCATTCTACCATTTTCATCAGAACCATTTATTTAAATTTGCTTCGTTATAGTCGCTTAACTATCATAATTGAGATATCTTATCGCCACCCGTGAAATACTTATCATTGAAGAGTTCCCGGGGCCATCTGTGGTCTTCTTCATCACTTCCACTTCACCAAATGATACTTTCTGAATGCAAATGACTTGAAATGACTTGTTGATGAAAATACCAAAATCGCTGTGTTTGCTATGCATTTGAGGAGTTCCCTCAATTGCTCATGAGTACTATCATCAGAACTGGATTTTGATAAAAAATGGGACCAATCTGGAAGTATGTCCTCAAATAAAAAAAGAATTTTCCAAATCGGTTTATAAATGACGGAGTACTAAGGTAACAAACATTAAAAAAAACACACAACCGATTTGATAATCTCCTCCTTTTTTTGAAGTCTGTTAAAAAACCGACTGACATTTCGCCATATTATTCCAAATATTGAGATGCTATAAGAGTGTGTGATAACTTCCCTTGCAGGTGTGGTTAATCCCCATGAAGCGCGAGGAGGTCCCGACGGGCATGTTCTACAACTGCCCGCTGTACAAGACGGGCGACCGACGCGGCGTGCTCTCCACCACGGGCCACTCCACCAACTACATCCTCTACATGCTGCTGCCCACCAAGATGGAACCCGACCACTGGATCATGCGAGGAGTGGCCTTGCTCACGCAGTTACCGTTCTAGAATTTTCTCACAAGTATGTTCAGGGGCCCTTTCATCTTTAGTAGGGCAGTTGATGTGCAGGGTGTCACGTTGACATGACTGATAACAGTTGCACTGCACATAATTCAAAATTGCTTGACGCTTCTCACGATATATCACTATGTCTTAAGCTCCGTGCTCACATTCAGTATTACTCAAAAACAAGTAAAAATCAACGCCTGGACCGCAAAACTCACAACTCGAAGGCTCGCATCGAGTCGGCTCGATGAATTAAATAAATGTAATTTCCTTCGCAGCGAGCCGTCGAGCTTGACTCGAGCTTGTACGTGTCTTTCGAGTCGAGCGTTTTTTTTTTTTATAAATGGGGTAATCATAGAAAGTAATCTATTTAAATACATAATTACTTGTCCCGACCGATTCGTCAACGCAGAGCCTAAACCGCTGGGGCCACAAACTTGAAAATTTGGTACCCTTTTATGTTGTAAGCTTCCACTAAGGAAGGATTTTTGGAAATTCGAATTTTAAGGGGGTGAAAAGGGGGGATTTTGTTTGTATGAAAAATCTTATTTCTTGAGTCAAGTATTCGTGCCAAGATTATGAAGTTTTTCATTTTTTGTTTTTCTAAACTACCACCTAAACTGGGGACTGAGGGTGTCGAAGTTTGTATGGAAGGATTTTAATGCGCAGTCCGATTAACTCGAAACTGAGTATTTATACTTAAGACCGAAAATAAAGAGTAACGCGTATAAGGGTTTTTTTGAAAATCGGCACCTAACGGGGTACTAAAGTACGAAATCCATGCGGACGAAGTCGCGCGGGAAGTGCTAGTTTCATATAGCTTCAGGCATCCATAAATAATTGTTATAATCTACGTGATACAGCTTTTTAATCGAGTTCACATGGCTGTAATCAGAGCGGTGAACTAACCTTCTTATGTTTGTTCCTTTTATGTTCTTTAATTCGTGGAGTTTCTTGCCGGCTCTTCTCTATAGGAAGCGATCAATTGAAACCGTGCACCTAGCTTCTGACTTTACATAAATGCCCATGAAGGTTTAGGTTAAATAAAATATTTTGATTAGAATTTTTTTATAATTGAGAATTGAGAGACTTTCTAAATGCAGTCACTCTCTCCTTTGTTGAACAGACATATTTTGGCCCCAACGGTTCGGTGAATACTGAACGTCGTCGCGCGTCGCTCGAGAGATAAATGCTGAATGTGTGGACGAAAGCCGGTGCCATGATTTTCACTCGACTTGTTTGCTCGCTCGAGTAAACCGAGTCCGTATGTGAGTACGGAGCTTTATATCAGGTTAGACGTACTTATAAATAACAGCAGTGTAGCAACACATCTGCCGAACTGACGCCGCGTGGTCACGTAAAACTTATCCACGCGGAATTTAAGTCGCGTGCTACTTTTTTACCTACTTGTTTTATTAAATTATGAGAATATATTTGAAAAGACAATGTTTATCATGGTGATTGTTTACAATGCTAGCTTATTTATTGTTAGTAATTATCTTTGTCGTATCTTGGTCTAGTCACCTAAGGAATAATGTTGATTTATGTTTAATTTATTCATTATTATGTATGTGGAATTCGATCTATATTTTGTGTCTTAATAAATAAATTATGTCTAGGATTTAAATCTTTGAAATATTGTGGGCCTGATAAGATTCGGCTAAACATACCTATTTCGATATTGCAATCGAGCAAGAAAACCTTAAAACTTGTCTACTAGTATCTGAATCAAAACGGATAACTATTTTTTCTTAAATACAAGGTGTCTCAAAAGAAAGTTCACATTTAAATCTTTTTTTAAAAGAAAAGTCTTAGCTTTATTGAAAAAATATTTATTTTATATTGAAGTACACTGTTTGGGAATTTATTTTTTAAAAATAACATCGTCCAAATGTAAACCGTTGCGCTCTCGGTATTCATTTAGTCGGGCACTAAAATTGCCTATGACAGCTCGGCAGGTAGTCTCCGTGATGGCTGCCATTTCATGACGGATATTTTCTTTTAATTGTGCCAGGGAAGTCGGTTTATTAGCGTAAACTTTTGATTTGACATAACCCCACAGGAAAAAATCCATAGGCGTTAAATCGGGACTCCGTGGAGGCCAATTTATGTCACCTTGCCTGGAGATTAATTTGTTCGGAAAAATTTCTCGAACTCGAGGCAGAGATCTGTTGGACGTGTGTGAAGTTGCTCCATCCTGCTGGAACCATGTTCTTTGGTTGTAACCAGGAAAGTTTTGCAGTTGGGGTACGAAAAACTCGTCTAACATCTCCACATAACGCTCTGAATTCACTGTGAGTGTGCGTCCCCTTCCATCTTCAAAAAAGTAAGGGCCGATAATTCCTCGCGCCGACATCGCTGCCCATACGGTGACTTTGGGTGAATGTAGCGGTTTCTGATGTTTTTGTTTTGGGTTGGTTGCACTCCAGTAACGACAATTTTGCTTGTTTACATGCCCATTCAGGTGAAAATGGGCTTCATCGGAAAACAAGATGTTGGTGAACGTTGGAAAGCGCTCAATCATCTGATTTACAAAGGCAAGCCTCTGACCAGCATCTTGAGGCTTCAGTTCTTGCACTAACTGAATTTTGTACGGGTGCAGCTTTAAATCTTTGTGTAAAATGCGGCATAATGAAGATCTGTGCACATTTAAAGCAACAGCACGCTTCCGAATCGAGAGGTTTGGATCATCTCGAATAGACTGAGTAACACTGTCCACGTTTTCGGCTGTTCTTGATGTTCTTGGTCGCCCAGATTTTGGTTTCTCCAGAGTTGACCCAGTCTCTTCAAACTTCTCAACCCATTTTGCAATGAGACGAGTGCTAGGCGCATCATTTAAGTGACGAATATGTCGAATACTGCAGAATTTTCTACGCGCTACAGTCGCCGAATTACCGTTTTTGTAAAACTCACGTACGCACAACGCACGGTCCGCACCAGAGAAACGCTCCATAGCGACTAAATTCCCAAGAGCCAGACTACCGACTGACATACCCCCCGCGCCCCTCAGAATAGTTGCTTTCGCGTAATAAGATAAGCAAATGTGAACTTACTTTTGAGACACCTTGTACCTATGTGCTGCCTATTTCTTCGCTTCATGGATGGGCATTTTCGGTTTACTTGTTCTTTAAATCCAGTAGTGATTAATTCATTTCATAAACGTTTTACTATTATAAAAAAAACTAGCTTCCGCCCGCAGATTCGCCCGCGTGGTATGTCGATAAAAAGTAGCCTATGTCTTTCAAAGTATCCCAATGCCAAATTTCATCAAAATCGGTTTAGCCGTGAAAGCGTAACAAACATACACATTTATAATATTATATAGTTGGGATTATAATTATAACAAAACTGTCAAATTGCTAACCAGAAAATTAAAATGTTTCATTCCATATTTTTTTTCATTTGAGTTTCGTAATCGTAATTCGTCAATGTTATGACCTTTCTTTATGTTTTATTATTGCACATTGTACACTAGATGTCCTCTATTTTACTGCAAAGTGCCTACTTTTTTTACTTATTAGATTGTACCGATATGAAAAGACAACGTTTATAAATCATGGTTATTGTTTTCGACGTTAACTCTAAGTATATGTATATTCTTAGTAATTATTTTTGTTGTAACTTGGTCTAGTCACCTAAGAAATAACGTTGATTTTTGTTTAATTTATTCATTAGTGTGTTCTGTATGTGGAGTTCTATTTACATTTCACGTCTTAATAAAATAATTCGATGATAATAATGTTGTTTTAACTGTTTTCCTTTGCCACCTACCCTCTTCATATGATTTGATTAACTTGTAGGTTGCACATAATACAATTAGAAATTCCGTAAACAAAGAAGTTATGATCGTTGTACGGTTTTCACCATTCGTCTTTTACTGATTGATAGGATATGATTGAAACTAGGTATTTGACTTGATACGTGTATTGAGTCCACGACCTTAACTAATGATAAAATGTGGTGTTGGTATGACGCGGTCCGAAAGTGAACTGACTTGATGTAAAATGAATTTAAATTTGTTATAATTCAATTTTGATGAGAGTGCAATTACGCAATGTGCGGTCGCACCGTACAATCGTAGTTCCAAAATGTATCAACTTGTAACTTCGTTAAGCAGTCAGCAGTCATCTTCCTTCACCCCTAATGTTTAATAAGTTTGCTTCACATTTTTGTATTTGTGTTAGCCAAAATGATTCGGTTTTTGCACTAAATAATCGTTCATTTATTTAAGGCAATATTGACACAAAACGTATTCGACCAAGACTTAGTCATCTTTTAGTACTCTTTGGTCATTTTACTCTAGCATGCACCGTTTTTCTACAAATTACGAAAAATCGCAATTGAAGACACTGAAGCGTCTCGCGGAGGAGGGGGGAGAGTTCCTTATTTGAAGGGTACAACATAACACCGGTAAAAAACAATATTAATTATGCCATTTCGGTCATATATTCAAATCTATAATGAACGGCGTATTTCGTTATCTCATAACGTGGCTAGTTCTAAGCTAGTAAGCTCTTGTTACGTTCACAGCATAAATAAGACTAGTCTAACTTCTCGCGGTGGTATTGTTGTGAGCGTTATTGAAACAAAGAGGGTATTGTTTGCCTGAACTTTATACTATTGTTCTGGGATCATACGTACTGAGTAATGTGACGGCGAAGCTTCAATATGGGTTCTTGTAACTGACCCTACGGTTGAGGCCCCGAGAGGTTTGAATCACTTCATTTTTTTAATCGTAGTTTCCTAGGTGTGGGTATAATGCTTTGGAAAAGGTGCCTAGCTACTAGTTAGCTAGGCACCGGCACAGGCGTTTGTAATAAGAGCCCATTTACAAACCCGAGGAAATTGAACATTTGTCGTGGAATCTAGGGTAATGATATCGAAACGCTATGAAAACTAGTTTTGTAAATTCTTTGTTTCATATACATACTTTGACAAGAAGTCGAAACATACTCGAGTATTTGTGTATGCTAACTATGTAATAGGTAAAGTATGAAGTAGGCATGAAACTCAAGGACTGTTTCCTCACATGAACGTTCACGCTATAAGTAAATTGGCCGGGACGAAAATGGAAGTTTTCTTCCGAGGAATGAGGTCAATGTCATCGTTATCGTCCCGCGGTTTAATGCTCGGCCAAGGGGACCACAACGCTATAGTTATGGCGCGGGCATTACGAGAGCGGTGACTTTGCGATTACGTTGTCCTGTCATTTAGCACGAAAAAGCTCGCATCCCAGATACGGCATGTATTAAATAAGCGAGTAGTGGGCAGGGCGGGGGCCGGGGTGGCGGGCCGCGGGGCGCGGGGGCTGTAGTACGGGAGGCACTCGGTCTAGCGCGGCGTTGCCGGGGCGACGCGAGATATTGATCTGCGCGTTCATCCCCGCGCAGCATCCCTCCCGGCCGCTCTCCCCCCGCGCCCCCGCGCCTCCCGTGCCCCTCGCCCTTGATTCTGCCGCTCGACCACCGCCACCACGACCCCACCGCACCCCCCTACAAATACTTATTACATTTCGCACTACATACTCCACGTAATCCGATGAAGAAATTTCGCTCATGCTTTATAAACATGCCTAAGCTGCTAACCTCGATATTCTCCAACTTGCCAGCGTACGTAATACTTAAATTAAATGTAACGTTTTACAAGTCATACACGACTCGGGCTGTAATTTAAAAACATTGGAATTAGATTACTAGTTAAATCACTTTAGTCACTGACTGAATATGGCGAGGTAATAAGATTTACGGGAAGATACTGGAAAGGGTTTTCACTAAGTAAGAGAAAACAAAAACATTAGAAAAACGTTACTGCACAACATCATCCAAACGAAAGATTAACAGAGAATTAAAAGAAAGGACATGCGTAGAAATAAAATAACTTTTGATATTCGCCAATCTTACCACATAATGTAGGTGCTCATAATAAAATAAGTTTGCAAGTGAGTATGCAAGGAATTTTAAAACTATGGCTACAGTCTACCTACACAAGTTACTCATTGACGCAGAAAGTAGACGAGATCAATCCAGATCACACGAGCTATGCGGGTAATGTAATGTGTCGGAGAGCGCATAATCCATCGCAAGTGGGTGAGCAGTAATGTGTGAGGCGAGCGCTGTGTGGCACGCCATGTATTATGGTATTAATGCGTGGCTAACGCTAGGACCCGAGGCAAGCGATGTATACTTACGTCGGCGATTAGAGGTAAAACAGGTTCGAAAATCATGCGAAGTGCCATACAATGTGCCGCAGTTATGTTGTATGACCTGCTAAGCAATTTATTAACGCATGCCTGAGCAGGTATTTGAGACATGCCTCAGGTATTTTAAATCCACTTACTCATCACGAAAAGTCCAAACCTCGGCCGTGCCGTATGTGCTCCGTTACGTGTCCATCAAACAATGTTCAGTGTATATACAGAGCAAAAAGGAGATGTTTCAAAATGTATGGAGCCCCGGCCAGGTATTGGTACACCCTACTAAAAAATGGGGAAACACAATTAAAACAGTTTCCAATCATCCAATTACTTTTAATTGGCTTTGTTTGGTAGTAAAGTACAAGAATGTACAATTGAAATTGCAACACACAACAAAAATCCATCATGGCGGTAAGTTGTCATGTTGATTGATTATTGACATGTTTACTTCTGTCATATTACATTGTCAAAGAGAATCATAACATTGTCGTACTTTTAGTCTTTTGCAATATTATTTTAGATCTAATTGTAAAGTCGAAAATCTATTTAAAAAATCTGACAGATTGTAGTAGCTTGATGTACTGGCACATAAAGTATAGTCCAGTTAAGCAGACGACAACCTCATAGGTTGACCTGCGATATGCCAAGATTTTTACTTATAGCATAAACGTACAGAATACAAACATTCAATAGTCGAAATATTAACTCAGACAAAAACAATGTAGCGATAAACGAAAGTCAGGTTGTTAAAAATAACTCGAGAGAACAGAACATCAGCACACGATCGACAACGAAAGCGACTGAAGTGACAGTAGACAGTTCACTATCTATGATCAATGGTCGATCTATGGTTTACTGTCATTGGTTTTTAACCACAGAGTACCTAAATTGGCGAGACGCTATATTAAAAGTCGATAAAATAATTGATACATATCAAATTATTACAAGAGAAATATGCATTTATGCAATTTATCAGTATTTTTCCCGAATTCCACGGATTTTTCCCGACTTTTCGAGGTATTGCACATATTCTGGGTCCATTTTGAAACATCTCCTTTCTAAAACACATACCTCCTTACTAATAAACGTATTATATCAGGTGAATAGTTACCGATTTCTCTCTTTCAGTCGTCAGTAATTTGACTTTCGAAAGAAGAAGACAAAGCGTCGTGTAACTATACAGACGCTATGCAACGTTTATTAGTAAGGAGGTTAATATTTTATCGACAGTACATTTCGCAAGTCGGTCTTGGTGCCAAATGATATAACCTGAGCTTGCCGATTACAACTCCAGAAAACTAGAGGTATTATCACTCTTAAATTACATTAAAAATTGTAAACATTATTATTTAAAAACTCATTGGAGTCCAGAAACTATGTATACAGGGTTATTTTAAATTGGCTAGCTAAAATCCGCAGAAGCAATGGGTATCGATTACTAAACATGATAAAACAAAAATATATTAATTTGATGATTTTTTTTTTGTATATGACCCCACAAAAAAATATTCAAGGAACCTAAGTACAATAAAACATTGATAGGTATGCTAACATAAAAGTAGATGGTCCATAGAGATATACACGGTTATTTTAAATTGGCTAGCTAAACTTCGCAGACGCGATGGGTATATAAAAAAAATTAAAAAAGAACCGACGCGATGGGTAAACACAATAAAACAAAAAATTAATTAATTAGATTATTTTTTTTGTGGGGTCATCGACCGCTGTTATTGCAGTCACTTTAAATATCAGTTTCAAAAAAAATTTGTTTTTTTTTTGTGTAAACTTCACAGACGTAATGGGTATCGATATCTAAACACGATAAAACATATGAAAACAGTTTTTTCAACTCATACTTTACGTAACAACACTAATAGCGGTCGTTGACCTCACAAAAAAAAGTCAAATGCTTTTATTTTGTATTTTATCGTGTTTATATATCGATTCCCATCGCGTCTGCGGAGTTTATCTAGCCAATTTAAAATAAACCTGTATATTATATTCGTAAATCTTAATAGTATTTGTAATAATCACAACTAGAACTTGCAGATGTCATCTTTCTTTTATACTGTCGGCTACTCTCCGCGAATTCAATTCCTCTTGCCACCTCTACCGGTTTTTTCACTTTTACTTCCACTCTGGAAATTATTTGTACGTAAAACTGTACATATATTTTTTTGTAATCGTCTTATCATTTGTTTCCCGGGACACGCCACCCCGGGCCGCCCTCTCCTCCCTACAAACAGGTACCGACTGTTAACGCTCTCACAGTTCATTGTCTAATTTCCACGTTGCTATGACGAGAGACATGGTGTAGGCACAAGTACCTCCGACCCGGCGGGAGCTGTGTTGAGTTGTTGCTGGTAGTTACTAACAAGTACCTAACGAGACAAGTATTCAAATGTTTCGGAGCCGTATTTTCCGTCGAACATGCTCATGTTTCACGTATGTTTTGTTACTATTATATCGAACTCGATGTGAAGAGCGACTGACTTGAGTGGTGGATGTTACCACTTGAATCAGTTGCGAGCAAATTGCAATGGTATGACCGAGGCACAATATGATATGAAGTGTTCTTTTGTTGACAATACTTTTTTATCGGATAGCAACAGTCGTAATGAATTACATCGATAGCCTGATTAATTGATTGCTCTTTGTTATCAGCAGACTAGATCATTGTTCAATGTTTTTTATTTTATTTTAACATTACATCCACGATACGTCGACATTAATTCCCAAAGAATTAGTAACATTTCTATCCAGTTTACTGGTGCGGCTGAGTGGAGACAAGTGGCTGTCGTATTAAAATGCAGGCGTAGCGAACATTATCATTATCACGGCAAGCGCGTCGACTCGCGGCGAGTTTTAAACACAGCTTCAATTTTATAGGACGCGGATGAACC
This sequence comes from Fissipunctia ypsillon, assembly GCA_947568875.1. Taxonomy (NCBI): domain Eukaryota; kingdom Metazoa; phylum Arthropoda; class Insecta; order Lepidoptera; family Noctuidae; genus Fissipunctia; species Fissipunctia ypsillon. Next base: position 20,198,715 of record OX387648.1, read on the forward strand.
GACAGAAAAAACGTAAAGTATATCCTACGGCGCAATCTCTCGGCAATGAGGATTTAATTAAAATGCAGCACTTACGTATGCCCACGGCTCTCTGCCCGCTCGCACACATCGCCCGAGCCCCGGCTCTGCCTACTTTGTTAGCGAACTGCCCTCACCGACCCTCCAGCCTAATTAAATGATCAACACGATAATCCGCCTGCTTCTGCTTTACAGTTTTTTGGCTGATTTCATCCAGATAACCATTTTTAATGTTGATTTCGGAGGATGAAATATTGAACCACGTAATAATTTTACAACGCCAGATTTAATTTGTGGAGAGAGGAGATGCTGGCGAAGTTAGATTGTCTGATCCGATAAAAGCCGGCAGCTCCGAGTCCGTATTTAAACGAGCTATTTTAGGTGGCTTGTAGCCGTAACGTTGGTCGGTAGCAGTGCACAGAGCTCACAGCCAATCGCTTATTGGGATTGGAAGCAAAGCCTTTCGGGCGGTTGCGGCCGCCCCGGCGGACTTCCAATTTTAATGTTATATAACTGAACCGAATTAATTCGCAGTGCGCTTCACCCCGCTAGTTCAAACACCCGCTCGACGAACGAATTAACAATAAATATTGCTTTTTAACTGTGTACGAAGAGTTGCGGTTGATCTGTTGTAATTAAAAAGCTCGTTCAGTTCGAAAATTCAGAGTTAAATGTGGTTTCGGTCATATTATTAATTACGAATAAACTATAATTGGAACGCATTCGTATTTGCATTATTGGATACGGATTTTAATTATTTTATTGTATTAAAATCACAGCGAACCAAACGAATCTTTGTTTTGTTGAGCATTACCACCCCGCCCTAACAAAATTAAATTCCAACATCAAATAATATAATTTACGCTATAGAAGACTGACGAAGTCCTGTTGATGTTTCTCATTCCTCTTCTTAATTTTTATTTTTTTTAAAAATTCAAGGAACCTAAGTACAATAAAACATTGATAGGTATGCTAACATAAAAGTAGATGGTTCATAGAGATATACACGGTTATTTAAATTGGCTAGCTAAACTTCGCAGACGCGATGGGTATCCATGTCGCAGCCGAATTGTATAATACGGCGTATTACAAAACGGCTAGCCGAAATACATACTCGTAAAGGCGCTTTTTTCTATTACGGCTGATTGACGTTCAGCCAAAATGTCGTAAAGATACGTTTGCCAAAACAGCGGCCAACCTTTTGCAGACAGATCAAATATAGGGTAATCACATTTGGTAATAAAAAAACAAAACTACAAAAAATATTTATTATCGCACATTGAATTTGTCTTTAAATTTAAATTTTCAATTTTTGTCTTTTAATTTTTAATAATTTGTTTTTTACTGTTCTCACACATGATTTTTCCGTTTCCACACATTAAATCATTATTATTTGCACTTTGTTGTGACACAGATTCTATATGTGACCCCATTGTTGTTGCTATGATAGGTATGGTAGTGCAAAGCTACTAGCGGTAGCATTTTGGAACTAAAAACTACAAAACGACGCGCTAAATTGTAATATGGCGGAGCGTTGATCAGCCGCATTATAGGACGCGAAGCGCTATCACAATGCGGCGTATGTTTATTTAGCCGTAATACATTTTGGCTGAACGTCAAACAGCCGTAATAGAAAAAAGCGTTTTTATGTATTTCGGCTAGCCGTTTTGTAATACGCCGTATTGTACTGACCTCCCAGAATAAAAACATCAAATCTTTTTAATTTTTATTTTATCATATTTAGATATCGATACCCATCGCGTCTGCGGAGTTTAGCTAACCAATTTAAAATAACCCTGTATAGGCGTCTCGCCGATAACCGTCCATCGTCATCTAGCTTGAATATCGAAGTCTAAAACGCATTTTCAATAAAGAAAACTACTTTGTAGCACATAACATAACTGGTGAAATGTGGGTGTACTTTAATTACACCTCTGCCCAACCCTTCTGGGGAACAAGGCTTGATGTTATGTATGTGTAAAACTACTTAATTAAACAAATCTTTCATCCCCAAACAAAATGTGTCGCTATAATTAGAATATCAAAACGAAAGCCTCTCTCTGACATTTCCCAGCGGAAATAATTCATATGAAGCGAGTAGTTTACTCATACTTCGCTTTGTACGTCAATAGTTCGAGTGCGGATCTGCCGGCAACTGCAAACTCATTACAAGGCGAACTTTCTAGAAATTATACAGACTCCCGCGTCCGACACGGCTCCTAATTAGTGTGCCTGATAAAAAAAAAACGAATATATGCAGCCTGCTATAGTTGGTAGGCACTGATAATCTGTGGTGGGATTGGAGTTGGTGGGGGTAGACTTTAAAAGGATTTGATAGTAACGTTAAGGTCTTGTTAATGGCTATAAAGTTTTATGACTACGTTGAGAATTTGTGATAATAACTTCATTAATTTTGGCTCAGCAATGATGGTTCGATGACTTCCCTCTGTATTACAATAAGTAGATAAGTGCGGGTAGGTACACACCTATACTAACAACGTGTTTGAAAATTAAATGATTGATCTAAAATATTAATCTTTGTTCTTTAAAGACACATTGTTATAGAGACAGCTTAAGGATGGAGTTGCTGCTAATATTCTTGAAACTCCTTTTGCACAGTGATAGTATGAGACAAACAAGGTTACAAAACAAAACTTTAAAATTCATCAAAAAATATGTACAAATGTACTCGTACCTTCTATCTACTGGAACTACTCTAACAGATTATAGCAGTATTACCAAACAACTACAGTAAGCTTTAATGGGGTTTCAACTGTTGTTATTCCAAGCGTCTCGCAAAATAAACAACACCCTGTGTGTAGACAGCAAATACTCGTACTCATTGGCATCATTCCATTAGGTCGTAAGTTCACCCCAACGCGTATGTAAATAGCTTCTTTTGGAGTTTCACCCCCGATTGACGGGAGCAGTCGCTAGAAGGTCGTATATTTTTATTGTAACTATAAAATTCTAAAAAAGTTTTGACTACACTAAACTTTTTTCTCATCGACAATCGTCAGATACAACACTATGTGACGATTTTTTGATGCAATTATTGAGCGACCTATTTTAATTCGATACCGACCTGAATGCTCCAATTTTACGGTACCCAAAATAAGTTTCTTCTAGAATTCATCATCAGATTGCGGTATTTTTTTTTCTCAGACCATGTTATAAATGTTCGTCATCTCATCGCTTAACGTGTGAATCATTGTTTAATTGAGGGGTGTGTGCGGGGCGCGGGGGGCGGTCGCGCATCGATCGTCTCGCGTCGCCATGGCAACGTTCCCGCGCCCGCGCTCCGCAGCCCGATTCATTTGTAATCATTTGTTTCGCGGCCGTCGAATAATGGTGGTCGTGAAACGGTGCGAAATTGATGGATTACTGTAAGGTACATAGGCACACTTAGATACAATTGTAATTTATCAAATTATGTAACGTTACACGCGCCGGGGATTAAACTATATTGATCACAACGATACCCTATTATACCCACCTAACAATGTTGGAAAGATGCTTAAAACTATCATAAGAAACACAATATTCGAAACTCTCTCGTAGCTTTGTTCATCACTGTTCAAACGCATTGAAAGTCACTTGAAATCAAATTAAGGATGCTGTTAATTTAAATGCGTAAAAGGATCATTATTGAAATATTAATAAGCCTACAGCAACCTTAGTCGATACACAACAGATTATCTCATCTAAAAGCTACATAGATACTTAGAACTAATAGCTCTGTTTTCTCCAACACACATTATGATTACCCAAAATATTGCAATGTAATCAACACAAATGTGCCCTTAATTAATATTATAATTAAAATTCCTGATACAGTAGTATCCTTGCTCATAAACGTAATAGTGGTATATTAAATACCAATATTCCGTCATGGAAATTATTTTCAGTAGAACTAATTGAATGTTCAACCGAGCGTGAATCTACAAGTGCTACGAGTCTACGGCGTAGCAAATCTGTAGCAAACATAATGAAAGCCGGTATTTTCGTAGCCCGTAGCTTCTGCGCTGTTATTTCAATTATTACACAAAATGGAAAAGTTTTATTTTGACTGTTACAAAAGCTTGCCAAATAATAATTACGTTTGGATAATTTTCCTACAAAATGTGACTTTAAATAAATTACGTTGAAGTGATTACTTAACTCATAATATTGTTTTTGATTGATGACGACAAATTAAAAAAAAAGACGAGTGTGGTCGGGGGAACGAAGTTCCTTCTCACGTATGATTTAAAACAAAATCAAAATTTTCGCAGCCGCTATCTTGGATTTGCACTTTGACCTCACTTTAGCACCCTCGAAAACTATGAAAACAACACCCATGAAAAATTTTTAAATTTTCAGCAGCCGCAATCTTGGATTTTCATTTTGACTTTACTATCGACTTTAGCATCCTCGAAAATTATGGATTCGACACCCTTATGGAAAAATTTAAAAAATTTTGTAGCCGCCACTTTGGACTTTCATTTTGACTTCACTACCGGCTTTAGCATTCTCAAAAACCATGAAAACGATACCCATGCTGAAAAACTTTAAAATTTTCGCAGCCGTCACTTGGATTTTCATTTTGACTTCACTATCGGCTTTAGTACCCACGAAAACCATGAACACCCACGAAAACCATGAAAACAATACCCATGAGGAAAATTTAAAAATTTTCGCAGCAGCCATCTTGGCTTTAGATTTTAACGTCACTATCAGCTTTAACACCCTCGAAAACCATGAAAACGACACTCATGATGAAAAATTTTCGCAGCCACCATCATGAATTTTCATTTTGACCAAATTCACACTTTCGCTCTTTCTTTATTTATTATATATAATCGAAAGAAACAGAGGGACAGATAGTCGCATGGAGCATCACGCTTTCTCGTTACGTGACAGTTTCTACCAGTTCACTCCTACCGCAATCCGCGTTAAAGAACTTCGTTCCAATATTAATCCCATGAACTTTGTTTAGTAAGCTGTGAAGGCTACATGCACAATGTTTCTGATTATTGTTTTGTCATGTAAATTATTTAAGGTCGTTGCTAATTAAAGTTACCTACATAAACGTTAATCAGAAGCTTTCCTAATAATTCCCCCGATAATAAACTGCCGTTGACATAAAACTCGATAATTGTATGTCGTAATCAAGTTAAATAATTTTACAGAGCAAGCCAATTAATCTAATTTAACTTCAAACGGTTGTACGAACAAGGTGAAAAAAAATGGTGAATGGAAAAATAATTACATAAAAAACAGGCCACTTCAAAGGCTTTTTCCAATTATGCCGTCGATATCGAACAACAAAAGAGCTATGAAGTATAAAACATGCGGTATAAATTGGACGGAGCGGACGCGACAGGATATTCCCGGCCAAGTGTTGGGTTTTCTCAAATAATTTTAATAGATGTCCGGGGGGTGGCGCGGCGGGTGGGTCGCGGGGGCCGAGGAGGAGGGGCACGAAATGAGATTTCCTTTGAGCCAAAGAGCCGCTGACCGCGGCACCAGCCCCGCTTGAATCATGTCCCTCATATATCATGCAACTCTACGTATAATGCGAACCGTACGTGTCCCGTGTATTAGTGTTCATTTGTACGTTATGGGTTCCGTGAGATTTTCATTTGTATGAAATCAGCACGAATCGCTTCCTCATATTCATTAAGTTTCATCTGTACTGCAGACTACCTAGATCTAGAGTCTCTAGAGATCTAAAGTTATCTCTTACTTTCAATAAACAAAATATCCATTGGGATTATTCCTACACAGTCCAAATCCAGTCCATTTTACTCTAAAGTAATAATCTAACTTGTATAAAACAGAAAACCCTTTGGCGTGAAGTTGAGAAAATATATTCAGGCGTGTACAAAATAAAAAGAGTAAGCCAAAACCTTTCATAGAAGCCAATGTACTGTTAAACATTGGGGGAGAGAGCGGCCGGCGTCCTCTTGATTTTAATTTCATCGCGGAACAAAACGAGCAAGCTTTATTGTGGATGCGCTCAAAGCTCGCTTCGTGGAACAGGGAGGAGATCGCTGACACGCTGCAGCGAAATATTACTCTGTTACCTTACATTGTACGCCATGAATATTAGTTCTGACTTGAGATCTCACAAATCCTGCATAAAGCAACGCGAGTCGGCAAATAATAGTACCCTTAATAAAAGCGTACAAATTCTCTTTTGTAACGCGAGTGTATTGACGGAAAACAACGGAGATGAAATTTTTCTCCTTGTTAACATAATGAACGTTCTCTTTCCAGAGAAGTCTCCGCTCGTATAACGTTTTTAAATTGAAAATACGAGACGTCTGAAACAATAAGTTCGATGTAATACAAGACTGAAATTTGAAGTAAACAAAAGGAAATTCTGCAAACTTACATTACTTATTACTTGTTTAAGCTATTGAACATGAAAACAAAATGAGTTTTTTTTTACAATGTTTACCTGTTATCAACACAAAACATTATTCTGGATCAAAACTTCCCTTACCCTAATTACTGTATCGTTGGTGCGTTTACAGTCACAAACCTTACTCTACGATTACTAGCCGTAGGTACATAGATACTTCAACCAAAATAAAATGCAAACGCAAAATAAAAACATAGACAATCATCCCTATTAATAGCTAAAACAGATAATTTGCATAACATCACCAATCTACAAACACGTTACCTACCAGATTGTTAGAGAGCGTGTCGCCGGGACGGCTGAGAGTACTCTCAGCCTCCGAGCACACGCTTATGAACTCCATCATCTTGCAGCTTATATCACATCATACATCCCACTTTCTATCCAATTTCATCCGCCGTGTGCGTTCAGACGTCTCCTCGCCGTTTTCAATATGCCTTTGTTAAATCTCAGTCGAGTATACACTTTCAATCCAATTTGTATTCTCGAAACCATCGATCGTCGTATCGGAAGGTTATATCTCACTTAAATACGTAGATAATGGATGGCTCGATTTGTGTTATTAAATAACGATAGAAAGTAATGGTAAAATAAAACAACAATGATTTTCGACAATAACGAGGGTCATTCATGTCAATATTAATGAACCAGTACCTAAGCTCGACTGGTTTACTTTATTTCCTAATGACGAAATCAATTATAAACTTATTCTACATGTAGTACTGTTATAACAACCCCGTCTTAATAAAAATACATTCTTATCAAACAAGTTACACAAACATGTTATGTGTAATTTTGATATGAATCTATAGCTAATATTGCAATCAAGTGTCCCCGGGCGCTATTTACAGGGCAGCCTCCCATACAGTCCAACCCCCCCCCCCCCCCCTCGCGAGCCGTTGACGACCCATTAGAGCCTGTATCGAGGAGGGATCCACTCAATCACGCCGGACGTCCGTCAACTTTTGTATGCCGCCGGACGCCGCCCGCCGCCGCCCGGCCCTCCGATATTACTGATGTAACCCTCTGGCATACCTGCCGGCTTTAACTAATTAGCGATATTAAATATCGTCGGGATTACTTTTGATTGCTATAATTTGTGTAGCAAAACTGAAAGGGGAAGTTTGTGGAATGATAATTAATTCAGCTTTCAAAGAACTTTAATATCGGAAATATACCAATACAATTTAGAGAGTCGTAATATTCACAAAGCGGTCCTGTCATAAAGTATTATAATCCCGTAACGTACAAACAATACGAAAACTTTACATGTTTTCAAACGGCTGGTCACGTTTCACCTTAATGGCGTTGTTTACAATTTTGCGAATAAAAAGCATACATGGAGAACTGTAAGTTTCCTCGTGCGTATATTACTCGAGAATGTAGGAAAGTTATCCAGAGCCCGCGCCCGGCCGGGCTTAAGCAGCTGAGTTCGGAGTTAGAGCCAGGTAAAGCCTCATTCCACGACAAGTTTACTGCACGTTTTATATTATGTAGCATGTTCCGTGGCACCTGACACCGCTCCGATCTTTACACAAAGAACTTCCGTCTAGCTGGAACGCGCGCGGGATACATAGAACTCTTAAGTAACCCTAGCTACCTATTACGAGTACTCGGATGCGAGCTGTGAGCGGAACTAATGTAGACATTGTATCGCTTTTTGATCTTTTTATATTCTTCGGTAGTGCATTTTGTAAATGATTTTTTGTTTTGGGTGTTCGTTTTGAGAATAGTTCCCAATTTCTACATAACATAACATAACACTTATATTCCTCGAAGGGTTAGGCAGAGGTGTGCACTAATAGTACACCCACATTTCGCCAGTAATGTCTAAATCCCATATAATAGGGGGTGAGCCTATTGCCATCAACCGGGCGCAAATCCAGAATCCGTACTGCTACCCCTATCTATAATTATGTTTAGAATGTTAAAAGGATTGTTCACTGTCGCAATAGAATAGATATTCAGTGAAGAGTATGCACGCAAGTTCAACTTTTTAAATTCATACATCATGCCCGAAAAATGTGTTCATATGGAAAAATTCATACGGAAGTTTCCACGCGAGCAATTTGAGTGTTTCAGTGAATTTCAAGCGTGTCAGCACCAGCTACAGACTGACGGCTGCGCTACCAGCTGTATTATTAAGCCAAACGTCTCTATTAGTACGTGGCCTCGAAACTAGCGGATTATCTTAACGTAACATAATCCGTATAAAAAATAACATTCATATAAAAGCATGAGTTTACTGCTGATCTGTACTTAATCACACAAGACGTTCTGACAAAATTACAGACAACTTGGTGCGAAGATGTTGCATCTAAATAAAAACATTACCATCGAGTATTGATCTTCTACTGATCCAAAATTTTAATTTCATTCATTAACTGACAGAAAACGCACAGCCTTAACTGCTGGGTTTAGCATGTTTGCACAAGCAAGAATTCCTTACCTATACAACGAAGGTACAAGAAAGGATTATTGAGCCTAAAGGGATTAAATTGGGAATAAAAAGTTTGCATGGAACTTCGTCATTTTTGCCGATAGAAATGCCATCAGGCACACGGCTTATATATCATAACTTTAGGATTTATACATATGTATATTAGGCTGAATTATTTACCTTTTTAAGGGAGAAGCGCCAGGTATCCCGCGAAATTCAAACTATATGTTTCTTGCAATTTGCAAGGCAGTATTATGTTGTATTTTGATTATAGTATCATTCGCGACCGTAACAAATTGGATTTACATTTACAGAATCGTAATCATCGAAATCAGTAATACAACTCCATAAGTTTATATAATCCTAATTGTCAAGATTTCATGCACTAGTCATTCAATAGAATTACCTGGTCTTAAAGAGTTGTATTGATGACTTTAATTATTATAATTCTGTAAATACATACTTTTTACGGTCGCGAATCATATTTTGATCAATATACAAACTAATATTGTCTTGCAAATAGCAAAAAATCGTAAGAAAATTTGAATTTCCCGGGTTACCTGGAGCTTTCGTCTGAAGAATGCTCTCTCCGCTGCCGCAGTAGCCCCGCCGTGGCTCGTCATCGCAAAGCACCGCGAGTAACATAATCAATGTAGCCAGCGCGTGAAGCCCCCTCAGACGCTGCAAAACACCAAATAACATTGAACATTTGCTGCGGAAAACCCTGTATCACTCAAACTGTTTATAGCCTTGCCTGCCTGCAACAGGATTCTGTACAGGAACGTGCATGACTGAAAACTCTTTGTAGCGAAATAGTGAGATAAATGGTACATTAAGTAGTTGATATTTTCAATGGATTTTGTTTGCGTCTGTACGACTCCTGCAACGTTTTTTTTTTTTTTGCATTGGCAATAAAATAAGGTATCTTTTTAGAAAGAAAACTAAAGCTTATTAAGGAGTTGTTTTCTTTGCCCTACGAGTATACACCAGTAATTTGTTTTGACGATCTTGTTTTGGTACGTACGGTGAACTGCCAATACCTCCTAACTGACATTTTTCGAGAAATTCACTTTTTTATCATTTTGAATTTAAAGGCATGTTTCAAAATCTAATTTCTCAATTCCTCGAAAAATGTCAGTTAGGAGGTATTGGCTGTTCACCGTCGATATGTACGCTTTAAGTTATTATATTTCACTTAGGGCTGATTTAACCAAAGTCAGATAACTTTTATCCGCGGAATAAAATTGACGTCTGACATTTTTGTTTGAAAAATCTGTCAAAAATTTAAAATTTATTCGCTGGATTAGCCTTGTAATAGATATAAAAGTTTGGTCGAATTCGCCCTTTTAATATGCTTTCAATTCTATCCTACATTTTATAAACTACAGGGTTATTTTAAAGTAGCTAGCTTAACTTCGCAAACGCGATGGATGTTGATATCTAAACATGATAAAACAAAAAAAAAATCATTTGATGATATTTCGTGGAGTCATCCCACAAAAAAAAATCATCTATTTTTTTTTTTCGCATGTCTGCGAAGTTTAACTAGCCAATTTCAAATAACCCCGTATGAAGCGTTAAACTCGGCTTCGGTGAATAATAATAGAGAACCCATTACGCTGAGACCTATTAAAACATTCATATGAACGAAGCCAAGTTCTGTGTTCAATTTCGCGCCAAATCACACGTAGAATGTCGATCGCTTTAACATTACAAAGAAAAATATTAACTAGATTTCATACGTAGTTTATAAAGTTAAGAACTGCTAAGTGGCAGCTTACTCAGGGATTATATTTTTCTTTCAAAAGTTATCCGAAGTTATCCGAAGTTTTAAGTTATAATTGATGAAAGCGCTTAAGTTACTGAGATGGCGATTAGCTTGTTTGTTCAGCTGCCCATAGCAAGCTTTTTTAATAACACTTAGTATATCTCTATGAAAGAAAAAAGTGTGATACAGAGAATATAGATTAATATTAGACTTCGTAGTTGCATTCTCGACATTTACATAATTCACTAGCTAGTACACACCTCAATGCATGCAGGCATCATACTACATCAAACTGCTTGATGGCTACTTTTGACTGTTTATTATTTTACGGGATTACAGGAAAATACAAGCGTTTGCCTTGTTTGGCTACCTACAGATGTTTAATTCATTTGAAAAAATAAAAACACCTGTAAGACGTGTACCACTGTAAACAATTATTAAAAGAAACGTATTATTATTATATTAAACTTAAAATCTGCGAAAAAATTGATTTCAAAAGCAGACAATACATAAAAATTAAAAACAAAAATAATAAAACGCAACAATATTCCTTTACGAACTTTGCTGCTACACTACCGTGCACCGACACGATTGTGCATTTGTGCTAACAGCAGTAATGCATTTCCATTAATTTAAGCAGATTACAGGAATAGAAGCTGACTATGTATACATACACATACCCTATACATATGCCTACATATGCCTTTATGTACATATAGGCTTTAGATTCAATATATTATGTACAGTGGGTAATAGCTACTACCTAACCCACCCTGCCGTTAACTGACCCACCAAAAGCTAGACGAATTTGAACATTCTGCAATCAGCAGTAGATAAGTGTTTTTCAATACTAGAATGACTTTTTCAAGGTAGGCAAATATTATAGAATACAATGGGGAAGGTCGGGCAAAGCTAATTGTAGATGGCGTGATCATAGCTAGGTCCCCCACGGCCTACAATAAGTTTGACATTTCGTTCAGTCATGAGTTTACTTTTATTTCACTATTTCGTTATTTTCGGTGATTTCAATATTTTAAATCAAGTAAATGATATGGAAAGTGTCAGAATTTAAAACCATAAATATATCCTCTAAGTCACTTTCTTCAAAATGTTTCTACTCTGTTTAATTTACAAAACATCTCTACGAATAGCTTTAAGCCACCATCTTTTAATTTTAGTGTCTCTCGGGAAATGGTGGACTCCAATTTAGAGTATTTAGTAACACAACAACGCATCATTTTCGCAAAAATAAAATAAAACCACCTCACGCCTTGTATTATTGGCTTGTGTTGGGAACTAGCTACGACAGCGCCATTTTGACAGTTGCCTTCCCCATTATGCCAATTTGATCTTTAAAACGTAAGTTAAAGTAGGTAAGCTTTTGAATACTGTTTTGTCACATGATCAACTTGTTAATTTCAACAATATTTGTCAAGTAGATTTGGTCTAGTGGTTGCTACAGTGAACCTAAGTCAACATGGTTATGATTATGAGTTCAAAACTAACCATCCACTTCTTTGTAGCTTTATGTTTACAATAATCAATTACCTATGTTTTTTGAATTCATAATATTATTTATTATATTAAATTTAAATAGTTCATTTAACAATTATATCAATCAAAGAAAATATACCTAATTAATTAATAAAATAACATGAAGATATCCTAACTTAACTAAAACTATTCACAAACTAAAATATGGCGTCGAAAAATTCCTCCGCATCGCTGTCGACTGGTAATGTACCCAAGAGACTGGCGGCATTGCCACGTTGTATGGCAATGCTTAGCCTCTGGCCAAGGTAGAAGCCGGCCCTTGGGTCACGGGAAGTGTCAACTAGCCGTTTGGAGATTTCGTTAAACAAACCATGAGCGCTCGGACCCCACGGCCCGAGGGTTTCAACCCCAAACGGCTCGAAAATATAATTACCGATAAGGTTATTATACTTTCGCCGCTTGAGGTTTTCCGCAGCCGCAGCAGCAGCGCCAGCACAGCACGCCGAGCCGGGAAGATGGGATAGCGCAAGAGTGTCGACACAAGTTGTGTCCCACACTAAAGGCCTACCCACCTTCCATGGAAATAAAGACATGCCGTCCGGTCTCTTGCCATCGTCGCGTGCCAAGCCATTGGGTTCTAATACAGCTGGGACGCCGACGGTGACAAGAGCCCTTCGGATGATGTCATTAATGTTCGCGTGCCGCGCTATGCGACCCGCACTTCGGCTGCAAGACAGGCCGTGGTGTCCTAGGCTGTTGACATTTGTACATTTAACTATTTAAATATAAATAACAACAGAAAAGAAAAACAATAATGACTATGATAACTATTTTATTCAATACTAGCTGTGCCCCGCGACTTCGTTCGCGTGGATGTCGTAAGATACACAATAACAGCATTTGAATAAATCTCCCTAGTCATCCTAGTCCCCCGACCCGTCGCCAACCGTGTCGCGTTGAATCGTCCGCCTGCGCTATTACTTCGTTTTCGCTTAGTGTTCTTTCTAACTTTTTTCTTTTTGCTCGGCTCCTAAGGGTCGTAGCGTGATGTTAAATAGCCTATAACTATCCTCGAGAATTGGGCTATCAAATGAAAAAGAATTTTTAAAATCCGACGATTTGTTCATAATTTCATGGGATTTAACTTTTTTTCGCAGATCCCTAATTATTTTTCTAAAATAAAAGTAGCCTAAGTTACCCGCCATAATACCAGTTATCTGCCAGTAAAATCGGTCCATCCGTTTCGGAGATTAGCCGAGACAAACAGACAGACAGGCTAAATTGTTAAAAATTGCCTTTTTGTTATAAAATACGTTTATACTTTCTTACACATTGAGTAAAAAGTTGTTATTTTAACATTACAAACAGACACTTCAATTTTATTTAGTTGTATATATAAATATGAAATAATTACTTACAAAATAATTACTTATCATATATACCTATATAGCTAAGACATATAAAAGAAGTTAGAATTCTAAACTACTTATCATAAGCTTGGATTTTTTTTAAATTTAAGTTGTTAACGCGACAAAAAAAAAATAGTTTCTTCGTTTCAATAGTGCCTATAAAATACCGATTTTTATTTTTAAAGTAGGTAAGTAAACTGTTACATAGGTACTTTAGAAAGTGTTTAAGTAGTGAATCAACATGTTATATATTTAAAAATATATAATATTTCTTTTTTACAACAATAACATCACCACATTAACTGTCATACCTACATAAAATATAAGTAAAAATAGCACTAAATACGTAACGTACGTACGTACGTATGTTTTACCTACTTTATAGATTTTTTATAAGTATTTTTAGTTTTAAATATTTTTATGATAGTAAAAAGGACCTGCTTATTCACTGTATGAAACACTTCTTTAGAACTTGTGATAACAATAGTTTATGTAACACACACACTGACACGTAAGTATTGCTGACTGCGGGTGGTGGTGCTGTCTTAATAGCGAAGTGAAGCACCATCTCTTTCTACAGTTTGTTGCAAGCGGCTTCGTACACTTACATGTCATATTTAATATGTCTACTAAAATCGCTTGGTGCTGTTCAAACATTATATGTTTTGGTCTTAAACGATCCTTTTCAACATTTCCTGTTTCTTCAAAACGTCACCACAATCTGACTGTATTTCTCTGAAACAAAGAAATGAAACAGGTGTCACTTTACATTTAAGTATTTATAAAATATGTTTGCTTACGTCACGGCAAAAGGAATAGCTAGGTATAAAAACGAAGTATACAATTAAAATTACACTTACTGCAACAATAAGTCTCCTAGCAATCTCTCTGATTCCAACATTCTCCTCGTGCAAATAGATTATTTTGTATTTTAAATAATCACTCAATTGAGACATTATATTAAAACTATGAAATAGAAATTTAAAAATTGGAAAAAAAAGTCGTTTTTGAAATTTATTAAGGAAAGGTAAAAAATGTTCGCTCGTAGTCACTGCAGTTGTGCGTAGACTGGCTTTAGCTTTATTGTCACAGTTCATTTTTATTTTCCTACCCATATTCTTAGTAACATTGGAATACCAGTTTTATAATGAACATATTTGTCTTTCATCTACCCACATATTAAAAGTTACGCGATAATTTACCCATATAAATAGAAAGGACATTGTTACAAATAGCCTATGAATCAACACGTATAAAACCTTTACAATAAAGACTAGTTTTTTTTATAATTTACATTGCAATTATTACAATACAATTTCGAAAACATTTTAAAAAGTAATCCAATTCGGTCTTATTCCCCGGCGTCATTATCTTTTGTTTCAATTTGACGTTTTGAATAGGCAAAGGGTTAAGGGTTATTGTAGCTCATACAGCCAAGTCTTGTGCCCCGTAATTACAAAACTCAGCACTTACAGCGCAGTGTAAAACGAGCAGCATTGACATGTCAGTGTAGTCAATGAATTCAAAATCTAAATATTTTATTTCACATAAACCTAGATGGGCACTGAAATGTCAGAAGCTAGGTGCACGGTTCCAATTCGTCATTTCCTATGGAGAAGAGCCGGCAAGAAACTCGACAGTTATTCTTTTAAAAATAATTGACAGATGACAGATTGACATTAATTACAGTATACCTCTAGTGCTCTGCCTTTTGGGTAAATAAGCGAGATTTTATTTATGTAGTATTCGTAGTAAAATGCAATACTTCACACAAAAATGAAACAGTACATAGCCCTAATCTAGTCATAACTACAAATAAATTAGTACTAAGAAAGAATAGTTCTGACTACCTAATAGTAGGTATGAAATGAAACGTTTAAAGATAAAATCCAATGTATTTTCACTAATAAACGCTAAATTAGTATGTTTCTATTGGCCTAATCCGAAAATCCTCAAAATCCGAAAGTGTGAGTTTTTAACAATTCTCAGAAGTGTCCGTGATTTTATTTTAGTTTCAATTGAATACTTAAGCATTATTTAGATCACAGAAAGTAAATTCACGTCTGTGTTGCTTCTTAGGCGAACGATGTATGGACGCTGAACAATGTCCTTTACCTATATTTGAAGAATGTGTCTGTCTTTACTTCTTTAAAATAATGCAAGAAATATTTATTGAATAAATTATAAATTGAAAGCAAAACAATATCCTCGGCGCAGGATTTGAACTCTCATCTGGTTCGTCTCAGCCCTATCCACGGACCACGAGACCAGATCAGATGAAAATTAAAATAAGCTATTAGTAGCAATGACACTTGTTGTTAATTAATTGTATTACAATACTGTGATAAACTTTTAGTCTTCCAGCATAAAAATCAAAATTGCATAGCAAGTAGTTATAAATATCCTAACGCTAACGTTTTAAAGATCAAAGCGTATCTGTATTATTATTGTATTTGTTCATCTAGTAGCCGCGCTAGTCTGATAAACTCATGCAAATTGAATAACCCTTAATGTTACATACATGATACAGAGGGTTCAAATTCGTTCGATTTTAAGGTGGGTCAGATAACAGCTATTGCCTACCTATTGTACAAAGCCGATCGATTAGCCGAATGACTTAAGCCCCAATGTACCAATATTGAACGGTTGCTGTATTTTGATAGATAGATAGATAAAACATTTATTCAGTGCATACAAAAGACACAGGACAACCCACAAAAGCACAATTAAATGATGATAACAAGTTACATAAATATACAACATATAAAAACAATGTGACAATGTACAAAAAAGAAAAACATCGGTACTTAGAGAAATAGAGTGACACGATGACACACTTCAAATCAAATAAACACATCGTACGGTGTGCGTCTCATGGTTGTACCAAATGGGAGTCCAGCTCAGCATGTGTCAGGCAAATATACCTGACGCTGATATTCTGCTGAATCCCTGCAGTTACATACGGACGTCGAGCAGACGAGATAAATACTATTGGTGTTGTGACATTAGTGTTATGCGCGGAGTGAAATTATGTAAGTATACCCGTAACCTAAATTATGTATTCTACAGTAAAGTTTTGCAATGGGAAACATTCTTATCCGTTGATGGGTTTGACTGTGTTTTTATTATTACTTGATTATTTATAAATTTATATTTATAATGCATATTATAAATATAGCGGCTTTTGGATCTCACTATAATTTTTTTCTTTCAAGTTTTTTTTTTTGTGTGCGTTTTAAACGTATTGAAGCTGCTGGCGCCTCCCTCCAGTACCTATACCTACATTCGATTCAGTTTGAGTTAAGCCTGAGTGCAAAACCGTTAAAGAGTCACACTGACAAGCAACCAAAAAGTACATTTCGTTTCACGTTGATTTTTAAACAACTATTACGGTTAGACTTTATTAAAAATAATCAACCATTTTAAATGATAAATCGGTTACTTTTTTAGGCATAATGCGATTAAGTGACGTTACAATACAGTAGACCAAAAAAAACTATCTCCTTTAAGTTTGTAATCGCAAAACAATTTTTTATGTGATAAACCTAAAAATTAACAATTTTCGGACTTTTTCCTTTTGCTTGTGCTGTGGGACCTTGCTTCTTGCCAAATTTTATGATTCTAGCTCAACGGGAAGTACCCGCCTGATTTTTTTAGAGCTCCAAAGAACCATTGACGTAGGTATTTGATATTAATTTCAACTTGATGCCTTCACGCGTTCTTGAGAAAAAGGGTCTTGATAGACTGACAGACAGACAGGCGGGCAGACAGACAGGCGGACAACAAAGTGATCCTATAAGGGTTCCATTATTTCCTTTTGAGGTACGGAATCCTAAAAAACATCCTATATCACTCGGCAGTTTTTAAATTAATTAAGATCCTTTTTCAATATTTACACAAACATCAAAAACCGGGGCGCAAAATTAAACATACTTTAGACGAGACGAATTGAATTGCGTCTGATTTGTAGCACAGACAGAATTTATTATTACCTACCCGCGTTTCACCCGTGGACTGGGTACGCTGATCACCTACCCGCTTGTAATTGCTCAAATCCGATTAGGATGCGGTGAATGGTTCACGATATTTTGAGTGCCGTGCTTCATCGGGTCTAGTGCAATATTATCCTCGTAATGAAGATATTGTTCGTTGAATTGCGTCTAAAAATAACATTGTTTTTGACACTTATTTATCAACTAGCTGTGCCCCGCAACTTCGTTCGCGTGGAAGTCGTAAGACACCACAATAAACTAAAATAACAATCACATTTTTATTAAACTTCCCTGTATACTATGTTTGCAGTTTTGGTCTCAGCAGCCAAAATATACAGAGATTGATGACGCGGGAGCAAGCGACGTACAGTTGTCCGTATGAGAAGCAGCTCGTCCTGAGAATGACACCCGCAGCCTTCAGTAGCAATTTCCCATTACTTGCGAAGTTTTTCGTTTTTAGTGAATTAATGAACACCTACGTTCTTGCATATACCTAGGTACTACAAATCTATCCAGTAGTACTTTTATTTGCGTAATGCTGCAACATACATTCATACAAACAGATAAACAGACAAAAATTCTAACAACTATATTTTCGGTATTACAATCGTACTAGACCCCGTAGCGTCTTACCGTTCAGGGGGCCAACCACCATCTCTTATAAAGCAGTATTATTTTAATGTTACTTCAGTGTGAGAAAGAGATGGAGCTATACAGGACGTCTAGCTCCATCTCTTTCCCACACTGAAGTAACATTAAAATAATACTGATTTAAGAGAGTCTAGCTCCTGTACAAGGCCAGAACGCAAGGGTGTGAAATTAATCGCGTATAGATTGGAAGTCACTTTTACTAAAGTCTTCCAATCCATACAAGAGTAGTACGCAAATACTCGCGTATACTTCGTAGTGACCTAATTAACTACCGTATTCCATAATATACAGTGCCAGTACGCATACGGAATACTCGCGTATATGTCGCAGCCGAATTGTATGTGTGGTTTATAATGCCGGATCGGTCGCAGTGTTAAGGTAGGGCACTCTGACCAATTGGTTTAGGTTAGGTTAGAACTGTGACCAACCACGCGCGAGCCGAGCGAGCGGTGCCGCGGCAACGGTCGGCTAGCGCTACTTCCAAGTTGGTCGCAGTTACATGGCTATTTAGTATTTTTAGGACTGACTTCCATAAAACTCTGAAAACTTTATATTAAAATTGTCCAATCACTGTTTCCACTCGAGTTAGGGTCATTTTCTCTCATATTACTCGTTTTATTTATTTTTAGTTCGGACGCCATTATTTTTTATTATTTATTTAGTCCTACACTAATAAAGTTTAAATATCATTCCATATATTAATCTAGTTGTGAATCAGGACGCGCATGTCCACGTTACAAACTATACACGAGCAGTACGCAAAATTCATGTATACATTGTAATCACAGATTTAAAAATAGCAATACGATGTATACGCGAGCAGTTTCCTATGGCTGCGTTTTGGCCTTGTATAAATTGGAAAGACGCGACCTCGTAGCAATTATTTCGTTTTAATATTCAGTGCAGTTTAGACTTCGCTACGATTTTATTAAACGTATCTAATAGATATAGAAACATTGTTATATTTAGACATTTGCGTCAAGTCAATAATTCGATTTTGAACAACACCCGACAACAGCTTCAACCCCAAACTGCAAAAAAAACGGCCAAGTGCATGTCGGATCAAGCACAATGAAGGGTTCCGTAGTTCGAATGAATTTATCCCAAGAACAAACTTAACATTGTCGTTGAAAAACATATTCTCTCATACATTCCAACTGCAAATGTAAGTTGGTCGACTATTACTCGTAAACTTGTAAAGCCTACTTGGCTGTGATAGTTTTCCTTTTAACTTCGTTGTATACACCTACTACTACCGTGAATTTTTTTCACATATCCAAAACTAAGCGTTTAGCTGGCAGAGGAGGGACAGTTGACTGTATCAAAAATTAGCACTTTAAAGCTTAATATTTCAGAAACGGATCCCTTAATCGCAAAATTGTTTTCACAAACCCACAATATTTTTGAAACATCTATCCAACAATACTCCACACCATGGGGTGGACGAGAAAAACAAACATCCCCACTTTACGTGTACAGGAGGTACCCTAAATATTTTTTTTTCATGATTTTATTTTACCACTTTATCGGCGTGATTAATATGTATATCCATGCCAAATTATAGCTTTATACTACTAAGAGTATCTGAACTAAGCTGCGGATGGACAGACGGACAGACAGACATGGCGAAACTATAAGGGTTCCTTGTTGACTACGGAACCCTAAAAAGAAGGTTGAGCGTGAACGCTTATTTTCCGCCCACAACTACTCTTTAGATAATCCTGATTCGAGCCTCAGCTTCCATTTAAAAACAGGCACGATTCTGTAGACTGTGTGATGTCGGTCCCTAATTACAAACAGACGGTTGAGCAACCGAAATTCTTTGTCCTCTTACACCGTGCCTGTGGTTTTTGACATACCTAATTATTATTTTTAACGCGTAGGTTGAGGGCGGGCGAGGGCTGTGCGGGGGCGCAGGGCACGGGGCGGGGTTGGGTTAGCTGCCGGTGACGCTGCGACACCGCTGCGGCGGATAGCTTTTGGCGTTTATCGGATGAACACACGTATTTCACGGTCTACCACTCCAAAGCTGACCAAACAAACCTATAGATAATGTAGAACGTAAAACCTTTATTTTCCGTCCTGTATTAAAAAAACAATTAAAAATCACAAGGCAACAACGAGTTTGATTCCAATATGCAAATCCTATTAATTGGAATCCGGAAATGAAAGAAAAACAGTCTGTTTTTCACCCAAAAGGTTGTAATGATAAGTGACGGAAATTAAAATTTTCCGAAGCTGCGAGATGAATCCTTTGTTTTAGAGCCCGTGTTTAGCGACAGATTTATGATGATAGTGATGTTTATAATAATTACATTAAAGCATCTTAGGTTATATAAAATGCACAGTGCGTTTTATATGACCTAAAATGCTTTAATGTACTAAAAGTCTTCGAAATGTACCTACATGATTTTTTTTTAAATTATGTAATAGAGATTATTAAGGCTTGTGGCAACAGCCGCACTGGTCGATCGATCAAATTAAACTACGCTTGCCGCGGTTGATCCGTGGATGGGTGACCATCTTTGCATATCGAGACCCCTCCGTGTCTCGGAAAGCACGTTAAGCCGTTGGTCCCGGCTTTTTTTTTTGGATGGGAAATCATCAAATGACTTCTCCCACTCTGGGCGTAGCGGGAGGGCGTGTCAGGCTTTTACTGACTAAAACCCACCCGTGTTCCTTCAGTTGCCTGTGCCAGGGCCACGGTAACTCTTTCGAACATCCCGCAACCCTAGCTGGATTGTTAACAACTCTAACAGTCGGATGGCAAATAAAATATATAAGACCTTATTGGTACCTACTCGCAACTGTTGGTTCCGGCTGTCATTCGTATATTTTTGGCAGTCGTTACGGGTCGTCAGAAGCCCGAAAGTGACAACCAGTTTTACCAAGGGGTATCGTATTACCCAGTAACTTAGGTTGTGTAGGTCAGATAGGCAGTCGCCCCATGTGAAATACTGGTATTCAGCTGCATCCGGTTTGACTGGAAGCTGACCCCAATATAGTTGGGAAAAGGCTGACAGATGAATAGAGTTTATTTATAACATCAAAAAGAACGTCCTTTGATAGAAAGGACGAAAGTCGAAGGTAAGAAAAGCTCATTCCAGTCAGGTCACATTTTCTTCAAAGGAGAATTATGCATAACATAACATATGTCTGTCTAGCCATCTCGAACCTTAGGTCTGTTCCACACTGATTTTTCACCTGACGAAACGCAGTTTTAGGAAAATTCTGCTACATTATTTTTTCATTTATCATTTTTATTCATTCGTAATAAAACTTGAATGCAAATTCAAAGGGATTTGTGAACTAAAATTAGCGATGCTGAAAGGAGACTTGTTGACCACTCTGACCACTCTCACACCTACCACCATGACTAAGATGAGTGGACATTAACAGGAATGCTTGAAATACCGTGCAGCCCACATTGACATTTTATGAATAGAAGCGTTGCAAGGTTTGTTTTTTTTTTCCTTAAGACTAGAAGAGGTCGGTGTTTCCTAGCCAACTCTGTGAAGAAACACAGAAACAAACTCAAAAATCCAAAAACTCTTTTAAATACAATTAAACTGTAATGCTCAGATCATACGAGGACCGTGTAGGTTAATGTCCGAAATGGTCTCTTGAGAAAAGCATCACAAAGTTTTGAGTGGAAATATACTATTACTGTTCGTGAGAACACTGTAGTATGATCTGTTCCAAAATTTAATATCAAATGCAAACAAATGGATCAGCCGATATATTCTGTAAACATCACACCGTGAGCACTTAGGTGAAGTGAGTTTGAAGTGAGCTCAATCCCTAGTAGAGTAACGTGGGATGACAGTTCACATCACGCTCACTTCACCTAAATTTTCACGGTGGGATCTTTCCAGAATAGCACCACAGAAAATAAACCTGTGGATACTAATTTGTATCGCCACTTACAAATTAAGTGCTTTGATTTGATGATTTGAACACTTTAACCGGAAATTCTAAAACACCTTAAAGATACTGTTTCGACAATTGAGGTTCATTTTAAAGCTACAATGTTCGTCTATAATTTTACAATTACAATCTGTCCCCATACATAATTTTTCGATAACCCTAAATGTCCAAATCAAGTTTTGTAATATTCTGTCTCAAATCGATACAAAATTACTAATTTTGGATAGATATGCCTAATAAATAACAAATCATTCGGTTTATCACACCTTTTGCCCGTGTACCGAATACGGTACACGGACTTGTCGAGTTGAAGCAGCGGGTACACTTAGCGTGTACCGTGGACTTTGAACGGCTAATTATATAAAAAACCTTTTTAAATTCATATTTTTGTTCATGGTCATTATTTGACATTGAGAGAAAGTAAAAAAGACTTACGTTCTGTCAATTGTCAATTCTGACTAATTATTAAAACTTATTGACCTGGGAAGTCTTACAAAAAATGCGAGAGCAAAAGCTAAAAGAGTGAAATCACACTGTAATCAATGTAAAAAAACGTACTGTCTTCAATGTTTTTCTAAAGTTCCTTTGCACAAATAAAGCCATTTTTATTATTTAACACTTGTTTTTAAATTTTTCCACTACCGACATTTAGAAAACAAAAATGTCATGTTTTACGTCATTTCTATTTATTTGTGTCCTGTTGACAAGACCTGACAAATAGAGCATCTTAACTCACAAGTTCATGAAGTTAGAGCTCATAGAAAGTGACAGGGGCACGTGTACTGTTTACGGTACACGGACGTGATGGACCCACGTGGCGTGTACTGTATTCGGTACACTGGACTGCTAACGTGTTGTTCAAACTGCTAGTAATATTGTTCAAACAATAATAGTTGGAAAAAGTGGTGAGATATAAAGTTGATTGTTTATTTTGATTGCTTTAAGGTTGCTGTCAGAGGTAAAATAACTGTGAAATGACTGTAGATGATCAATGCCTGTGACTCGCTTACATTCTTATATCTTTTCAACAAATCAACTGAGAAAGAGTTGTGGTCATAAATGCGTCGCTGTCTGCGACGTAGACGATTTTTATGACGAAGTATAGGTTATTACATGACATATAATATTACAGCGCGGCATTTTAATTCATTTTGCAGAACTTCATCTTTACGACTTGTAACATTAAATGATCTTACAAGTCGATCTATCCTAAAGTTTCATAGTTTCGAAAATAAAATACTTTACTACCTGAGAATACAACGATTTCTTTGTAGCTAATTAATTATAATTTTAATAAATCCAATTCCTTTTTATAAAAGCTGTCCGCTGTGTACCCAAGCACGGTTTTTTAAAGGTAAGAGGGGACTGAATGTGCACATTGGTAAGGTACACAGACCACAAAATGCACTCACCTCAGACCCTGTCTCAACATCTCTACCTACAACACCAGCTACATCCACTTTTGACCCGTTTTGGAAAACTCTTTCAAAATTCAAAAACTCTGTTCCTGTTTTAAAGCGAGTTCCTCGCGGTGCTAGACCCCTAGTGGCACAACACTTAGCCCCTTACAGAATTCTACATGTACAAAAGAATTTGGCAACCAAAAAAACATTAACTGCACAAATTAAAGAAAACTGTAATATTTCGGCTCATATTTTAGATTCCAAATTACAAACACAGAGATATACCTCTTCAAGAGGTATATCCCATCTGGTAGAATCTAAGTTAGGGGAAGGTGACATTAGCGGAGCAGCCAGGATTCTTTTCAGTAGTGATGTGGTGGCACCATGTTCTCCAGAAACGCTCGCAGCTCTGGAGAGCAAACACCCTGCCCCAGCGGATGGCCTTTCTTTTCCCGAACCCCCTGATCCGGCTAATCACTCCCTCACCGTTACAGGTCGAGAGTTGGTCACTGCCGTTTGCTCCTTCCGGAGCGGCTCCGCTGGCGGCCTCGACGGCCTGAGTCCTCAACACCTTAAGGACCTTATCAGTCCAGGCGCCGGGGCAGCTGGTGAGTTACTCTTGAAGGAGCTTACGGCTCTGATCAACCTTATGCTCTCCGGCAAGGTGAACGAGGCCGTCATCGACGTTCTGTACGGGGCGAACCTATGCGCCCTGTGTAAGAAGGATGGCGGCATTCGTCCCATTGCCGTGGGAACTACTTACCGACGTATGGCAGCCAAGATTTGTTGTAAATTTTATGGTGAGGTGGTTTCGGAAAAATTTCAGCCCCTGCAGCTAGGTTACGGCTCCAAAGGGGGCTGTGAGGCTGCCGTGCACGCCCTGTCGACCTACCTAAATTCTGGCAAAGGAGAGGTCATCTTGAAGGTTGACATACGGAATGCCTTCAATTCTGTTAATAGGGACACCTTGCTGGCAGAAACTAAAAAAGAAATACCCCAAATTTATAGTTTCCTTTGGCAATGTTACAGGCACCCTTCAAAATTACTATATCGGGACAACCTTCTGAAATCTGCTGTTGGCTGTCAACAAGGTGATCCCCTCGGGCCAGTGATTTTTAGTTTAGCCATTCACCCAATTATTCGACAGCTAAATTCCAAATTTAACGTTTGGTATCTTGATGATGGAACCTTGGGTGGCGATGTAGAAACTGTTTTAAATGACCTTCAATTCTTAAAAAATGAATTTCATTCCATTGGCCTTGATCTCAACCTTTCGAAATGTGAACTATTCTTAGCAGACAGTACTGACAGACATTTGACACTTCCCAAATTTAACGCAATAGCCCCAGATATCAAAATTATTGATAAAAGCTCTCTCCGCCTCCTTGGTTCCCCAATCTTTGAAAATTCCTTTCCCGTTTTTATTGAGGAAAAAATACAAAATTTTAATGACGTTTCGGAAAGATTGTTCCAAATTAACATGCATTCGGCCATAACCTTAATTCGTTACTGCTGTTTCGGCCCTAAATTAACATATTTCCTTCGCGCTTCCCATTTATGGAAACACACTCATCTTTTAGACAAAATGGACCAAATTATCCGGCATACATTAACTTCGATCTTAAATGTGGCCATGGATGACCGAGCCTGGGCACAAGCTACTCTTCCCATACGTATGGGAGGCCTCGGCGTCCGCAAAATTTCTAGTATCAGTTTACCGGCTTTTATATCCTCGATCCACGGCACTGAGAATTTAATCAGGAAAATCCTAGCCTCGAAACTGATTAATTTTGATGTGCCGTGCTTCACCGAGGCTATGGATGCCTGGAGACTCGCTTGCCCGAATTCAGATCCACCCGACAATCCATCTTCCCAGAGACGGTGTAATGAGCCGCTTTGTAGAGTAGTACAGAAAAATTTACTTGACACGTCTGCTACTACTGCGGAGCGTGCGCGCCTGCTGGCTGTGGGTAAGTGGGAGTCAGGTCTGTGGCTTCATGCACTACCGTCGTCGAGCATAGGCACTTTGTTTGACGACACTACTTTCCGCCTCGCTGCTTCCCTGCGACTAGGAGCCCCTTGTTGCTCTCCTCATCGCTGTCACTGTGGCGAAGTTGTCAACAGCCTCGGACACCACGGCCTGTCTTGCAGCCGAAGTGCGGGTCGCATAGCGCGGCACGCGAACATTAATGACATCATCCGACGGGCTCTTGTCACCGTTGGCGTCCCAGCTGTATTAGAACCCAATGGCTTGGCACGCGACGATGGCAAGAGACCGGACGGCATGTCTTTATTTCCATGGAAGGTGGGTAGGCCTTTAGTGTGGGACGCAACTTGTGTCGACACTCTTGCGCCATCCCATCTTCCCGGCTCGGCGTGCTGTGCTGGCGCTGCTGCTGCGGCTGCGGAAAACCTCAAGCGGCGAAAGTATAATAACCTTATCGGTAATTATATTTTCGAGCCGTTTGGGGTTGAAACCCTCGGGCCGTGGGGTCCGAGCGCTCATGGTTTGTTTAACGAAATCTCCAAACGGCTAGTTGACACTTCCCGTGACCCAAGGGCCGGCTTTTACCTTGGCCAGAGGCTAAGCATTGCCATACAACGTGGCAATGCCGCCAGTCTCTTGGGTACATTACCAGTCGACAGCGATGCGGAGGAATTTTTCGACGCCATATTTTAGTTTATGAATAGTTTTAGTTAAGTTAGGATATAATTTTGTTATTTTATTAATTAATTAGTTATAAGTTAAAATATTAATGTATTGAAAAAATAAATAAATTTATTATGGAAAATTTTTATAAAATATTCTTTTAAAATAAAGAATGCTATTATTAGATACTTATTGTTAGGTCTTTGTTCCTTGAAAGTAATTTATCGGAGCATAAAAGAGCGCGTAGCTTCGTCAAAATTTGGTCAATATAATATTGTGCACCGAGCCTTAGCCGTCCGCGCCTAATAGGATTACTTTGAGAAGCAGACATGGACGTATCATAAGATTAATAGCATACTGTACAAGGACCACCAAGAAGTCTTCGTGTTTCTAAGTATTTATTTTAAGTACTTCATAATAAGCCTCGATACTGGTAACACCTTCCGGAACACTAATAATAATACCATTTATTATCAAACACCTGTGTTAGTAAATAAGTAAATAAGGCTTAAGACTATGTTAGTAGCACTTCACTTTCCACTAGGTTGACTTTGTGCTGTCCTGAGGAACTTGTCCGCGGAAGCGACGGAACACCACACCCTGCGGCCAAAAGTCTTCTTCCATGACGAGGGGCAGATAACAGTTTGGTACACGCACGACGAACGCCTTGAAGTTGACGTTCCTGTGAGATTCCAGTAACTGCACCCTCGGCGTGTATCTCATCTTCTGGCCCACGCTCATACTAAACGCCCACAGACGTCAAAAACATGAAAACTTCTGTTATGTCTCGTTCAGTGTCCCGGAGAAGACTATAGAAGAAATTGATACAATAATTTAGAAGTTACGTGCATGTAAGATTTTTGCGCGGATATTGGAAATATCTTTGTACGGAAACGTGTAAAAATACATGTAGTAGACGTTTTCCAAAACACGAGATAAATATCGAAAACTTTTCCCAGCATAAGAGCCACTCGCTACCTCGTTCCAATGCAGAAACTTTTATATTTACTTTGACTCCATAACGACTTTGCAGTAAAAACTCCGGCATAATTTCCATTTTCCCTCTAACTATTAAGTATGAACATAAATGGATGGAGGCTCTTCACTTTCTTCCGGGTACTTACAATGAATAAATAACTGAAATATAAATGGAATTACGATCCGCAATTGAAAAGGTGCTCTTCATTTATAAAATCTCATCTTTTTATTAAGGACCCGACCGCCGTCTGTTAATAATCGGCTTATATCCTTCGTCTGTGGGCGGATGCAATGGGGGACTAGGGGGCCATGGAGACCTACCCCCGAACATTAAGCATATCTTCACACAAGACTCGAGAGACTTGAGTGAAGATAATCTGACACTACACTGTCTGCGATATTTTGAAACACAATGTTTGCTTGTATGTGATTTTGGAAGGCTTTACACTGCTTGAAACTTTCATGAGTGATTAGTATCCCAAGTGGTTGATGTTGATTTAGTTTTATTACCTACTTTATTTAGATTTATCATCTCTTTAAATAAATTTCTCACGATGGAACGTCATTGACAAAATTTCGTAGACCCTCTACGAAGAGTGCTACGAGATGCTACGAATTCGTAGAGCCATATTAAGGACCTTATAAAATCAACCTCAGTTTCTAATTAACTTTATGGAAACCCTCTCAAAGACATTTTGAATGTAGTAGTGCAAATAAAATGTAATTGCAGTTGGTATACAGCCTCAGTTTGCTACGTAGTAGGTAGGTCGGTATGTACCGAGCGCGCGACGGGTGACGCGCCCAACTCGCGAGATACAGCACGTTGCTTATTATGTTTAATTTATTGCTGGAGCTCGTCGCGTAGTCCATGATTTAGTTTAGCTACATATTTCTGTGCTGGTGTTCCACGGTATATAGCTGTGTTGTGACATCTTTCTGGAAATGATTAAAGTTGACATAATTTTCTAACCCGACCGGTCATCAAACATTATTTGCATGATGAGGATAACATGGAAACATCATTCCCAGAGTAAATATTGAACCGCAAGAACCATAAGGTCTATCTTTGTGCTTTTTCATTATTCAAAAAGATAATATCTACCGTCAGAAGCGTTAACTTTCAGTATAGATTCAGACTCTGTGTACCGGACAACAAAATGTACATAAAGTATATACAAGTGAGACAAATCACATAAAAGTTTTCCCCCCAGTCCGTACAAGTACATAAACAACTTCGTTTTATTCGAGAACATAATAAAACACCTCCTACAGAAGTCTGTAGAACATTATAATTAAAAGTTGTCTAGTTGTCGGTAGCGAACGTCCTATATTTTGCTTCAAAATCTTTTATTTGCTCACATCTATCTGTATATTAGATTCCGGCTGTCGCTATGGCGACGCAGCTCACCCGGGACCCACCGCCCTGGGAAGCCAGGACGTGCCACTAATTCACCTGTCTCACGCACACAGACGCGCACGCGCACGCACACAGCGCCACCACCTCACCTGGCTGGAGCGAGCGTACACCGACAACATTACACGCTTGTATGCACACGGCACAACCTTGCAACTGCGTACCGCCCATCATAACCGACCTTATTCTGACAGGCGGAAAGTCGAAAGTGCGGCGCCACTACAACGTCAGTGCCGTAGCTTTTCATTTCGGCATACAATATAGTAGAGTGACAGCGAGGATGCGAGGTGCGGCCCGGGCATCGGGCCGGGAAACACTCGTTAAACCCGTCCGCAGCCAACTGTAACTGCATCGGAAGCGAAGCAGTCACCTCAGGGATTGCACCGGCGGCGGCGACTGGTGCTCGCGGCGGCGACCGGTGCTGGCGGCGGCGACCGGTGCTCGCGATTTCTACCGCTTTTAGGCATTTCGTTTGGCGCTAGTTTCCGGCCTCGGTAGAAGCTTTCGAATGTGGAAATCCGTTTCGAATGAGTTTACGAGTCGTCGCGCTTCGTGTTGTGAGCAGCAGCTGGAATTTCTTGTGCAGGTTGGTGGAAACTTCCTTTATACGCTCGACTTGCTATGAATGTAGTTATCGGGAAATGTTAAGACGGTTGTTGGCAAACATTGGCACTGCTCCAAGCCACTGTTACCTAAGAATACATCGGCGAAGTATTTGTGCAGCGATCGCTTGGACCCAGTGGCTCAGAAAATACGATTTAAAACTGGGCTTAGTATTCAATAATGCGGTGTTAGTAATTGAACGTAGAAAGTTAAATATGCTTCATAGTTTTAGTTCTGTGAATATTAATTAATGAACTTTGGTAAAACATATCTTAGTTATAGTTTTAGATAGCTTATTTTAAGTGATGTTTTAATAAGTTAGTTAGTAATTATAGTTCGTTTAGATTTATTATTTAAAATTAGTGTTTTTTAAATTTAATCTATGTATAAGAATTAATAATTTAAATAGCTTTAAGAAAAAGGTAAGTACCTAATTACATTGTATAATTATTAGTGCGCAACTAGTTAATCAAATATTTAAGACGACTTCTACTACACAATTCTGTGATAATATTTTCACACATAGAGAGTCTTTCTCTCTAAAAGGTACGGAGCGAATAATAAAAACGTGGGGAGTAAGTAGTAGAGTCATTAAGAGTACAAGTTGGTCTTAATGGTCGTTTTAGTGCAGGCCAGGCGGTACCAGCGGCCACGGGAGGCTGTTCGCACATAATTATATAATTACGCTCTAATTTTTCTTATTAGGGAAGACGGGAGCCATAATGAAAGGAATTTACTACGCGGTGGCGGCGATGGAGTTGGGGAAGATATCTTGTATTGAATTGTTCATTTTGTATGTGGATTAATTAATAAACTGACGGCCTATCGGATGGAGATTGGATACTACCACTTATAGATAACACCAAAGAGGTGTTCAATGCGTTTTTCCAGCCTTCAAATTGCTGCTTATTGTGTAATAGTCTAAATAGGAACTTTTTTCTTTTGCTGGGAAAGATAAAATCCTCTCAATATCCGAGTTTTTTTGTATGTATTACAACCCAAATTAAATAAACAGATTTTTCTAGTTCTGGTTTTATTCCTATGCTTTGTTTGACGATAGTAAGCAATATACCAATTCATAACTACTTAATTGTTTACCAAGATAATTTTATTCTAGATACCGATTTATAATAATTATATAATAACTTCAAACATAGTTGGGACTTGGGAAAAAGGCTAGGCAGACGATGACGATACTTTTTCAAATTGCAACCATACTCTACAGTACTACAGAACTACCTACGTCCCTTTTTCTTCATGAGGCTAAATGCCAAGATCATCGCGTCTGATAGCGGTTTGACTTTCCTATGTCTGGGTTTAGAATCATATACGTAGATATAATCTCCTGTAATGGAAAAGAATATGGCGACGCCTGCATGCAGTTCCAAACCACAGGAATAATGTTAACGCAGGATGCAAGTGACGCTTTGCATCACTATTAACTTATTAGATAATGTTAACGCAGGATGCAAGTGACGCTTTGCATCACTATTAACTTATTAGATATTGTTAACGCAGGATGCAAGTGACGCTTTGCATCACTATTAACTTATTAGATAATGTTAACGCAGGATGCAAGTGACGCTTTGCATCACTATTAACTTATTAGATAATGTTAACGCAGGATGCAAGTGACGCTTTGCATCACTATTAACTTATTAGATAATGTTAACGCAGGATGCAAGTGACGCTTTGCATCACTATTAACTTATTAGATAATGTTAACGCAGGATGCAAGTGACGCTTTGCATCACTATTAACTTATTAGATAATGTTAACGCAGGATGCAAGTGACGCTTTGCATCACTATTAACTTATTAGATATTGTTAACGCAGGATGCAAGTGACGCTTTGCATCACTATTAACTTATTAGATATTGTTAAAGCAGGATGCAAGTGACGCTTTGCATCACTATTAACTTATTAGATATTGTTAACGCAGGATGCAAGTGACGCTTTGCATCACTATTAACTTATTAGATATTGTTAACGCAGGATGCAAGTGACGCTTTGCATCACTATTAACTTATTAGATAATGTTAACGCAGGATGCAAGTGACGCTTTGCATCACTATTAACTTATTAGATATTGTTAACGCAGGATGCAAGTGACGCTTTGCATCACTATTAACTTATTAGATATTGTTAAAGCAGGATGCAAGTGACGCTTTGCATCACTATTAACTTATTAGATATTGTTAACGCAGGATGCAAGTGACGCTTTGCATCACTATTAACTTATTAGATATTGTTAACGCAGGATGCAAGTGACGCTTTGCATCACTATTAACTTATTAGATAATGTTAACGCAGGATGCAAGTGACGCTTTGCATCACTATTAACTTATTAGATATTGTTAACGCAGGATGCAAGTGACGCTTTGCATCACTATTAACTTATTAGATAATGTTAACGCAGGATGCAAGTGACGCTTTGCATCACTATTAACTTATTAGATATTGTTAACGCAGGATGCAAGTGACGCTTTGCATCACTATTAACTTATTAGATATTGTTAACGCAGGATGCAAGTGACGCTTTGCATCACTATTAACTTATTAGATATTGTTAACGCAGGATGCAAGTGACGCTTTGCATCACTATTAACTTATTAGATAATGTTAACGCAGGATGCAAGTGACGCTTTGCATCACTATTAACTTATTAGATAATGTTAACGCAGGATGCAAGTGACGCTTTGCATCACTATTAACTTATTAGATAATGTTAACGCAGGATGCAAGTGACGCTTTGCATCACTATTAACTTATTAGATAATGTTAACGCAGGATGCAAGTGACGCTTTGCATCACTATTAACTTATTAGATATTCCTTTGCGAATTTACTTTCATACATATACGACAAAAAATTAATATATTAATGATTATTTTTTCCGCAAACAAATTCATTTATGTCTGTACGTAACTACAAATAAGAAATGGAAAATATAATGAAATAATTTAATAGGTTAATATTGTATAGAAAAGATTAAAACAAATTATTCCCAAAGTAAGACAGTGTGTATCCTGTGTAGACATTAAACAAAGCAAGTGAATCTACGAAGTTTCATTCATCTCCCGTACGTACGTACCTACTTCACCAGCATCAAACATTTCAATTGCAATTAAAATGTAGGTAATATAGCTGTTGCCCCGCGACTTCGTTCGCGTGGAAGTCGTAAGATACACAATATACTAAAATCACAGCCACATTTTAATAAAACTCCCTCGTCCCCCGACCCGCCGCGTTGCACCGCCCGCCCTCGTTATTACTTATCAGCGAGTTGTTCCAGAATATTCCACAACATTCGAGAGTGTTCTGGAATATTTCACAATGATGTGGGATGTTCCCGAACATTCCACAACATTCCAGAATGTTGTGGAATGCTCTACAATACTCTCGAATGTTCTGGACTGTTTTAGAAATTTCTAGATCTGTTAGGAAATAATGGAACTTACCAATAAATACACACTATTATCGTATATTAAAAATTTCATTTGCAATAAAAGTTATTGAAGTCAATAATCGAGATGACAAATATCTTATCTTTTAAGTTGGACCAAATTACACATAGTGACCAAATTTCATCAAGATCGGTTCAGTAGTTTCGAAGTTCATTCAGGACATACATCGTGACACGAGATTTTTATATACTTATAAATAAGATGATACAAAATCCACACAACAAAATTATCTTAAGATTAAACACGATTTAGCGAATTAGAACAGCAAGTGAGGTTCTTAAATTGTTTTTTTTTTACTCCTTTTAAAGCCTATCTATTAGGTAAGTACTACCGAGGAAACTTACATCTGACCAATTTGAAAACAAAATCCCGTGCACACGATGACCACATATGTTAGCAAGCGTTACTATAGCGGCCGAGTTCTTACGGTGTATAGATGTTCGTTTCTCCCATGGTACATTCCATAATTTAAAAAAAAATAAAAGTTTTTAATATTATTTCCAATAACTAAAAGTGGGATATCTTCTGTCAAATCGTATTCCTATAAAATTGAGACAAAATCAGTTACATTACTGAGCTCAACGGAATCCTACAATGACCGAGATGATGTTCCTTACGTGGCTTCTTCACGCTTCAGGGTTTCTTATTATCAAACAATTAGGTATCGCATAAAGTCAATCTCCGTTCCTGAAAACCGCTATGTGTAGGACCTATTGAGCCCTGCAATCATAGGACCCGTTTACAAGGGGTTTGTAATCACAGAAATTGGGTACAAAAAGAGTGTGCTTTCCTGATGAATCTCGCTTTGGCATGATAGGCGTATTGGAAGACCTCTGGAAGCCAGAACTCCATATAGATAGTGGAGGAACAATCATGGTATGGGCAAGTATTTGGAGTTCATAATGATGAGTACAATGACCCTAAGAGATTATGCATTATTCAAGATACACCTTGTATCATCATACGTTATGGTTTCAATAAGTTGGGTAGACCAATGGCCATCTCTGTAAATGACAATAGCCAAGCAGCTAAGGCGTGCAATGCACCGATTTACGCTGAGATTACTTAGTCGGATGTTGCACACACAGCCAGAGTCGATACAAGCACACTTGCCGAAGCTAACATCAAAATCTTACTATGGTCTGCCCAATCGCCAAACTAAATCACATTGAGCACGCGTAGAATATTCATCAAAGAATAGCTTTGTAACCAAGTAGGTACAAATAGCATACACGCACCAAAAATCTTTTTCACCTGTTATATCTGACGTGATCGGCCATTCTGCATAGTGATTTGTTTGAACTCATGTTGAACATGCCAAAGCGGTGCGATTATGTGATAAATGTAGAAAGAAGACTACTGACTGTTCATTTTATGCAATAAAAACCATTAATAACTTTTGTTTTTATCAGTTTATCACTTTTTAATGACAGCATTTACTAATATCAAATTTCCCATATTTTGCAGAAATCGTAAAAAATCTTAATTAATGCAAAAGCAGTACTTAGTAAGTCTAGATCTACGAAAACATTCTGCTTAATCAATTTTAAACATGCTCACACTGCATGCACACCTTTCTTTAATGTTAATAGGATGAAAAAATCGTCTTGATCCCTAGACACTTTTGATGTATGTAATTAAGATAAAGCTAAATAATTTAATCTTGCTGCGCGTTTAGCATTGTATGTATGTAGAAGCTTATGCGTGTACATCTTTAAGAAACAACCTTAACCAGACGATTGCAATTTCATAAGCGGCGCGCTAAAATCTACACATTCTACACAATCACTACAATTTACTTGACCGAAAAATTTACAACACAGAAAAAGTAAACCCAGTACAAATATGTAAGAATTCAGCATCCTCTTTAGAGACCACAAGAGCAATGAGATCACGTAGATCTCGCACGATGTAAATGTGATATCAATAATTCATGCACGTGATGTGCTACTCTCGTGGGGACATAAATTAAATTCTGACGGCATAAAATAACGTAATGCCACGTTGGTCTAGTGGTCGCAAGCGCATGAGCATGAGGTTCTGGGTTCGATTCCCAGGTCGGGCAAACTGTTATTGGGTTTTCCATCAGAAATTACTCAGTAGCAGCCTTTTTTTTCTGGATGGGAAATCATCAAATGACTTCTCCCGCTCTGGGTGGAGCGGGAGGGCGTGTCAGACTTTTACTGACTAAAACCCACCCGTGTTCCTTCAGTTACCTGTGCCGGGGCCACGGTGACTCTTTCGAACATCCCGCAACCCTTGCTGAGCCTAGAGTCTGGATTTGTGCCCGGTTGATGGCAATAGGTTAAGGGACTTAAACATAACCGGCGAAATGTGCGTGTACTATAGGTACACCTCTGCCTAAGCCCTCGGAGATCACAGGCGTGTATAATATGTGTTATGTAAAATAAAGTAGGTACATTAATTCATCACCACTTCGATCAAAGCATCCCTTTCTTCATCGGTATAGTAGTAAAGTCAAACAAAGAGACACAGGCAGCTATCTTGCAACTACTTTTAAGTACTGAGTGAGTGTGCTGAGTAGTTAGTCTTTTACATCACGTTTTTAAGTGTGTCTTAAGTTGTTAAAGTTACACGCAGACAATAAAAGATAAAATTGGTAGTATAGGTACTGGAAATATATATTATTTGCCTGTAAGCCTATCTCTTTCGATAACAATACCATAAGTTACACTACGGGGAGAGTTATGTACAAAGCTCATTGTTGCGTGTGCAAATATTCTAACCAAAAGAAAGTCCATATGTCAGTCTATGACCTCTCTTCTTACTGAGCACATACTTTCAAAGCTTTCTTCAATAAAGATCATTCGAAAAACGATTTGAAAAAAATTACTATTCGTCCATGTATGTGTGTATACATGTATGTGTGTGGGTGTAATCACTCTAGAAGTTCGGGTGGTCGATGTGGAACTTATTTTCATTATACCTACCATACCAAATTGTATAAACCAAAATTAAAGAAGGTAACAATATGTAAGCGCTAACGACATAGTTCGCCAGACTGCTCGAACAGTGAACAGTGACAATTAAGAACAGTGCCGAGTTACCCTTAACGGTCTGTTTACTGCCTTCTGTATGTCGTTGCTGCGCTCTGCTGCTGGCACTTTGCCCACGAATTATATTGTGACCGCTAGTTGCTTGTTTTAGGTATGGCCGGCTGAAATTCATTTCTATTTGTCTTTGAATCTTCACTCCCTGGTGTCGTTTTATAATAGTCGGCTCTAAACAGTGAATATAAGGATTCTTGTCTACGCGAATGCATTTGAAAAAAAAATGGTAGAATATTCATAAAAGATGCGGTCACTAACTAAATAACATACTGCTTGCCCTTTTTCGTCCAGGATTTTGGAGTAAAGTTGCACAATTTTTCTGTTCACTAGAAAAACTGTGCGGTTAGGGGACCCCGTCCGGAACGAAGTTCCTTCTCACGTATGATTTAAAACAAACTCAAAATGATTTTTAAAACAAAACATAATTTTCGCTGTCGTCATCTTGCATTTACAGTTTGTCCTCACTATCGACTAAAGCACCCTCGAAAACTATGAAAACGACACCCATGACGAAAAATTAGAAAATTTTTGCAGCCGCCATCGTGGATTTTCATTTTGACTTCACTGTCGGCTTTAGCACCCTCGAAAACCATGATTAAAACGTCACCCATGATAAAAAAATTAAAAAAATTCGCAGTCGCCATCTTGGCCATTCATGTTGACCAAATTCACAGTTTCTCTCTCTAGAGAAAGAAAGTCGCATAGAGGGGGCATAAAGCTATTTCGTTACGTGACAATTTCGACCAGTCAACTGCTCCTACCGCAATAACTTTGTTCCAAAAATCTGGGCAGCTACTAATGTTGCACTTACGAACACAAACTCATCTTCTTTCACATAAGTTTACACTTCATTTTAAAGTTTTGTCGCGAGTCTTATCTTGGAACTAGATTGCCTTATTATTCACAATATAAGGAACCCTATAGCAATTTATTCTAGAACTACATCCATTAGCATAATCAGCCTATAATGTTCCCACTACTGGGATACAGGCCTCCTCTCTTCGAGAGGAAGTGGGCTGTAATCTACCACGCGGGCCCAGTGCGGGTAGGTGGATGTCACAAGTCTTCGAATTTTGGGTTCTAGGACATGCCAGTTTCCTCACGATGTTTTCCTTCACCGTTTTGAGAGCAGTGGTGATGAAATATTTATACAAAGTAAACCGTCTGCCTGGGTACGAACCCATGACCTACTACTGCTCCATCAAGTCACACATCCATTAAGTTTAGGTACATTAAAAATAAGACAGAGAACTTAATCTCAATGTTTTCAATCGTGTAAAGTACGGCGCTTTGAAAATATCTAAGAATGTTTTCGTTTAGAATCGTATGTTGTTAACTTGATAAATTATTCCTTGGTACGGTCTTAATACATAGCTTTGCGTCAAAAGTCATAGAAAAGTGTCAGCTTAATTTGCACTAAGTACCTATTATTTAAAGTCTAAAATTACTGCCGTTCCTAACGTCCATGGATTTTAACAGTATAATGCAAATAAAAGTACAGCCATTTGGTTCTTAAAAAGGGGGTTATCTGGAATGTTTTCCGTTAGTTTTGAAGACTATTGATTTCGACGTAGAGCACGTATAAAAAAATCAAAATTGGCAAAGAGAAAAATCGAAAAGAGCACGTCGAAATTAATAA
Source organism: Fissipunctia ypsillon (assembly GCA_947568875.1). Lineage (NCBI taxonomy): Eukaryota > Metazoa > Arthropoda > Insecta > Lepidoptera > Noctuidae > Fissipunctia > Fissipunctia ypsillon. The sequence goes on from OX387648.1 coordinate 20,236,047, forward strand.
AATCATCAATTTTCAAAAGTCCCGGAAAACTTTCCAGGTAAAGCTACCAAATGACTGTACTACGTGTAGAAAGTAAGAATGGATCAGGCTAGGCCTAGAGCACTTCCTTGAGGTACTCCAGTTTTTCTCTTTCTCAATTCTTATTAGGCAAAGCATAAAAGCCCACCTTTACCTTTTTAAAAACTAAAATTGTCTTATTTTATGTTTTGTAGTTATTAGGGTTGCAATAAAAATAGTTGTCACTTTGGTTTTATTTCGATTACAGTCCGACTTTATCCAAAGCCGTCGCAGACACATTTTTTAACTTTTCGGACCTTTTATATGGTAATTCCAAAGAGTACCTATATGTACCCAATTTAGCATGGATAAGCACTTTATCTGTTTACTTCCCAATAAGGTCAGCAAGATTGTTTCAAATAAAGTTTTGTTACTTTAGAGCAGGGTACTTAATTCTATGAGACATAGCCTAACTGTTGGGAGGATTCAAAAAACGTATTAAATCTTTCTTTCAAATTATTCATTAATGTAGAAACCTCCACGCTCACGTATTTTATAAAATCTTTGCACGTACAACCCTCACTCCTGACCGACTTTATATTACTTGCGGGTTCAATTTCTTTAGGACAAAGATTTCCCTACATGTATGCATTGTAGGGAAATCTTTATATAAAAATCTTTAATATTCTTTTGAATATTCGCAAGGCAACCCATAAATTAATGTTTTTTTTTATAATGAAGTATGTTGTAGCTTGTAATATATTTTTTTGTTTACTATTTCAATCTCTATGTTAATTAATGTAATTGGTGTTACCGTTTTAATTAACAATAAATAATTATAAATTAAACAATCATTACAATAATTATTATTATGATGGATGCGTGAAAGGGTGTCTGGGATAGTCGTAGCATTTCGTGGGGGTACCCCCGTCGAGGAATGGGCTGATATCTCTCAACTTACCCTCGTACACAATGCTAAAAAACCTTAATCCTTTAACAGTTGGCGCTGGAAACGTGGTTACAACCCAGACTTAATTTTCGTCAGTAGTGATATTAATTTTCTTTGTTCAAAATCCGTTTGCCAGCCTATTCCAAACAAACAACACAGACCCATCATGTGTGAAGTACAAGCTGCGATCAAACCAAGACTGGTTCATTTTAAACCCCGTTTTAATTCTAAAGTGAATTGGGAAACATTTTCTATAGATGTAGAAGCAAAACTACGCGACATAGAACCTTCCAATTTCGAAAAATTCATCAATACTATCTGGACTGTGTCTCGTTAATGTATACCTAGAGGTATATAATAGGCACATAATATTTACCTGGCCTAATTCCAGAGTCTCCAAAACTCCTTAGGTTCTATGAAGAGCTTTATGAAGCCGTCCATTTCTCTGAGGACACACTTCTTGCTCGGGAAGAGTTGGTACCTATGGGTGGCGAAAATCGCAAACAAAAATGCATTCATACAGTTACAAACACCAACATGGCACACAAGAGCAAACAAGCCTCATTCAGCGATTAACTGGAGATCCACCGGAACCCGAATCAAGACTACGTCACAGCCAACCAAATAGCCCAGCAACTGTTACTCAACGGCAAACCCCCACACAGATTACCAAGAGTCCAGAGAGCCGTTCACACTCACGGATATTATCATGACCATAAAGTCATCAAAACACGATAAGGCGGCTGGTGTCGATGACCTTACAGTGGAACAGATTAAACACCTAGGGCCTGTGGCTGTATCGTGGCTCCTAGATAGAACTCTTTAACACGTGTATGGCTACCGTAAAAAATCCCAAACTTAGGAGGAAGACCAAAGTCATAACGCTGCCTAAACCTGGTAAACCCTCTGATGACCCTAAAAGCCTCTATTTCTGTCACACATATAAGCTGTGCCTCACAGCAGCAATTGATCCAGCACTAATTCCTGAGCAGGCGGCTTTAGACCTAGCAAGTCTTGGTCCAGTCAAGTCCTAGGATTAACACAATATTTAGAGGATGGCTACGAGGCTAATAGAGTCACTGGTTTCGTATTTGTTGACCTATCAGCAGCTTACGATACCATAAACATCAAAAGGCTACTTGAAAAAGTGAACAACGTTACCAATGATCAAGGTTTCGTGCACATACTGAGCGAACTCTTACACAACCGCTGCTTCCATGTATGCTTTCAGTCAGCAAAGACCAGATGGCGACGACAAAAAAACTGTCTCCCTCAAGGCAGTGTGTTGGCGCCAATACTTTTTAACATCTATACAAACGACCAGCATATCACCCAACACACTGAGCGCTTCCTATACGCAGATGACCTGGCTTTCGCGGCTCAGTCGGCAACTTTCGACGAAGTTGAACATGAACTGCCACTGGCACTTGATTCGCTGGAAAAATACTATGACAGTACTGCTCTCCGACCAAACCCTTCCAAAACACAGTCTTTCGCATTTCACCTCCGCAACAAACACTCTAATTGGACGCTTAATAACACGTGGCGAGGAACAAAGGTGACACAATGCCAAATCCGAAATACCTAGGTGTAATCTTAGATAGAGCCTTAACCTATAAGTCTCAGTGTTATAAAGCAAAACAGATAGTCGGGGCCCGAAGCAACCTTCTTCGTCGCCTTATTTGCACCAACTGGGGTGCAGTACCCGATGTTCTTCGCACCACTGGCATGTCTTTATGCTTCTCTGCTGGCGAATTCGCGTGCCCAGTGTGGCACCGATCCACTCATTCCTTAAACGAGACGTGTCAAATTATATCGGGATGCCTTACGCCGACTCCGGTTCACAAGCTATACCCGTTGGCCGGTATCAACTGCCACCTGGACGTGACCTGCAGTGGCCTATATGGAAAGCAATCAATCGACTGCCGACCCAAGCAGGGCGCTGCAAATACAATCTATCAAAATGAGGGATTATAGACCCCACCGATACCCAGAGTGAATGCGGTGCTCCTGACTAAACCATGTACCATATGTCCAAAGTGTACATACACCCGAACTTCTGAAGACGCCACTGACGTCGGCAGATTGGCGTGGCCACATACAGGGTCAAATTACATTAACTAGCGAAACACCGCAGACGTGATGAGTATCGATATCTAAACACGACACAATAAAAATAAAATATAATTGATGATTTTTTTGGGGTCAATGACCGCTGGTAGTGTTGTTACTAGAAGTATGAGTTGAGAAATCTTTTCTTTTGTTTTATCGTGTAAACATATCCATACCCATCACGTCTACGGAGTTTCGCTAGCTAATTTAGTTTGACCCTTGGTATAATAATTTTAAGGAAAATTAATTTAAGGACATTTACCGTAACATTAAATGGGTGAACCCTGGCAGCAGCCGGAGTTAATCGCGACAGACAGGAGATGAAATAAAAAGGTTTTTATGAATCGTAATAAAATTGTCCTTGTTTGTAAAAAAAAAAAAACATTAAATTGCTGACAGCTGTTTCGTATTAAATATTCAAATTTACTAAGTTATTCCTGTAATATTGTAAAAATAAAGAAACATGTGTATCTGGCCGCCACTTCTTTCGCGTGGATTTTATAATATGAAAAGTAACAAGCACACATCGATTTAAAATGGACTTTCCCATTGTTTTCATACACTAAAATCGCGTTAGGTCGCAAAAAATTGCACTGAACTGATTTTTTGGGATGCTGTTAGGATAGATTGAAAGAGTGTAAAACCTACATAATTTGTAGCTTCGACAGACCTGTGCTAACTGCGTAGTGCTCGAAAAACCTCGAAATTTTCTTTCAGTTTCCTTCTTTCAGTTTTTGACTTCTAACTTCTAAAAGGTGCATCATACAGAAAAATCATCATTACAAAATTTGATACAATCTGAACGCAGCCGTAGCTCTGTAGGTCCAAAAGAACCCGAGATACAGCACTGCAAACATTGGTAATTTTTCCAAAAACGTAAAAAAAAAAAACTAAACTCATTCACTCAATCTGAACTACAAAATTAGAATCTATCTGCCGTTTTATCCATTCACGTTAGAATATTCGTCTAGTCACTGATTCTCTTGACTTTGAGACGTGGAGCCTCAGTTCCGGCTGAGTCATGAGCCCTCTATTGTGAACGAGCGTTTTCACGATACTTTAAGTTATGATTGATTCCTATAATGCCCAACCGAGATCTCGGGTGACTGAGAGGTCTCGGTCTCCGCATTCTCGGCTACAAACCCAACTGAGAACTCGGTCTCGGTTCCCGGCTAAAAATCCCCGAGATTTTCGGCCATAACCGAGACTGGTCTACGTTTATTGAAATTTACGGCGAGAGCCAAGACTGCAAAGAAATGCAAATATTTTTTAGTACTGGTATTCGTCACCTTATGTCAAAAAAGAGCCCTTGCCCTCTGTGGCCTGCAGCAAAACAGTTCAGCGCCGCCTACTAATGTAGCAAGTGAACCGCTCTTTAGCAGTTCTGTTACACGACGAGAGAACACTTTGCAGGGTGAAAACGCCGAATTTTTTTTTGTGCTACAATATCATGTTGTATAATTTTGAATATTAAAACGATTACAATCTTAAATATCCAAAATTAGCGCATTTTCCATTTTTTTTTTCACGATTTATCTATTCTTGGTTTCGACCGAGATTTTTTTTTATTCTCGGTCGAAAAAACTTTCTCCGTCGACCCTTTCTAAGTTTATTATAGCCTGAAAATGCTTTCTTCAGAGCTATTTGGCCGAGGGGAAAATTGAGATAAATACACAGTGTGTTGCGCGCACTGGCATATTATATCAAAACTAGTATTTGTTTGTAAAATTTCGATAAAATGATTTGGTAACATATTTTGGTACTTCGTTTTTATGACTTACGTAAATTAGGTTAATTAAAATTTTATCACTATTATATTACGAAACCTTTGTCCCCTGGAGTAAACTCTAATTGTTGCATAAAGAATAATTTGCCAACATTTCTACAGATATTACCAAAGTTACATTATATTCTCAATATAATAGTCGGCAAAAGCTATTTCTATCAATTTAGACTGTATACGATGTCGGAGGTGTTCTGACGGGGCTGCACAACTCTATTCAATTGTCGTGTATATGTAATTAAACGATAGTTTGGTCGTTGGCAAGTCTCGGAGGAGCTTGTAACGAGTTGCCACCGCCCCTAGGCGCAGCTTGGCTCACATTGTTGCTTCATTCTCAATTCCACTTGGAGCAGTCTGATTGTGTAGCGGTTATATAAGAACAAAGAACAATGTTCGTAACGAGTACTACATTCGCAATGTACTCAATATTGCTCCCAATATTTTATGGATAGAAAATGTTTTCAAGCCTTTTCTTTTTCATGTGAAAATTGGGTTTTAGCCATATACGTAACTTTCTGTAGCCTCCTATTAGTATTTTGCATTCGCCCAGTTCCACGAATTAAAAGCGCATCGCAAGTTCTTTGTTGCAAAAATTCAAATTTTGATCTATGTCGGCCCGGCAGGAGGGAGCTGTGCCCGGGGGCCCAATAAGAATAACGGTGATAGAGAGGCCGTAATGAAGAGCACTCAAAGGCGGCATCGGTCGGTCGCGAGCCCGGCCGGCCGGGCCACATCGGCGATGCACCGAATAACCCTTAATTGAATAGCCCGGCCGGGGGCTAATCAGGGCTCAGCTGAGCGGTGCAGGCGCGGGCGGGCGGGGGGCCCGGGGAGCGCGCGGGCGGGGGGCGCAGGCCGGAGCCACGCGGGCTGGCCGCGCCCCCTGCGCGCGCCGCTCTGCCCGGGAGCTCATTCAAGTAGCGAGCGCGCCCCGTGCCAGCCGCCACCCTCAGGTATGTCCATTTTGCTTTTGGTGTTTGCACGTAACGTACCTATCGCGCGCGCTCCGCGAGTGTCAGTCGTGCAGTGAGTGAACCGTGCCGCTGCCGCGTCGCTCCCGAGCCGCCGCCGCCGCCGCCGCAACACAAGGTAGGTCGCATGAAGCACCGCCACGCATTCAAGCCTGTGCCTACACACGAATTTACGCGTTTTTTGAATGAAATGTGCCTCTGTTAAATTTCTCCGACGCTTAGTTTTCGTGACGCGAACTAATTAGAAGTGAAAAACTACCGGCGTGTTAACATTGATATTAAGAGTTTAAAGCAATAAAATTTAGGGTTCGTTCAACGGTTCCCGCCTCGGATTGAAAAAAAATAAAATAATCAAAATTATTTTCACCTTATACTTTACCGGCATAAATTTAATTTCACTTTTGTCAAATTACATCATCATCGCAAGTCTACAAGATAGTTCAGGCCCTTCGGTCTAAGCTCGTCGCGAGTAAACGTACCGTCACTTTGCTTCCTGTGTCGCATGTCTTGCAGAATGTCTGCTTTAAATGTTCTACGTTTATCTGAATTTTAATTAAATCATAAACGATGGCTGCAGTTATGAGAAATATTCATCCAACTTTTTACTTCCCCTCATATCATTTTAAAATTGAATCATCTTTCAAGTCATTAAGGTTACATGCCATCTCGACAAGTAATTAAAATTCAGAGTTGATGTCGTACCTTAATGTTGTATTATTACGATAGTCTTTAACTCGAATCCTAGCTGACGTTGCTCCTCATCCATATGGAAGGCTGGAGATGAATCTTCATGGAGGGGCGACTTCTGAGTTTATCTCACATTTCTACATTCTGCGTTAGATTTTTCCTCACTTTTCCAGACTTTCAACGTTGTCCTAGAATATTTTCCACTCTTTAGGGATTGAGTTCCAGTCTATGCAGATGCGCCTGAAGATCGGTTTTCTACATACTTTTTTTCTTAGTCTTTCTTGACATTTCTAAGTATATATAAAATAATTCTGAGCAGCGCGAGCGATTGCATCCTCATTTTGTTATAACTGCGCTCGCGCTGTGCTTTTCCTTAGTAACATTCACGTATTCAATCTGTCCATCTCATTCTATCTCATCCCGAAATTCAGAAGCTGCGCTTCTATTTCTAACATCACGTCTGTATTCCCGATGGCTGTGGTACACCCACATTTTTATCCCTTCTATACCTCTAGAGAATTTTTGCGCTTAAACTGGCAGCCGACCCTAACATAGCTGGGAAAAGGCTACGTAGATCTCTAGAGAATTTCTCGCAATAATCTATTCTGTCCGCAAAACGGAACCCTCCTCCATAGGCTTACTTATAGAAGTAGGGTTGGTGAGATGTCGGGAGGGTTTGAGATGGTTGTAACTGAGGGCGAGGACTTTCACTGGCGCCGCCACTTCACCTTGTCGGCTGGCGCTATGCCAGCCTCCTTACACCCCCCCCCCCCTACCCCCCCGCGCCGGCTCCCTCGCAAACCACCCCCAATCCCCGGCGTATCCGAGTTACGATACGAACAACGCATTTTATGCTAAACGTAAAGTTTAGCAGCGTTGCTGCTGCTTATTACACCAGCTTTTATGTCACGTAATATAGGTAAACGTATATGAAAATGTCATTTACCGTCTATACAAAGCCAATACGCAATTACATTAAATTACATTTTGATTCCACCGTCATTACTGAACAATATATAAAAACTTTGTTATCTGATGGAATTACTTTAATTGGTCGTAAATTCATTATACACGGAAGTTAAAATTGTCGTTAGAGACAAAATTGACGAAGGATACGAACAAAAACCAGATGTCTCTTTTCACTCGGCTGTCGGTACCTACCAAATAGCGATTACTAATAAACTGTTCTTTTTTTAAACAAAACGTATATTTTGATCGGAAAACTTGATAACTCTACTTATCATTGATAATGCGTGCCCACGAACGTAGAGGGCAATAAATCGCGCTAGGTAATAATATCGATACTGTGTGCTCGTAGCGCGTAGCCGCGTAGACCGTAGCAGTCGCTACGATATCGGCGCCGTAGAAGCCCGCCCGCCGCCGCCCGGCGTAGCCGCCTAGATCGCGTTTGAGATTGCCCACCGGTGCAATGTATCACAATAATTAACATTATAAAATAAAATTAACATAATTAATTGGTATAATAAATTATGGTTACTTTAATATTTTTTTTTTAATTTAACTTAATTATTCGCATATACATTTTAAAATAGTTTTTTGTGTGATAAGGACTCATCAGTATATTTGATTAACACAAATAATTGAAATCTTGAAAGCAAGCAGTTGTAAAAAAACTTAAATGAACATTAAACAAGTGTAAGGAATTTAATAAAACACATTGAAAAAAAAATATACCAATGGATTTTTTTTTTGTTTGGATGTCTACAAAGATAGCAACAATTGGTACGTATGGTAATAAATCATTTTATAATAAAAAAATGACTGTTTTAAAAAGTCTTTGGCATGGACACTTCTTCGATATGGAACTTCGAATACTCTTTCAACATATAATGCTTCAATAAAAAACGATACAAACGAAGTAAAAATAATCGGATATTACCATTCCTACTTAAACCTTCAAAAGCTACAAATTTAACCATCATCTGCATTTATGTCATTATTTTAATCTACATACAACTGAAAAAATATTTTAGGGAGAGGGTATTCATTCGATAGTCATTAACAGGTTTAATTGAAATTCAGGACCTCGAAATAAACGATACACAAACCATAGTACCTAATTATACCATTCGGTACTAAAGGTACGAAACTATTGGTTAACTGACGCATTTATCGACATCGGTACTAGATAGTACAGCTATCAGTTACTCGACATGCTATTTACTTATATAGATATGTAGATATAAAAGCAGGTACCGGTATGTACTTCCCGTATACGAGACTTTCTTTTAGCCTTTGTACCAGTCACACTGAACAAAGTAGAGACATCAGTTATTTTTTAAATAGAAAAAAAAATACATTGACATTAAAAAAGTTAACAAAATGAAGATGAATCTATCATATTAGGATTTAGATCTTACGCGGAATGAAGTATTTTTAGTCCACAAATTAAAAAAAAATATTTTAAGTATCACAATTCAATTTCTTATAAAACTATACATTCATTATACCTACATTTAAATTACCTTATAAATAAAATTTGTGAGTTAATAAAACGTTACAAATATATTTTTTAAATATTACTGTAGGTATAGATAATCTACAAAAATATAAATCGTGCTAAGAACGGTTTGTTGAAAAAAAACTGTGTTTATCGCTACGTATTTTAATATTGTAAACTCACTTAATTTTTATGCAGGCTTTCTATTCGCATGTATATTTATACTCTAAAAGCCATAAGAAGATTTTATTTAAAAAAAAAAACTATTACATAAACCTTATTGTTTGAATCGTGCGTCTGCGCACTTTTGCAAAATATTATAAAAGGATAAAGTATTATATCAAACTATTGAAGCAAATACAGAAAACAACGACAGCTGATCAGCATAAGTACCTATTACAAAGCGGTCGACAGTATGTACCTAGACACACGACAGTATCCACCGAGGGGTGTCCGCCTTATCAACGTTATCGTCGCTTATCTGTCGCCGAACACTCGATTAGATACCACCCTGTTTGCACTTTAACTGCTGTTAATTCGATTCCGGGTGACTCAGATTGAAACTTTAGTAGAAAGCTCGTTTGGCACCCGTTTGATACTGAAGTTACATTAAACATATCACAGGCTTTCAGAATAAGGAGTTTTCGAGCTGAAAAGAGTACATTTACGGGATCGTGAACAAACACCTAGTACAAATTGTTCGCTAACTTGATTAACTTCTATTTAATTGGCTAGACATTATTGGTACAATGCCGAAAAGCACTTTATATACTTCAATCTTTAGACTGAATCAAATATTGCCAGCGAAGCTTATTTTAAAACATACCTACTCGTACAACAGAAGATTAAATTAATTATTCGAAATATTCTAAATTGATGAAATATCATTTTGAGAAAATAGCTCCCGGGACGGATTAACATTTGATTCGTAATATCATTTTTTTTAACTTGTATTTTTAAGCGGCGACTGTCCTCCCTTGTAAAGTTCTTATTAAGGAACGATTAAAATAAGTTTTACACTCCGAACTTAAATCACAGACATATTCAGTTAAAGTAATAATCACAATATTATCATAAAAAATTCATATCAAAACTTGCAATATTCATGAGATTAGTAAACCAAAACATTACAATACCGTGCAGCCGGCACGTTGCGTGACGTAGCGTCGCACGCGCTTGCGCGCGACATATGCACGGACCTATCAATTTGATCCGCGCCCGCGCAGCTGCGTACAACGACCCCTACACTATAGTTCAACAGCACAACGGTCGAGTAAAAAACACCCCATATTTTGGATGATTAATCCAACCCGCTTTGTCTAGGATTAAAACTCTCATGCATTATTCGCACGCGTAACCTATCTGCATATTTAATAGAGTGCATTAAAACATAGCTATTGTGCTGCAGACATATGCGACCGGCCTGTGATGCGTGTAATCCTACAACCGGTTCTGCTGTAAATGGCTCGTAATTATTATTTTACGTTGGCATTTTAAACGTCTATGCAATTCATATAATGGAATAAAAATAAATAACCATTTACTATTAATGAATATATTTAAAAAAAAAATGTTTTTAAAACATCAAACTTTCATTTTTCAAATACGTTCGTTCCAATGGAATAGTTTAGCGGTAAATCGATACGCTCACGTGATTACTTCCAAATTCAATCAAAGCTATAATTTCACACTTCGGCTCGACATGGGGAGCCGTAACGACGCCCATTAACGGTTCTGTCGTAGTTAATAATAATGGTTGATACTCGCTCACACAATCGGTCACAAAAAGTCTCGGATCGGCAAACAATCGAATAGGAACAATGAAAGTCGTGAATCAAACAATCGATCCATCGAATCCGAAAGTGCTCGCGACAGCTGCGCGGGGTGGCGCGCTCTGGAAATTATGACAGGGCCCCATCTCCCACGGTCCCCCATGCTCCCTTGTTGTCCAAATTTCACGACTAGCATTAGAATAGGCCAGAGACCAGTTTTGAAAAGTTTGGAGCACCTATACTAACTTGTTTTGTGGTATAGTTGAAAAGTTTTAGAAAGTTTAATATTATTTAAATAGCGAATGTACCCATTTATTTCGGAAATTTTATAATAAGGGTTAACCTTTCTTTTAAGGTAAGTACACTCGGTTTTATGTGTACTTGTCTGTAGTTTATATCGGACAATAAAGAAGCCATAACAAGCCGTGTCAGCTACTCTACTTACTGAATAGGTTTTGGTAAACGGAGCATGAGAATTGATCGTAGTGTTTGAAGGCTCATTAGTTACGACTGCACTACCTTTTGATAATTCGAATGGAGTCAAAGTGGTAACTGTGGTGAGACTCGTATGTTGATTATTTATATTACGTACCTATATATTAGTTATGTCTGCCTCGTTGGTCTAGTGGTCGCAAACGCTACTGCTCCGCACCTGCTGAGCATGAGGTCCTGGGTTCGATTTCCAGGTCGGGCAAAGTGTTATTGGGTTTTTCTATCTGGAATTTCTCAGTAGCAGCCCGGAGTCTGGATTTGTGCCCGGTAGATGGCAATATGCTCGCCCCCTATTACATGGGACTTAAACATAACTGGCGAAATGTGGGTGTACTATAGGTACACCTCTGCCTAACCCTTCGGAGAAACAAGGCGTGATGTTATGTTGTTGTATGTTGTATATTAGTTATAATTTTGTAGACTTCAACAGTTATTTTCTTAATTCGTAGTAAATTTTTCTTATACTTGTAAGTACATTCACTGTTGTGGCAACTTGCGAAATTATATGTCGTATTGCATGTTTGGTGTTTAGAAATAGCTTTTATTTTTTTTATTTTTTGTACAGCATTAGTAACGGTACCAAATATGAACAAAGTTAGTATGTGTCAGCACATGACTAATATTCTTCGCAACCCCTTCAACTAAACTAAATATGATATTATTATAGTCGTTACCTTGATTACGTTTATTTATAAGCATTACTACGAAACGGAGGGGTTGGTAATGTTACTCTATGGGAAGGCTTGCCACGGACACGGCTAAGGAATTCCCCCGTATGTGTTTATGAAAATAGTCTCCTAGCGACCAGTAAAGTGACACGATTGTCTTTCTATCAGTATATCAACACACTGATCATGAATTATAATGACCGAGGTCCACCATGTGTAAATATTAGTTTAGGGTTTTTAATAGGTTAATAGGTACCTAAAGCTTTCCTTGTAACGTTTAATCTGCTAACCTGAAGGAAAGAATGGAATATCTTCGATAAAAGTTTTATTTTTGTTCACGGTTTTAACTCACGTGTTTCCGACTAATTTCGGACTGGAACATCATCATGCCGATATCGACGATGAGGCAAACAGTATTCAAACTATTTTTCTTATCCAAGTTTAAAGATTTTCTTTTATCAGCTATCACATTTTTCTGGTTCTCGGATACACCTCTGTTGAAAATATTATACTGAGATATATGTAACTACATTCCTCTGTAGAGACAGACCGCTAGACAAGACTTCATATATATTAACCTTACATTTAATAAAATAGTAACATTGATGGTCTAAAAATATCATAACGTTTTACTTTGTCATGAACTCATGACACGACAAAGAGCGTTCATTCCTAACATTGCTCTTATTTGGCTTCATTGCCCGTCATCATTACATCCAAACGCACTTACAACACACAAAGGCTCGTCTATCACATTTATCAACCGGTCATCTGTCTGTAAACTCAGCTCCAACCTCCTATTAGTTTCAAATATTAATTACTTCATCCCCAAAAAAAATCCAGATACACCCTCTATTGAAAAGAACCCTCATATCAGATTGCCACCCAATAAAATACGTCCCACCTATTTTTTTAATACGAAATTGTATAGAACCCTTCCTTTTTTAAAAACCGGATGACCTTAGCACACTTTAGAGCAACTTTTTTACTTTAATAATAACGGTTTGGGAGCGAAGGGGTGAAGTCGTGTGGCGCCGGGGACGTTGAACCCTACTCGTACCTTTCGAGTTCAGAGTACAGCGAGTACACGATCAAATTTTAATCGGTTGATGGATGCTCCAGGATGACACGATGCGATTATAACGTAATGGAATACATAATTGAATCATTCAGCGATCAGCAGTTCTCAATAATCATTCAGTAGTTAGGTACCTACCTTACTCGGACGACATCGGATAAAGTGGACACAACCCCGACAATGTGGGTTGGATCATTTTTGCTTAAATCGGTTCAATTGAAAATTCAATTGAAACCCAACAAATGTTTTCAGTTGACTTTGTGTATCGTTGGATACAAATAATCGGCGTGAAGTTATGCCATTAAAACAATATTCTCCTCAACGAGCCAATGAGTTAGGTCTCGTTCGTTCGGTCGAGATCGAAAGTTATCGAGCCAACCCGAAACAAACACGTGAGTAAAACCGTAAACAAAGCTGACTCACCGACCAAATTAAAACACATAACTACTCCATTAGACCTGGAAATAAAACTTCAACATTCAACGTCAAACTTTAACAAAAAAAAAAAAAACTCGCAAAGAAAATAAAAGTCTACAATTCCGTGGTTATAATTGACGGCTACAATTTTCACATGCTATTTCCCCGTCTATTTAGCGGCTATGCGGCTATACGGCTATACGTAAATAAGGCGTCGGCGCTGAGTGGTGATTACATAGCCGTGTCATTTAACAGACACAGTGAGGGTCGTGAGAAGGAAGCCCCTCCAACACTTCCGCTTGCGATGACGTCGCTAAGTACCTCCCTGCTCGGTAATACATAGATCAATGTCCTTAGCTGTAACATTTAGTTTTGTGTAATGTGAAATTGAAAGATAATTTTATTTAGATATGTTTTATTTAGTTAACCAGGCACCATTCGGTGATGAAATTATTTAATTACAACATAACAAATTGTTATCTGAATGTATCTTTTATTTGTAGACAATTTTCTACTTTGTTAAGAACCTGGTACTTGTTGACAGGCATACACTATCCTCCCATACCTATTAGGTAACACTGTAATTTGAAAAAGCCAATTATTTTTAAAAGAGTAACCGTGGAGTTCCTTGCCGGTTCTTCTCCATAGGAAACGACCAATTGGAACCGTGCACCTAGCTTCTGTCGTTTCATAAGTGTCCATGTAGGCTTATGTGAAATAAAATATTTTGATTTTGGTTTTATTTATTTTATTCTTCACAAACAGTGTGTATTTTCTTTCAGGGTTTTTGACTGCTCTTCTGGATATCTTCCATACGTTTTCTATAATGCAGAAGGTATCCCGTAAGTGAAAATTTGGGTGGAGCTGCACGTCATCATCACCATCATGCCCAGCCCGACAGAAGCCACAGAGAGAGCTCATGGCCCTCTCTGATCAAATCCATGGGGGCCATAGAACTTCCTCTGTGCAACCATCTCCACGACCCTGTCAGCTGAAGTTGCATACGCAAAATTACGAATTCCGATGTTAATATTTTTCATATTTTTTACTTTTGTTGATATTTTTTACCTATTTAAATTCTCCTCTCTAACTCTGGAACTGGTGACCTCTTTGATTACTTCTATTCTAACTTCAACGATATAAAAAAATTAATCACGCGACCACAACAGCCCGTTTTCTTACTTTACCAAATCTGGCGTAAGCGGTTTATGAATAAGTCCGGTAGCAGGTGGTAGGGGGTGGCAGGTGGTAGGGGGTGGCAGGTGGTAGGGGGTGGCAGGTTGTCCAATGTTTACATTCCTTCACCATGGAGAGTGCAGTGCCATGTTACTCAGGCCGACCATCGACCACCGCCGCCGCTTTCCGTAGGGGAACGCCGATCAATCAAAACCTCTATTAGTACAGTTACGCGTGATGCCGCCCACCTTTCTCAACTTTTTATGTGTTTATGCCCCTCGATTGAAGGGTGCTGTGTTAATGTTGAAAAAATAAATTGAGTTTTCTTTTACATCATGTACCAACATTTCAGGTTGTTGCTTTGGCTTTGGTACTACCTGTCGCCCCATCACTCATCATCATCCAGCCCAAGTCGGATTCTATTCTCACCAATTCAATAAAATCCTTAAAACCATTGTTGTTGACTGTATACATTTATAGAAACAAATCAGTTCAAGGCCTCCGAAGTGATTGATGTACCAGCTCGTATTCGTTCGCCTTCGAATGACGTCGCTGGCCAGGCGTGAGCCGAGCCGCGGTTGGCACCACCAGCTAAGCCGTACTCATCCGTAACAACTTTCATTCCCCCTTCTTTTATTAGTTAGCCTAATAGCTCATAGTCACATTACATTTGTGCCCAATGTTTTTGGTTTCTATAACAGTATTTTTTGGAGCCACACTTTTTTGTTAATATAACTTACTTGATTCGTTTACAATCCTTTATCTCAGCATAGTTCTTTCTGGTTCTTCATAGTGTAACATTGCACAAAGCCGGCAATGCTCACCCCTGACAGTCACGCAAGTACTTACAATAAATTACAGGCATCAAATAGTTGTTCATACCAATCCTATCCCAACTCTCAATTTCACATTCATGAACCTAAAAACTCAATCAAAATTCAATTCATGAAAGTCAATCTTGTGATGACGTCAACGTTAACACGGTAAGGCCGCGTTAGCATATTGAAACGGTACTCGATGTGGTGAAATTAAATACATTTTTGATGTCTGCAACGGGTAATTGATACGTCATTTGTAACCTTCACGCTAGCTAAGTTCAGACAGGAACAGTCAACGTTAAAACGGTGGAAAAAGTTGTGTGAAAATTAGCTTTCTCATCGTTGCTTATACTTTCTTATAATAATAATTCTTATAATAATAAGAAAGTATAAGCAACGATGATAAAGCTAATTTCATTTAGCTGACACGATATTTTTGGTCTCGATTCATTGCGATTCAATAGTTCCAAGTGTTCCGCGACAGCATAATCTTTTTCAATTTATTATTTAATTATTTATTTAATACCTCAAGCACGCAAATGTACAAAGGCGGACTTAATTATTATACCTGCACCGATTGGTACCGACCCGCACAGACTCGCCTGTACCGGAAACCCGTTTCTTTATGTAAGAACCCATAGGCAGTTTCTACCAGTCAACCTTTGGGTGATGCAGAGACAAATAGTGGTAGGTGCAATTACGAAAAATTGATGAGTAAATATTTATTCAATTATAAAGATACACAAAAATCTATTACAAACTATAAATTTAATAATACATACCTAATTATACTGGGTTATTTTAATTGGCTAGCTAAACTCCGCAGACGCAATGGGTATCGATATCTAAAGAAGATAAAATACAAAATAAAAAGATTTGATTTTTTTTTTTTTTTGGGAAGCCAACGACCGCTGTTAGTGTTTTTACTTGAAGTATGAGTTGAGCAAAACTGATTTCTTATGTTTTATCGTGTTAAGATATCCCCAAGATGTCTGTGAAATTTACACAAAAAACAAAACAGATTTTCGGAACTGATATTTCAAGTGACTATAACTGCGGTCGATGACCCCACAAAAAAAAATCATCAAATTAATATTTTTTGTTTCATCATGTTTAGATACCCATCGCGTCTACGGATTTTAGCTAGCCAATTTAAAGTAACTCTGTATACAAAATATATAAGCACATATAAATTTACATAAATACACAAATATACTAAAACAAATAAGACAAACAATGTTATTTACGTGTTACGTCTTCTCATTTTCCCGTTTCTGTTCACAAGTAACGTTATTTATTTGTTCTGAATGCAATACCTTTTGGTTATTTCACAACAGCAAAGTGAACGACCTGCAAGTTGAGATGTTATCAGCCGATCGATATGTGATTCATGACACGAATGCTATCACAATATAACGTGCGTGCTATTTACGTGTGCTATCTGTCTTTAGAGATACAATGGGTCCCATGCGGTATCAACTTTAGTGCATCTTTTAACTCCTGGTTTAGGACTTAGATTTTTTATAATTATGTTATTGCAAGGAAAAATCTATTACTTAAGTTTATTCAGGTGTTAGCATAATTAACTTTAAAGAAGTGTTCAAATGTTTTTTGACAGGAAGCTTGTCGTCTACAATATTTTCTAACTAAAGCTATAAACCTTGTTTCTTATTAGGATGACTTTTGAACATTTCAGTATCTAATTTCATCTGCACTTTTTAATGCCTACTCGTTTTGTGTTAGCAATATATTTCAGTACGCGTAATGTTAATAATATTGTATTTCTTTTCCACTTTCTTCGTGCCTACAATAAATTTTCACTTTTATTTTAATATGAACAGGCGTTGTTATCCGATAACAACGACATACATATTTTTTTGTTTGGAACGAAGTTCTTTAACGCATCTTGCGGTAGGAGTAAACTGATAGAAATCGTCACGTAACAAAAAATCGTTATGCCCGAAAATGTCTGTTTCAAGTGTCAAAGTTTTGGAGTTTACTCCTTATGAATCGATTTTCATATAAGGCCACCGGTATGGAAATTTTATGACGAGTGAAATTAAAACAAGCGTTAACACAAAAGCGTTACGTTTTTCTGCGCATCGTATCTTGCGCACCTTTCACGGAGTAAATTCCATTCGTGCGTCGGAGCTGACACACATACACTTTTTTTGTTATTGTTTTTTAATAAGCCATCTAGTATAAGTTTCTAGCTTCTTTAAACTTATACTAGATGGCTCTGTATTAATACATGATATACAGCAAAAGGAACTTCGTTCCAAGCGGGTGTCCCGCGACACCTGCCGACTTTTTTTTCTGTGTTGTATCTTCTTCTTTTCAGTGTCTTTAACCTACGGGATATCCTCCGCGCTTGTACCAAGATAATTAGGTACACTATGAGTTCCAATTAGAAACTGGTTACTATGAATGCAGACAATAATTGCATCTAGTGTAATAGCCAGGGACGTAGGGTTGCACGCGTGACGCACCCCTCTCGGCGTGACAAAAGGGCCGCCAGCTGCATCCCAGCGGCCATTGTGCGTGCGCAATGCACCCTCGATCTTCGCATGTTGCGATTGCGCACGAAATGCAACTACAAGTATCTCTTCGAAAGAATGCTCAGCTCTTTTGGCTTCTAACATGAAACGTCGAACTTGAACCCATTCCAATTTTTCCAAGATTCTTATCATTGGAAATGGAACTAATGTAGCCTGTAATTTGTTTACTGAATAATATTTACATCATATTTGTTCACTTCATCACAACCCCCCCCCCCTCCCTTATTGGCACAGATTTATGAAACCCCCTACAAACTCGTTACTTCTGTGCGATATTTAATGAGTTCGAAGCGGAGCGGGTGTCGTTAAGCTGAGGGTCAAGCTAAGGGTCAAACGATAAGACGCAAACATTATAATTTTATTATGATATTCGTATGTGCAATAGGAAAGAAAATTGGAAATGTTCTGATTCTGTCTTGCAATAGGTAGGTATTTATTAACATATGCCTGTAGGTACAGCTGACAACTCTTCACCTTAAAATGTAATTAATTTTGTGTGTAGGAAATTAACTGTCATCTTTTTTAGTATGTGCCTATTTTCTATGTATTTTCGTGCAGTTAGAAATAGTCAGGTTTTAAGATGTATCATTATAGGCGCCTTCATGAAACATAATAGCAATGTCTCACATTGTCATCTTGTCTACAAAAATCAATAGGCGTTTCAATTTAAAGTTTTTATTTGATATACCTATTTGTAAGATTGTTTGCTGGAGCGATAACTACAAGTTATATTAGAAGTCTTGAAGAAAGAAAAATATAAGAAGATAGCAGTCCTCCTCCTCGCGTTCACTGTGTTGCCATTATGTGTTAATTTTATATCATAAGGCACGCGGTGAATGCCAAGAGAGAACTCATTCGTCGTGCGAACAGAAGAAAGCTATGCTGTGCCTGACAGGGTCCATAATTGTTTCATTCACTTTAATCCTACCAACTGTTTTTGTCAACATTATGGAATGCAATAAAGAATTGAGAAGCAGAAGAGTCAAGAAGAATGCTTAGATTGTATTGTTCATTTATTTTATCACGTACTTACATATTCGGTGTGTGATTTGCCAGATTGGCATAATATTACCTGTTGTATATACGTGTATGTCTATGTGTATGTATATTTTATTAATTCCTTTTCATATATTGTTTCAGTATCCAGTTCAGAGATTACTACATAAGTGCAGGTACTTCATATGACTAAAATATCATAGATAGTTTCGGAGTCCTAAACTGAAAACGTCTGTAAATGGCTTTGGACCGATTTCTATCAAGAAATCGGTCTAAAGCTTGATGCAAAGATGTAGATAAATAAACTTATCATCGTCAACTTTTGCTTAGATTTCAGTACTCAACTGGACATAGGAATCACTCAAGGTACTTATTTAGGCAATTTTAATGCGAGAAAAACAGCCCCCCTCGTTATTGATATTGATCGTAAGTAAGAAAGACATATGAAGGAAAGAAAAGAAAGAAAGATAAGACAGAAAGAAATATAAGAAATAAGTATGGTGGAAACTAACTCTTTCAAAAACAAGCACCGAAATTGCAATTGAACATTACTCCGCCTACCTTCGATTTCTAATCAGGCGTTATAGTAACCTAGGTACATAAAATCAGAACACGTTCACATTTTCAAAGACATCACTATCTAGGTCAGTGTTTCATTGTTTTGCTATTCTATGCTGTATTGCATAATTTACACAATTCTACTTAATTTACATGCGCCTAAATTCAATCTGCTACAACACAACTTATCAACTAGGTATTGGATGCTAATCACCAAAATAAACACTGGGACGTATTCAAGGGCAGATATTTGGGCGATGACGATTTCGTATGACGATGTTCAAAAAGTACAATTGTTTGTTTCAGTCTGTTTGTTGTTTTTGTGATTTAATTTTGTGAATAAAAAAGATTTATGGTTTAAGTAAAGAAAACAAAGAAACTATATTTATCAGCACAAGCTAAAAAGGAATAGAAAATTATAATAGTCCTCCAGACCGAATTTCGGATATGGCGACCAATCTTAGCGAAGACCAGCCTTCGGCGCGGGAGATGTAGTGCACAAGTGTGTGCGCAGACAGGTGCACTCTCTCTTCCCTCACTTTTATAGTCTGATGGGACGGCAATCCGACACGACCGGAGAGAAATCAGGTGCAGGACCAACGGCTTAAACAGCCAAGGGGGTCACACCACCAACTTCCAAACTCCGGCTCGGCACTCGGGCTGTTACTAAGAAATTCCTAATGGAAAAACCTAATAACACCTTGCCTGGCCTGGGAATGGAACCCAGGGCCAGCACAAGTTAAAAAGTACTCTGGTAATAGATAGATAGAATACACTTTATTATGTAAACCTACGCCATATAAATTAATAGTGCGTAATCTTCTGCCTTTTGTCTTTTTCTGGTTTCTTTGTGTTTCAAAACCGCTTTCACCCATTCATCACAGAACCAATTTTAATTAATTTCCATGTGGCTGACAACCTTCCCAAACTTTTCATCAGTTGTTACCAATAATTTTTGTTTCGATTTTGTTGGGATTAACATTCCAACCTAATCCATGTCTAATCTTAGCTTTCATTCTGCCTGAACTGTTTTATAGACTAATATCCAACGGCCAGCTAAGTCTATTGCCTGACTTCTCATATAGGTGAAAACCTGGAACTTTGGAGGACCCATATACCTACCTAGTGTTAATTTTGGCAGTGATGTTATCGCGCAGGTAGTTACTCCCAAAGCGAACCCCAAAAACAACTATGCAGAGCCAACGTGACAATTACCTACTCTAAACTATACTTATTCATTGAGAGAGAACAAAAAATACGTTCTCATGAAATGGGTTTTGCTATAGGAACATTAGCAACAAACCAAAACATCAAAATCAAAACTTGGTTCCTCGAGTCTAGAGGAGACTTAATTAAGTACGATAATAATAAAATGATGGCTTAGTATAACATTAAATTACGCTTGTATTAATAGAAGGTCCCTTCGAGGAATGTTACTATAAAGTCGACGTTATTAGATGGGTTCGTATGTTTATTTATTTATTTATTTGGGACAAAC
The DNA here is from genome assembly GCA_947568875.1 of Fissipunctia ypsillon. Classification (NCBI taxonomy): domain Eukaryota; kingdom Metazoa; phylum Arthropoda; class Insecta; order Lepidoptera; family Noctuidae; genus Fissipunctia; species Fissipunctia ypsillon. Next base: position 20,257,038 of record OX387648.1, read on the forward strand.
AAACAGTAACACATTATATCTGCGCAAATAATGTTTATGATCTACGTAAGAGAGTGCAACTATGATGCGACTATTGAAAACAAGCGTGCTTAATTCAGATCCCGGAGCTGCTACTGAGAAATTCTCAATTAGAAAACCCAATTATTACAGATCACCCAGTTTTTATGGCACTTTATTTCCCTCTTTTGACACTCTGTCTTAAATCCAAGTATGAATTGTCCGCCTTTTCTAAATGGGTCGTATACGAAATGATCTCAGACCTACTTTCCTCAGAGCTGAGTAATTCGATTTTCCACGACTTACCCGAGATTCCTTTTAAATATGTCATCGGCAATATTGACTGTTGTTGTGATATCATTGCAGAGCAATTTGATGCCACAGCAATTTGACTCGGCGCCGTTTTTAGGTCAATACTAATTACCTATCCATTGTTAGAAAAAGTCAAAGTAGGTATTAAATTAATCGGAAGGTTAAGCCGGGGTTCATTAATCATTACATTTGATGGGTGGCCAAATTGCCTTCAGGTACTTTATGGCACGATTTCCCATCCAAAAAAAGAAAGGTACTATAAGGCACAATAATTTGGTACGAGACTGGAAATTCATTACTTACACAAATGCCTTGTGCCTTTATATGAAGAGAACGGACAGCAACTTCGTCAAACTACTAATAAACAGGAATCAAGAAAAGCTGATTCTAACAATAATTCTAATGATGAAGTCATTATTCCCTTTGACAGTCTTTGGGAGGCCCATTCCCAATGACCGCTACTTATAAAAGATTTCTCTGAAAAGAAGCAAAGTGATTTTTATAGAGAGACCCATGAACAATATCTATATTTCATTAATTACCTTTAAAATAAATAATATGATCGCTTAATGACATGTCGATACGTCCCATATGTTTCGCGTTTATGTTCCGAGGTCGCGCAGTGATAGCACAGTTGTAAGGACAATGTGTTTGCAGTCCTAACGCCTGTTCGTGTCGACTAGTATGATAATATGTGCATAATGTTACTGCATGAATTAATCATTTAGTATAGGAAAATACGCACTCAAAGGGAAACTTGATATTCAATTCATTAAAGGCACATAAAAGAGCAAGTCACATCTTAGGATTATAAGAAAATGACAATTTTATAAATTGGAATCATCTTATGCATTGATTAAGTAATAACTTATTACAATTTTTACTAAACCTCTGCTTAGTATGGGTTTCCTCATAGATCACTAAATTAAGGAGAATTAATGTGAAAAACTTAAAGGAGTATAGTGCCCATTCCCTTTATATCTTAGTCGCCTTTCCTGAACATCGTCTACTCCACGGAGATTCGATACGAATTCCCTTAGCACAACCGCTTAGTTCATGATCACAGCTCAAAAAGGAACTAGTGTTTTTAATAACATAATAAATAAATATATAAATAATACACCTTCACACCTTGATAACAATAATAGTTAAGCGTCGTTAAAACAATTAGTTTAGACTCATTAAAGTTACCACAGAGTGGCTTTAATTTTGAACGTTTTGACCAAGCAATCAATCAGCGCCAGTCAAGGAGAAATACCTTTAAATAATAGTAAACCTTCCGGGTAACATTCTGTCCTTTTGCTTTCTGGTTTTTCTGAGTTAAAAGTGAAGAAGTTGACTAGAAAAAAAATCAATTGAGGTACCCTGAAAGGAAAAGACGCATGTGTTTTCTAAACAAACAAAGTCTGCATTATCTCATTCAACGCAGCCAAAGCTTTCTCCACTTTTTTCTGAATTTGAGTAGGTACAGTGACATAAAAACTTTCAGTTTCTTTAGAAAACGATTCGTGATTTACTGTACCGGAACAACCGGAAAACGGTACCAAAACAAACTATACACCATGTCCCGGAATTAACGCAAAACCTCTTAAGGGGTCATTGTACTCATCATTATGAAGAAATTTTACTACGAGACCAAAACTAAAATCGCGAAAAAAGTCAGCTCTTCCCGACATTTTAATGAGTTATGCGAACATAAATGTAGGGAACAGATGATTTTTTTTCGTGATTTCAGGTTTGGTCCCGTAGTGGCCACAGTAAAAGTTGTTCAAAATGTTGAGTGCAATGACCCCTTAAGAGGTTGTGCGTTAACTCCGAGACATGTTCTATAATTATTGGCATTACAAAAGTTCACGCTTATCTATCAAAACATAAGGAAAAATGTACCTATCTTCATTTGTCCAATAGTGCTAGTTTTTTACCCAACAACCCTATCACCTGTTTTTCCATTTGTAAGTTTATAATACGGTCGTACCCAATATATACTCAATTTGAACATACTTAAAAAAAAGTACGTTGAAAGGGAAAGAATACCTCAATTTTACACCTCAATTTTACGCCTCAATTTTATTACGCTGTAGAGCATCTCTCCAGCAACCCCAAGTTAAAATATGATGAAACCTACGTACCTAAATCCTTATTGTATTAACAAAGAAGTGTCTGAAAATAGTTTTATGTATTTATTTATTTAACAGTTTATGTACACGCATATAAACAGACAAGAAGAAAGGAACAGAGAAATACGTACAAAAGTGGTTATTTCTAAAGAAATCTCTTCCAGCATACCTGCGATAGGAAAGTAGATAAAAAGATGTAGACAACGTGTGTAAGAGTAAAAGAAACTCGACTCAAGAGAGAAAGGAAAATATTTATAGTTTTCAATTATAACATACCAATAGTTATGCGAAATTATTATTACATAGTGTTTTTTACAATTATTTATTTTACAACGCCTAACAATTTTATTTGTACCAAGCTTATTATATACTTTGCTATATATTTTTGCTCAGGCGCTTATATCAATAGCCCGAGAAAATTAAAGTTGACATAACTAGTCACAGCTTGCATTTAATGGTAAAAACAAGAGTACAATTATTTACAGACACTTCTTTGTTAATACAATAAGGATCTACGTAAGTTTCCTTATATTTTAACTTGGGGTTGCTGGAGAGATGCTCTACAGCGTAATAATATTGAGGTGGCTGTACTCTTAACCTTTCAAAGTACTTTTTTTAAGTATGTACAAATTGAGTACATATTGGGTACGACCGTATTATCTATACAAACATACAAATAAATAAAATTGAAGTATCTGTTTGTAAAGTCAAAATAAAAACTTTTTACTAAATGCATATGAAAGTATAAACGGTAAGTAAGTACTTATAACAAAAAAGCTATTTTTAACATTTATGTCTGCCTGTCTGTCTTTTTGTTCCGGCTAATCTCCGGATCGGCTGGACCGATTTTGACGGGACTTTCACAGGCAGATAGATGATGTTACGGCAGGTAAATTAGGCTACTTTTATTTTAGAAAAATAAATAGGGTCCTGCGCAAAAAAAATATTATCTTTTTGCATTTGGTAGCCCAATTCACGAGGATAGATAAAGGCTATTTAACATCACGCTACGGCCCTTAGGAGCTGAGCAAAAAGAAAAAAGTCAGAAAGAACACTAAGCGAAAATGAAGTAATAGCGTGGGCGGGCTATTCAACGCGACGGCTGGCGACGACGGGTCGGGGGACGAGGGAGTTTTATTAAAATGAACGGCCACATTTTTAGTATATTGTGTATCTCACGACATCCACGCGAACGAGGTCGCGGGGCACAGCTAGTAAGCTTATAAATGGAAAAACAGGTGATGGGGTTGCTGGGGCGCCTGACGTAGTTTTTTTAGTAGATACTATTTTTAATTTGTGGACACAAAGTACCTATGTAATTGGTGTTGAACTGCATTATCGACGAGAAGACTATACAATTATGTGTTAGTAATTGGTTACTACTTCATACAAAGAGATTGTGTGGAGTGGAGGCACGTTCGGTACGTGACCAAAGTCCAATCACAATACAATCTTATAAGCATTGTGCATGCGCAACCCTGTGCTTAGACTCTGGACCTTGCTGTGATCTCCAATGATAAAACCACACGAAAGGCAATATTTTCTCTCCGGTCCATAAACTATCTCTGTGCAAAATAACACCTCGATTTGTTGCTCAATTGCAGAGTGAAAGAAGGACAAACCAACATACCAACAAACACACTTCCATTGCATTTACCCATAATTAGTTGGATAATTCCGTGAGACACATGGATACCTACAAATAAATTGATGTTTATGTTTTTACCCATGCGAGTGCTTCGGGATTGTCCGTTTGAGTCCGGAATGAGTTGGGAAATCCCGATGCATAAATTGGCAAAAAATCAGAAAAAAAATAACTAAAATTGTAATTATCAACTAAGTAGGTACGTATAGATACTTACTTAGTTGATAATTCAATCGTTACCAACCGGAGAGGTTTATTTTGTTGTATTTATTTAGGCATAGCGCCAACTGTTTCAATAGAAACAATGTGACGTAGAATTAATCAAATACCGTTTTAGTAATCAGTTCAAAACGCCTTTACCAGTTTCAAGTCCCATCTGCAACGACGCAAGGTGTACTCGTCGACTTGAGAACCTTTTTTTCGTCGGTTAAAAAGGCTAAAGCTCTTATTTAGTGTTTTTTCTTCTCTAATGTCAGAACCATGTACTAACCACATTGATATTTTTTCCCAGTCATTGCATTCATCACTTCTGCCCGTACATATCCACTACTGAATATTCCAACAAGATGAAGAAAGAAGAACCAAGACAACAGCAGACAAAGCAGATCCAAGTCTTTTCAGCGAAATCGTGACAATCGTTGCAGATTACTAAAGAGTAAATAGACTGTAACTCAATACTATTGATAAGTTTTTGTTGACGATAAAAACGACTGAACTATTGACTTTGCTAAAAGACAACGTTTTTTCACCTGAAGCCGCTAAGGTTATAGAACTGTTACCTGTGTAAATAAAAGATGGAACCCGTGGATATAAAACTATGTAGTTTCTTGTTTTTTAATTTCAACAGGAATATTGTATATATCATTATGTTATGATTAAATATGCTAAGCTACTAATATTACCTACCATCTTAAGAACTATTGTAACCATATTTATCTGCAAATAAATCTTTGACTTTGACTTTGAATACACAATGCCCAAATTTTGGACCCCGGCAAAACTACAATGTATATTCGCTTTCAGACCACTAAATCCGAGATTCCTCGTGATGTTTTTCATTCACTGTTGTAGCTCATTGATGTCCAAGATTAAGTTAAAAACAGACACACATACAAATCAGGTTATTAAACGTTCTGGCCCAAACTTCCATGATAACTTACTAAACTATATTTAACTTATACTTACACCATACAAATGGCCTCTCTAATCTAATCCGTATCGGAAACTCAATCTATGTTACGGAAACTTAAGTTTCGTACTCAACCCTAAAAAGTAACAAGAACGCCAAATTGCGGCTCTACTTACTACTTACTAAATTGGAAAATTAGATTTAGTCGTATCAGCAGTAAGTTGATCAAATGGGAGAATTTGTTACGTCGATAGTTCACCTTAGGAAAGTTTTCCGTAAGGAACACGGGGTTGACTATTTATGGAAAGAAACATTGTTTAACTTTGTTTACAGTCGTGTAAGTGACTTTTATTAATTAGAATAATACAGCGGTAATCAAGAATGAGTCACGATTCACCAATGACTATGTTGTGATAAGATTATTACAATTATAATTGGGACATTATTAAACAGGATTGCTGACGTCTTTGACCGACATTTATGTTTATCAGAAGATAGTGTCATCGTGTTTTGGACAAAATTAAGTTTGAAAAAAAATCGGTTTAGAAGGAATAGGCTTACGCTTTTATTAAAATAGAAGGTAAAAATACACAAAATAGCATATTCATTACCTGTATTTTACTTACATAATAATTTCCTACATAACATCTAACAATTTCCACAATGCCGCTGGCGCTGGTCTGCACAGGAACGTGGCTGATGTTCTCAGCAAGCTGTGAGCACCAACCGCTAATCTTCCCACGGTATGAAAGTGGACGTCGAGGGAAGGCTACCAACCTGTTACCATTCGAACTTGTTGCTGTCTTAACATGCAACACGTTATTACCAGACAGTTTTGGTGCGCTTTTGCCCATTCTAGTCTATTTTTCTTATGTCGAATTGAAAACTGGACAATAGAGGAATGGGAAAATGTCCTTTGGAGTGGCGAATCAAAGTTTCAGATTTTCGGATCCAATAGACGTGTGTTTGTACGCCGGTCAAAAGAAGAGAGGGCTTCAGAGGCATGTACTGTGTCTACTATCAAACATGGTGGAAGTAATGTCATAGTTTGAGAGTGTTTTGGCAACAATAAACCCGGAAATCTTGTGAGGATAACCGGAAAACTAAACAAGGTAGGTTACTTCAAAATTCTCCAAAATTCCGCCGTACCCAGTGGACTAAATCTAATTGGTCCTGCCGATCGATTCTGTCTCTCACCGTGAAAATTTAGGTGAAGTGATAAGCTGAGAGTGAGCTGTCAATAGTATCAATCCCCTAGCATCAGGTGAAGTGACAGCTCACTTCAAGCTCACTTCACCTACGTTTTCACGGTGAGATTTTTACAGAATAGATCGGCAGGATTAATTTTCAAACAGGATAATAATCCTAAGTATTCTTCTAAACTGTGCCAGACCTTTTTGAACAAGAAAAAAGATGAAAAAATCTTAAACATCATGCAATGGCCATCTCAATCACCTGGTCACAGATTACATACAGATACCCAATCCCATACAAAGAAATGTGACCTCCCTAAAACTGGCAATTCGACTGGCTAAATTTTTTTCTCCATTTTCTCAATAGATGGCAGTACCGGCGACTCACTAATTGCCAGAAACAGTAGTTTTACAACGCCATCTAGGAGTCCACCTTAGTAAATTTTATAGTTCCAGGTGAAAATGAAAAAAATATGTATTTTTTTTACATTTTTATGCAAGTAATATATTTATAAAAAATACTAGCTTTTGCCCGCGGCTTCGCCTGCGTGAATTTCGGAAAATATCCCACGGGAACGTACTACCTGGATTATAAGGAAGCAAAACGATCGGAAATAACAATGAAATTTTCATCAAATTCTGAAAGATAAAAATGGTTACTGTGGGTCATCCTTAGAAGATAGACGTAGGGCAAAACTTGGGTAATCGGTGATAGTTTTGTTTTTTAATTGTAAAATTCGATTCATTGATCAGATTATTTTTTAAATTTACTGTGATACAGTAGACAAAAGAAGCTTTGCTAACTTATATCTAAAAATGTGGCAAATACTATAATGATTGAAAAATATACATTTATCAAGTCAGTAGTAACTTGGTAATAAAACACATATTATCTATCACCGAATAGCTACATATCACGGATTAGCCAAGTTTTGCCCTATATGCTATTGCGGATTTTTTTTTAATGTACAATCCTTTAGAATAAATTTTATGTATCTCTTACGGTTTACGCGGCGCATACCAGTAAAGCTCCCCAGTCGGCATATTTTTTTCCGACATCTTCTACAATAATCGTCATATTTCAGCCAATTTACACAAAACTTTAATGAATTAAACCTTGAAAACCTTGACTTAAACCTTCTTCATGAATCACTTCGTTCATTGGTGAAAACCGTTCGGAAATCCGTTTGGTAATTTTTGAGTTTATCGCATTCACACAGACAGACAGACGCGGCGGGGGACTTTGTTTTATAATACGTAAGGAATTATTGATTAATTTATAGACTTATTATTTAATTTATTGATCAAAGGAAAAATTAAATTTTCATATCAACTGTTCCTCCCTTTTCACCCCGAAAGAGGTTGATTTAAAAAACATCTTCAATCATGTTTTTTGTCATTTAATGTTTACATTACTTTTGACTTAATTTAGATACGCAGTGAAATCCTCCTCGAAAAATAAATTACCCCCTTTTGCTGGTCGATTTTCGAAAAAGCCAAAAACTATGTCTATGTTTTATGTCAAAAGTATTAATTTATTCAAGGTAACCGGACAGCGCGTTAAAATTCTTCCATACAAACTTTAGCACCCCCTAAATAAAATCCCTTTGACGGGTAGTTTTAAAAACCAAATAATGACAAACTTTATTATTCATTTAAGAATGTCTTCGTGCTAAGTTTCAAGTTTGATAAGATTTTTCATACAAAAGAAAACCCCCTTTTTCACCCCATTTAAGGTCGAATTTCCAAAAACTCCTTCATAGAGCTCGCCTACATTATAAAAGGAACCCTTGTGCAAAAAATCTGATATGTCAGTCATACAGCACTTCGCCCGTTATTTGGTTCGCGTGATTTTATTACTTTCCCCTACACATTTCACAACCCCGTCCACCCGCTGTAAATGGTAGTTTTATAGATTAAGATCATTATTATTTATTTATACACTAGTCTTAGCGAAACCTCCCTCTCCAAGACCTGGCTCAAGCGGTGCGCTATAAAGGACGGCGCGCGCTTAGCAACGGGCTCCTTTTTTTTATCGGTCGGCAACGGTTGAACATCGCTACCCTCGCTTCTACTTTTATATTCGGTCGTGATATTGTTATTTTGGTAATTAATTTATATGATTTGCAGTAATTAGAGTTTCGGATGTCATAGTTTTAAATTATCATTTGTTGTAATTTCGGTTATTAAGTTTTGTTTGTTAATTAAATAATTTTAGGAAATACTTGTGCGTTATTTTTTTTTTAAACTGTCCTCACTTCTGGTTTCTAAGACTAGTATAAGTGGACATGTTGCGCCGACCCCAAATAAATTGGGATTAGGTCAGAAGAATGATGATGAAGTATTCGAGCCAAGTTTGAAGTTAAAAGATCAACGAAATAAGATTCTTTTCGCCCCCAATTTTCATTATTTGACTTATAGGTTATTTATTAACTCAAGGAATAAGATTTGTCATACTCAAACGAAATCCCCCTTTTAAGGGGGTGCCCTTAGATGTCGAATTTCCAAAAACCCCTTCTTAGTGCTCCCCTACGTTACAAAAGGAAGCCGTGTGCAAAATTTCACGTTCCTAGTCCCAGTAGTTTCGGCTGTGCGTTGTTATGTCAGTCAGTCAGTTTCTCCTTTTATATAAATAGATTAAATATACTTAAAATGAATTAACTAAACGTAAATTAATAACGATTGTTGCTACCTTTATTGTGAAAAATTTAGTAAAACGCCATCTGTTGCAAATAGCTCTAAACAAAATGGGTAACAGATATCTGCATTTAACGACTTTATCATTCTATGGGTTCGAATCACGTTCGAATGGAAGTTAAAGTTTTCAGTTATCTTTTTTTGTCGAAATTATGTGATATATGATTGTAAATAGATAAATCAGCCTTGAGCAACGAAGTTTTAATATTTACTAATCTTACTTCAGCCAAAATCAGCTGTCGCAATTTAGTGGTTGTACATTTTGTTAGAGTAACCTATACTGCCATCTATGATTTTTTTTCAAGACTAATTATAATTCGTTCCAGATGAGACCCCATGACCTGGTCTTTCTCCCATTGAGCTTGTTTGGGAAGAACTCGATAGAAGGGTGAAAATCGTTATCCTACGAGCTCAGAACATTTATGGAAGCTATTAGAGAGCGAATGGAATAAATTAGATGAAGATTATTTTAACAATTTAATTAATAGAATGCCTAGAATATGCAAGAAGCTAATAAAGGAAAAAGGAGGACACTTTGATGAAGCTAAAATTTAATTTAATTTTATATTGTATGTAAAATTTTTGTTCTGCTTAAATTAGTTTTTGTTTACATTTTAATTTTTTATCAATACATTGAAATTGAAATGACTGCTTTGTTTTATTTGATTTTACCTTGCTGCTTCCAAACTTTTGGACGGTAGTGTACATCCAAAATTAGATCGTGAATGTTAAAATCTGTTGGAGTGATGTAAAACTGGATGCCCAATCGCTTCATTTGACTTTAGTCGTTTGGAGCCACGCCAAATGGCGCTATCGTGAAGGCCCACATTAAATCCTTCTGAATAATTAGCAAAAAAAGGTAAGGAAATAAATGTGAATCTTGAGCAAGAAATCACCTATACATAAAGGTACCTAAGTCACTGTTATCTGTAGGTACCTACCTACATATAATGACCTCAGTCGTCTACGGAGAATCCAAGTAAACATGTTCCAAGTGAACATATGCACGTGTGTGTAAGACTTACTATTTATCACTATCTGCAGTACTCGTGTCATATCAGCGCAGACAATAACAACGCTATAAAGAAATGCGACTGATATATTTAATTTATCTTATCTATACACTACACACTCGCCAAAACGTGTCTGTACGTAGATTCACTATCTATATACAGATATATACTTACAGCTTACAAATGTATTGTAGGTACGCCTTGCTTGTTGGATGATGAAGGATGATTCTGATTACCTATTTACTAACTTAAATATCTGTTCTGCTTGCATTGGTCAACAGCAGAGGTCGGAATTAGGTAGAGTTATTTATGTACTTGCATCGAAATGTTGATACTAATGTGGATCTTCCCGGGTTTTCTAATGGACAATCCCGTGTGGCCAACAATATTACAAATAAATAGACAGACGAATAAAACAAACAATTAACATACAATTTTTATTAGTATTTACATTAATTCACAATACAAATTATTAATAGTCTTAAGCAAATTCTCATACTTATACCTCGCCTTGTTTTATAAATAAGAAAATACTTTTGCTTCTAGCCTAGACTCGTGAGGGTTTACTTATTCAAACGGCCCATCAGAATCATTTTCCTTGTCCAATTCATTCAAAGTACCACTAAGATTTGAAGTATTCACTTTATTCTTTCGCTGTATGAAATCAGTGTAAGTACATAAATAACTCTACCTAATTCCGACCTCTGGCCATCAGATAAGGGGAAAAACATAAGAATAAAGTGCATAAATAAAGTGATTATGCTGATATGATCGAATGAAAACTTTATCAACTTTATAATATGCATTTTTATCAGCCAATTTCGTTAACAAAGAAATCCTAAAAGAGTGATGCCGTCGTATTATAACCGACCGTCATAAAAATCTGTCATTTTCACCAGTATTTGACATTCAGGTGTCAAAAAACGCTCATGAATTCGGACAGCCGTTATTGTGTGACCGTAAAGGCTCCCGCAAACAGGCGCGACACGCGACGCGACACAAACACACCGCTTGTCGCGCGACACGGGGTGCATTTGTGTCGCGTCGCGTGTCGCGCCTGTTTGCAGGAAACTTTAACCACTTTCGCTGTAGCTGGGAATACAATACATACATATAATATATTGTCCATTCATTTGATGCAACCCTTTAGCCGCCTTTTGTGATCATTGAGCAGAGGTCTATTCTTAGAGGAAGCTTCACGTGGTAGGTATATATAGTAGGTATATTTCAAGTATATAAATAACTGATGTGGCCAACAGTTGACGCTCGCAACAGACGCAATCAAACAATTAATTAAGAGGACTAATGACTCTGACGGTAGGTATATACGTTACATGTGCATCGAATGAAAAATATTTCTTAAATCTCTATCAAGATCTGAGCTTTTGCTAATAAATGGTTAATAGGTAAGTAGTCATACCTCTCATACATAAACTCACGCCTTTTTCCCACGGGGATTGGCAGAAAACCCAGAACGCCACCTGCTACGATCCTAAATGAAGATTCATTTAACATAATCTATAAGCACACCTAATAGTGGTTGATACAAATTACAACATATTTTGTAAGTAAAAACTAATGGAAAAAGCCATTAAATTTAACCGACTTCAAAAAAGGTGTACGTTCGTCGCATATATATACAGGATGTAAGGGACAGCCCTCCGCCAACTAACAGGGTGCATTCAGCTCCTTATTTTGAATCATATTCCAATTTCTCAGGAAAAATTTCATTTTTTAATAGATTTTCAGTTAGTATTCCTTTATTTCAATGTAAATTTACATTCTCTGTACGCAGCACTCCATTTATGTAAATAAAACAGCTAAAATAAAAAAATAAGCAATGGATGTTGAAATCTCTCTGCGCTGCCGTTTGCTACGCGCGTTTCGCCACGGTAACAATACATTGCGTGTGAGATAATAAAACAAATCGTGTTTATTGGATTCCCATAACGTTCCTGAAATAATTTCATGTACCGGTCATCTTAGTATGATATAGGTACTGATGTCACCCCATCAGTCTGCGAAAGGCTGTCCCTTACACCCTGTATAATATAGGTATATTTTTTTTTTATTAATATTATGTCCACCGATTTTGAAAATATTTTTTTTGTTTGAAAGGGTATGCTCTCGAGGTGTTCCCATTGTCACCAAGTCAGAAACTGATGAGGGGATCCCACGCAAATCGAGGGAAACCCTCAAATTTTATAGGCACACCTATAGCGATTTGGGTATTTTTTATAATAAAGTGTTCTTGGAAAGCACCATTTAGTGAAGTGGAACTGATGATGAAGACCACAGATGGTCACCGAAACTACTCAATAATAAGTGTTTCCTGGGTTGCAATTCTATCACTTTAATATGGTTGCTAAGCAATATAAACTCGTCACAATGCATATGGTGAAGTGGAGCCGATGGGAAGTACCAGGAGAACTCTTCAACAATTAACGTTCCTGCATCGGCAAAAGCAATATTTTGTTAAAGATGATGAGCAGTTGACATTAGGCTATTGTACCTTAGATAATTTACAAACCGACCCAATAAAAAGTGAAAAATAAAAAACTTTCGTACAAAAAAACACAACGACTTCTAAAAAAACCACAAAGTGAAAAATAACTTTAATTCCGGAAGTTGGTGGCAAAAAACTAAAATACTGATCCAAAGACACCCACTTCCGAAATATTAAAGTTATTTTTCACTTTGTAGTTTTTTTTTTTTGGAAATCGGTTGTTTTTTTTTTGTAAAAAAGATTTTTTGTGTGAAAGTTTGTTTGTTAATTCTTGCTATTACTCTATTTACCCACTCGTTTGCAAAGTACTTAGACTTCTTTAAACTGTTGTTATTACCTAACTAGCTGTGCCCCGCGACTTCGTTCGCGTCTACAACCGTCACTTTGAATCGCCCGCCCGCGCTATTACTTCGTTTTCGCTTAGTATTCTTTCTGACTTTTTTTTTGCTCAGCGCCTAAGGGTCGTAACGTGATGTTAATTGGGCTACCAAATGCAAAAAGAATTTTTCAAATCCGACTTTTTGTTCATAATTTCATGGGTTTTAATTTTTTTTCGCGAAACTATAATTATTTTCCTAACATAAAAGTAGCCTAAGTTACCCACCGTAATATTATCTTTCTGCCAGTGAAAGTCCCGTCAAAATCGGTCCAGCCGTTTTGGAGATTAGCCGGAACAAATAGACAGACAGACAAAAATGTTAAAAATTGCTTTTTTGCAATTAGTAATAAGTTGTTATTTTGACATTACAGACACTTTAATTTTATTTATATGTATAGAATAAGTATTTATATCATAAATACTGCCTCGACAGCCTAGTTGGTCTAGCGGTCACAAGCGCTAGGTACTGCTGAGCGTGAGATCCTGGGTTCGATTCCCGGGTTGGGCAAAGTGTTATTGAGATTTTCCATCTGGAATTTTTCAGTAGCAGCCCGGAGTCTGGATTTGTGCCCGGTAGATGGCAATAGGCTCGCCCCCTACTACATGGGACTTAAACATAACTGGCGAAATGTGGGTGTACTGAAGGTACACCTCTGCCTAACCTTTCGGGGAATACAGGCGTGTATGTATGTTATTATTATATACATAGACAATACCGCTCTTAACAAAAATAGACAACAAACTGGAAAAGCAATCCTTACAAATTAGACGAATTTAAGTATTAAAAAAAAAAACAATATTTTTAACATACAGAATAATTATTATGACACAAGGAAAACGGGGTTCGGATGATGACGTCAGCCTGCAATCAGTCATCACACATAATTTATTACCTCGACTGTCGTATCCTGGTTAAATGTAGAAATGGAACATTACGAAGAATGAGCGATGTTGATCAAAGAACATTGAGGAAAGTGTTCATTTAATAGGTACACTTCCCTCGTGGAAAACCGAAGGTATCGTTGAACATGTAGGTACTGTCTTGTCTGCCATTCCTATGTTTCACAATGGTGATGAGGACCATCTCCTCGTTCTAAGTTAATCGTGTGTGAAGGCTTCTTGCATTCATTCTTATCAATGTTAAGAGAGATCCCATGCAAAGGAAGATGACCCAAACTTAATAAGTAAAAGTTAACGAGTCAAGGTTACGGAACTAGGAATTATATGTGATTTATTATTTATTACACATTTAAGAAATGAACCGATATTACCTACTGTTTTCGATAAACTAGAATTCGATAGACTCATTGTTTCCTTTCAAGGTATATCTAAGTACCAATGTACCGATAAATTGACTTAAACTGTTTCAGTAAGACTATAAAAATATACGTTAAGTTGCTACAGTGACATTCTGCGCATAAATAACCAGATTTATTGGTACTTTGACGTTCGAAGAGATTATGGTAATTTAGATATGGTTGAGTATAACGGTATAGGACAATAACATAAAAACTACGGCAAACATAAAACTTTCTAAGCGTTTATTACATGGATATGTCACGGGCGTTATTTACTTTATCCGGACATTATGGACCTATTTTACCAAGCAGACGGTTATTAAAACCGTTTCTAAAACTTAATTTTCCATACATTTTTGCTTGGGTAGGTAATATGTTACTACTTACGGCCGAACCCAATAACCTATCTATCACCAGTTTTGGCATACAGGAGATAGAAAAACCTATCTATCTATGGTTTTAACGTCCCAATAATCTATAAGAGATTATGGAATCTTACCGGCCTGATATAAGGACAGATAGAATTATACTGTCTACCATCAATAGCGATCTGTCTTTTACTGAAAATAGGTAATAACCAGAGGCCGGAATTATGTAGAGTTATTTATGTACTTACACTGATTTCATACAGCGAAAGAATAAAGTGGATACTTCAAATCTTAGTGGTACTTTGAATGATTCGGGCAAGGAAAATGATTCTGATGGGCCGTTTGAATAAGCAAACCCTCACGAGTCTAGGCTAGCAGCAAAAGTATTTTCTTATTTATAAAAAAGGCGAGGTATAAGTATGATAATTTGCTTAAGACTATTAATAATTTGTATTGTGAATTAATGTAAATACTAATACAAATTGTATGTTTTATTTGCCTGTCTATCTCTGAGGTTTTTATTATTATTTATTTGTAATATTGTTGGCCACAAGGGATTGTCCATTAGACATCCCGGGAAGGTTCATATTAATATCAACATTTTGATGCAAGTAAATAAATAACTCTACCTAATTCCGACCTCTGGTGATAACCTATTTAACTGCTTAGATTTAACTTATTAAACAGCAGCTAAAGGTGGTTTTAGTTAGAAACCTTAAAAATAACCAAGTATAAAAGCTGCATACACGAAACATATTGACATTGGGAACAATGAATATGGCAAAGTAAAAGGCAGCCTGGTGTAAAGATTGCCAGATACATTAAACTTCATTGATATAATTTAGATGGCAGCCTCGCATGCTCCATCCAACTGAATGACTCTCACTCGCGTGAACATTGACTATTTATTGCAGTTTTTTACGTCTAAAGAACATCTTTGGGGTTTCGTTAAACATTTCTAATTCTCAGATATATGAGACATCTGTAAAGTGAGGTATATCTGGTTGTTGGGACTTATATAACGTGTTCATAATGCATCCTTGCATTTAGTAGGTAAGTACTATAAAAAGACCTACAGGCTGAAACTGGCCAGTACAAAATGTGAAGCCAAAAAGCCAATAGCTAATAATATGTCTAGGATACATAGCGTTATCATAAACGTGGCCGTAACGTTCGTACTCAGTTATGACAGTGTCGTGCATAGTTTGTCCTATTTAGCCACTCCCGGGAGACTTCCAACGCGGTTCAGACCGGGATGACTCAGTAAATGTTGGCCGCAGATTTATCTCCGGGGAATTTCTCCTTTGTTACACACGCAAACGTTTTGGCTACTATTCAACTATCCGACGGAAAAAACAGTGCTTCATAAGGGCTTTAAAAGTAAAAGATTGAGATGTCGCAAGGCATGTCACTAAATTCTCTCTCATTCAGCTGTAGGTGAACTATGAAAAGTGAAACTGTGTTTCGTGAAAATTTTCCATAGTCGGATAAATTGCAACTATCAAAACATTATCAACTCTACCTATAGTTACTGCTGTGGACGGTAATGCTTAGATATTCTTAGTAACATATGTACTTGATACTACTCAGTACTCATAACAGTTATTTACATGATCCATGAACTACTTGCTGATAACATAGGACAGTTTCTTGTTTATTTTGGGTCTGACTTCATTAGGTAATCCATTATATCATTAATTTAACACTAAGCTGTACTTACCGTAATTAGTAAGTACAACATTTTGCTTTATTGTAAATAATATTACATCAAGTGCTTAATTTATTTAATTTCGAGTACAATGACTCACAGTATTAACATTACGCTACGTCGGCGCGCTGACAAATAAATAAATGAACGATTGACACGAGTGACGTATTCAATAATTAGATACAAACTATGTACCTACATAACTGGTTATAAAGATAAAACCAGGTTTCCTCGTCAGTGTTACACGGCCGGACAAAGGCAGGATCTAGATAATTAGTTGCGGACAAAAATAGTCGTCGCAGTCGGGCCCTGGGCCAGGTGACGTCAGCGCGCCAGGGCCGCCGGCGGGGCAAGACGGGCCCCGCGCCAGTGTCGCGCGCGCCGTCAGCCCGCTCGCACGCCACCTGCCGAGCCTGACTCCGCGCCACCAGCCGCCGCGCCGCTGCCGCCTGCCGCCTGCTCGCCTCCTCCTCCCCCTCCCGCCTGCCTACGCGATCCTGAACCTCACGCTCACTGTAAGTACTCACTGGCGACCCTATTATATTTATGTTACATACGTGTTGAAAGCTATTGTCTAACTGCAACGATGCAACGCGATAACATCCGATGCAGATTTCACTTCGGCCTACTGC
Organism: Fissipunctia ypsillon; assembly: GCA_947568875.1. Taxonomy (NCBI): domain Eukaryota; kingdom Metazoa; phylum Arthropoda; class Insecta; order Lepidoptera; family Noctuidae; genus Fissipunctia; species Fissipunctia ypsillon. The sequence goes on from OX387648.1 coordinate 20,274,032, forward strand.
GCTAGGGTATACTTATTTTACTTTTTAACGACTGCATTATTTTTAATTTCTATTTTATTTTTATTGAATTTACTAATTAATGGGGTCTAGGTTATATCGGTATAGAGAAGCGAATCAACCTTGGCGCATCGTGCAATGCAGCGGGGACCTTGCAAGTCACGCGTCAGAGTCAGAGTAACCTCGACTCACGCCGTACTCGCGCCGCTACTACAATTTCCATCGGTACTATCGCAATATCTTGGTCGGTCGATGCGGAGCGTGTTCCATTGCTTGCCGTACAGATTCAGAAAGGGAAATCTCAAACGAAACGGGCAATGTATGCGTTATCAATACATGAGAACGGATTGTAGTTATTCTCTCGGTACGGCAACATGTTGATAGACGCGCTATGGAACTAACACAAACAGCTGACTGCTGACGACGTGTTTCTTTTTTTGACAGATAAAAAATATGACGCGGTCATTCAAGGACGATCGACCACTGACGAGAGGTATTTCCCGTTTTTGAACTGTCAATGTGACACGCCAGCGGCGATGAAACGACTGTAATAATAAAAGTATTTAATGCACCAGAGATACGGTTAGCTTTTAGACATACTCGTTCATATAAATGGGTCATTAAGTGACATTGCGGTATTAATACGCGTCGGCAAGGGGCCTCAATGTTCCCGAGTTATCGCGTCGGAAAAACACGCCATACTTTATCGTGTGTTGTTCGCTATCAGCTCGGAGTTACAAACTGTATTGTACTGTAGAGCCGATACTCTTCAAGGGGCTCAGTGCTTACAAACATCACGTGTGCGATTAGCTCTATTCTTACCGAACTATTAAGTCACCAACTTTGTAATATCGCACGTTAACACACTGATCCATAAAAATATAACGGACTAACTGTATCTACATTAAAAGTAAATGTGATCTCGAAATCGAAAGTGCCCAAGTTTCGTGAACCACTTTTCTTAAAAACTTGTCCTGCCTGGTTTCCGGGGCCGTTCTCGACCACCAGTATGTACTTATCCTTAGTTGTCCAGTAATATTGTCTCTCAAATATGGCAAATCGTTTATTGAGATAAATAAGACCTAAATAAACTATATACGTACGTTTTAAAATGGTTAGACACACTGAAATGCGAATGTAGGTACCATCGCAAATGTCCGCGATGGTACTTAGGTATCATAACTGAGTAAGTAAATCGACCTGTAAGTCCGTAACAATGCGACGTGATGCTCGTACTAGCTCAAGATTTCAATGATAATATATTTATTCAACGTTACCTTCTAGAACGTCTTTAGACATATTTTTTTCACCTCGAGTTGGCATTGATCGTGGTCCACAAAACCGGTAAGGCCGCGGTTACCCTTCGCTCAACGTTCAACATGCTCAACCATCGAAATTAAACCTTATTCGTTATCAACCTACCTTTTTAATTCTGACAAGTAATTATGCATTATTTGGAAATTCAAGATCTATTAATAGGTCTCTATCTCAATTATTACACACACTAACTACACATACACAACACAATCAACAGCTGCAACTACATAATAAACATAACTGGCGAAATGTGTGTGTACTATATAGGTACACCTCTGCCTAACCCTTCGGGGAAACAAGGCGTGATGTTATGTGTTGTGCATCTCAATTATTATTCATCATATTGAACATCTTTGCTACCCAAATAATACTTTGATTTGATAATAATACGTCTAGTCTGATGATTGTTTTGACTACAGTACGAGTATGTGTCAAAACTTGTTCTTGCGAAATAAATATATCTTCATGTTAATGCCATTTCATCAATTAAAGTTAGTTTATATTTTTCTTATTTGTTTTTCAGAGTGCAATGGTCAGAAGATACGAAAGAATGAGTGGACGCCAGTCCTGGAACGAAGACGACATGGCCAAGGCTGTCGCAGCGGTGGTGTCAGGAAAGATGGGGTACAAGCTGGCCGCCAGGACCTTCCACATACCTCGCTCAACCCTCCAAAGACGCGCTAGCAAGATAAGGTACCAGCAACCTGACGACCCCAAACCTTTAATGGGCCACTACCGTCGGGTGTTCACAGATAGTCAAGAGAAAGACCTGGTTGGATACATAAAAAGTATGGAGAAGTATTTTATGGGAGTCTCCAGACGAGATATTCGGGAACTAGCCTTCCAATACGCAGAAGACAACAATCTGAATCATCCATTTGATGTCAACACTAGAATGGCAGGCGAAGACTGGGTCAGGAATTTCCTGAAGAGGAATCCTGAACTCCTGGACAAGTCAGACCACGAGGTCGCCATGGAGCCCGTGAACTTTGACCAGTTCTATCACTTTATGTGTCAGTTATCATGATGACTCGCTGCTTAGTACGATAAAACTTGTTGTAAGTAAAAAGGTCAAGTTCGCCCCCGAGAGAGCCTCAACATTGATGTGTGGCATGTGTGGATCCAACCTGTGTATACTGTATGCCCACTCTTGTAATCATATTAATAAGTTGTACAAGAAATTGCTCAATAACACTCAGTCGTAATCAAAAAATTCTAACCACATCAAGAGTTTAGGCAATGCGTATTCACAAGTTGGAACATTTATAGTACAGTAAGACTTGGAGATATTTTTTAAATTTATATGGACAAAATTGTAGCAGAAGTTAGAACAAGAGAGAGCCAAGCTCAAACAATGCGATGTTACCTTTGATATTTTTCTTATTTGGTTAGATATTTAATTTTGTTAATATTCGGGATCGTTGCCCGTGAGTGCGGGGAGGCTCTGCCTCAGTCACGGTCCTGCACTTATTAAGTACTTACGAAGTCTATAGTTGTATCTGATTTATAGTTTAAATTTTGTTATTTAATGGTACTAAAAGATAACTTGCTAAATTAAGGGCTGTGATAACAGAGAAAGGTGTATTTTTATGGAACATATCTATTGAGGTGATGTATCTATTTACAAAGACGGTATCTGATATTTTAAATTTAAATTATGCTTATTACAAATTGTAACATGAATGGTGAGTAGGTATAGATAGGTAGTAAAAATGTTCCGTAACATGGTTTCTACCGGCAAGGTGCAGCGTAGCGGTGCTCTGATTAGCAATATTTCCTTTGTGTGCAATAATAAAGCTAAGTACTTAGTGGGCGCATAAAACTATGCAGCACATCACACAAGAAGCGTCAAATAACATGTTTCAACGGAGTCATGCCATGCGCGTGCACCGTTTTGCGTGTGCCAAACTCTATAATGACATACATAAGAAAGACTAGATAACTATAATATACATGAAGTGCTACATCTATAGCACACGGTTTAAAAGAATTATCCGTTTGACGCTACAATAGAAACTTTTAAAAATAATAAAAAGAAGTTAAATTTGCAGAAATCATACATTTGAAGTGACCAATGAACTCTCATTCCTCTTGAAATCTTTGATTTCTGTACATTGCACATAACATTTTTGCGAATTGTACGAATAAAGAAATGATTATCAACGTTAACAATTCACGGAATATACGCGAGTGAATCCGTAAGCGAAGCAAACATTCCCATTAGCAGAGTTTGACGTAGCGCGCATAGCGCAGCGTTGCCAGTTACGGAACATGTACCCAATGAATGCTGATAACGAACGCGTCAGCAATTCAGCATTGCGAGCTCAATCCGACACACCACTACACTCGGCAGTCGACACCGTTTGACGCCGCCAATCTACCTGCGTCATCAACATTTATATAAACTTTTTACTTAGTATAGGGATGGGATGGTATCATTCGTGGGATTTCGGCTTATCTAATTATTTCGCCCGTAGTTCAAAATTTCTAATTATGATGTTCGTGTTTCGTCCAAAACAATGTTATTTTTCTATCGTCACTATTTAATCCCACTGTACCAAATTAGTTATATTATTATCGTTACCTGATTCAAGTTTTGATCTCTTTAACTTAGTTCAAAATAGCAAAATGTTTATTTATTAGATCTCGAAATATTAAATATTGTTGGTTTTAAAAAAGAAATTTTAACATTTGAAACATTACCTGTATGCCAAACTATGTTGTTATTTTGAGATTTATTTTTATTAATAATATAATAATATATTCCTATGTACTTAGTTAAAAAAATTGTGATTATAAATTGAAATATTTAATAAAGAAAATTTTAAGTACCTATCTACGACATTCTATTATTTCCAATATGTACCTAAATAACAAAAATACGAACTAACATATACACTCTAGCTAGGATCCCTGCATATTAACCAACATGAGGTACCAAGTACCTCGTCGTAAGTCGTGAGCAACTAATAGATTGATAAAATAAACCACTGCTGAAATCGAACAATACTGAGAAACTCAAAATAATTAGTTTCAGCACTACGTTGGTGAAGAGCCAAATCGATGCGATTTTCAGAAGTGTCATTATCATTACAATGAGATCCCCTTTTTTTCAACTCAAGACAATAAACTGTTATGTAAAGATAAGGAATGAAACAATGAGATGAAGGTGAAAGAATGATCTCAAAAACGTATTTAATAACAGAAGGAAACTCAAGCTCTCTGTTTAGAACTAGTTTTGAGTTAAATTTTAATTTTAGAACGTTCCATAAGCATAGATTTATTGATCATAGCTCAGCTGAGTTTGGCTTTATTCTAGATCGTTACTCAGTTCGTGAATCGAACCCAAGTAGTGATTGGATCTGTAATCACCTTAATGTGTGTCTATAAAATCTATGCTCAAGCGCGGTCTCGACGCCTGCGCTCGAGCATAGATTTTCTTGTCATTTATGTTCTTTTCCAAGTTTATCTGCGTTCTTGTGTTTTTAAATGTTATTGTGAAATTGAAGTATTAATATCATAGGATAGGTAGGATGATTCAAACAGAAGGTTGAACAACCTTAGCGTTCCTCAGATATATTTCAGACATAGGAACACTGGACCAATTGTGAAAACTTTAAAAAAGAGGTGCACGTTTTCACAAGATGAGGTGAAATATTTAATTCTACCTATGACAGCAGAATTCTTCAAATGTGTTAATTGCGGAATCAGTATATTCGGCAACAACACAACACTTTGTTGTGACATCCATGCCTTAGGTTTCTTTTAACCCTAATAAGTACACCAACAAGTAATGCAGATGTTTAAAACAGAGCTCATGTCAAAACACGAAGTGTAGTTGACAGAAAATTTGGTAGATGGAAACGGAGGGCGAGAGCAAACACATCTCGGCGTGAAGCTCAATTTGAGTCTCGATTCAGCAGAGTATAGATTAATTACCGTTTGGGAATAAGAACAATGCTCAAATACTGATTCTATTCGACTGATTGAAGACCGAACTGGACACGAGGAACGTTCTTTATACGGACCTTAGAATAACGGCATTATATGTAGAACAAAGAGTCCATCAAATGACTAGAGGAAGTACTTATTGCTTCATGTGCAACAGATACAGCAGAGACGTCGTCTGTCAGGCGGATTTTTTTGTTTCTGACAGGACTAACTATTTCTTCAGGACTAATCCCTTATTCGTATCAGCCGAAGAAGAAGGAATTGTAAGCATCTCTAACTTCTAGTAAATTGAACACATGCTTTTTCATAATATGGCCATCAATTATAAAAGGTTTTTGTTTAAACAAATAATTACAATCACTGCATGAAATTACTTCACCAAGCGAACATAGGCAGTGATGAACTTATATATTACATGAATCCACATTTCGCCTGTTATGTTTTACATTAACAACAACTACGCTATAAAAAAAACACCGTAAAAATATTTTCATCGCATAGACTGATTAAAAAAGCACTTCAATCTCATAACGAACTGCGAGTAGAAACTCAATCACGTTGTACGTGAGGGCTTTTACTTAAAAACCGTAATATCTTTAAAGTGGATGTAGGACTTGAGTCTTCGTCTAATACCGAGTAACAGGTCAGTGCATTTAGCTGGGCTGCGCTGGAAAATGTAGAGCTGCGCTGAGCACTAATGCACAGAGTGCAGGAGCGAGGTGTCCGGAAGGCGCATCGTCTGGAGAGTGCTTTACTCTCAGAGTATTAAGAGGGCTGTCGCATTTTGCCACCTCTCTCTCCCACACGGTACCAAATTTTTAAGAATGTTATCTAATAAACTCAGCTCAATAAGTATTATAATCTGTTTTTGAGACGAGTTAAATAAATGCCAGAATAAAGATGTGTTTTTAATAATTACATTAATATTATTTCTTAGTTCGCCAGTTGATTACATTTTTCAGAAAAGCATCTTTTCATTTAACATTCTTAAAAATTTGGTCCCGTGTGAACGAGAGAGTTGACAAAATGCGACCGCCCTCTTAATGTGACAGGCTAATATCGACATTGGTTGGTACACTGTCACTACTTGGTGTTAATAAGAACTAGCCACAGTTAATGTGTAAGTATCTTGGAAAACTGGCAAGGATTGAATTTGTAAACAAGATTGCGTAGAGTAGCTAGATATTACGCTTCCATAGCTTCGTCTGCAATCAGTCAGGAGCCAGAATATAAACGTACTTATTGATGGCAACAGCCGTAACTTTCACGCTTGGCAGATTGATTGGTGAACGTAATAATTCATTCAAGGCACACATAATGATGATAGGTATCTAATCTCTAATTAAAATTATAAGTACCTAAACATGTAGGCGAAAAGATGGTTCTTCAGCTTGTCTCATTCGTACTTAGACTTCCCCAGATGTTAGTTTTAACTATAACTACACTATAATTCTATACTGTACAGTACACGTTGTACGCTGTCGAGTAGACGAGTACATGCACTAATGATGTCGGTCTCATATTGCGCCGCTTTACAATATGAAGGTTAGTTAGAGTGTAATACGATGTTGATTAAACTTCACATGACCGTCTGGGTTTCATAAAGGGTGGAGAGGAGATTCGAATCTTCGTGTACCGTCTCGTGATCTACTCATGTAGGCCGAGTGTTTTACATAGTTTCGGATGAAAAGTTTGTGGAAAACTGTAAGCGAAAGACCTATTGAAGGCATTAAACAATATTTACTTAGTGGTTTTATGCCCTTCTGGATTTTTTGTTTTGTTTGTTCTTTTTTGTTTAACCCCATTAATCACCTAGACGAAGATAATGTCAGCGTAAGTACCAAGAAGGCGTAAGTAATACTTAAGCATAAAATCTGAGATTGAACTGAAAAGTGATCTTATTTTGAATTTTTCAGTTAGTAGATTTTTGTATCGATATCTAAACACGACAAAATAAAAATTAGATGATTTTTTTGTCTATGCCCGCTGGTAGTGTTGTTACTTGAAGTGTGAGTTGATAAAATCTATTTTATCGTGTTGAGATATCGATACCCATCACGTCTGTGAACTTTACACAAAAAAAAACTGATATTTTAAGTTACACTATTGGCGGTTTATGACCCCAAAAAAACATAATTAAATTAATTTCTTTTGTTTCATCATGTTTAGATACCATCACGTCTGCGGGGTTTTGCCAGATAATTTAATTTGACCCTGTATATGTACCTACTTTAAAATAATAAGTAAATGATAATAACATTGACTTCGTTATTAAAGTTTTATTTTCCTACTTTTATCACTGTCTGAATAACGGGTAACTCACGTTCATTCAAAAATTAAACGCCGCACATTGTTTATTATAGAGTACACCTACCACGAATACTTGTATTAGAATAAAAGTTGAAAGTATTCATGGACGTAAGTATTGTCCCTGAATTCCTGGAAGTGTTTGCCTTAAATTAATTTGGATGACAAAATATTTGGTAAGGACAGATGTTATTTATGTACATTTTCCGTTATCCTAGTAACTATTTTTTTCGGTCTTACTTAGATAGTTAGCATTTCTATAAGTAGGAACTTACCTATTATGTTTTATATTTTTCTGCTAAAGTAACTTCCATATTATTACTGACAGCTTCATGTTAAAGCATAAGTCTATAATCAATATCAAAACACTCTCCAGGGAGCGGAAACTTCGAAAGAATAAGAAAAATCTATACTGAGAGACGAACGTGGGCGTTATTCCTCCCACGCAAAAAGAAAACAGAAGCATACCGAAGGAAAATTGTAAATGATTATTTTATAAAGGCATAACTACAACTGTAGCGTTTCCCTTTAAAAATTGCATTCGCCATCTGAACACAAGTCGTCGCTCGCACACTTTGCTATAATGTTTCCTCCAGTGTGCACTGAGCAGTGTGGCGAAACGTATTTTATTATTTGGTTTATAGTTGTTTGAAAGCCAATTTACGAGACCGAGGCGGCGACGCGAGAAAAGCAAAAACAACGTTTGAAAGACTCCGTCTAAAGAAAATATCCTTTTCAAGATACCCATTAGGGGAACGACGAGAGAGAAAAACATAGCTATTATGGTATACCTACACTTCCTGTTAACTTTTATGTTTAAAATCTTTTGATTAGCTCGAGTAGATGAAATTATTATTGCTTCCTGTTTTAAAGGAAATTAGATTTACCTAAACTCTTGCGAGGTTTGTTGGAAAGGTGCTATACAGCTACCTAATATTAAATAGAGACGTCGTAGAGCATTAAATATTTCCAAGATATAACTTTTTTAAGTATTGGGTTGGCAACTAAATACTGACTCACTTTCGAATGAAACAAATATTAATATTTGTATTCTTTATTAAAAACTATTATTCGACGATATAATCGCCGTGTAAATCTATAATTTGTTTCCATCTATCTGGCAAAGATTGAATGCCTTGCTCCCAGAAATCAACGGGCTGCTGTTTAAAAAAGTTATCCAGTGTATTCCCCACTGCGCTAAAATCATTAAAGCGCTGTCCACGCAGAAAGTTTTTAAGAGAGCGAAACAGATGATAATCGGAGGGCGCTAAGTCTGGAGAATACGGTGGATGCGGAACTGTAGTCCAGCCTAACTCCTGCAATTGCTGACGTGTGGCGGAAGCAACGTGAGGTCGCGCATTATCGTGTAGCAAGTGGATGTTGACTTTCCTTCGCCTTTTTTTTTCACAGCAGCCGCTAACTTACTAAGCTGATTAACATAGACGTTGGCATTGACAGTTTGTCCTTCGGAGAGTAATCCATAATGAATCATATCGCCTGCATCCCACCAACAACAAAGCTAAACCTTCCGTTTATGAGTTTGTTCTTTGACTTGGATTGGCGGTTCTTCTCCTCGTGGTAACCAGTAGGCTTTACGCTTGTCATTCTTATACAGTACCCAGCTCTCATCTCCTGTTACTAAATCACTTAGAAACTCCTTTTGTTTGGGCTGGAGGAGCAACGATTGACAAATCGATATTCGGGCAGCTCGGTTTGCCATACTCAACTGATGCGGAATCCATTTTGCCAGCACTCGCCGATATCCCAGTGCATGCAGTCGCTTTTCGATAGCCGTGTGACTGCAGCCAAGTGCCTGCGCTAACTCGCGAGTAGTAGAATCTGGGTTTTGATTTAATTCTGCCATTAGCATGTCGACATCGAATTTGACTGGTCGACCTGAACGGGCCCGATCCTCTAGTGTTGTATCGCTGGATCGAAAGCGACGAAACCATCGACTTACAGTTGACTGTGCCCTCTTCAAATGCGTTGTTGATATTCGCATTTGTCTGCCTCGTACTGGAGCCACGTTTAAACTAGTAAAATATTACAGCTCGAATAGCGTGCTGGTCCATGTCATGGATTAAACTGCCAAAAACGCGCTCTAGCCGCCTTTTATTTATTCAATAATAAAGCTTCTGAAATGTTCTAGATTTATCTAAAAAAAGAACTTTCTAGTTCAATTAAATAAGAAGAAAGATTTTTTTTTTCAAAGTGCGTCAATACTTTGTTGCCAACCCAATATTTACAAACTTGAAAATAACAACTATCATTGCTCATCTTCATTATAAGATGTCATCGACACTTTAGAAAACGGGTTGAAAGTAATATTCAAAGAGCCGACGAGAACTCAAACTGTAAGTAAATTCAAGTAATGAATGCAAAGCACGAGAAACGCAACACTTGAAGAAAAATAATATTCATCGATCATTAATGTGCATTACGCTACGCTCGCCTCCCTCCCCCCCCCGGTCACGCCCGCGCCCCTACACTTTTTATTCGAAATTACGTGAGAAGAAAGCGCCGCTGCAGCATTTATCAAACGCTGTCAACACAACACGAGTTTTAAAGGAAATAAAAGCTCGTTCGTGCAATTTATTGAGAGCACCTTTATGTTTGTGTTGTTCTCGTAGTTTCAAATATAATTTTTTCACCTGTACCTTAATTGCGTAACACACTATCAATCAGAATCTGAATCATTTTGAAGCTTATTGCTGACCCATTGCTTCATAAGTTCAAAAAATGTGTCTGCTCAACAACGTAAATAACGCAATGAATGTTTTTGAACTGTCAAAATGAAACCGATTCCTACTGTAAGTGCGTTACGCAATTACCCCGATAAAGTTTGCTTCAATATTTCACCTGAATGGAAAAATTCGACAAACAATTGGATTTTATTCGTAGTTTTGATGCCAAAAGTTTATCGCCAGCTCGGGTTTCCACTACATCGATAACAAAGAAAGTAAAAAAAAACTTTTGCTCAGTCAAAGCTTTATGTGGAGAAGTTGAGAGTTTCGCCACGATCCTGCGCCGATATGTTATCTCACGGGCTTTACAGCTGATCCGAGTTTGAGGCAGGTGTTTCTGAGTATTTGTTCTATTCTTTGTCTGATAGATTTGTTGAATCTGATGAAATAATTTATTTAGTTGAGGTAAACCACGAAGGACCTACTTTCTTAAATGTATTGTTGTGTGTTGTGTATTCTTAATTAATATTAACTATGGAAAAATCTCATCTGATACAGACTCGAGATTGATTTACACTATTGTTTTAGAACACATCTTATGTGTGAAATCAGTTTTAAACTGACAAGCAAAATAGGTGTGCGTTTGAAGGATTACTTTACTTTCTTACCAGCCGAAGATGACTTGTTTCTTTGACTCAAGATTCCTAAAGTAGTTAGAAGACGTACTGGCTGACCGTCTTCACAGACACAAAAATGGATATTCCCATTAACGTAATGCAGAGACATCTTCAAAGGAGTGGCTTCGAGAAAAGCATACAAAACCAAAGTTTTCGTACTCAGCTGCAGAATAGAAACTCCTCAAACAAGTCTTCAGCATGCTTTGAGGACTCTATGGGTTGCTTACTTAAAAATTGTAAGGCAATCCAATTATATTGATGTTTGCTCCTCAAAGGAGCTGAGAGCAGCATGGCGCACGGCGGCGCACTTCGAGAGCTTTGCCGGCGAACTAACAAGAACCGAGGCTTTTTATTTATGTTACACTCTGTTACGACGTGACTCCAGATGAATGGTACGTTAGAGTTTTTCGTTCCCTATCAAAGGCAATGAAATGGATTCGCAAATAGACGCCCTGAATGTTAGCGTTCGATGTATTCTTGTTTATATATAAAAGTCTCTGAGTGTATTCGGAGCACAGAGTAATGTCGTAAAGAAGCGTCGCCCTAGATAGGAAGAATATTCGTATTCGCGCTCGCTTCCTTTGGAATATACTCTATTATACACAGTACACACACAGTGTTATATTATTATATTATATATATTATTATATATATTACCTTACTTCCTTGAAGTATATTTTTTTTACAAAACAAACCATAATGCTCGACTTTGAAATCATACAAGTTAAAAGTTAATTTGAGTTTATAACCGATTTACTGAGTCTGAAGACTGCGAAGATTATGTAAAGCGAAAAGTTCCTTCAATCAATAAAATCAACTAAAAACATGGTATTTTTTAAATAAGGCGTTTATGTCGTCACTGTAATTAGTAGGGCAGTCTGTTAAAAGAGACTTACAATCCAAACTAATACACTAATGCCAAAAAAATAAAAAAAATTCTGTGCAGCAATATGCACCAGCCTTTAGTCCGCCATCATTGCAAACATATCTGGATGTCTAGGTACACACCGAATTCAAATTATACGCAGAGTATAGATTGGGAGTGAGGGGGTGCGGACAGCCAGACGGACAGACAACTGGGGGAAAGGGGAGGGGTAAAAGGGTTCTGTCCCTTTAAACGCGACATCCTAAAGTACCTAATATGGTTAATTACAGAACAACATAACACAATATTGATAGCTTCATGCGACGCGACTGATGTTTATTTTATGACATGAGTACTTTTTGACACAAAATTAATGAATATGTACGTTTTACATTCCATAGTTACAAATGACTTACCTAAATCATTTAACGCTTAACCTATTTACGACATCATTTTGTCTCTGTCATCTTCAGACGATTGATAGAAATAGAACGATATAGGTATTAAATTCGTTTAGCACTAAATGCATTTAGTGATTTGTGATGCAAATGGATATAATGAAATACAAGAATAGAACAAGATAATTTATACATCCTGCTCAACCATTATTGGTCTTAATTTGTACCTACCTATGTGAATGCTAGACTGAAGCAGTCTGGCCATTATCTTCAATGCGATTGCGTTACATTACGTAGTAGGTAGGCACACAGGAGAATTATTAATAACTTCATTAATGCAAACATATTACCCAAGCATTCCCTGTAGGCATAGTGTATCTGTGTGCCTACCTAGTGTAAGAGTATAGATAAATAATATTACCGTGATTATACCGTCAGGTTTTTATGCTGCCAAAGTGATATCAGATATTTTTGATCACAACAAGGTATCACATTCTTCTGAATTTATATGAGTAGGCAGATATTTATAACGCTAGACACGTCCAATGTTATTGCTTTTTAAGAGGTGATACATCTTTTTGTAGCCGTTGCAGCATACTATATTTTGGCGTCGCATGTCTCGTCAGATAGTTTTGATATTCCTTCGATGTCACATAGTTGTGCTATATAATATATATCATCATGAAATCAGATTTTATTGCCGAGCTGTCCATAATAATATATTTATGCTCGTGAGTGTACATTGTTTATATAAAGTTCTAAAAGTGGACATATCATAGATAAAAGTATTTAGGTTCTCATTAGCAAGTACAATTCCGGTTGTAAGCAAGCGTTCCTTGGCCAGTAGCCAGAACAATGATAGGATAAAGAAAAATATCGCACGTTGTTACTGTTCCTTGGACAAAATAGGTACCATCGCGGACATTTGCGGTGAAACACTTTTCGACTTTATTACTAAGGTAATAAGGTTGAAAAGCGGTTCACAGCAGCAGTCTTTTAAAATTATTTGAAAAGGCTAAACTGAGATTATTGTTAGTTGGGTTCGAGCTCCAATGTACCCAGATGCAAGTGATACAGGGGAAAATCTAAATAATTACCTACCGTCAGAACGAAACCTTTATCAAAAAAGGATTTCAGATGACACCCTGCAATTTGGCACCAACTAGATTAAGGTATTTCATTTTACTAGGTAATTAGGTTCAAATTACAAAATGGACAGGTGTGCTCTCATTTGTAGATCTTGAAAAAACAATGTGCCTCCTTCCTTGTTCCTCAATACCTACGTGAATAATCCATATCTATACTTCCATACTAATATTATAAATGCGAAAGTAACTCTGTCTGTCTGTTCCCTTATCACGCCTAAACGACTGAAAAGCACACAGATATACCATGACCTGGGTAATATAAGATACTTTTAATAACGGTAGGAGATACATTCCGTAAGATAGTTCCGAACTCCAATTGGGCGAAGCCACGGGCAAAAGGTAGTATATTATATCAAAGCAGCAACTGCAATAGAATTTCTATTCGAGAGCAAAACACAAGAGAATTCAAATGTAACGTAGAGACGGAACTACGAGGTTTTATAATGAGGCAAGATGGCGGACGTTATTACTGTTTCATGCTGTCCTATACAACATGTCCCGGAATTAACGCACAACCTCTTAAGGGGTCATTGTACTCATCAATATGAACAACTTTTACTATGGGACGAAACCTGAAACCGCGAAAAAACCAGCTGTTTCCCTATATTTATGTTCGCTTATTATCTCGTCAAAATGTAGGGAACAGGTGATTTTTTTTTGCGATTTGACCTCTGTAATCTACAAACGCTTCTCTGTTTACTGTAGGTATTAGAAGTCGAATTTTCGTAGGAATGTGCGCATATAATTATTTGAATTAAGTACTAATACGGGAAAGAACTACCTATAACTAACCGTGCGAAAATGATCAACTTTTATTAGGTACTTTCATTGTTCAAAACCAATTCACTTTATAAATAGGACAGAACATCCTACACGAACAACTTTGATGTTTCAAAAAAACTTGATTCGTGTAGAGTCTCTAAAATGATTTACTAGCAATATACCAATGATTGAAGAATCTAATTAATAACTAGAAATAGGTATATAGGTTGGTTAGCACATAGGTGCTAACCAACTATTCACATAATAAGTACACCAAAAGGTCAGTAGACCGCCGCTCACGTGAACATTGTCTAAGTCTTAGCAGGCGGTCGCACGGACGTAAATATATCACGGCGGGATTTATCGCGCACCGGATTTTCAACGCACTGCTTAGCGCCGAGAGTTGAGAATCCAACTGTGTGTTTTTTCGACGTGCTGGGATGCACTCTGTTGAATTCTCAGTGCTCGGCTCAACACCGAGAGTTAAAAATCCAGTGCGCGATAAAAACCCGACGCGATGTTTTTACGTCCGTGCGAACGTGATCTTAGTAACAGTTTACCGTTAATCCTTATTGACAATTACAACTGGCGTGGGTTTTAAAAGCCTACGTCACACGATCATGCAATATTCGGTATGAAATTAAAACATATTTACCGTTTAGGTACTTTGTTTCTGATAATATCAAAATCTACGCAGGTAACATAACATAACACAACACAACACAACACAACACAACGCAACGCAACGCAACGCAACGCAACGCAACGCAACGCAACGCAACGCAACGCAATGCAACACAACACAACACAACACAACACAACACAACACAACACAACACAACACAACACAACACAACATAACATAACATAACATCAAGCTTTGTTTCCCCGAAGGGGTTACAGAGGTATACCTATAGTACACCCACATTTCGCCAGTTATGTTTAAGTCCCATGTAATAGGAGGCGAGCCTATTGCCATCTACCGGGCACAAATCCACACTCCGAGCTGCTACTGAGAAATTCCAGATAGAAAAACCCAATAACACTTTGCCCGACCTGGGAATCGAACCCAGGACCTCATGCTAAGTAGCGCTTGCGACCACTATTTGTAAAATGTCATCCACTAATTTCACAATAACATACGATGCACACGCATTTAATTTTTGATATTCCATCTATCATCAAAAATAATACACAAAGGTTTATTAAGGATTAATTAGTATATATTAGTGTAATAATTAATTACCATTGTATTATCACTTATGTACCTACGTACAACAAAACATAATATTGATAGTGCGTTAATACGTAACGTTACGCAAAGCTGATACAGCAGATGGCGCCATTTTGACACGAGCTAAACCAAGCAAACTATCAAAGGTACGCGGCAACATTTTTCAGCATTTTTCAATATTGTTTTAGCTTTATTTCATCTTTTTTACTATAATTGTAGGTTAAAATAATACCAAAAGGATAAAAACATGCATAACAAATTTTCAAACATATTTGTTTTTGTGATATTGAACCACTTTACAATATACTTTTATTAACGTTACATTCAATAAATATTGTGTCTTTACATTAGGTTTATACTCTGACCTGCAAAAATCCATCATTCTTATAGGCTTCAGCTCTAAAATGATCAGAACAAAACCTTTAATGTTTGTGACTGCAAAGTGCTTGCAACGGTGCAAATGTGCAATCTTTTTTACTATAATTGTAGGTTAAAATAATACCAAAAGGTTAAAAACATGCATAACAAATTTTCAAACATATTTGTATTCAATAAATATTGTGTCTTTACATTAGGTTTATACTCTGACCTGCAAAAATCCATCATTCTTATAGGCTTCAGCTCTTAAATGATCAGAACAAAACCTTTAATGTTTGTGACTGCAAAGTGCTTGCAACGGTGCAAATGTGCAATTTATCATTGCTTATGAAGTTATTCGGTTTTAGTGAATTAATGAACGCCTTCGTTCCTGCATATACTACTATTAGGCACAACACAGATTCACTGACTGATGCATTTTTACAGATTATTCCTGACGAACGGCTATTACTGTTATATAACCTCATTGCTATTACTAAAATAATATATCATTAGATTGTAAACGCACCGGATTTCTCATTAACAGTCACCTAACCATAGATATTTATTTTTTTATAACCATAGATGACAGAAGAGACCTAAATCTGTTTACGTAATTTATTTATATATTTATCCCGCACAGAAATATCATTACAGGTTTCATTAGCTAATGCGATAGTACGGTCTCATAAAACGCATTTATAATTAAAATTATTTACAATTTAAAATTATTAAGAACTTTAACCTTTTCGTTATCTAGTGCAAAGTTGCCATCTAGCGGGAGCAATTGGCAGTAAGGTTCCCATTGAGATCAACTATAGATCAAAAGATAATAAATAATAAGGCATAATGTTTTCTTTTTTTGTATCCAGACTACCCAGACTCTATTCTTTTTTTTTTTTAACTACAATCAATAACGGTTTATCCAATAAAATATTTAAAAAATTCAATAAAAAGTATTATTAAAAGAAAAACACAAACGAGTGTGTTAAATTATTGATTAATAATTATAATTCGGCGATACAGAATAAATTAATAAATAAAGAAAAATATCTAATGGATCTTCCTCTAAAGAGGTTCGACTTGTTACAAACGAAAACTGGCCAGTGGCGATGATAAAATAATATGAATGCCATTAAAGTTTTATTTTTAATTGTTTTTTTTTCCTTTAGCATAAATGGCTTTTCCATATAATTTTTCGTCAAAAAAGGCCAGTAGTTTTATTTATCAATAGATCAAGCTTACTAAAAAGGTTACATATTTTGCGAATGGTCTCGGCAGAAGTCATTTTTTATTTCAGCTTTTCCAAACCAACTTTCGTCTTACTTTAAAATAGATAACAAAGATAAATGACTGGCATTTTTTTATAATAAACAGTTGGCCAGCCATCGCTGACATGCTCTGAGAAATAGACCTTCTTTACGGTACCGTAGCCTCATCTATCACTTAGTGTCCCTCCATTCCAAGTATTAAATAACACGTAGTTGGAGCTCCAGGGAAAAGTAATTAAATATCCATTTCCGCACTTCCTTCGTTACTTAAATATATACATTTTTATCATCTTGAACCGAAGTTCTGATGAAAAATGTTGCGTGCATTGTTTATTTAATCGTTCTAAATACAGGAAGATATGAACGATATGGTACAGATTGCAAATATGTAAATGTAGATAGATAAAGGCCTTAGTTTTTATGTAGAGACAGACAAATACTTAACACAAACAAACCCCATAAATCGAATGATGTACCTAGTCATGAACATATTATACGTCAAGATAATCTGACATGACACAAAAATAAAAATAAAATATGCATATTTTTCCCCATTTTCAAACACATCCCTCTCCAGCCATTACAAGATTACGGGAAAAGCGGCAAAAATATCCGGTAATGTGCACTGTCTCGTACGTCTGCCGACAGGTAAATCCAATTTGCCCCATGTCACCTCGCCAGGCATTACTGAGATACACAAAAAGTGCCACAAAACTGACTTGCCACCTCGGCCTTCGTCGCCGGTGTTAAACTGCATCCGGGAGCGGACGTCCGATAAAAAATTGAAAAAGTCATTTGATTTCATCTTTATATAGAATTCATTCTTGCCAGCCCTGTTTCCGTCGCTGTTATTTTTTTCTTTTCATTTGACTAAGCTTTTTCGTTTTTTTATTTTCAGCTTCCTTGAACATTTTCTTTACAAAACTTAGTTTTTCAGATCTTTTTTTACATGAAGCTTTAAGCTCTACCAAGAAATATTTTATAAATTAGTTCTACTTCAATCTAAAGATTTTCTTTGAATGATTCTATCAGGCCGTGAAGCGACTGGGCTAACGTGACTTGAGAATTTCTATGATCACGATTTACTTAGTATTTAAAATATAATATTCACAAAATGTAAAAGCTAACAGTCTTAAAATAATAATAATATGTACAAGTATATAAAAAAGGAGGGGAAAGAATCATAGGGCATCAAAAAATTTAAAATATGAAGTTTTAATAAAAATAAGTAGATAAAGAATAGGACAGACCCATTTGATATGCAGAACCGACTAGTACGTATGTTGTTTTAATACATAGTGAGTTAATCATCCAGGTCCTGGTCCTGGATGAGGGACGCACAGAATCGGGAAGTACGGCAGAAGAAAGGGGAGGCCTATACCCAGCAGTGGGTGATTCTGCGCTGACATGATGATGATGAGTGCGTTAATATCGCAAACACAGCAAATTCTACAACTGACGTATAGGGGTCACTATTTCATATATAAATCCCGTTTCCCCATATACTTAGTAATGACGTAATTCATACTCCGGAGTAGGTATAGCTAACAGAGAGATCTATAAAGTATTATATAAATCTGTTATTGACGCCCAAGTATTGACGCAAGTGAGATGCCTCACGCGACGGAGATTGCGTAAAGTCGTAGGTGTGTACTTACATATCGTATGTTAGAAAGTTACCTTAGGAAGGCAATAAGTTAAAAAGATGCACGGGTTGATGCGGGGTTTTCTTAAATCGATATCGATTCCATTTATTTTTGGTGGGAACTGAATGCGAGAAGCGGAGGTTCGAGCTCAGTGGCGTACATTTGTAAAGGTCTGATTATAGCACTGCATTTTATTCATAAAGTGGATAATATGCGGAAGATGATTTCATGTGATTTTAGGTAGTCAATAAATGTTAAGTTAAAACAATGGATATCGAAATCTATTTTAAAAAAATTGTCCATTTTCGTGTTTTAAAATGTGTCTGTATAATAAGCTATCTACATTTATGGCGACAGCAGAAATATTAGCCCATGAGCATTAATATAGCACAGAAATTAGATCAATATTTAACCTTACTTCTACAGAACTGATGACGCAACCCGCTCTAAGAATGGGTTGCCTCATCTGATCCCCTGGGTGTCGTAGAACCCCGCGGGTAATACCGAATAACGACTATCTATTCACTGATAAAATAGATCTGTGGAAATTTTTCTCTTTCAAAGTTTTCAGGTAACTTGGCATGATATTAAATGGATGAAGGACGACGGAGCTTTTAAAAGGGGTTTAAAAATTACCTTTCAAAAGTCTTGTAATGAGTCTTTAGATAGGTATCCAAAGATCTTTTTCTTAAATGATAAATTATTTATTTCTGTAAATAGTCTTTCAAAAACACTTTTACACGTCACAATCAAATATTTTTTTTTAAACTAAAGGGTCGATGAGGTCGGTGTTTCCTATGCTACTACTGTGAGTAACAAACACCGAAAAAAAAACAGGAGTCACAGTTTCTTTTAAAGTCCAGACATAATCCTGGTCATCAGGTCTTAATATGAGGACCATGCAGAATAGTGTCTGAGATGGTATATTTAGGAAAAAACCATACAGATTTGAGTGCACCTGTCCCCACCATCATCCACATATATGTATCATTCCTTTTCTAATTTATATAAAAAATGCCCTGCTTTATTATTTAAAAAAGTCGAATAAACACTAAATATTAAACTCTCATAATTTTACTCTGTCTTACAACTGTTTCTAAGACAGCACAAATATTATATTCGTACCACCAAAACCCCTTGAATATTACAAATTTGACACCGACATGACACTGGGGGAAACTTGGGCATAAGTTTCAAACCTTCATAAACTTTTACACAAATAAATCATCTCCTGTACCTACTATAGTGATTAATCAAGGTATGGGTAGGTCCAAATGTTTGGAGTTAAATAAGACACTTTACTTCACAGATTATATGAAAAGGGTTATATGAAACGGACTCTTTACTTTGTCTGAATACGTAAATTGTGCTGTTGAAGTAACATTCAGCATTTGAACTCTTGTATATTCATCTTAATCTATTATCAGCCTAAAAATCCTCCTCTGCTGAAAACAGATCTCCAAGCCAACAGTTGGTACTTAATGTCATATTTATGATATTGTATATTTATTACATTATCTATGTGTATGTGAACTTGTATCTGGAAGTAAAAGATTTCATTTCATTTCAATGTTCGGCTAACCATTTGGTTATGCGCCCGTAATGGCCATTTGACGTCATCTTTTAGTCACCTTTTAAGGCTTCTTAGGGACAAAAAGGCGGAGGTACTCAGCTTTTGTTTATGAAAAACAAAAGGGTTAATTTCAGACACTTTGCTACAGCGCCATACGATAAATGTATAGAAGCTTTTTCACTAAGTCGGGACATCTGTAACTCAAAACCTCAATGCATTTAATCATTCTACCACAAAACCATTCACTAAATAATATTATACAGCAAAAATACTGTAACAAAATCAGAGCCTCCATGTTCGTTCCCCACCCACCGTGTATAAAATATATGTAGACTAGTATATATGTACCTTCGTCTGGGAGAGCTGTCTGAAATTAATCAGAGAGCGTAACAGGAAGTCGGCTCGATCAAAGGGCACTAACGAACAAAGGAAGCGATCGGGCGTGGGCATACATGTCGCAGTGCCGCCATTGTTACAGCTCGCAACCCAACTGATATTCAATAAGAAATGGAAACTATGCTTTTAGGTATGAATGACGTGTAGAGCGCTAGAACCTTTGAAACGAGTAACTACTTGACGTAATCTTGCCTAGATTACGTCAAGTAGGTATTATGAATATGTTTTATGTATGTTTTGTAGTAAGTAGGAGTGATTGGCTTTGGTAAACTGAACGAAACAGCTGATCAACAAAAGGGATGGAAAAATCGGTTGTATGTTTGACGCCACGTGAAATTTGTGTATGGGTGTCTCTATGGTAAGGAATGATCGTTAAGTAGAAGGGCAGAAACGCCAACAATTATATTTTTAAACGCGAGAAAAAAGTTAGTCGGCCTTTTTCGCGTGGGTGTCTATATGGTAAGAGATTTTTTTTTAAAGGGAGGTCTAGCAATCCCAGCACTGTTTTATTGTTTCACCCTAAATGTAATGTACTTATTAGGTACTTCATATTAGTTTAGTTTGTTTTTTTTTTACTTTCATATCCCGGGTATCGGGCTTAGGCCACTTCTCATGCAGAGAAGGAATGAGCTTAATCACCACGCTTGCTCAGTGCGGGTTGGTGATTTCAGGCCGAAGTCCGGGGTTTCCTCACGATGTTTCCCTTCACCGTCAGACAGTAGTGTCTAAGAAAATTAAGCAACTTATAAAGTATGTATAACTTTGAAAAGTAACACTGGTACTTGCCAGGTTTGAACGCGCATCTTGGGGCGTAAAAAACGGGGCATGGTTAATGAAAATATTAGGTACTTCATATATGTATAACGGTTTATTAAAGTGAAACATTGAAACACTTCAATAACACTTTACCAAAGGACTTGTGTGATGAGATTTTTTTTTCACCAGATTTCATGCGTTGTTTAAACTTGTGACCGTGTTTTTTAGTAATTTTGAAACTCACGAACACTATGCACATCGTATTACAGCTTATCCTCCTGCCTCGCTCTAAATAACCACAGCTTGTATTATTCATACTCCGTCGAGCTATACTCTCATCTGTAACTCACATGCTCGTATCATATTCCAATATATCAGAGTGGCGTCGCATTATGATCACATACGTTACTCGCGGGATCACGCACCTGCTTCGGAAAATGTCAGCTTAATACCTATCTCTGCCTACCTACTACCGCGGTTCGTACAGAAAACATCCTTAACGCAAACTACGAGGTTTCGGGTTTGTTTTGTGCCTGCATTATTAATGCCCATTATCTATTCCCAAATCTGAGTGCGGCCTAATTCGCTAGAGCTATCAATAAATCATGCATTAAAAGCTTTGTTTCACGTATTTGTTTTTAAACTTGATATTTTTGTTTTGTTTGTACTATATTTTACAACTTTTTATCCGACTGCGGAGAAGCTAAAAAGGAGAGTATTTGTTTGTTCTGTATGTCTGTATGCATGTATGTATGTATGTCCGTCCCTATGTTCCCTCGTAACTACTCAACGGCTTAACCGATTTTGATGAGTGATGTCGTTAGATTCGTCATTGGGTAAAATGTATGTTTAAAAAAAATCTCCCAAACCTATCGCGTGGAGTGTCAACATGAAGGGTTTTAACAGGTGCTTACAAAAATATATACAAATTATATGTTTAAATGATAAATTATAAAAATAAACCTAACTAAAAAGTGTAAAGTAAAATAAGTAAATTCAAAAAATTAAAAAACTCGACTGCGTAAAAAATGAACTTTAAAAAAGATGGAAACAAGATGACCTATTATGTCTCCTAACAATCTCATGCAGTCGGAGGCATCTTCTTAAATTTAACAATAAATTTAAGACTTGCCTCCGACTGCATGAGATTGTTTGAAGACAAAATAGGTCATCTTGTTTCCATCCTTTTTCAAGTTTTTTTTTAAGCAGCCCGACTGCTTTTTTGATTTTATAAATTGTCTTTTTTAGGTACAGATTGATCGTAGTAACCTACGAAATGTAACATTTATTTCATCTTACGAAACCTACTTTCTCTGACTTTGATCTTTCTTTGACTTTCAACGAAAAGTGCTTCGTAATCACTGAATTCGTATTTATAAAGGTAATAAAAGGCACCCCAAACACGCTCGTTGTACACCTACGACCTACGCGACGCTCACCGCAATTTCAAACGAACATATTTACAGAAGCCCGTGTCAAACATACGCATACGAAAAAAGGTAATTACAAAAAATATATATAAGAGCCTTCGTCAAAACAAACAAAGGCGCAAAGCGAAAAATATTTGAATTTGAATTCTATCATTCGATATTTAAATCCAACAGCGGCGGTGCGGTCGGGGCGGGCGGCGAGAAGTTTCCGTGAGCGAGGGCGGAGGGGATGCGGGGGCGGGCGGGACGGCGCGGGGCGGGCGGGATGCGGGGGCCGGGTAATTAGGCGGCCCGGCGGAGGCTGTATTGATCGGCGCGTCTCCTAGCAACGCGCGAGATGGCAGCACAGCCTGCCCTCGCACCGGGAACAAGTTTTTTGTTCGAGCTCGCTCTAGGTGAGACCGTTTTGATGTAATCTCCGCGGAGATGATTCAATTCGATTCGGCACTGCACGTATTCCGCGGGAGATTATGACGCTATTAGTCTCGTTGTAGGGGTTTTTACGCTGATTCACCATAATGACGGGAAATCTGGTTTAATTTTATATTAGACCTTTGTTCAAGGTGTTGCGTTATGGGGGAGGTAGGAAGGCTTAGTCACGGCGAGCATTGTTGAGCCAACAGCCTTGTTACATAATTAAGATTGCAGTTACAATAAACAGCGATGATCCGCGGCGAGGGCTCGACGGCACGTCTTCAGAGGCTCTCAACTGTGCAGAACTTATTAAGTTCCGTTAAGACTTGGGACAGGCGAACCACTTCTAACTTTACCGCTACCACATAACAGTGTGTAGCAGCAGTTGGGTCGGAGTAACTATTAATTTGTTCGGTTATTATAATTATCACAAAGGCGAAGTTTTCCGAGGCGATCTTTTAGGAATAGACCACTAGCCATATTGGAAGTTACGTCTTTAGAATCTTAGTCAAGATCATCAATTTGACGTGAACAACAAAGAACGATACTTGTTTGTTAAATTTTCAAAAGTGCTAGATTTCCAAAAGTACCCGTCTAACAATAGGTTACCAAAGATGTCGAAATGTAATGAGTTTTAGCTAAAATCCGGAAATCATCAGAATGTTACAATCATCAATACGGGTGACAAGCGTGGTACTCTTTCCAATAGGTGTTACCCATCGTTTATTAGGGACGACATTAGAGCGATGACAAATAGATTTTCGCAACAACTTTTTAATTGGGTTGATTTCTGTTCTAGGTATCTAGTTCGCCAAAACAATTGCTTATCGCTAATCGAAAAATAACATCCACGAGTATTGATTAAGAATCAGTGCTAATCTCAGAAAATACTGAACTGAATAGATTTCCATGAGGAATATACACAGGAAAAATTAGATATCGGTTTGTGCAACACGACAGATCTACACTCGCGAGCAACAAAATCGACTCAACCGTGCATACAAAGTAGTTATTTTTTTCAAAACGTTCTTATCCCATTTACGCAAAATTTTATTTTGTTTCTTTTTTAAATTACATTGCATGCTGCACCAGCTGACGTCATCACGTCAACGCCGGCTGTCGCTGAAAACCAGCGCTGGGGCTCTGTCTCGCATAGGATTGCAGCATTATGCTGAGCGATGGCCGTTTTGCATGGATGTGACGCATATTTTCCCCCAGCTTGTTTCTTTTTGTGTTTGTGTTCTTTTTTTGCGTCATGTTTACCGCAAATAAACTTATTTTCTTTCTTTTCTTTCAAAAGATTTTTTTATAGCCTCAAGTTTCAGCTTTAAGATAAGTATTAAAATGCGTTTAATTCTTTTTCGAGTAATTGCTATTTGAGTCGAAATGCATGATTAGGAGTTGAGTCGATTTGTTTGCTCGCAAGTGTATTTTCGAATAGAACATTCCAGAAGTTGAGACACGTGAGCCACTAACATTACACTGGATCCATCGTATTATTCCATTAAATACCAGAACTTTTCCATGCGAAAAGATTATTTTCTGTCATCGATATCGAATATCTGAACCGATGCGGGCGTACAAGGCGGCACAAAGGCATTCTGTTAATACATAATGTTGCATATTTTTCAGATGCCTCCGTCCAGCGAAATGTAATAATGTGCAGTACTAGAATACGACGGCAGAGGGCGTTGCAAGCGCGTGTTTATGAAAAAAGTCCGCCCCACATTTCACAGACACGTTTGAAATTGCTAGAAGTAATAGAAAACGACTGGCTTTGTAGTTTGATAGACGTGCACTTTTCCTATGCGTGCTCGGTAAGCTTGCAACTGGAGATTTATTTATTTCTTCTTGCTTAGAAATAAAGTAAAAAGTTAATATAACATGAGGAGCGCGCTCGTGAGCTTGACTATATTACAGCCGTTAATTCTGTGAACGAGCAGTTTCGAGCCAACTTTGTCATGTACATATATATATACCATCCAACCGCGCAGGAAGGCTGTTCACTTTTTAAAATTATAAATTAACAGACATACCATCCATACTCATAAAAATTCGTATGACTTCGGATCAAACGAGAACAGTCTTATCGCAGAAATTCTTACAAAATATATTATACACCTACTCGTTCCTAAGGAAAATCTCGAACAAAATTTTCCTACCACGACACACGGATACTGAGATTAAACAAACGTACATATACATATTATAAATATGCATAGACAGAAGAAGCTTTGATATCCAGGAATAGCTTGATTAGAAAAGTTAGATTACCTGATGAAACCACACGACGGCTGCCAGTAAAAGATGAAATATCCAACAGGAATGAAGGATACTATGTAGCAAAGAGTTCTACATAACTCCATACTTATATGAAATGTTTTTACTTACGTTCGCTTGGATTTATTCAAATATTCAACGAGTCCGGAACGAAAAGTAAATGGTCTTTATAACTCTTTATTGCATCTCATTTACATTTGAATGGCCACTGTGCATACTTTAGATAATTGGACCCAAATTACTTTAACGACACATTAACCCGAGCACCCTTTGTTAAGGAACCCTAATTCAACAATAATATCTTGAGATATGCAAGTTACTTTCAACAATTTCTCTTCGTAGACGCAAGTTTCATAATCTAGTTAAAAAGCCTACGCTTCGTAGCCAGTGCTACGAATGGCTACGAAGCTCACCGCCTAACTTCGTAGCATTGCTACGGATTGTTACGACAATGTACCGAAACTTGCAATTTCGTCAACAAGCGAATTTTAATACAATTGCAGTCTACGTTTCGCTTGTTTGCTGAAAGGCTTGAATATATTTATTCGCGCTACAATATCTGGAGCGCTACATCGCATTTTAAATCACTAGGGACGTACGCTAACTTCCTGTAATAAGGTACAACTTGTGCTAGCTTTTATTGTATTTGCATATTATGTTTTGTTTTGGAATTGAAACTTATTTTATGTCAAATTATAGAAAATAGGATTAGTATAAAATTAAATTGTCGTTTTATGTGATCGTATGGCCGAACCCAATAACCTATTTTCAGTAAAAGACAGATTGCTATTGATGGTAGACAGTATATATTCTATCTGTCCATATGTTAGGCCGGTAAGATTCCATAATCTCTTATAGATTATTGGGACGTTAAAAACATAGATAGATAGGTTTTTCTATCTCCAGTATGCCAAAACTGGTGATAGATAGGTTATTGGGTTCGGCCGTGACAATAAAACTAGACTGCTACTACGAACAATCTGTGGATAGTAATGGTCAAAATTACCACATTCGTACAGATTCAATGGCCCATCCACCTTTTTTTTTTTGTGGATGGGAAATCATCAAATGACTTCTCCCGCTCTGGGCGGAGCGGCAGGGCGTGTCAGACTTTTACTGACTAAAACCCACCCATGTTCCTTCTGTTGCCTGTGCCGGGGCCACGGTAACTCTTTCGAACATCCCGCGACCCTAGCTGGCATCGGCCCTAGCGGACCCCGTCAATAACGGGGCCCATCCACCTGAAATGGTAATAATTGATTCGCTTTCGATGCAAACGGCGTAGTCTGAGTCTACGCCGTAGCAGGATGCTACGAAGCGTAGCAGAGGTCTACAAGAAGACTACAAGAGGTTCAAACTGTTTTCGCAAAACACAATGTGGAAGTTATTCAAAGCTTTTACGCACAAAACCATCGTAATAATGTTTGCATAATTATCTAAACACACGAATAAAGAAGAATATCTTACATAACATTGAATTCGTGTGCAAACCCGCTCGTCATCACATCACGGGGCGCGATGCCGGGACATGTCCTCGGCAGATTTATAGCCCCGTCCCGGGGGCCTGGGGTCCTGGGTCCCCGATAACGGTAAGACAAGCCCGGGGGACCGCGCCACATCACGGCTCACAAAAAATACCCCTTTCACTCAAAGTGGCATGTTTGTACTATTTATTACGCAGGTATTACGTTGGATCGTGCACATCATTCACGCTTTTATAAAGATTAGAGCCCCGAGTGATCCCGAAGCTACCCTTGAGTCCTCTTGTTAAATATTTATCTGAATGTCAGCCGTTCTGTGGGTGTTAGGTTGGACTTGTATTTTCGTTCTAAAGGTTCTGAATAGATTACGATCTTTTTAGAACAGTGCGCAGCGTTATTATTAGGGTATTTTTAATTCTGGACCGTAACTTACTAAAATAGATATCCAGTAAATATTGCACTATTTGTCTGACTTACTCACAATACAGATTAGTGATTAGCTTTCCGTCCATATTTCATCATCATCACCTGCCTAGCCTTTTCCCAACTATGTTGCGGTCAGCTTCCAGTCTAACCGCATGCAGCTGAATACCAGTATTTTACATGGAGCGACTGCTTATCTGATCTCCACAATCCAGCTACTGTATAATACGAGACTCCTTGGTAAGACTGGTTGTCAGCAGACTTTCGGGCTTCCGACGACCCGTAACGACTGTCAAAGATCCACGAATTTTTCCGTCCATTATGTAACTCAGTTTATAGAAAATCAAACAAGTATAATGTCTCCTCTATAATGATATAGCAAGGCAATAAAGCTGAGCTATAAAAGTGTGCGCTAAATCTTGAGGCCGGAGCACTTGAATGTGGGTAATACGTTCGGGTACGTGCATCCTATGTCTAGGTTAGCTAACGGTAATGTTTCTGTACGTTTGTTCGCTCTACGAGGAGGACTAGTGCACAAAGGTTGGTAGTGTTCTCCCGTGGTCTTTCCAGAAGTATTTGAGTAGTTTTCCCGTAACCTTGAATGAAATAAAGAATTGAATGCAGATTTTTTACACTGATAACATAATAACACGTTGTGGATTACAGAATGCAGATTTTTTTGTCTCTCAATTATTTTTTGTTATCTTCACCTTTGTTGTTATGAAAAAAGAAAGAAAATGAGTTTATTTGCAGTAAAACATGACGCAAATAAAATACATAAACACAAAAAAGAACAAGTCGTGGAAAATATGCGTCACATCCACGCAAAACGGCCATCGCTCAGCATAATGCTGTGACCCTATGCGAGACAGAGCCACAGCGGTGGTTTTCAGCGATCTTACCCGATGTTAAATGATGATGCAATCGACGATGGGACAAGTTTTTTAATATGCTGGATACAACAAACAAAAAAACTTGTCCGGGCCAAAAGAAAAATACATAAACACAAAAAAGAACAAGTCGTGGAAAATATGCGTCACATCCACGCAAAACGGCCATCGCTCAGCATAATGCTGTGACCCTATGCGAGACAGAGCCACAGCGGTGGTTTTCAGCGATCTTACCCGATGTTAAATGATGATGCAATCGACGATGGGACAAGTTTTTTAATATGCTGGATACAACAAACAAAAAAACTTGTCCGGGCCAAAAGATTCAGTAGGCAAAATAATAGTTTATTTTTTTCTTTTTTACAACTAGTTTTTGTCCTCTGAAATTTTCCCTCCAAAGCTCTCCTTAGTTTTCAGAACTCATTCAATTTACAAAGTTGTCAAATTGTTTAATGTTGTTTGATTGACCGATCACATCCATTTTAACGTGACAACTTTACTGAAGAGACTTAACCAGGCTTACAAATCTTGTGCCAGTCATGGTGATAGTTTTCTATGACAACCCAGCTGCCGATGAACTTTGGGTCACGTAATCAGTTTCCGTAGATCTTCAAGGTACCTACCTACTACGTAAGTTTGCCAAGTTGGGCAAGTTACGAACAAAACATGGTTTTGGAGGCGTATCAAAACAGAATTGTAAGACTTCAGTGCACATTTGTAAAACATTTGTAAAAGTTGCTCCTACGCATTTCCTTGTGAAAAGACTGGAACACTGTGAATGATTACGGCTGTAAAATTCGGGCATTCTAAAGAAAGAGGCCAAGATGCCACATGACTACCAGGCCAGGTAAAATAATTCTTATACTAAAAACAACATCGACATCATAAAAATTATATTTTTACATTACACTTAAATTTTATGCCTGGTTGATGGCGCTAGGCTCGCCCACTATTACATGGGACTTAAACATAACTGGCGAAATGTGAGTGTACTATAGGTACACCTCTACCTAAGCTTAAAGGGGAATACGGTGTACCTACCCACCAACTTTAAAACCCCGCCACGCTAATAAAAACGTGTTAATAATAAATCCGGCCACACGACCCTCAAGACATTTCACCATATAAGTATCGTCGTAAAAGCTTAAAGAAAAAACATATTTTCTTTATTCTTGAACAAAAAACTGGCTGGTAGATTAGGTTCTCCTCCATAAATCTCCGGTCTCGACGGTAAAGAGTGTAACGGTATAACGTGCACGAGAAAATATTCAATCAAGTTTATAGCATCAATTCTTCGGAGGCGGCGGGCGGTACTTTATCTCGCCGTTCTTGGACAACGGTTTCAGGGCTAATTTGGCTCACTGTAATGGCGAACAGGGCTCCGCCGACATCATGAGAAAGATCGCAAAATTGTTATTTCCGTGAAACTTTGAATACAGCGTCTTTTAAAACTTTAGACTTTTAAATTGTTTAGGTTTGAATGGAAGTTAGAAGGAATGAATATTGAAAGTGTTGCCTTTGAGCTGGGATGTTTGCAGTTAAGAAAAAGTCATTCCATGGATCCCTTAAAAACCGGCTGTCCAGTTTTTCAAGTGTTCAAAAACGATCATCCCGTTCATAGGCTCTCTGACTGAAACCCTCAAAAAATCGTGTTTACTGACTGACTAAACCGATGAGAACAGTTTATGGACAAACCACCTACGGAAGGACCTCTTTGTTAAGACTCTGTGTTACAATTCAGAAGCTGTCTTACTCTAAATTCTTCTCTGTGGCGTAATAAGTAACTTGTCGGTAAGTAATAATACGACCTAGCTTAATACAAAATGTAAACCGATCGAATTCCCAATTTAACCACCATTTACACTTTATCAATGTAGGTATCCTACATCGTTTGTTACAGAGTACAGGCTAAGTGCCAACTCTCACAGAATTAGCCTCCCCTACAAAGGCTAGCTCAAAGCTCACATTCACTGCATTCTTCAAATTATCCGCCGATCGCACCGGAGAGCGGAGATTCACACTCCACCAGACAAAGAGCTGCTTCGAAAGTCGAGAGAATTCGATAATGCATCCCAACTAACAATAGGTACCTGTAGTCACACGAATAAGGAAGCATTGGCATCAGATTTAAAACAAGAAAATCGAAAAATTCGCATCGAAAAAGAAAATCTACATGTTCGAAAGATAAAGGAAGCTGTATATAACGCCCAATCAGCGCTCGATCTGCAAAGTACAGAGATTATTACCGATCATGCTCGTTACCAGCCATAAAAGCTTTATGAACGTTTATAACTACAAAATCAATATAGCGCACCTAGGCATCCAACAACGCTCAGTACATAAGATTATTGATTTTCCATCCCGGGAATAGTCGGGAGCTGGCCATGCAATATAAATATTGCGAACATCCCTATTCAAATATTAACTGAGTATAACGCATGTGTGGACTATGTACTACCTACCTACCTCGCGGTCCGACTGTAACCATTGGCAACCGCCAGCGGGAGCTTGCATCAGCTCTGCCCGGGCCGAGCCCCACATACAACCAATTACAACTATAAACCTGATAGAAATACGGTCCATAATCGCTTGCTAAACGATGCAGCCGACGTTTGTAGGTGAATTGCATCTCTCTGCCACCTGATTCTCGGTCTCGTCCCGGGAGGGGGCCGGCCCGGACTTAACCACAGTACGGCAGAATCAGTGCGTCAATATTCATTTTAATTTTAAAAAAATACCTTTACATCAAAATTACTAAAGACAATTTTTAAAACAGTTCTGTCAAATTAATTAGCCGTTATAAAGTTTTCTCATTAGAATATAGTGGTCTGAACTGGTCTGGACTTCGATAGCAGACAACTTAGAAATTCAAATACCGTATTCCACATTACGTTAAGTACTGGTCAACAAATGGCAGACATTAGCATATTACGCATGATGTAAGTGCATGTATTTAAATAACAATTTCGTAATTTACATAATTTATTCATTAGTGACAAGCGACTATGTACGTGCACTGAGGTGCTCATGTTTGTAACATCAATACAAAATCATTTTGCGAAGAAAGGCATTATACGTCAACCAATTACCAACCATCTGAGTCCGACCATAATATTTGACTACAAATAAGAAATTTAAAATCTGATTGCAGTTGTTGCACTCCATTTGAACACTCTGTGACCGCCGCCGTGAGGTTTGAACAGCCCTCGTCGCTCTGTACACCCCAAATAAGTATATTCAGTGTGCATATGACATGTTGACGAGTAATTACATCGAAAGTAGACACCCAACGTACACACACGTACAGATACATGTATCAAAGGGATTCAATATTGGATTCGTTAATTAATGCTACCTTTGTGATAGGCATTCCGCATTCGACAGGCGGACACAGACAGACAGGGGACGGACACTAATTAAGGGATTTCCAAAATGGTTTCGTTTAGTCTGGGTCGAGGTAGACGGCTTTGATATGTGCGCAATGAACAATTTGATGCCTGTATAGTGATTATAGATGCAATCATGTCGTCTATTGAACATAGCTAGAATTTCACAAAGGTTTCGCCTCCCCTCTGTTTATTAATAAAGCAAGTCTGGAGAGGTACTTCACAGTGGAATTTAACAGAGATAGATTTGTGTATGGTAGGATTAATTTGGAATATTGCAATTTTGATGTATCAGTTTTTGTTACATGGCGTCGAAGGCATTGTACATACCTACCAGGTGTTATTTTAATCACTGTTAACCTCTTAAGGGGTCATTGTACTCATCATAATGAACAACTTTTACTATGGGACCAAACCCGAAATCGCGAAAAATATCAGGTGTTCCCCTACATTTTGACGAGGATATGCGAACATAAATGTAGGGAACAGCTAATTTTTTTTTCGCGATTTCAGGTTTCCTCAAGAGGTTAACACTGTTTAAAATTACACCTTGTAAATATAATTGTGATTAGATGACGAATGCTTTTTTTTCTAATTAACTCTTTGTAGATGAACTGATTGATGTTGTTGCAGTTTGTTAACTAAACATGTTGTTACAATTGCTTACAATCTCTACCGACGATGTCAGTAGCTAGTAAGAAAAGGAGAAGATGAAGAAGTATCAGCAGAATGGTGATGGCATGAGTCTTTCTCGAAGATTACTCATCCTTGGCTGCCTTTAAAATCGAGTTATAGGGACTACTTTCAAGGTATATTGGCTACAGCTACATCTGGCAAGGGACTGCAGTAATCTAGTTAATTGATTGATTACTTAATACATACATACATACAGTTTAAAATCTTGTCAACAGCGGCAGTTCTAGATAACAATTATATAACAGTTTTTTTTCCCAGGCGTTTATTTAGCAATTTTAAGTTTCAGCCTTTTGGACTGGTATCAAAATGCACAATAATTTATCAAATTCGTGGCTCATAGGCATCGCTATGTTTTACGAGCTGCTATATTTCATGGGACATGACACATGGCGCGCCGGCAACATAACGGATGACTTGTGGTGGCTGACGACAACCAACTATCCTAATATCACACTACTTCTGGAAACTTTGCCTATTGTAATAGTGTTATTAAAATGTGACATAGTATTTTATATTCCGAGACTTTTTAACACGGCAATGATTCAGGGAGCAACAGATTCTTTTTAGTGGCCTTGATTTGAGAATGCGAGCATTCAATGCGCTTAATTATACTCAACAGGGGCGTAGCCTTCATACAACCCGATTCCTATCGGCTTTCCTTCAGAACAACCACTCTTTTTAATGTCTACTATTGCCAAATAACATGGTACACCTGTGTGTGTAGCTGTGTATCATATCACATCACATACTCGTAATTATATTTAATAGCAGTTTAATACTTCTTATGATTAAACACCTACAGTTTTTTATTTGAGTTTATGAGAATAGAACAATTTTTTCTTCGGCTTCCCTCTGATGATAATTGTAGCTGCGCCACTGATACTCTAACTTTCGGAACTTTAAAAAATCGTTTTCAATCGTTAGGTATTGTCATATTGAGCAAAAACGTGTTTCGGTTCTGCATAGGTGTAGTTACGTGCTGCGTGATTTTTGGATGGGAAATCATCAAATGACTTCTCCCGCTCTGGGCGGAGCGGGAGGGCGTGTCAGACTTTTACTGACTAAAACCCACCCGTGTTCCTTCAGTTGCCTGTGCCGGGGCCACGGTAACTCTTTCGAACATCCCGCAACCCTAGCTGACATCGGCCCTAGCGGACCCCGTCGATGGTGCTGACATCTCTTTGAGACGCGCGTGGAACACAACGCGCCGTCGACTCGGGCCTGGTCCTTACCGGACGGCGAACTACCCATTGCTCGCCATCCGCAAGCCCACGCCTACGGTGGCCGGGAATCGGCTACCAATTCCCGACGCCCAGGGCGTCTCCTGCGGCGACTAGGGGCGTGAGGGCGCAAAGCTTGCCTCTCCCTCACGCGTTTCGTCTCCTTCTTCGCGAGCATTACT
Source organism: Fissipunctia ypsillon (assembly GCA_947568875.1). Classification (NCBI taxonomy): domain Eukaryota; kingdom Metazoa; phylum Arthropoda; class Insecta; order Lepidoptera; family Noctuidae; genus Fissipunctia; species Fissipunctia ypsillon. The sequence continues at coordinate 20,307,773 of OX387648.1, forward strand.
GCCTCACAGAAGGAGGTGATGGCTTACCATTTACTCTCGCTCCGTACCATGGCCTAAACCAGGGCCGGACGCGAGATATCGCCGCCACCGATCGCTTCCACGAGTACACGGCGGTGCCCCACCCAAGCCGGGCAGGCCTCCACCGTGTGCTCTACCGTGTCCTCCGGGCGATCCACACAGTGGTGACTCCCGGGCGTTTCCTCCCGCCTTATCCGGAACAGGTACCTCCCGAAGCACCCGTGTCCGGTGAAGACCTCCGCCTCTCCAGCCACTCCTCAAAGAGGGGACTTATCGCCGCAATTGTGGCGTGCCCAGTGAGACTACAACCCAGATGCATTTTGATTTCAGCAGATGTGAAAGTCCTTAAACATGGTACACGGGACAAGCCGACCTCTTTCAGTGTATCTTACCCAAAAACAACAAAAAGAAGTAAAATAATAAATACAAATATAGTAATAATATGCACTATCCACAGTAAAATAAAGCTCGCATCAGATGACACGGGAGGAGGTGGCTAGCTCGCAGCCCGGGCGGGGGGGTGCTGGGAGAGGGCTGGATATTCTATCGAACTACCACCTATAACAGGCTATAACATGGAGCTATATATTCGGACATGTTGGAAATCCAGGAACCGGAGCTATGTAATTATTATATAGGTAGAGGTAAACTGAAGCTGGAGTACTTATGTAGGGAGTAATTATGATTGAATTTAATTATCAGGTGCCTATATCCGCCTTTGTGAGGCGTGATTTACGTATTTCAACATGAACAATAATTATTACTATGTAAACGCATAACGGGCGATTTCTTCAAAAACCTTAATTTGAAGAAACGTGCCCTCTTGACAACATTTCACGGGTAACTAAGCCTACCTGCCTAACCTATTCTAGAACTTAGTTCACGTTCATCCTTGAGACTTAAGAGCATACACGATCTGACCAGCCTTATCCCAACGACTAAGGAAGAATTAAATTGTCCCGAACACAGATTATCTACCTACATTCACAGCAGTATGCCACCGGAAGGATAAAGCCCAAATCCAAATCCCCATCTTCCTGAAGACATGCAACCTTGTGTGTTGTGTACTACTTAACCTCTCAGAGAGGAACTATAACCGTACTTCTGCCCAACCCCTATGAGATGATACTGATGATGTTATTCAGAAATTGAACAAACTAAACTAACAATATCTAAGACACTCGAAGAGAACCTCTCCCTTCATCAATTTATGATGACTGTAAATTTGAACATGTTGTGTGTTTGAGATGTCATTTGATTTGTATAAGAATACTTTTCGATAGGCTCACCCCTTATTACATGGGCCTTAATAATAACTTCCGAAATGTGGTTGTACCTACTATAGGTACACCTCTACAAGGCGTAATATTATGTTACTTTTTGTTTTTACAAGATGTAAGCCTGAAGTAAATCGCCAAAAAATGTCACCGTTAAAATAACTCGAGGGTTTCCATTTCCCATATGTTTAACTTTTTGAGGGTTCCGTGGCCAATAATGAACCTTTTAGCTTCGCCATGTCCGTATGTCTGTCTCTCTGTCTGTCTGTCCGCGGCTTAGCTCTGAGACAATAGTACTAGAAAGGTGTAAATGTGTAGTTTGGCATGGGTATACATATAAAGTGCAGTGGTGGCCCGTTGGTAACGGCCGCGACTTACGAGTCGTAGGTTCGGACCCTGACAGGCGCTTTACTTTGTGTAAATTATTTCATCACCACTGCTCTCAAAATGGTGAAGGAAAACATCGTCAGGAAACCGGCATGTCCTAGAACCAAAAATTCGAAGACATGTGACATCTACCAACCCGCACTGAGCCTGCGTGGTGGACTTTAGCCCACTCTCTTTCACCGAGGTGAGGCCTGTGTCCCAGCAGTGGGAACATTATAGGCTGATTGTGTGTTATGTGATACATATTAATCACGCCGACAAAGTGGTAAAATAAAATCTTTAAAAAGTAGTTATTTGTTTTGCAAGGCTGCAAAGTTGCTAGGGTTTCAAACAACCACATTGGTTTCAAAGGTACGAGACGCAGAATAACTTTGCTGCCGAGCGAAACACACAACTTTTCATGTCACTACAGCGAGAAAAATGCTAAACAGCTTAAATAATAGATTAAATTAGTGTTTATTTATTTTAAAAATTAAAACTAAAATTACCTACTACAATTGCTAAAATGAAAGTTAATTTCATGCAGTCATCGTGCTGGCCAGTGCGATTATTCTAAAAATGAGGTTGGCGCAATGCATTTTCAGTGGACTGTCGGTATAGAAAATTATTGAATAGAATGGTTCGAATTTTAAAAAATCTTTCCACGCTAGCGGATAAAATGCACTTTTGCACTGAAATTTCGAATGATAAACAGAATGTTTCCGAGGTTGTGAAGTGAAAAAATTTTTTTACGGTGTCTCCCCTACACGTAAAGTGGGGATAACTTTTTTTTCTCGTCTATCCTATGGTGGGGTGGACGATTCAGGGATCTCTTTGCGAAATATTAAGCTTTAAAGTGCTAATTTTTGTTAGAGTCAAGTGTGTGTCCGCGCCCCCTTGCTAGCTAAATGGTTGTTTTTGGATATGTAAAAAAATTCACGGCAAATCTATAGAAGTTACAAGGAAAACTATCACAGCAAAATAGACTTTACAATAACTTGTAAAGTCTATTTTGCTGTGATAGGTTTCCTATTACTCGTTAACTCGAGTAATAGTCGACCAAATTACATTTTCAGTTAAAATGTATGAGAGAACATGTTTTTCATCTACAATGTTAAGTTTGTTCTAGGGATAAATTCATCCCAACTACAGAACCCTTTTTTGTGCGTGATCCGACAAGCACTTGGCCAGATTTTTTATTTTTATTTAGATAGATTTTGTAAACCTAATAGTGTAGTTGTAGAAAGTTTTAAAGTTAACAAATTGTAAATTCAATAATAAGATAGAATTTGGCAAGCCCGAGTAACAGTAACAAATATTATATGTAAAATGTAGTGCTCATGTAAATGAGCTTCATGTTGGATTGTTGGCCACTCGCCGAGGAAAACAATTGTCTGCTCCCGGCATTTTGAGTTTTAAACCGCACAGAATGTTTATAAATAAAACAGAATTACCAGCTCTACACTTTATAATTACTGTAGCGAAAGTGGTGTTCGGGTAAAATACAAGTTTCCTGTACCTAATCTAGGTACCTTTCTAAACTATTTTTAGAGTCAAGACTGAAAATAGGTAGGTGCTAATATTCAAGTGCCCGTGATTAGACTGAAAGGCAAATCTAGGTGTTCAGAACAGGTAATTAACTGGGCGTGGGTAAAGTATTTGACTCCTACAATAACAAAATCTACCGTTAAATGCTTTGATGACAAAAATTATGCATCATTCATTACATTTTTGATAGAGACGCATAATTTTCGGATTTTAATTGATTACCTATCTATATTGAGGAGCTACGCATATACGCGGTATCGTATTACCCAGTAACTGGGTTGTGGAGGTCAGATAGGCAGTCGCTCCATGTAAAATACTGGTATTCAGCTGCATCCGGTTAGACTGGAAGCCGACCCCAATATAGTTGGGAAAAGGCTAGGCAGATGATGATTGAGGAGCTACGCAATAGTGAGCAACAATACATCCCCACAGCCTTACACTATACAAAATACCACAACACACGAACATAACTAGGTTCCTATCATCTCTGACACAAACGCTGCTGCCGGCGTCAACAATGCCTAGCAATTTCCTGGACTCCAAACATAATTACAAGTAGGTACAACGGAGTTGCGTCAGCGGAACATGTTTGTGAGCGAGCCATTCAGATGAATGGGGTCAAACCCTCCACTCACGTAATCCCGTCGGAAGCTGCGTCCATCATATCTTGTCGCCCATATTGAGGACCAAAGCCAGCCGCGCACGCCTCAATAAATAGCCAATGAGATTCACGATGATTCATCGAAATCATATTGCGTCAGCTCTCTTCCTAATAACATTTTTATCGAAGCAAAAGTATGTTATGTCATAAGTAAAATGTAGGTATCTTACGGAACAAGAATGTTTCTAAAAGCTTTTGCTTAACGCTATAAATTAAACTGTTCACACAAAGCTCTTTTCTAGCACAAAATACGGCGGCGAGCGTAGCAAACGAGCACGACGTTAGAACAACAAAGCCCCGTATGTAACGTCGCTGAAAGTGGCATTAAAGGAAATAATTAAAAACCTTGTTAGTCTTAGCTGCGAGCAATAAGAGAGCGGAGAGAGCTGGCAAAGGAACGTCGAGCGAACAAAATAAAGCATAAGCGCTCGGGCGGGCGCGCGGCGTCTGAAACCTGTATAAATGCAGCACATTTCCAGGCGTCTACCTCTTTATTGCCTGCCCGAGCCGCGCGAGACAAAAGAACTAAAACTGCGCCTCGGGAATATTAATAAGAATTTATCTCACAGCGCCGTAAGTATCTGCAGACCGCCTTCATTTTAAAATTCATAAAGCTACGACGCACGTGCCACAAAGAGAATGTTAGGTACGAAAACGATTTCGTTTTAAATGCAATTTACTTATTCATCGCTAAGTAATCCTGACCCGCAAAGAAATGTTTAAGCTCGTACTGAGCAAACAGAGTTTTATGGGTAGAGAAAGTTTGCACGCCCTCGCTCCCTGGACGTGGCGGGCCCCGCCAAGTTAGCGGCGAGCCGGGTGCTGCCGGAGGGCCCGCGCCCCACATTACGATGCTGCGTCGCTGCTCCCACTTGTAATGCGGGATCGTGCCACCAACTTATTTGAGTAGCGTTGGATCCACACATTTTGAACTTATAACACAAACCTATATTTTTTGCATCCTCGTTCGTTACTTTACCGGTCAAAGTGGAAGATACCTAAGTATAGGTAGCTTTTCCCAGTTCCCTGATCATTTAAATACAAATGTTTTCAGCAAGACTTGCACAGATTCGATATTAGGGGCCACCAGGATCAAAACTCCTCTAGAAAAACTCCCAAATGCGATAAGCTGAATGCTACAGACTACAGCTACAGCAGGCGACTGCGTAAGCTTCTTATATCATCAGGTCCAGAGCTCAGGCCCACGATCGACTAAGACCTGAGTCGCCTGCATACAATAAGCCAGCCGAAAATAACGACTAATTTAAATATTCACGCTTCGTAAGTGAAATGTGAATTCAGATGAAAATAATGCAGACGAACCGCCGACACGAGGCGCGACGTGAACGCACCCGATTTGTAATGGTGGCGTCACGCGGTCTGCCAAGATGGCGGCCACGCTCCGTGGAAATGTTCCACCATTATTTGCGGGATCTCCCGCTTTCTACTCTATGCAATCTCTACGGATCGCTTTCGAAAAAACACGTAATTCTGGAATAACCAATAAATTCTTGGTACACTTATTTTTTAATTGGGTATAAAATCGTCTTTAAAATCGACGATCTCCCTTAGGTAGCCCGTTGTACAACACTGAAGTAACATAAAACCATTAATAAGCCTCTTACCCTATCCGTCTAAGTCAACATCGGTGTTCTCGGAGATGCGGCGGGGGGTGGCTGGAGGGGACTCGGGGCGCGTTGCCGTGGCAACGCACGGGGGCGCGGACCCGAATTTTATCGATTCGGGTACAGACAGCAGCCGGGTGAGCTTTCGCCTACACTAACACGATTCAGAGCCCGTGTTTGCAGATCTCAGAGGTTTATAAGGGGTTTGACATTTGGAAACACACGCTATTTGGATGCCTCTCTATCCATACAGCGACTGTTAGTCCCGCATAAACCGCAAATTACATCTGTACGTGCCTTTCGAGATAAAAGCATTTTAGTAGATAAGAACGTTACAATATCATTAGGCACCTAAATATATTATAATTATATCCATATTGAGTATTCAATATGGTATTTCATATGGAGTATTCAATATGGGTATGAGGGGCTTGTGCCTAAGAAATAACAGCCGCACGGGTCGATCGATTAGGTTAAGCTACGCTTGCCGCGGTTGGGCCATGGATGAGTAACCAACCATCTTTACGTATCAAGACCCCTCCGTGCCTCGGAAAGCACGTTAAGCCCTTGGTCCCGGCTGTCATTCGTGTATCTTTGGCAGTCGTTACGGGTCATCAGAAGCCCGAAAGTCTGACAACCAGTCTTACCAAGGGGTATCGTATTACCCAGTAACTGGGTTGTGGAGGTCAGATAGGCAGTTGCTCCATGTAAAATACTGGTACTCAGCTGCATCCGGTTTGACTGGAAGCCTTACATAGTTGCGAAAAGGCTAGGCAGATGATGATATCCATATCGAGTATTCGAAACACTTACCTACACAGGTACTTTTGTGGGTAGTTCGAGCACCTAAGATATTTTTACACAAAATATTTAATAGACACACTACCCATGGCATATATCTTTTGAGCACTTACCTATACCTAAAGATACCCAACAGATCCTACCCATAATCTTCCAAGACCTACTATCATAAGAATTATACCTAATGTGATTTAAATGTGATTGCCTTATCTTTTTCGATCACTTTTGTATCCTAAAATCCAATTTCTATACGGAGTAGAAATTGGATTTTAGTCGTTTTGAACCAAGATGATAACGGTTTTTAGAGTTATTTCTTTTAACTTTAATTTCCAAATGCACATATTTTAAAGACCAGTATGTACATATATGTCGTGGCCAGATCTTAGAATTGATCATTTCATGAAATAGAACGTCGACCACTGGTCACATCATGATGTGGGATCATTAAATACTCAACGTTTGACGATTTGAACAGGAAGACGCACGACTACCTACTTCATGATGTGGCTAAATATTAACGATCATATCGTAAAATAGATTATCCACCGGTAGAGACGTTGATGTCGCTTTGTTTTTGTTGTGCATCTGTTAATTCCTACTCGAATAATTTCTATTTTAGGGTCCTAAAAATACTAAAAAGCTGTAACTGCAGTAACTGCGACCAACTTGGATGTAGCGCTCGCCGGCCGCTTCCGCGGTACCGCTCGCTTCGCTCGCTTGGTTCGCGCGCGATTGGTCACGTTCTAACCTAACTTAATCCATTTGGTCGGGGTGCCACTAGCAGGGTGAAATGCAACTACTTTGTGATATGCCCAGTGGTCAGCTGGGAATGTCGATAAATAGGTTGCTTTCGTCGATCCTCCCGACTTTCGATTAGGCGTATCGTGATATAACCGGCCAAGTCATGACAGGCAAATCACGACATGGCCATTTGTACGATCGGACCACGAGAGATACTCTACATTAATGATATGGTCAAACGTCGACTGGCATATCGTTTAAACGTTGACGTTTAAACGATATGGTCATTTTAGCTGGCCATTTCATGACATGATCTGGCCACGATATATGTATATACCTATTATCAATACCTACTGAAAACTTTATAGTTTATTATTTATTTTTGTCTTTACATTTTTGCCTCGGCAATTTTTACTGACAAAAATTAAATCGACTTCAAAAAGAATTGAACTCAAAATTATGAAATATCTTTAATTTCAGAAGTCAGTGTCTTGGGATCTGTATTTTAGTTTTTTGTCACCGACTTCCGGAATTAAAGTTATTTCTAGAGGTGCCGCGAATAGCTGTTGTAACGAATGGTCGAATACGGATTAATCGCCATTGCCTATGGCGATTAGTCGAATACATTGTTCCTCTACATAAAAAAAGGAATAATTATAAAAAAAAATTGTTTATATTCAAATAATAATATGATTACATTGGTGGAATCTTAGATAATATTTAGGTATAAGCACTTGAGTGCAACCTCAGATACAGATTTATTCCTAGTTCAGGTAGAATCCAATTATTATATCCCACTAGTTTAAGGCCCTACATTGTTAATATTTATGTCAATCAAATATTTCAATAAAAAAAATCAATTTCAATAGTTATGCTTCATAATATACCTACTCCAAAAAGTGGTTACGGTGGCTATGTATGGAGTAATAAATTAAAATAATGATTAAGCAATAAGTTCCTTCAACTTTATCATACAAACGACGTGGATATCGGCACAATCCATTCCACCCCAAACAACAATTTGGCAAAAATGAGAGCAGTAGTTACTTCGCAGCGAAAACACGTCTCCCGAAGCGATTTTTGAGAAGGGATAAAAAGGAAAGTGGGGTTGCAAAGGGTTCTCCACACGAGATATGAACTAGTGCACCCTTCTCGCCACCACCCCTATCAATTGTTACCAGTTGCGCATATTTTTACCCGCAGAAACAGCCCGATGGGAGCAGCGAGACCGCACCGCGTTTTGCGTTAAATCACACGAGAATATTCGTTTTCTTGAGTTATGTAATGCTTGGTGCTTATTTTAATAAATATTTATTAGTTTTACGGTGGCACATGATGGCACTTAACTTGAATTTGAATTGTAGGAGTTTTATTAAGGTAACTTTATGGCCATATTTACACATTAGGTACCTATTCCACAAAAGCGACTACGAAATGCGTTAGATTTATGTAGCCGTTTGCCTAGTGGTGCAAATTATGATACAGGTACCAGCTGCACGAACTGTTACGGCTATAGTCTGTCTAGTATTAACGCACACTCGACTTGCCTATATTATTAGCCATGGCTACCAAGCTGTATTTTACAGACCGATATCGGGTATCACCAACATTACCGATGCAAGTGGACTAACGGCCGAACCCAATAATCTATCTATTACCAGTTTTTGGCATACTGGAGATAGCAAACCCTGTCTATCTATGGTTTTAACGTCCCAATAATCTATAAGAGATTATGGAATATTACCGGCCTGACATAAGGACATATAGAATTTTACCATCGGTAGACAGTCATTTTCAGTAAAAGAGATCGCTATTGATGGTAATCAATAGTGATCTGTCTTTTACTGAAAATAGGTTATTGGGTTCGGCTGTTAGATAATGATAACCTGTGCAGTCACTAACCTTTGACAAGTATGGTAGCAACGGGAAAGCTGACTGCGATTATTATATCTACAAAAAGTGGTCCAGTATTGTTTTGCGTAAGACTAAATGTAGATAAAATACATTTTAGTGTGTAATACTAGGAAGTAGAAACTAGAAAGTCGTTGGCCCGAATGTAGAACTTTTCACATGACAACCGAGAAAATTACAAGTTACACGAGCTCTGCAAAATGTTAAGTTCTACGTAATCTTGTGGGTCTGAACCCTAGTGATGAAATTTTCAAACTTTAACAATACTCCCAAAGTTCCTACAAAGAAACATTGAACAAGACTCTCTAGTCTCTGATAAGCCTAGCAAGAAGTAGAGGAACCACTTACTGGAACAATAAACGAACAATTCTCACTCCAGGCCGGAGGGATTCGCAAAATCTAGAATAAAATTAAGATAAAGAAAATCTAACGGAGGTAGGTAATCCCCCAGCAGGCAAACAGCAATCAAAAACAAACGAGGCCGAAAGAATACGAGAAAAAAAATCAGTTTTTCCAGTCGACTTTCGTAGGCGGCATTCACAAAAAGTATCGCAGGGTCCGATTAACACAGTATCCTTGAAGATGTCGCTCGCAAAAAGGGGCATAAGGGGACAAAAGGCCCTGAAACATTTCTCATTGAGGCGAAGGGCGGCGAGCGGTCGTGGGGAGGTCCCACCCCGGCCGCGACACCCGCACGTAGCAGTCTCCAGCCACGGTGTCCATAATTTATGCTTTCGAGCGGACCACGAAAAATAAATGAGCACCAGTAACAAGAGGAAATGGAAAAGTAACTTACATCTTTGTGAAGAACTGTTTATGTGCCCATGTTTTTTGTATCAGCTAACTAATTTAAACATTTTATCGGCGATGGGCTTTCGTAGATGACTTCTAGGATATCACGCGATTAGGAGTGACTTTTCTTTTGCTTAGGTAGATATTTTATTCGTAACTTTTGAATGAATGTCAGCCTGCTGAACATAATTGATATGTAAATACCACACGCCCATTTATTTATTTTTTCGATTGAAAATCACCGTATTATGACCAAACATTCATGCAAACACAAATATTTCGATAAACGAATGTACAAGCGGCAGTTTATACTTTAATCGTTGATAATTATTGAGAATGATTTACCTAAAGCTGAATTTTGAATATAAGGTCAGTGGATACGAAACGGGGCACTATGAAAAAAAGACTTTAAAAAATTTCACCATAGCATTTTCAAGGTCAATGACAGATGTCTCGAAGTAAGGCGTGGTCGACGGAGCCCCGCTTCGCGGAGCTCCTATTTCTGGGTGATTTAAAAAAAAATAACCACGAAAGAGATGGCGGGTCTTACAGACCCGGCCATCCCTTTCTAACCTAACCTGTCCGAGTCGGGACGCCCCAAGTCCCGAGCTCGCTTGGCTCGCTCTTGCATCCTAAGTTTTCATTTCCTTTTACTAAGTCGGATTCCTTCGACATAGTTTTTTACGACAAACGGTTAGTCGGAAACAAAAAACAACAAGATACTTTTAGCTTTATATTTGGGTGTTTTATACGATAGAATCGAGAAAATAACGATTTGCGAAAATAACACTTTTTTGGCAAATTTTTTCTTTTTTTCTCAGTGCCCCGTTACGTACACTCCAACCCAATACTACGCTATTTGATTCGGATTTTGTTCACAATTTCATGGGTTTTAATTTTTGCGGGGAATCATAATTATATATAACTAGCTTTTGCCCGCGGCTTCGCCCGCGTGTATGTCGGAAAATATCAAATTAGTACCTACCCTACGTGTTAATCCAGGTTCTAAAACATCTGTATGCCAAATTTCCTCTAAATTCAATCAACCGTTTTTGCGCCAATCCGGAACATACATCCCGACAAACAACAAACGGACAAAAATTCTAAAAACTATAGTGTGCGCAACAGACTCGTTCAATCACTTCTTTTTAAATATATGCAATGCACCTGTTCTGACTTCGTTACTATTTTTAACCGACTTCAAAAAAGGAGGAGGTTATCAATTCAAGTATGGTTTTTTTTTAATGTATGTTACCGTTACTCCGTCATTTATAAACCGATTTAAAAAAATATTTTTTTAATTGAAAGGATTGAACTTCCAGATTGGTCCCATTTTTATTCAAATCCAGTTCTGATGGTATGATCCATGAGGAATTGAGGGAACTCCTCAAATATTATTGGCAAACACATAGTGATTTTGGTATTTTCGTCAACAAATCAAGCATTTGCATTCAGAAAGTATGATTTGGTGAAGTGGAACTGACGAAGAAGACCACAGATGGCTACAGGAACTCATCAATGATAAGTATTTCACGGGTGGCGATAAGATATCTCGATTAAGATAGTTAAACGACTATGACGAAACAAATTTAAATAAATGCTTCTGATAAAAATGGTACCATTGAACTCAGAACAGTAATAAAACAATGTATCCTAGCCGTGTTGGGGCTTATTGGAAATGTCATGAGATACACTCTGGCTATAAATTATTTTTAACCGACTTCAAAACAGGAGGAGTTTCTCAGTTCTTCGGAATCTTTTTTTTTATGGTTCCCCGATTATTCGAAGACGGCTGGACCGATTTGGAAAATTCTTTTTTGTTTGAAAGGGTATACTTTCCAGGTGGTCCCATTGTCATCAGGTCAGGATCTGATGATGGGGTCCTGGTGAAATCGAGGGAACTCTTCAATATAGGCACACCTATAGCGATTTTGGTATTTTTTTATAGTAACTTGTGGATTTCCTCTCGAAAAGCAACATTTGGTGAAGTGGAACTGATGACGAAGACCACAGATGGTAAGATGGCTACTGGAACAACTCAATAATAAGTATTTCACGGGTTGCGATTTCATTACTTTAAAATTAGAACTAAGCAATAGAAGCTCGTCCTCGTCACAATGCATATGGTGAAGTGGAGCCGTTGGTGAAGTACCAAGAGAACTCCTTAACAATTAACGTCCCTGCATCGGGAAAAGCAATGTTTTGTAAAAGGTGATGAGCAGTTGTCATTAGGCTATTGTAACTCAGATAAATTACAAACAGACCCACTAAAAAGTGAACAATAAAAACCACCGACTTCCACAACAAACACTACAAAGTGAAAAATAACTTTAATTTCGGAAGTCAGTGGCAAAAACCTAAAATACAGATCCAAAGACACCGACTTCCGAAAAAGTATTAGTACCGAGTTTCTAGTTAATATGACAGCGCGTTAAATTTTTTCCTTACTGTTCCTTACTGTTCTTAAGGTCTTAGTGTTCCTTACTTGTTTTAAAAAAGTAAGAGTGACAATTTTTATTATTTCCTGAGGCAAATATTGCCATGTTTCAAGTGTATTAACCAAATGAATAAGATTTTTCATCTAAACTATATCCCCGCTTTTCACCCCCACACGGGTGGAATTTTTAAAAATCGTTTAAGATATTTCCATAACTTGAATCAAAGATTTCTTGTACCAATTTTTGAGTTAATCAAGCCACACAGTAAAATCTTCCTCTTAAAACTTCTAATTACCCCTTTTCACCCCGTCAGGGCCTAGTTTTGAAAAACCAATAGTAAGAAACTTTATTGCTTATTTAGGCAAATATTCGTACCTAGTTTCAAGTTTATTAACCAAATGAATAAGATTTTTCATCTAAACTATATCCCCGCTTTTCACCCCCACACGGGTGGAATTTTTAAAAATCGTTTAAGATATTTCCATAACTTGAATCAAAGATTTCTTATACCAATTTTTGAGTTAATCAAGCCACACAGTAAAATCTTCCTCTTAAAACTTCTAATTACCCCTTTTCACCCCATCAGGGGTATTCAAAAATCAATAGTAAGAAACTTTATTGATTATTTAGGCAAATATTCGTGCCAAGTTTCAAGTTTATTAACCAAATGAATAAGATTTTTCATCTAAACTTTATCCCCGCTTTTCACCCCACACGGGTGGAATTTTTAAAAATCGATTAAGATATTTCCATAACTTGAATCAAAGATTTTTTATACCAATTTTTGAGTTAATCAAACCACACAGTAAAATCCTCCTCTTAAAAACCTAATTACCCCTTTTCACCCCGTCAGGGGTAGTTTTCAAAAACCAATAGTAAGAAACTTTATTGCTTATTTAGGCAAATATTCGTGCCAAGGTTCAAGTTTATTAACCAAATGAATAAGATTTTTCATCTAAACTATATCCCCGCTTTTCACCCCACACGGGTGGAATTTTTAAAAATCGATTAAGATATTTCCATAACTTGAATCAAAGATTTCTTATACCAATTTTTGAGTTAATCAAGCCACACAGTAAAATCTTCCTCTTAACAATCTAATTACCCTTTTTCACCCCGTCAGGGATAGTTTTCAAAAACCAATAGTAAGAAACTTTATTGCTTATTTAGGCAAATATTCGTACCAAGTTTCAAGTTTATTAACCAAATGAATAAGATTTTTCATCTAAACTATATCCCCGGTTTTCACCCCCAAAGGGGTGGAATTTTAAAAAATCGTTTAGGATATTTCCAAAACTTGACTCAAAGATTATTCATACCAATTTTCGAGTTAATCAAGTTACGCAGTAAAATTCTCCCCTGTAAAATTGACAACCCCTTTTACCCCGTCCGGGGTAGATTTTCGAAAAACCTTGATACAGGTTATTCTTTATTTTTGGACTTATGTATAAATACTGAGTTTCGAGTTAATCGGACTGCGTGTTAAAATTCTTACATATAAATTTTGACAGCCCCAATCCCCCTCGTGGGGGTAGTTTAGAAAAACCAAAAATTACAAAGTTCATAATTTATTAAGATAAGTATTTGGGGCAAGTTTCAAGTTTATTAACTCAAGGAATAAGATTTTTCATACAAACGAAATATCCCCTTTTCATCCCCTTAAAGGTCGAATTTCCAAAAACCCCTTCTTAGTGCTCCCCTACATTATAAAAGGAAGCCGTGTGCAAAATTTCACGTTCCTAGTCCCAGTAGTTTCGGCTGTGCGTTGATATGTCAGTCAGTCAGTCAGTCAGTCAGTTTCCCCTCTTATATATATAGATAATAACAGAACTGGGCATATTCGCATAATTTTTCGTTTTTGGAAATTGTGAGTCAATAGAAATGAAAGTTCAAAAAATATTGTTATTTTTTTTTTATTAAAATAAGAAAAATTTGATGGTATGACATAATTAATAAAACACAATTAATTCCATTATTTTAGGCACCATCTACTCACGTAAAGTTAAGGCACAAAAATGCCTTGTGGTAGGTATAATAATAGCTTTTTATAATCATTCACACAATCATTACTTACATTTCTACAAAGCTTAAACAATAATTTGTATTGGTCCGTCTTAAAATATTAAAGCAGCAAGTGAAGTTTATGAATATTAACATAACATCGCGGCTTTATTTCCCGAAAGGGTAGGCAGGCGTGTTTTGTAAACCCGCATTTCATTAGCTAAGCTGTAAGTCCCATGTAAATAGGGAGCGAGCGTATATTATTTTCGTTTTATTATTCGAATACCTGTTCTATGACTAATTTTATTTGTTAAGAGTTTCTGTGTATAGCTGAGAGAATGCAAGCGGCTTTACACTACTTTATTCGGAATATGATGTATCCAAGAGAGACCCCACAACTGAAACTCTGGTCTTAAAGTAGTTCTTCTGAGCCTCAATGCTCTCCGAGTGCGTTGTGAGCTTTAACGTTGCCGTGAGATGATCATCAGGACAGACATGCACATATTTCTTTTATGCAAATACTTGAATGCTTGCCTTACGTATCACGGATTAATACACCAATAGACTACATTATAATTTGTATCGGAATGGTGATTGCTGCGTTAGATATTAAACAGCGGTCAAACACGCAATCGCAAGACGCTATATCCGCCTAAAAATACTCCTTATTATATTTAATAATAACGCAGCTCCGTGACCGCTTTCTTGAGGAACCTGCTCAGATGCGTGAACTCCTGGTGAATGACGGCATTGAACCATAGTTTATTATCCGCATCCCTGTGATCTATAGCATCTAACTGCAAGTAGGTATACGGAGCGAAAGCTATGCTATTTCTTATACTTAACTTAGAATCAACGTCGGGCATTAATGATCTAAGTTTGCCGACCAGCTGTGGATGTAATTTATTGAAAACAAAGCCTTGATTTCTACCACTTAGCACTTCTTCGGCGTACACACAATTGATGAGGTCTGAAGTGTACGCTTCGAGGACTTGCATCTGGTTTTCAAACGCGCTGCTGTTCGTCATGATAGTATTTGATTTCTTCATTGTTGAAAATATTCTTTTGTATCTGGAAATAAGAGTTATGTCATTTTTAGACGTACCGTTTTAAAACAAAAGAAGAAAAACGTAATTCTATCACTCTCTGCCGCTAATAAGCATCCTTTGCTAGAGCGAGAAAAAATCAACTTCGGAATCGACCCGCCCATGCCGATGAACGTGGGCGCTTCCAAGTAATGAATGTTAGCAAGCAATGTTTCTGAGAAACAAAGGGCTGGTGTTACGGGAAAATTCTAATCCCGGCGAATAGGTCTAGCTCAACTTTTATATGCAGCGCTACCGCGGCTCAAAGAGATATAAAAGTCTATCTTCTGTTTGATGTACTTGACTGACATGAAAATTAATTTGCAGAGATAAACATAGATAGCATAAATAGTCTTTGACACTTCAGCAGAGGTCCAAGCTCGAGGTTTACGAGCCATGGAGCGTATCCTGGGGGTTCGTATCTCGGACCGTGTAAGGAACACAACTCTGTCCAGAAAGAAGTACATGTTTTCCGCATGTCTGATAAGAAATGGGCTATAAGAACCACGGAGTAGGTCCCGGTGACAGCAAGGCGACATCTCGGCAGACCAAAGCGAAGATGGTGAGACGAACTCGACTCATACCGAAAGGACTGGTCCGCATTAGCAAAACACAGAACAGGGATGATGACTAAAAATTTTGTATTTGTCCGTCAGGTAGATTATTAAAAAATATTGGACACGTAATTTTTCTTTTTTTGCGTAATCAAAAGATTAGAACGATACATTGAGCTAAAATGTGGCATGACGTCACGCCTTGCTAGATTTTATACTTAGTTGTGACGTAGCGAGCCCCCACTTCCCAACTTTAATGCGTTTTATCTAAGTAATTTTTTATTAATATGATAAAGCAAAAAATACGTGTCGAATATTTTATAATTATCTGACTGACGGACTAAATAGAATTTCTTTTTTTTACCAAGGCATAATCCCTATTGTTTGAAAATGGCATAGGGAGACCTTTGCCCTACAGTGGGACATTACAGGCTATTCTTGGATTTTTAAGCCTATTCAGTAACTCGTTAGTTCGAAATAAAATAATGTTATACTATAATAAAACTATAACGAATTTGCGAAATAAATGAATGGTAAAAACAGTTGAATTTGAATAAATCCCAAAAAATACTTTTTTTCTATTGGAATATACATATATCAAATAATAATTTTAACAGTCTTATTATAACCTTTAATACGACAAAATAAAGCTTTAATTTTTAACGTTACAAAGTCAAGCTTAAAATGATATTCAATTCATTGACTTTTTAAAACGTGTACAAGGCCCGTCACCTAAAAAGAACGCTGGCCGTTTACCTGCGCACTGAGCGAGTTATCCATTCCAGCCTATCCCAAAGTACAAAGTAGCTACAGTGCGGAGACACATCATCTCTGTCGCTCAGCGTTCTTTTTACGTGACGACAACTTATAATCGGTCGGTATTCATTGTTTAAAGCGAAAGCGCCAGGGTAGCGCGCGAAATTCAAATTTTCTTACGTTACTTGCAATTTGCAGGTTAATATTACATGTTGATTAAAATATTACTTGCGACTGTAACAAATAATTATGTATTTCCAGAATTATGATCATTAAAGTTATCTATATAACTCTCTAAGACCAAGTAATCCTATTGAATGAAAATTTCATGAAATCTTGACATTTGAGAATTATACAAACTTAAGGAGTTGTATTATTGATTCTAATGATTATAATTCTGTAAATACATATTTGTTACGGTCGCGAATCATATTTTAATCAACGTGAACTCAAAACACTGAGTTGCAAATTGCAAAAATCGTAAGAAAATATGAACTTCGCGGGCTACCCTGGCGCTTCCCCCTTAAGTTACGTATACAACATGTCCCGGAATTAACGCACCACCTCTTAAGGGGTCATTGTACTCAACATTATGAACAACTTTTACTATAGGACCAAACTTGAAATCGCGAAAAAAAATCTGCTGTTCCTTACTTTTTGACGAGTTATGCGAACATAAAGTAGGAAACATTTGATTCTTTTTCACTATGTCAGGTTTGGTCCTCATCACTCATCATTATGAACAACTTTTACGATGCGTACAATAACCCCTTAAGAGGTTGTGCGTTAATTTCGGGAGAAGCTCCAAATGAGGGATTGTATTTACAAAATAAATAAAAGGGAAAGAAGGTTAAGGTATCATTGTGATCTTACTAGGAGAATACAGAATCGAGCAAAGTGAGCTAGAAAATTGGAGCATCCCGACTCGGATACTACATAGATTAAGCTGTCATTGTGATTTTAGTAAGAGAATTCAAGAGCAAGCGTAACAAGCTCCATAATTTGATAAATGATTTTATTTCTGAAGTAGGTTTATACAAACACTTTTACACGTCAAACATTTTTTTTAAACTAGATGAGGCCGGCGTTTCCTATCTGACTACTCTGAGAAGAAAGGCCGAAACAAACTCAGAGGTCACAGTCTCTTTTAAAGTCCAGACATAATCTTGGTCAGATCATGTGAAGACCATGTAGGTTGGTGTCTGAAATGGTCTTTTGAGGAAAGAACCACACAGATTGAGTGGACCTGTCCAGTCAGTGCATGCATCTGTCAGTAATCGTACAGCTCAACATAAAAGTTAAGGAGCTCAACGATTCGACGAACAATACCAAAGAAAGGACTTTTGGGTAGGCCGCATAATTTACTCAAACTGGCAAACTATGATTAAAGCTGAGAGAAAAAAAACAAGGACCCACATAGTCTTCACATTCACAGTAATTAAAATAATATAACATTTTACAAAGTAAATATTCATGTCATTGTATATATAAAATTCATCAATGACAATGTGTATATAAGAAAAAAAAATAGCAAAAAGAAAAGAACAAAAAAAATCAGTATGTATATTTAAAAAAAAAATTATAATAATTGGAGCAGCTCAATCCCACGCCTTTTTGTCATCAATGTAATTTTTAACGGTATAAAAGGCTTTCTGGCACAACTTACGTTTAATAAATGATTTGAATTTATTAAGGCTCCGATCTTGAACACTCTGACGTAGTAAAAGTAGTTCAGATTTTCTATGTACGTTTACTAAATGAACCCGTGATCTTGAGAATTGGATCGCGCCTGTAGCTTCATAAGCCATAAACATTGAGTTATGTTAAGGCGCTATCTTGAAAATAAATCGTAGCTCGATGGGCGTGACTTAGCCCCCCGCGCGGGGAGCGGCGAATGCAGTTTACGCGGTCGACATCGGGAGAACCGAGTACGCACTTCTTGGAATTTCTGAAATATTAGCACACAGGAGGTATGGAGTAGACAAATAATACAAATATTGAATTTTCAACCATTTTGTTTTATTTAGTACACCATGTAATAAAAATTAATTAGGTAATGAAGGTATATAACAAATAATTATTTCTTTTCTAATTGTGTTCTTATAATAAAAACGTGGTGCATGTACTAAAAATATTTTTATTTAAATAATTAATATAATATATAAGGTGCTATAAAAACATCTGCCACGGCTTCAATGGGAGATAGTGTTATGTCTAGAGATTACAGTAGTGAAGAAATTTTGTACCCCGGATAGTTAAATCAATTTGAGAAAATAAAGTAATTAAATAAACATTTACTCTATTCTGCATAACGTGGTTCACAAACTACGCGCGATGTGTCGCTTCGTCAATGAAAATAATTGCTATCTCTTTCTAACTATTCTTGAATGAACACCGAAATCAGCTGACCTGAGCGGGTGACGTCACAGTGGCGTGTGTGATGCTAACTTTTACAATACCGGCGCCATCGGGGAAGTGCGCGGGAAGCGGGCAGGGGAGTAGCATTCCTAGAAGGTCCAAAAGTATTGCGCACAGGTTAATACTCTCAGTTTGAATCATTTTCAAGCCTATTGTTAATTCATTGCTCCATTTGAAAAATGTGTCTGCACAACAACGTAACTAACGCAATGAATGTTGTTGAACTGTTAAAATTAAACCCATTGCTCTGGTACACTTGAACTCTTGTAAAGTGGTAAGGACGGAGCCCTTCCTGATTTAGAAGTCGCCACACGTAGTTGTCGCTCACGTCGAAGACTCTAGCAGCATCCTTGGTGCTCGCATGAGGATGACGCCGGAAGAAGTCCAACACTTCATCTTCGAATTCGGCAGAATATCGAGGCCTACCTGCGTCAACCGCAGGCAAGCGGCCGTGTTCTCTAATAGTATGATGACTCACTCGCACACCAAACCTCTGCTGGTATAAGCTTACTGCATGCGCAGTTATGTTGTTGCACTCGCGGTAACACAATACCATTTCAAGATATTCTTGATTGGAATATCGTCGTCTGGGAGGCATTTTTAAAGAAAACGCACGTGATACACAAGTCCTTGACCACTGATAATAGCGAACTGGTTTCGTTCGAGTAGCTTCGAGTGGCGAGCGAAGCGCGTGCGACGAACGGGGTAGCGTGCGGGGGCGGGGGCGAGTGGCCTTTTTTGTGGATGGGAAATCATCAAATGACTTCTCCCGCTGTGGGCGGGACGGGAGGGCGTGTCAGACTTTTACTGACTAAAACCCACCCGTGTTCCTTCTGTTGCCTGTGCCGGGGCCACGGTAACTCTTTCGAACATCCCGCAACCCTAGCTGGCATCGGCACTAGCGGACCCCGTCAATAGTGCTGACATCTCTTTGAGGCGCGCGTGGAACACAACGCGCCGTCGACTCGGGCTTGGTCCTTACCGGACGGCGAGCTACCCATTGCTCGCCGTCCGCAAGCCCGCGCCTACGGTGGCCGGGAATCGGCTGTCAATTCCCGACGCCCAGGGCGTCTCCTGCGGCGACTAGGGGCGTGAGGGCGCAGAGCTTGCCTCTCCCTCACGCGTTCCGCCTCCTCCTTCGCGAGCATTACTGCTTCGCAGAAGGAGGTAATGGCTTCCCATGTACTCTCGCCCCGTACCATGGCCTGGACCAGGGCCGGACGCGAGAGATCGCCGCCGCCGATCGCTTCCGCGAGGACACGGCGGTGCTCCGCCCAAGCCGGGCAGACCTCCACCGTATGCTCCACCGTGTCCTCCGGGCGATCCACACAGTGGTAACACCCGGGCGTTTCCTCCCGCCTTATCCGGAACAGGTACCTCCCGAAGCACCCGTGTCCGGTGAGGATCTGCGTCAGGCGGAAGGTGAGGACGCCGTGGCGCCTCTCCAGCCACTCCTCAAAGAGGGGACTTATCGCCGCAATTGTGACGTGCCCAGCGCTGGGTTGCGACAATCGCACTCTCCATGCCGCCATGAGATCCTGCCGGAGCTCTGTCCGCCGTGCCGCGATTTCTCGCGGCAACGGAGTTAAGCCCCGGCGTCCTGCCTCCTCGCGCCACTCCCACATGTGCGCGAGGACTTTTGCCTCCAGATCCCATGGCGGGGCGGCGAGTGGCCTGCGCTACCTACCCCGGTGCCTATGTTTGTTAAGAATGACAACAGTGCATTGAACTATGGGACGGTTTTATGCAACTTAATCAATTCAAATTTATACGCACATTTTTTTTTTGTATGAAAAAATGTATGACAAAAGATCAATAATGTATCTTTACTATTGTAATCTATATACAGAATACTGTCTCCCATTGAAGCCGTGGCAGATATTTTTACAGCACCTTATATATTTTTTTTAATATTTAACCTACTTTAAAAAAACTCGTCTATTTTTAGGTATAATAATATATGTTCGCAATTTTATCGTAAACTACTGAACTGATTTTGATAATTCTTTCACTGGTATAATCTAGTTACCCCAAGTATGGTTTTAGTGTACAACATATTAACAAAATTATAGGCGAATTATGACAGAGCTCCACAAAACAAAGAAAATAAAAACATTATTTTAAGTAAACAAAAAAACCTACTAAAAACTACAAAATAACCTTGGAAGTCGGTGGCAAAAACAGTCAAAAGCAAAAGCCACCGACTTCCAAAATTAAAGTTATTTTCTAGTTTTTAGTAGATTTTTTTCAGAAGACCGTTGTTTTTTTTTGTAAAAAAGTTTTTATTTAATCAGTGTCATTTGACTAAATTTAAAAAAAAAACATGATTTAATTCAATAAGGATCCAATTACTACCAATTTTTTAATATTTTAATTAAAAAGTACTGAAATCTAAATCAATTTCGTAGATTTTTTCGGTAGAGCTTTCATGTTCCAGAAATTCAACATTTTCTTTTTCCTGAATTCTTTCATCTTCTATTTCTGTGCCTGTTTTGTCATCTACATTTGTCTTGTTTGGTCTCTTCTTTGAAATTACGTACTCAGGGTCTCGAATTGGTCTGTTTCTTGTATAACGTGGGTCGACAAGTTCAGGCAAAAGGCAGTCAAAGTAGAATGACAACAATTTGGGCTCCATTATTGTATGCCAATAATTGTCATCTTTTAAAACTAATTCAGTCTTTATTTTATTTTCCCCATACCAAACTGCTAATAAACATTTGTTAAATTTACAAATGTGCATTTGGCCTTGCACTTGTGTGAACCAATCTGATTTTTTATTCACACTGACTTCTCCTGTTTTTTTATCACAACGCCAAAAGTGCATTTTGCCCTCTTGAATCGCAGCGTCAATTCCTATTTTGTAAGGTGCAATAGGGCATTTGATTTCAACTAGCATGTCATTAGCAATCCCATCCGGCGTTGCCCCTAAAAACTGGTACTTATCGTCAATGAAGAGACCACATTGTTGTATTTTTACCTGTACTAAATTAGACAATTGCTCAATAGCAGCTTTCTCATTTTTCTTCCCGTGGCTTATAGATCCCACATGGTCGATATTTGCTTTACAACATGTTTTTCACCACATTAGCACAACTATTAGTTTTTATCCTTTTTACCACCTTCCCGAAATTGGACGCTGTTAAAAGATTTCTACGTAACTCTAGCCACTCCCCACTTTCACTCTGTAGTATTGTCCTCTCCTGTATCTCTTTGCGTTCTTCATCAGATTTTTCTAAATTTTTTAAAAACGTTAATTTTGTGAGGTTATATGTATCAGAATCCATATCAGGTCTGTCAGCATTTTCGCCATAATTAAAATCTATTTTCTTAGAAACAAATTTACGATTTTTTTTTCTATTTAACGTTTGGTTGTACGTTCTTGTATTTTCTACTCGTTCTTCATATTTCTTGATTTTTGCTAAAGGGCTCGTATTGTGAATAGTTTTGTGGACAGTAGTCAATATTTTCCCAGAGTTAAATGATACTACTGCCCCTGCGCACCTTGCCTGATAAGACCGTTTAAGAGCATAATTGACTCTTTTGCCGCCAACTAATTTGGCAACTACTCCATTAAAATTCTCTACAATACAATTAAGCTCCTTGAGTGTGATGCAACATAGCAGATTAAATATTTCATCTGATGCCAGAGACGTGTGTTAAACATAGTTTTTGATTCTTCGTTTGAATTTTCACCACAAATATTTTTATTACAAGAATCATGGTGCTCAAATGCATGATAAATGGCATTCGTAATATCTTGGTGCAGATTTTTTATGTTGTCTGATTGCTGCAGATTTTGTAAGCCATGATATTTGATGGCGCTACATATGTACTTTCGTATCTTTAAAATCTTATTTGTAGTTAATATGTTCCTTTCTGTTTTAGGATATTTTGTATCTGTTTTTAAATTTTGGAATTTGTTACAAAAATTTCTTAATATGTGATTTTTGCAACCAATCTTTTCGACCGTGATTGAGGGATATGGTCGAGTGTCAAGTATTTTTGCATAAGTGCTACTGTCTCCATCAGCTATGTATCTTCCATAGATAACGCCATGCATTTCTATGGACTGTTTAAATCCTTCGGCGATAATAGTGGATTCCATAGCTGTTGAAGATCCGCTATAATTTTTAAAACACTCATGTTGTTTTACTACTTCATTTCTTTTTTCCGCTCTAGCACAAATACAACAGTATTTGTTTTTAACTGCCATAAAAAGAACTTGACGGAATCGTCTACCTATAATTGTCGCAGCGCCAGATAGTGCAGCATAATTAGTTCTGTATGAACGTTTAGCCCAACAACCATCTAAGATTACATCTATTATTGGTATGCCATCTTTAGTAATCTTTCCTTCTTTGACCGCCGCTTCTTTCTCCCTTTCCCCCGCTTTTCTCATCTCTTCCCATGCCGTCACTTCCCATTCGTCACATACTTCATCTTGTACCTTTTTGTACCTGTATTCCGACATAGATGGTAAATCGACAGCTGCCGAAAACTGTTTAAGTTGAGCGTTACCACAACCAGCTGCCATCATCCCGGCTACAGCCATTTTATTCAACCTTTGTGTTGAGTTTTGTACTTTAAACTTTGTGTTACACAATGTACAAGAAAATGTGAACTCAGATGTAAGGCCAGAAATTTTTTCGGATTCTAATTTGATGGTTGTAAGGCCACATTGGAACATTGATTCGTGACTTGATATTCTAATTAATTCATTAAAAAAGTAATTTACATCAACAACTCTGTGGCCACTGATGTCGGCAGTTTTGGACTCCTGAAAGAAAAAGTATAAGTCAACTTGGAAAAATGCTATTTATGCCTTGGCATAAATGTACTACTTACACTACGAACTTACTATAAAAACAAAAAATAAAATAAAATAAAATGAAAAAATAAAATGAGAGAACTCACATTTTCTTCAAGTTCGATTTCGTATGGCAGTGGTTCTTCTTCCTCATCTTCGTTATCGACATCATGTTGTTGCTTTCTTTTATTTCTGGAATAAAAACATTCATCAACATTCAAGTGGAGCATAATGAAATTCATTCAGATTGTTTTTATTTTTGATAACTTTTGGTCTACGACTTTAAAAAATCGCAAAAAAACTACTCTAGTTGGCAATAAAACTAAAATGATTAAAAAACAGAAATTAACTTATTATATTAAATCACACACAATAATCCATACCTCAATAAAAATAAAAATAAATAATTTCGACTAAACTCACCTTTTTTCGCAATTCAAATGCGACTCCGTTCGTTTTTGTGCTCTTAGTCTGTCACACGCGGTAATAGTATTTGACGTATTATTTGTACTGTTGACATATTTCTAACCTAAAAAAGTAAAAAGTACATTTTAGCCTTTTTTATATTTATTTCATAAATATTTTGTTCTAGCAAATATAATGCTTACCCATTATTGCTTTGCGAGGTAAGGATAGGTTGTAGCTGATTATCTAAATTTATGAGCGAAGGTGGCGACTTGGATTCTTTCTTATTAGCTATTGATACTATTTTCCTGTAAAATGAGTCCATTGATAAAAACCGGTCAATTGCTTGAGAATTTAGGATCTAACAACAGAAAAACATTACAAAAGAGGTAGGCTCTCGAGCGTAACTCATTATATTTTTCCATCGGGCATGATTGCAGTCAAGAACGTGCTCATAACTGATACAATAGAAACTAATTATTGTACATAACTATATACTTACTTTTTACTCTCTCTCATTTTCTGAGCCCTCATCCTCAGGTACTTCAAACGTTGTATTTTATTTAGTTTTGATTTCATATTTCTTCCCATTTTTATTTATAATTAAATTAAAACACGTCACAAATAGAAAAAGATACGTTATAGGTAGTGTTCAAACGCAAGAATAGTCTTTATATACCTATTCAACACTAATTAACTAACAATCTACTAACTTTTACTATATAAACAATTATTATAATCACGAAAATCCGATAGCACCGATCTGCAGACAAACGTCATAGGTTCGTCATCGATGAAGCGCACCAGGCGACTGATCTAGTACGCGAGCGAAAGTGATGCAATTACTTTTGAAATGCAAAAGAAGAGATGGCTATAATGTGTGTGCGCTTAGAATAAAACGACGTATGTGCCAAAACGAATTTACTCCATTTTTAACAAAATAAATAAATAACATTTAAAATTACTTTGAGCAAACTTTGATATGATAATTTTCTATGTTTTAAAGTAAATTCCATTGAATAACTCTTAAGCGTTACGCCGTGATGTCGAAAAAAGTAAAAAAATAGATACAACTTTGCATTTTTTTTGTATCGAAAAAAAATCATGTAATCGTTTATTCCTTTTGCATGATACTAGACCAAAGAGTCAAAAAACATATACCAAAATGTTAAATCCCTATTCCTCATACTCAACAAGTTACACGAAATAGAAAAACCACATTTTTTTCAACATATCACCTTAATTTTCATATTTTCATTAGGTTTTCACTCATTATTGGCCTCTTATTGATCAATAATAATTTGAGGTTTTGGATAATATTTTTCGAATTTTTGCGTACACAGGTCGCGTCGGGAGCCCCCGTAGCTTAAGGGCCCCGTATCACTGATACGGCTGATACGGCGGTAGCTACGAGGGGCGTTCAATGTATTCTCGGTATGGGTATGTTAGAAAAAAGATAAAAACCTTGAAAAAAAAATTTTTTTCAATATAGTCTCCCATGATATCAATACATTTGTTTGATCGCGAAATAAGTTTTTCTATTTCCTTAAAAAAAAAAATTCTTCTTGAGCCGAAAAATGCTCAT
The DNA here is from genome assembly GCA_947568875.1 of Fissipunctia ypsillon. Lineage (NCBI taxonomy): Eukaryota > Metazoa > Arthropoda > Insecta > Lepidoptera > Noctuidae > Fissipunctia > Fissipunctia ypsillon. The sequence goes on from OX387648.1 coordinate 20,333,562, forward strand.
TTACAGCGGACTTGAGCTCATTATCGTCAGCAAAACGCTTTCCCCGGAGGTCTTTTTTTTAAATTTGGGAATAAAAAGTAGTCACTGGGGGGCCAGGTCTGGGCTGTAGGGTGGATGGTTAATTTCCTCGAACTCGCATTCTCGTACAGCAGCCTTGGAGAGCCGCGCAGTGTGAACCGGTGCGTTGTCGTGAAGAAGCAGCACTTTCTTTGCCAGCTTTCCTCTTCTTTTTCCTTTTATTGCTTCTCTCAAACGACGTAAAGTGGTTGATTATTTTTCTGCGTAGATAGTTTCACCTTTTTTTTGTGTACTCGATCAATAGTATTCCTTTAGAGTCCCAGAAAACTGTAGCCATGATTTTCCCAGCCGATAGAGTAACTTTGAACTTCTTCGGAGGGTCTGATCCCTTTTATGCCACTGCATAGACTCCTGTTTACTCTCAGGGTCATAGTGATGAACCCACGTTTCATCACCTGTTACTATCCTTTCGAAAATACTTGCTGGATCGTCGCCACACAGCTCTAAAAACTCCTTACAAGTTTCAACCCGCGCCTGCTTTTAAAGCGCAGTGAGCATGCGCGGCACCCATCTTGCACTGACTTTTGTAAGGTTGAGATAATCATGTAGTATAGTGTGTATAGTACCAACGGATAGCTTAGTTATTTCTGCCAACATCTTGATTTTTACACGTGCATCTTCTAATACAAGTTTTTCGATAATTTTCACATTTTCTTCGGTAGCCGCCGTGATTGGCCCACCTGGGCGGGGGTCATCTTCGATACTTTCCCTGCCTCTTTTGGATTCACTTGACCACTTCTGTACGGTCGATAATGAAGGAACAGTCTTGATAAACGGCTACCATTTCTTCATGGATAGTTTTTCCTTGTTGAGATTTTCCTTGTTTAGTGAGGAATTTAATGCACGATGCTCGATTTTCTTCAACAATGTCGCGTCAGTCATTTTCGTCGTCTTTGACTGGAGGTCGCAAACAAACTAATGAACTTATCAACATGAAATTTTATATGAATACCCTCAGATAATGTTGTTGGCTAATGATATATTTTAATTACCCACAATAATATCAAATCACCCCGATACCGAGAATACATTGAACGCCCCTCGTACGTCCCTGATTACAACGTTAATTAAATTTCGCTCTTTTTTTTACCTAACTCCTTTTTTTGTCAGAAACTGGTATCCCTCTAACTGTCAAGTTACTGAATAAGATTAAAAGTCCGAGAATAGTTAGATTAGATAGAGACAAACACTTACAGTATCATAAGCGCGGCGACACTGTCAAGCAAGGCGGCGGATACAGATAGCAGAGGCAGGGCCAGCGCGAGCGCCGGCGCTAGCGCGCCTGCCGCCACGCCGCCGCGGGCACAGGCACGCGCGCGCACCACGCCGCTGTGCATACAGCTGTGTAGGACTAGCATGTCCTCTGTACACAAAACGTTCCTTATTTACAGATAAACCCAAAAAGGTTATGCGCTTCGGTAACCTTCGTGTTTCCGAATTAATGCGAACGTCGCGCCACAGAGTAACTCTCACAGAGATCTAAGTTTTGTGCTGCCGCGCTTTGTCGTAGTGCACCTATCATTGCGCGTTCGTATGAAGTTTTCTCTCTGTCGGGTTACTAACTCCGGTCGCAGATCGTCATCTGCCAGTCAAGTTTTAAAAAGTTTTTTGGAATTGCATAGAGATGTTAATCTATGATTTTGTAATCATGGTAATACAAAATAGGCAAGTACTTCCATGGTTGTAACATCTTTATAATTATTAGATCTTATCATTGCGTGTTCGTATTTCCGAAGATAAACGAAGATTCCCGAAGCGCATATTTTTCTTGGGAAATCTATGTACACTTTATTGATCACCACGAGAAATACACCAATTTACTGTGCTAAAGCCATTTTACCCTACTGTTACAGATGACAGTTGCGATTTGAATTTCCGGACTATCAAAGTTGATCAATTAACTAAGAAATTACTTTGTTTGGCTTTACTTTCGATGGATTCAGGGATGTCAATAAAATCACCTTCTTGCTAACTGACAAATGTTTTTACAAACTATGAGCTAAGAAACCTAGCTCGTGCTTTCGTGAATGAAGTACTAGCACTCCTTCTATTATAGTCCGCGCGCAAGTGTTAGTCACCGCCTGAGGTATGAGTGCGGTGACCGTCTCACCGCACACATAGGATGGCGTGATTGACAAGATTGGCAGACTGAGTTAGCTTGTCCTTTGTCTACCTCCCCCCGTCTCACCGCTCACATACCTCAGGCGGTGACTAGCACTTGCGCGCGGACTATGGACTATATTACATCTTCGAACTTTTTGTAGTTTAGAAAAAAAAAACCGTCTTTCTAGAGAACTACGCCGGAATCTCAGCTATCCAGAAATTATATTATAGTATCAGGATATCAGGAGCCATAAAAGGACTCTTGCTTTTAATATTTATTGCTAACTGACAACGCCTGTCGATTACGAAATAAAATGTATTATTATTATTACCCAGTTACTGCTACGTACCTGGATCAACTTGCAGTTGTTTGTTGCACATCTCGCTGATAGCCGTCGCGACCTTGGTCAGTACTAGAGAGTAACTCTCTTGCGATGGAGACGTGCCCATAAAGTGTAGGCGAGTCCTAGTACTGCAGTATACCTGATGATATCAGAAAATTACATATTATTCATGTATTTGCTTACTAACTAACACCATTAACTCTCAATCATTATTATAATTTTACATTTCGCATGCATCTAAATGTGATATACAGGCAGTTGTATATACAAAACTATCTGGTGAAATTGTAAACAAATGGATGAGAAAACCTACCTGGTGTCATATTATGACATTCTAATGCCATCATAATTCCAGTGCGCGAGAGACCTAGCTATACATGACCGATAACGCCACCCCTTTTTCGGACTGGAATCATGATGGCATTAATACTTCATAATACGGCCCATGCCCATATTCTAGCCATATCATCTTTCACACAGTCCACTCATCGTTTCTTTGGTCTTCCCCTACTCGTATAGCCATCCACGTTAATACTCAAAACTGTCCTCACGACATTTCCCTCATTCCTCCGCATCACACCATGGCAAACAATTTTCACACAACTTTTCACGATTGAGGTTCAATGTAAACTAGAGCAGACACCGCGAACAAAAGTTTTGCGCAACACGTTGTTGTCCGGGACAGCAAACGTCTCAGTCTACTAACTGAATATGCATACACCGCGATTGTCACATTTGACATTATTTATTATTGATAAATTACCTATTTATCTGGATAAATAAGTAATCTATCAATAATAAGTTAGAAATTTTAGTTTTTAGTTGGTGTTGTCATCAATTTTAGTTTTTAGTTAAAACTAAAACTAGTTGTAGTAGTAGTACTAAACTAAAATTAGTAGTTGCGGGCTTGTGGCTAAATAAAAACACCGTGCGGTTGCTTTTATTTAGCTACAAGCCCGCAACTAACAGTTTTAGTTTAGTACTAGGTACTACTACAACTAGTTTTAGTTTTAACTAAAAACTAAAATTTATGAAATGATGACTGAATATTTAGTTACAATTAAGAAGGAGGAAACACTGCATAGTAAACGTTCCTACAAGTAGGACAGAATTTGCCAGTCGACAATATAAGAAACGTTCAGCTTTTTTATACAATAAAAATAAATAAACTAATATATATTTATGATAAAAAAAAATTATGAATGTAAAAAGACGTTAAAAATATGGCTTCACAGTTTAAATTATAATGACACAGAGTTACTTTTGCAACGTGTGACTTAACAATAAATATTATTGGTGATCCTATTCGCTTTATCGCTTATCGCTTATTTAGCCACTCATGTACACTCAAAATCTCTCTCTCACACACACACACCCCAACACGCACGCACACACTCATACTCATAAAAGTGATTGTATTTGTATTTTTAGTTTTTCCTCTCTGCTTTTCTTTTTTTTATACCTGTTTAGCTTGTACGTTTATAATGTAAGGGAAGAGCGGAGCCTTCAACTACAGGCATTTTTTATGCTTAAATGGAGACTCCTCGATATGCAGTGTAAGCCAAATGAGATGTATGAAATAAACTTATTTTTATTTTTTTTTTTTTTTTTTTAATTAAAACTAAAATTTTCAATCGTGATTAATTTAGTCAAACTAGTTTAATCACTAAATTTTTAGTTTGACTAATCCATCAATTGAAAATTTAATCTGGTATGTATGTATACATGTCGTATATACAGTTTTAACCAGAAAAGATAAACGCTTCGGTAATCTTCGTGTTTCCGAATTAGGACGAACGTCGCGCCACAGAGTAACCCACACAGAGGTAAAGATCCGAAGCGATACTTTTCGTGGGTTAACTGTTTGTTAATTAAAACTATACTTACAAGGTTAGAGTACATGTTGTCGAGGCTCTTGAGTATAGCGCATTGTTCTATGGGTTGCGCTCTATGGTATATCTTCGCTAGTGGCTCCACCACACACATCACGTGGTCCGGACTGTCTATGCTCACCCATTGCACTAGCTCTAAGATCTGCCAGAAAATAATTACTGTAATTAGCATTGTTGTCTCCACGTTAAAGGAACTGATGGATGCTACTGAAGAAAAAAAAAATTTTTTGTCGGTCATGTAAATTGTTAAAAAATATTGGACACGTAATTTTTCCTTTTTTTACGTAATCAAAAGATTACGGCGATACATTGAGTTAAAATGTGGCATGACGTCACGTCTTGCTAGATTTTATACTGAGTTGTGACGTAGCGAGACCCCACTTCCCAACTTTAATGCGTTTTATCTGTCATTTTTTTATTAATATGATAAAGCAAAAAATACGTGCCTAATATTTTTTTATTATCTGATCGAAAAACAATTTTTTTTTTTTTTTTTACCCAGGCATTATCCCTATTATAGCCCAACTCCATTTAGATTACCATCGACACGGTAAGAAGAAGAGTAATAAGCTATGGATTGAGATGTCCAATGTTTGGCCCAGATATGGAAGTTATGGCATTGCTTACTCAATCTCTTTATTACCCGACTGCGGCGAATCCAAAAAAGGAGGGTTATGTGTTTGACCTGTAGGTATGTATGTCCGTCCCTATGTTCCTTTGTAACTACTCAACGGCTGAACCGATTTTGATGATTGATATGTCGTTAGATTCGTCTTTATTGCGCGAGTCACTGTATATATTAAAATGATAAAATATCAAAATGGCGGATTTTTGGCGCCAAAATGTGTTTTCAAAAAAAAATCTCCTAGTTATCAAAATGAGGGTTTTAAAAGATGATTACAAAAATATATAGGTACAAATTATAATTATGTTTAAAAGATCTTCCCAAATTTAACGCAATAGCCCCAGATATCAAAATTATTGAAAAAAGCTCTCTCTTGCCTTGGTTCCCCAATCTTTGAAAATTCCTTTTACGTTTTTATTGAGGAAAAAATACAAAATTTTAATGACGTTTCGGAAAGATTGTTCCAAATTAACATGCATTCGGCCATAACCTTAATTCGTTACTGCTGTTTTGGCCCTAAATTAACATATTTCCTTCGCGCTTCCCATTTATGGAAGCACACTCACCTTTTAGATAAAATGGACCAAATTATCCGGCATACATTAACTTCGATCTTAAATGTGGCCATGGATGACCGAGCCTGGGCACAAGCTACTCTTCCCATACGTATGGGAGGCCTCGGCGTCCGCAAAATTTCTAGTATCAGTTTACCGGCTTTCATATCCTCGATCCACGGCACTGAGAATTTAATCAGGAAAATCCTAGCCCCGACACTGATTAATTTTGATGTGCCGTGCTTCACCGAGGCTATGGATGCCTGGAGACTCGCTTGCCCGAATTCAGTTTCACCCGACAATCCATCTTCCCAGAGACGGTGAGATGAACCACTTTGTAGAGTAGTACAGAATAATTTACTAAACACGTCTGCTACTACTGCGGAGCGTGCGCGCCTGCTGGCTGTGGGTAAGTGGGAGTCGGGTCTGTGGCTTCATGCACTACCGTCGTCGAGCATAGGCACTTTGTTTGACGACACTACTTTCCGCCTCGCTGCTTCCCTGCGACTAGGAGCCCCTTGTTGTTCTCCTCATCGCTGTCACTGTGGCGAAGTTGCCAACAGCCAAGGTGTCAACAGCCTATGACACCACGGCCTGTCTTGCAGCCGAAGTGCGGGTCGCATAGCGCGGCACGCGAACATTAATGACATCATCCGACGGGCTCTTGTCACCGTCGGCGTCCCAGCTGTATTAGAACCCAATGGCTTGGCACGCGACGATGGCAAGAGACCGGACGGCATGTCTTTATTTCCATGGAAGGTGGGTAGGCCTTTAGTGTGGGACGCAACTTGTGTCGACACTCTTGCGCCATCCCATCTTCCCGGCTCGGCGTGCTGTGCTGGCGCTGCTGCTGCGGCTGCGGAAAACCTCAAGCGGCGAAAGTATAATAACCTTATCGGTAATTATATTTTCGAGCCGTTTGGGGTTGAAACCCTCGGGCCGTGGGGTCCGAGCGCTCATGGTTTGTTTAACGAAATCTCCAAACGGCTAGTTGACACTTCCCGTGACCCAAGGGCCGGCTTCTACCTTGGCCAGAGGCTAAGCATTGCCATACAACGTGGCAATGCCGCCAGTCTCTTGGGTACATTACCAGTCGACAGCGATGCGGAGGAATTTTCGACGCCATATTTTAGTTTGTGAATAGTTTTAGTTAAGTTAGGATATCTTCATGTTATTTTATTAATTAATTAGGTATATTTTCTGTGATTGATATAATTTTTATAGATAAAGTTAATAAATAAATATGTTTAAAAGTCATTTGGAATGAGAAATGATAAACAAACAATCCCGAACTTTTGGAGTGAGTGAGTAAGAGTTATCGTTATCACCCGATTATAAGTGGGTATTGTATTTACGACCGTTTGCCGTTACCTAAAGCGTTACTTAATACAGTGAGAGAAAAATAATCCTAACTAAAAAGTGTAAAATAAAAAAAGTAACTTTAAAAAAAGCTGGAGGCATCTTCATAAAGACCTATTGCCTCCGACTGCATGAGATTGTTTGGAGAGAAAATAGGTCATCTTGTTTCAATCTTTTTTAAAGTTCACTTTTGACACAGACGGGATTTATGATTTTTTAAATTTACTTTTTCTTGTTGTTTTCAAAGTAAATGCCAAGCAGACTGATAAAATGATGACTGTTATTTGAGACACTAAATTCGTTGGATTACAGGACATCGAAGTTTGTAGACACTTATGTGCTTTCAGCGCACCCTGTGGGCTGTTGACCACATTATATGCCTTGATATGCTGATATAAAAAGACACGATACACAATATGATCATAAAGATTTCTTGCCATAAGCGACAGTGGGAAAATTCAGGCTTATCTACACAAATAAATAACATTGAAGTGTCTGTTTGTAATGTCAAAATAACAGCTTTTTACTAAATGCTTATGATGATATACGGTACTTGTAACAAAAAAAACTATTTTAAAATTTTTGTCTGTCTGTCTGTTTGTTCTAACTAATCTCCGAAATTGCTGGACCGATTTTTGACGGGACTTTCACTGGCTGATAGCTTATAAGGAGTAATTTGGCTACTTTTACTTTAGAAAAGGAATTAGGGTTCCGCGCAAAAAAATTAAAACCCATGAAATTGTGAACAAAAACCGATTCAAAAAGGGAAGTATTGACATCCACGCGGGCAAAGCCGCGGGCAACAGCTAGTAATAATAATAAACCGCCACATTTCATACGACCGTCGCCAAAGTCGAAACAAGAGGTTCAACAGTGAAAAACCTTATTCTAAAACTGTCGATTACCTCAGCAAAAAAATCCTTCTCGTTCCACAACGGCAGGTATTGCGCTAGGAACCTGGTGATGACGGGTATACCTTGCATCAGAGTGTGCTGCAGTATCGCCAGTCTGTGCAATAGGTCCTGCTTCTCTATGTAGCTGTGTGGCGATATATTTAGGAAACCTGCAAAAAAATGTATATAATAATAAATAATATATTGGTGCCTCATTACCATTGAAAGCGTCTAACGGGCCTCTGCGAGTTGGCTTCAGCCCCTCATATACTTTAAAAAGGAATTTATATGTACTTAATCAACCTTGATTATGAAACTATGTATTTGGATAAGGATTAACACCATGTTTATGAAAACACCTTCGCAAATAATGCATTATTTTGTAACAAAGTTGATTACCATTAAAAGAGTTGTAGTGAGCCAACCTTAAAAGATAGACGTATGCTATCGCGGATGTTTTTTAGAACTTTTTAAGAGGAACAATTCAGTCATACATGATTTTTACGCAACTTTAACCGTTTACGCAGCGCACGCAACGGAAGCTCTCAAAAGGAATAAATGTTCCCCGTTTTTGCAACATTTTTCATTGATGCTTTGCTCCTATTGGTCGTAGCGTGATGTTATATAGCCTATAGCCTTCCTCGATAAATGGAATATCTAACACTAAAAGAATTTTTCAATTCGAACCAGAAGTTCCTGAGTTTAGCGCGTTCAACCAAACAAACAAACTCTTCCTCTTTATAATATTAGTATTGATATACATATTCTGACTGTCTCTGAGATGAGGTTTGAACGTTTTTAATATGTCATAACTACTCCTGTGAATACTCACAACTGTTCAGCAGATGATGCAGATCATGCGACAAGAAGGCTTGCTCGGCGTGCGACGCGACCGCTAACAGAACGACGCCGGTCGCGTTACACAGGAGAGCGCGGAGGCGTGCTGGCCGCGATGTCGCGCTTTGGACACTGCATTGGAGGACTGACACTGGGCTGTGGAACATTTGAATGGGATATTTTATCGTAGACTGCCTGGTTAGTCTAGTGGTACTGCTAAGCATGAGATCCTGGTATCAACTGCAGCATCGGGCACGGGCAGTGTTATTGGGTTGTCCATCTGAAATTTCTCACTAGCAGCCCAGGATCTGAATTTGTGCCCGGTTGATGGCAATAGACTCGCCCATATTACATGAGACTTAAACATAACTAGCGAAATGTGGATCTACTATAGGTAGGAACAACTCTGCCTAACCCTCCGGAAATACAGGCGTGATGTGGGACTATGTTATAGTAAAGCTTCTAGGTGTTCGGAACTTTTTAGAATGGCAGTGGCCATAATGCAAGTTGCACGGGCAAGTAACGGCCGTGCCAGCCTAAAAACAATCCACAATACAACGAGCGCAACACCTATGGCAGATGTCACAATAAACCACTGCCCTACCAAGATGGATAGATATGGCTTTGAACGTTAGAAGGAATAAAATATATACAGGGTGGCCGGAACATTGACATCCAAAAAAAAATTTTGGTCCTTCGTATCGTGGGGTATCCGAATCACTCCCATGTACGCTCCGCGAGTTTTCATAGTTTTCGAGTTATTAATTTTTTTCTGAATTTTTGAGAATTTTCGACCTGACCAACTTAAAAAAATTCTAAAAAAAAAGTAAAAGACTAGAGATTTTTTTGCAACTGAATCTTCACGAGTAGTACTTTTATGCATAAGATATTCAGCTTCGTAGCTGTGATGAAAGTTATGAAAATGTTGGTATAACGTGAAAAATTTACTTAATTAATTAATTATTTCTTAATTTAATTAATTTTTTTAGTTTTATTTTTGACGTTTGGTGAATTATGACACAAATTTTCAAATATAAATTATTAAGAATCTAAAAAGGTGATTTCATGGTTCTTAAGTAGGCATCAAGAATGCGCCAGACTCTCAGCTTTCATAATCATTAAAAAAGTAGTATTTAATGGGCTACTTTGGCTAAAATCGGCCTTCAAAGACGGCGAGGTGGATAATTCTTAAAATTAGAAATCTGATTTCAAAAAAAAATTTGGCCATTTTCTCATTCCTTAGGTTAATTAGTTTGTTAACTAACCAAAAATGACTGCAGGAAAGCTAAGATTTAAACAATTGTAGGTTTTTTTTTAGTTAACGAAAGAAGAGTTTTTAGTTAAGTTTAATTAATTTTGCGCGATCCGTTCTCGCGGATCATGGACGGCGGATCGTAAACGTGGACGCAACTCTTTTACCTGTACTAACAATGAGCTGAGAGGATAAGAGACCGAATTATTGCTATCTCCCTCACTGTCGGTAGCGAGAGGAGCAGCGCGCAACCGAAGCCAACGCAAAACAAGTTACCTCAGTCGTGCTCACTTTGTGTTTGCTGTTACGCGTGTCACCATTCTTCTATCCAAGACATACTTCACGATGAAGGATACCACGCGATCCACATCCGACGAGTCCAGGCTTTACCGCCGACAGATCACCAATTGCGCGTAGATTTTTGCCAAACCATGTTACGAAAAGAGCAAGAGGATCCTGGGTTTTTCAATTAAGTTTTAATGCGATGCCTTGGGCATCTTTTGTTATTTGTCCAAGGCATTCGATTGCGTTCTTCATGAAACATTAATCAGGAAACTCCGCCACTACGGGATCCGAAACACCGCCCTGGATCTTCTTACTTCATACTTGAGTAATAGGATTCAGTGCGTTGACGTTAATGGGAAAAGATCTCCCGGATCTACAGTAAAAATGGGAGTCCCGCAGGGCTAAATTCTTGGTCCTTCCTTGTTTCTTATTTATATTAACGACCTGCCTTACCTCGTAAAAGACGATCATGATATAGTGTTGTTTGCGGATGACACTTCACTTTTGTTTAAACTTAAACGTCAGCAGCTGGTTACTGACGATGTAAATAGCGCGATCTCAAAAGTAGTTCACTGGTTCATGTAAATAATTTACTTCTTAATGAAAAAAAAAACCAAATGCCTTAAGTTTACGCTGCCTCACGTTAGGCAGGTGAAAACTAAGGTGTTGATAAAGGGCGAAGAATTGAATCCTGAAGACAGCACAGTATTCTTGGGCTTAACTTTGGATGCTAAGCTTCAGTGGGGCCCACATATAGATAAATTGTCAAAAAAACTAAGCTCTGCAGCATACGCTGTTAGAAAAATTCGTAATTTAACTGACATAGAGACAGCCCGTTTAGTGTACTTTAGCTATTTTCATAGTGTAATGTCATACGGTATTCTGTTGTGGGGAAATGCCGCCGACATTCAGACTATCTTTGTTTTGCAGAAAAGAGCTGTTCGATCAATTTATAAGTTAAGTCCAAGACACTCTCTCAGAGAGAAATTTAAAGAGATTAATATAATGATTGTGCCTTCTCAGTATATTTTTGAAAATCTTTTATATGCCCATAAAAATATAAAATTGTTTAAAAAATACAGTGATATCCATAATATAAACACTAGGAACAAACACAAATTTGTTGTACCTACAACAAGGCTCAAGAAAATAGCTGGCTCGTTCAGATGTCAATGTATACGTTTTTATAATAAACTTCAAAGCCCCGTTCAAGATCTGAGCCTTAATAAATTCAAATCATTTATTAAACGTAAGTTGTGCCAGAAAGCCTTTTATACCGTTAAGGATTACATTGATGACAAAAAGGCGTGGGATTGAGCTGCTCCAATATTTTTTTTTTTTATACATACATACTGATTTTTTTTTGTTCTTTTCTTTTTGCAAATTTTTTTTTCTTATATACACATTGTCATTGAGGAATTTTATATATACAATGACATGAATATTTACTTTGTAAAATGTTATATTATTTTAATTACTGTGAATGTGAAGACTATGTGGGTCCTTGTTTTTTTTTTTCTGTCAGCTTTAATCATAGTTTGCCAGTTTGAGTAAATTATGCGGCCTACCCAAATGTCCTTTCTTTGGTATTGTTCATCGAACCGTTGAGCTCCTTAAATTTTATGTTGAGCTGTACGATTACTGACAGATGCTTGCACTGACTGGACAGGTCCACTCAATCTGTGTGGTTCTTTCCTCAAAAGTCCATTTCAGACACCAACCTACATGGTCTTCACATGATCTGACCAAAATTATGTCTGGACTTTAAAAGAGACTGTGACCTCTGAGTTTGTTTCGGCCTTTCTTCTCAGAGTAGTCAGATAGGAAACGCCGGCCTCATCTAGTTTAAAAATAAAATGTTTGACGTGTAAAAGTGTTTGTATAAACCTACTTACGGAAATAAAATCATTTATCATTTTATCATTTATAGTCAGATGAGTCATAATTTGAACGATCTGGAATATTCAATATTCATAATTACCACACGTGGGCAATTGAAAACCCACACGAAGTGAGAGCTTCAACGTTTTAACATCATTTCAGCGTTAACTTGTGGTCTGGTATCCTCAATGGCGAACTAATTGGTCCGTTTGAACTGCCGTCCAGAATTAATGGAGAAACCTACAGAAGCTTCTTGGAAAATTAACTTCCATTATTGCTGAGAGATGTGAGTTCCGAACTTAGACAAACCATGGTGTTACAAAATGACGGCGCGCCGTGTCACTGCGCAACGCAAGTCCGAAATTACTTAAATGAAACATACCCCAACGGATGGATCGGACGCAGCGAACCAATTAGGTGGCCTCCACGCTCACCTGACCTCATCCCCGTCGATTTCTTCATTTGGGGCTATTACAAGGAAATAGCATACGCCCGAGACTGTTCAAGTAAACAAGAGCTGAGGCAGAAGATTGCAGAAGCCGAACGTGTTGTGAGAGAGAACAGAGAAGCTTTTAGATGATTGACAGACAATTTCTTACGTAGGTGTAGAATGTGTATTGCTACTGGAGGTGGCCACTTTGAAAACCTTTTGTAAATGTTAAATCTTTTTTTTCACATTATCATCTGTGATTTATTAAAAAAAACCACTTCTTACTTAACCCAACCCCTGAAGCTATTTATTGGATAGTTTCCAGTATTCTTATCATTAATTAACTTTAGGAACGAGAAAATGGCCAATAATTTTATTTTCAGATGTCTAATTATAATAATTTTCTACCTCGCTGTCTTTGAAGACAGATTTTAGCCAAAGTAGCCCATTAAGTACTACTATTTTTGAATGATTATGAAAGCTGAGTCATGAAATCACCTGTTTAGAGTTTTAATTTAAATTTGAAAATTTATTTCATAATCAGTGATCGGAATAGGTAGAGCTATTTAGGTTTGTTGACCGCAAACATTGATGTTAAAATGGATATTGCACGGGATTCCGACTGATACTACGGGATTTTATTGAATTTCATTCTTTTTGTCTATATGTATAAAAATGGTTTATGTAAGCCAATAAGCGCATGAGCGACGTTGTAAATTTTACGTCAACAGCACGCTATAAAAGTTTTTGCCAAGCGCGCGACGTTGCCGCTTTGTTGAGACGCGTAATGTCGCCGCATTATGGAAACAAAAGAAAACAATAGCGGGGTGTTTCATTCAATTCTTTACCAACAGTAACTTGTTGTCTCACTCGATTACTTCGGTTCTTAGAGTGCGCTTGTTTGCTTCCTGTTGTGTTTTGTTGTGTGGTGAATATTTTCTGACCCTGGCTTATTTACTGGATTCTGGAACTTTCTTGCTACTACGACTTTGGCTAGCATTATGGACTCTGATTTGACCTTATTGGATTGGACGTTTGGAGTTATTTTATTGGATACTGATTTGGTAAGTTCTATTTTTTAAGTAAAATATTGAATGAAACTAATGTATTAATCTTATTCTACCTTGACATATTAGAAAAATGTATAGTTTGGGCTTAGCGAAAAGCTTGTCCTAAGTCGAACCAATAAAAAACATTTTAAATACAAAAAGTAAAGTACAGTGTTATTCGCACAAAACGCAAAATTTTTTTTTGTTAGCTAAACTTTATTAATACTAATGTATTCCAATCCAGTATTTTCTTGACTTTAAAGTACCTACGCACGTGGCAAAATTAACTTAGAAACTTATTAATAGAATGTATTAATTAACTATACGGTAAAGTGCAGGAGTCATAGACTAACATGTTTGCAGTTCGTGCACATATGAACTATCATTGAACTGTACTGAGAGTATCTGTGTGCGATTAACCGTACCCTCTCTTAGCGTAAATTAAAACTTTTGATTGACTTTGCATTTTCAAACTTGCACTGGGAATATATATATTTTATTAGTTTTGTTTTTCGAACACTAAGTGTCGATGTGACTACTCAGCATTTCTAATTTAACGACATTTTGATTCAGGTGAAGTATTTCAACATGGCGTCAAGCTCTGTCAAGCCTGAAACAGTTCAGAAGTGGATACGTGACTATTCTGAGCTGATTTTTGACGCTGCCAGCTGTACTATTTACTGCACCAAGTGTGAAAGCCATTTATTAGTAAAAAAATCTAATGTTAATCGACATATTGAAAGTGCTCAACATCGAGGAACATACAAACAGCCTCAAGAAGAATTTTATTTTGACCTTATTCAGTTTTTAATTCTTTGTAACATCCCCTGGTCGCAAATAAAATATAATGTCTTCAAAGAATTTTTTCAAAAATACATGTTTGGTGTTTGCTGTTGTAATTGCAATAACAAAAAGTGCCTGACGAGTCGCTATTACGAAAGGTGTATTTGGACAAATTTTATAAAAATAAAATTGCCTCCATCTATGAAAACGTTAAAAATGAGAAACTTTGGATATCGTTAGATGAGACAACTGACTTTTTAGGTCGTTATATTGTGCATTTCTTAGTAAAGCCATTAAATGAAAACTTTTCTGGTCGACCTTATTTAATTGCCTGTAAAATGCTCGAGGGGTTAGTGGCCAAACTATTTAAAATTTTGTAATAGAGTGTTTAGAAAATATTTGGCAAGACAACTTTGAAAGAAGTTGTTCATATTCATGGGTAGAACATCCTGCGAAAATTTAGGTAGTGATAAAAAAAATTGCCCTGTATAAGTATATATTTAAAAAAAAATTGTTTTACAGTGTTTGCATTTAGCAGATAAAATAAACGAAATCATACTAATGTAACAGGAAATCTGTTATATTTTTATGATTTCGTTTATTTTATATTTTATTTGAAATTATTTGCTAGATAAGTTAAATGGAACTTATGGTAGTCTTAGGTAGTGTAATAGGCCACAACTTTTATAGCATAATACTAAGTATAATGTAAATGTTTGTCTAATTACTTACTCTGTAAAATCAAGGAAGTTCTTTTGCGGTTCCTTGTCGGCATACTGCTTTGAGCCAATACTGAAGAACTCCATGTTGGGCACCAATGGGTCTGCTTTCTTATTTCTTCCGCGCTCCTATAATTTACATGATATTTAGAGGTAAACAATTAATAGATTGTGTGAAGAAATAAAGTTAACATCAAGATAAATAGACTGAAATGCTTTATTGTACACCAAAGTTTTAATGAAACTTGCTTTACTTTTTAGCTAAGCTATTATTTTTATAGAAACTGGGATGAAATAAAGTAAAAATAGGTAAATGAAAATTTTGAAAATTTTCGCAGCCGTCATCTTTGATGTTCATTTTGACCAGTCGCATGGGGGGGGCATAACGTTTATGAACACGTGTCATAAACGAAGTCCTTTAACTTCGTTCCAATAAGTAGTAAAACTATAGTAACTTGGTACTTCAGTTCCCATTTAAATACGAATATGAACCAGAAAGATGTTGGTGATGAGATCTAAATATAAATTATTATAAAAAATTAAAATGTGACAAATAATATTCAACCCAACTCCTAGGCAAGAAAAAAAATTATGTTACAAAGTTTATAAATAAGTGATACTTACAGAATTGATAGGATTAATCCATGTAAGATGATGTTTCTCCCTACGCATTGTGTTCCTGTTTTCCTACAACAACAAAAAAACTTTACAAAGTTGTCCATGAATATTGTCCTTTTTAAATATTTTAATTAATTTTCCTTCTTCATACCTGGTTTCTTCTGAATCTAGCAAGGAGGTTAGGGTTGATCTTCTTGAAAGCACTGTGGATGGAGATAGCTGGTACATCTTCTGGCACACATTCTGGTTTGTATGACTTGAACAGGCCGAGGAGGACCTGCAGCTGCTTGTACATGTTCTGTAATACAAAATGATAGCAAATTTAATTTGTAATCAGATAATTTACGGTATTTTTTTTACCAAGATAAAAGTGTCTAAGTACTGCTTGAACTTGAAAATAACATTGCTACACACACAAGTGACATTGCTAGATCTTTGGATTCCCATGTACAGGTTGATTCCATCTACACAGATTTCAGCAGTGCTTTTGATAAGGTAAATCATGATATACTTTTGTTGAAGCTGGAACATTTTGGCATAGCCGGTCAACTGCTCAGGTGGTTCGCTTCCTACCTAACGGGGCGGAAGCAGAGAGTAGTTGTGAGAGGATACGAATCACTGTACTACTCTTCCACTTCTGGAGTACCACAAGGATCGCACCTGGGGCCGATCTTATTTCTTATATTTGTAAACGACATTGTTTCCACGGTGCAACACAGCAAATGTTCCATGTTTGCAGATGATTTAAAACTGTACAAAGAAATTAAAACGGACTGGGATGTATTACTTCTTCAGAGGGATCTGGATGCGATACGTGAATGGTGTCGGTTAAACATGATGACCCTTAACCGATTCATGGCCAATGACTCAACAGTTGAGTCATTAAAAAACCTTTAGAAAGGCCGATGGCTCAGAAAGGCTCAGATGATGCCGAGATGAGATGATGCTCAGATGATGCTCAGATGAGGCCGATGACTCAGAAAGGAAGGAGGAAATTGGCCATAAATCGGTTAACGCAAGTAAGTGCTACCACATGACATTTACGCGTAACAAAAATATAGTACCTTCGTCTTATAGATTAAATGGAGTTCCTCTGCAAAAGGTTAACACCATCCGTGACTTAGGAGTCCAGATCGACGCTAAACTTTCATTCATTAACCACATTGACCTAATCGTATCCAAAGCGACAAAAATGGCTGGTTTTGTGAAGAGAACTTGCTCGGAGTTTCGGTCCATATCGACCCTAAAGCTTCTTTTCGACACACTTGTTCGAAGTATACTGGATTACACATCTCCGGCATGGAATCCTTCATATCGCATCCATGTCAATAGGATAGAACGTATACAGAAGGCTTTCACCAGGTATCTACGTTTTAGATGTTCTAGTTGCAATCGAGACACCACTTATCCTCAAAGACTCAACCATTTCAATATGATATCTCTGGAACAACGTAGAAGTCTCTCCGATCAGATATTTCTTTATAAAATTATCCATAGTCGGTCCGATGTTCCAGAGTAATTATCTGAACTTAATATCACTGTACCTAGGCGCACTATAACTAGATCTGTACGTAGAACAGATATACTTGCTATGTCCTCATCAAGAACAAACCTTGGTCGCAGCGCCCCTATGAACCGACTCATGGCTAATTATAATATAATCCACAACAGCAGCAACATTGACATCTTAGCCGACAGTTTTTACCAATTCCGTAAAAAACTTATGATCCTCAACTATTCATAACATTTGATCACGTTTATTGCAGTCGTCTTACGTATAACAATCACACCAAAATTAAACTGAGCATCTATTGTTTATTAATTAGTTAAGAAAATCTGATGTTGTATTTTTTTTTCTCTCGTATATTGTCTTCCTATAGTAAAGTAGCTCATATTTATCTTACATCATAGTATAAAGAGAGGAAGTACGTTATCTTCATACAAACGCACCGCGCGCGGCTTGTATGTGTGCGCCAAAGTATCTATGCATCGCCGCACGCACACTTAAACAAATCTCGGCCCGTTTCGCAGCGCGCCAGTCGGGGCTAACATCGCACGAGGTTCGCGCGTCACGGCTTTTCGGTACTGCTAAATGAATGAAAAATGTGTGATAATCGCAGGAGAACGTATTGCTGTGTGTTTGGGTTTGGCTTTTTTTTTTATAAATAATACTGCTATGAATCTTGAATAAATTTCTGTGTTTGTTAGGAAAACCATTGTTGAACTTTATTGACTAATGATCACTGAATTAGTTATACAGAGATATGTGTTATCTTTGGCAAGGGCCGGGCTTTAAACTAATGAATTGGTGACAGTACTATCAGTAACCTACCGTTTACTCGTGCTCATCACCGCCCCGCGCCGCCCGTCTGCTGGCCCGTCGCTCTTTCTTTCATCGTGAAAGGTTTCATCATCGTTTAGGTACCCAGACAATACAAGTAAAAAGAAAACTTCCCGACCCTTGCCAATTTATTGGCACTGAATTAAAATTTAACTAAAAGTGACAACCCTGAGACAGTAGGCAATTATAACGCGGATTGTGCCGGAGATAGCCTACTTCCTCTCTTTATACTATGCTTATATTGTAACAGTAAGTAAATAAGTTAGTTTATTTTAAATCACTTTTTAAATAATTCTTTTCATTTGTATGTATTTTTTGTTTATGTCTAAGCTGTGTACTTCTTTAAGTGACTAATTCACCATACTAATAGATATATAAGTTATTTTATGTAATATGTTATTAGTGAACGAGTCGTTGGAGTACCTATAAATAAATAAATAAATATATAAATAAAATAAAATGTTACTTTGCTTCTTCCATTCAAAACTCCACTCAAAAATCTTTTTTTTTTTAAGTGAAAAATTACTAATTTCATTTGTTTTTTCTTAAGATTTTATTTTTCACTTTTTAGTTAGGTATGGTACCTACCCCACACTAATTCGTATACAACTAACGTCTGTGCCGGTAGAGTTTACTTTGCCGGAGCAGGTCTAGGGTGAGAACCCAGACCAAGAGAGATACAGAAACCCGCAGGACAGCATGTAGCAAGCTGCTGGGCAATAGCGACCCCACGTACCCTATCTCCCGGGAGAAGTCATGTTCCTCATCTCTGGCTTGCCTTTATTGGCCGGCTGGAGTGAACACTGACGAGAACTGACCTCCCACCTCATTCTTGCCTTTATTGGCTGGCTTGAGTAGAGATTCGCAAGATCAAACGTGCTCGGAGGAAGGAAGTCTTCCAGTAAGATGCTGGTAAGGATCTTGACCGTACTTCTGGGATTGTCCTGATAGCCGTGGAATACCTCTCCACTCTTCATAATCACCTCAGGCCATGTTGCCCTTTTGTCTCTACGACACTATGTGCTAGTGACCGTTTTCGGAAGCCCATTATTGAGCGTGCAAGTCACTCCCTGCCATTTTATCCGTGCATATGTGTAACATTGATCAGGCAGGGGCCATCGTCCTTCCATAGTTCTAGGTAACTAGTCCACTTTAGTCACTCAAACCCATAGCCCAATATTTTTTTTGTCTCCATATCCTGCAAGTCCTACAGCAACCGGAGGTTGTCCTTGAGTGCACTTGCATAGTGCGTACAGCGATAATCGTCGGTTGGTGCCTCATTTCCATTGAAAGCGTCTAACGGGTCTCTGTGAGTTGGCTTCGGCCCGTCATATGCCTTCCAAAGGTCCGGGACCCTAGGGTCCCGAGAAATATCAAAGACGTAAAATAATAATAATCAATAATAATAAAAGACGTAATCAAATAATAATAATAACGGTTGGGTCATGCCAGTTTTGATGTTCTCTTTCGGCATACTCAAATGGACTCAGACGGAACTTGACGCCCTGGATAGGTGCGGGTCCGCACACTGCTGATCGCAAATCGGATACATCACCCACGGTCATCGGTGATGAGACTGTATATCCCGCGAAAGTGCGGAGGTCGAGGTTTCTTAAATGCCCTTTCTTAAATGACCCTGCACAACCGTGAGGCCCGTGGGTCCCTGAGACTGCATACAGTCTCAGGGAATACTTCCTGGAAGCTGATGTGGGGATGCACCGAGATGTGGTCTCAGTGGACAAGGGCCTCACTCCGCTCTCCTTGGCTAACGAGAACTGGCGCCAACCTATAGTATTAGATACTAATGACCGCAGGGAGGTATGGCAGAGTAAAGAGTTTCACGGGCGCTTTTACCGGGTCCTACATGGGCCCGATGTAGACCTCTTAGCGTCCGTATCCTGGTTGCGATTCGGTGATCTCTTTGGGGAAACCGAAGGTTTTGTCTTTGCGATTATGGACGAAGTTATGATGACGAACAACTACCGGAAATATGTTATGAAGGACGGCACGGTTGACATCTGTCAGGCATGCCACCGTCCCGGGGAATCAATCTGACACATTATTTCTGGCTGTTCTCGTCTGGCTAACGGAGACTACTTGCATAGGCACAACCTTGTAGCCAGGATTATCCACCAGCAACTTGCTCTGAAATACAACCTTGTGGAATCGGAAGTACCGTACTATAGGTATGTGCCCGACCCAGTTCTCGAAAATGGCAATGTCACATTGTATTGGGATCGATCTATCATCACTAACAGGACTATTGTTGCCAATAAGCCTGACATAGTGGTGATAGATCGAATAGAACGTCGCACAATGATTATTGATATAGAGGTCCCGCATGACAAGAATCTCGTAAAAGCTGAAAAAGATAAATAGATTAAGTATCTTGACCTGGCTCGCGAGGTTGTCGACATGTGGGATGTGGATACAGCAGTCATTGTGCCGATAGTCGTGACGGCAAATGGCATAATAGCCAAGGAGTCTCGACCAACATCTGAGGAGGCTCTCGTTCTGACATGCCCTCCTGCTCCGCCCAGAGCGGGAGAAAACATTTGATGATTTCCCATCCAAAAACAAAAGGGCATAACTTTGACCCAAATGTTTCAACTGCCCGCCGTGCCGCGACCACAAACCGAACATCATATTCCTTAGGTAACGCAATGGCGATATAGACGCGTACTTGCGGAACTGTTGTGTGGATTTAATGACACTACAAATTTGTCTCAGTTTGGGCCAAAATTATGCCTTAGAGTCAAAGTAACCCGCTTTGACTGTCCTTGCTATGGCAAACAGTGACAGGAAGAACTAGAACTCAAGAACTACCTAAGCTAAGTTAATAAAATTTATTTACATATTTTTGGGACCACTGCACTAGCTTCCTTTACCAAATGACAAAAGAATCTTCAAAATCGGTCCACAGTAATTAACCTAAATATTGATGAAAAAAAAAATACATACAGACAACCATAAAACCTCCTCCTTTTTTGAAGTTGATTAAAAACTTAAAGTATTTATTAGTATTTTCCTAGGATGATCAAACTATCAAACCCAAGGTGCACTATTATTATAAGATAATGCAAGTGCAGTGCATCTGCGTATTAAGCTACAAGTGTGAAAGATGATATTATATGAAAACCGAGATTATTATGTGCCATCTGTCAATAAATAATCCAGATTAAGTTCCCAGTTCTTTAGCTTACCTTTTTAGGGTCCCGCTTCTTGGCATAGTCAAGCAACTCAATAACTCTCCTTCTTGTAACATCAATAGGCTTTGTCAGGGTGTATACCAGTTTCATTGCATGCGGTGTCTGTAAATAAACATGATGTTTAAAATATTATTCCTTTATCCAAATAAATTAAATATTATTTTACAGAAGTCTAATTGATTATAGACAAAGTTAGTCTTACTTGCCTGACAGCAGTAAGTGCAGCCTCTTGTGAACTATAATTCAATGGGAGAGTCACATTTAAGGCAGTCGGGCTAAAGCTACATCTAAAGCCTAGCCATATATCAGATACTAAGCAACTTGCCCCGGTCTCGCACGAGTGCCATTTTTTCATATGAAAGTGGTATTATGTTCACAACATGCACAAGTTCTGAGCAGTAACCTAACCTTACAGAAAGTACTAGGCTTGCATGAATTTAAGAAAGTATTTAATAATAAGTAAGGTTGTTGTGGATGCTTACCAGAACTTCATAAGTCAAACAAACATAGAAAACATCATATCCTATAACCAGGGTTTCCATGTCAATGCAGTCACATTCCAAAGCAGCTGGAAAAATTGAAATAATTATAATATTTACTGAAAAATTGGATATAAACATAGTTCTGGAGAGTGTACTCTAGTGTTCAGTTTAAGGTCTATGGTGTATGTACTATACAACTCTGCTTATCCCTTTGGGGCATTACAAGTGTAAGATTATCGTATATTTTTGTTATGGTTTAAATTTTTCATTTAAAGTTGAAGTAGTTTTCATTAAACTAATACTTAATTAAAGGTAAACAATAAAAATATTTATTTCTAGCAACTTGCTTTACCTGTTAGCCAGTCAAGTAAAAATCCAATTCGTGATAAAGTTGACTGGTCTTCATAATTATTAGAAAGTATCCAGCTCAGAGCGTACTCCACGGTTCGGTCTTCAACCCTGTCTGAGGGCACAAGGCAAGCACCCAAGCTGGTCCATTTTGTGATAGCTGGAAATAAAACACGCACACACTTTCTATACACCAACGGAGCAGGGTATGAATTATCACGATAGATCAACATTATAATTACTCACGAATAGATAAATTCAACCAAACTTTGAACAGAGTATGGAAATCATTGTTTAGCAAACCACTTGTATCAACCGCATACGCCAATTCATCGATTTTATTCTGGAATAAATCTTTGTCAAACCCTTTCTTTAATGACTTTATGTAATCAATTATCTCGTCCACATCGGCCATCGTAAATCAATAAATTAAGATATTGTTTTTGAAAAACCAAAATATTTTTGCACGAGAGACTGCTATCTATGAAATTCAAACTCAAAAAATAAACGTTGACGATTGTTGATTGACAGACGCTAGACGGAGACCCTTTGTAAATACAAAAAAAACAGTACTGCTAACGTGGATAATAATAACATGAATCAAAAACTATCAGACCCCTCACTCACAAACAAAAACGTCTGTTAGAATAGGATGGCAAATAACACTATTATGTTTAATTTGTAAAAAAAAACCGATTGTGATGGAACGTTCTCTTTTTTTAACTGGCAATAAGTTGTGTGTGCTTTTAATCTTTGTTCTTGTAAATTCAAATGGTATTCTTACTCATTTGCTTGCTACGTTACAGTATTGTACGTTGTACAATCATGAATAGTAGGTATTCAAAAAGTAAAAACTTTTTCTTGATATGGCTTGGACTTTTATGATGTTTACGGAGGTGGTTTTACACAATATTTTGGATAAGTAACGTAAAAGAATAAGAATGTTACACTAAGCAATTATTACAAATAATGTAATTGAAAATAATGTAATCAACTCGGAAATGATTGTAGCATATAAACAAAGATAAAAATATATTATTTTGCTGCTTACTTTATAAACGACAACTGAACGCGTCTAGGTTTATGGTACAAACACTGAATGTTGCAATTAAAAAAACTATCCCGAAGAGAGGGGACCTTTCAGATAAAATAGAAATCCCTACTAATATTAAAAATGTGAAAGTAACTGTTGGTCTGTCTACTACTTTTTCAAACATGAACCCGAAGAAGGACATAGGCATTTTTTTAAGCTTCCACGCAGACGAAGTCGCGGGCATCAGGTAGTCCTTCATAAAAATTACTAATAATGCAGAATCGTAGGTAGGTAAGCGAAGAGAAGCGCGACACGCGTTACGAGTACGTTGATAACAGTTTTGCAGACTGAAAAAGATTAAAAAACACGGAACGTTGTTCCTTGGTCATGTAATAAAATTCGCCAATGACGTAGTTCTAAATCCCTGAAGCAAAATTAGTAGGGGGCTATTTTAACCTGACTGTGACAAAGCACAAAATGAGGATATTGTTTTTTTTTTACAAAATATACAAAATAGCATCGTGACTCGGGAGGTCTCGGGTTCTTGCATTCTCTTAGCAAGGTCACACTGGCAGTTCATGTCATTGCGATTGTACTAAGAGAATGCAAGATTAGGGTGGTGTGAAGCGAGCTAGAAAATTGGAGCATCCTGACTCCGATCGACTAACCTGTCATTGTCATTTCACTAAGAGCTGATTTTTAAGGGTTGATTTTTTTTCAGTTGCCTGATAATAAAATGATTATTATTATTATTTTTTTGATATTTCTCGAAACCCTGGGGTCATGGACCTTTGGAAGGCATATGAGGGGCCGAAGCTATGAGGGGCCGAAGCCAACTCGCAGAGACCCGTTAGACGCTTTCAATGGAAATGAGGCACCAGCCGACGATTATCCCTGTACGCACTATGCAAGTGCAGCCAAGAACAACCTCCGGTTGGTGTAGGACTATTGCAGGATATGGAGACCAAAAAAAAAATTGGGCTACGGGTTTGGATGGCTAAAGTGGGCTGGTTATCTAAAATTATGGAAGGACTATGGTCCCTGCCTGACCAATGTTTGATAAATACAATACACAGATAAAACGGCAGGGGGTGACTTGCATACTCAACAATAGGTCCCCGGAAACAGTCGCTAGCACATAGTGTCGTAGCGACAAGGGGCCAACATGTCTTGAGGTGCTTAAGAGGAGTGGAGAGGTATTCCACGGCTATCAGGACAATCCCGGAAGTACGGTCAAGATCCCTACCAGCATCTTATTGGACTACTTCCTTCCTCCGAGCACATTTGCTCTTGCGAATCTCTACTCAAGCCAGCCAATAAAGGCAAGAATGAGGTGGAGGTCAGTTCTCGTCAGTGTTCACTCCAGCCGGCCAATAAAGGCAAGCCAGAGATGAGGAACATAACTTCTCCCGGGAGATAGGGTACGTGGGGTCGCTACTGCCCAGCAGCTCGCCACATGCTGCCCTGCGGGTTTCAGTATCTCTTTTGGTCTGGCTCCTCACCCTAGACCTGTTCCGGCAAAGTAACCTCTACCGGCACAGAGTTCGGAGCGCACAAGCCCCACCACGACGTCAACGTAGAGATACGGCGATGGGGTTATTATTATTATTATTTACCAGTCAGATATCTTTTACCCGCGGAATAAAATTGACTTCTGACAGTTTTCGTATGGAGAAACTGTAAAAAATTCATTATTCGGAAGGCTTATACTAGTTATACAATTTTGGTCGAATTCACCCTAAGATAAAACAAGAGCAAGCGAAGTGGGCTCGCAATTGAAGCATGCTGACTTGGATAGATTAGATTTTTTGTGTGATTTTGCTAAATGAATGCAACAGCTTGAAAATTGGACCACCTCTGTAGCTTTACGTTTATCCTTTGTAAGCCATAAACAAATTACGTTAATATTCATAGTTTCCTTAATTACGGACTTCATATCTATAAGAATTTGAAGTTGGATAATATTTTACGAATTTTTACTTACACAATGTCAGTTCCTCCGTAGTTCGCGGCCCCGTATCATTGACACAGCTGATACAGTGGTAGCTACACCCCATATAAAATAATACTTACATCGCAATTGATTGGAGCAAGCGATAGTAGTATAATTCTGAAAGTTCTGAATTCAGTTTCTGAATTTTCGGATTTTGCTGAATTCAGAAAGGCATTCTGGCCCGGCCAGATTAACGCGGACTTTCAAGTCACAATACTGGTATCACTAAATAGCATAGACAAGACGCTTTATATTTTCGCTTCTCTTATTTGAAGTGTCAAAATGAACGAATTGTCGTTTGAAGTAAACAGTATGGATATTTGCCAATTGACTATTTTCTAAAATATGTTCAAAATCATATAATCAAGAATTAACTTTTAGTGTTTAATGAAAGCCGTCTAAAATGTGGCCCATGCTCCTGAACATGACGCGCGACGAATGTCGCCTCACGCTCCGTAGACTCGGTATATATTTAGTCCTATAAATGGCTTTCATTTTCCCTCCTATGGTTTTCTTAAATTATACTCAACGCGTCTTAGTTATTTTGTTGACAATCGTATTACAAATATGTTTAGAAATGTAAAGTATATTCATTTGTTTCTAGAATTGGAAGCCTACTCGAATATGATCAGTGTGTTTAGAGCACAAGGAGCATTGGAAGACAACAGAAAAAAGCTACTAGAAGAACTGCGCGCCGTTTTACATATAAGCGATGATCGGCATAGCGCTGAAGCGCGCCGCGTGTCTAATGATGAGTTATTAGCTACAATTGCTGATCAGTAAGTTGATATTTAATGTTTTCAGTGTAGGGTTGTTGATTTATTTTTAAACACTGTTACACAAAGTCAAAGATGGCTGAGAATAACTGAAAGTCCAAGGTATTAACATATTGCTCTTGTTTATTAGTATTTCTAATTGATTGTGTGCATAATAATCTTATAAGATTGTTTTAAAACTTGGTATTTTTTAACTTCTTTTTATGTATTCTATTGTAACATATTGAATCTCAACCTTGTGGATATATGTTTAGTTTGACAATGTGGGTTGACCACTGCTTTTTGCAAACATATTATGGCTGTAATAAGTTTATTAAAAGTGTTAGAAAGTATATTTGTTAATATGAAATTTTGACAGATAACCTATTCATCTGAAATGTCAAATAATTTTTAATAATTTATTTTTCAAACTCATTAAAAAGTTTTGTTCATTATTTTTAGAAGTAAAAAGCAAACTGCATTTTCCATGCAGTCTTCTTAATTGCACCAATCTTCTATTATTATTCTTACTTTATTCTATAATTTTTTTTCTAATACTACATTATTATAAATGAAAATTTACTGTCGATTATTCATATATTTCAATATGATATGTATTAGTTTAGTATTTAGTTTTATCAAATTATAAACATTGATTTAATTATTACTATCTATGCTCACTTAACATTAATGGATTATGTTATTACTTCAACAAATAGGTTATCAGGTCCAAACACAGGTATAGCATGGATCAGCGAGGGTCGGAGGCGCGTGCCCCTCATGCCCCGAGGAATTGCACAGACCATGTACACAGAAATTGCAGATAAGGCTGCTGAAGCCGCTGCTGCTGAGAATAAGGAGATTCAGAAGAGACTTGAAGCTGAGAAGCTCGTAGCTCCCAAGTCCAATGAGGAGGAAATGCCTGATGCTGAGGGGCAGACTGCCGAGAGTGCCATCGCATCTGACCATGATGAGACCATGTATCCTCCCATAGCTATGGAAGATCAGACAACTAAGGTGCGTTTTGTGCTTTCACTAACCTATTTTATTCTGGATTACTTAAATACAATTCCTCTTTTTCAGTTCATAATTCAGAGTAATATTTAGTAAAACTCATAGAACAAAGAATTAACTATTTCTTGAATCTTTATTCAGTAGACTTTGCATCTCGGTTTTAACTACATATTATATAACATCAATAAACTGAGCAGTATAATAAGTCATAAAAGTTTGAGTTAGCTCATAGCTGTGCATAGTAATAGAAAAAATGCAGATTCTTAAAAATGTATGAGTGCTTTGTTCTTATCATTATTAGTTTCTGGTGCCATGCAGTTTGCTAACAAACTAGCAAACTGCATGGCACCAGAAACAAATGATTTTAAAGTATGTTGTTTTGGTGATCTATATAGAAAAACATTCCCTTTTTCATACAGAATTCCAAATTCGTAAATAAGATGCTGGTAACTAGGTGCATATTCACTGTAATTTTCTTATCCTTTTTTAGGTTTGGGAATCAGAGCTTGTAAGTCGAAAGCGAAAAGTTCCAGAGAGTGGTGCAATACCAGATGAAGCCAGCACTCCTGTCAAAAATATGAGGAACATACCTGTCAACACCAACCAAAAACATTTGAATTTGTCACAGATTTATTCTAAGTTCTCACAACCAGCCACAAGTGAGTTGACTTTACATATTAATATAATATTATTTAATTATTTACCTATTGCTTTATGTAAGATGAACAATGCTTTTTTATCTACCAGTATTTTGTTTAACAATCAAATGTTTCTGCACAGGTAAACCATCAGGGCAGTCAAAACACTCATATAATCAAGTAAGCAAAGTGTCAACCAGTAAACCGAGTCAAAGTCACGGCCCGCGCTCGACGCCACATAAGAGCAGATCTCATAAAAGTGCTAAGGGTGCACAAATTGTTGTATCTAAATCGCAAATGAAAAAACAAGAACTGACAGCTTCACCTAACAAACAGTACAATCCAACCTCCATGCAGATGGAGTATTCAGGCCCTCCTAACACTTTCCAAGCTAGTTATGCTCAATCTATATTAGGTAATAAAACAAAACCCGACTATTTGGACGAAATAAAGCCTAAGGTGTTGTCTTCCCCGGGAATGGTGACGGACTCGCCGACCATGCAGCTACTGACACAACCTGCGACCGTGCCGCACGAGCTCGAGGTGTCGGAGAACGCGCATCCCGACGACCCCGCGTCCTTACAAGCGCAGAGCACGCCCGTCTCCCACAAACAGACAATATCCGGAAAACCTTGCCAACTTATCATAAAGAATCGCGGTGAAATAAGCACAGACAAAAAAGTACAAATGTCTGACCTCAAGTTATTACAAAAGCCCTCTGAGAGTATAAAACTATTGTCTAACAGACAAGTAGTCGTCGCACCGAGTTCAGCTCAGAAAGGTTTGAACACGCCGGGCAAGCTAGTGACTACTAAAGTGATCGGTTCGATACCGAAATCGCGTAATACTAACACGCCCCTTATGTCCGAGAAAATGATTGTTGTGTCGAAACCGTCGTCGGAAAATAGAAACATTTCCAACTCTAAAGTAATAATCACATCCGGCGCCAGCACGGCGCACAGGGACCACCCGACTAGTACAAGCAGCATATCAAACAAATTAACCGAAACACTTACACCTAAGGGCATTCCTGCCACTGATCTAAAAGTATCAGCTAAAGCAGTCGTTTTGAATCCTAAATCAGGACAAAAAATGGTCGTTTTACCGGCAAAAGCTCGAACGAAACCGGGGAACGAAGGACAAATACCGCTCATACATTTCAAGGGTATACCCACTGCTATGAAGTTAGTACCAGTGAGCTCCCAATCTGTTCAACAAACTCCCAAACCGCCCGCTATGACTGTGATGTCGCTACCTACACCAGTTAGCTCAATACCATCTAGTGCTAAAATCGTTGGTGTGGAGACAATTAAAACCGCGAATTTAGCGGATATTGTACCAGTTAAGGGTTTAGCACCCGTGACTACTCCTAAAATTTCCAATCCTATCGTTCGACCATCTAGTGCAAAAGGCAGCGTTATTGTAGTACAAAAGGGTACAACGATAGGCAAAGCTTTAACATTCGCTAAAAATGGGAACGACGTATCTAAAGTAATAATGGGTAAAAATGTTAATCAACTTTTGCAAGCGTCGAAAGCTGATCAAGCCGAGGCAGCCAAGTGTGCGGGCAATGTGATTGTTTTAGAGTTGAACAACGAACAGACTGGCCGCACTACTACCATGTCAGAGATATTAGACAGTCGAGGAAGTAATGCACCTCGCATTTCCGACGAGAGCAAGAAGTTGTCTCAAATTACCCCAGAAACACCAGTACTGTTTGAAAACCAAATAACAGAAGAAACTTGCAATGCGAGCAGCTTAGATTCTAATGTTGAGAGCATAGGAGAAATGGTACCGATGGCAGAGGCGAGTTTATCATTAATCGAAAAAGATGATGGTAAATCCAATTACCCTAAAGAATCGGAAGGTGTAAAGGATTCGTCGAGCGTCACCGACTGGGAAATGGAACTTGACACAGTGTCGAGAAAGGGCAAAGATGAGGACAAGTTAAATTCCCTACACCTAGACTTGGGCATGTCCAGTGACAGCGACAGTGAGTACATGTCCACCAGTCATAAGTCAAAAAACAAACATTCATCACAGGAAATCATGCAACGGGCAACACCAAGCGGTAATCTATACATTTGATTCCACCTTTATTTTTATTTTTGTTTGTTCTACTGATTAATTTGTAAGAAAACCTAAATATTTGTTCAGGTGAGAGCAGCGAAATGTACAGCAGTTCGAGCGCAATGTCCCTCGCGACCAGAACGTTGCTCAGCCAGCTACAAGACGATGGGTCGTCGAGTAACGATTCGTCGTTCGCTCTCAAAACTAAAATTGAAAAACTAAAAGAGAACGATTCTAAACTGGATAAATCCGAGTCCGAAGCACTTACGAAAGCGAAAGAGAAACTTTCGCAAAAAGTAAGAGAAGCTCAATCACAACAGAAGAGAATAGACATTTATAGCACTGCAATCACTACTTCTGATATAAACTTAGACTCGTTCTCGTATTTGGACGAGGGTGACATGATGGCGGGGGACGATGTTTTCGCCACGGTGGAGGCCAAGACGCGCGAGCCGAGGCGAGCCGACACGCTCGACGACCAACTAAGCCGATTATTAGGCGAAGACTCCGCTAACTCGACTGACTCACAAACTGTAAGTGAAAGTATGCCTTTAAATAAATAAATGAGCAATAAAGTAGGTTAAATAAAATGGTGGAGCCTGTGGGAAATATCTTTATAAAATGTAATGAACTTAAGAGTAAGCGTGGACATATAATGTGAAGTGAAAAGTGGTGACATTGTCGGTCTCGAGGGAGGCGTGATCAGTGGTTTTGTTTGTTCTGTTAAAATATACAGTTTTTTAAAGGTGTTTGTATACTATCTGCGTATTACATATTTCCCTTCATAATAAAGAGGCTAACAGATTGAAAAATCAGCTTAGTAGTAGTTTGGGGATATTCAAATAATCTCATCAGCAAATACACGTTAGAGCTTGAAATCGGCAGTTTAGTTTTGCTTGTATTTCATAATAAAAATATAATAAAAGCAGTCTTAAATTTTTACCATTTGAAACATTACAACTCTTTAATAAAAATATTATTATCTTTACAAAAATATTCAATAGGTTGGTTCACAGTGGGTTCACACATTGCATTCAAGTAAGAGTTTTGAAATAAAACAGAAGTCATGAATAAGATTTATATTATAAGTTATTTATTCATGTAAATTCATACAAGTTTGCATTTGCTTAGCTACATACACATCAAGGTAACTTATATTTTACAGTAACTAGGAGTATATTGCTTATATGTGCATATAATTGCAGGTCAGTAAGTCACCTGCATTTAAAAATGTGCATATATTATTAAAAATTAATTTTATGATAATGCATACAGTGTAGTACAGTAGTCGGCCGTAAATATGGCACATAGAGTATTAGAAAAAGATCGGCTATGTAGAGCGCCATCTTTGTCACTCATTCGGCGAAAATACACGCCTTTATTGCCTGTAGCTGACCGGTACAAAACTATGCAAGTAGCTGGCATGCCGTGTGCCATAACAACTTCTGATTTGTCAATGTCAAAATGGCATGCCAGCTACTTCTAGTTTTGTACCAGCTACAGGCATGTGTATTTTCGTCCTAAAGCTCAATGCGTCATATTAACACCAGGTGTAGTCGGTTTCAGTGGTTATAATTATCTGTAAGTATGAGGTTGTTTCATTTTAAAACGATTATAATTAATTTTAATAAAAATATGGGACTTGCGTTATATTCACGTCAAATTTAACTAAACTGTGGAATGTAGTTTAACCCTAGATTAGTAAACTATCCTGCGGGTGACGTTGTTACTAAACATTCGTAAAAATGCGACATGGAAATAAAACAGAAAAAAATTAAGAATCATAAACTTTAATTATTTTAGAAGTTACAGTTACATTCTTTGGGTTTAAGAGCTCCGAGTATATTCTGTTGTGTCTAGCTCGTTAAACCCCGGGACACCTTTTGACTTCAGCGAAATCAGCAGGTCATAGGCTCTCACACAAATTTGCGATGCAATGCGAATTCGCAGTTTTGTGTGGGACCTGTTGAATTCTGCTGACGCTTCGTGGAGTCACCGAGCTCAACGTGCTAGTGTATTGAAGCACGCCGACGCCCGACGCATCGCAATAAGTAGCAATTTGGCAGTCGTAATTACATTTTGAGTCTTATATATATATTTTTTTGTTTAAAGTAGATTTTTTTATTTCTTATGAACTAACGTTTATTCTGGTTTGCATTTTACGTAATAACATTAATGTAGTAAGGAGAAATTTACAGTTAATTCTGTGTTTTTTAGGTTTTGAATTGGATTTTTTTTTAGATATTCCATCCATATTTCAAAATTATGGGGCCGCTATGAACTAAACCACTATTTATGAGATATTATATTATTCATTTCATTTGCTTATGATAGTAGTTCAAGCTACGAGCTCGAAAAAATGCCGTCGCGCATTCTGTGTAAAACTTGTTTCCGAATTTTGACTTAAATAGATAAGAAAAATTGCGACAAGCGAGGACGCTGTAAACTAATCTAATAACGTACTATTCTCCACCACTCAATAAATCACAAGTTGTCGAAGTCTTTCAGTTTCTCAGAAGAAGAACGCCAAAGTTGGCAATTTAACGCAAAAATCACGGCAAATGTAACAGGCATCTTAAGAGATCACTAATGAAAATATACAAAATGTAGTGCCCAGGAACCAAAATCGACAACATTGACTTTCCTAGGAAAATAACGCGATATCTGTGTGGCGCTGATTATGCTGAGCGATGGCCGTTTTGCGTGGATGTGACGGATATTTTCCCCCAACTTGTTTCTTTTTGTGTTTGCAAGTACCTACCAACTCTACCAGCAGTCATTGATAATAGATATCAATACCCGTCTGCGGAGTTTTGCTAGCTAATTTAATTTGGCCCTGTAGTCATCCGATAAACACCCCTGTATATGTCTGGAAAAAATCGGGTATAATAGAAGGAAAAGCCTTGGGCTTAGAATTGTTGCAATTTTCTTTTCATAAAATATTTTTTTACTTATAAAGTGATCTATCAATAAAACTTCAAATTTGGAGTCAATTTTTCATAATAAAAATAAAAACAAACCGAAAATATCAACATTCAAATCATTTCTACTCTGCGCGGAAATAATATAATTATTATTGTAACATTGATTATCTCTGAACTTAAAATTCGTACAACCACATCACTAAAGCAAATACAAAATTTCGAGCGGCCATTGTTGCTTACATCTTTGGCAAAATAAATTAGTACATATATATATTTTTTACTCTTACATGGGTCGCCAAACTTTTTAGCCCAAGGGCCAGACTAACTCCTATATTAAAGCCCCCAAGGGCCAGGACCTAGCTAGCTTATAGCAACATACTGTTTATTACACATGTTATAATTGGTCATTAAATAAAAAATTATAAAATCGGTTGCCCGCTTCCGCGGGCCGGATTGTTGGTGCTCGCGGGCCGGACCTGGCCCGCGAGCCGTAGTTTGGAGACTTCGTACACAGTTCGAACACATTCATGTTGTGCGCCCTACATATGGCTCTTATGCATTTCATGAAGTTTGTTGCCAAATCATTTTTCTTGACATTGGGTGCTTACCTAAAGAAACAGGTTTCCGGTACAGACCAACCCATGCGGGTCGGTACCGAGCGGTGCAGGGTTAATAAGGCAGTCAGCATCGACAAGTTTAAACCTGTTTCTTTATAAGTGAGCACATAAGATAACATGGGAATATTATACCTGCACCGATCGGTACCGAGACCCGCACAGACTCGCCTGTATCGGAAACCTGTTTCTTTATGTAAGCACCCGTAGACGGGCACAAGGCTCCTATTTCATGCTGTAACTCAATACAAGACGACACCCGACCACAATGACAGCGCGTGGTACATTGACGGAACTAAATAGGAAGGTACAGACGCCAGCAGGTCAAGCTACCCGAAACTGTCAAATTTTCCCAATCAACCTTGAACCTAATGCTTTAGCGATAAAGTTG
Source organism: Fissipunctia ypsillon (assembly GCA_947568875.1). Taxonomy (NCBI): domain Eukaryota; kingdom Metazoa; phylum Arthropoda; class Insecta; order Lepidoptera; family Noctuidae; genus Fissipunctia; species Fissipunctia ypsillon. The sequence goes on from OX387648.1 coordinate 20,367,076, forward strand.
AAAAAGAAATTTGACAGATTGTAGTAGCTTGATGTGCTGCCGTCCATACCTACAGTGAAGGTCCCCCTTCACTGTACGCGGGAAAGTCGCAAACTTTGTTTTTTTTTTTAAGGAATCGTAATTTTGCCGTCGTAATTTTTACCACAGTTTAGTAATCTAGGATTAAAGTATAGATTTAATTTACCAAGGCAACTTTCTCATGAAGTGCCTATACAAAGAACGCACAAATTGTTTCTAGATTTTTAGTTCGTCTTGATAATTAATGTTTATTATTTATGTTATGTTGGGTACTTACCAATGATTCTAAATGCAATAACTGCAAAAGGCCTCTTAATTAGTTTTAATTTGAATCTTTAGGTTTGTTTTATGACTGTGTTTATAGAAGACTGGTATTATCTACCTGCACGCGTAGCATGACCACCAAAGAAACTGGTTTTGTCGACGGAAGAATAGACAAAATGACACACCGCCATGAGTAGACATTAGAAATCTTTCTACAATCTGTCATTTTGTCTATTCTTCCGTCGACAAAACCAGTTTCTATAGTGGTCATGCTAAGCGTGCAGATGTGGTTCAGCGCGGAGAGTTAACACGCAACAATGTTACATAAACGTATACCAGCTATTTACTGTTATAGCCATACATACATAAATAAATAATATATAGATTTTTTTATTTTATATTACCTTTTAGGTTTTCATATATAGTCACCTTTAATATTTAATCACATTATTTATTTCGAGTTTTTAACAGTTGATACTATTCTAATAGCATCTACCTAGGGTGCGATAACAATTTCTAAATATGTATAGTAAACATAGCAATAATGTTATTTTTCATAATAATATGCTAAACAATCGAAAGGTGTACATATAATATTGTATAAAAAAACAGTTTTACAGCATAATAATCAGCCCAGTATAAAGTAATAGACTTAAATTATCACACATTGAGGAGTAGGGATTCACTCCACATTTTACTTGGAATGTTGTACTTTCTAATATACACTAATGGCATTTAGTTGAACAACGATCAATGGCAAATACAACCAGACCTAACTACCAGCGCATACATAAATAAAATAAACCTGGTATGTGTTACTGTCAAATCATATTTTAGGTCAAACTAAGACGTCCTAAACTCTTGTTTCGGTCGGTAACGTGTTGTAGACCCCCTAAGATTTGCAAAATAATACGTAACTTCAGGTATTGTTTTGCGAAACGGTTGAGGCAATTTTAAGGCTTAATTTCTTCTTAAAACACGATACAAATACTGATTGTTTTTCGTGTAATTTACCGTTGATTATCTGGTAACGAAAAATACTTACATAGTATTATAAAAATGTCTAAACACCCTGTACTGCGCATAGCACAGCTAAACTCTAATTCTTAGTTTCAGTTGTTAATACAATATTATGGTTACAATGTTATGTACAGTGCGATACAACTTAGATGTAGCATAAATTCGAAAATTTGCATTCATTTATTTCAATTTTACGAATATATTTGGTTATATGACTTTACAAGTTATTGCGTTTCCGTAAAGGTCATTTTCGCCTAAAGCAGTAATAGATTGGTGATTTTGAAGACGCACAAGGTGATCGGTTTTACGAATTTTGGCCATGCTACATCTGTGTTGTAGTGTAACAGTTAACACATTGAGTGAGACAAAACGTAACTTGTAACTTTATAACAAAACTTCTACCGGAATGTATCCAATGGAGCCCAACATACGAAAACAACCACAATAGGCCTAATGTATAAAACTACTATTAAATTGCTGCATATTCATTTTCAACCAATTTTATGAGTCAACTTACCAGCGCAAAGATGCGTGGATACGGCACCGCTGGTCGAGGCTCACGGGCGTGAGGAGGACAGGAATTAAGGGAGATGTAGTATATCTAGATATATTTACAGGTTATCTTAAAAATGGTGGTGCTACACGATACTTACGTTTCTTTTAATCAGGATAATTGAAGTATTAAGCTATATAAAAGGTTTGTGATTGTGTACAATTATTTACACAAGAATTAAGCATAGGTTTAAATGTTATGCTTATAAAAATAAGTGTTAACTTATATTTTGGAGTTTCTAAAGTTTTACCCCCTCAATATTCTTCCGCAAAAGTAAGGAGCATCATATTGATCATTGTCGAAATGAGCCACGTCCTCAGTGACATTAGTAGAGCCCAGATCAGAATCGGAGCTTCAAAATAAATAGAACCTCAACACTTGAGGTGTGTATATTAATGGTACATATTTCTTGCTTTAAATAGAATGTATGTAGGTACATTCTAAAGAAATTGTGCCATGGGTAGCAATTAGTTTGTCCTATGACAAATTTGTACATATAATTATAATGTTACTATTTTTAATGAAAATATCATTGACAAGTGTCGACTCATAAAAATGTATTTTGTATCATAATAATGTATGAGAAAGCATGTTTGATACAATACCTATGTATGTCCTACAATAAACTGATTTAGTTTAGCGAAATGTTAATAGGTTTATGTCGATATTGGATGCAGGTGAATGTGTTTAATATTGTTACCACGATGCAATATAATTTTGGATAAAATGTGTGCCCTATAGGTAGGTATAATGTGTCCTTAGGATTCAACTATTGTGTAATATAAATTTTCTTGTTAAAAATTTTAAGACAGTGTTAACGATTGACCTGCATCGGTTTATTTTGTAAACATAGAATAAGATGTTTATTTGTTTCGTCAGCTGTAAATATTCTGCGTAGAAATACCTAGTACTGTCATAGAATCAAACATGTTAATACAATTTTCTGTATTTTTTCGCAAGTTTATTTGATCTACTTATTTTAATGAATAAAATTTTAATCAAACTTATGAAGTTTTTATACCAGGGTGAGATTTATGAGAACAGTTTTTTTATGGGATTTGTGGCATTTCAAGAACTCAAACCTCTATTGGTCTAAAGGTATCAAGGTAGGTATGGTTTAATCCTCATACGAAACTGCATTGATCGATCATCATAAAAATAAAGCGTAGAAATGAATGTTTTGCTAGATGAATATCTGAATTCAGTGAGCAATTACTCATGAAGTTAAAGATGGTCCCATACGTACGTTTTCCTGTAGCTACAACAGTTAAAGTACCTTAACTTGCCCTCACTCAAAAATCCGCCCTGTTTATTCTAAAATAAACTCCACTATAACATTAAAAAGCAAAATAATCTTAAGTAAAAAGCTTTTAGGAATGCCATACAATAAAAAAAAAAACTGTTTAAACTGAACCCCTTATTCATAAACGTCTTAAAAATGTTTTATTTTTAAACGTTTATCACATTAATTTTGATTTCGAAATGGTAAGGACACGTACAATTTATAAAAGATTTTTATGTATAAGGGGTTTACTATTTAATTTAAAAAATAAAGTACGCATACAAAAATATATGATAAAAGCAATAAAAACATTAAAAACAAGTTGGTTTCATAAATACTGTGTTCTTTCGACCATTGGAGAACAAGCGACGACGGTTAGTTACACGACGCGACACGATTGGGTACGATTTTCTTTTATAAATAGATACAGAGGCAACGAATTTTGCCTAACATTGGTCATCAGCTCAGTATCTTAAATGCTGAAACAAAATTTTTATTTATAAATACTTCGCACTATGAATGCGCAATGTTGCGGAAAATCACGAGCATGCAATTTCATATGGAACTTTTTAAAACCTCTGATGTTAATTTAAAGTGTATATGGCAATCTAATTTGGGTCAACCTGTATAGTCCTTGACCCAAAGTTTTTATAGACCCTGTCAGGTTTGTTTTTTATTTAAAAAGTTCGGTTTAGGTTTTCCCTTGATATTAGACAACTAGTCCGGGCGATAAACGGGAAATTGGGAAAAGAAGACAAAATCATTCCTGTGGGCAAAAACTCAAAACATAATAAATAAAATTTGACAAGTACCAATTTTTTTGTTATGCTGCGTTTAAGATGAGACCTTGTGCATTGCTTCCGCGACGTAATCGACGTTCTTTGAAGAGATGCCAGCGACGGAAATACGGCCGTCCTTAGTTAGGTAAATGTGGAATTCCTTCGTCAGACGCTCGACCTGGAAACAGTACAATGTAGTATACAGGGATGTCTTTTTTTTCTTCTAGATAGTATGGGTAAGTTCTAAACTACAGGTCATAGAGTAAAACCCTAAAAGAAGCCATGAGTACAATTTAAAAAATTAAAATAAAGTTTCATCAATTTTTCTTTTTTTTTATGTTACCTTTTTAACTTTTTTTATATTCTGGCTCTATGTTACATTCAAAACTAAATCATGTAACAATCATAGGTCTAACATACTAGAAGTTGACTAAGATGTTAATTCTAATTTACCATGACCATCATCTGCATAGCCTTTTCCCGATTATGTTGGAGTTGGCTTCCAGTATAACCGGATGCAGCTGAATACCAGTATTTTACATGGAGCGACTGCCTATCTGACCTCCACAACCCAGTTACTGGGAAACACGATACCCCTTAGTAAGACTGGTTGTCAGACTTTCGGGCTTCTGATGAATACTGACGACCCGTAACAACTGTCAAAGATCCAAGAATGACAGCCGGGACCATCGGCTTAGCGTGCTTTCCGAGGCACGATATGTAAAAACGGTTACCCATCCACGGACCGACCGCGGCAAGCGTAGCTTAACCTGATCGATCGACCCGTGCGGCTGTTATTATTTAGCCACGAGCTCCTAATTTACCATGACCACGATCGTATAATCTGTTCGAAGTGGCTACCATTTCATGTTCAAAAATCTATGGAGCTTGGTACAAATGGCCATCACTAACGACACCTGAATACATAAATACTAAGACACCCATTTTGTTGAACCCTTTATTTTGACACCACACAAGTCACAAAAAATATACACCTTAATGGTGGCTAGTTTTTTCTTTTTCCAAAATATACTTGACTTGTAGTTTGACCTTTCAGGTCGTGATAGTGTAATCCATTTGCATCCCTTAATGGAAAATTCATGGGATTCGAGAAAACACAATTTTTATGTGTTTTTGAAAACTTCCCAGAATTCGTCACTAAATATCACTTTTCTCTAAACTCTGAAATTGAATGGCGTTCACTATGACCTGTAGTTTAAAACTCACAGAAGTAGTGTAGTTCAGACTCTACCACATTGAGTTGAAAAAAAAAAAACCTGTATAGAAATGGTAGCTAACTATAATCGTATTACTGAACATTCAAAGGTAAACATTCGGTTCTGTAGTAATTTTAGATCTGTTAGTGTTCGAGCCTGGTATTGTAGAATTTTAAGAGGTGTTATTAAAATAATATTATCATTTACATAACATAACATCACGCACGTCTTGTTTCCCCGAAGGAACTATCATTTACGTGAAATGTTTCTGAGTCTTTGCCACATGATTAAAGAGTTTCTTTACTCATGTGCCTTTGCTGCATCTCAGAAGTGTAAATATTTATTTAATTAATAATACTACAATAAGTAACTTGAGTTTAATTAACTGAAATGTGGGTTTCTTTATTTCAGGGACCTTGCGGGGGGTGTTGAATAACACATGTGCACTGCTTTCAAGTATTGATGAATGATAGAAGCATAGGTCAAGCCAAAGTCAAAATATTAGCCATTCAGCAACATAGTATCAGGGCAGAACCAGGGTGCGTCGTACGTACACTTATGTATCGTCGCTCATGGAGGCGTATTTTGTCAGCGAGATAAAAGGAGAGTAGATAATAATTAAGTTTGTGGTACAATTATACCTGGTTGGGTTTAAGTCCAGTGTAGCAGAACATGCCGATCTGGTCGGTAATGTGGTTCCATTTTTGATTATTGCCGCGACTCTCAATGCGTTGGCGCAGCTCCTTGCGCATACAGATGATACGGTCAGCCATTGTTTTCACATCATTCAACCTGTGAACATGTACATATTTTTGCTAAGAATTTGTATGTGAGTAGTACGAGAGAGAGATGCAGCTGTATAGCACAGATGGTACTATCTCATTCTCACACAGTAAGGTACTACTCATAGCCAAAAAATGGATAGTGTGAAGTTTGGCTCCAAACTTGACCTAGCATATTTTTAATATTCTGTGGTATAAAATAAAGGGTTAATATTATAATAATTTCGCAGCGAAATATATTGTTACAGTATAAATGTTGTCAGAATAGATGCTTGGGGAGGCCTATGTCCAGCAGTGGATGTCTCTCAGCTGAACTATGATGTTTGCCATCGGATACTTTTTTGAAACATCAAATAGCAACAAGGGAACTTACCACATCTTATTAAGTTCGGGGCTGTTGAGAATCTCCGAGACAAGGCGAGAGCCGTGAATAGCAGGGTTGGAGTATATTGTGCGGATCAAGATCTTGACCTGCGACATAATCTTGGCGGCGGTTTCCTGGTTGCCGCACAAGATAGTGAGCGCGCCGACACGCTCTCCATATAAGCCTGGAATAGCCAAAGGAATTTCATTTAACAAAATGTAACTTAGCGGTCAGCCAATAAAAAACGTCATAATATACATAGAAGTACCAAATTCACTACTACTGGATATCTTTTACGTCGTGTTCGTAGATCAATGTGCAAACACTTTCATTTCAAAACTAGATTATCCGTTCATTATTTTCTAAATCGTTATAAGTCTAGGATTCGCTATCAAGGAGCGGACTGCCACCAACTGCGCTATAAATCCCCATCCAAAGAGTATAATAACTATATCCCAATTTTTCCCCGGAAACAAACATGTCAGTAAAAACGCGCAGTGAACTTTCCGCTTCAAGATCAGCCCGACGGGAATATTTTAAATAACGATACAAATAATGAAAAACATGTCTAGTACATTCCGGATACCTAAATACTATTCTGGTAAAATTGTAAAAAATATATCCCATGAGGGTAAACTACAATCGACCCAGTTGACGTAATATAAAAAACTCGGATAAGATAACAAGGTCAGAACTGTAAACACGCGGTTCATCGTTCAAAAACAAGTATTGTATGACGTCACAAGGGACTTGGCAACAGACCAAAAAGCTACCGGTATTGCATCGTTTTTATTAACAAAACTTAATCAGAATGTTCGTAACAACCTGCCATGGAATATTAACTTTTACAACGGATTATGAATTGATATCAGTTATATGTTATAATGTGAATAATTCAGTACTAAAATCCAGTGGTGTATGACGTGAACAGCAAATATTACTAAGCATGGTTTCAAAATCTGAATTTCTCAATTTCCGAATCATTCTCTTGCCAGAAATAGTAAATTACTGCCGCGGGCTGCAAAAGGGGCATTGATGGACGAACGTGAAAATATATAATACGCGAGTCCATCAATCCCTGGTTGCGGCCAAGGCTTATATAGTACTTTTCTCAAATAATGCGCGCAAACTGAAACTATGTAAATTAATTATAAATTCCAGTATCAATGACGAACAACGATAATTTTTACACGCACCAATATGTTCATTTGTTTCTTTTTACTTAAACAGCTCTATTTGCAAGCCAAATCGAAATTTAAGTAAAATCTTTGATAAGTTACCTCTTTGGTTACCACTTGTTGAAGTAAAAAGTTCGTTTTATTTTTAAATTACACGACAGATGAGTTTTCGTAGTAATTTATTCGACCGTTAAACACGACAGTTAGGGATTTTCATAATAACATTGCCGGCCGCAGCTCGCATGTATTTGACCAATACTTATAGTAATTTCGATTTATCTCGAAGAAGGTTGTCAAAATAATGCTCGAATTCATGCTACAAGCATGTTTGGAAAAAAAATCTATTTTTTGTTTACTTTTACTTGTCAAAAATAGAGAGTAATCGATCCGAGTTTCGTCAGTACCGGTGCGGTGTTTTAAATTCATATATTATTAGCTTTTCAATTAATAAACTTATCAGTAACACCAAATTCTGCTGGTAGCATATCTAATTTAAATAATTACCATGAGTATACAGTTAACATTGCCTGAGATTTAATTTCGATTAAGAAATAAAATCGATTAAGACTAGAAAAAGAATGGCCATCTCTAGGAACGTAAAATTACTAATGCGTTCAAAAATAAGATCCTGTATTCTGATGAATAAAAATAGTATTTTTGAAGACGATTATCTATTATTTCCGCTGCTTTAAAAAATAAATGAATGATATCCAATGATTACATTAACAATGTACTTCATGTTGGTAATAGTCTCACCTCGGTAACAAATTCTGTTTTTTTCTAGTCCAAACCGGCCATTATTCTTTTAGTTCATATTACAAGATATTATTAAGTATTGTGAAGTTTTGTCGCCCTTAAAAAGTGCCACCAAGGGCAGGCCACCCCACCTAAGTAATTTTTTCATGAGTTAATGTAGGTATGGTAATGGTATCTTACTGATACTGTAATATCTACCTATCTTTGAGGTACTTCATTATCATTGCATCACGACAATATATTTGGGTACTTTCCGATAGCAAACATAATTCATCGATGTCTTTGCACCGTTTCTGCACGTTTCTTTATCCTTGCATGACAGGGAAATGTAAAGAGTGTTTCTTAAAACTTGTAAACTTATTTGAATGATTTAGTTACAGGCTGTTCGTTTAGTCACGTAAAACCGTCAAAGGGGTGATTCTACTTGTCCTCTTACGGCTGAACCCAATAACCTATTTTCAGTAAAAGACAGATCACTATTGATGGTAGACAGTATAATTATATGTCCTTATGTCAGGCCGGTATGATTCCATAATTTCGAGAATTATACTGACTACCATCAATAGCGATCTGTCTTTTACTGAAAATAGGTTATTGGGTTCAGCCGTAAGAGGACAGTTAGAATCACCCCTTTGACGGTTCTACGTGACTAAACGAACAGCCTGTAACTAAATCATTCAAATAAGTTTACAAATTTTAAGAAACACTCTTTACATTTCCCTGTCATGCAAGGATAAAGAAACGTGCAGAAACGGTGCAAAGACATCTATGAATTATGTTTGCTATCGGAAAGTACCCAAATATATTGTCGTGACGCAATGATAATGAAGTGCCTCAAAGATAGGTAGAATAATCTATAGATTATTGGGATGTTAAAATCAACTGGTGATAGATATTTTATTGGGTTTGGCCGTTAGTGAACAACTATCGCAACGACGATACCCATTACCGATTCGTGATAAAAATTAACAACTGTCATACAAAAGTAATCACAAACATGATAGCTATTTACGAATTTGCCAACTTTCAGAATGCACCTCTTAGGGCCATACTACACGGGCGGTTCTCCAACCGCGGGAATCCGCTCGAGAAAGATATAGATAGGAAATAATTTAAATATTTAGTAAAGGAAAATCATTAAAGCGCTCTTCCTCCTCCTACTTTTAAAATGTTGCTGTGCCCGACAGGGTCCATAATTGTTTCTATAATTATTAATACTCACCACCTGTATGTGTACCTACATTATGGATTGCAATAAAGAATAATTGAATTGAATTGAAAGCTGCCGCAGACCATCAAACTACACGCATTGCGATTTATCACAGTATTTTGTTCATTACCCAACATGTTTCCACCAATGACCACTCCTCATGCAGCTCTTATATTAATAGAAACCGCCATCGTTTAGTTTGAAGGAGCGGTTTTCAGCGGCGGTTTGACGCTGCATGCGGCGGTCGATTTTCTCCCGCCTGTGAACCGCGACGGGAAACCGCGCAATGTAGTTTGCAGCATACACCTTTCATATTAAAATTGTATCTAGTGCGGTTCAGGAGCGGATTCCCACGGCGGGAGAACCGCCCGTGTAGTATGGCCCTTAGAGCCGATGCACACACACGATGTGTTGCAGAATACATGTATACACTTACCCATATTTTTGGCAAAACTCTGTGCTAACATCAAGCAATGACCCTCTTTTTCGAAGAGACGTACGGCAAACGCGTCGTTGTCTACATTGCCGGTAGCGAAACCTTGGTACGCCATGTCGAAGAATGGTAACACCTTCTGGTCTTTGATGACCTAAGAATTTAAAAAAAATATATCATATAGGACAAGTTTTTCTGACCGCACTTTGACTTTGCTAAAGTCAAGTACACTTTTATGCATGTAATGTTTATATTCATATAAGCACTGTGAGCAAGCGTTTCATATGAACATTAATGTTATAAGAACTATGTTCAGTATTCGAATGAGACGCCTACATTACTTGGAACATGGTTTTACTTAAAGCACGAACTTTGGCTAAGCGTCGCACACGTCCTGTGACTGTCGCACACTGTCAACTGCTAGATAGAGACGGGTAAATGCCTTGGTCAAAGCACGAGTTAAGTAACGTTTATAGATCGGCTCGGATCGGATCGGTTTTTTTTTCGGCTTTAGAACGAATCTGTTACACACTTAGAGGGACAGAAAGGACAATTTATTATTACAAAGCCGATCTTTTTCCAAAGCTCCGTGTGCTATAGTAACAATCGAGTACCGCAGGAACTGTTCCCCAGAATTTAAGGCTGCAGTCTTGCAAAATTCACTCGCGGCGAATTATTTGCGCAACTTTGTATTTAGAAACACCACCCTGCGCTCCATAACTCAAGTAGCGGGTGTTAACTCAATGAGAGATGGGCAATGATCGTGACTCACTGGACAACTGAGGGAGGACATCGCCGTCGAGGTAGACCACGGCGAAGGTGGTGTGACGATCTGATAACGTTTGCAGGGCCAACATGGCCAGAGATCACAGAAGACAGGGAGGTTTGGAAGAGAAAAGGGGAGGCCTTTGCTCCGCAGTGGGACACAATATAGGCTAACAAAAAACCAAATATTCCTGACACTGTCTCCTTTATGTTATTGGATTTGAATGGCAAACAAGCAGACCCGCCGCCTAGGGACATCGGCAATACCAGAGGAATCGTAATTGTACTGATATACCAGAGACAAAGCTGAAATGTCTCCATACTCTTCAGAGAGGAACACAGCAACGCACACCAATAAATAAATAGAATACACTTTATTATTACAGATATAAATGTAGAAATTTTTCGTAGGGTGACACAATGGGCAGTCTTATTGCTAAAAACGATATTTTAAAGGCAACTTTTGGATGGATTAAGGGATAAGAAGAGACAATACTGCAGGTAGTCTGTGGTGTACCACTTACATATGCAATAAATAAATACAGACGTACATAAATAAAACATCTAATAAATAGAACATAGATAGAATTTCAAATATTTACCTTGGACAGTTCCCTCCACTCTTCCTGCTTAGGGTCGACTCCGGTGGGGTTGTGCGCGCACGCATGCAGTAGAATGATGGAGCCCGCCGGCATTTTCTATAATATAAATTAAAAACAACATAATATACTTTATTTTAATGTTTCCATAGTTAATCTCAAGATCGTGGCTAGTTATAGCCGTGCGTATGTAGTTATTTACTCTCTATACAAGTACTTTTAATAACAAGGTACTATATTGATATACTTGATATACATATGAGTACCTACTAATACACTTCTTCTGTTAGCCTATTTGTTCAGGGTCGTTACTGACTTATTGACTATATGTATTCTTGTACAAATAACTATGATAAGGCGATGCTAGAATGAGTTAATTTCCATTGTTTTCCGTTACAGCTCCTATAAAACTAGCTATTAAAAATCGATCATTTGAGAAGAATGTTGAATGTCTAGCCTACATTACTACCGATTTGATTTACCTAATATCTTCTTCGATATTTCCTTTTCTTAGAGCGTTTGTGCACTGCATCCGATTCGAATAGGAATTCGAGATCTAAGTTCCATCCGAATTGGAAATGTTCTAAATTCGGATGGAATGGAGGGATGAAATTCGGATCTAGTGCGCAACCATTGACCCAAATGGAACCTACTACGAGCACTTCGGACTGTCATTTCTCGGATTCGTATCGGAATCCGATGTAGTGCGAAAACGCACTTAACCTTTTGAAAATAAATGTGACACCCAATTTTAAAATATAAGTACTTAATTAGATCATTTTTATAATGTCACGCGTGTATTTTGTGAACGACTTCATCGTATTATCTAACAAGAAACAGTATATATATTTGCGCTATAAGTAGTCATTCCAGTTTTATCTAGTTGTATTAAATACGATAACTTGAGAAGTGCTGACAAGAATAATCGTTTAAGGGTTACCAGATAAGTATATCTAAATATATATGTAAAGAATGAAGAAATATATGAAGAATGTATATGAAATAGATGTACTAATAAATAAATAAAAATTAAGTTATGTTAGTATATAAATGGAGGTAGTAATCCCAGGGTTCTTATCATTAACATACTCATTAGTGGCAAAAGATTTGACACCTATATAATGTTAATCTGAATTCTAACAAAACCTAATTGCATGCAGAAAGTGTAATATTAGAAATGGCAACAAGTAACACACTATTTAGAGGCCTTGTGTTAATTTTAACACTGCAATTTCTCGTCGGGTGTTGACTTTTTTATTGGCAGTTTTACAGCAAAAAACGCCGCCAGCTTTCCTAGTGTTGCTAATTTGAATACTATAAATAAATAGTTGATTAAAAACAAATCAAAAAATGAAATATAATGTTTCAATGTCTATTGCGCAAATGGAACCTACTGTTCGGGGCGGCATTAAACGGCACTGCCGGGCAGCAAAATTGAATATCATGTATATTTTATAATTTTATTTATTTGTTTATAATTATAATGCTTTGGGTTGGGTTTGTTCTTCAACAAATACTGCCGAATCAAATGTGCCATCCTGATGAAGCAGATCAAACAGTTTGCAGAATATAACAGGACCTTATGGCAGGGCCATATGACTGACGAAAACCATTTATTATGTTACAAAATCACTTATACACAGTTAAGATTAGAATACATACCTATTGAATCATCTATCATGATATTATAAGCTAAGTTAAAATAATGCTCATAGGTAACATTTACACAGGCAGGCTTTTGCAACACAATGGGATGTTATTAATGTATGTATAAGCGAAATATAATAAGACTTACCTTGATATCTTCACAGGCACCATTGAGGTCGAACCCATGTGTCTTGGGGTCATAGTAACGGTACTTCTTGTGTGGCATGCGGAGCAAGTTGCAGATCTGAGGGTGATTGCCCCATGTTGGGTTGGGGAGCCATAATTCCTTCTTACCGCCAAAGTGGTTCATTACAAACTCAAGACCGAGTCGGAGAGCACCAGTACCGGATAGTGTCTATGAAATTAAAATTGCAATTAATTTATTATTATGGAGAATATTGTACAGTGTGAATATTTCTGGGTGGCTTTGTATGATACTACACAGTTTAAAGTTTTCTTTTAAATGCTACTTGGTTTTGAACTCAATAAATATTTTCATTGAGTATGATTATTAAATTATGCTTCATGATGTCCATTTTTTTTTAATGTCCCACTGCTGGGCAAAGGTCTCACCATACTTTTCCATTTGTCTTTTTCTGCTGCCTTTTATGGCCAATGATGTCAATATCAAGATGAAATAACACAAATAACTCACCTGTACAGTGCAATTTGATTTGTCTTTTAAAGCTTGACTGCAGTCTCCAAACGCAAGCTTGGCTACGGCATTTGCATAGGTTGCTTCACCCGCAATCGGAGCATACTCGTGGTTCATATGCCTATTGAAGATGATTTCTTCTGCCTGTAGTCAAGTTTATGCACAATTACATCCCATTCATAATCTGCTTAGCCTTTTCCATGTCAGGGTCTGCTTCCAGTCTAACCAGATGCAGCTGAATTATTACACATTGTTAAATTTAATATGCTATGCAGAGATTTTTTGGAAATTCTAGATACTTATCATTGTATAAATTAAATTCGTAAATTCAAAATCTGCCTAGCCTTTTCACAACTATGTTGGGGTCGGCTTCCAATCTAACCGGATGCAGCTGAATACCAGTATTTTACATGGAGCGACTGCCTATCTGACCTTCACAACCCAGTAACTGGGTAATACGATACCCCTTGGTAAGACTGGTTGTCAGACTTTCGGGCTTCTGATGACTCATAATGACTGTAAAAGAACCACGAATGACAGCCGGGACCAACAGCTTAACGTGCTTTCCGAGGCACGGAAGAGACTCAGTATGTAAAGATGGCCACCCATTCACGGACCAACCATGGCAAGCATAGCTTAACCTGATTGATCGACCCGTGCGGCTGTTATTACTTAGCCACAAGCTCTACTTAATTCGTAAATTATACTGTGTTAATTTTTGTTACATCATTAAAGTGTCATATTTCAGTTATCTAGCCTTAGTGAACACAATAACCTAGACTTCTGTTGATATAACAACATTCATTATCAGTCAGCCACACATATGTGAAGAATATCATAGATATCTAGCTTCATTCAACAATGTGTAATATGTATAGTTAGACAGATAATATATTATTAGATAATAATGCTGACCTTTCTCACTGAAGGCAGAATATGGGGTTTGCCTGCATCGTCTCTGTAGGCACCAACACCAAGGTTGACCTTCCTTGGGTCCGTGTCCCTCTTGTAAGCCTCGGAAATACCCAGGATCACATCAGGGGGGCCCATGGGCACATTGCCCCAATAAGTGCTGCAATTATGATTGATTTTTTATGAATGTGAAGAAGTCCAAAATGATTTTTCTCCTAAGAGTTCTTAGAAGAATCTCAATACATAGTCACTACATTTATGTTGACACACTGATAGTTTTAAATATTTCGACAAGTCACATACATCAAGAAAAGATAACTTCTTCATTAAAAAGAAATAAAATTAATTTGATGTTGAAACGTGTTCATAATCTATCATCATGACATTTTATAAGCCAATAATTTATTCATATACCAATAATGTATTAAAACATTGTTACGTAAATAACCAAATAGCCGGTACATTACCCGTTTGCCCTTGCGCTAACGTTATAATAATAAACATTATTTCTGAGAACTTGAACTGATAATTTTGCTAAAACATGCGGCATTTTAACTTTTTTTTACACTTCTTGTGACTGTGCACAGACTACGTAGTACTATGGTATACTTTGTGCTGTGACTGATGTGCGCAGTCAAAAAGCCATTAGAAATTATGATAAAAAATGAATAAGGTTCCACTCCACTCCGCAGCCGACAACCGAACCGAGAACCGATGTCCTTGGATGTTCGTTCTTTCTTCTTATCTGCCGAAAGTGTTGCAAGCTCTCAAAAATATTTACCCCTAAAGCCCCTAAGATCGCCACAAAGGGGTTAGTTAAAAACTGAAAGCTCGTCATAGGTGGTAGCACTGTTCATCGTCTACAAGTCGCTATTGTTTTGTTTATGTTTACTTCTGTGTCGATCACAAATTAAACGAAAACTAGATAAATATGTGTGACTTGAATAAAAGACGAGATAAGAAAAAGAGAAGCGTCTAGCGGTAAAAAAGCAACTGTAGTTGGAAAAGTAAATAAAATATTAACATTTTTGTAAATTACAGGTTGTTTTATGTTTGTTCATTTATGTTGAAGACTGGAGGCGTACGATAGGAATAACCATCGGAGTTGAAAACCAACTCGATGATGATTTTCCCGACGGAAAAACTTCAGAGATGTAAATTCTAGCGTTGATCTAATATGATAATATACAAGGTGGAACAGGGCGATTGGCATTCCTTTAAACCACGTAAAGAGAATCATGTTCTTTACCCCTAAACAAAAAATCAATCAAATCCAATGAATACTTTAACCACAGGACATTATTTTTCATTTTCTTACTTTTCAACATGATGTAGATCTGAGACCGTAATAATAGGTAAACATTGCCGCCACCGCGCCCCACACTCCGCACCGTACCGTTGGTCAGTGACTTTTCGTAGATAAAGCGTGTTTACTTTTTATGCAGTTGATTCTGCTATTTATTTTGTTTGAAAACTGCAACTTTTTATTTTTCCATTAACGTCTTCTTGTTTTAAAATATTTCTATAGAATAGTACTGTGCTCGTTTTAATTTAATGTCGTACGTCCATCTGGACGTACGACATTAAATTAAAACTAGCACAGAGTACCAGTAGTAGCTGCGCCACTGGTGTATACAATGTGGATCTCCACATTGTATACACCAGTGGCGCAGCTACAATTATCATAAGAGGGAAGCCGAAAAAAAGTTGTTCAGTCCTCATAAACTCAGACATAAAACTGTACGTTTTTAATCTTATGATGTATTAAACTAGTATTAAATATAATTATGTAATGTGATGTAGTACATAGTTACACACACAGGTGTATCATATTAGTTGGCAATAGTCGACATTAAGAAGAGTGGTTGTTCCGAAGGGAAGCCGATAGGAATCGGGTTGTATGAAGGCTACGCCCCTAGTATACACACACACACCTTTACTATAATTTACATAATATCACATCACAAGTGATAGAAAACAGAATTAGTTCTCTTGGCAGCATCACCTGTATATGAATTTCTGCAATAAATATCGGATTTCCAATTTTTTCGGGAGAGCTTTCTCCCACAGTTTTCATCTTTTAACATCTTTGGCCAATGCGTGGGTGGACTCCGTATTTTTGCAGTCAACAGCTGCATAACGGGGCATATTAATTAATCATGCATAAAAGAAGTCGCTTGTGTACAAAGAGTGTAGGGATAGTGACAGCTATCTGTCAAATTCTTAGACGCTAAATAGTACCTACATGCATCTGAAATGAGCAGGTGGCAGTTTTTATCCCCATTACTTGAAAACCCCTTAAAAATACAATTTATGCGTTGTCTAATTCTTTATTTTTTAATTATTATTATTAATATTTTTCGTATTCTGCTAATGGTTCTGTCTTTTTAAATCATACATTTGGATATAAAATAAACTTAAAATTTTAGTTGATGGATTAAATGTTAGGCAATATCTAACATTTCGTTGCAATGTGAATCGAACCACCATCCCACTTTGTAGCATTTCAATAAACAACCTATTCCTATTGTCATGATTTCCAAGTATTAATAAGATTTGTAGTGATTTTAATACTAAATATAAAATTGAAAGTATGTGATTTACCTCAAATGATTTTTATATCAGTGTAGTCATGAAGTTTAAAAGTATCTCATTTGACAGTTACTGTAAAAGTACTGGTTTTTTAACGAAAGGGAATGGGAACATGATGGTTGGAGCGTGGCGCCTGTTTTGCTAAGTTAGTTCTCTTCGAGCCTCGGAACGAAAAGATTATCTTTAAGAAGTCTAAAGTACATTTGACTGTTAAATTGAGTAGTAAGTAATACCAAGTTTGTATATGTGTGAGAATATAAATACAGCAATATTCGTACTGAAAAGGTGTATTATTTCACTATAAGATACTTGCAAAAAAACATTTTACGCAACTTACATAAGACAATATAAAGAGAAGACGATACCATTATTTCACTGCATAATAATATGTTCAGGAAAAAACATTTAGCCACGGAGAAGTCGGAATTTTTTGTAACGAGGTACTCTGGTAGAATACAAGATATCGCTAAGCTGTCGCTATTTAATTCAAGAAAAAATACAAAAAGTTCCTAAAAATACCCCTAAAAATATAAAGCCCATAAAAAATCCCATTCCACTTATTTACTCCCGGAATTAGGGGAAACTCCGAAGTTTGGGAACCTGACAGCCGATAAATAAGGTCGGGCGTTTTTCCACCAAACTGTGCACCAGACCCATTTTTTCTATAAAACCAAACTTAAGGGTCGTTTTTCCTCTATTATAATGCTTACTATTATTGGCTTATGGCTAAGTAATAATAGCCGCACTGGTTGATCGATCGGGTTAAGCTACGCTTACCGCGGTTGGTTCGTGGATAGGTGACCATCTTTACGAGACCCCCCCCCCCCGCGTGCCTCGGAAAGCACGTTAAAATAGAACTCTACATACTGTACAGGCTATGAAATCATCGAATTCACGAAAAAAAACTAGCGGTAGTAGCCCGCCTTCTACCAACCCAGATTTGTCACCACCGGCACTAGCACCGTCCACTGGTTGCACCACCGTCACCGTGCCAGTAGCCTTGCTGATGCCGCACTTTATTTATTGAGACTAATTTAGTCCACACACAGATTTTAACAGCTGTTTTGTCTCTAGCGATGTACGAATGGTGTTCTGCGTTTTAATAAATATGTGATTTGATTCCAAAAGGCTCATATCCAAGCAAAGTAAAAAAGCCGGGTCGTTGCCTTCCAGTGGTGAAACGAGTCGAACCCATATCAAACGCAAACGCATCGTCGCGACGATGGGTTTGACATGGGTTCGCGTCGTTGCCATCTAGTGGGAAAATGCCCACTAGCAAGTGGAGAGATGTCCAAATCAAAATTTCAATTTCCTTAAAATCCATCATTTAGAGATTTTCTTTTTTTGAAGTAAAGAAATCGCTGTGTTTTGTCAAGTCATAAATTCCGTACGAAGCAGGGGTGGATCGCTTGTATTTAAATAAATTATTCGGTTACAGAGGTCTCGTTAGTATTGGAGACCACTTTTGCTCGTTGTCTTTTTACCTCACTTTAGGGAATTTTTTATAAGCTGACAACATTATTATTAACAAACGTCATTTTTGCATCGACGGACGACGAGCGTCGGGATATTAAATGTTCTGTGGCGTCGTCGGGTAAACCATACCAATGTCACGAAAGGTCATCGCATGATAAGCGATTTTCGTCTTTATTGCCAAAGTATTAGGTTCAAGGTTGATTGGGAAAATTTGACAGTTTCGGGTAGCTTGATGTGCTGGCGAACCTTGATTATGAAACTATTTATTTGGATAAGGATTATAATATTAATCTTTATAATTTTAGCACCTCGTGACCCCGCCTCGGTTAGGTTAGGTTCTTAACGTCTCGTAATTCTCAGTTAGGTTTCTTTTACATAAATACCTAAGTTTTTTTTTCTTTGAACCTTGAGAATGAAACCATGAGAATGAAGAGAATGTAGGCTTCCAGAACGAGTGAAGGGAGCTCGAAAACTTTAGCAGCACTCTGCTTTAAAATTCTGTATGATCGAGCGGTGCCGTTTTATGATGGCCGTCACAAAACGGGCACCGCTTTATTCATGACCGAAATCAGGAACTTATTTACGTTTTAAATCACAAAATAAAGTAATTTTTGTAATAACTTTTCCAGCTAGTCCCAATATACAGTAAGTCCAAGAAGATAATCGTGATAAAGCCTGTAATGTAACATTGAGTGAGTAGACCTGTAAACTTTGTGTTGAAAACTGGCAGAGCATTCAGTATGAATGAAGGGCATTTTGCTTCGGTAGGTAGGTACAGCCTTGAAGGAAGCTTTGAACCTTGAGGAACGAAAATGGAGCGAAAATGGTTCATGGAAGACAAGGGCTCCGAAGCCACCGCAACCAAATCATTGCGCTGTACAACACCTTGAGAAGTTGAGATTTTATTCCGTAATTTTGTGCATGTGAATTTAAATTAAATAAATAACTGTCATGCCATGACAGTAGCAGGGAGATAGTAAAATAATTTTGCTTCTTACCATTTTAGAATTTAGATGAAAGATTTCCAACCCTAAAAAAATACACTTGCTGCTTAAACAGGATTTTAGGGGCGTATTCTCATAACAATAATTTATTTTATTATTTTATCTACTTTGGAATAGGTTTTTTTTATTTACTTTTGTTACTGTATTATAATTGTTTTTTGATAAAATTTATCATTATAAAGAAAACAATATCAAAATCTCCTCGCAAGCTCCTCTCAAAGTTCAAGTTTAGACTTACCCAACATCCACACATTTTTAAGAATAGCACCCCCAAACCTAAATGTCAAAATTATTATGACGTTTTCTTTTCGCTGAAAGAATAGTGTCGAATAATCGTGTTTATTTAGTAATTCTGCTTTAAAAGGTTGAAATATGGCTGCTGAAATTAAACCTGCTCCAAGGACGCCCAACGACAGGTTTTCTACGACAAAGAAACCAGCTCTATTGAGTAAATTGGAAGGTTGCACCGACGATGTAAATGCAGCGGTCGTTATACCTGGCGAGGACGGTGTAATTAGCGTTTGTGATGATAAGTAAGCGTACTGACTCATATTTCGTCCATTGTTTGATAACAGAGCTCTATTATCTGTATTATTTTCCGAAAAACATATTCCTTTTGTACCCTCATTGAACTGTCAAAGTATTTGAAATCACCCCCTCCTACGTGGGCTTTTTAGACTATTAAGATTTTAGTTAATTTAACTTCTAGCTGGTATTTATATAGACTGGTATCAGCTACATGACTCTTTCGACGTGTGGTAAATTGATATGAATAATAATCTTTTGTTGTTATTATAATGGTTTTTCTAGATTTTATTACTGTTTAAATATGAACTCCCATATAACATTTTATTGTGTAACTTTAACATAATACAGATGGCTTAAATTAATTTTCTTTAAATAAATAGGTAATTTAAGAAGTAGGTAAGGGAAGAATGTGTGAGTTTATGTATGTGTGTGTAAATAATAAGTCTGCAGACACAGCTTAATTTATTTATAAGATTAAAAATTCATTAAGTGATTTGAGCATATTTTAACTTTGTATATTTGAAACAACAATTCCTTTCAAAAACTTAAATTGTTTTAAGTTGGAGGAATATATAAGTAAATATTTTTGTTTGAATGTAGTTATAGTATACTTAATGCATACACTTTTCTAAACTCTATTAAAAACATGGCTCTTCTAACAACAATTATTTCAGGACAGTGAGAGTATGGCTGAAGCGAGACTCTGGACAATACTGGCCATCTATCTGTCAGTACATGCCATCTGGGTGCACTTCAATGTTCTACACACCAGAGACAAGGCAGCTATTTATTGGTCAAGAGAATGGCACAGTGTCAGAGTTCACACTGGCAACAGACTGTAATAGAATAAACCCTGTGAGTATTTTATAACTTCATCAGCAAGAAAAAATTAGTTAACATGTTTTCTTTTTTGAAAAATATGATATTCCATTTTATGTCCTAATAATAGTGTGTCAATTTAAAAACTTAGTACAACATCCCAAATGTCTGTTTAGCAAAAGAAGAAAAAAATAAGTTTCATTATCATCTGCCTAGCTTTTTCCCAATTATGTTGGGGTCAGCTTCGAGTCTAACCGGATGCAGCTGAATTGGTATTCAGCTGCATCCGGTCAGATAGGCAGTCTCTCGATATAAAATACTGGTGTATTTTATATCGAGAGACTGCCTATCTGGCCTCCACAACACAGTTACTGGGTTGTGTAATACAATACCCCTTAGTAAGACTGGTTGTCAGACTTTCGGGCTTCTGACAACCTGTAATTTTTTTGGAGAAATAACACAGGACTAAGTACAACAAGTAAAACGATGATAGCTAACCATCAAAGATCCAAGAACGACAGCTGGGACCAACAGATTAACATGCTTTCTGAGGCACGGGGGGTCTCGTAATGATGGTCACCCATCCACGGACCGAAGGTGGCACACGTAGCTTAACCTGATCGATTGACCAGTGCGGCTGTTATTACTTAGCCACAAGTCCCTAAAAAAAATAAGTTTCTAACTTCCTAATTACACCACATTATACAATACTTCAAAGTCAAATCATTTATTTCAAAGAGGAACTTAAAAGGCATGTTTGAACGTCAAGGACAGATTCTAGTCGCCCCTTCCAAAAGGTAGTTTCGTATGGAGAAGAATGGGCAAGAAACTCCACAGTTACTCTTTTAAACATACATATGTACATACTCATCAATAGTACAATCTATTCATTCAAGATAAGATTTTAAGACTGTCATCTTATATGACTCATACAATTTATGTGTATTATAATCATGAGCCCTTACTAAAATCCTATCCACACTGTTGATGCCACTAACCCCCTAAAGATTCCAAGGGCTGATTTTACCATGAGCAAAGATATAATTGACATCTGACCTTTTTTGTATGGAAAATTAGTCAAAAATTCCAAATTTATTCACAGGTAAGAATGAATGAATAATTGAGTCTTTGCCATAATATATCTGTAAATGTGTGCGTCTTGTTTGTACAGAATAAATAGTTTTTCTTTATTTTCTCTCTCTATGACATGGTATTAACTTCTCAAATGTTGAAACCAACAGTCCATATGAAAAATACTCTCGAAACAACAATAAATATAATCGTGAAAACCGTTGAGCGCTCACATGCAAACGGCTTCTAGTAGGTGAACACTTGACGGGTTAATAACAGGATGATTGGTTGGTGGTAGAAGTTTGGTTGAATTCACCCTAAGCATTGTTTGTGCACATTATATTACTAACATTGCAGTGCGAGCAGTGGTGGCCCAGTGGTAGCGGCCGCGACTTACGAGTTGTAGGTCGTAGGTTTGAACCCAGACAGGCGCTTTACTTTGTGTAAATTATTTCATCACTACTGCTCTCAAAACGGTGAAAGAAAACATCGTGAGGAAACTGGCATGTCTTAGAACCAAAAATTCGAAGACGTGTTGTGACATCTACCAACCCGCACTGGGCCCGCGTGGTGGATTACGGCCCAATCCCTCTCACCGAGAGGAGGCCTGTGTCCCAGCAGTGGGAACGTTATAGGCTGAGTATGTGTATGCAGTATGTGCATTGCGGGTTTACAAACAAGGTGGTGTACCTTGTTTGTAGACCCCTCAATTCTCAAACCAGTTAATCGTCACAAAAGCTAACATGGGAAAAGGCAGCGTCTGATCAGATAATGAACAGGTAACATTAAAAAACCTGGTGAAATTGTGTAATTAATAGGGTTCTGGACCTCGAATTCATGTCACAATGCCCTCTAAAATGTTTGTATTCTACTGTTACTGTTAGCCTGTACCATCCCACTGCTGGGCAAAGGCCTCTCCCATGACTTCCAGAGCATGCGATCCAGTGCTAATGTGGACCACCGGTCATTTGTTTTGTCCAGTTCATCCTTTGTATTCTAGTTTATTAACTATTATCTTTATTTAGACTCATATGGTAAAATTCAAAAGTTTTATTATAGCAAAATAAAGCTTTAACCCTCAAATATAAAATTCATAACAATGTTTATTGTATTTTTGATGAAATTGCATTTGTTTAGGTATAGTAGTATATAAAACTGGACAAATGTGTTTTAATACCTAGTTATTAACCTCGCCTGCGTTTACAGTTTCATAAACTACTACTGTTGTAATTTGTATATTGTGATTAACTTTTTAAACTGGAAACAATTAGGTAACAATGTAAAACGAATATGAATTTACTCTCTCGATATCTGAATAAAAACATGTGAAATGTCTGCTAGTAAATTATTTTCTATTATGATTATTTCTTGGATTTATGATAAAAACGAAACTAGGATAATTTCTTTATATTTATTTACATAGACGATAAATTTCGCCAATCTGAAACAAATCATAAAGTTTTATTTTTAGGTAGATTTTCCTTTTGCTAGCTAGGGTTCTCGGCGATAATTTACTCATTTTATTCTTAGGCTCGTGAGTACTTAGCGCACACAGCACGCGTGACTGCCGTCAACTTCTCGTTAAGTTGCGAATGGGTGCTCTCCGTCAGTCGAGACAAGCTCTTTGTGTACCACTGCAGTGAGACTGGACGCAGAATCGGCGGGTACTCCTTCGAAGCATGGTGCACGTCTTTGCAGTATCCTTTTATATTAGTAGTAAGATAAAAAATTGCGTACGTTGTAAGGTGTATCAGGAATTAAAAGACATTGATACAAAAGTTTAACGGCGCGTGCAGATAGCGGACTCAACAATTTTGTAAACATTGTAGGCAAATGTTCCTAATAAAATTGAGTTCGTGCCGTGTTAGCACTCCTATATACATTTCCAACGTTTTTGATTACGATTTACGACTAAACTGTTGAGTCGGCTGTCTACGCCATAAGTCGGTAACGGTAAGTCGGTCAGAAAGCGAATAACGGATGTCCTTCCGTACATACTAATACGTTAACATAATTATAAAATTAATAAAACAACAAATGTCGAAATCCGTTTAAAGATAACAAAACGAATTTCCTGAACGTATCCCGTCAGATTCGACTCCCAGTCGAAATATGCTTTTGTTGGAGACTACAGTGGCCAGATAACGATGCTGAAGTTAGATAATAATGGCGCTACGCTCGTTACTACGCTCAAAGGTCACACTGGGTGAGTAGAGTACCTACCTATAGTTTTTGTGGGTAGGACCAACATTTCTCTGGTGCCTGCAAACTTCCTAGGCCATTGTTCGGTACCTTTAGAAACATATCTTAAGATAAACTAAAATAAACAGGTAATCAAAATTAAAGACATCATTCTAACTACCAGTTCACGCTGGACGGTGAGCAACGAAAGCCCATTAACATTGTCACATTTACACATCATCAATTCCTATAACTGTTAAAAGTTAATATTGTTAAAATTTTTATTTTATTTATTTCTGATTATTAATAAATATTTTGCTCAAAAATTATGTCTTAAAAACGGAAGTGTAATCGACTTTTGATGTTGACTGTACCATTCCCGCAACTGTCACGACAAAAAATTGTATGATCAGCAGATAAAATACTCAAATATGTGCAAATTACTTTTTTATCATCCTTTACTGTGAATTTGATATGTTAATAATAGTCATATCAAATCATTAGTTTTATAATAGTACTATTAATTTTTTTCCAGTTCCGTGAGGGTACTCAACTGGGCTCCTCTGCCCCAGCTATTATTCAGCGGCTCATTCGACCAAACGATAATAGTGTGGGACATAGGCGGACAAAAGGGCACGGCATACGAACTACAAGGCCATAGGTAATTATGATATTTTGTTTACATACCACTATTAATTGTTCGTGATATCATGTTTCAGACAACACAATTAAATGTCACAATGTGCATTCACATTATTTTTGATTTACTACGGATCGTGCCTACACGTTTACACAATACGTACAGTATGCGCTCGGTAATCGTTTACTAATCCGACACGTCCAATAGTCCGGCGTTTTCCTACCTGTAATCCGGCAGGTTTAATACAAAAGTGCCAGATTACAGAGCGCGAGCATTTATTTATTTAGGTTAGCCAACAATTGTTTACACCAAATATTTACAATATTATACTTGCTTAATAGTACGTTTATAAGTGCAACAATTACTTACAGGCTAACACAACATGCACCATTATAAAGCCAAAAAAGATACTTACAATCTAAAGCTATTCAAGATTTTTTTGGTAATTTGCATTAATAACAGCATCAAAAAACAACAACAAAAAAAAATGAAGTCCATTACAATTAATTAAGAAACAGATAGAGATAGAGATGGGGTTAGAGATTTATGACTCTTATTATTTTTACTTTTGTATAATTATTTCTTACTAGCTAGCTGACATTTCCTAGAGAAATCCAATAACGATAACGATAGGCGAAAAAAATGGGTGCCGGATTACCGAGCACCTACTGTATTTAAATTTAAATTTACATAATAAATATTTTAGATTAGATTATTAGACCAATAAAGGGAAGGGAGGCGCTCGTGCCTAAGTAATAAATAACAGCCGCACGGGTCGATCGATCAGGTTAAGCTACGCTTGCCGCGGTCGGTCCGTGGATGGGTTCTTTGCATACCGAGACCCATCCATGCCTCGGAAAGCAAGTTAAGCCATTGGTCCCGGCTGTGATTCTTGGATCTTAGTTTTACCAAGGGGTATCGTGTTACCCAGCAGGGGCGTAGCCTTCATACAACCCCATTCCTATCGGCTTCCCTTCGGAACAACCACTCTTCTCAGTGTCTACTATTGCCAAATAATATGGTACACCTGTGTGTGTAACTGTGTATCACATCACATTACATAATGGTATTTAATACCAGTTTAATACACATAAGATTAAAATACTACAGGTTTTTTTTTGAGTTTATGAGAACTGAACAATTTTTTCTTCAGCTTCCCTCTAATAATAATTGTAGCTGCGCCCCTGTTACCCAGTAATTGGGTTGTGGAGGTCAGATAGGTAATCGGTTAGACTAGAAGCCGACCCCAACATAGTTGGGAAAAGGCTAGGTAGATGGATGCGCGAAAAACACTATTTTCTTTAAGATGTTTCCGACTATTATCTGACATTCATCCCATAATCCCAATGAAAAATGTTGCTTAATTTCTACCGTTAAATTATTTTGTGAGAAAAGGGGAGCTAATTTTGAAAATCTACTATTTATTTTCCAGCAATAAAGTCACAGGGTTATGGTACGTCGGTAGCTGCGAGCGACTGATATCCGCAGGGGAGGATGGGGCGCTAGGAGTCTGGGAGATGGGAATCCGGCGCCGCGAGACTCCCGCGTGGAAGGAGTCAGACCTGTGCCAGATATGCCGCGCCCCCTTCATATGGAACGTTAGGGCTATGATGGAGAAGAAACAGCTTGGTGAGTTTTAGACAGATTAGTAACGGCAGTTTATCGGTTGCAAGGCACTCCGAGCGACGCGTGGACCTCATCAATAGCCTTCACCACCTCAGAGCGCCTCCGCTCGATGACGCTTCGCGCCGCTTTGTGTGTTTTTTATTATGTGACACAAATTTCAGCCGTATGCCATGGTAAATAAAATTGACTTTCAGTTGTCATAGAATTACTCACTTCGCCGCCACTTCGTCGGTCTGCGCTGCCCCTTAAACAGTCTTCGATATCACTTTGTCAGCAATTCAAGCTCCTTTCGTATAGCTCATGCTGACACGACACAAGCCAAAAATAGGTATAAAGGAAATAATAAAAAAGTAACCTTTTAATGCGCAAAATTAAACACATTTAAAATTGAAAAGTAATACGCTTCGGTTATGCTTCGTGTTTCCGAATTAATACGCACGAAAGCTCTAAGTTTTGTACTACCGCGCTTTGTAGCACTTGTACGATGCTTTCTCTCTGTTTTGTAACCTACTCCGGTCGTACTTCGTCATCTGTCACTCAAAATTTTGAAAAGTTTTTTGGAACCGCATAGAGTTGTTAATACCTAATTTCCTGACCATAGTAATACAAAATAGGTAAGTACAGTCAAATCCAAAATATATTCGTCATCTTAAGAGTTATTTTTGTCTGCTCATTGCACGATAGAATCTGATTTACCGACTCAGTATGTGTTATATAATTTCGTCGTAATGTCAAAACCGCAGAATGGCATTCAGCCATCTTCTTTACCTGTCAGACCGAATTAAAAATGTGATACTGACAGTCGCTGGAAATAAAAAAAAGGATTTAGATTTCATAAATAAATTCAGTTGCATCCGGTTAGACTGGAGGCCGATCCCAAGACAGTTGGGAAAAGGCTAGGCAGATACCTAATCCTGAATGATTTTGAAGCATATTTTTAATCCATTGCTTCATATTATGTTCGAAAAATTCGTCTGCTCAACAACGTAAATAACGCAATGAATGTTGTTGAACTGTCATAATTAAACCAAGGATCGGTTTATCAAGATTGTGTGTTACGCAATTGCCCTGCAGGCCATTAAAAAGGTTAGGTTGATGTCAATTCAATACTGGTTAAAGGTGTTTACGGTAATGCGCAATGTAACGCACGCAAAACATTGCGTTTGTGGGTGCAAACAAGGGTACAGAGATCGTGGGAGTATTTAAAGTTAAGTTATAACATTTAAAATTTGTTTGAGTCAAAAAAAGTAAAAAGAATATCGGAATTTGGACCTTCAATACATGTAACCAGTAGGTTCCCAGGTGACCATACATGGGAACCTACTGGTTACACTACAAAAAATATATAACAAGTGACTCGGCTTCGCTAAGCGTTTTTTTATACCCGTTATAGAATACATAACTGGCACGGGAGTTATAACCAAGGTACGTCATTGCAGGTTTGCGCCAGCACCACTGCCGCTGGTGCGGTGCGGCGGTGTGCGCGGCCTGCTCGCCGCACCGCCTGCCGCTGCCGGTCATGGGCTTCGAGTTCCCGCAGCGCGTCTGTACGGGCTGCTACGACACCTTAAGGCATGAGCCGTGAGTGTCTGCTGTTATAGTAACTATGGCCTGTACTACTTTTACCCAAGATTTTGTAATACCTTTATTTAGCCTTTTAACCGCCTGACTTCATATCAGTTGGCGTGCCCCCTTCGCCCGGCACAGTGAATCGAAAAATATATACCTACAACAAAGAGGGATGTGCAGTACTCAACTTTTCGATGTCGATATTTCGTTTTAATAACGACATTTGCATTTGCAAGCGTGGTTAATTAACAACTACAACTCGACCAAGCTAAGTTTACACCTCGCGTCGATTACGTCACACTGACGCTTAGGTACGGGCTGCAAAAAAGGATTCGCTATGACTTTAAAAAAGTAAACAAATGTTTGTTAGATTTGCATTTATTGTTTTTAACATTATATTATACATAGGTACACGGGTACACGCCGCATTCCAGCGAGGTGCAAACTTAGCTTGGTGGAGATATAGGTACCTACTTGAATACCACTTACCTTACGATTATTCGGCATTTTTCGTAATCCAGTAAAATCAAAAAGTGTTTAAAAATTTGAACGATTTATTAATTAGTACTTAGGCTATTCACAATAAAATCAGTCCAGAGAAGAAAAACTATTATTATTATTATTATTTAAGTTATCGCACGGTGCGCTCTCGCCATCTCACTCACTCTAATTAAGTTTAAAATTTTCATTCAGACATCACCACCATACTACACAATAAATTAAAATATAACTAGGTGTGTAATAAAAAAAATAATTACCTCTACATCAATGTCAAACTCTTCGTCTGATAAAAATTCTTCATTTTCATCGCCTTCTAGAATTCGTATTAATTAAAAGTTTGTTCATGGAGTTTTTTGCCCGTTCTTCTCCTTAGAGATCTACGTTTGGGAATAGGCAACGTCTTGATGATTCAAAAGTGCCTGTGTACTCTTTCCAACCATTTATTTTACTTTTGACATAAGCACATTTATGAAGTTCCATATTTATTGACAGGCAACCATAGACGAAAAAATGGAATCCTTCATGGAAGCTAAAGTAAAATAAATGGTATAAATAAGGTATAAAATAATCATGGTATAAAAATGGCAAATAATTTATAATCTTTCCAAGATTATAAATGGTTTGCTTGAAATAATTGCTCTGTATTTGAGTTTGAACTTATCTGGTGTCCAGACGAAACAGGCCCTTTGAAGTGTCATAAATGAAAATTAATTGTCAGTTCTACTTCGCCCTAATCTAATCATAGTCTACAATTCAAATCTAGATACTCCTGAGTGGAGGCTTTTCTATTTGTGCTATTCTTGCAGTACCCAAATGTTAATTGTTGTTTTCCTAATTATTGAATCATCTATCTTTTGGATCAGGGCTCAGTTACTTCCATAAAAGCTATCCGGATTTCATATATGTACGTTATTGAAATTTACCTTAGGCCCATTTTCATCTAACCTTTGAGAATCATCCTAGTCTTCAAAACTAACTTTATACCATCCATATTTTCAGTCGCGAATCCCTGGCGTCGTTCCACGATATGAAGCACGCGGTATCATCATTGTACATGGACGAGGCGACTGGCCGCATGTGCACGGCCGGCAAGGACCGCGTCATCAAAGTGTGGGACGTGGGCGTGTTGCTCGCGCCCGCGCCCAAGCCGTCCACCACCGACCAGTAGCCGGCAACGACTGAGGATTGAACGAAGCTGATCAATAACATGTATGTCGCTTTCTTTACTAACTACAGTGGATTTCATTTATTACGACCTTGGTTGTAGCGACCATTTACCTATAGCGACGTTAAATCTAAGTCCCTTGAATTTAAAGCATACTTTAGTACAAAATTCATGTGGCTATAGCGACTTTGGATGTAACGCCGAGTTCGGGTGTAGCGACTGTTTTTAATGAATCATTTGTAACAAATTCCTAGAAATCCCATGCAGATATTGCGACCGGAGTCGGCCGCCAAAGACACAAAGATTTTTTTCTTTCACAAACATTTCTTATCTTTTGTTTACATCCATTGCACACAGATGGTCAGCAAGTGTGGAGACCTTTACCTTTTGTTTATAGATATCAACTAAGTAGGTAGGGGAAGCGTGTACGTTTCGGAGCTTTTATGGTTCAGTTACAAAGTGATATTCTGAGTAGCAACTGGGTTTAGTAAACTTTTGAATAAGTATGGCTGCTAGACGCACATTCACTGTTAAAGAAAAGGCGGAAATCATTTCAAAATTGAAAAACGGTGAAAACAATGCTGATTTGTGCAAAGAGTACAAAGTTTCCCATTCAACAGTATCTACGATGTGGAAAAACCGTGATAAAATATTAGAATGCTTTGAATCCAAATCCTTAAAAATTAAGAAAAACCGCAAACCGACGCATCAAGATATCGAAAATGCCCTTCTAATGTGGTTCAAAGCCCAAAGAAGCCAAAACGTACCTTTGAGCGGTCGTCTGCTGCAAGAAAAGGCTAATCAATTTGGCAGACTGTTTGGAAAAATGGATTTTGAGTGTTCGGAAAGCTGGATATACCGATTTCGTCAACGACACGATATTGTAGTAGGCAAAGTTTGTGGAGAAGCCGCTAGTGTATCGCAAAGTGACTGTGACAACTGGCTAAAAACAGTTTTCCCAAAATTGACTGAAGGTTATACTGATAGCCAAATATGGAACGCTGACGAGACAGGTTTGTTTTTTAAGTTAACTCCTGACAAAACCTTGAAATTTAAAGGGGAAAAGTGCGTTGGTGGAAAATTATCAAAAGATAGAATCACCGTGCTTGTTGCATCAAGTATGGCAGGGGAAAAAAGAAAATTATTGGTCATAGGCAAGGCAAAAAAACACAGATGTTTCAAAAATGTTAAATCTTTGCCAGTTGATTACGAAGCAAACAAAAAGGCCTGGATGACTTCAGAGATTTTCGAAAAAGTTCTACGCAAATGGGACTCCCAGTTAAGAAATAACAAAAAGAAGATCATTTTATTTATTGACAATTGCCCAGCTCATCCTAAAATAGAGAATTTGACCAACATAAAACTGGCATTTTTACCACCAAACACTACATCAGTGATTCAACCGATTGATCAAGGGATAATTAAAACCCTCAAAAGTCATTATAGGAAGATTTTAGTACAGAAAATGATGAACGACATTGAAAACTCGGCAGGCCCGTTTTCCGTTAATATTTTAGATGCCATTGAAATGGTAACTACGGCATGGGCTCGGGTGACTCCAGATACGATCAAAAAGTGTTTTCTACACGCTGGGTTCCGTAAATCTTCGGCTATCACAACAATTGACGACGACTCCGATGATGAATTGGACATACCATTGGCACAACTGACTACAGTATCATCAAGCGGAACAAATGTTGCGGACTGGGCAACATATGTTGATATTGACAGTCAACTTATCACTACTAGCGATTTGTCCGATAGTGAAATTGTTGAAACTGTTGTTCCATCACATACGACGCAAGATGAGGAAAATGAGGAGGAAGAAGAAGATTGCAAGGAAGGTGAGATTCCTACAACTAAGGATGTGTTAGGTGTTGTAACAAAGCTTAAAAGATACTGTTTATTTGGTGATGGAAAGGATATTATAGATATTGAAGAAGTAATGAAAATAGAATACACCCTACAGCGTACACTAGCACAAAAAAATAAATTGAAGCAAACTAATATTACACATTTTTTTAAATGTACCGGTGAATAACTATGTGTGCAAATATTTTCAATAATAAATGAATATAAACTACACATGTGTACGTGTCTGTATCTCTTTACCTTTGCCTGTAACGACTTCCGGATATAACGACGAAAATAGAGTGGTCCCTTCATTGTCGTTATACCCGAAATCCACTGTACATGTGTGCCACTTTGAAATTGGAACGTTTTGGAGGTCACGTGTTACTTTTCTTTTTTTTTAACTTTTCAGCCAGTATTTTGCGTTATAACGTTTATATAATGAGGAGGATTTAATATTGGCTTTTAACTTAATCTTTTGATGAAACAAAAGACAATTGCAAATTAAAATATTAATCTCAAGTCTGTTTCTTAAAGAAATTAGACATATGCGTTATTGATTCAGCTTCATAATTATGTCGCGTATTGTAAAAGAGAATCAAATTGAAATTAATGGGTGTACTTCATCGGGCTGTTTGCGTTAATGTTATAGTCGTTATAATATTATTATTTAATGTGTATCTAATATATTTGTTGTTGATAGTCCAACGAAAGTTTTGCTTTCTATCACTTGTCGTGAGGTAAGACTGAGACTTTCCTTTCTGAAATTATGGTGTGTCGTTTATTATGGATAGTAAAATGTATTTGTGTCATCATATTATTAAATAAATTACAAAAAAAATGAGACGAAGATCTCAAAACTATTTTATATGTGTGATCAAAAATAATTGTCCATATGATCGGGAACTTTCACACGTTTAGTGTAAGTACATAAGTCTGTCGATTGATTTGAACGTTTACATCGATAAGTTATTTCCAATCATCTTCTCTGACGGTTCACAGTCAATCATTTCAGGTATCTTGTCTAGTATAAAATGTGAACCAACGTTCTTGGGCGAGTGTTGTGTGACTGATAAATGAGTTGATTGTTGTGTTCACGATACGAAGTCTGTGCGTGTGTACGTTTCGTTACACCATTGTTACATGTTACGGCCCGTTCACATTACAACCACTCGTTACTTTACACCATCGTGAGTATAAAACGGATCGTAGAATTTAAGATTGGTCGGTTAAGGCGAAAGCGCTAGGATAGGTCGCGAAATTCAAAATTTCATACATTTTGTTGAAAATTGCAGGCCAGTATTAGGTTGTATGTTGATTAAAATATGATTCGCGATAACAAATATATATTTACATAATCATAATAATTAAAGTCATCAATATAACTCTCTAAGACCAAGTAATCCTATTGAATGATTATCTCATGAAATTTTAACATTTGAGGATTATACTAAGTTAAGGACTTGTATTACTGATTCTAATTATTATAATAATTTAAACATATTTGTTACGGTTGCGAGTCATACTTTAATCAACATACACCCAGACACTGAGCTGCAAATTGCAAAAATCGTAAGAAAATTTTAATTTCGCGGGCTACCTTAGCGCTTCCACCTTAATATAACGGATCGTTGTTGTGTAAACGGGCGGCTATCCAGCATCCACATGGTCTGTCTTTACTATACAGATGTTTATTTCACATGAATAATTATTTCCAAAGCATGTTCAGAGCTGCTCTAGTCCAGACTATATGTTACCTTCGTGGCAACTCGCAGACCACCGCATTTTTTTAGTAACGACGACTAATAGCATTGATGAAATCATAAATTATGTCACCTGTATCATAATAGATATCAGATGCCTGGATAAAAAAAAAGAAATTCTATTTAGTCCGTCAGTCGGATAATAAAAAAAATATTAGACACGTATTTTTGCTTTATAATAAAAAATTACTTAGATAAAACGCATTATAGTTGGAGAGTGGGAGATCGCTACGTCACAACTCGGTATAAAATCTAGCAAGGCGTGACGTCATGCCACATTTAACTCAATGTATAGCCATAATCTTTTGATTACGTAAAAAAAAGAAATATACGTGTCCAATATTTATTAATAATCTAAATGACGGGCAAAAAAAATTTTGTTATCATCCCTATTCTCCATGTATCATGCAGCTCAAACAGACGAATATTTATCGATCACGTTTCGTCTGTTGGTTTAAAATACAGCTAAGCTTATGTGGTTGTTTCAACGTGTAACAATAGATCTCACTTCATCAAATGTATATTATATTTACGTATTTACATAAAGCGAAAGATCCAAAGTAAATATGTAAGGGTGGCAGTGTCTCCACATTACGGGGACAACAAAATATGCAAATTGTACCTACGTTTTTGTACCATCTAAACTTAGAGTATACAGGGTGGTCCAAATAGTGACGTCCAAAAGAAAAATCTGAATTTCTCATACTCAGAGGTATTCGAAAATACTTTGTTACTCTCATACGTAACATAGTAAATTTCATAACATCAGGAATGTTAGGAAGTTTATTATTTTGTAGTTTTCAAGTTACTCAAAAGAAGTAACGATAGCAGGGATTTAAGTTTTTAGTGGGATAGACTCAAAGTTTAAATAACTCGAAAACTACAAAAAATCGACGAACATACATGGGGGTATTTTCGAATACCCTTGGGTATGATGAAGTCAGATTTTTCTTTTGAACGTCAGTATTTGGACCAACCTGTGTGTCACTGGAGAAGCCTTACGAACACTTACCCTACCCCTCTGTAAAAAAAAACAAGAACAACATTATGAAATGTTCAAGTTCGTTCAGAAAACTACTACTTTCAAATCGATTCTAATAATCGATAAAAAAAAAATCGATGGTACGGACTTCTTTCCGGGCTTTCTTCTCTTGTTCAGAAAATTGCGCGTGTGCCTTCTCCAGTGCTACATTCTGCATTTAAATGACTAAATACGTTGCAAGCCGCAATCATACAGATTGTGGAAAATGTCGTCGCTATATACCTTTGGAGAACTTGATATATCTATTGTTAGAACTCATACGAGTATTTTGTGTTATACGTTTACATATACTATATTAGTTATGTATTACTTAAAAATATTATAAACTTTTTTATTTCAAGCAAATATAATTCCAATTTATTATATTTTTTATTCCAAACTTGGCATTGCTAAATACAATTGCTTCCAAGGCAATTGCTTGTGTTTTAAATAAAAAAGTTCTTAATTATAAATATTATTTTTAACTTATATTGTGACATATTGTAATCAAGTAAATTTTTTATTAAGATTAGTTTGGTTTAATATTTCCTAAATATATTTTCATAAATTGAGCTAATTGCATATTGCTTTTACTAAGTATTATTACGAGGTACGGAGATCGTTTTTATTATTCATACTGTACCTGTTCAATGAACACTATTGAATCTGACAATAAATATATTATATATGATCTACCCCATATATGAAATAGTGATGTGCACTGTCATCATTTGTCGACACTATTATTGTATAGAAAAACCTAACGATCTAATCGGGAATTTTATAGAAAATGTGCTTTTATTTACGTCGAGTCACCCTGTGTAGTTATGGTTTCATTGATTTCCAATCTTTTCAACGAACAAAAGAGTTATCTTTCCGTCAGCTTAGTGCTACGCTTTCGAAGGCATCGATTGGCCGCGCCCGCAAATTTACCAAGTTACTGTTGGTATCATATAAACTTTTCTTTTAAAAATCGAGCAAGTGAATCTTGACATTTTCGGCGTGGACCAATTGAATATTTATGTAAAAAAAAATCCTTGTTAAACTTAGTTAATCTATCGTAAAGTGTGTCCGAGTAGGTCAGGAAGTCGTTTAAAAATTCTGTAATTGAGTGTTGTATAAAAATGTATAAAACAAATGTAATGGTATTAGCTGGTGTCTTGAGATAGAGAACGTCGTAGGCGTGGTGTTTGAGTGCTGGGTAAGACTCGTAACAACTACACTTTAGGCAAGTTTAAAGAACTCCTCGCACCTCTCTCCCCCTTCACGTCGGTACTAGGACAGTCTCACAGTCAAGGCGCCAGCTTATAAATTATATACACGGAAATGTAAACTTAAAACGTTTATTTAATACGTAACATTATATCATAAACTATGTAAATGATTTAGACATGCTTTCCTAGTTATGAATAATGCCAAAATTGTTGAGATATTTGTATTTAACAGTTTTAACAAATACTGCACGTTATTTACAATTCGAATAGTTTTCTTTACTCAAAATGTTTAGTTTCACAGCTTAGTTTATTGTCATGATAATATTTGTCATATCAAAAGGCACGAAACATTACCAAGCCATTGTAAAAAAAACTATTAAATGAATCTACCTACTCAAATATGACAAGTAGTATCATAAACTGTTTTGTGAAGTTTCGCTAATCATCTGTGTTAATTTAAGGTCGAGGAAATATTATCTATATTAATATTATAAATAAATAAATAAATTAACTATTCTTTTATGTCGTTAAAAGAGATTTTATTTTTCTATTCACGGAGCTTATTATTCATTTGTAAAGTAATACTGTAAGATATAGTCAATGTGTAATTACTATTAGAAGTATTTAGGTCGCTTGAAAGTTTCTATGCCAATAAAAAGTAAGAAGTAATCGTGTCTTATTATAAAGTAGGAGGTAGATGGAGTGCAACGGGACGTTAAGCTTAATAGTAGTGCACGATAAGGGCGGTGTTCTAGTGTACAGAGTTCACAGCCTCGAAATAAATAGAGTAATCAGGTACGTCGTGAGTCTCCCAGCCTTGTTCCGGCAGTGTGCGCCCGCGGGCGTGAGCTCGGTGTCCTCGCATGGCGGGCTGTGCACTCAGCCCGGACAGGAATACTGAGCCTTCGGTACACACACTTGTCCGTTGAACATCTGCTCGTGAGGACACGATAGGTAGGTCCTCGTCCCGCTGACACAGAAGTAGTACCGCTTGCACTCGGTACCCTGCTGCACGTAGAAGCCGTCGCGCACGCAGCGCCCGCCCGCGTGCTCCAGCGAGCCGGCCGGCGGGCCCCCGCACTCGAACTGGGACGCCTTCACGCACGCGCGCCCGTCGAACATCTTGCCGCCGAGACACGACAACGTGACGAGCCGGTCTCCCCGCTCGCAGTAGAAGTACCTGCAATTTAAAAAGTTATGGGTAAGCTTTCGTTCAGGACACTAATCGACATGTACATAGGTGTAACTAGAAAAAAAAATCGGTGGGTACCTTCGGCATCCTGATTCGATCTCGGCGTGATAGCCGTTTGAGAGACCTTCGCATGAGTAGTCCTCCCGTAAACACAGACCAGGCTGCGCCGGCACACACGCCTCGCCGTCGAACACGCGGCCCGTCGGGCAGGCGTAGATAGACTTCTCTCCGCGCACGCACTCATAGTACCCGCGGCAGCCGGTGTCGGCGGCGCGGTACCGGCCGTCCGGCCGCCCGTAGCACGACTCGCGCTCCAGGCTCGGGCACAGGTACTGTGACGTCAGTGAGCAGCGCACCCCGTCGAACACGTGCCCCGGCGGACACGCCAGCGTCGTCCGTAATGGACCTTCGCAGCGGAAGTAACGGGTACAGTTCGTGTCGAGGTCTTGATATGTGCCACTCGGAAGCCCTTCGCACTCCACCGAGACCGCTGGGCCATCGCATAGGAAATCATCGGAAGGCGTGCATCCGCTGCCGTCGAACACAAGTCCTGGCGCGCAAGAGCCGCGTTTCACCACGCGCTCGCGCCTGCACTCGTACCAGGAGGTGCAGTCGTGCCAGTCGCGGTGCAGGCCGTCGTGCCGGTTGAAGCATGGGCTCAGCGCAGGCGGCGGGCACGACGCGCGAGCCGCCTGCACGCACGCGCCGCGAGCGAACAGCAGACCCGGCTCGCACACGCCGCGCCGGATCACTCGGTGCGCCTCGCAGACAAAGTACTCGCGGCAGCTGGTGGTGCGGTCTGCGTATGCACCGTCGGGTACGTCGCGACACAACGACGAGCACGTCTCGTCGGAGCAGAAGTCGGCGTCGCCGGCCGGCAGCGGCGCGGCGGCGGCGCGGGGTGGCGGGCAGGGCGCGCTGCACGCCGCGCACGACGCCACGGCGCGCAGCTCGCCGCCGCCGCAGCGCAGCACGCGCCGGCACGAGTGCGATGCGTCGGGGTAGTTGCCGTCCGTCAGGCCGGCGCACACGGGCTCGAAGCAGGTGCCGGCGCCGCGGGTGCACGCTTGTCGCTCGAGGTCGAACCACGCTCCGGAGGGGCAGGCGCGCTCCACTGCCGTGCTGTTCTCGCAGCGGTAGTACTGGCGACAGGCAGTGCCGGGGCTGGCGTACGCAAGCTGGTCGCCGGGCGCGCACTGGCGGCGCACGCAGGGCCGGCGCGCGCGCGGCACACACGCGCCCTCCGCCTCGCTGAACACCCGCCCCTCAGGGCATGAATACCGACCGGTCACTGCACCACTGCTGCACTTCACATATTTCTGGCAATCTTGATCGTAGTCTGTGTGAAGACCGTCTCTGTAACACTCAAAACCCTGGACACCTGAAACAATTGGAACGAAATGTTAATTTAACATGAACTTCCATCAGATCACCTGGATGCGCCTATACAGAATTGATTAAACAACGCTCTTTGATAAACATATTGGGTTCTGAAATTATTAAATTACTTCTAACCTATGAATTTCGACCAGTACAAAAGTTGACACTAGTCGACGACCCATATTTTGCGTATCAGTAAATGTATCAATAATAAAGTACTCACTGCCGATCCGCGCGAGTATAGCGAGCGTATAGAGCGCGGTGACAGCGCGGCAGGCGGGCGCGCGCGCAGACATGTCGGCTGCGACTGACGGCGCGCTGGCGCTGGTCGCGAGGGTTCCTTGACATTCGCACGCCCCCGCCGCCGTAACTTGATCCCTGCGGTGGCCCGGATGCAGCCTCCGAGTTAACAATCTAGACACGCCTTGTTTATCGAGCGCCTGATGCTCGAGTGAAAATGACCGCAGATGAAGCTCGTTGGCCGTGAACTTTGTCTTCTTATGTAATGACAATGAGAAATATTCGATGAATGAACAGAACCACCGCAATGGAGTTATTAGCGCATTTAGATGTTGGAGTCTTGTTGATTTGGGAAGCCGTTGAGGTACAACGGATTTCGTAAAAGTTTTTTCTGCCTCTTAGATGCGATGCGAATAAAATATCTACACATAAATTACTTGAAGGACACCTTTGCTACTTGGCCACCCACAATGTGCTTACAAGGCCATAAATCGTGTCTACCATTTATATAATGAACGAATGAATTGCTATTCTGCCGTTGGACCCGTGGGAAATTATTATAAAAACACGTAGGTAAGCAAAATCATGCACAGATCGTGTCGAAACGTATTAAATACTTGGTAGTGAGCCGGAATCTCCGAGAATCCGCATAGGCATTACGAATGAGATTCTATTGACATAGATTGGATGATAATGGTGTACAAATATTTGCATCGGTACAGTCCTATCTATACAGGATCAAATTAAATTAGCTAGCGAAACTGACGACTCCGCAGACGTGATGGGTGGGCGTGGTGAGGATATCTAAACATGATAAAAAAATAAATAAATTTGATGATTTTGTTTTTGGAGTCATCAACCGCCTGTAATTTAGTCACTTAAAATATCGTAGTGTAAACTTCACAGACGTGATGTGTATCGATAGCTCAACACGATAAAACCAATTTTATCAACACATACACAACTAACAACACTACCAGCGGTCATTGGCCCCAAAAAAATCAAATCTTTTTTATTTAGTCGTGTTTAGAAATCGATATTCATCACGTCTGCGGAGTTTCGCTAGCTAATTAATTTTTGACCCTGTATCGTGATGGGCCAACCCTAAATACTTACTTGGCGTATAGGTACGCAGAACTTCAAGAGCAGGCTGTGAATTGGTATTCTATTTCTAGAGTCTATGACTCAGACCAACGAATTAATTCTTAATTCGTTGACTCAGACTCATTACTCAAGAAAAAGGAAAGAATTTCAAAAAGCCGCGCGAGATTTCTTTTGCAAAAAAAAAGCCTTCATGACCATGCATATTGGTCATCATCAGGGAGAAACCATATTGTTTATTTAACTACTGCTCAAATTGCATTTTTGGCTAGGTCCAAAAATCAAAGCACAATTACCAATGTGGATTTTTTTTTTGTAGGCAGCTTCTTGTTCATCTGTCCCACACTAGCTACATCCGTTTTAAACTTGTATCTCTGCCAAGTCCTGTCATCAGATTAAAGCCAGTTCACAGTAACATGAGACAATATTAAAGGTAACGTAACGTCGAGGAATGTGAACCACGCGTGTGACTCCGCCAGTCGTCCGCAGCCGTTGGCGGCATTCCTCTAAGAGGTGCCTTACACACGACTCATGCTACTCGTGGTTGTGGCACGTGGCAGAGACGAGCGAGTCGTGACTTGCGTCGTGGCTAAAAGAGCGAAAATGCGCATCGAACGGTAAAACGATCATCCACAAAGGGAAGTTCGTGCTATGGCATTTGTTGAAAGCAGACACAATATGTGATGTGATTAACTCCTCTAAGAGATAACAAACTTGAAGTAGTGGTCGTTCTTTGAGGCTAATATATTCTACAAAAGAAAGAGATATATTTTCTTTCAGGCAACTATGTATACAGGGTGTAGGTATGGGACAGCCCTCCGCAGACTGATGGTGTGAATTCAATATATCATACTAAGATGACCGGTACATGAAATTATTTCAGGAACTTTATGGGAATCCAATAAACCTGATTTGTTTTATTACCTCACACGCAATGTATCGTTACCGTGGCGAAACGCGCGTAGCGAACGGC
This sequence comes from Fissipunctia ypsillon, assembly GCA_947568875.1. Classification (NCBI taxonomy): domain Eukaryota; kingdom Metazoa; phylum Arthropoda; class Insecta; order Lepidoptera; family Noctuidae; genus Fissipunctia; species Fissipunctia ypsillon. Next base: position 20,407,417 of record OX387648.1, read on the forward strand.
AGCGCAGCGAGCCTTCGGTCGCCGAGTACTTCAACATCCATTGCTGATTTTTTTATTTTAGCTGTTTTATTTACATAAATGGAGTGCTGCGTACAAATAATGTAATTTTATATTGAAATAAAGGAATAGTAACTGAAAATACTATAAAAAATATGATAATTTTCCTGACAATATTTCCGGTGGAATATGATTCACAATAAGGAGCTGAATGCACTCTGTTAGTTTGCGGAGGGCTGTCCCTTACAGCCTGTATGCAGGGTTGTCGATTGGTCAAGTTTCTTCGCCTAATATAAAATCGACGTATCAACCGCGGCGTGTGCACTTGTTCAGTTCATACCTTAATCCATTACCTTACGGTCTTTCGATCATTATCTCGGATACTGCCTCAATTACGATAAACATAGCCTCGAGCTTAGTTCCGTATGGCGTTGCTTAGCGTTTGATCGACAATGTTATTTGCAATCGTGATTGTGCAGCATTACTTGACAATATCCTTCCTCATAATTACTACCGCTTGTCTTTCTTTTATTTGCATAAATTAGTCATGGGAAGGGAATTTCAAACAAACAGGTGCATAGCGTCGCTCAAGTTCTACACGCGTAACTCAAAAACTAGTGGTTTTGAGTTACGCACGTTATTCGATAATATTTTTATACTTTTGGCTCTCCCAAAAGTTTATTTTTTTAGCTAGGCGGTGTTAGAACTTAAAGCCACAGTTGCGGTCAGGACCTTCTATGACCGTCTAAGCATCTTTCAAAACAGTGATGGCGTGAACAGCTAGTATCCCGGAATGCACGAACTTTGTGTGAGTAGACCCTTAAGTGAGGAATTATTTTCCATAGGTAATCGGCTTAATGCAAGTAACTTGCGCCTATTAGAATCATTTCTTTTGCATGACATAAGCCTAAGGCTTATTTTAAATCAGATAAAAAAGCTAGTTATTTTTGGCTTGTCATACAAATCATCATCAAATCGGTAGTTACTTCTACCTATAGTTTGCATTACGCATTTTTTTTCTGTTCAAACTTTGATACATACCTATATTCTCTACGTTTTTTTAACAACGTAGCTTGATTAGCTACTATTTTGCCTCTCATTCATTGACAGTTGTTGTCTACACTCAAGTACACTCACGAGACAGGAAAACGTGAGACACGCAAAATGTAGGTAAGTAAGTACTTAATTGTGGGGCATTGTAATTGACGCTAAAAAGACGTAAGATATTGGATAATCCAATGCATACGACATTGGGATAAGTCTTTCATGTTAGTCATTTGTTTTTGTTTATCTTTCTTTAAAACAAGATGGTGCACATTAAAAAAAGTCCTAAGTAAGGGTGGGTTCCTACTACTTAGGATTTTTGAACAATGTGCCAAATCCCAAGTACCTATATTACTGATACCTACCTACCTAAGCTAGTTTGTCGTCGTCCGTTAGGGTATTTATGTTCTGTGGTCGTCGTAAACGGTTATGAGTACGTATGACTTACCTGTTTCGTAAAATGTGAATTTTATGTTCAATTATTTTGATACCTCTTAAATGCTCTTTAATCACTTACTGCAAACCACTGAATGTTGAATAAATAATAATTATTTGTTGAACATTTGGATGGGAATTCCGAGTGTGGGAAAACCTATACCTATTTGTGGTAAAACACTACGGCTCGAACTTTTGGGCGATCGATCACCGACGTTATATATCGTAAGTACCTACACTAGATATCTATCTCCGGCAGGTACGTAAGCAAGTATGTAGAGGCCCATAATACAAGGTGTTTTTTTTATATGTCATAACTCTAGGGTTATACAGGATGTAAGGGACAGTCCTCCGCAGACTGATGGGGTGAATTCAGTATATCATACTAAGATGACCGGTACATGAAATTATTTCAGGAATGTTATGGGAATCCAATAAATCTGATTTGTTTTATTACCTCACACGCAATGTATCGTTACCACCGTACCGCAACCCTAGCAAAACGCGCGTAGCGAACGGCAGTGCAGCGAGCCTTCGGCCGCCGAGTATTTCAACATCCATTGCTGATTTTTTTTATATTAGCTATTTTATTTACATAAAAGGAGTGCTGCGTACAGATAATGTAATTTTACATTTAAATAAAGGAATAGGAACTGATAAAACAATTAAAAAAATGAAATTTTTCTGAGAATATTTCCGGTGGAATATGATTCAAAATAAGGAGCTGAGTGCACCGTGTTAGTTTGAGGAGAGCTGTCCCTTACACCCTGTATATATTCTATAAGTAAAAATGATACAAAAGTCCTAGAATATGTGCTCCAAAAATGCATAGTTTCGAAAATATCATCAATCATAATTAGGTTCATTCTATTTTTTATTGATAAATACGAGTAATTCATTTTTATTCATACCTATCATTCATAATTAAAGCTAACAAAAAGCGACGTTGTCATATCACGTCGTTGTCGTTTCACGTAAGGGTGTTTTACATTAATAATCGTGACTGTCGAATTATTTTGTATGAAAAATGCAAACAAAAAAAAAGATAATTGTAAAACAATTCATGTGCCATTTGATTCTTTGATATGGTCTCAATCATACCCTAGAGTTATGACATAAAAAAACACCTTGTATAAGCACCTAAAAGATTTCAAAAAACCAGTAAGTACCTACCTACTCAGAGAGATTCGAGAAATATTATGCCTGCGATATAACTATGTATTTAAATAACCAAAGGAATTCCTTAATCGATGATTTTAATTTATAATTTTATGAGCCTAAGATGCGAAATGGTTTGAAAAAGTGCTTGTATCAGATGACATGCGGATGTTCGCTTGTGGATACGTTATTTGACGTAGTATGAAGAGATTAGGAATGTATTGTAAGTACCTACTACTTTATACTTTTGAAGGTAGACCCATACTCAAATACTTACGAAGGTAGGTAGGTAGGCACCATAATTTATGGTCGATATTTGACATCTGGCCAAATCATAAATATTAAGTTCCGGGTTCCGGATCTAGAAAACTATTGTAGAGTAGATACGGCTGATAAGTCTGTAATTTAAGTGATAAGTGACCAATACTTAAAAAGCCAGTGACTCCAGCCAAGGAGTTCCGTTATGAAATAGGTCTACGGCGTAAGAGATAGTTAAATAAAATGCAATAACAAGCGAAATTACGTCAGATAACATCCTGAACCCAATCACACGCTCGTGAATGCGTATTGTGCGTCGAGATGGTCTAATTATGGCGGATCTCGCGTTTTTGTGCGCATTCCTAACGCACAATTAGTATTCCGTACCTCTTACGACGCTAACTCACTGCTAAAACTAACAACACTCATCCGGGTTAAATTCACCAGTAAAAGCTTTAAGGCCATTCAAATATCATGGGCATTTATCTATTGATCCTGTTCATAAGGATACCATACATAAAGAAGCTTCATCTAACGTAACAATGCACAACAAAAATAGAACTTTTAATTGCGTCTCCAGTCACGAAAAATTATTGATATTCGAAATGTTAATGGCCAAATAAATCCACCTTTATAAGAAATTACTTATACATTACCATTATGAAAATAATCTTGATGGTCTTTAAAACTTTGATAAGTAAACTTTATCAACCAATTAAGTAGGAACAGTGACACGAACTGACATAATTTGCACATTTAGACGTAAAATGAATTCCTAAAGATAAAACTTTGGACATTATAATTATATTTGAATTAGATTTCCTAGCGGGGGGTGCATGCTGAAGGTCAAATGAGACAGTTCGAACCGACACGATTTGCGAGATATTTAACTTATTTTTTTCTCACCAATGTTACATCCGTCAAGAATCGAGTAGGTACCTATTATAAATAAAATATGTCTGTCTGTCGAACGATATATGATAAGGAACTGTCAATCCTACTCTTCCTTAGAAAGCTGCGGCCTCTTGTGCTTATTAAAACCATCTGTAACGAAACTATGTGGACAGTAGCAAGATCAAGACCTACTGAAACTGTTGCAGGAGATGATAACCTTGATTGTGTAGGTACGTAGGCGAACGTTCCTGGTCGACCACTCTTCAACCTTGCTACTAAGGGAATAAGGGCGAAAAGCTGGCGACCGGGAACGTTCGCGGTTGACCTACTGTCAGCCTATCGACGAAACCAGTGTTGAAGTCCCCAAAGTCAGATTAAAGACGTCAAGGAGTAACGGGTTTTGCGATGCAACTTGGAGACTCCCATGTCAAGCAGTGGATTGAGTCAGTCCAAGTTGATTGAATACCTTATAAGTAATAGTCACTGATTAATTCCGGGCCTTAATGTGATGATTAAGTGGGGCTAGCTAGGCTGCCTCGACAAAAGAGCTACTGGACAGGGACCATTTACGCAAACTATGTCTTTTTTCCTCTTCGGTTCTTTGTGCCCGAAAACCTGCTATCTAAGCGACATCTGCGCTTCCACAATGACTGTAACCGTTGCGAAGTTATGGACCAACAAAATTTTAATTGTCGTAGGTGCGATCGACTCGAAGAAGAATTAGATGGACTAGTAATGGCCACGTTAAGGCAGGAAATCTGTCTAATCCAGATTTGAATTGAGAACTGTCGTCTGTCTCTCCCTCTACCTACCAAAAGGTTACGCGGCACAGATGACCAACCGTCACTACAAATAAATGCTATTGATTTAATTAAAGTATTTTAAATGGAAAATTGAGCAAACCGTCTGCTCAAATTAGCCGAAATATCAAGGTCGGTTAGGTAATTAGCAAATAATGAAAAAGGAAATGTTCTAATTAGGTACAAGATTCTCGTGTTTGCTCTTTGCTATTCTATAAGGCAATCGATGTTTATCGAACAGAGCTGTTTTGCAATATTGATGTTAGTATTCAATAAATTATATTACCATCATTATCTCACGTGCTGCTTCTGTTATTAACTTCAAGGGTTCAGGTAAATTACTAACAATAAGATTTCCTCAAGCATGCCAATCGAATTAATCATCATATTTATTGAAAAAGTCGTCAATTAGAGATGTTCCGCATTGCTATCGCAGGTATTCACATACACTGGTCTCTTTATTATTTACATACTTAATTCTCAATTAATGAGGTTTATGTGTACTATTTATATTCTGCCTAATAAGTTTGTATACGTAGTTTTAATTGAAGTGACTCACTTCGTGCTTCCGTAGTGCAACGGAGCCGGATGTTGACGTCACTGCCAATAAAAAGTTAAATAAATATGGCGATTTTGGCGAGAACTCTTGTCGCAGTAGTGGCTAATAATAAGGTAAGTATAATATGTTGTTGTTAGTTGTATATATATTAAGAGCTCACTGCTAACCGGAACTTTTCATGCATGTTAGCGGTAATTAATGCGGCGGTGATTAATTGTTTCTGCTAAATCTGCGGAGCTTCGCAATTGCGTAACACACTAGGCCCACTTGTATGTTTAGTCGGGTTAAATGAATAAATGTAGAGTTTGTAAACTCCGAGATAAGTAACTAACATTTTAACTCTTATTACGCGTTGCACCACTAAAAAGTAACACCGGGATAGATAACCTGACAATAGTGATTTTTTAGTTGGTAACATTTCAGTTTAATCGACGAAACATAAAATAGGATTGCAGTGTCTATGGTCTGATCCGACCAAAGATGAATTAACGAACAAAGAACGGAAATTTTATACCCATCTCTTTTATACTACGTTACGATACGTAGGTAATACTTTCTTGTCTTTAAATTTTAGAACATGACATTTCATTTTATTAGATTATTTGTGGTTTCCATGGAGACTTAGTTTATTGAGCTCAGGAAAGTAAGACAATACACTGACGTTGATACAGCTCGGTTAGTCTATTTTAGTTATTTTCATAGCTATAACGCTACGGTATTCTATTGTAGGGCAAAGCCGCTGATATTCAAAATATATTTGTTCTTCAAAAACAAGCTGTTCGAGCAATTTACCAACCAGGTGCCAGAGTTTCTCTGAGAGATTTTTTTACAGATACTGGTATCCTCACGGTGGCATCACAATTCATCTTCGCCAACATCTTATATATTAGGCAAAATATACCATTATACACTAAAAACAGTGATATTCACAATATTAACACCAGAAACAAGGACAAATTACGCGCTCCGTTTCACCGGCTTCATAAGATTCATAACTCATTTGTTGGGCTTAGCCTATATAACAAGCTACCCTCTTCCTTGCTAGATTTGCCCTTTAATGCGTTTAAAGCTAAAGTAAAATCCAATCTTTGTTCAAAGGCATACTAGGTATAATATTTATCAACGACTGCTTAAACGATAAGAATAGTTGGTCGCTGTGATTAACTCAAGACAATGTTTATGGCTTTTCTCTAGAATTAGCTTCTCTACTGACAGGGTATATGAGTTCATATAATTGTTTATTTTATTTGACTATACTAGCTGTTCCCCACGACTTCGTTCGCGTGGAAGTCGTAAGATAAACTAAAATAACAGTCACATCTTAATAAAACTTCCTCGTCCCCCGACCCGTCGCGTTGCACCGCCCGCCCGCGCTATCACTTCAATTCAAATTTTGTTCATAATTTCAAGGGTTTTCTGTTTTCTGTCTGTCTGACTGTCAAACAGACAGACAGACAAACATGTTAAAAATTGCTTTTTGTTATAAGAACCGTTTATACTTTCCTATGCATTAAGAAAAAAGTTGTTATTTTGACATTACAAACAGACTCTTCAATTTTATTTATTTGTATAGATAATTCAATTAATTTAAATTTTATTTTCGTTTATTATTGACTTACTATTCCACAAAATTACCAGTATTAGCTTACCGGCGTTCCTGTCCTCTGTCCACAGCACTGAAAAGTTGACCGAGAAAATTTTAGCCCCCTCTTTGGTTCACTCAGAAGTGCCGTGCTTTACCGACGCAGTGAACGCCTGGAAAGTGGCTTGCCCGGATACAGATCGGCCCTTGAACCCATCTACCCAGAGGCAGTGGTACGGAATAATCTTATTAATACGACCACCAATACTGCTGAGCGTGCCCGCCTGCTGGCTGTGGGTGAGTTCCAGTCGGGCCTCTGCTTTCAGGCTTCAGGCGTCACCCAACATAAGCACTATGCTGGGTGACACCACCTTGCGGCTCGCTACAAGTCTGCGTCTGGGCGCTCCTTGCGGGGCCCCTCATCACTGTCAGTGCGGTGAAGCAGTCGACCGCCTCGGACACCATGGTCTTTCCTGCAGCAAGAGCGCTGGTCAGTTTGCACGGCACGCCAACATTAATGACATCATCCGTCGGGCTCTTGTCACCGCCCCGGTGTACCAGCTATTTTAGAACTCAATGGCTTGGCACGCGACGATGTGAAGAGACCAGACGGAATGACCATAATGCCTTCGAAGGTAGGTAGGTCTTTGGTGTGGGATGCAACGTGTGTCGACACCCTTGCGCCATCCCATCTTCCTAGCACGGCGGGCTGTGCTGGGGTGGCTGCTGCGGGTGCGGATAACCTCAAACGGCGCAAATACTCCAATCTTATTGGGACTTACCAATATAATATTCGAGCTGTTTGGGGTTGAAACACTAGGGCCATGGGGTCTGAGTGCTCACTTAGCTTTTCGAGACATTGCCAGGCGGTTGGTCGACTCTACGTGACCAGAGGGTTGGCCTATTTTTTGGCCAAAGAATCAGCATTGCCATACAACGTGGCATTGCTGCCAGCCTTTGGGGCACTTTCCTGTTGACAGCAATGTGGACGAATTTTTTGATGCCCTCTGATTATTTCCCCTCCTTTTTTATATACGAGTACTTGTACATATTATTATTTTAAGACTGTTCGCTTTTAAATTATGTAAATATTATTCTTATCTTAAGTACTGTTCAATAAATAAAATCTTATTGACTTGATCTACTCATTATAGGGGGATTTTTATGACTTGTATTGCAATATGTGGTTACTTAGCGACCTCGACAACTGATCATATTATTCTTGCCTGAGCAACCGGCAGCAAGTTCGTCATGCTCCCTTAGATGTCACTGCTTGCGGTAGCGTCGGGGGTCGGGTTGCCTCCTTCCCTCAAATATGGCGAGGGGGGTAATGGCTGATCTTTGCGTTATGCTCGTGAACAGGTGCTGCTTGTGGTGACTGGTCGTCTTGCTGACCATGGTGTTTGTTATTGTTATTAGTAATTAACTACTTATTTATTTTACTTCGATGTGACTTCATTTGTGACTTCGAGTTACAGCTATTTAAATAGCTTAATAGCTATGTGTAAGCGAGCACGCCCTTTATGCCTGGAGGCTTTTATTTAGGTATAAAGTTCTTTTACGTTTTTAGTTTTTAATTTTTATTTCTGCTGGAGTATAGTTTCGATGTTTTTTTCATTATATTGGTATATTGGCGTGTGCTAGCTGACATATGGCAAATAATTTTATTTAATATTTTTGTGTGTTGCGTAATTTAAATAATTTTGCATACTATTGTATTAATCATTTTTTTCTAACTAAACAGACAGCTGTGCTGCTGGGGAGTTTGTTGCGCCACTTCTTCTTCCCAGCTAAGGCACTAGGAAGTGGTGAAGGGCGGGCGTTATGGGGGACTGTCTTGTGTAATGTTTGACGTTCGAAATGTGATGCTTCTCAGCCTAGTTTGAATAAAAGACTTTTGATTTAAGAGCGGTGAACGGTCACACAACATCGGCTATCCAAATACCTACGGAGCGTTTTTTGACACCTTAATTTCAAATACTTGTGAAAATTACAGATTTTCATGACGGCTGCTTTAATATTCCGCATTCCTAGGAAACCAAACCTATACAAGATGTAACATAATTAACACACAACCTCTTAAAGGGTCATTGTACTCATCATTATGAACAACTTTTACTATGGGACCAAACCTGAAATCGCAAAAAAATCAGCTGTTCCCTACATTTATGTTCGTATAACTCGTCAAAATGTAGGGAGCAGCTGATTTTTTTTCGCGATTTCAGGTTTGGTCCCATAGTAAAAGTTGTTCATAATGATGAGTATAGTGACCCCTTAAGAGGTTGTGCGTTATTTATGTTACATCTTGTGTGTACATAATTTATTGTTTGACGCACGATCGCCGAATTCGATTAGTAGTAAATTGGAGCAAACTCATACAGTTTGGAGCAAGCCATACAAGGAAGCTAGAGTCGTTCAAATGACGTATGAAACATAAAATTATACTGTCTTTTACCGAAAAAAGAAATCCGATGACGTTGATTATCCTAATTTTCTTAGTGTTATTAATTGAATCGTGGTTGGCGAAATATTAATTGTATTTCATTGAAATAGTTTTACCTACCTGAACTAATTTCAGACAAAAGTTAAAAAAAAAAAAAAACGCTTGGATTTGTGCCATGTCCTACCAAATAAACATTTCTTGGAAGCCTGTGAGGCTGTTAATAATTAGCAATGAGAATTTCCAACTCCATCTGATGGTCTTACCGGCACAACCCAGTTCAGCGAAATGTGGTCAGTTATTCAATCAGTCGATTATTTTTGCATGGTTTTTTTTTTGAAGCAGCTTTTGCTTCAGGTAAGTATCTAATTAAGTAATTATGTACCTTAGGAACAGTTTTCAGAAATCAGAGGTTCTTACTACCGCATACCGTAAGCTACACGGTAAGAAAGAGATTTGATCGTTCTCAAACTGGATGAAACGAAATTTAAATCTTCTATAAAACGCACACTATGCAGCCCAGCATATTATAAGTTGGGGTGGGGGATCGCTGACAAAAATGCTTGGCTCAATGCTGGTCCTGCTCCAAAAGGGCGCAGAAACTAATTGATTAGCATTCGAAAATATTGTTGGAGCTGCTGAAGATTGTAAATACTATATTTACATTATAAAGATTCAATCTCTTAGTATTGTATAATTGCATAGCACATGTGTGAGCACTATGTACCTACTATAAAGCTACCATTGGCTGGGTACGTCTTTCATTGACTTGAATTTGCCCTGGCGACTGAGAGTATGCCATGCTCACTCAAATGTCTCGCTGATGGTGGCGCGTGTGTTGGATCATTAAGTTCCCTTCAAAATGGTTGAGCTGAATGGTGCTGAACCATGCGTCATGTTCGTGAACGGGCGCCGTCAGTAGGGACTGGTCATCTCTTAGCTGCCACGGCTTATTTTAATTTTTGAATCGTTTTTGGTTTTTATCTTTTTGTTGCGGACGCTTTTGGCGTGCACGTCTTTCTACATTGTTCTCACATACTTAATTTCAACATGAATGATGTAACCAATATTTTGTAACAATATTTTGATTTAAAAGAGTGTCCGTGGAGTTTCTTGCCCGTTCTTCTCCATATAGATCTACGTTTTGGAATGGGCAACTAGCTTCAACTTTCTGACTAACTGACCGACTCTTTGACAATTCAAAAGTGCCTGTAATTGGTTTATTTGAAATAAATGCTTTGAGTTTGAGTGAGAACAAAACTTGCCTAGATACTTCGAGTAGGTAATTGATAGTAGGTACCTAGTTGGACCTATCACAAAGGCAGGCCTAGGTATCAATGTACAATTACCTTGTGAGATTATGAAGTAAGTGAGAGTTCAATATCAGTCACATGTTATTAAAGTCACTTCATTACACATTATAGTATGTAACACAAAGTTAGGTTAGAAATACACAAAGCGATCTTGACACTGTTGTGTGGCCTCAGCCTAACAATACAATCAAACTCTCTGGTTATTATTATTGCATTGAAATATGCATAGATATCCTTATCTACTTACTTTTTTTTAGTTCTCGTGAATATAATCTACAAAATGACGCTGTTAGGCCAACCTGGGACACAACAATGACGTTTTTCAGAAGGCAAATAACCTGAACTTTTTAATAATAAACAAATAATAATAAACATTTACATTTACATTATTTTCGCATTTTAATTAACATATTTCCTTTTTTTTTATTAATTTCTACTTCGATTAAAATTGAGTTATTATAAACGCTAAAAAACCGGCCCAGTGCGTGTCGGACCACGTACAATGAAGCGCACAGTGTGATAAGATCCCGGAATTTGTGTCATCGTGTTTTTATTGAGTTAATCGATAGAGTCTACAATTCCGACGATTAGAGTAAAACTCCGGGTTCGCTAAGACTTGTACTTTTTTTTTTAAAAAATGTGAAAGTTTCGCAATATCCGACTCTTGAAAAACGAAAAAAAAATCATTATAATTTAATGGAAGTACTTATTCCAGAATTTATTTATTTTATCGAGAAAAGGTATAATAGCCGACCGTTGTACCAATTCCTGTTGCTTTAGTATGAATGGGTCGAGAGATATGATTTTTTTTCTCATTTTTCGTTTTCATTTTTTTATTCATCTAAACCGCAGTAGTAGGTGGCCATTCCTACATCAAAAAATTGCTGATACTTTCTTTTATGTGTAGTATTAATTCCAAAACCAAACTCATTGGGTTCCAGGAGTTATTGGAAATTCAAAATTTTCCTTAGGGTTGTCACTTTCATGTATCCGAAAAAAAACCAACACGAATATATTTTATTTGAAAAAAAAATGTGTTTTAATTTTTATCTAATAGATATTTATATAATATCTAATAGAGTTGGCTATTCGAAAGGAAAATGTATATGAATTTTAAAATATTATGTGGGCTAACCGAACTAAAATTCATCGTCATTGTTAGTTACAATTAATTCAACATGTGAATAATCATCGATGGCTAGATTTTGTTCATTAACAGGTCTCAACAAAGACAATGCGGCCGGTGGCAATGGGATTTTTTTTAGCCTTTTTTTTTCTCTCTAAGAGGTTGTAATCAGAGATAATGGGATCCGATGAGACTAAAGCTCTGTGAAAAAGGTCAAACATAGTTGCTTCACGAGATTTTTTTCTGGTATGGTGCTCTCTGTCAAACCTCCAAAATTTGTTGCGTGACTCAGCCGCTTGTTCAGAGAGCATGCCAATAGGTAAATTTGATTTTTCTATAATTTTCGACCCATGTACTAAAATTTTGTGAAGCGTGATAGTCATAGGATGCCATCCATACTTCGCAACATATTTGTATGCCAACTCTTTGCAAAAAGTTGCGAATTTTTCAAAGTCAATTGGCAGGTTACTAGACAAAACTGTTAAAATAACATATAATCCATCTAATAGCCACTGTTCAATGTTCAGAATGTGTGCAAAAGTTCCTCGGTTTCTATCAGAAAGAGCAGTGCGTGCAGTGTTTCCGTCGTTAGTGGTCCCTGAAGTTGGACGGACAACATCTACCAAAAGTCCCATTTCTTCTCTGATTTTAGCCTGGATTATTTTTTTACGGTCCTCGACTAATCGGCTCTCTTCTGACCTTTGAGGGATCCTCCATTTTTTAACCTCTACTTTATATCCCAGGTTTAATAAAAATTCTAAGGCCCTTATCCAAGAATGAAGTGGACTTATGCCATGCACCAAACGTTCTTCTATTACTGGTTTGGAGAATGCTAACTCTAAATTGTTGAATTGCGATGAGGTCAAATCGCAATATGGGCAACGTAACTGAGATGGCGTACAAAGAATTGCATTCAGGACTTTCCCATCAATAGCTGCACAGTATAATTCATATTCAACAACTTTTATTGTATGCCCTCTCGAGGTTTCAGTTATAATGGGGGTAAGATTTTGTATTTGATCCTGAATAGACTGTTTCTCCCAAATAATTAATTCTTTCGTTTCTTTTTTATACTGCAAGTGTAACGGTCTACAGTAACGAAAAGATGACGGTGCAGGGTTTACCCAAATAACATCATTGCTGTCTTTAGTTACAACCTGCAATGGCGTAAATGTCGTCGCAAAAAGACTATTTTCGTCACCTTCTGCATCTGAGAATGATTGTTTATATAAAGATTGCCCAGTGCTTCCATCAAAGCCCCAGTTACCCCTTAAAATGCAATCTACTGCTTGAATGCTTTTTTTGGTACAATAGTTGATGAGGACTTCATCACATAATTTAATCACCTGAGTAAAAGTGTGGTTGACTAAACTTTGAAAAGGCACAGATGCTTCTCTTTCAGACACCTGCACCTGGTCAGGATAACATGTTTTTTTAGCCTCTTGAATTTTATTATACGGGGGGTATGCATCAAATCCACGTCTTTTAAGATCTAATCGAATTGCACTGTATGTTTCGACAGACATATTTCTATCAGTTATCATAGCCAGAGCTTCGACAGGTGTGCATGGTTCTGGAGATGTCTGAACTTTTTTAAGAATTTCTGTTGGAGCAGTCTCAGATTCTAGACAGAGACATAATAGTGTCTCTAAATCTTAGCAGATGAATGTGGCAGATTTTGTCCTCCGATTTTAATAGATTGTACAAACGCTTGTATTTTCTGGCCATTTGGTTCGTTGTCTAAGGCTTCCGAAAGTTTTCGCTTAGATCTATATTGTTGGCTTCTGCTTAAAGCCATAAACCTCTTGGATTTCGGAGAAAAGAGAGATTCGTTATTAGAAACCGTTGCTGATGAAGTTTCATCATTATCAAGGACTGATATCAAATGACCACTAACAAGAGTACCACTAAGCCAATCTCGTTTTGTTTTAATAAAATAGGACTCATTAAACTTACAACGCTTAAAGTAATCTTGACTCTTTGATAAAAACCGTGAAAGTGTTTGTTTCAACTCCTCGTCAGTTTGTGAAAGTTGATATTCAGAGCCAAAATAATTGACAACCATACTCAATCGTTCGGAAAGCGGCAGCTCCTTTGCTTTACCCTTAAACAGCTTAAAGGCTTCCATTCGAGTTAGTATTTTTGTACCAGAAGAATGTCCTTCACGGTGATCTGTCTGTTGATACGCATAGTTAGGGCTCTGTTGGTTAGTTAAAAACATCTCGTCGTCTGAATCGGTGTCAGTTGGCAATGCTATAGTCGTCTGTGTTGAAATTCCAGGTTTATTTGTTGGTTTTTGATTAGTTTCCATTGTTGTTCCCACGAGTAGGGTCGATAGAAGGTCCACCCCCGGGTGACGCCCATTCCGGGGGTAAGGCTACATACTACGGAGGTCGCCAGATATCCGTAGGGTTTAAACGACTTCGCTGTCGGGTTTTATAGAGTGTTCCTTCTCGCGGGTCGGCCAGTTAAGGCAAGCCCCCCGGCCGTAGTTGTGCACGACGTACCTCAGTCACGCCTTACTGAGGTTGTTGAAGTGCAGAGTACGGTTACGGTATAAAGGTTAACTGGCGCTCAGTCCCCTGAAATTGTTCCAACTCCAGATGGAACAACCATTGATTTTGCTTTATAGCAAAACCTATACTTTAATAAATATAGTTACATATTGTATATAAATAATGTGTAGTCAACGTAAATAATTTAAGCAGGGGCGCATTCTCAGCGTAATATATATGAAAAATCAATACAATTGATGTAAATACATGAGGAAAATTTACTTAAAATAATTAGATAGGTATATAATTCACGTAGATAAAAAAAATACAAAATAAATTATTGTAAAGAATTGTTATAAATCAAAAAATATAATTAAATTGATTTAAAAGAATAATACATGATGAAAATTTATTTAAAATAATTAGATAGGTATATAATTCATGTAGATAAAAAAAAATACAAAATAAATTATTGTAAAGAATTGTTATAAATCAAAAAATATAATAAAATTGATTTAAAAGAATTGTAAAATATAAAAATACACTAAAATTGATTCAAAATAAGTTGTAAAATCAAAAAGTAAAACAAAATTGATTTAAAAGAATTGTAAAATTGATAATAAAAAGAACTAAATTGACTAAAAATATTTAAAAAATTGTAAAAAAAAATTGATATTTTGATTACTCATGTTAAATGTTGATTGATATACTTATGAGCAGTGATCGGAGTAGGTAGAGCTATTTTTTGTACTTGCGATACGTTATCCTAATATGGACACTCCCGGAATCCCGGGATTTGAAATATATATTATTAAATAAGCTAGAAATTACTTTGTAATAAGCTATTCACATCTTTTTAAAATTAAATCTATTTTTAATCGCGATTAAAAAGGTGTGGAATAAATTTAGATGTCATGAACATTCACACCAACACCTTGACTTCAGGTGCAAAAAGAGTACTGTCTTTTTTTTCTTCTTTTGATTATATCTTGAAAATGGTGTGTCCTATTGCAAAAATAATGAAAATTTCGACCCCCTTTATATAACCCATAAACCCCTAAAACTCAACATGTAGGTAACCATTTTTCATATTTTCCATACAAAAAGTGAAAGTTCTATATAAAACACGTTGACGCTGGCCCCCCCCCCGCGCGACACGGGGTAGGGCAAACAAGTACCACGTGGATTCACGATTGTCAAATACGATTTTAGTTGGGTCAAAATTATTTTTAATTTTAGTTTTTTTTTTCAGCTTAGCTTTAAGATTGTCATAGCCAAAAGTAAGGAATTCTAGTGATAGTTTTCATAGTTTAGTTCGGTGAAAAGGAATCGGCACCATTGTGGAAAAACAATTTAAATACTGTAGAAAGGGACAAAAACAGGTGCGTTCGTCTAGCGGCGCAGCCCGCTATTGTATTCTTTTGTTTCCACTAGTCATGTTGCGGGTTACACCTGAGCGGCAACATCGCGCGTGTGCACATTGGAAATTAGCAACGCGTCGCTGACGTTAGTTTGACAACGTCGTGCGCTCACTGTCAGTACATAAGACAAGCTTTCTTTTGACCGTATTAACAAAAAAACAATTAATTTATCGAATTCCGGAGTTTCAGTTAGAATCCCGGGGAATGCCCATATTAACATCAACGTTTGCGGTCATTGAACCAAAACAGCTCTACCTACTCCGACCATTGCTTATGAGACATCGGAAAAGATTTTCTTCTATTTACTAATAGTTGAGTCTTTTGAGTTAGAATTTATAGGCGGTTTCCAAAAAAAGGTGTATCAGTCAACATGATACCAATTTCTCCATTTGTTTTTTAATTTTTTTTATAAAATTACTCAATCTTTGCCATCTAAGCCACAAAATAATGATATCTTGTTATGGTCGTGATAAGGAAGCTAAAACTTAATAAAAATTAACAAATTATGTTTTGGTTGATGTGGCAGCCCTAAGTGCGGATATTTCGGATATTACTAAAATGTCCAATAACTCCTGGAACCCAACGAGTTTGGTTTTGGAATTAATACTACACATAATAGAAAGTATCAGCAATTTTTTGATGTAGGAGTGACCACCTACTACTGCGGTTTAGATGAATAAAAAAATGAAAACGAAAAATGAAAAAAAAAATCATATCTCTCGACCCATTCATACTAAAGCAACAGGAATTGGAAGAACGGTCGGCTATTATACCTTTTCTCGATAAAATAAATAAATTCTGGAATAAATACTTCCATTAAATTATAACGATTTTTTTTTCGTTTTTCAAGAGTCGGATATTGCGAAACTTTGACATTTAAAAAAAAAAAAGTACAAGTCTTAGCGAACCCGGAGTTTTACTCTAATCGTCGGAATTGTAGACTCTATCGATTAACTCAATAAAAACACGATGACACAAAATCCGGGATCTTATCACACTGTGAAGCGTTCTGTAGTTGGGATGAATTTATCGCAAGAACAAACTTAACATTGTAGCTGAAAAACATGTTCTCTCATACATTCCAATTGCAAATGTAAGTTGGTCGACTATTACTCGTTAACTTGTAAAGCTTACTTAGCAGTGATAGTTTTCCTTGTAACTTCGTTATATGTACTATTGCAGTGAATTTTTTCACATACCCAAAAACAACCAATTAGCTGGGACAGTTGGCTCTTTAAAGCTAAATAATTCCCAAACGGATCCCCGAATCGAGGTTTTCACACATCTGCAATACCTATTTTTTAACGGCCTATCCAACTACCCTCCACACTATGGGATAGACTAGAAAGAAAAGTCATCCCCACTTTACGTGTAGGGGGAGGCACACCAAACAAATTTTTTTTTCAAGATTACATTTTTTTACCACTTGGTCGGCGTGTTTAATATCCCCGTTTAATATACCCGTGCCAAATTACAGCTTTCTAGTACTAAGAGTCTCTGACCTAAGTCGCGGACAGACAGGCTTTGCAACGATCTACACTTGTTAGTGTTGAGTGTCGCAAAGGTGAACTGTTGAAAAACATCATCTGCCTAGCCTGTTCCCAACTATATTGGGAGCGGCTTCCAGTCAAACCGGATGCAGCTGAATACCAGTATTTTACATGGAACGACTGCCTATCTGACCTCCACAACCCTTTATTATATGTTGTAAAACATACAATAATAAAGAACATTTTGGAATGACTCGGGGTAGTAAGATAGGTCATTACAGCGGTTTTCTTCACTAGTTTAGAACCTGCTAAAGAAAACCGTGAAAATAGGTACCATCGCGGAAATTTGCGGTGAACCACTCTTCGACCTTATTACTGAGGTAATAAAGTTGAAAAGTGGTTTCCCGCAAATATCCGCGATGGTACCTATTAGAACTTATTCCTTCATTTCTGAAGTCTTTCGACTTACAGCTCTTACAGTTAATATTGATGGTAGAGAACTATCAAAAACGTTCGGAATATTGCAGCTTAAATAATTTAAATTAATAATAATTTAAATTAATATAATTTGAAACCTCGGAACTGACTTTTTCGGGCATAACGCTTTTTCGTTACGTGACGATTTCTACCTAGTCAACTTCTATCGTAAGCCGCGCGTTCCAATAAAAACAAAGCTGGCAGATAATATTTCATTTCAGTAACATTGTTGAAGAATGTAGGAGATTCCTGACTCCACTAACCTCTATTACCGCTCTACCTAGTACTTAGTAAGTAGGTACCATCGCGGACATTTTACACCGCAAAAGTCCGCGATGGTACGTTGGATCTGAGTGAGCTTTCAGCTCACTCATGGTAAGGTTATCGTTAATATGTAAATCACGGTCATCAGCATATTTATGTACTACATAAATACCGGCAATATCTATTGATGGTAAAATGATGGAAAATAATCAACGCAACCGATGTGCACAAGCATAAAATATTATTCAAATTACACGCTAAGAGGTTCCCTTCTGATTAAATAATTTCAAAGTTAATTCTCATGACCTCAAATAGCGGACTGAGGTAGAACTAGGTATGTTATAATATATTTCGGTATTCATAAAAAAATATGGGTACCGGTTTCATATAGATCTACACAAACAATTAATAATTATAATTTATGGCCGAAACTTGTGTTTACATGTGAAGACGTTTATGTTATTTTACAAATTAATTAATTATAGTGATATCTACGTCCTGTTGCGTCCGTGTGTACGTACTTTAAAATTAATTTTTTTGAATCGTCTTTTTTCAATGTTATGTTTATACATTTTTTTAAAAATTGTTACTTACAAACATATCAAGTTAGGTATTTCCAGTTCCACCGATCATCAACATAACAAAAACAATATATGTAATGGTAAAAAGTTAGGTAATGACATTATAGTGCTAAAAAAACCCAGTAAGCGCAATTTAGTAACATAATAGTTACAACAGAAGTTAACATTAAGCAGGTAGGTACAGCAAAAATGGCTCTTAGGTACAAAATGTGTCCTCTTTCTCTGCTTATAAACTACGATAGTTTTCCGAGGTGGTAGATAGAAAACTAAGGATGATATAAGCGGTTTTCATAACAGGATAGGTCCACCGGATTATAAGTGCATCATAATTAGTAAACAAATATTCTATTCGGATAGTGCGAAACTTCATTAGTCAGTTCTTCCATAGTTAATTGATTACTTCTATGTTTCAGCAACGTAGGGTACATTATTATGTACCCAATGTTGCTGAAACCTAACGTTTGTAACCTAGCATACCAATATGTGTGTTTAACGTAGGAACACAGGCGCGTCAAGACCAAACAAACGGTAGAAATCGATATGGCGTAGGCGCTACACAACAAAATAAGAAAGAAAAGAAAAGAAGAATTTTTGCTATTTGTTTCAAGAAGACGTCACTTATCTGTTGTTTTGTAGAAACGAGAAACAATCGCTGCATGTTCAATGTTGAAACTATTTTTAAATTTGCTTGAGTGATCGAATGCAATCAGTCTTTTTTCTGCCAGCCTGCAAGATGTAAGGTTCCCTTTTGGAGATAACCTTTACATGTATCTATATGTGAAAATTAAAACCTATTTAGATAGGTTTTAATTTCCAAGAAAACTGAAATAAAGTAACAAAACAATGTACTTAGGGACTTATTCTCAGTGAATAAATTCTCAGTGTATAATCAGTGAATAAATATCATAAATATTTATTCACTCAACTCGATAACAGCTCGTCGCAGTCGAAGCCAATCATGAATGAATCTGTATCTATTAGTTGCACGTGAACTTGAACTTTATTAATAGCTTAGTCTTACTTGTAGAGTTGTTACAAAGTAAGAACTTAATACCTTGGACATAAATACATGATATTATATCTTGAGTACGTATCTAAGTTAGGTAGTGTTAGTTTTAAATGCACCACTCAAAGTCTAACTACTTTGAGTTGGCGACTTTGGTGTTCTATTTTTTGACAAATAATTAGGTTAGTCGGCTAAAAATAATGCTCAGCTCAACTCAGATACTCAGAACTGAGGCTACTGAAAATGCCAAGAAAAATACAACTTTTCCCTGCATTCTACCCGACTCAATGAAAAACGATTATTATCTTGTGGAGGACAGATAGGCCGTCGTTATTTAAGGTGACGATAACCGACTTTTAATGATTTCAAACTGAAATCACGTATAAACGAGTGGTGTTAATGATTTGGAAAAATATATGTCAAATTAGAGCATTTTATAATAGTTTAATATGTGAATATTTTAGATTATGTTTATATTACATAGTGTAATTACGTTGTAAAGGTATGTCTAACGCGGATAAAAAGCAGAGAACGCAAAACTATCAAGCGTATTTTTATGAAATCTTCACCATTTTAAAGATAATTTAATTATTTATTTTTTAGTATACGTGTTTTAATTAAAATACCTTTTCTTTTATGTATAATAAATTAATAATGCGTGTAATTTGGGACAACGCTCCTTGATGGGCGCGTCCTATTACTGGGTAGATGTACGACGCGTTGCGTGAGCTCAGCACAGAACAAGCAAGCTATCTCAAAGCCGCTGGCATTTATCTGCGTCATAAACCTACTCTAACAGAACTCTTCTTAACTTAACTCTTGGGGATTTGATTTTTGATTACCGATGGATTACATTTTTTACAGTGTGATTTTAGTCTCAATATGTCAAAAATACTTACAATTTCCCTTCATTTGATTGTCGCTGAGATGAGATTGCAACTAGATTATGAACGTTTTTAATTACGGGAATTGGGCTTCAGATGTTAAATTTTGGAAATCGTTAGATTCAATCGCGTAACGAAGACGTAATAAAAGCATCACTCTTTTACAATCAGTAAGTATATATTAGGTATATACAGGGTGTAAGGGACAGGCCTCCGCAGACTGATGGGGTGAATTCAATATATCGTACTAAGATGACCGGTACATGAAATTATTTCAGGAAAGTTATGGGAATCCAATAAACCTGATTTGTTTTATTACCTGACACGCAATGTATCGTTACCGTGGCAAGACGCACGTAGCGAACGGTAGCGCAGCGAGCCTTCGGCCGCCGAGTTTTGCAACATCCGTCGCTGATTTTTTTTATTTTAGCTGTTTTATTTATATAAATGGAGGGCTGCGTACAGAGAATGTAATTTTACATTGAAATAAAGGAATAATAACTGAAAATACGATAAAAATATGAACATTTTCCTGAGAATATTTCCGATTGAATACAATTCAACATATGGAGCTGAATGCACCCTGTTAGTTGCGGAGGGCTGTCCCTTACACCCTGTATACTTACTTTACGTAGCAACTCAACAGTTACGATAGTAAGCTTCATTATTCCGTATTAGTGATAGTTACTATGGGAAATATGCCACGTCACCTACCTATGTGTCTACTTATATTCCATTCCAAGATCCGAGCCGAGAAGAACCGAGAGCCGTCAAGCTTTGGCATTGCTACATTAAGTTCAAAAGTTCAAAGTATTGTTGACCTGGAGGTGGCGTAGCGGATAGATTAGAGAGGGCAGCTTTGAATCGATAATGAAGAGATTGTTAGACCAGCTATCTATAGATTCTATAGTATCTTGACGAAAGACATTAGTTTTTAACCGACTTCAAAAAAGGGGGAAGTTCTCAATTCGATTGTATTTTTTCATTTCTTTTAAATGTTTGTTACCTCAGAACTCCGTCATTTTTAAACCGATTTGAAAAATTCTTTTTTTATTTGAAAGGATATACTTTCAGATTTGTCCCATGGATATACTTTCAGATTTGTCCCATATAAATTAGGTCAAGTTGTGGTGAGCTGTTTTTGAGTTAGCATCAGTAATACGTTTTTTTTTTCACTTAGTGTGTATATTGATGATATGTCATAATAATTTCCTGTCACTGTTATTTACATTGCAAGTAGTGGTAAACGACTTTGTGTGGGGTAGGTACCACAACTAAAAAGTGAAAATTAAAAACTTTTTTGCAAAAAAACAACCGACTTCCAAAAAAAATCACTACAAAGTGAAAAATAACTTTAATTTCGGATTTATTCCGGTCTAATACCAACAAACTAATACCACTGGTATTTGTTTGAACTCATATTTATTTGCTATTCCGAACGGATACCACTTGTTGTTACCACAAGTTGTTGGTATTCGTTCGCACATTAAATTTAATTATTTAAAGTGAGGTATCCGTTCGGAATAGAAAATAAATATGAGTTCAAACAAATACCAGTGTATTAGTTTGTTGGTATAAGACCGAAATAAATCAAATTTCGGAAGTCGGTGGCAAAAAACTAAAATACAGATCCAAAGACACCGACTTCCGAAATTAAAGTTATTTTTCACTTGGAGTGTTTTATTTTTTGGAAGTCGGTTGTTTTTTTTTTAATAGTAGAAAGATCTCAATGACCAACAGCAGGCAAAGAGAGATTTTATGCGCCTTCTTAGGGGTCAACTGCCAACTTTCATTAATGTTTTAATCATGAAGAGTATTAAGTACCTATTTCATTATGATTCAAAACGTTGATGGTAATGTTCTTCTTTTATATATTTGCGTCTTTTATTCGAGTTTTAGTGTCGTGTTGTATCAATATTATATTTTACATAATATTAAATACCTGTTTATTTATGTTATACCTATTTAGGAGTTATAACGGCCGCCGGGCGGTCTGCCTCTCACCTATGTTTATGACGTAACCCGATACGTGAAATATTTTCGGGGTCCTGTGCTAATATTGTGGTTGCCGAATCCATGTAAGTTTTATTCCTTTTTTTTTTCGATTAAATTGTGTTCAGATGTTAGCGTTTATCAATCACAAAGTAGGTATTTAACACGTTCGTGGACAGTACTATCTCACAGGTTGCAGCTACTGAGACACTACTTTTTTTCATACATTGCCCACGGGCGTAGTGTCACAACGCATGGTTAAAAAACCATGTGATATGACAGAACGGATATAGGCGTAAACGTCGTAAGGCGTTCTGTCACATAGAATATTATTATTTTGTAGGGATATGACAGACATGACAAAACTGATACGTCGACAGGCGTACTGTCGTATCACTTTTAGCTATCTAGACGCCTGTGGTCGGTACTGTCCACGAACGTGTTAAATTGTGTTTACGGAAGATAACTTTACTCCATTCAAACTGGAGCTAGACCACCACCTCTCAAAGCAGTATTATTGTAATCTTACTTCAGTGTGGGAAAGAGATACAGCTAGACATCCGTATAGCTCCATCTCTTTCTCACACTGAAGTAACTTTACAATAATACCGCTTTAAGAGGTGGTGGTTGGCCCCCTGATCAAAACAATTAAGACAGAAATTTTTCAGAAAATACTTGGTAGAATCATTTGTTGAACTGGATCGTATTTGGTTGGTACTTTTAGCATGATACAGTACTTTTGGGTAATACCTATGTGATTATACGTATGGAGTTGTAACTCCACGGAGTGATAATTACTACGTCACACTATATACGTATCGACACAGTAATTATCACTCCATAGTGTACACAGCAACGCTTTAATAAATAAATGCCGTATGACTATGACATTTTTATGATTGACGACTGGCTTTTTTACAGGACAGGCACGCCACTCTAACCAATCCTTGTAACTCCTGTAAGCTAAAATCTATATTGAAAACCACCCGTATTTAGGTAGGCACATCCCTGACCTGTCTAACCCTTCGAAGAATACCTACACTCGTAATAGAAATATCAATCTGCCGAGCCTTTTCCCAACTATGTTGGGGTCGGCTTCCAGTTTAACCGGATGCAGCTGAATACCAGTATTTTTCATGGAGCGACTGCCTATTTAACCTTCACAACCCAGTTACTGGGTAACACGATACCCCTTGGTAAGATTGGTTGTCAGACTTGCGCTTCTGACTACCGGTAACGACCTGTCTGATCTACAAATGACAGCCGGGACTAACGGCTTTTAACGTGCTTTCCGAGGCACGGAAGGGGGTCCCGATATGTGTATACGGGGATGGGTGACCGCTTCCATTACCAATGTGGTCTCCCATCCACGTGCCGACCGCGGTAAACGTAGCTTAACTTTCGATCGATCCGTGCGGCTGTTATTATTTAGCCACGAGACCCTCTATACATATACAAGGTGTAACATAAATAACGCACAACCTCTTAAGGGGTCATTGTACTCATCCTTATGAACAACTTTTACTAGCTTATAATCAGCTTTTCCCTAAATTTACTTTCGCTTATCTCGTCAAAATGTAGGGAACACCTACTACTGCCTACCTGCCTACTGCCTGTCTGCCTACTACCTGTTACTATGGTAACAGTTGTTCATAATGATGAGTACAATGACCCCTTAAGAGGTTAACAGTGATTAAAATTACACCTTGTATAAATTTTGTACAAATAGAAATATATATGGAATAGATGGTTGATCATGTTTTATCATTGTGCATTATTATTCCATAAATCGTGCTTCAGGGATGGGATATTTAGAAGGCTCCAAAACTTTAGGATGAGTAGGTACGTAGTTTTTTAAACCAGAAAATATAATAAATTTTGAGAATCATTGAATTTTAAAATGTATGTTTATAATCATTCATTTGAAACACAAGCTATTATTTTAATAGTGAGTGGATCGTTTTGACGTCATTTTGTAATAAATATATAATTACTACTAGATGAAAGTTTTTTTAATATGACATTCATTTTAGTTACAATAAAATATAGCAGTATTTTATTTCTTTAAATCATAAGATCCGGCTTGAAATTATCCGGAAGAAAACTGGAATTATCGACATATAGCTTGCAGAGTTAGCAAGCAAGCTGAAGTGGCATTGGGCCGGCCATATATGTTTGTCGAAGAAAGACAGACTAGATAACGTCTTTGGAGCAGACGAATCCAAGTGGAGACCAGCACCTATTGGCACAAGCGGCGTGTTACCCAGCTAGATGAAATAGCCATCTTGAACAGGCAGCTGGGAGTGCTGGGACAAATTGGATACGGAAGGCAAAGAACCGGACCATATACATCAGAGAAAATGCTCCTAACTATTTACCAAGTATGTTAAATGTATGTGATGTGGCAGTACTTAATTAAATAAATAAATAAATAAACCGGATGTTCTGGCGTAACTTCAATCAACTCAGCCTACCGCAGTCCACTGCTGGACATACGCCTCTCCCAGGCTGCGCCACAACAACCTGTCCTCCGCCTTCCGCATCCAGTCAGTCCCAGCCACCTTTTTAAGGTTGTCAGTACATCTACAATAGCTGGGGGGCGTCCCACAATACGATTGCTGATACGCGGTCTCCACTCCAGGTTCGTCTGTTCCACCGGGCATCGGTCCTTCGACAAACATGGCCAGCTCACTGCCACTTCAGCTTGCTTACTCTGCAAGCTATGCTATACTCTGCAAGCTGACTCCGGTGCTTAGGACAAAAATGAGTAACTTATGAAAGGCCTTTGTCGAATAGTGGACTGCGATAGGCTGAGTTAATTAATTGATTATAGCTGTAATCTGCAAAACTTATTTGAAAAATTTTCAATGCCCTTTTGAGTTTATTTTTACGCATATCCGGGCAGCATCAGCGTCGTAAGAGGATATAAACGCTTGAAGCAAAAACTTGTGATTACCATAAGGGTAAAAAAAAGTTTGATTATGGGAATGTTTTGATAAAGGTAATTAATCATCCCATACCAACAAGACCTCGAATAAAAAGGTACGTACCTACGTATTTTATATGAATACTTAGGTAATACATTCTAACTACCTGTTATATAGCCGATACAAGATAATCTTCACTTTTTGTTGCTTTGTAAACACGTATATCATCCGTCATACAATTAAAGTCTTCTTCAATGTTGAATTAAGGCTTTATAGTATCAAGTGGCTCCATCTGGAGCTATAGCATAGAACTAAGTTGACCTGAGATCAAAGTCTGATCAAGTAAAGCTAGGAGTTCAGAGCTAAGAACATTGTGTATTAAGGTATAAAATGCAACATAGTGCCCACAATTTCAAATATCTAGCTAAATTTTCCTGAAAACTGTACAATTTCCTTATCCTAAGCCTAACCAATGTCTTGTGACTTGAACGTTTAACTCAATATCAACTTAAGACCGTCAGTGGTGCAGGCTGCTCTCTCCAGATGGCGGAATAACGTCGGTAAAGCAGATTAAGGCTTTTACGCCTATCTTTATAGCCATCCACGGGCATTTACAGTAGGAAAACATTTTATCACGACAGTTTCAGAGCTAAAGAAGTAATTGAGAGGTATTTTTATAAAGGTATGTTGGAGTAGTGATGTAAAGGTGTTGTAAGGAGGTTGTATAAAACATGGCGGCGCTGCGCGTCGGTACAGCAGGGCGCCGGTCGGCGGGCCGTCGACGGGCGACACGCAAGCGCAACAGGTAGGTTAAGATTCACGGTCCGTCGCATTTGCTGGTCCTATGCGCACGACGCGGCCCTCGCATACAGCACACCAACCGCGACCGACGAAATGTACGGGGATCATCGGTGATCAGTGAAGTGATCGTATTCTAGTGATAGTTAACAACAAGTGCTTGTGTCTGTGATATGACGAGGACCAGCTCCAGAGTTTGAACGAGCACCACTCAGCGGATCTTAACGGTAAATTTCGTCAAACGTGACAATATGACCTGAGTGTTTACTAGTCAGGTGATGGGACATAAATATGTATTCAAACATGTGAATAATTTGATGAGCGTTGGTTAATTGAATCGAGTACTTACAGTCGCACGCGCAGTGTTCCACTTCGGACGCGAGAACTCGCTGGATTTCTTCCACGTAGCCCGGAGCGGTGTTTACACGTGAATTATGACACCTGTATCGGATGAGTTCGTGTTGCCGACAATAACCATTTTACTACATTTAATAAGTTTTCTTTAAAGAAAGTTTTGTTAGATTAGGACTGTTAGCTGGTACACCATGGCATCGGTTTACCGTTGCAAAAGAAAGTAGGATCAGCAAATGTGTAGGTAAAACTATTTTCGTTGTTCAATCGATTATATGGTACGAGAATCTTATTGGATTTTAATTGACGAGTATGAGTCGCTTTAATTAAACGATTCATTAATGAATCGTGCGCATTTGTAGAACACTTGAAATTCCACAAATCCAATGCAACCGTTAGCCGAGTTACCTGCGTCCCAAAATAAGCAGGTGGAACAAGAATGGAAGAGATTTCACACGTAATATGATGAAATTCATAGCTGAATCTTACAAGATCTGTGAATACCTGTTTCAGAGACATGCATTCGTCAGTTATGACGAAAATGAAATCCAGTTTCGACAAACCTTATACAGTTTTTCGTTCTACCCGCAATGAAATGAAAATGAAATTTGCCGCATATGGTTGTCTTTTTATATGACGTGCTGTCGATAAACGCTCTTCTAAAGCAAACAATGGGGCATTAAGTTCCCATAGAAAGTTGTAAACAATATTGATCTCTAATGTGCATTGATTGTCACAAATCGAGGGCATAGCAACAATATAAGCACAGATAAACTATGTAAACAAATCAGGTTTTCAACAAAGTTCTGATGGAAACATTGTAATGGTAAAGCCGGATTCGTCATCGGTTATAGACCGTTATTTGAATTTAACACTTATATCTTTGTCAATATTCAAACTTAGCTTTCATAAATTACAAATAGTTATTAGTGACCTATAAAAACTTAAACAAAACCGAATAAACCGGGTTTTCAGTAACGATTAGTAAGCAAAGTGACTTGTTTTTGTACCTTAGTAACCGGGTGTTAATGAAGAGAAACCCAACCCACCCAACCATCCATGAAAAGGGTTTATGTGCTTGTGTGCACAAAAGAAACGTACGTAATCGTAGAAGGTCATAATAATAATAATTTTTAATAATAAATATTCCTTCCTTGGTTTTATAAAAAAACGCCTGTGTTTGGCTGTTAGTAGATGACGAAATGATCGTCGTAATGGTCCGTATGAAAAAGATGGATATAAGGAAAAGACACTGTAGAAACGTCTTCAACAGTTCATTCATTAAGTAGATAGCCAGTACGAATGACATCATAAGACAAGCATAATACACATTGTATTAACTACTTTATTGTACTTTTTAAATAATTTATAAACACTAAAAAGCTATTCTCATCGATTTCTCCTATAACAGCTTTTCACGTAAGATCTTACGTAAGTGATTGCAGAAGTGCAGACAACATTTGCAAGTCTGAGCTGTGAATTACATATAAATAGTTAAATTTTAGCATGTATGTGTAATACGTGATACAACTATTTATCTAGTTACCTCTCCGCAATTTTGATCTTGGAGAACTTCGGCTACTTCTTCTTTTATTTTGGCACAAACTCTTACCTCGGTAAAAAATTGTCTGGCGGCTGGTTGATAAAGCAGCTGATTGCTCATAGTGTGCCGGGTGAAATCTATAACCATTACTGTCGAAGGGTATTTTATTGCAATCCATAGAACTTAGTGCCTGCATAAAAAAAATGAACATCATCATGATGTTGAATGATGAGAGATGTTGATGGTCTTATGAATTTTATGATTTTTTTTTGAAAAAAAAAAATAACGTCACCATGATGATGAATGAAGATGATTGTATTATGAATGTTATGTATTTGTGTTTTGTATATTGGGGCTTAGTGCCTTAGAACATAATAAAAAACTATAACGACCACGAACTATTAGGTACCCAGAAACGTGGAGCTTTGTTTAATAACATAACATCTTCATTAATCATCATTCTCACGTATTCGAAGTTTGTATTTGTTGATATAATTTGGATAGACTCAATAATTTTGTTACATGCAGTATGCAGTTGTTGATATGATGGTCAATACAAACTTCACATGTCGTGTTGTACAATTTCTATTACGATCTTCTAATAATAGTTTAATAATTGTTTGATCTTGAAATTTATTGGTGTTAACGAATTTTGCGTGACGAAAAAGTCGGGCAAAACAGAAACATGACAGATATAATTTTGTTGCCCGATTTTTCGGTCGAATCGTTCGTATTGAAGAGTAAAGACTAAGTCTTTAAGTGATTTTGCTGATTATTTTTGAAACGTGTTTTTTATGTAAATTACATAAAAAACACGTTTCAAAAATAATCAGCAAAATCATTCTGAAGGACAGGAAATGTGCTTAAAAAAGTTACAGTTGATAATTATAAGCAAACGATTCGCTGTAGGTTTTTAGAAACCCTCATATACTTCAAATAGGTCTCAATTTGAGTATCAAAAAGCCTGATTACAGGTTCAGATTCAGCAGTTTCTTAATAACAATATAAAGAGAGAAGAAGGTTCTTTAACCGTAACCATACGACAACATTACGTCTATTTTAACACAAGCAGCACAGTAGAACCAGCTTGTTCTAAAATTAGTGTCATTTGCGTGATTAATATAAACAACTTAAAACAAGTAGTATTTGTAGTAATTTACTCCTTGTGGAAGGAAAGCAAGGCCGTTAGTAAAAATTTACGACTGATTGTTCTAAAATTTTTGCATAAAAACCGTCTATTACATTAATTGTCACAACAAACCAGGAAGCCAACCACCACCTCGTAAGAAGTATTATTTTAATCGTACTTCAGTGTGAGAAAGAGATGGAGCTATGCAGGACGTATACCCCCATCTATTTCTCACTATGAAGTAAAGATTAAAATAATACTGCTTAGGAGGTGGTGGTTGACCCTCTGCAAATTGGCGCCTAAAAGTGATTTAGACATGACAGATTAAGTGCTACCACTCTTAATTGATTAGATTTCAAGTAGCGTCCTAATTAGTTTTAAGTAGAAATGTGTGCATGTTGTTTTTATGGGTTCAACGTTAATTTTTGTGTGACGTCATGCCCTTGTTACGTAACGTCCTTATAAAAGACATCAACGACTTCGTGACGTGAATAATATTTTTTCTTGTTTTCTGTTTCGTTTAGTTTCTAATGTCTTATTCATGTATAGTAACTACGTGTTTTATGTTTTACTAATTAGTAATAGGTAGTTATTATTTATAATAGCAGTAAATAAGTTAAGAATGTTTTCTCCACATAATCTTCCATTCTGATGCAAATCGTTTTCCAATTTTGAGTTGATTTGTTATTTTTATTTTGCCGTCTTTTAACTTCGAAAATTTTCAATTATATAACAAAACGTGTTGTTATATTTTCGTAAATTTCTCTTTTGCATTTATAATTTCTACAATTTTTATAAACATAACGATTATTTAGATGGCTATAAAATACTAAACATTTTAATATCTTTATTTTTATTTGAATGAAATAATGATACGCCTTAAATATAAGTACATATCGACCGTTGCATGTTTTTTTTAATAGTTTGCATAAGCAAGCAAAAGAGTTTTCAAATTACTATTCCATTGAAAAAGCCTATTAAGTATTTTTATTTACACATTGGCAAGGTTAGCCTTTATAAACCTCAAACGAAAAGAAACTTTATTGCTTAATGATAAAGATTAAATCTCTATAACAGTTATAAAATTGATCCTGGGTACACTCAAGGCATGACAAGTAAAATTAAAAGTTGCAAAATTAAAATTTATGTTGGAACCTATCACGATCGCATTCAACAACGGACAGCGATTATTTTCTTTTGTAACGTTATTCTTATTGTGTGACAGGATAATGAACCTTTTAATCTAGATAATAAAGTTCAAAATTGCACCTGTTGGGTGGTGTATTTAATTATAAGTGGCGCGTAGCATTACATCGACTCGGTTGAACTTCGCATTTCGGTCGAGAATGCCGAGCCCGTGACCGACACTGAACTTGCTCGTATATAATATTGAAATGGTTTTTATTATTTTTATATAATTTCTGTGCAGTTTTTAAAATGTACGAAGTTAATTGGAGTTCGTTATTTTATTTTCTGGTACGGTACCTCTCATTTTTTTCCTTACTGTGTAAAAAATATTCAATCCCATTTCAGTAGATATCTACTTTTAATTCCCTTGCAATTTCTTTACTGTTTCACTCCTCCATTCCCCCGTAAGAGGACAATGACATCTTTTTGTACCCATTAAAAAAATCGTGATATGTCTTACTAGGCTCCTTATGGCAAATTATTCCCATAGAGGGAATACTCCGTAAATGGCAACCGTTCTAACCCATTTACAATAGCCGATAATACAAGCTTTCTCTCCTTCGACTGACTTATTGGCTTCTTATTTATTTGCTAAGTGTCCAGTGATTCTTAGAATTTATTAATAGGAGCAGTTTTAAGATAAATATCAAAGCGTATGAGGGTTTTGACAGAGGAATGGTAGGAGAGCGGACAGCATGCAACCTCGGTGTGTGATTGATTCTCACATTGTGCGCATGATTAAGATGAACAAATCTGATTTGCTACTTATTTGAGCTGCCGTACCTGTGTCAATTTAGATAATCTTATTCAGCTGTGAAGAACGGATACTGCAGAGGGTTTAAATAACATGACATTCTATCAGTGATAACGCTGACGGAATTTAAGTAAAAAATGTATGGAACTGACCCTCTAGCCCATTTAAAGGGTAGTTTTAGAAAATTCATCATAACGATGTTGGATACAACATCCAACACCCAGTGTGAGTGCGGTGCTTCTGATCAGACCATGTCC
Organism: Fissipunctia ypsillon; assembly: GCA_947568875.1. NCBI lineage: Eukaryota > Metazoa > Arthropoda > Insecta > Lepidoptera > Noctuidae > Fissipunctia > Fissipunctia ypsillon. Next base: position 20,438,580 of record OX387648.1, read on the forward strand.
CACTTGCTGGAGTTTCTTAAGTGTCCGCTCTTGCACTAAAGAAGACCTAATGGCGCAATCAACGTCTACTGGGCTCAAAAAAAAATTACCATCGACACGAACAGTAGAAGAAGGTCTTAACGATGTTTATTATTTACCTAATGAAGTATGTGTGCCAAGCTACCGAAAAGCTTATGTCAATCCTGAAAGTCGTTGTAGATATACGAAACGATTTGAAAGCTATTGCCACTGGTCTCGGCCCTCGGGACAGTACTGGAAATATCAAAACCTTGAACCATATCTTGGCAGCAAGGATTTTAGGCTTCCTTTTAAAGATCGTACTCAGTACCAATGGGTTTTCACCAACGAATCCCACAAATGTAATCTAGAGGTAGGCCTACAAGGTACTGATAGTGTAGCCAATCGCCCAATCTTCAGCTAGTCGTCATCAACAGAACTAAACGTCGTGCACGCCATCTTCATATACCATAAATTATGAAACAACGAAGCACGCAAACGATGACCTCGTAGTTAAAAATTCCTTCATCCTTAGAAAGTTATAAAACATGGATAGCTCGGCACTCGCCGCAGGAAACAGTAGCCGCCACTCGTACCTGCAGGAATGTCATTTGGAAATGTCCTAATTTACAAACAGAGGACAGAACGCGACTGGAATCATACCGTGGTTTTTGTTTATATTGTGTCAACTTTCACTGGAACACCGTCGCCAGTCGGCAGGACGATAGGACGATCATTTGTTTTGTTAACCGCTTCGTCTCGACGTGACTTGGATCTGGAGTTCGCGTTTAATTCGACTTGCATTGTCCTGCGAAATTGTTTCTAATATGTTGGACATCGGTTTTTGGGTTTATTATTTAATTTTGGTCTGCCTGTATATTTCATGGATCAGCATTAAGGTCAGTTTTACCCCTCTTCTATAATTTTAAATGCAGACTTATACTAGGTAAGTCAGATATTCTGATGATTCTGTTTGGAAAACTTACTAGCTCCTTGTATATTTTCTTCAACCATAAGAGCATTTTCAACTAAATGATTCTGCTGTTGTCTCCGAAACGGCTGGACCGATTTTGACGGGACTTTCACTGGCAGGTAGCTGATGTTACAGGGAGTATCTTAGGCAGTCGAATTTAAAAATTCTTTTTGCATTTGGTAGCCCAATTCTCGAGGATGGTTATAGGTTATTTAACATCACGTTACAACCCTTAGGAGCCGAGTACAAAGAAAAAAAAGTCAGAAAAAAGTAATAGTGCGGGCGGGCGATACAACGCGGCGGGTCGGATGAGGGAGTTTTATTAAAATGTGGCTGTTATTATGTTGTCTATCTTATTACGACTTTTCGCGCCAATGAAGTCGTGGGGCACAGCTAGTTGACAATACAACTATCATATTAAAAATCTCAACAATAGTATTATACCAAGTAAGTAATGTACTTGACATTGTGTCATTTTTATTACCTACTGGTGTAATACGAAGTCACAAGGAAGCCATAATAGTGTGCTGCTCAATAACCACATAGGTAATGCAGTAATCGATAAGCTGATTCCAAAGTCGCGCATTCACACACCGGTTCTGAACCAGGAATATGTATAATGTCATTGACATTATCGTCGTTGTTCAAACCAAAATCTGCTATGTGCACTTTTTTGAGATTTCTACTTTTTGACCTTTGCGTATAGTTCGCTGCCCTATCCACCGTATAAAAAACTAATAAGTGCCTATGAGCACTGTACGACGATCTACGAACTTTTTTTATAAGTTACGTGATTTTGTAACTTACGAGCCGTCACTGTGCGTTCTTGACGAGCACTTAACCGGATGTACCGATCCACGTGAACAGTTGTAATGCGAACTCTACCCGAACCTGGTCTTCTCTGCCAGCCTCTTGGAAGTGATTCCAAGCATTTTGGATAGATCTTCGAGAAAAACCCTGTTGCAAACCCGCAGACCGCTAGAAATTTCCTTTTTGGATCATTGTAACGGCTCTGATTGCAGTAATTGTGTCTATATGTCTGCGATTTGTGGAATATTAACGCTTTGTGTTGTTTTACACAAGATCACTAAACAAAATTATGATAATTTCAGAATATCAAGCCGCTAATCGAAACAAAACTTACAGAAAAATCGAAACAAGATTACTAGAAAATTTAAAATGCATTTTTTTTTAAAATTAGGTATGGCCAGCATTTGAGCTCAAGCATAACATCAAAGAGGTTAGATATCAAAGAGTTCGTAACATCAATATTTAAAGGATAAAAACTGCGACTTGCTCGCTTCAGATGTCGTCACCATTGTCCGTCTTAAAGTTTGACAGCTAGCTGTCAATATCCATACATTTTTATGTAAATAATCAAATTCTTTTACTCATAAATAATTAATATGCCCGTTGCGCAGCTGTAGACTGCAAAAATTCGGGGACCCATGTATTCCCCAAAAGATGTTAAAAGAAGAAAACTGTGGGAGAGAGCTCTCCGAAGAAAAAATTGGAATCTCAATAATACGTCGAGATTATGTGCTATCCACTTTAATAAACCTGAAGACTTTTATCAGAGAAATTCGTACACAGGTGATGCTTTTTGTCATAAAACAGAGAACTGTGTTTTAGTTACAGGCACTTATGGGTACTTAGGTACATAAATGCATTATTTAATGGTGTGTGTGATCTTTGAATCGACCAAAATATAATAATATGTAAGTAACATCTAAGCAGCATTCGCTATGTTGCATTGTATTTAATACCCTCATACCAAACTAGCTACTGCCTAATATTAACACATATCCTGCAATGAGTCTCATAGTTATTTAGAATGTTTCGCACATAGATAGAACCTTTTTGTCTGTTCTATGTGATGAAAATATCTATAATAGGCTGCTGTACCCACTATTTTTCATTTACGAAAGTCAAACCAGTCAACCCGTCATCAGCTGAAGACAGATTCGTAGACATTTTTGTCCCATTTTCGTATATTTTGTAATTGACACAACACTGAACACATAAACAACAATGGCGGTTTGAAGACGGACAAAAGTGCTGCCACCTATGACGAGCTTTCAGTTTTTAAGCCCATTAGTTAATGTTCTTTAAATTACACTGAAATGTAAAAATAACAAGTGGCCCTTATATTGTTTTGAGTAGTATTATTATAATAGTATGTATATTTCTTAAAATACACCTTCTTATAAAATTTTACAGAACTTTTTTTTTCAATATTTCAAAAGTAGGTATCATTTTTGCGCATAGCAGATTTTGGTTTGACAACGACGATATCCAATTATTATCTTTAAAACTTTCTTCGAGATTAATGGTGTACATAATAAAGAGTATTCTATCTATCTATCTCTTCTAAATTAAGAATCGTAACTTGGTACAAATTGGACGCATGCCGATTTGTAGGCCGTTTATATTCTTTTTAAACTGAAGATATCATCAGACATAAATGAATCGCCATCGCCTACGTCCATGTAAGGCTTTATACAGGAGGCAATAAAAACCTCCTCCAAGATAAATGGCAAAATAAATGGCTATTAAGCCATTTATTGCATTTATATCCTTCGGTAGGATCACATCTGTTTCTAAAGGTACAGAATGAAAAACGTTTACAGGATCATAATAACTCAGTCAACAGGATGTTCCACAACATATAAATAAACAGTGCACATTGAGCTGTTCCTTAAGAGGGATGAGTTAATAATTTAGCTTCACGGCTTTTCAAAACGAGTTTCTAGACTCGTCGTTTTTTTCCACAGTCATGTGAAATTATGAGTCGTGTCGTGCTAAATATTTGTGACAAAATGCTTCTTTTATGAGGGCAGCACGAACATTCTGTAGTGAGCTTGCACGGTTACATTCTTAAGCGATAATTAGCTTGCCTCGTCTGGATATGATCCGCCAATATAGCAAGACCTTCACTTTCAGTGCGTACCTCAGCGTCGTCACCTGTCATGTCGACTGGTGCGGAGGGCAGGGGGGCTGTTCCTGGCTGGTCATCTGTGACACGTCAGTGACGCGTCTCCGGCCGGTGCTCCATAGTCACGTTGCGCCGTTGTTGACACAAACCATTCTCTTTATTTTACGAGGCGATAAGAAATGTTCGCAGTGACGCTGTCGTGAGGATACAGTGTAGTGACTTCTAACTATGTATCTTTGTCGTTAGTAAATTGCCATCGTTCTACGTCGCGTCTGAGTGACTGACGTGCTATTAAGAATAGTTATTCTTTTGAAATGTCTTCACGCCTCGAAGTTCTGTGCAATCGGGCCTATATTCAGGTAGATGTATATATTGCAAGAGTTCAAGTAAAATTTTTAACCTGAAAAGTGAAGCCTACCAAATCAGCATAAATTATTCCACATTTTAGTATACAAACCACATTCAAATGAAAGTGAGAATAAATGAAAAAAAAAAAAGGATTAAGTAATGCCTCATTTGTAAACAAGTCTTGCTTACAAAACAAAGTTTGTCTCCCGCGGTTCCGGTCGTAAAGTCGGTGAACTTGTTGAGAAAAACATCCAATTATATTCAAGAGATTTTTTGAACGCGACCACGTAAGAATGTGGGTCAAATGATGTGCGTCGCATACAAACGGAGGCGCGGCGCTGCGCGGCCATTGTGTCGCATAATAATATCAAGCACTTTCCTATGCGCCCGCGCCGATAAAAAAGCGAAGTTCGGTCACTTATCTGATCGACATGTGGCGTTCTCTTTTTGGGGATGCGGGTCGCATTTTGAATTTGTATTTTGCGATCAGTCAATGTTGGCAACGACCAACAAACTGTTTTTAATCGTTTTAGTAATTACGGGCATAGATCCCTACAGGCTGGGTTACATAATCTTCCATTACTTTAAAATCCGATAGAGTCAACCGGTAAATACCGAGACAGACTAGATACTAAGAATGAATCGGGGCTTGTATCGCGATGACTGAAAGCATGATCGATGATGATACTAAATCGTGAATACATGGAAATCATGCACATAAACAGCACGCGATTATTCGCTGACAATAATGAATAACATTCGTTTTACGCGTCGGTTGTTTAATCTAGATCGGAGTAAAGCTAGTGTACGAAAACTCTTTATTTAAAAAAGTTGAGATTGTTATAGAGTAGGCAATTAAAATATGGTAACTTTTAAATCCCAAGCCAACAATGGGTCGGTGCTTACCAAAGTTCAATTGAAGATACACAATTGGACAACATATATGTAGTATAGGAGTAACAAACTGATGACGGCAACTGCACTGTAAAGCAGCTATTAGGAGAAAATAAAACCCTTTCTCAATCCAATCTAAGATAAAGGTTAGGAAGAAGAGGCAAGAAAAATGGTTTGAGGGAGTGAAGAGATAGGTGACTTGAAAATTGGGAAAATAGAGTGTTTCATGTACTTCGAGTTTTAGGCAAAAAGCAAATATAGTTTATGACTAATAAATTCGGTTACAAATAACTGATTCCCTAAACAATATTCAAAAAATAAAGAAGTGAGGCGGCCGTAGGGCAAATATAAACCTTATTTATCGAAGTTGTGGCGTGGGAGGCAGGCACTGTCTAGATACATTAAGATTCTTGAAAATTATACGTACCTAAGTAGGTTATGCTGTTTACATGATCTACATTAACATTTATGTATCGCCCTTCAATTGTCTATAACCGTTTCTTTACTTTTGTTATTTAATTTTTCACCAAGTGTGCAACGTTGATTCAATTCAGGACAATGGGCATTGTCATTGACTTCTTTCATCATTTTCTTCAACAAATTGAGCAATTGTTTGTAAATTATGACAGTAACTAATCTAAGCAATTTTTCTGTGCTTTAGTAGAATTTACTTTCTTATAATTTTTTGGGTCTGTCATCATCACTGTTATCTTGATAAACGTGAGACAATGCAAATTATGATGATTATTATGTTCTTAAATAAGTCCCTGCAGTAGTTGTAAGAGATTCTCATATCATGCGAGATAAGATTACGAAAATTTGGGTTATCATTGTGCCTTTTTAAATTATAAGTAGTTACATTTACATTTTTTGTTGAAGGTATACCTACATTGCAGAAAAGAGGAGTTTATAATTCATAGATTTTATAAAATAACGAGATACATTCGAATAAAAACTTTCTCGTTTCGCTAAATATGTAGTTTACGATATTGATACACATTAACACTTTGATGAGACCGAGAACATAGTTCTATGAGATTTACATAAATATTACATTCTTCTCTGGTACATTAATTTGTTTAATAACATCCTGCATTTCGCATAACTTTGAAAACTAGAACAAAATGTTATTTTGAAATATTTTTTTATAGCCAATCAAGCTATAAGAACTCGATAGATTTGGTAAGTTTGGTAATGTAACGTTTTACGAAAAATTTCTAAAATTCAGGAAGTTAAAATATGATCAATGTAAGCACAGTTGCGAAGTATAGAATTTCATATTTAATTATTATTCATACCGTTAGTTTTACAAACGATCGGTTAACGGTTATTCGATGAAAGGAAGCCGAGTCCAAATTAGCACCAACTCATATGAATTTATGAAGATTTTATGCAGACAAAAATATTAGACTGGTCTCAATTATTTGCCAGATGTTTGTTCAAAAAATCCCAGACTTGACAGTCTTTGTCGTTAAGGATTTTACGTTGGAATTTACTCTAGAATTAGCTGTCTTAAAATGGTCTGTCATCGTTGTCATCTTCTCATAACTGAACAGTTTTAGGGTTCCGTACCAAAATGATGAAAAGGAAGCCTTCTGGTGCAACATTGGCTGTCTGTCACAGCATAGATGCTTATTAATTCTTCAGTTTGGGCCTTTTTACAAGCTTTTATTTAACTTGCCTTGTTAGTTAGTATGTATGGGTCAAATTTTGCAAGCTGAATTAAAACCACTTCCTCTTATCCTACCGAGTTGAAATTTTACATGTTGGTTCAGGTTCGAAGACAGTGTTATTTTATGGGTAGGAAGTTTTGTATAAGTGGCTAATTAGTTCATCTCAAATCTAAATTCTAACCTGTTTGGAAGACACCTACAAAGTCATTGTCTCTACCAAATGCTCCCGATAAAAAAAAAAAAAAAAACACTAGCCAACCTTACCCCAATTGACATCTGACTTAATCTGACCAATGATTAACAAAACGTTACGTCACCATAACGCACCAGAGGGGTTCGGCTTCGATCGGCTGCTGCCGCCGATGGTCGCAAGCGCACGCATGAATGAGCGCGGTTCCTAACGGCGGCGACAGGAAGCGGTGGCCAGTCGCGTGTGAATGCGACCGCCTCCCGGCGACTGAATGCACAAACATCGCTGTTTACATAATAACGACAGTTTTGCGACAACTACGCAATAACAAACGCACTTGTAATCGTAATTGGTAGATTGGTTCTCTTGTTTTCGATACGTAACTGGGTCCTACTTTCAGTTTCTACTTTTGTTTGTTACAGATTTGGATTTGTGGGTCATATTTCATTAGCTAGTTGGGTTGAACAATGAATTTTGCAAACATTGTTTCAATTTCATCCAAGACTAATAATTTCATTCGTGGTGAACTAACTTATTTTTATGGATTTGGATTCTACCTATCAGCAGTTGCATTACTGTTGTCTTGTTATCAAATGCAACTTATAGATAAAGTTAAGATTATACGCTCTGTGAAAATAACCATAAGTACCCATATTATGTACTGCATTGCACCTTCTGTTTATTGAGTACACATTTTACACCGCCTCCTTCCCTGCATTACTTGATAATCCAAAGCAATATGAACCCAATTTCATAGTAAGTAGAATCTTAATACTACAATCTCAAATAGGTAATGTTGAAGCCTTCGCCAATTTCTCCTGAAAACGCATTTGCGACGTTCGATTTATCTGATTCAAAATCCAACTCTAACCTTTTTACTAAGGGGTAATCGATTAATTGCCATAACTTTCTATTGTAGTAATACTGTCAATCGCCGCGCTTCAATTGCACTTGGTAGACGACCAATTTGCGTATCAATGTGCATCAATCACGTAAAAATTGACAATTGCAATTGATCGTTTCGGGTATCCTTAACGGCCGCTTTCTATATCTCAATCCCAGTCTTGATCCCGATCTATGCCTGTAACCAATCAACGGCCGAGTTTGTCAATCTGAGTCTTTGAGTGGGCGAATCACAAGCAGCCGTCAAAGACTGCTAATTAAGATTGGGATTGAGATACATTATAGAATTCTGGCTTACGTCGTCCCTCGCTACAAAGTTAAGTTGTACATGATTTTGACGTATACTTAGTTAGTACCTACGTAGTATGTAATAAGGTAGTTGTACAACGGGCGGAGCGCTCACCCGCGACCAGCAGGTGGCGGGTCACGGCCCTCCCGCAGAGGCGAGGAGTGCCCACAGAGGCACAGAGGTAAACATCACGCACGTACATTCATACAACTAACTATAGTGACTAGCTATACAATACACGGCACGCCCTACGTTTGTAAAGTCATGTATTATTTACTCGCTTTATGCGTATTTTGCATAAATATTTTTCAGTCAGTGACAGCTCTTCTGCTTACGTATACCTAGTTATGGGAATGGGACATATTCTGTAGAGGAAGATGGTTTTTCAATGCTTCGATTCCTTATGAAAGCAATAAAAGTTGCCTCAACTGTTGTTTAACCTCAACAACAAATTGTTACAACCATATCTATCGCCAGAATGGATTTCAAAGATATTTAAGCATTGGTAGAAATAGAAATCATTTATTTGCTAATGATGTAGGTAAAGATGGAATTTTTATAATAATTCATTTCAAATAATCGAATTTATATAAATAAAACATAAAACACACATAAAAAACATAAAGTATGCATAGTAAAACATATAACTGAAACTTTAGTCACCATTTATTCATTACCTTTCTTACTGACTACCAAAATTCAAATTTCTGGAGGTGAATCTAATCTCAGATTCAGATTCACTAAAAAGTACAAAACAATTAAAAAAAACCAACATCTAATCTAATCCAAAACAAACAGGCATCACTTGAATGCGCACACGCAGATAGCCGTACATACATATTAGTCGCGGACGCATTTCGACCCGCACTGAACCGTAGCGTGCCGCATGCCACAGCTGCTGTCTTTACTACGGGTATTGCAGCTACAAGAATATGTGTAATATACATATATGTGTATGGTGTTCTGTTTATAAAGCTCAAAAAGCAAATGTACACAACTTGTTTGCGTTTCAAATATCTGAAAAAATAATTCTTAGCTCATACACACAATCGGCACGCGTCAACGGCAGAGACAACTGCAGCCGTCTACCGTTGACGCTTGCCGCTCGTGTGTTTGAGCATTAAACTACATTTTAGTACTTATATTTCTGGATATTATTCCTTGTCTAGAGAACTATGAAGGAAGTAAGAAATGTATAAGGCAGTCAGTTTGTGGTTTAGCGAGTCGTATTCTAATTAATAATTATTAAAACTATGCTAATTTAAAAAATATATTGGGCTACGCCAGTGCTACGCGCCATCTACGATCGTCCAAGGAATCTACAGTTTCTTTTAGTGGCGATTATCAAATAATAAAAGACAAATCAATAAACTATTTAATGACTGATGCGAATAAAATTATGACTTATAGTTACAACTTTACGACTCATTGAATACGTTACCTACATCTGTAAAATATCGTTGGAGAGACAAGACAATCCGTTTTAAACTTCAACGTGTTTGACACACTTAGATAGTGCAGTTAGCTCTTAATAACGTACAAATATACAATGTATGTATAGTACAACATACCTATAAGTGTTTGTAAATATCTAGAGTAAGCTAGTCATGATGAGCAGTGGTGGTGCAGTGGTAACGACCCGGACTTACAAGTTGTAGGTTGTCAGATCGAACCCAGGCAGGCGCTTTACTTTGTGTAATTTATTTCATCACCACTGCTCTCAAAACGGTGAAGGAAAACATCGTGAGGAAACCGGCATGCAGTCCTAGAGAGTCTTAAACTAATCCGCACTGGGCCTGCGCGTGGTTGATTACGGCCCACTCGCTCTCATAGATAGAAGGTCTGTGTCCCAGCTGTGGGAACGTTAGGTATAGGCTGATTACGCTAATTATACTAAGCTAGTCATTCATGTAAAATACCTGTAATCATGTGCATCCGGTTAGACTGGAAGCCGACTCTAATATAGTTGGGAAAAGGGTAGGCAGATTGACTGATGTTAATGCTAAGCTATGCTTTTTGTGGTGTAGCATGGTGTGGGTGACATTAGACGAACCCTTCCTTTTTTCACTCTTGAACGTTACCGCGATTACAAGAGTTCTACTTATATAATACTGATATTATTATTGATCAATCTAATATAAATATCAATATAGCAATATAATTTACCCTCTGTTACCTGTAAGCCAGCCCATGCTATACCGCAAATAGTCATTGCTAGATGCCACACGGATACGACGGGTCAGAAAAAAAAACCGGCCAAGTGCATGTCGGAACACGTGCGATAAAGGGTTCCGTAGTTGGGATGAAGAAAGAAGAGAGAATTATCCCAAGAACAAACTTAACATTATAGTTGAAAAACATGTTCTCCCATACATTCCAACTGATTAATGATTGAATGATTAATATTGAGTGATTTACCGTGTTATTTTAAGATCACAGACTTCTTATAGGTTTTCCTGTAATCTATAGGTGCAGAACTATTTTTTGTATTTTTATTTTTGGCTCAGTAGTTTCGGAGTTAAGGGGGGATATGGTAAATTGTCGTCTATTTTCTTTAATAACTTTAAAACTGAGTATTTATTTTAAAATGATAAAAAAAGCTATTCGACATTCCCACAGTAAGTGTCAAAAAAATAACATTCTTTCGTGTTCTACGTCCAAATAAATCATACAAAATATTCAGTTTTTATGCTTTTAATACCTATTAGACTGTTCGACGGCTTCGTGCCTTTGCCTCTCCTACTTGCGAAGACATTGCGATACAAGGAATCCGCGAGCCATTTTTCATATTTTTTTTACCTAAATAATTAGTTTAGGAAACTTTATTTATTTTTTGCCTCGCAAGTGTGTTGAAAAACGTCGCATGAAACGCGTGTGCATTGATCATTACACACGTATCATAATGTAGGTACTATTCTAACATGTTCATTTGACATGCAAAATAATTTGAGAAACAGACTAGGTACTTACATTGTGTTTGTGATACCCATGGAATCTTTCCGTTTGATTCGTACCTACCTTGGATCGTTTAGTAATTAATTCATTTGCTTGATTGCAATGAACGTATGTAAATTTTGTTGCGCACACGCATAGCAACTTAATTTTAAATTATTTATGTCAATTTTAAAGAGTATATTACAAACTTTATCAGTAGTCATAATAAATATGTAAATATACCTGGTATTTCTGCGCAAACACTGCAAACAGGCGACCTGGTAACATTCAATGTAAGTTTATTCATATATTTATCGACAGAGCACTTGAGTTTTAATATAATTTATTGGTAATCAAACGCTATCTATTGATATGAATAGTACGGTATGCATAAAATAATAATATGCAGGTAACTAAGCATATATCAACTTTTATGTTTCAATTAAGATTTGCTCGACTTCTTGATATTCAAGAATCTGTCAGTGTGCAATATTTTACAAAATTTACATTATTCTTGCTCTTAAATGAAATGACTACAACATAATTATTAATCATAGCTCATCTCGAGAAACCCAGAGTTGGCTTAACATTTTACCGGATACTTTCACTTGAAAAACTAAATAAATAGACTAAAACGACAAGCATTAACGGCGCACCGAGCTTTTTATACAAACAAACATGTTTTTATAAACCTTGTTTGAAGTAGTAAACAATGAAATTAAAATCTAGGAAAATATATCGGTATTATTGGGGTATATACTACGATGGAAACACGATTTCATAAAGTTGGCTCGATAGTATAAATTGGCAAAGTTACTTATTTTCGAGTCATTTTTTGCTCATTTTCCTACTTTTTTATATAAATAAGTAATTTGATATTATGATTCATTTTATAAAATAAAGTTCATAGATGACTGGAGCGTTTATACACGATAGTTTTTTATTGCTATTTTTATTAGAGAAATACGATGAAAATAACAACGAAAAACATTGAAAAAGTGCAAAAGTGTGGTTATTTTCTTTACTCTTTACACGTAAAGAAAAAGAGAGACAAAGGCTAACGTTCGATGCCCCTTAAGTAATGCTGATCGAATTTGGTTCACCTACCTCCAAAAGAATTCGACTAAGAAGTCCAAAACGTAAAAAAAAATTAATTCGAAATATTATAACCCTATGCATTACATAGAGATAAGACATCGACAAGAATTCATACGATTGTCTACAATTTGTGTTCCATAATTCTCTAAAACTGTGTAGCTACAATCGAGTACCTAGTACCTACCCCAATATTTTGTGGTACATTGATACAAGATTATAGAACAAAGATTGTAGACAATTACATTAATTATTGACGATGTCATCTTATTGAGGCTGGCTGTACCTACACAAATACGTAATAAGCACTTGCAGTCGCTATCTCGGATCGGCCACTTGCGTCCCCTTTCCGTTACATAGCGGGTTGTTTCGCTCAGGTGACAAATATGGTACCCGCATCTAACACGAGTATTTAACTATAGTTTCCGAGAAAACTCTACGATAACTGGATTCTAGTTTGCTGAAGTATGTGTGAAGTAAATGTACGGAGTTCTAGGATGTGATTTTATGTTACGTGTGTGATTTGTCCGATTCCTGGTGGATTGCAGTGTGTACCTACTGTGTTTAGGTAGATGGGCGAGTATTTTTATCATGATGTAATAGTTAGATAAACGGTAGCGTAGTTATATGTAAGTTCATAGAATAGAGATAACTACGTTCAATAAATCAATTAAAATGCCAGGAAAACATAAAATTACCGCATGAAATACCATTATTTCGTAACAATTCTCCTTATTTTACGTTCGTAATAATATGTTACTTATTAGATTCAGCCCGCGTCTTCATCCGCGTATTAATATTAGTATCGCGTATTTTCCTTACAAACTTGGACTCTCTATGGATGGACCGTGTTATATTTATTTATTTATATATACTTTATTGTACACCAGATTACACATTACATAAAGATACATCTTAAACTACAAAATATACAATTGGCGGCCTTATCGCATACTGCGATCTCTTCCAGGCAACCTTGGAATGGACAGTGATTTTATGGATGATTTTTTGTGGTTTTTTTTATAATATGGCTGGAAAGGGAGCGACTAGGTAGTCGCTCCCTTGCCCGCTCCTTTTCCTTTTATCTCGGTAGATAACGACTAATAGAGAAGTATGGAAGAAAAATACATGTTGCGCCGACACCAAATTGGGATAAGGACAGGAGAATGATGATGATGACTTGGACTCTCTATGTAGGTATTACACCTGGGATGAAATTCAGTCTTTTAGTATTGTATAATTGCATAGCACATGTGTGAGTACTATGTATGTACTTACTATAAAGCTACCATTTACTGGGTACGTCTTTCATTGACTTGAATGTGCCCTGGCGACTGAGAGTATGTCATGCTTACTCTAATGTCTCGCTGATGGCGGCGCGTGTGTTGGATCATTTAGTTAGGTCCCTTCAAAATGGTTGAGCTGAATGGTGTTAATCCATGCGTCAGGTTCGTAAACGAGCGCCGTCAGTAGGGACTGGTCATCTCTTAGCTGCCACGGCTTATTTTAATTTAATTTTTGAATTGTTTTTGTTTTTACCTTTTTATTACGGACGCTTTTAACGTTCTGCGTCGTTTTCACATCTATAATTTCAACATGAATGATGTAACCAATATTTTGTAACCATATTTTGATTTAGAAGAGTGTCCGTGGAGATTCTTGCCCGTTCTTCTCCATAAGTATCTACTACACTTTGGAATAGGCAACTAGCTTCTTCTTTCTGACTGACTGACCCTTTGACAATTCAAAAGTGCCTGTAAGTAATTGGTTTATTTAAAATAATTGCTTTGAGTTTCTTATTTCTTAGCGTTGCTCTACACACTGTAAAGACCATGTAGCGAGTAGCGCTTATTATAATAAAGAATAATAAATCACAATAAGTTTAGGCCGGTATTTCGAATTAAAAAAAAAACCTACCTAACAAAGTAAAGTATTTCCTTGAACCCATGATCTAGTTTCCCAAAAATACCATATATCATCAAGTGAAGCTTAGCGTCGCTCCGCACAATGGTGCGCGAGATGAACGCCCCACAGATAAAGGACTTCCGCCGTTTAGTTCCGCTGGTCACTTACACGTGCGCTTACGCTTCTAAACAAGAAACAGTAGGTGAAGTGCAAACAAAGATTTAGAGAATCAGTTTTATTGTCACAAGCACGATGTGCTCCAATCAAACTTGATGTTTTCGTCTTGGGATTGTCGTCAACTAGGTATAAGATTTATAATAGGTAGATTTTTTTATTTCTTTATAGTAGGTAAGAGACAGACAGGTCTGCCAAGGCCTAAAATAAAACAAACAGTGTTGGCTTAGGATCAGTGCCCAAATCAGAGAAGATTGAATCGGGTTCCGCTATTCGAATTACGAATACACGTAATATCTACCGTAGACCTTTTTCAATTAATCACCAGTCCAACGCCCTAGCAATCTGCGTCCTAGCTATAAAGTTAATGTCATTTACCCATTCCATTCACATGAATGACGAAGCTGAACAGCTGCTCCGACTCATAGGAATGAATCATCATTGACTAATTGTATAGACTGGTCCTTTTAACCATGTATACCTATAGAGTGACCGTACTATTACGCTAGGACATGAGCGCACGCACCTGCGAGCTGCGCCGGAGTGGAGCACGATCCGCGTATTATAAAGTCATCTTAAAGCTCTTAAGGCGCTGTTATTAAGACATATGCGTCGTGTTCGCTGTGTAAATAGATGTCTTCTCGCGGTTGCTTGATTTGAATTTAGGTGCTTATCTATTTCCGCTGTGGTTTTCCCATTTGATTATTTTTTTTTTATTATGATGATATCATGATTTTTTTATTATGATTTTGATTATTTATGCCAATATGTTAATGCTTTCGGCGGTTTCTCCCTATAAACATAACTGTGCTTTCCAATCGAATAAGAATAGGTTTGACCCTTTTGCCTTTTGTGACGCATACCTTTGAGGTTAAATTGCTGACTCACAAAGTTTGTGGTACGGGTACGATCCAAGTGAAGGTCAGTCTTGGTCTTACTTTGACTGCATAATTTCTCTTTTCTATAATTAAGTATCTCTTGGGTTCACCTTACTTATAGCAAATGGTTTTAGGTAAACTAATGGATCTGCATATGTTAGAAAAGTTATTTCTAAAATGCGCCTTCAGCCGCCCTAGGCCTCTAGCCGTCGGGGAAATTAATCGTTTATCAAATTGACACCATGCGTCAATCTGCCGTGTTATAGGCATTTCATACAATAATGGGGAAGGCCGGTCAAATCAAAGCTAATTGTAGATGGCGTGACCATAGCTCGGGCCCTACGGCCTGCGATAAACTTGTCATTTCGTCCATTAATTCCATTTCGTGTTCATTCATGAGTTTGATTTTATTTCACTATTTCGTTATTTTCAGTGATTTCAATATTTTAAATCAAGTATTTGACATGGAAAGTTTCCGAATCTAAAACCTTAAATATTTCCTCGTAATCACTTTCCTCAAAATGTTTCCGACATAGCCTCGAACTCTGTTTAATAAAATAAAATAAAAAACTATGAATAGCTTTAAGCCCAAATATTTTAATTTTAGGGTCTTGAGGAAAATGGTGGACTCCAATTTTGTAGTATTTAGGAACACAACAACGAGTCGGTTTCGTAAAAATAAAACAAAACCACCCCAGGCCTTCCCCATTGTCAAAAAATGACAATGATTTGAATACCTATCATCGTCTGTCTAGCCCACCCGACCAACTATGTTGGGGTCGGCTTCCAGTCTAACCAGACGCAGCTGAATACCAGTATTTTACATGGAGCGACTGCCTATCTGACCTCCACAACCCAGTAACTGGGTAATACGATAACCCTTGGTAAGACTGGTTGTCAGAATTTCGGGCTTCTGACGACCCGTAACGACTGTCAAAGATCCACGAATGATAGCCGGGACCAACGGCGTGAGGGGTCTTGGTATGTAAAGATCCAAAGAACCCATCCACGAATCAACCCCGACAAGCGTACTGACCCCTGCGGCTGTGTGGATTTGAATACCTATACCTGCAGGTAATTTAAGTTAGTAGATAGTATGGTAAACAACTAATTTCCCTGACTTTACATATAGAGACAGTTGTGTCTGTTAACTATTAATTTCTTTTCTAGTCCATGTTTGTAGTTATGTAAATGCAAAATTTCCCAATACGCATTGAAATTGATCCATTTTAAACTGAGTAATGTTGCACACGTCTGTTTATGTGAATATGTTATAATAAATTCGTTGTAATGAGGTTGCAACTCGCAGTTACAACATGGAGAAATCGAATTGTATCAGGAAATTGGGCATAAATCACCTGTCTGCGAGTTAGCTAACCATTGTTGTTTAACTTATATTTTAAACACAGACAATGATTTTAAAAGTGTAGCAAAACGCGATCAGTATATCATACCAACTCTGCTGTCATACCTCTCGGTCTCTGTTAAAGCTAAAAAAAAAACACGCGATCAAATCAATTTTCATAAGATTCGGCAACAGCTTGAAAATTGAAATAAGGAATCCCCGGGTAGTTTCAACTCTATCTCTGTTTACAGTTAGTTTAGGATGTAGTAAACCTGTCGGAAAATAGATCAAATTTTCTTGTCTAACTTTCGCCTAAAGGCCAAACTCGGCCTAAGGCTAAAAAACAACAAAATCCTTTCCCCGCTCGCAATTTTCAAACATCCATTTTACGTTTAGCCTACCCCAGTCTAGAACCACGGAACGCCTCTTCACTTTAAAGGCATAAAACTGAATGCATTCCCATAAGGTGTTGTTAACAATGCGGCATACTAATAACTGAACAATGGACCACTTCACACCTGCTGCGATTAGGGTTACCTGCACGTTTATAAACATTGCTTCATTAAATACATCATCGTGTATTCATTCATCATATACTTTATGGAGCAATGTTTAAAAATCGAACTTAAAAATATTCTTTTATGGGTCAGTTTCCACCAAACGGAAAAACACTCGCGAATGCTCGAGCACTTTTTAAATTTGACTATAAATTTGACTAACTGTATCAATATTGACTTTAAATATAAAATTCGATGCAGACAAAAGAGTGCGATGTCTGCGTCGAATTTTTACTCAGTTACTTATTTAGTGAAATTTAAAAAGTGCTCGAGCATCCGCGAGGTTTTTCCGTTTGGTGGAAACTGACCCTTAGTCATTTTTAAGTTGACTGACTGACAAAAACAAAAGAGCCTCAATGAGTAAAGATTCTTAAGGAGGAAGCGCCCGCGAAATTTAAATTTTCTTATGATAGATAATTTATTTGCAGCTCAGTATCTGGGTGTACATATGTTGATTATAGTATGATTCGCGACCGTAACAAATATGTATTTACAGAATGATAATCATTAAAATTGGTAATACAAGTCCTTAAGTTAGTTCTGAAATGTTAAGATTTCATGAAATAGTCATTCAATAGCTCAATCATTTTCTCTTAGAGAGTTGTATTGATGACTTTAATTATTATAATTCTGTAAATACATATTTGTTACGGTCGCGAATCATATTTTAAACATACAACCTACAAATTGGAAAAAAATGTAAGAAAATTTGAATTTCGCAGGTTACCCTGGCGCTTTCCCCTTAAGTAAAAGGAACTTTTGGACGCCATCTTGTGTTTTCATTACAATTTCTGTGATTATTGCACAAATGTTTACCAACAAGGCCCCCTGTCAATGTCATTCAGCAGCAAAAAGATCCTTGTCGCTTAGGTCTGGCGGTCTGGCGCACCCTATGTTTGTCGTGTACCTAGCAATACTACCAGCCATGCTGACTATCTAATCTTTTCGCCTCGGTATATTACCTATTCTCGCTTGCCCCGAAATGATTAATTTCGTAGCAATTTTCTCAAGTTTGTCAATAATATAGATAGACTAACATTGTTAAGCAGATTTGACTTGAACGAAAGAAAATCTTTTCAGCAGTTAACTTGAAGGAAACGTCTCCCTATAGTTTTATAGAGAATCGGTGCCAATCATTCAATATCCATCCACCCGAACATTTTATTGCGGTGGTTGTATGTATTGCACCTCAGTCCCGAAAGTCATTTGCCTGAAGCTAAGTTTATTTCTAACATTTTCAAGTATCCTGACGAGTAAGGCAACCCTTTATTTTGGGTGGGAAATCATCAAATAACTTCTCCCGCTCTGGACGGAGCGGGAGGGCGTGTCAGACTTTTACTGACTAAAACCCACCCGTGTTCCTTCAGTTGCCTGTGCCAGGGGCCACGGTAACTCTTTCAAACATCCCGCGACCCTGGCAGACTTCAGCCCTAGCGGACCCCATCAGTTAGTGCTGACATCTCTTTGAGGCGCGCGTGGAACACAACGCGCCGTCGACCCGGGCCTGGTCCTTACCGGACGGCGAGCGGAGTGAGGTAACCCTATCTCCGTAACGTATTATTTCCAATCACCCAGGAGAGGTTTGTCGTTGCGAGCCCTATTGACTTCGTCGTTTTGTTCCACACCACTTAATTTACAGGGCTTCACATACAAAGCTCCAGAGTTGAACAAAAGCCCTTTTTATGTAGTTGAATAAGCTTTTAGAAGTGAAGGCTTTATCCTGTTTTAAAAGCTTTAATTAGAGGATCCTTGTTAATTGTTAAAGTTGGAACTTTGTTTAAAACTGTGGAAGTATACGATTATACTTGGAACAAAAGAACTAGGTAATTGAAAATCATTAAAATTGATTTATCTATTGGTTACCTGGTCCTTTTAGCAATATCCCTTTGCGAAAGTTATCTTTCCTTGTCTATGACTCTATGAGGCAAGACAAGCAACTTTTACGTTGAGTTGATGCATATCTATCGTATCTGAACGTAGGTAATTAATTTTATTAAAGATAAGTCTACTTTATTACTAAGTATTTAAAGATCAAGAGCTTTATCATCAGTAAATCATTCAGAACATTGAAAGCTGGCTTAACAAATGAGCACTTCAAGCCTACGTTACCCTACTTTGAACCGGTCGAGTACAGCCTCCACCTCAATGAGCCTGCAACACAAGTACATAGAACAATGCACTCAATAAGCCCCTAACAACAATCGACATCACACAATGGAGGATCATTTCGAAAAACAATCCCATCCTCGTGACTGAATGAATTGAATGAATGTGTGTTACTGATAAGAACGCACTTAAAAGTGGTAGAAGCGCCACTATCAGAATTATTCGTCTATTTTGAAATTGGAGTTCAGAACGTAAATCGTTCAGAAAAGTATAAACCTACTTGACCAAAATGTATGAAACAGCTGATTTTTTTTCGTGATCTCATAGTTGGTCCCATAGTGAAAGTTGTTCATGTTCATGGGTAGAACACCCTGTAAAAATTTCGAGACGGTAAAAAAGATCATCCAGCCAGTATAATGAAATAAAGGAAAATGTAGTAAGAACGTAGGAACCGTGTACCTATAGATAATACTATTATACAGTACTCTTTAAAATTGCATGTATACTATAAGTCTACAACAACTTATATGAAAAATACAGTAGGTACTCATAACACTATTGTTTGATTTCGAGTAGTACAATAACTTGAGTGGCTCTCATTATTGTCATCAGATCAAAACATAGGTACATTATTGTGCTGCAAGTACTTGCAAGTGACGCCAGACGTCTTTTTAACCGACTTCAAAAAAGGAGGAGCTTCTCAATTCGATTGTATGTTTTTTTTTAAATGTTTGTTACCTCAGAACTCCGTCATTTACAAACCGATTTAAAAAATTCTTTCTGCAGATTGGTTCCATAATTTGGTCAAGTTCTGATGAGTGGTTTTTGAGTTAGCTTCAATAAAACGTATTTTTTTCACAAAGTAAAGTAAAGTATGTTGATGAAGGCAGAGGTGTAGGTACCTATAGTACACCCACATTTCGCCAGTTATGTATTTAAGTCCCATGTAATAGGGGGCGAGCCTATTGCCATCTACCGGGCACAAATCCAGACTCCGGGCTGCTACTGAGAAATTGCAGATAGAAAAACCCAATAGCATTTTGCCCGACCTGGGAATCGAACCCAGGACCTCATGCTCAGCAGTAGCGCTTGCGACCACTAGACCAACGAGGCATGTTGATGATGTTATAATAATTTCCTGTCACTGGTTATTTACATTGCAAGTAGTGGTATACGACTTTGCGTGGGGTAGGTACCACAACTAAATAGTGAAAAATAATAACTTTTTTGCAAATAAAATAACCTACTTCCAAAAAAACACCACAAAGTGAAATACGACTTAATTTCGGAAGTCGGTGGCAAAAAACGAAAATTCCAAACCAACGATACCAACTTCCGAAATTAGTTATTTTTCATTTTGTAGTGTTTTTTTTTGCAAAAAAGTTTTTTAAATAGTAAATTCAAATGAATGAGTGAATCCTCAATTAGCTAAAGATACCTATTGTATGCATTTGATCACGTGAAGTTACGTAATATGCCTATCAATAGATGCTTCTTCAACTTCAAGAAAGTTAGTCACAAGTATTTATAGAGTATTTATAGATTCGGTTGTACCTATCTATAACTTGTTAAATAATCTTTCAATGCATTACTGAAAACAAAACGATCCTACAAATAATTTCCATATTCCAGATAAAAAAACCCAAAACAAAAATCAAAACAAAAACCAACAAATTACCTACAAAAGAAGGACGTAATATAAACATGAATGTTAAATATAGTTTTCCTTGTAGTCTTTAAAATAAAAATAAAAGCTGTGACTTTTGCTCTTTAAGTACAAATGTAAAACCAAGGTTGTTCTCCCACTGACTAAAGAAGGAATGCCAGACTTCAATTAAAGTGTAATTAAATGGTTCCTTTTTACACAGCTCCCACTTGATATATTAATACCAGTAATGATATGATACCAGAATGTAGGTGATAGCTAGAAATAGCCTCATAATAATATACATTAAGCACTACTGATGAACTCAACAATCCATTCACATAAAAAGAAAATACAGTGCCATAATAATTACAAATGTCAAGGGAAAGAGTAATTGCAGTAATACCGCAGCCATTTCTGCAGTGAGTTGTTTAATAATTAATTAGCCATTATTTAAAGCGCTAAAAATTCTTTCACTTCCTTGCCTTTACATTTTTGATATTTTGTCTATTTATAAAAAGGTATTCTCAAATGTTCCCATTATATATTGTATGATCACATTTCTAAAAGAGTTAAAATCAGAAACCCAAATAAATTACTTGCACCTAGCCAGAGACTACATTTGTACCTGTATCAGGAATTCCAATTTCATGGCAATCAAAATCTTCATCAAGTTACCCCCCACATCAAAGTGTTGCCCATTAATAAATTCAGAAAAACATATTTGCTTGGCTCTAGACAACTGTTTCTATTCAGTTATCGAATTTTTTCATTATAAATTTTGACATTACATTTTATCAATACTTTGATAATGTAATAATGGACAACATAATAATTGACAGCATAAGCATAATTATACTTATAATTAGTAAAGACATTTAAGTCATAAATAAATAAAATGTATTTATAAAACTTGACATCGTATTAAAAATTAATATTTTCATTTTAAACTAATTTATAATTTTAATATTAAGGGGGATATTAATTACACTTTAATTTTATTATTTGTACTGCCAACGGTAGTATATGTGAAGCTGTTTATAAAAGATCTAAATCCATGTACTCAGAAATAAACAAATTATATTATTATAACAGGAGCTGCATAGTAGTACAAAAAATAAATGCAGTCGAACATAGCAAAAGGGACCAAACCCGTCCTCAAAATCACATAATTCTTGGAGTTTTTTTGCTGGTCCTTCTTCAAAGAACCAACTTTTTCGAACCTAGCAATTAAATGCATGACATTTTCTAGAATTAGTTTTTATTTGTTTTTTTTTTAATACACATTATTTATATACATTTAGAACAGGCGTGAGTTTATGTATGTATCTACTTACAGTGCCCTCCAAAATTTAGTTGATATGTTTCTACTTCAACTGTAATCCCACATTTATGATTCAAAATTCTAGTTGCAATTATTTTGGCTAAGTACCTGATTATTTTATATCCCATATCATAGTTAAATGATTCTTTACAAATCAATAAAATTGAAGTGTCTGTTTGTAATGTCAAAATAACAGCTGACTGAAAAAACCGCATGACGCCTTGAGGCGTCAGCAGAATTCAGCAGGTTAACTCCTAGGATACTGCGTTCCATTGCTCGCTGACAGACTCCGAGTGCGGACTTTTGACGTTCTTACTAATTTATGAAAAATTCAAATGTCTAACTTCAACTCAATTTAAAAGAAGGCTGACAGCGACATTTTCTAAGTAAAGGAGTGCACAGAAGAAGAGCACTGTTAAGAAGATTCTTTTTATGGTGATCAATATAATCTTCTTCTATATGAGATGAATAATAAAGTTTTTTTGATTGTTTCAGATCGGGCCGGTGACCACATGCCGCCGTCATCATGGTGATCGTTACCAGGGTAGGTATCTTTAAAATAGATACGATTAATCGACTGCTACGTACTTTATGAGTTTTAAGAACAACATAGTGCATGTTTCTCCTTACTAATAGTTTTGTGAATCCGGCTCGAAGGACAAAACTTTTCTGTCCCAATATTATAGGAACAGCAAAAAGTTCAACTATTTGTTATTTACCTAACTGGGTCGGCTGCCCCATTTCAAAACCTAGTAAGGACCTAAAACGAAATTTTACAGGAGAGCGCATAAACGTAATATAGGTCAGCCTTTAAAAAGTATTTATGTTAAGTAAAAAAAATACTATTGGTTGTAAAAAATATTAAATAATGAACACATAGTACTAGCATTGTTGTGATATATGTGTATATTACATATTTTAAACCCCTTACTAATTTTGATAATTGACACGAGAGGTATCGATACTTAAATATATCTGCTTTTAAGTGAGTTTTAACGCTGGTGTTTTTGTATTCGGTAGGGACTTACTAGGTTAGGAAGTTATGCAATAAAACGATTTTTGTAAAGTGTCCCTTACTAGGTTTTGAAATGGGGCAGCCGGGGTGGCTCAATCTACGAATTCAAAGCTGGATTACTTTCTGAAATTTTTTCAATGTCGTAGATTGAATATAATCAAAGAAAATTCCCGTATACAAGCATACCTAGGTAGTTAAGTTTTTCTTAATGTAAACAAACGAGACTCAAGTACCCACCTTGTTCGCAAAGTATGGTGTTTAAGTCGCAATCTTTAGAAAGCCTGTCGAAGATAGCTTCCAGTTTTGTGGCCCACACATAAAATTATGGGCATATACGAGCAAACCGGATGCCGCTTAGGTGTCGAGACGGCATCAATTTTACTGCGAGTTCGAGTTCAAGGCTTCATTCTTGACATGAATACTTGAATAATCATCAGTGATTATGATTTGTATTGTCAGTAGGCAGTTAGGTATATCTTTTCTACCATCAATAATTTTGCTAGTGCTAAGATTGGTCCTTCTGATCGACGTCTCATAAAAACCATCAAATGTTTCAATTGTCCATTTTATATTTTGGAAATAAACGTGAAAAGATAATTTGCTTATGGTTGTGCTTATTAAATGAGCGCATAAAATGTACGTTTTAACTGTTCAAATGTTTACTACTACTATAACTTTCAGCCGCATTACATTTATAAAGAGAATCGGATTGAACCAAAATTGAAAACGATTTGATGCAGCAGACATTGAATGAAACGCTGATTTTTTTAGTAACAGATGGAATTGTAAATAAAATTCAGTATTTGGCAATTTTGCCAAATTGCTTGTAAACAGAGGTTAGCTGTCAAAAGCTGCAACTTCCGCGTATGAAATTTAAAAAAAATGGATTGTCGGCTCCGTTCACGGTGACGCAGTGTGAGCTACCTACTTGTGCCCAAAGCGGTACATTCTCGCCGAGTTCCGATCAGTGCGTTTGGCAACACATTCCGTCAGCCCGCCACAGAATCCAGCACTGAGGGCGTTCACCTCTCTGACCAATACATACATGCATACACACTATATACACTCTCACATAGCGAAGTCAAAGCATAATAGCTTCGCATTTTGGAAAACGTCAAAATGAGAATTTCTAATGATTCGATATGGTCACCGAAGTAACTTATTCACGGCTGTGACAACTAATAATAAATTACTTGATTTATGATCGCCATCTGACACTGTAGGGCTACAATATGCAATAAAAGTTGCTACATCCGGCAATGTATAAAAATTCAATCCATAATTAATTTTTCTAATCAATAAAACTTTTATGATAAGTACCTACTTATAAAACACGGCGCCATATACCAATATTATTTATACTAGAACTAACTAGATAATATATTGTGGATAAACCATCAAATTATTCTGCATTTCATAAAAGGAATTATTGCTAAAACATTAGTCTGGTGTTACATTGGCGAATTTGCTATGATTTTTAACTGTCGCGTTCGCCAGCTTTGCTCTCAGACAAATAACTATGCGAACAAAGGAAGAAAAATAATTATGAATAATTTAAATGTTTTACTACTTACATGCAAAGTCAAAGCGTCCTCTCATCAAGAGGTTGAGGCATCACTTGATGCACCAACAGTCGCATCACAGCCTTGACTTTGTTTAGGTCAGTAGGTAGGTATCTATGTATCTTGCCTATCATAGTGTATGACTAAGGACTTTCAAAACCAATTCAGAAGATAATAACAATATTGCTAGATCACCTATATGTGTGAAGCCTGCCTATGTATTAGGAAGTGTGCAGAAATGGGCGAGGCGAGCTCGTCAACTTCCAAATCGAGAACGAGAGTGGACACACAATGCCTCGTAAAGTAAAGCGAGTGGGAGCGAGGCTAGGACCGACGGGTTTCAAAACCAACTCGCTTGATATCGATTCGAGTAATCTGTTTATTGTCCTAATAAATTGTCAAGGAATTGCATAAATGAAATTACGTTATGTTCTGCGAAACTTTCGATCCGGATTCTGAAGCTATCGTGGTTTTTATGACCTACTCGTAATAATTACCAAATGAGACACCGGCGGCGTTCAAACTTGAAAGATGTTGTTGTTTAAATGTACTAGGTACCTATTCAGGCTTCCTTATTAGGTCATTTTCATGTCCCTAAGGCTAAAACATGGCTAAATCCAAATTTTCTTTTTCATATTTTAATAAAAACACGCCTGTTTTTATTTAATTTAGCGTTTCCTTTAAGCCCTCCAGGTTGTAACTGTAATCATTGGAGAGTCCCACTAAGTAGGGTAAGTAGTTAATGCAAGTACACGTCTTGAAGTCTTTGTTTAACGATAAATGTTGCAGTTAGATACTTGTTAACTGTTCTTCTATTGGTGACATCGCAATGACGTAGCAGATTCTTCGAACGCAGCGATTAACCTGCAATGTTTTTAACGAAAGACAAACATAAATGATTTCTTGAAATATCTGTAGTTGTACAGCTAAATGTTTACCCCTTAGGTAATTGGATTTTGGAGTTTTTTAATCATGTTTTTCTGAAACGTCCTGAAAATTGCCCAGAATGTGAACAACCTAATAATTGTTTTGGGATATTCACCTCCCCATTGTTAATGACACAACATAGAATGTTGATGTCTGTGTTGCATTGAATTTCGTCTAAACTCAATCCAGTTTAAAAAGTCAGACAGTTCACAGCTGGTAGATATGTTAATCAGTTAAACAAGAGTTTATTTATATATATAATTATATATATATATATATACATGTAAATGTCAAGTTTCCTTTAGTTTCTGCTTAACATTAACATTCAAATCTCGCTTTCTTCTAACAAGCGAAGACCATACATTATTTAGAAAGCAATATAATTTAATAAACCGGTACAGAAAGTATATCCTAAACAAGACCATGTTGTATTAACATTCGACTCTACTGAGTTTAGTCGAATTGCTAATGATGTGTGAATAATTTGATAAGCTGGTGGTTTTAATAACCAGCCTGTTACAATCCCACTGCAAGGAAAAGGCCTATTCTCATGCAGAGCATTGATCACCAAGACGGGTTGGCGATTTCAGACTTATATTTACTACCAGCTGTTGCCCGTGGCTGCGCCCGCGTGGATGTCAATACTTCCGTAGTTGATTGTCATTTTTTGCGCGGAAACCTAATTCTTTTTCTAAAATAAAAGTAAGTCCAAGTTACTCCTTATAACAACATCAGCTATTTTCCAGTGAAAGTCCCGTCAAAATCGGTCCAGCCGTTTCGGAGATTAGCTGGAACAACCAGGCAGACAGACAGACTGACAGACAGACAAAAATCTTAAAAAATATTTTTTTGTTATAAGTACCGTATACTTATATTTTCTTTCTTATGCATTTAGTAAAAAGCTGCTATTTTGACATTACAAGCTAGACACTTCACTTGTATTTATGTGTATAGTGTAGCGAGAAAAAAAAAATAAAAAGACGGAAAATTCACTTTTCTGCTATGGCACGTTTAATTTTGTTTTTAAAATAAAAATAGAAAATAAACATTAAAAGGTAAAAAAAATGAACATTATGGTATAAAAAATGCAGGTTGACTTGTGTGAAGGGAATAAAATAGAGAACTTTGGTCCGATAGGTACGCGAATAACGAACGAGAAATAAAACGTACTAACTAGTCGATTGTAATCTCTAATAAGTAACGCTACCAAAACATATCGTTATGAAAAAAAAATCTGAGAACCAAGGTATCTCGCATTTTACATATTTGAAAATAAAAATTAAGTAGTTAATGAATTAAAAAATCTGCAGAGGGTTACTATCTACACTATTAAATTAGAACGTAAAATATCATTAAAAAAAACCGTGGCATAAGTAATTGCGTCCGGCGAGGTGACGTAGACTGTAGGGAGTCGTAGTTCTTTGTTCAGGAACTGGCGTTGGTTGCGAGACCTTCAGCGGTCAAAATGCGGTCCAACTCTCGACGTTGGCCAAGGACGTCCAGCGTTATTTTAGGCCAAAACCTGGAGGCCGAAAGGCGGCCTGTTTCAAAACTGTTCAATCCTAAGACAAAATGAATTAGGGTTAGACCAGCGTGATCAGACTGAACTTCCGATTGAGGAAAACTGTTAAAAGATACGTACCAGAAAAAATAAATATGAATGGTTAGACTCGTACTTAATATACCATACTTAAAATTGCTTTGCCCTATGGTATTCGGCAGGGATATACATGTGCGAACACTTTTACGATAAATATTTTCCACTAATTGTAATTTTTGGGACGTAAAAATTCGTTTTTCTTCAATAAAATCACCAACCACCGCAAATTGTCAATCAAGCGTTCCCATCGAATCACAGTTTGAAATTCGAATCACGAAATAAAAAGATAAAAATCGACCAGGCTCAAATACAAACGAAAAAAAGGTTGATTATAAAGAACCAAAAAGTTTTGACATGCAGAGTTATGCTGCAATAGGTAGACTTACCTACCGGACTCGGCGGGGCAATTGCGTAACATACTTACAGTAGGAATCGGTTTCATTTTGACAGTTCAACAACATTCATTGCGTTATGTACGTTGTTGAGTAGACACATTTTTCAAACATATGAAGCAATGGATTAGCAATTTGCTTCAAAATTATTCAGATTGTGATTGATAATGTGTTACGCAATTAGGGTGCAGGTTCCTCACGATGTTTTCGTTCACCGATGTCAGTAATGTTCAATATAAACTCGGACAGTACATATGAATTGAAAATATCACATTGTTACTTGCCCGGATTTGACCCCACAACCAGCTGGTGGTGGTAAAATAATTTTATAACTATAATATTAGGCTGTTACTAACACATTGCAGATCAAGGGCCACTTCTGTCTCATAAAGTGAAAAAAAAACAAGCATTGATCACGCGCTTCGTTGCTCTAGTCGCAAACACTACTGCCGAGCAAGAGGTCTTGAGTTTGATTCCCAGGTCGTGCAATATGTTACTGCGGTTTTCTATTAGGAATTTTTCACTAGCAACCCGATTTGTGCCCGATTGATGGCTATAGCCATATTGATGGCTATGGCCTTCTATTACATGGTACTTAAACATAACTGGTGAAATGTGGGTGCGCTATAGGTACACCTCTTCTATCTCCGGTATGCCAAAACTGGTGATAGATAGGTTATTGGATTCGGCCTTAGCCGACGTTCTCACCGACATAAAAACATCGTGGCGATGTTTTTCGCGTTTTTGTTAAAAATCCAACAGTGTGTTTCTTCGACGCGCTGGAATGCACTCTGTTGGATTCTCAATGCTCGGCTCAATACCGAGAGTTGAAAATTCAGTGCGAGATAAATCCCGCCGCGATATTTTTACGTCCGTGCGAACGTCGGCACGGCCGAACCCAATAACCTATCTATCACCAGTTTTGACTGGAGATAGAAAAACCTATATGTCTATGGTTTTAACGTCCTAATAATCTATAAGAGATTATGGAGTCTTACCGGCCTGACATAAGGACAGAGAATTATACTGTCTACCATCAATGGCGATCTGTGTTTTAATGAAAATACTACTAATGTTATGTAAGAAGGTAAAACAATAGGCCAGAGGCTGCCTAATGCTAAAATCAACTGTTGCATCCGTTTGTTAGGCTTTGTTTGGCGTACCGAGTATTTCGCAACTCCCGTTCTTAGCAGGTACCTAGTCTACACGCGCGGTATTTGTGTAGATGTTACTAGTAATCTGTATAATCCGGTATTCTATACGATACCTAGGCAATGTATAGAATACCTGAAACGTATGAAATATATGAAGGTAATGTATGAAATATTACTTATTTTATACTTTATTATTTTGTATTTTAAATATTATTTATTTTATAAGTAGTTAATTTCGAGCAAACATGAGTTGTTTTTATTTGTCCGTCATTTTATAGGTAGGTACGCGGTAGGTAATCGTGAAAAAAAATATCGGCTGTTCCCTACATTTACATATGTTCGCATGACTCGACAAAATGTAGGGAACATCTGTTTTTTTTTCACGATTTCACGTTTGGTCCCATAGTAAAAGTTATTCGTAGTGATGGGTACAATGACCCCTTAAGAGGTTATGCGTTATTTAAGTTACACTTTGTATATTTGCAATGCAAGCACAAATGCAAAAGAGCCGGAAGTCTTAAACGATATTTCTGGGAGCAATAAATATAAGTAAAGTGATCATAATGAATAATAGAGGAGAGTAACGTTGATTTTTAATAAAAAATATTGAATGAATATAATTTTTTATTTTATTTTTACATAAATTATAGAAATTCCGGACGGCTTAGAATTCCCCCCGCATGCTGGACATCGACTTATATTACGAACATGTCCGGAAAATTCCGGACGTATGGCAACCCTACCTATACTCTAATTGGAAGCGTACACTAGTATTTGTCCCTATTCTTATAAACATGCAAGTAACTGTGTACCCTCTGGTGGAGATCCAGTAAATAAATGTTACAATTTAAGACATGTTTTCACAGGACATTTCAAAAGAGATTATCGCAAGCAAATCGTCTTTAAATAACATTTTTCTCAAAGCAACCTCATTTCGACGTTACTCAATGAATAACTCTTAATACACGTCATGAATCAAGTTGAACTCATTGAACGAATGGTGAATGGTGATTGATAACTATATTAAACATAACTACTGAATGCTCCGAGAGAATCGCGGTCAGTTATAGATAAAATTATCGATCGACACTTCTTCCAGAGGTTATGTCGATGTCGAATTGATATTATTATTTTTTCGTTATTTGTTACTGTGATGTGTTGCCATGGAAACCATTTACTTTGAGGTAACTACCGTGACTATTACTAAAGTTAATTTGTGTTATTGTTATTTAAAGTGTAAGCAAAAGTAACAAAGTAGTAAGAAAACCAATAATAGCAGGAACCAAGTATGATTAAAATTATTGCTACATTATGATTCAGTCAACTCGGTCATCATCATCCATTAACTTAAATCATATGATTAGTAATTGGTGCCTGGGGCTGTATTATAAAGTATTAATTCCATCATGATTCCAATTCGAAAAAGGGATGGTATTAACGGTCATGTATAGCTATGTCTCTCTCCCGCACTGGAATCATGATGGCATTAGAACGTCATAATATGGCACCAGGGTTGTAAACTGCCTCTGCAGAGTTTCTTATTAGAGTCGATTGATACAATGAAAAAGGCGAGCATCTAAGTATCTCCCAGTTGGTGATTCCGCATCATTGTTGTTCTTGATTTCATCGTTATCTATACTTTTATTTACCTATTTATATTGACATGCATTGAGTTAGGTTAATCATTTACAGTGGACTATATATAAAGAAAAGAAAGAAAAGAAAAATAGGTTTATTTGTCACAGAAACACGTGCATACAAAACGATAAGAATAAACAGAAAAATAAAACAAAATAGAACCACATTATAATCACGAGCTCAAAACAGAAATAGTCGGAAGCTGCACGTCATGACTGTGACAAGAAGGCTTCCACTCAGCATGACGCTGTGCTATGAGGGACCCACAGCACAGCGCTGATTTTCAGTGGTTACCCGAAAAAGACGTACGGAAATCAGGTCAGGTTCAGTGATCAATACATAAATAGTTACATAACAAAACAAAAGAACCAGTAACAACTTAAAATATGCTGCAACTATACAACCAAAGGGCAATTTTGTTTATCACTACCCAAATTTTTACAGAAAAAAAATCTGCTGTTTCACACAAAAGCTCAATACCTACTCGACCAAAATGTATGAAACAGCAGATTCTTTTTTTTCGTTATTTCAAAGTTGGTCCCCTAGTGAACGTTGTTCATATTCATGGGTAAAACAAAATGTATAACAAAATTACAAGTAGATATCTATAAGTTAAAGGTAGGTACCTACTTGTGCATGTCTTCTGTACATAACTCATTAGGTTACAAAATTATTTGTAACATTAAAATATTGTGCAATGGTATGTTGTTCCAAATTAAAAGAAATAACGAATCAGCTATGATTCTTTCCAAAATAGAGCGCCACTTTAAAATGAATATATCATAAAGATCCACGTAAGAATATCATCACCAATTAAGTAATAAAAAGATGTACATTTAAGAATAAGAATTATATTTAATTATGATAATCATCGCGAAGTATTGACGCGTGCGCAATAGGGACGCGACCGACTTTCTATAACTCTATACTGACACACCAGACACACCATTGTTTTTACATTAGTTCCGGCTCTAGTTGAATACAGGTTTTATATGTTATTGGCTTTTACTCGCGGCTAGCTTTGTAGTTTTTGTATGGTTTCAAAATCAAAATATTTTATTTCACATACACCTACATGGACCCTTATGAAACGTCAGAAGCTAGGTGCACGGTTCCAATTGGTCGTTTCCTAAGGAGAAGAGCTAGAAAGAAACTCCACGGTTCCTCTTTTAAAAATCATTGGCTTATACAATGTTTTCAAATTGTAGTGTTATTAAGTATGGGAGGACAGAGTAGTACCAGGAGGCCAACCACTACCTCTTAAAGCAGTATTATTTTAATGTTACTTCAGTGTGAGAAAGAGATGCAGCTATACAGGACGTCTAGCTCCATCTCTTTCCATCACTCAAGTAAGATTACTATAATACTGCTTTAAGAGGTGGTGGTCTAGCTTCAGGTACTTATCAAAATAGAAAATGATCTACAAATCTACAGTCTATTGGCTTATTGCTAGACGTTGCAACTGTAAGAAAACTGACATGGTTGGAAACGGTCAAATCCATAAGCAACAAAAATGCGAATATTTGGGGTTTTACATTTCATATAAACTAAGTCAAATCACTCCTCAACAAAATTGGGAAAACCTGCACCCTAATTGCGTAACACACTATCAATCAGAATCTGAATGATTTTGAGGCTTATTGCTAATCCATTTCTTCATAAGTTCGAAAAATTTGTCAGTTCAACAACGTAAATAACGCAATGAATGTTGTTGAACTGTCGAAATGAAACCGATTCCAACTTTTAAGTGAGTTACGCAAATACCCCGATGATGACTGGGATAGGCACATCATTTTATTTTATACTCTACAAACGATAGACCTATCTATCTACGTTAGACAAAATGTTTGTTCAGTGCGAGTATCTATGTATCTATATAAATAAAAACCGGCCAAGTGCGTGTCGGACCACGCACAATGAATGATTCCGTAGTTGGGATGAATAATCCCAAGAACCAACTTAACATTGTAGTTGAAAAATATATTCTCTCATACATTCCAACTGCAAATGTAAGTTGACCGACCATTACTCGTTAACTTATAAATCATACCTCGGCTTTTTTTGACTGCCTCGTTGGTCTAGTGGTCGCAAGCGCTACTGCTGAGCATGAGGTCCTGGGTTCGATTCCCAGGTCGGGCAAAGTGTTATTGGGTTTTTCTATCTGGAATTTCTCAGTAGCAGCCTGGAGTCTGGATTTGTGCCCGGTTGATGGCAATAGGCTCGCCCCCTATTACATGGGACTTAAACATAACTGGCGAAATGTGGGTGTACTATAGGTACACCTCTGCCTAACCCTTCTGAGAAACAAGGCGTGATGTTATGTTATAAATCCTACTTATGGCTGTGTTCACAAATATTCAAACGGCCCACCCGTTAGGTATATAAACAGTTGTTTTATGACAAACTTCCTAAGGAAAGAACGGTTTAAATACCTAACCGGTGTGGTATGAATGTTGGTGAACACAAGTCTATCTGTGATAGTTTTCCTTGTATCTTTGTTATATTATACCTACTACTGCCGTGAATTTTTTTAGATGTCCAAAAACAACCATTAACTGACCAAAATGAGCACTTTAAAGCTTAACATATCGCAAACGGATCCCTGAATCGTAAAAAGGTTTCCACACACCTGCAATATTTTGAACGGCCTATCCAACTATACCCCACACCATGGGGTGGGGAGGGGGGGTTCACTTTACGTGTAGGGGAGGAAGTGAGGAATCCTAAAAAAATTTTTTTGCAAGATTATATTTTCTCACTGTCGGCGTGATTAATATACCCGTGCCAAATTACAGCTTTCTATTACTAAGAATCCCTAAAACCTAAAACCTTAAAAATTAAATTCTGTTCATTGGTAAGCGCATCACTTGAGACCGAATGGACTGATTTGGCTAACAATAAGTATTTTTGGTACACCTCTGCCTAACCCTTCGG
This sequence comes from Fissipunctia ypsillon, assembly GCA_947568875.1. Taxonomy (NCBI): domain Eukaryota; kingdom Metazoa; phylum Arthropoda; class Insecta; order Lepidoptera; family Noctuidae; genus Fissipunctia; species Fissipunctia ypsillon. The sequence continues at coordinate 20,471,967 of OX387648.1, forward strand.
GAAAACAAGACGTGATGTTATGTTATGTTATTAAGTATTTTTTTGTTTTATGTTCGTAATAGTCCGAATTAGGTTTTTATGGAAAGCAAAATTTGAAAAGTTTCCCGGAAAATTTTCTAACTCGGTAAAAACTGAACGTCATTTTTTCTATTGGATTTTTGTATGAATTATTGAAATATGGACTTTCTCTCTCTCGAATTATGGTCTCTGGGGTCAGCTAGTAAAATCATAAACATTAAATCACTCAACATAATACCTACGTATCTTTCACCATCTCGTACACGATATTATTGGACATGTATGTAATACAAAATAATTTTATCTACATTATTCTAGATAAATCTATTGTGATTAATCGTAAGACTACATTGACATTTTGATAAGCTTTCAGAAAAGTTAATTACCCTAATACCGTGTGATAATAATAGACATACATACATACATAAACTAACGCCTTCTTCCCATGGGGGTAAGCAGAAACTACAGAACGCCACCTGCTACGATCCTTACATACTCCTTTTGCCTCGTTTACATACATCTGGTCATACACGCACGCCATTTGCAAGTACTACGCACCTGGCCTTTTTGATGAACATCACCAATAAGATCACTATATGTCTTCCTAGGGCGTCCCCTCCCGGCGTTTCCACTCACATCTGCCGTGTAAATACCTGTTGTTAGTCGACTTTCATTCATCCTCTCAACATGACCAAACCATCTAAGCATAGTCTTTACAATTTTTGTCACTAAATCTTCTTTTAAACCGCACCGTTGCCTTATCACATCATTCCTCAGCCTATCATTCATAGTCACACCACACATGCTTCGCAATAAGGAAGCATTTATTCTACTTTCATGCTTCTTTTGCCACACCCAACATTCACTTCCATACATAAGCGTAGGCACCAGCACACCATTGTGAACAGCCAGTCGGGCCTTTTTGGACATTAACTGGTAGATCACAATCGCATGTATAGCACCATTCGCTTTATTTCCCGCATTTAATCTCCTTTCCATATCTTCATCAATCTTTCCATCCCTTGTAAACAGACTCCCTAAATATACAAACTCACTTGCTCCACATTTAAATAATACATTGATATTAATACATTGTTTGTTGTTATTAATATATTTATAATAATACATTGTTAGTTATCTCTGCCTCGTTAGTCTATTGGTCGCAAGCACTACTTCTGAGCATGGTTCAATTCCCCGGTCGGGCAAAGTGTTATTGGGTTTTTCCATCAGGAATTTCTCCATAGCAGCCTGGAGTCTGGATTTGTGCCCGATTGATGGCAATAGGCTCGCCCCCTATTACATGGGACTTAAACATACCTAACGAAATGTGGGTGCACCTCTGCCTAACCCTTCGGGGATTACAGGCGTGATGTTATGTTTAATGTTTGTGTAGTTACCTCTAACAAACCAAATTATTTATGCGCGCCATTTTTAGTGGACTACTACAGTGGCTTGTTCCGTGACAGTGAATGAATTAATATCGACACTGATACTTTAGTGATAAATAAATCAATGTCTGATTACTATGCTTAAATACGGATAATTGGACGCCGTATTTCTTTAGATGCGATTTGTGAAGTTGCTTGAAAAACGAAGGATACATCAATATCAATTTAATTATTAATATGCGTTAATTCAATTCACATTCCCTTTCACAGACAGGGGCCTGTGTTCCAGCAGTGGAAACTTTATAGGCTGATTCTAGGATGACTGTCTATGGATGCAATCTGTCTGCGCCGATTACCGTATCTTGGAAATTTCTGTTTACATGCAATACCACACCTACATGCAAAATTAATGTCATCGATAAATAAATTAAATTAAGGTCTGGTTATCATCGTAGATATCGTGTTTACCTTTGTTTCTACTATGTAGATGCTCCAGATATTTATAGCTATTATGATGTAGATATGGTCCTGATATGATCAGGGACAAGTGCATATCAGTTGCAAGTGTTACTGTTTTTTGGGCATAGTTGATAAATATGATTTCAATAAAACAGAAGGGGGGGGGGGAAAGGGGTTAATTGGCCAGGAGGCCAACCATCACCTCTTAAAGCAGTATTATTTTAATGTTACTTCAGTGTGAGGAAGAGATGGAGCTATACAGGACGTCTAGCTTCATCTCTTTCCCACACTCAAGTAAGATTACAATAATACTGCTTTAAGAGGTGGTGGTCTAGCTCCTGTACTATCTTTTGGATCGGTACTCTAAAACCTGACTTTACTTATCAAAGTTCTATTTAAAATCCAGCTTGTTTGCTCTAACCATTTTGAAATTTATCTCTACACAGTATAAAATAAAGTCGCCTTCCGCGTCTGTCTGTATATCCGCTAACTCCTCCTCCTGAATCACACAACGAATATTGATGCAGTTTTCACCATCATTTAGAGAATTAATTCCGGTAGCTCAGAAATCTCGATGTACTCACATGTCGCCAAATCAGCACATTGCTTCCACCCGTGCGAAGCAGCGGGCGGGTCGCTTGTTCTATCATAAAATAAAGCTACGTAAAAAACTAATAAATTACAGTTAAGCTCACATAAATAACTTATAAGTCGGCTTCTTCTAGTATCCAAGAACTCGGGTAGGTACTTAAAACAGGAACCAGATGGTACATAGTTATCAATCTCACGAAAGCTGTCTGGTGACATTAAAGAGAGCTAATGGCTAAACCTGCTCTCTGATCGACTTTTTTCGGTATCAAAAAACTCACCTATTAGGATCTGTAGCAAAAACGATTAGGGGAAGTACGTCCAAAATTACATATATACGGACAAAATGACCCACCGGACTTTTTTTGAAAATGGCGGGCTACAATTCTGCAGTTATCATAACATCATGTGACGTCGTCGGCCATGTTGGCATAGATAGGCTGTCAAGTTTTTAATGCCATTGGTTCAGACATGTCGGTGTAACTGGTACGAACGTGTTTTGTGCGCGTAAAAGTTTTTTCGTTTGAGCAAAAAACGTAAACAGAAACTCTGTTAAAATTATTTGAAGAAAAAAAAATGGGTGCCGGATTACCGAACGCCTACTGTACTTACATTCGCGACAAAACGACATATGCTGATGGCTCAGACTACGATAATGATCCCAAAAAGCAGACAAGAAAAAACTTTTTTACAAAAAAAAAAAAAACAACTGGCTTTCAAAAAAACAAAAACACTACAAACTGAAAAATAACCTTAATTTCGGAAGTCGGTGTCTTTGGGTCTGTATTTAAGTTTTTTGCCACCGACTTCTGAAATTAAAGTTATTTTTCAATTTGTACTGTTTTTTTGGAAGTCGGTGGTTGTTTTTTTTTTTGTAAAAAGTTTTCCTTTTTTCACTTTTTAGTGGGTCGGTTTGTAATTCATCTAAGTTACAATATCCTAATGTCAACTGCCCATCACCTTTTACAAAATGTTGTTTTTCCCGATGCAGGAACATTAAGAACTAGGAGAAACTTGAACATATGTGACGCTTGCTTACTTACTTAGCAACCATTAAAGTAATTGAATTGCAACCCATGAAATACTTATTATAGAGTCGTTTCAGTGGCCATCTGTGGTCTTTATCATAAGTTCCATTTCACCAAATGGTGTTTTCCGAAAGCAAATGCACGAGTTGCTATAAAAAATACCCAAATCGCTAGTGTGCCTAAAAAAATTTAGGATTTCCCTCGATTTTCATGGGATCCCCTCATAAGATTCTGAGTTGGTGATAATGCTGACCTTGAGAGCATACCCTTTCAAACAAAAAAATAATTTTCAAAATCGGTCCATAATTGACGAAGAAAACGCTAAACATAACAACATTAAAAAAAATAACATACAGTCAAACATAGAACCTCCTCCTTTTTTATGAAGAAGACTCATTACGATGAGGACTCAGATGTAGAAGATTTTCCAGCTGCGGCGAACGGTGACGACGCTGACTGCACATGCATTTACTGGAACGACCTCTTTTCTCGTTCTAATCTGGCTACGGGGCAACAATTGTTCTCTTTTGGCTCATACATCTTGTGCTGAACTGTACCCAAGAAGACCAAACCTTCGTCTGTGAAATATGTGCTTCATAATTTTCGTGTTTAACATGTATGTTATTTTGTCTGTACTATCTGGACAAAATGAATTAATTTCCTTAGAGGTTGTGATTAATTTAAATTATATTTTTTATATGGTTCCATTACAAGTTTTCTTAGATTAGAACTAATGAACCAAAAATGATTATGCAAACTAAATACTGATTTAACTATGTTAAATAAAAATATGTGATTAAAAAACAAAACCGTATGTCATTTCGGACGTACTTCCCCGAGGTATTGTAAAAAAGTGGTAGGATTGGTTTCTGGTCCATTTATGGCCAAATTGGGATCATTTGTCTTTCGTCATTGCTTCGTCCGTAAAGGAGAGCTATCATAAACCTGATTTTTGTTTTAAGAAAAGACGCCAATAAGAATCTCATTAGGTTTCGTCTGAGCCGAGAGAATTACGACATGCTGGGGACTAGGACGATATCTACATAATACTTTTATGATGATATACGTACAAATCCAATAATCTCTCGTAGCAAAAGTGGATAGGTTATGGTAAAAAAGTTGTTTTCTTAGGACTTCGAATAATGGTCTGATTTTGGAGTGGTTTGAAGTAGTCTTTACTTTCTGCCCAGTTAGCTGCAGGTCACCAGCATTATGCAATACATATTATGGTCCGCATTTGGCAAGCTGTGACTAAGTAACTATATTTCGACCTTCACAGCGGTTCTGCACTGCATCCGATTCGAATCAGAGAAATGTCGGTCCGAAGTAGCCATAGCACTCTTTGTATGAGTGTTTGCGCACTAGATCCAAATTCTGTCCGTCCAAATTTAGAACATACCCAATTCGGATTGAACTCGGATCTTGAATTCGGATTCGGATCGGATGTAGTGCAGATTCGCTCTTAAGGTCCTGTAAAGTGATTGCTTTTGCCTATGTTAAGAGCCTCTCCACATGTCCACAGAGAATACTAGATATATGACCCATTGCAATGATGGTCACGTCACTTGGCAAGCAGTGACTAAGTTACTATAATTCGACCTTCAGGGTATTGTACAGTGGTTGCGTTTACCTATGATAAGGGCATCTTCAGAACACAACAGACAACATTATAAAATACGATACTAAGTGAATCTAATCTAATTTCCAGGGCGATTACATATGGATCGAGCCGGTGTCTGGTCGGGAGTTCGACGTAGCGATCGGCGCACGCGTCCTCGCGGCCGAAGGGCGACGGATTCGAGTCCGGGACGACGACGGCAACGAACAATGGCTGCCGCCGGAGCGACGCATCAAGGCCATGCACGCCACCTCCGTGCATGGCGTCGAGGATATGATATCACTCGGCGACCTGCACGAAGCCGGCATCCTAAGGAACCTACTTATAAGATACAATGAGAATCTCATTTATGTAAGTATGGACTTTCTTCTTCAAGTGGATGTGGATGGCTTTAAGAAAAGAGCAGGCCAAGAGATGGATGAATAATGTGTGAAAGATGATAATATGGGTAGGTAATGTCAAAGAGACACGGCTGATAGAGATACATGGCAGTAAAACGTAATTCGACCTTTCTTCTCTCTGCCCTTGTCCCATGTTAAAGCTCGGCGCAAAATGTTTGCACTGTAAAGTATGAACCTATTCAATATATGTATGTATATAAACGTGGCTATTGTGTAATAAGAGCTTGAATATGAAGCATATTGTAACACCTGTGAGTTGTTTACCTTTACAACGCCTAGATTTCTAAACGGTCATTGTAACCTACTCCGTAAAAAATTGTAGAATCTGAACAGAAAAATACTGGACCTTGACTCATAGTCGAACTAATTCTTGTCGTAACTTTTTGAGCTAAAAGTTCCGATGACTCAATAATTAAATTTCAGTTTACACGTTTTTTAGAGAATGACCATTTATCATTTCATTGGTCTGACGGGGAAAACATATTAATCCGGTTTTAAGCAAGGACAAACGCCTCGGGTCAAGAATTTATCAAAATAGAGAGGCAGACACCGATCTCAATTTATTGAAAAATATAGCCTTCACTTGACTTGGTTCAAGATCAAAAAACTACGATTAAGAGAAATCGCATTGTCCTGTGATAGCTTGTGACAACATCAATCTATCTTTCTAAATATTGGATGTCTGTATTTCTTTATCAATATTCAATATTCTTTATAAATATTCATTTACATATACATATATCACTGGTCAACTTTCATTTTCGTTATAAATTGTTTCAATATTCAGATAAATTTTTAATTGTATAGCACAATCAGCCTATGATGTTCCCACTGCTGGGACACAGGCCTTCTTCCCATAGAGGTAGAGGGTAAAGGCCGTAATGAACCACGCGGGCCCAGTGCGAGTTGGTATATGTCACATGTCTTCGAATTTTCAGTTCTAGGACATGCCGGTTTCCTCACGATGTTATCCTTCACCGTTTTGAGAGCAGTGGTGAGGAAATAATTTACACAAAGTAAAGCGCCTGTCAGGGTCCGAACCTACGGCCTAAAATTCGTAAGTCGCGGCCGTTACCACTGGGCCACCACTGCTCCTCAATTTTTAATTGTATACTAAGTTGACCTCGTAATTGCAATACCACCCTAAGGTTGAACAATACCACCCTAAGGTTGAATAATACCACCTTAAGGTTGAATAATACCACCCTACGGTTGAATAATACCACCCTAAGGTTGAATAATACCACCCTAAGGTTGAACGGGAATTGGCAGCCGATTCCCGGCCACCGTAGGCGCGGGCTTGCGGACGGCGAGCAATGGGTAGCTCGCCGTCCGGTAAGGACCAAGCCCGAGTCGACGGCGCGTCGTGTTCCACGCGCGCCTCAAAGAGATGTCAGCACTATTGACGGGGTCCGCTAGGGCCGATGCCAGCTAGGGTTGCGGGATGTTCGAAAGAGTTACCGTGGCCCCGGCACAGGCAACAGAAGGAACACGGGTGGGTTTTAGTCAGTAAAAGTCTGACACGCCCTCCCGCTCCGCCCAGAGCGGGAGAAGTCATTTGATGATTTCCCATCCACAAAAAAAAAAAAAAAGGTTGAACATGACACATCAAGCTAAACATTTCCAGTTTATGCCTCTCATTGTACGGAAATTATAGCTTGATGTTTGTGTACTATAGTTCTGCAAAGTTGTGTTCTGTCGTATGTGACATAAGCATCCCATCTAGGCTAACAGTCAAGTGTGAGTGCGCCATGAAAAAATCAGATCCGCACTTGAAGGGATTGGCAATGATTATAATATTGTACCAAGAAAAATAAAATTAGGGGCTGAGTAACTATGTATACGTTTGTGCTTAGTTGGTAATAAAGTTATAAAATAAAATGACATAAGTACTACCACTTGCGGCTCTAGTGTAATGTCACTTGCACGTTATAAAACGTCAAGGTCTATTTTAGCTTTCAAGACCAATGTAACAGTTAGTCAGGTTCGACTATAGTCATCATCATCATCTTCCAGCCCTTGTCCCATGTTACTTGGGGTCGGCACAACACGTTTTCTTCTTCCATTCTCTCTTGTCAACCGTCACGCTATCATTCACTCTCTTCTCTTTCATATCATTTGTTGCACACATCCATCCATCTTTTCTTTGGTCTTCCTCTTCCTCTTCATCATCATTGGTTTCGATATCAAAGTGAAGTTTCAATTTACTGGGAACTGTTGTCAAAAGTGGTAAAGTAATAACGAGATAGACTATACCTTACCCCCCTCCTTCTTACTTGAGTCTGGTTCAAAGACTCGTAGTTCCGTGTAGCAATTTAAATCAATGCAGCAGAAACAATTGAAACATCTGCTGTTGCCTATTCCACAGCCAAAATAAATGCGCGACGAGTTAAACTAATTAGAATGTTACAATTTTCAGACATACACCGGCTCAATATTAGTAGCCGTAAACCCGTACCAAATACTGCCGATCTACACGGCAGACCAGATCAAGTTATACAAGGAAAGAAAAATAGGAGAGCTGCCTCCACACATCTTCGCGATAGGAGACAATGGGTACGCTCACATGCGTCGGTACAAGCAGGATCAATGCATCGTCATCAGTGGTGAATCCGGCGCAGGGAAGACTGAGTCTACGAAGCTGATTCTTCAGTACCTTGCTGCGATTAGTGGGAAGCACTCTTGGATTGAGCAACAGGTTAGTTTTTATAATGATTTTGAAGTAAATGTTACAGATGAATTGAAGATAGTTTTTAGGGTTGAGTCTGATCAAACTTAATCAGCTTAATAGGTACCTGCACTTCTCACCTGGCCTGGTGATTAATCTTTGCAGCAAGCTCGCATTCAAAGGCGTTTAGAACACATGTGATGAAGACAGTAAGAGAGTGACAGACTGCATACAATTTGAAAAATATGCAATAAATACTTAGTGTGAATTTCACCAATGAAACTGAACGCGATTAGCACATCTAAACCGTGTTCAAGAGCTGTCAGTATCAATATTCCACAGAAAATAATGACACTCACAGCCCTTAAACTTAGTTTATGCGCTCATCGCGTTCAGTTTCATCGGTGAAATTCGCCCTTAGAGTAACTATATTAGGCTGTAAGTAATACTAATAGGTACTAGATCTACTGTGGTTGGAGAGGCTATTAACGACGAAGACCCTAACGTTTCTTCACTCTAATTTTTACAATATTTTATTTTTATTTTATGAGAAATAATATTTTATCAGAAACCAGGGAAGGTCAAGTAATGTTTATTTGTTGTTTTCTAATTAGTCTTCTACCTACACTAATTAATGCTACAATAATTACATTTGAGATTAAAATCTTCAATCGGAACACATCTTTCGGACGCAATTAATTAAGATAAGATAAGTACTGAAATATAGCTGTGGGGAATTATAGGGTCCCGATGTGTTCAATTATAATCTCATCGTAAATATATTTTGTTCAGATGTATGTCGATGATGACTTCTTCTGAATTCCCAAACATCAATAAACGTCATGAACATGTTAACAACAATAAACATGACACTATCGTCTTTTTCCCATCGTACTACCAATACCTAAGAACACTTTGTGCACGATCTTTACATATTCCTTTTCCTTATCCACGGTTATTTAGTAAAAGCCCAAAAACAAACCTAGGTAATGCTAATAATGAAGCATTTCTTCTTCAGATTCTAGAAGCAAATCCCATCTTAGAAGCTTTTGGCAACGCGAAGACTGTCAGAAACGACAACTCCTCGCGGTTCGGCAAGTACATCGACATTCACTTCAACAACAGCGGGGTCATCGAAGGAGCCAAAATCGAGCAGTACCTTCTAGAAAAGTCTAGAATAGTCTCCCAGGGTGCGGAGGAGAGAAACTATCATGTATTCTACTGCCTGCTGGCTGGACTGTCCAAAGAAGAGAAGAAGAAGCTAGAACTGACTGATCCGTCAGAATATAGATATTTGTCTGGGGTGAGTAAAATAGAATGACAAGACACTACAACAGGATACTTTTAGCTAGTGCAAGAAGTAAATACTTAAAATTAGACGATCAATTTTCTTCTTTTGTAGTTACTAGAAAGTGTACAATATATATAACGTTATTTCTAAAAAAAAAAAAACAATTGACATTGTATCAACGCATCGCCAGGACTGGCAATAAACTCAGCTTTAAGTTACTTTAAGAGTTGGTATTATATTATGCAAGGGATTTTAGTGATAATATCAAGAAATATGACTGATTACCTACAAGTTATTATATAGTGTAATGTCATGTCATATTAGATAGTAGTTAATCTTTATAAATTATCATAAAGTAAGATGGGTATCTTCTTTCGTTAAGATCTAATTAAAATCTGATATAAGTACCTAACGTAGATTTTTTTCCAGGGTGGAAGTCTCACTTGTGAAGGCAGAGATGATGCTGCCGAATTCGCAGACATAAGATCAGCCATGAAGGTTTTATTATTCACTGAACCAGAAATATGGGAAATATTGAAACTTCTAGCTGCTGTCTTACATACTGGGAACATTAAATACGAAGCAACGGTCGTCGACAACTTAGATGCAACTGAAATTATAGAACAAGCGAACGTAAGGAGAGTAGCGACCTTGCTTGGTGTTCCCATGCAGTCACTCATAGACGCTCTTACTAGAAAGACGCTGTTTGCCCATGGAGAAACTGTCATATCAACCCTCAGCAAAACCCAGTCAGTAGACATCAGAGACGCCTTCGTCAAAGGAATCTATGGACGCCTTTTCGTCACCATCGTTAAAAAGATCAACTCTGCAATCTACAGACCAAAGTCGACAATGCGAACGGCCATTGGCGTCCTAGACATATTCGGTTTCGAAAACTTCGATCAAAACAGCTTTGAACAATTCTGTATAAACTTTGCAAACGAAAACTTGCAGCAATTCTTTGTTAGACATATATTCAAACTAGAACAGGAAGAATATAATCATGAAGGAATAAATTGGCAGCATATCGAATTCGTCGACAATCAAGATGCATTGGATTTGATTGCGCTAAAACAACTGAATATTATGGCTTTAATTGACGAAGAGTCAAAGTTTCCAAAGGGTACTGACCAAACTATGTTAGCTAAGCTGCACAAGACCCACGGTCTGCACAGAAACTACCTAAAGCCAAAGTCAGATATAAACACCAGTTTTGGACTCAACCACTTCGCTGGGATAGTATTCTACGATACGCGAGGCTTTCTCGAGAAGAATCGTGATACGTTTAGTGCTGATTTATTGCAATTAATTCACATTTCTACGAACAAGTTCTTGCAGCATATATTCCAGGATGACATCGCGATGGGATCTGAAACACGGAAACGTACTCCAACACTTTCAACGCAGTTCAAGAAGTCTCTCGACTTGTTGATGCGGACATTAGGAACATGTCAACCGTTCTTCATACGGTGTATAAAACCAAATGAATTCAAGAAGCCAATGTTGTTCGACCGCGGTCTTTGCTGCAGACAACTCAGGTACTCTGGTATGATGGAGACAATCAGAATCAGGAGGGCCGGATATCCTATTAGGCACAGCTTCAAAGAGTTCGTTGAGAGATACCGGTTCTTGATATCCGGCGTTCCACCTGCGCACAAGACTGACTGCCGTTCAGCCACCGCGAAGATCTGTGCAACAGTCCTCGGCAAGTCTGACTACCAGTTGGGTCACACCAAAGTTTTTCTGAAGGACGCTCATGACTTATTCCTGGAGCAGGAAAGAGACAGAGTGCTTACTAGGAAGATATTAATCCTGCAGAGGTCTATTCGAGGGTGGGTGTACCGCAGACGGTTCTTGAAGATGCGAGCGGCGGCTATTTTGATCCAACGTCACTGGCGAGGCAAGCTGCAAAGGATTCGGTATAACAAGATGAAGGTTGGGTATGCGAGACTGCAAGCTTTGATACGTGCTCGAGTGTTAGCTCACCGGTTCAGGCATCTCCGTGGACATATTGTGGCTTTACAGGTACGTTCACAATTTCCTATACTTTTAAACGAAAATGTATGCTGGGTGAGTTTTAGATATATGACTGCGGAGCTAAAACCTCAAACAAAAGAAATTGAAAAGTTGTCAAAAAAAAATCATGTTACTGATTAAATATTTTTTTATATGGCTTTGCTACCATTTTGCTCGGTAGGTATTTTCACAAATCCCCAAATAACCACCTTTTTCCATAGGCGGCAGCCCGCGGCTACCTAGTCCGTCGTTCCTACGGGCACAAGATGTGGGCCATCGTGAAGATTCAGTCGCACGCGCGGCGCTTGCTGTGCATGCGGCGCTACCGGCGCATGCGCGGGGAAGCGCTCGCACACTCCGAGGCACTGCGCCTGCGCAGGCAGGAGGAGCTGCGGCTGCACACGCAGGGGAATACGCGGGCTAAGGAGATCGCTGAGCATAACTATCGGGTGAGTGAGATAGTATTTTAGGTCACATAGATTTTGTAGTTTGTGTAGGGGGATACGGAACGTAATACATTATTGAGAATGACGTTTTCAAAGAAAAAAGTTAATAAACTTGTTGTTGTAATTTACTAGGGCATATAATGGAAAATTAATGAGATCAATATCATACTTACAATTCAGAATTTAATCTTTGAACATTAATTTATTTACTCTTAGTTTGTGAAAAAAGAGCTTCACAAATCTAAGTTAGAAATGGGAATCATACAATAGGATAATCATATAATTCGTAACATTTCTCTAATATAATAGGATATCATCGGGTAGCATGTCCAATGTTTAATACATACAAATTTCACACAGAAACACACAATTAGGCACTGAAAATGATGACGATTCGTATTGGTATCGCTTCGAATAATCGCTCCATTGACGATGAAAGAATTTGTAAGCAATTTCCGTTTGTCAGCAATGAACCGTTTTAATTTCAGTTAAGGGGGAAGCGCCAAGGTAGCCCGTGAAATTCAAATTTTCTTACAATTTTTGCAATTTGCAGCTCAGTGTCTGGTCGTATGTTAATTAAAGTATGATTCGCGAGCGTAACAAATATGTATTTACATAATTATAATCATTAGAATCAGTAATACAATTCTTTAAGTTAGTATAATCCTGAAATGTTAATATTTCATTAAATAGTCATTCATTCAATAGATTTTTTTTTATTTTTTTATTTTATTTGCGATAGGTTTGCTCTTGACTCTAGTCTAGGTCAAAGATGACAGAGACAAAGTCGACGATGGAGCGAGCTTACCCAGATGAAGCCTGTTCACTCTCACTTTGAAGAGATCGGGGTTGTATGCATTCGGAAACACAGACGCAGACAGAGATTCCACTCCTTTGCCGTGCGCATCACAAAATACATTTGGAAACGCTTAGTGCAAATTGGTGTGATATCAACTAGGTAAGGATGGTAACCTGCAGTGCGTCTAGATGTCCGCTGATAGAAGGGGGCCGGAGGAATGAGGTCGTGGAGTTCTTGAGCACACTCCCCGAAGTATAATCTGTAGAAGACCGTCAAGCAGGCAACCTTGCGGCGATGAGCCAAGCTGTGAAGCTTGGCATCCACCAGTCTTACGTCGCCAATGAGCCTCTTAGCTCTGCGTTCCACCGAGTCAAGCGCATTACTTACTTGGTCTTAGAGAGTTGTATTGATGAATTTAGTGATTACAATTCTGTAAATACTCGTACATATTTGTTACGGCCGCGAATCATATTTTAATCAACATACAACCTAATACTGACCTGAAAATTGCACAAAACGTAAGAAAATTTGAATTTCGCGGGCTACCGTGGCGCTTTCACCTTAAGGGCCTATACTACCTCAAATGGCTTAGCATGATCCTCCGTTATGTCGAAAATACTGCAGCTTTAATTTTGAAATAAATATATGATAAAGTTGAGGATTAATGTTAAGTCTTATGTTTGGCGAAAACACGATTCCATAAAATTTTCTCGATAGAAAAAAATCTCAAAGTTACCTCTAAACTGAACTATAAACCGTTGGCAATCCTACAATACTTCAAATAAGATCATGAAACTTTTTATACTTACTGAACTAACTATAAAGCAGGTCATATGTTTTTTTTTTTTTTTTAATTACCATTATTTTCACCGTAAAAAGCAATTACCTAAACTATCGGCGCTTCCTGCCGCTCAGCACCGCACTCAGTCTCGCTCTCACTCAGTCCGGGCGCAGTATCGTGTGAGCGAGATAAAGAGTGAATTTTAGCTGAGTTAGTATATGCTCTTAACAATGCATCAAGTTCACAAATATTTATTGCGCAGTTCAAGTACAATGTCAGACATTTTAAACATTCTTATCAGATTTTGCTGATTGATATTTTTAGTTTAATAATGTCGATGACCGAGTCGGCGAACTTAAAAGTGCGAAACAAAATGTTTTAATAAAAATAGATGCAATGTTTGTTTTTCGATTAGGCAGCGAATTTGGTATTGTTTTTCTAGTAAAATTATACAAATTCACGATTAATAATTAGTAAGATGTTAGCTAAATAGATAATAATAATTTTTATACTATCTAGATCTGTTAGTCAAAATTGATAAATTATCGATTAAATAACAGATTATCTGGTTACGATAAATCTGACGAGACCATAAAATTAACTAAGTTGTTACTTCAAACTTTATATAAAATAAAATAATAAATCTGAGTTAAACTCCCGTCAATATTCCAAATAGTAATTTTTCAACCTTGTTCTTATATTTCATTTATCCGCAATTAGCATATACTCATTTATTTTGAAGTAAAATAAATGTGCATAAATAACAACTTATATCTAATTAATAAAATAAATAAAAATAGCAATATAAAATCCTAACTTAACTAAAACTATTAAAAAACTAAAATATGGCGTCGAAAAATTTTTCCGCATCGCTGTCTACTGGAAATGTACCCAAGAGACTAGCGGCATTGCCACGTTGTGTGGTAATGCTTAGCCTCTGGCCAAGGTAAAATTCAGCCCTTAGGTCACGGGAAATGTCAACCAGCCGTATTGTTAGTAGTTTTAGCTTATTTCAAGTAATTTCAACTATTCATCATCTTTAGCAAAGGAAGATTAACCAACATACGAGCTACATGTTACACATGGAATGGATATGCCTATAATCAGCCGATTATCGGTGCTGAACCCAGGGTACCTACTAATACTTAAGGATCGTCCTTCTAAAGGCTCCATTTCTCCATATCTAGACATTTATTTGAAATAGAACGATTTAAGTATCGAACAAACTGATTCATACCAAGCACCTTCTAAGGAAAATATTCAAATAATAACCCGTAAATTAAATAATTATGTTTTAGTTATCGTATGTACAATCATAATAACATAATTATATAATTAGTGACGGGCCGAAAATGAATTTTTGTTTTCAGCCGAAAACGCAAACGAAATTCAGTCTATTTTTTTTTTTTTTTTTGTGGATGGGAAATCATCAAATGACTTTTCCCGCTCTGGGCGGAGCGGGAGGGCGTGTCAGACTTTTACTGACTAAAACCCACCCGTGTTCCTTCTGTTGCCTGTGCCGGGGCCACGGTAACTCTTTCGAACATCCCGCAACCCTAGCTGGCATCGGCCCTAGCGGACCCCGTCAATAGTGCTGACATCTCTTTGAGGCGCGCGTGGAACACAACGCGCCGTCGACTCGGGCTTGGTCCTTACCGGACGGCGAGCTGCCCATTGCTCGCCGTCCGCAAGCCCGCGCCTACGGTGGCCGGGAATCGGCTGCCAATTCCCGACGCCCAGAGCGTCTCCTGCGGCGGCTAGGGGCGTGAGGGCGCAAAGCTTGCCTCTCCCTCACGCGTTCCGCCTCCTCCTTCGCGAGCATTACTGCTTCGCAGAAGGAGGTAATGGCTTCCCATGTACTCTCGCTCCGTACCATGGCCTGGACCAGGGCCGGACGCGAGAGATCGCCGCCGCCGATCGCTACCACGAGGACACGGCGGCGGTGCTCCGCCCAAGCCGGGCAGACCTCCACCGTATGCTCCACCGTGTCCTCCGGGCGATCCACACAGTGGTGCCACCCGGGCGTTTCCTCCCGCCTTATCCGGGACAGGTACCTCCTGAAGCACCCATATCCGGTGAGGACCTGCGTCAGGCGGAAGGTGAGGACGCCGTGGCGCCTCTCCAGCCACTCCTCAAAGAGGGAACTTATCGCCGCAATTGTGGCGTGCCCAAAACGAAATTCAGCCTGCTTTGCATTTTCGACCAAAAACCGAAAACGAAAATATATATTTTTTGTATATTGGTAGGTTTTTGGTTTCAAAAGTCAAAGATATAGTGTCAACCTTTTAATCATTGATGTTAACCCTTTAAACACATATGACAAGAAACATTCTCAAAGACGTAGTGATTCAATAAAATCTGATATTTTATGCAAAAAAAAAATCTTTTTTGCTGTACTGTCTTAGTTATTTTGCTTTTAGTAATCTATGGATTTTCTTTACAAAAATGAATTGTCAACGTTGATTTGCCGGTATTTTTTCAGTAGAAAAAGAAAATGGATATTTAGGCCGAAAACCGATAAATTCAGTCAGACTCTATATACATAATATATGTGTATATACATAAACTCACGCCTTCTTCCCATGGGGGTAGGCAGAAAATACAG
This sequence comes from Fissipunctia ypsillon, assembly GCA_947568875.1. Lineage (NCBI taxonomy): Eukaryota > Metazoa > Arthropoda > Insecta > Lepidoptera > Noctuidae > Fissipunctia > Fissipunctia ypsillon. The sequence goes on from OX387648.1 coordinate 20,488,073, forward strand.
AACGCCACCTGCTGCGATCTTTAAATACTCCTTTTGCTTCGTTTACGTACTACGCACCTGACCTTTCTGAAGAAAATCACCAATCAAGGTCACTATATGACTATATGTCTTCCTAGGGCGTCCCCTCCCGGCCTTTCCACACACATCAGCCATGTAAATACCTTTTGTAAGTCGCCTTTCATTCATCCTCTCAACATGACCAAACCATCTAAGCATACTCTTTTCAATTTTTGTCACTACATCTTCTTTTAAACCGCACCGTTACCTTATCACATCATTCCTCAGTCTATCGTTCATAGTCACACCACACATGCTTCTTTTTTCTACTTTCATACTTCGTTTGCCACACCCAACATTCACTTCCATACATAAGCGTAGGCACCAGCACACCATTGTGAACAGCCAGTCGTGCCTTTTTGGTCACAATCGCAAGCACCATTCACTTCATTTCTCACATTTACTCTCCTTTGCACATCTTCATCAATCTTTCCATGCCTTGTAAACAGACTCCCCAAATATACAAACTCACTTACTTGCTCCACACTCTTTTAATTTATTTTTACATCACACACCGATACGTCCTCTTCTCTTCCAAACACCATGACCTTCGTATTATTTACATTTATATTCATCCATTTCATCTTATATGTTTCATCCATCACAGTTACCATGTCTTGCAACTGTTCTGCTGACGATGCGAGTAGAACTTGATCATCTGCGTAGAGAAGGCATTTGACAGGCAATTTATTCATCCTCAATCCGGACTCAACCTCTTTCAAATCTGTCAGACAACTATCCTACTACTACTGACATAATATACAATTTAAAAAAAACCCGTCTGCGTATTAATTAGGAAACTATTATAGATTGTCTAATCCGAAACTAGAGTTACTTTTGCAACGTGTGACTTAACAATAAATATTATTGGTGATCCTATTCGCTTTATCGCTTATTTAGCCACTCATGTACACTCGAAATCTCTCTCTCTCACACACACACACATATACACACCCCCACACACATACACACACCCCAACACGCACGCACACACTCATACTCGTAAAAGTGATTGTATTTGTATTTTTAGTTTTTCCTCTCTGCTTTTCTTTTTTATACCTGTTTAGCTTGTACGTTTATAGTGTAAGGGAAGAGCGGAGCCTTCAACTACAGGCATTTTTTATGCTTAAATGGAGACTCCTCGATATGCAGTGTAAGCCAAATGAGATGTATGAAATAAACTTATTATTATTTATTTATTTATTTATTATACTAATCGCTGCGTTATACATTGAATTCACTTTGATTAAAATTACACACAGTTCGTGTAAAATTACACACATTATGTTGTCCACAATACACATGAAATACTGTGACATAATTTGCCTATCAGTATTGATTTATTGAAATTATGAAAACTGTCGTGCGTCTAGTTTTTTATTACATTTGTAATAGTAATAGTTATTGATTACTTATATTATAATAATGTTTTAGTAAAGACGTGAGAAAATAAAGCTTTTCTGCATACTTTTGGATTTTCATAACATGGTTGAAAAGAAATTCAAAATAAATCAAATCTATATAAAGATGAATTAAAAAAAACCTTGTAGCTATGTTTGCATTCTTGCGATAAGAGTTACATCAATCCTTATCGCCTTAGATCAATAGATAGTCAAATAAACTAATTATTAAATTTAATTAAAATGCCGCTATTGTTTTATCTTCATAGATAATCGATGACTGACATTACATACTATTTATAATAATTCATTTAGATACTGTAGTGACAAAGGAAAGGTTGTTGCATTAAAAAAAAAAGCTTTTTTATTTTTTCTGATTTGAATTTTTTTTAATAATGTAGTTCAGTGACAATGACAAATAGTGAATATAGTAAAAATGTTACAGAGTTATGTTTGAGTCCATTGTTTGACCTGCCGGTAATTGACGAAAGCCTATCTTATAGGGCCTTCTGGTATCTTCTTTGTTTCCGGGTAAGTAAGATACCTACATCGGTACATATAGTAATATTATAACAGTTACAGTTTTCATGGCAAATTCAAGGAAGCAATACCTAACCGTGCTATTGACAAAACGCGTGAAAGCGCGCTACGCGCCTGTCTACGTCGTAGCACGTATCCTGCTACGTCGTAGCACGTATCCTGCTACGTCGTAGCACGTATCCTGCTACGTCGTAGCACGTATCCTGCTACGTCGTAGCACGTATCCTGCTATGGCGTAGCACGAATGTCGAATCCTGCTACGAACGCTACGCCTTGAAGACGTTTTTTGAAAGCTTCCTTACTGTGTATTTTTCCCGTGTATAATTTGTTTTGAGTAACATTTACGTGTACAAACTTCTAGTTATCCACTTTCACCCAAAAACACTTAAACGCGTTCATTCTGTCTCTGTCATCTTCAAACGATGGACTGAAACAAAACGAAGTTTTAAATAAGTTTAGCGCTAAACGCGTTTAGTGATTTGTGAGGAAAGCGGGCGATAATGTAGATCAGGGATGTCAAACTGGATTCTCTATAGGGCCTTTTACAAAATTAAGGTCATGCTTGCGGGCCAGAGTCAAAAGAATTGATAGCTGGAATTAGAATAGAATAGTTATTCAGAAACTAAAGTGGCTCAATCATTATATGACTAGATTCTAAGATTGTTAAGCAGCAGGCCATTTCGGGATCAAGATTAGGATTGAGATTGAGATACCTACATTATTAATTTCGGACATAAGTAAGTAAAAATCTTTAATCTTTTCGCGGGCCACGGGCCGCTTGATAAGGATTCGCGGGCCGTATGTTTGACATGACTGATGTAGATAGTTAAGTGTGAAAAAAATACTAAAAATAATTATCACTACACTAGACTCTCGATAGGTGACTGCAGTGTGTTATGCACTTTGATAAAACTTTAAGTTTTAAGTACTTTAATACCCTGCCGGAGTACTCGTCTTGTACATCTACATAAGTGGAAGCTGCCCGTCTTCCTAAAATATTCTCATCTTCGCTTTTTACGAACCCACAAAAGGAGAAATGCCGTTTGTATCGGCCGTAGCAATAAGACACTAATTACCGAGGGTAATGAGGTGATAACACAAGTGTTATATTAATAACGGCAGTAGTTTTGCGTAATTGAACGATATCGTCCAATCAATCAACCGTATTCCTTGCGCAAGCGCTGCAACCTGTACGTCTGCCGTGCTCGGTTGGTCTGCAGGCGTATTCTGTAAACATAGTTGCATTCGCAATGCCATGTTAATTGGCTTGCAGTGGACTTCAAATGATCAATACAACTCATTTTTTGTTCAGAGTTCCGTCGGACGCTTCCATTGGCATTGATTTAGATCATGGATCGCAATTGAGATGGATTGTGTAATGATACGTTTGTATTCTTATGGTATTTTGTAGCTAAATTGTTCGTCAACCGAATTTTGCTCGCCTTTGGATGACATTGCATTACATTCCGAATGCAACTGTGTTACACAATAACCGTGTTGGTTAACGTAACTCACAACCTACCGATAGCAGCCGTAATATGAAGTAATGTGAAGTAATCCTTTAAGTTAACCAGACGTGTGATCGCGGCTAGTGCTCGGTGCATAATGATGAACTTGTGGTTCGAGAAATTATGCAACAATGTCGCATTCGATTTCAATTATGTTGAAAAGTCGTGTGTGGGTGGTTTTATTGTAAGTTGGTATTATTATCATTCTATGTTTGTCTACATTTTAATAAACGGGTGGATAATGGTAAACCGCTGTAAACATAGTTTGTAATTGATATTGGAGACTAGATTATCGTCTTCCTAGAATACAACATCTCAATTTATATCTAATCATGGAACTCACGGAAATACATAAATACATTAATGTTACGATAATTAGGAGTAATTTTTAAACACACACACATAATTATGTCGGCACATATGGAATTTTGTAGGTAATCAACAAAGTAGTTACAAACAGAATTTTAAAATAAACAATGGTTTATGTTCAAATTTAATAAATAATTGCGACGATCACGGAGTAAAAAACGAAGCATAGGACCCAACATCAACCATTAGGAAGAATTGTGAAAACGTTACAACCGGCAAAAAAAAAAACAAAAGCAATACGCAACCAACAGAATAGAAAACAAAATAATAAAACTACCTCTTTTCACAGGAGCGCATGTATGAATTGGAAAGGCGTGAACAAGAACTGGCCCAGGAAGAGAAGAAGCAGCTGGAAGCAAAGAGAACGTTACTCCAAGAGGCGGCGAGGAAGCAGGACGAGCCTGTGGATGACAGCAAGCTGGTGGAAGCCATGTTTGACTTCTTGCCTGACTCCAGCAGTGAGGCGCCAGCGCCGAAGGATACCTCGGTCTTCAGTGACCTGCCACAGCAGAGGGCTGATCAGCAGGAGGTAATTTATTTTGTTTATCAAAGTTTTTATTGAATGTATGGTTCAACTTCACTTCGATGAAACTCAAACAAAATATTTTTTCATGAAAATGCGTTCTAGAAATTCGTTGAAAATACTTCCCTATTTTAAAACGAAGCTGAATACGTTGACCTTATTTATAATACTATCACGCTTTAAAAAAAGGTCCAAAACAAAGAAAATTGAATAGGGATGATGCCAGGGTAAAAAAAGACATTCTATTTAGTCCTTCAGTTAGATAATACAAAAATATTAGACACGTATTTTTGCTTTATAATATTAATAAAAAATGACTTAGATAAAACGCATTAAAGTTGGGGAGTCCCTCGCTACGTCACAATTAAGTATGAAATCAAGCAAGGCGTGAAGTCATACCACATTTTAACTCAATGTATCGCCGTAAACTTTTGATTAAGCAAAAAAAGAAAAATCCATGTCCAATATTTTTTTTAATTATCAACCTGACGGACATAAATAAAGATTTTTAGTCGTCATTCCTATTGCAGAAAACGTTATCAGCCAATGTTTCATCACCCAAATTATGTTAATTACCTAGCACATTCAAGTCTGGTTTTATCTCTGATTTCTATCAAATCGTTGACGTGAAGATATTCATCTTCTCAAAGTTCACTTCAGTCTAGGTACTACAAGTACCTATCTACATACCTACATAATGCGTTCTTATCAATATTGATGGTATCTTCAGTGTTGACTTACTTTCAAATGGATTAATTTATAAACTATTGATTAGATACTCCCTGATTATTATCCCCATCTGTATTCACAGCATCTGATTATACTTTACTTGGTGTTTGTATTCTCAATCATCCGATTACTTAACAATGTACCGCTTCTTATTCAAGTCGGGTTTACTTTTGGGATTTCCATTATGGATTAACGATAATTACATCATACTTAACATCACGCTTGTAATTCCCTAAGGGTTAGGCAGAGGTGTACCTTTAGTATACCCACATTTCGCCAGTTATGTTTTAGTCCCATGTAATAGGGGGCGAGCCTATTGCCATCCACCGGGCACAAATCCAGGCTCCGGGCTGCTTCCGAGAAATTCCTAATGGAAAAACCCAATAACACTTTGCCCAACTTAGGAGTTGATCCCAGGACCTCATGCTCGGCAGTAGCGTATGCGACCACTAGACAACGAGGTAGTCACCAGTATCTATTTATTTACAAACAATCAGTAAGTATAATTTCTGTTCATTCTAAAATCACTCTTCTTTCTTATGCAGATGGTAACACCAATGCAAACCACATCAGAAGACGAGGAAGATTTGTCCGAGTTCAAGTTCCAGAAGTTCGCAGCAACATATTTCCAAGGAAATGTCACTCATCAGTACTCGAGGAAACCACTGAAGCATCCATTATTGCCTTTACATACACAAGGAGACCAACTAGTAAGAATTAATTACATAATGACCTGTTATTTGGAGGGGCTCGTGGTTAAATAATAAAAGCCACACGGGTCGATCAAAAGTTAAGCTACACTTGCCGAGGTTGGTCCGTGGATTGGTGACTAAGTATTCATTACATATCGAGACCCCTCCGTGTAGTCTGTGCCTCCATGCCTCGGAAAGCACGTTAAACCGTTTGTTCCGGCTGTCATTTGTAGATATTTGACAGTCGTTATGGGTAGTCAGAAGTCCGAAAGTCTGACAACCAGTCAGTCATACCAAGGAGTATCGTATTTCCCAGTAACTGGGTTGTGGAGGTCAGATAGGCAGTCGCTCCATGTAAAATACTGGTATTTAACTGCATCTGGTTAGACTGGAAACCGACCCCAACATAGTTAGGAAAAGGCTAGGCAGATGAGGATGAGTTGATGCCACACACACACACTATCAATATTTTGAAGCATATTGCTAATCCATTGCTTCATATGTTCGACAAATTTGTTTGTTGAAAATGAATGTTGTTGAATTATCAAAATGAAACCGATTTCTACTATAAGTGTGTTACGCATTTTCCCCGTATATATATTATAGTAATATAAATGTTTTGCGAAATATCTAAATGTACCAACATAGATAGACGAATAAATAAGCTAAACACAGAAATGAATTTTTTGAATGCTTGAAAATGATTATGATTTAATATAAGCACTTAAATTCTTTCGCAATCAAGTTAATCTATTACATACATATCTGATCAATTCAAGTAGGGATAATGTTACGCAACTGATAATTAATAACGTATTACAGGCGGCGCAAGCGCTATGGATCACAATACTTCGTTTCACTGGGGACCTGCCGGAGCCAAGGTACCACACAATGGACCGGGACAATACGTCAGTTATGTCCAAAGTCACAGCTACTCTTGGTAGGAACTTCATCCGGTCCAAAGAGTTCCAAGAGGCTCAGATGATGGGCGTTGATGCTGATGCTTACTTGAACAAACAGAAGCCGAGGTCCATCAGACACAAGCTTGTCTCTCTGACGCTGAAGAGGAAGAACAAGTTAGGAGAGGACGTGAGGAGAAAGTTACAGGTTGGTTAAATTTCTAGAATATTCCCATTAGTATAATACATTTTTGATAATTGAAATAATAACAAATCTTATGTTTCTCTTTCCAGGATGAGGAGTACACAGCAGACAGCTATCAGTCGTGGCTAGAATCTCGCCCAACATCAAATCTAGAAAAATTACATTTCATTATTGGGCACGGAATTCTACGGGCTGAGTTGAGAGACGAAATATATTGTCAGATATGCAAACAACTGACAAACAATCCTTCGAAGTCTTCTCATGCCAGAGGATGGATTTTACTTTCGTTGTGTGTTGGATGCTTTGCTCCTAGTGAAAAGTTCGTCAATTACCTGCGGGCTTTCATCAGAGAGGGTCCTCCCGGCTACGCTCCATATTGTGAGGATCGTTTGAAACGCACATTTAACAATGGCACCAGAAACCAGCCACCTTCGTGGTTAGAACTTCAAGCAACAAAGTCGAAAAAGCCTATAATGTTACCCATAACGTTCATGGATGGAAACACGAAGACCTTACTAGCGGACTCAGCAACAACTGCGAGAGAATTGTGCAATCAGTTATCTGATAAAATTGGTCTGAGAGACCAATTCGGTTTCTCGCTATACATTGCTCTGTTCGATAAGGTCAGTTCACTAGGCAGCGGAGGAGATCACGTTATGGATGCAATATCACAGTGCGAACAGTATGCTAAAGAACAAGGTGCTCAAGAAAGAAACGCGCCATGGAGGTTGTTCTTCAGAAAAGAAATATTCGCTCCATGGCACGATCCTACAGAGGATCAAGTGGCTACTAATCTTATTTACCAGCAAGTGGTCAGAGGTGTTAAATTTGGTGAATATAGATGTGATAAAGAAGAAGACTTAGCTATGATAGCCGCTCAACAGTATTACATCGAGTACGGTCAAGACATGAACACCGAACGACTGTATACATTACTGCCAAATTACATACCAGATTATTGTCTAACTGGTGTCGAAAAAGCAGTTGATCGGTGGGGTGCTCTAGTGGTGCAAGCGTATAAAAAGAGTTATTATGTAAAAGAAAAAGTTCCTGCTTACAGAGTGAAAGAAGACGTAGTGAGTTATGCAAAGTTCAAGTGGCCTCTTTTGTTCTCTAGATTCTATGAAGCTTACAGAAACTCTGGGCCAAACTTACCTAAAAATGATGTTATAATAGCAGTGAATTGGACCGGTGTATATGTGGTGGATGATCAAGAACAAGTATTGTTAGAATTGTCATTCCCTGAAATTACTACAGTTTCCAGTCAGAAAACCAACAAAGTGTTCACACAAACCTTCAGTCTCTCAACTGTTCGTGGTGAGGAGTTCACATTCCAAAGTCCTAATGCTGAGGATATCCGAGATCTAGTGGTATACTTCCTGGAAGGTCTGAAGAAAAGATCCAAGTTTGTAATAGCACTACAAGATTACAAAGCACCTGGCGAGGGCTCTAGTTTCTTAACATTCAACAAAGGAGATCTGATAATTTTAGAAGAAGACAGTACTGGTGAGTCTGTGTTGAATAATGGTTGGTGCATCGGTCGCTGTGAGAGGACAATGGAAAGGGGTGACTTCCCTTCGGAAACCGTCTATGTGTTGCCAGCACTGACTAAACCACCTCCAGACATATTGACTCTGTTCTGTCAAGAAGGTGCATCCCACGGTCGTAAAGCGCCAACTGCCACATACAATGGAACAGAAATTAAAGACAAGCCGCATACTTTGTTAGAATACGCTATGGATCATTTCCGGTTGCCACCGAAACGCACTGTATCTAAGGCACTTACACTTTCCACCGCTAAGAGGGGAGGATCCGAGGAGCTGTGGCGACACTCTAGAGAGCCAGTAAAACAACCCCTGTTGAAGAAACTGCAAGCGAAAGAAGAATTAGCTGAAGAGGCATGTTTCGCGTTCACAGCCATTCTCAAGTACATGGGTGACCTGCCTTCAAAGCGTCCTCGCATTGGCAATGAGTACACAGATCACATCTTCGACGGTCCACTAAAACACGAGATCCTACGGGACGAGATATATTGCCAAGTAATGAGACAGCTGACTGACAACCGAAACAGAATGTCGGAAGAAAGAGGCTGGGAGTTAATGTGGCTGGCCACGGGATTGTTTGCATGTAGTCAAGGGTTGCTTAGAGAATTAACACTGTTCTTGAGGACTAGGAGATATCCAATAGCCCAAGATTCACTCCAAAGACTTCAAAAGACTTTAAGAAATGGGCAGAGGAAGTATCCGCCCCACCAGGTGGAAGTCGAAGCTATTCAACACAAGACTACTCAGATATTCCATAAGGTGTACTTCCCTGATGATACAGACGAAGCATTTGAAGTAGACTCTTCTACCAGAGCAAAGGACTTCTGTCAAAATATAGCTCAGAGACTGAATCTCAGATCAAGTGAAGGCTTTAGTTTATTCGTTAAGATAGCTGATAAGGTGATATCGGTTCCTGAGGGCGACTTCTTCTTCGACTTCGTGCGGCACCTCACGGACTGGATCAAGAAGGCGCGGCCTACGCGTGATGGCATCACTCCACAGTTCACCTACCAGGTACAATTATCATAAATGACGATTACTGAACTAATTGAGAGTTAAAAATACCTAGACTCCTCAAAAGTTGCACATAGGCACCTAATCTCCACTTTCGTCAACAATCAGACAATTTTTTTTTGTTCTATTAAATTCCCACCACTATTACATTCATGACGATTTTCCGGACCGATTTTAAACATTTGCCTTACATTTTGATGCTGTATCGAAAAAATTGCCTCAGCCTATTTTTTAGCAGGAGTATTAAAAGCTCTACTCACCTTTTATTTATTTCCTTCAGGTGTTCTTCATGAAGAAGCTGTGGACGAACACAGTCCCTGGTAAGGACCGGGCGGCGGATGTGATCTTCCACTTCCACCAGGAGTTGCCCAAGCTGCTGCGAGGGTACCACCGCTGTGGGCGGGACGAGGCAGCGCGGCTGGCTGCGCTGGCCTACCGAGCGCGGTTCGGCGATAACAAGCAAGAGTTACAGGCGATACCGTACGTATTTCTGTAACAATTTTAATAAAGTGAATGGGTAGCTAGTAAAATGAATAAACGAGTCAACGTTACGTTAAAGGTGAACCAGATCCTTGGCTTTGTATTATTTTAATTCGTGGTAATGACATTTTTCCAGCGTTCCTCAGGGTTCAGGCCTAGGCCCACATAAATTTATTTTTTTCTATTTGCATGTGTAGATATGTATGCGTGTTACGTTCAACATTACCTCTTTTATAAAATCAAATCGATCTGCGATAACGATCATTTACATACAAAACGATTAGAAACAAAGTGATTCGATGCCTTTTTTTTGGACGGGAAATCCTTTTTCTTTGAACATATAAATGAGAGTCTTGATGTAAATCATGATTTTATGATTTTACAAGTCTAGTAGAATTTTGCACATCAAATATGTGAAATCATGGTTTACCTGCTGTTTTCAGACAAATGCTTCGCGAGCTGATTCCAGCGGACCTGATAAAGCTACAGAGTTCTGCTGACTGGAAGCGAGCGATCGTAGCTTCATACAACACGGACGCTGGAATGACGCCCGAAGACGCCAAGATCACCTTCCTGAAGGTCATCTACCGCTGGCCGACGTTTGGATCTGCCTTCTTTGAGGTCAAGCAGACCACGGAACCAAATTACCCTGAGCTGTTACTCATTGCCATCAATAAACATGGTGTTAGCTTGATACATCCCCAATCGAAGGTAAGAATTTTCTTCCAAAGACCTTCCGACGTCGTCTTCCTCCTTCTGTCCGTCCGATGTCTATTTCCTTATTTATAATATAAATTACACGACTTCTGTCTATCCCGGTATAGCTGCATCTGCCAGAAATAAGATAAAAAACAGCCAGATTAGAAATAAAAATTTTATTTTAGATTTCCTGTCCTGAGTAGGGACTCTATTCAATAAAGTTTTGTTCTACTCATTTATCGAACCTCATTTATTAACCTTTTTCTGTTTCATTTTCCAGGACATCCTAGTAACGCACCCATTCACGAGAATATCAAACTGGTCGTCTGGCAACACTTACTTCCACATGACGATCGGCAACCTCGTGCGGGGGTCCAAGTTGCTGTGTGAGACCTCCTTGGGGTACAAGATGGACGACCTCCTGACGTCATATATCTCCCTCATGCTCACGAACATGAACAAGCAGCGCTCCGTACGCGTGAAGTAGCCCCACGCTAACACGACCAGTGACTTCACCGTAGTCAAACATTCATTATAGACACAATTATTTTTATCCGCTTACCGTCAAGTTCGCACGCTTCCCAGCGGTATATTTAACTTAACATAGGATTTAGCATTTACATGCAGTCAGAACGAATGCTTATTATTAATGTTTTGTACACAGTGTGCCTGGAATATCTTGGTCTATAATGGCTCTGTTTGCAAGACAAAAAGAAACAATATAAAATTGAATTGGGTTTGAATTTAGTTCCATATTTCGCCACCTGTCAAGATATACTAGGCACACTGTATCTCCATAACTAGTGCGCTGTATCATTTTAGATGAACTTGATGCACAATTTTTGTGGTCGCATTATTTTTGTGACATTCGCGTCAAACAAAATCTACTGTAGATTAAATGTAGGTATCCGTCCATACATTAAGATCGAAACATAATATCTATAATATTAAACGATGTTACTGGTATTCCAAATCTATTCTGTTATAGTTATTAAGTACAACGACCTAAGTATCGGTATTTGTCCTTCTATGTTCTCACCATTGGAAATGGCTAACAGAAATACGTATCTTCTAAAATCTAGAAATAGGATATATTTATATTTATTAAAATTTTCGTTTCAGTCTTTAATGGAAAATATTTTCATTAAATTTTATGTCGTATTTATTGGTTTTAAACTTTTAATATTAAATAGCGGTTGTCGTAGAGATCTGTTACAATTTATAATTAGGTGTTCGGTAACGTAACATGGTATGAAATTATCTAGCATTGCTAATTATTGCCTTAACAAGAGCCCAGCTTTTAGCGCTATTCGCAAGAAAAAAGAAATTTATATTCGAAGTTCAGGAACTAGATATATTTACTCGTGAATTATTTTTAGCACTGTTTATATGTATTACCGGAATATATTAAAATAATTAATGTGCTTTGATGTAAATCAAGTTGGAAGTATTGTTCAATTTACAACGATAAAAACACAATTTAAATAGAGATGTAAGTAATCTCTAAAATCGATCTACAAAAGATTGAATAGTCGATAAATAGAAATATCGATAAAAATGGAGCAATACTCAGATGTTGTATTGAATTTAGATGTTTATATATTTATATAAATAACCGTTTAGCATAACATCTATATAAAATACATAGGTAACATCAATGTATTTATTTAATAGGTAAAGGAATTTATTCTAAGTATTGTGTAAAATTGTCAGTTTCATGCCATGAGTCCGGTGACAATTAAATTGTTTTATTAATATCGCTTTAAAGTAAAAAGTTGCATTTGTGAGTGGTTGTAAACATGAGTCACAATGATAACTTGAGTGTATTATTTTATTCAAATCCTAACCCGAGAAGTCTTTCACAATGAAGCGATCTTCAAATAATAGTTGCTACCTACGTAGTACCTACGTAGCACCTACGTATGCAGTACGCAGTTACTCACATTTTATCGCTAGTCTTCCACGGCACATTCTGTCTGGATGTGTCTTCCATCAAGGTATATGTGTAGAATGAATAACGATTATAATATTTGCAAACTATGAAGTAACTAGCTTACTACATTGACGGAGAAATCCGGATGAGAGAAGCACAAGACCGCTTGATGTGGCGACGCTTCTTGGGACGGCCTATGTCAAACAGTATGTATGTCTTTCGGCTGCATGATGATGACGAATTACTTCATTCTCCATCAAACTTCTTAAAGATAAACTTAATAAAACCCTTTCCTCAAGTATTTTCTTTTTGCTAACGTCGCCTACGTTTGAAATATCAGACCAGCACAAAATCTGTATTTTTATACTATCAAATATTTAGAAGTGTAGAGGCATCATTTAGGTACACGAGATGAGACTAATTATATCTGCAAATACCAAAATCTCGTATCATAGGGAGACGATATTCTGCTGGGGTGGTGCACGCAAATATTGTTTGCTGCTAAACAAATGGCAATAAGCTTTAAGAATGACTCGATGATCTGCTCAAATCTATGCATCCTCGGTTCGACTCCAAGGCTCGATATTGATTTTCGGTAAAAATTACTCTGAAGCAGCAAAAAGTCAAACTCATACGGTACCTAGGTTTAGGTAAGTATTAAGCAGGTACGGTCAGCAACAAAAGTCGATTACTTAACACTTCAGTTTTTTTAACACAATTTATGTTCAAAGGAATAAAAAAAAAATGGTGGACAGTTGTTAAATTCCGATGATAAAAACTCTTAGCTATTACATGAAATACTGAAAAGTAGTGTAATAATAAATAAGGGTACGTATCAAAATCCCGAAAGTTCATAATACCTATGTTTGAAATACCGACGTCCAAAACACCGAAATTCAAAATACCGAAAGTTTTAAATGCCGATAGTCGTTATATCGCAACACAAAATACCGATGTTCAAATGCCCGAAAGGACAAAATCCCGAATGAACTAAATCCCGAATGGACGAAATACCGATGGATGAAATCCCAAAGAGCGCCAACGTAGTTCCTGCGATTACTCACAGATGGCACTACAACACTGTTATGACGGTGGGCATTCTGCTTAACATGTTTTAATATTTTTTATAGCGGGGGTAACGTCAGTGACAGAAACGGATCGCTGCAAAACCGACTCCACGTGGTCTTGTCTGCCCTACCCCTAGAGTGTAATTTAAATTCGCGTAGGCGCAGAAGGGCGAGGTGGCCCGCGAGCTGAAGAGCAGGTGGTTTTAACCTTTTAACCGCCCGACTTCATATCAGTTGTCGTGCCCACAGCGCCGGGCACAGTGAATTATTACGGTATTTGGTCGTAAATATACGACCCTGGCGAAATGGACACGAAAATACTTGTCGGATCAATCCGACGTTGGCGGTTAAAGGGTTAAAAGCATCTGCGATGATAAGCTCGCGTGGGACCGCCGGAGCCCCACAGCGCCGGAGCCGTGACAGAAACCATGCCTGCTGCATGTTGCATGTTTGCTTGCATGCTGTGTGCTCGCTTTCATGTTGCATGCACGCTTGCATGCTTGTTTGCATGCTTGCTTGCATGCTTACTTGCTTGCATGGTTTCTTGCAGCTGACTACGCTTTTTAGGTTTACAAAAAATCGTTTATCTCGGAAATGGTAACAATTTCGGGATTTTAAACTACGGGATTTTAAACTCCGGGTTTTTAAATTTCGAGTTTTTAAACTTCGGGTTTTTAAACTTCGGGTTTTTAAACTTCGGGATTTTAAACTTTCGGGCAAATGAACTTTCGAGATTTAAAACTTTCGACCAAACAACCATTCGGCGTTTCAATTTTCGGGATTCCGTCCATCGGTATTTTAAAATTCGGTCTTTTAAATTTCGGTAATGTAATTCGTACCCAATAATAATTTAGAGTCTATTGAATTCACATGAAAAAGTAACAGTGTTAATCTACTTCTGTTGCTGACCGTACAACACTAGGCTCCAATCTTCTCTTTTAGGAACACCTATGACCTGCGTGACCTACTTAAGTAGCCTTAGTGGTGGCCAACAGGTATGTATAATACATATTATTATGTCGGGTCCCCGAAACGATCAATTGCAATGAATCAATTGCCATTAATTTCTATTACTTACAGTAATATTGTCAATTGTACAAAGAACTAAACTATCAGAAAAATTCCTTACCTATGCTTCATTGCCTATGAGAATCTTAAACCTATTCTGCAAAAAAATATCACTAAACTTAAAAATAATTTTGACAGAACTAAATCGAATTTTAAAATCGCGACTCCACGTGGTAAGTACTTGTTTGCCCTAACCCGTGATTTTTTTTTTGAGCCGGAGGTGCACATGGGGGGGGGGGAGCAGCCTCAACGTGTTTTATATGGAATTTTTCACTATGGAAAATATGAAAAATTATTACCAACATGTTGACTTTTAAGGGTTTATGAGTATTATAAAGGGGGTCGAAATTTTTATTACTTTTTTCGATAGGACACACCGTTTTCGAGATATAAGCAAAAGAAAAGAAAAAAAGATACAACAGATTTTTTGCACCTGAAGTCGAGGTGTTGGTGTGAATTTTAGTTTTTTAGTTCATGACAACTAATTTTATTCCACACCTTTTTAAATCGCGATTAAAAATAGTTAGATTTAGTTAGAAAATCTAAATTTTAGGTGAAAAATTTCAAATTCAGAATAGCAAAATTACCATTTTCACTAAACTAATAACTCAGTGGCATCTTAGTGTTGTCAAACTAAAATATAGTTAAGTTGTGTCAATTTAGTCAATTTCAGAATGGGAAATCGTCGTTTGACAGGAATAAACTAAATTTTGGTGATTTTTAGTCTAGTTTAGACGTATTTTTGACAAGAGAAACGGTACCAAGGTGTATCAGTCACGTAAAAATTGACAATAAAATTGCAATTGATCGTTTCGAGAACCACTTAAAACAGTCTACTGTCATTTCAAACCTCTTCATCAAGTTGTCAGTTGTTGTTGTTACTCATAAGTTGCCAAGCTAAGTCAACAAATTGAAGACTACGACTGACAAAAATTAAACTGAATAAACAACTAAATTTACGAACAAAAAACTGAAAGAGATGATATTACTTCCCATCAAATTGTGACTATGATGAGCTGGTAATTGTTTCACTACATATAAGGTACGATGCCTAACAGCCAAAAAGGGTATAGGTTAAAATCGGCTTTTGGCTGCTACGCATCGATATAAATAAGTCGATTTCGCAAAAAGTGTCGCTTATCCCGTTTTGGCTGTTAGGCATCGATATATATTACTTGAATTTACCTAGCGTATGACGTAATGAACATAAAACTTCCCAATGCAAATGGGAAAATTATAGTTTCAATTTACATAATTATGGGGAACGGAAAGCCATTTTCCATGAGCGAACTATGAGCCATTAACGAAGTGCGTCTATAAAAAGTTAATGCTCTAGTCTTTCCTTCATCATGCATTTAAAATGTAGAGGAAAATTCAGCAAAATGTCCAATCACGTCGCAAGCAATTTTGATAATCACGCAATTACACTGCAATTCAGAAAAGTTGGTCCATTCTAAAATTAAGCGATATTTTACCAAAAACAGTTAAAAACACGGTTCTGAATGAACAAGAACAATTAAAGTAAAAGCAGACTATTAGAAAAACTGTTAATTAGAACAAACAAAAAATATATATCCGCAATAAAGTCGTGAGAGTCTCCCACGGCAGCGCGGCCTATTCACGGAGCCCGAGGAATAATGATGCCTCTATTGTGGCACCAGCAGGAAGTCATTTATCTAACATCAAGAATATGAGTGTTTAGAGCAATTTCGTGTCTGATTTCTCATCCTAAAGTGTGCAATTTTGGTGACCCACCAGTAGGTACCTAACTAGGTAGGTGCCTACGACATGAAATGCCAAACAACTCAACCGGTGACTAAGTATTCTTTGATTGCTTGTTATGTACGTTTCTAGAGCTTTATAAATGCAACAATGTAATTTGGTGTGTTTAGTTTCACAATACGAGTAAAACAGTCGCAAGATCGTGTCATAATTTAAGAACCCAACGTGATGAGTGATGACTAACACAATACCTACGACCTACCTACTGAATAGCTGGGCGTAGGTAATCCTGCTGTTGGTACTGTACGAAGTTCTAGATTTAGAGAGAAAGACTAGCTATGCCCCGCGACTTCGTTCGCGTGGAAGTCGTAAGATACACAATACCCCACAGCTGTCGATCAACCGGCTAGTGGTCGGTAAAAATAGAAATTTAATTGTGTCTCATATGACAGTTGAAGGTGTGGCGGCATAGAACATCGCTACATTGGAACGCATCACACTGACATGCATCGCGCAATCAGAGTTTACCGCGCGACTAGCATATATACAACATCCCGACATCAACCATCTGGCAGTAGCCCACCAGACACAACACCCGTCTGGTCAGAGGATCCTCCCTTTTCTATGGAGGATGAGTGAACTTTACACCCTGTTCCTCATATACTAAAATAACTGCCACATTTTAATAAAACTACCTCGTCCCCCCACCCCCCGCCGCGTTGCATCGCCCGCCCGCTCTATTTGTCCACAATTTAATTTTTTTTGCACGGAACCCTAATTATTTCTCTAAAATAAAAGTAGCCTAAGATACTCTTTATAACACTAGCTATCTGCCAGTGAAAGTCCCGTCAAAATCGGTCCAGCCGATTCGGAGATTAGCCGGAACAAACAGACAGATAGACAAAATTTTTAAAAATTGTTCATTTGTTATAAGTACCTACCGTATATACTTTCATATACACAACATAACACACACACAGACGCATGCACTTTCTTATAAATTTAGTAAAAAGCTGTTATTTTGACATTACAAACGGTCACTTCAATTTTATTTATTTTTATACATAGAATAGATATCTACTGTGGCTGTGCTGATTCTGGGTCTAATGGCCATGGAATAGAGTGGTCTCTTCAGTTACATCTACTTTTGACTCTATTCAGCATTGAAGATAAGTAGGTACGTTCAAAGACAGGATGAGGACACTCAATAGGTACATTAAAGAATAATGGTCACAAGTTTGATTTCCTCACGGAGAAAATTGAGAGGGCTCATTTCGAAAGGGGACAACGCCGCCGCAAATAGCTGTCTATTATTTCGCAGTTTTGATTAATGGATTTATAAAATATCACTCGGTAGTGCACTAAAATCTATGCAACGTGTTTTTATTTATATGTTTTGTGTTTTGTATGTGTTTGTTTATAACCCTAGAGGGTTATATTCTAGTAAAAATAATACAAAATTCCTAGAATATGTGGTCCAAAAATGCATAGTTTCGAAGATATCATCAATCATAATTAAATTAGGTTCATTCTAAGTTTCGTTGATAAATACGAGTAATTAATTTCCATTCATAACAATCATTCATTTAAAGCTAAGAAAAAGCGACGTTGTCATATTTCAGTTATGACATATAAAAAAACACACCTTGTATAATCACTGACAAGCAATGCACAGCCTAAACCGCTGGGTCCAGAAGCATTAAAATTTTGAACCAGAGTTCCATAAAGGTACAAACAAAGGCGAGTAGGTACCTACTAAGGAAGGATTTGTGAAAATTCATCCCCTTTAAATAGGCATGACGGTTTGTATGGAAGTTCGTCGTTTTTGCCGATGGGCACTCGGTTTGTATTGATTATAATTTGCAATAATTCATATCCTATTGTAAACCGATTGCGCCGACCCCAAGTAGGTAGCACGGGAGAGGGCAGGAAGATGATGAAAATCGTAACATAAGCGTTTTGCGTAGAACTTGCCAACTTTCTGAATGTATCCTCTTAAACACATTATTCCGACATCTTCATGCAAGAATCATTTCCCTGACCAAATCACCACTGTATTCCTAGGTACCACGGTAATTAACTCTTCGCTTTCAAGAGCCTACAAGTACCTATCTACATAACAAAGTATTTGCCTTAAAAAGTCTTCCAACTCCTACATTAGCGTTACAACTTTATAACCTTTCTATAATGATCAGAACAATAGACGCATACCCACCGGCAATCAATGCGCCATCAAAGAAATTACCTTTCCGTCATACAATTTAATAAGGCAGTTAATGAAATAGCTCAAATTACAACCTGAGTTATCTACTTATTTTATCCGGATGCCGGAATGCCCAGTTAATAAGCACTTAGGTGCAAAGCAAATGCCCTACTTGCTGGGTGTATCAAAAGGAATCTTCTGGAAATAAGAGGAGATTTAGTTGAGGTAGCAACTGTAGATATCATATTTTGATATAAGTAGTTCAGCTACTGTTCTGGCATTTCTGACATTCATTAAGATTTTAGGTATTGATATGGACAACAAATGACGACAAAAATACAGGGTGACAGGGACATCAACGCGCAACTTTTACCATGGATTCAGTACATGATTCTGGACCCCCTAGC
Source organism: Fissipunctia ypsillon (assembly GCA_947568875.1). Classification (NCBI taxonomy): domain Eukaryota; kingdom Metazoa; phylum Arthropoda; class Insecta; order Lepidoptera; family Noctuidae; genus Fissipunctia; species Fissipunctia ypsillon. The sequence continues at coordinate 20,507,132 of OX387648.1, forward strand.
GCTGAAATTTTTTGTCAGTTATTAAAAGAAATAATTAGCTGCCCCATACATTTTGACCTCGTAAGAAACAGCTGATTATTTTTTTAATAACCGACGAAAAATTTCAGCGCTTGGGGGTCCAGGATATGTACCTACTGAATTCATGGTAACAAGTTGCGCGTCGGTGTTCCTGCCACCCTTTATATAATAAATATCAATTACATACCTATTGGCGTAATTGCCGTGATTACTATATATCGATTCCCATAACGTTTCTGAAATAATTTCAAGTACCGGTCATCTTAGTATGATATACTAAACTTACCCCATCGGTCTGCGGAGGGCTGTCCCTTACACCCTGTATATTACGCTGAGATTACGGACGCTGCTGCTCATACTCTAACCAACCCTCTTTGATGAATCTCTGCCAAGTATAAAATAAAGTCGCTGTTCATTGTCTGTCTGTGTGACAGCTTAGTTCTTCTAAACTCCACAATGGATTTTGATGCGGTTTTCACCTTAATTTAGAGCGTTTATTCCGGAAAGTTTATGGGTATAATATAATAGGTACTATTTGACTTAGATTTAGCACATTACTCGTTGTTTTGGCATGTCGTGTCGCCATTACACCCCTTCCTGTTTCGATTAGATTAGCTAACTTTTTTGTATGATATATTTATACACCGATTTAGTTAAAAATAGGTAGTCATGAGGACTCCCAACAGAAGTGAAAACTTAAAACAACATATAGGTAAGCCATTGCGCGTCGCCAGTCTGGCGTAACACGTCGCATAAGAATTGTGACGTGAGCATGTCGCATGTCGCGAGCCCGTAAGATTATCCCCTACCAAAAAGCGCTCAACGCGCCCAATGAAGTTTTCACTTCAAAAATCTTATATACCTATGCAAATAAAACATAGCCTACCTAGCTACCTACTCAAAGGTCTTACCATAGATATAAGAAAAAAGATTTCTATGGGTTTTACAGTGTAAAGCAGTAACTTCCGTAAGCCATGCATCATGTTTGCGTCACTAAGAACATAATTGCAGCCGCAGACGAGATGATCTCTTATTCAACACGGTGGAAACTGCCTTAATCATGGTTCAGGATACAAAACTTATAACATTAGAATCACTTCGCTGTAGGAGTTCGTGGCTGCCGAAGAAATGGAAATCCTACTTCCTATCCTCGTAGGTACGTATGGTATTTTTGAACTGATAGCAGGGCCAATCGCGAAAAGTGGTTTTGTGGAAATTACAAGATCTTTTGTTTTTAGACATAATAGGCAGGAGGTGACCTTTGTAGGCCTCCTCATTTGACTAAAGGCTTCTGCAAACAGGCGCGACACCCTACGTGAATCGCACGCCACATAAAGGCACCGCGTGTCGCGGGACGAACGGTGCGTTTTTGTCGCGTCGCGTGTCGCGCCTGTTTGCAGTAGCCTTAATATGATGTTCTGGGTAGGCTATTCAAACTTTTAGAGGTACAAATTAAGAATAGCTGAACCACAGGAGATGTATGTAAGGTATATTTAAAGGTTTATTAAGGTATTTAAAGGATTTATCTAGGATAGCGATGCAGTGATACCCCAATGGTAACGGCTGCTACTTGTATTGGGTTCGAACCCAAGCAGGCACTTTACGTTGTGTAAATTATTTTTCATTACCATTACTCTCAAAATCGTAAACGAAAACATCGTGAGGAAACGGGCATGTCCTGGAACTAAAAATTCAAAGACATATGACGTCCCACCGACCAAAACTGGGCCCTCGTGTTGGATTGCGGCTTACTGGGATCTAACAGGGAGGAGGCCTGGGGCCATATTGTGAAGTAGATTCCAGTACAAAAAGGGATGGTGTTAACGGTCACGTATAGCTACGTCTCCCTCGCACTGGAATCGTGATGGCATTAAAACGTCATAATAAGGCACCTGTGTCCCAGCAGTGGGAACATTAGCTGATTATGCTGTTTATGCATGTTAGGCTGCGTTTCCGCCAGAAATGAGCGAGGATGCGTAGCGAGGGATGTGTGTGAAACTAACGAATAACATCTCTCCATTTTCATAGCTTGAGCTAAGCTAGTGTTGTTATTGGTTAGTTTTACGCACATTCGCCGCTACGCATCCTCGCACATCTCTTATGGAAACGCACCCTTATGCTCGGAGAGCGAAAGGTAGGTAAGATAACAGTAAATACCTACGATAAAAATACTGATATTCAGAAAAATAATCCGATCGAAGGCCGCCTTATTTGGCACAGCTTCAGTACTTATGTATGGCTATTAAACATAGACGTCACGGCATAACACTTTTTGTGCGCGAAACAATGGGCGTTTTCGTCCAACTAAATTCTCCACCCACATCTCTGAATGGCCAACGCGGAAAAACTCGCAAATTATAGAAAATTACAGCAAGAAAACCGGTACCACACGATTTTGGTTAACCGAAATATTAAAGTGCGAGTTAAATTTACACCCAAGTTCATGAAAATACGAGTTTTAATGATAACATTTTGTTTTTGTCATACCTATTTTAAGTTAATTGCCAGAAGACGTCATCTGAAGCACTTTTTAAAACAACAAGCATGTTTAAAATATTCTAAACAATTGAAAATAAAACTAAAATTATAATTGCTACTCTGTAAAAATTCGTGTGTTTCCTGGGTACAGTTCCCACGAACGAAGATGACATGTTGGAAAACATTGGAGCACCGGTGCCGCTCAACATTTCCCACACTCTGCATATCTTGGCACCATAGATCAACCTGGCAGAATGTAAAAACGCAGACAATGATTCAATTGTGTGCACACAGATTTCTCACAGTCCCGCATAGATATAATCGTCATACGGTTAATTGGTGCAGGTAAATGACCAACCGATGTTCCGGTTCGACTTTTGCCCAAAAAGGATGTTGATAAGGGAAAACCTGTTGTGTAGTATCCCCTGATTAGTTAGCAGGATGTTCTAAGCCCTTATTTCTTTCAACACAATGACATTTTTTGCAAGCATGAATGAATGGTTACGTGCATGTGCTGTATAACGTCATAATTTCTTATGCACGTCACCGATTGGGAAATAATGCCTGCAGTCACGCGAGCGACACTCTGGCTGTGCCAACAGCGCGAAGAAATTTTATAGTTTGTATGCGTAAATGTAAACTGAAGATATTTGCTTTCCCATGCGTGACGAAAAATGTAATTAGCGATTTACAGTAACCACAGTCTAATTGATCTGGTTTTTGTTTGATTACATTTTATTTTTTAGATTTTTTTTATTTCTTTTGAATGTTTGGCAATCAAATGAATACCTACTCATTTTTAAGCGTTGGTACATCGTCTAAAAAACTATAGGTACCTATCTATAGGTATATAGGTACTTAAGGCGAAATGGTATCGTAACGGGGTCGGGAGCATTGGTATGGCCAAACGGAGCATAGAGAATTAAAAAATATTTCTTTTTAAAATTCTATATGCTCTGTTACATTAAAATTGTCAGCTTCTGCAAAGGTGTGAAGGTGTTCGTGACCTGGGCGTATATCATGACTCTTAAACTTCAGTTTAATGTTCATATGGAGCAAATAGTGGCTAAATCATCCAAAGCATTAGGTTTTGTAATGAGACTAGCAGCGTGTTTTAAAAAAGCAAAAACTATTAAAATATTGTGTTGCTCATTTGTGAGAAGTCATTTAGAATATGCTCCTCAAATTTGGAACCCGCGTTATGGCGTGCACATCGATCGCATAGAGGGTGTGCAAAAAAGACTTGTTCGGTTTCTGCGTTTGCGCATACTATATCACAGTTGTGACTATTTGGATCTTTGCAGGAAATTTCACCTACAACCACTTACTAACCATCACCGATTAGCAGATTGCACATTTTTGCTCAAAATTGTATCCAATGAGGTGGACTGCTGTAGGTATTTTAATGTTCCCCAGCTCACTCAGATTTAATCCACCTATCGCTATTCCGTTGTCTTCTTCCAACTACAGGCAAAACTCATATTTAGTGCGAGCGAGTAAAGACTTTAATGACTTATACAAGCAGTTCTCTTTTGACTTGTTTTCAACCAAAGGCTCAAGCGTACGCAATGGGCTGAACCTTGAATTCTTCAAAATTAATTCTTAGTGTTAATAATAGTTCTGGTTCTTATTTCATTTTATTTTGGTTCATTCCTTATCTTTGGCGGTGCCGATTTGACGATTGGTGCTCTTTCTTTTCTTGATGACTTGTCGTGTAGGTATAAAATCTCATATTGTATTAGTTTTTAGCTAGCCGTGAAAACCTATAATTGGCTTCATGTTTCTTATTCCAGTATATTTATTGTATTTATGTAAAGCTGTTGGTTTTCCACGTCATAAATAAATAAATAAACCATAATCCCCTTATGTCTATAATGGTGAACGTGTAGACGTAATTTTATTGAAATTGCTTTAATTGCAATCGAATAAAAGTTTTTTCTCATAAAAAAATGCTTAAGTATTTTGCTGAAACTGCCTCGTAATTTACTAAAACAAAATCTTCAATTTTTACAATCATGAAAAAGAATAAGTAGTTTTTGAGGACAAAAATTGATTTTGCGTGCAGCCGAAAGGCGTCAAAACATCTTTTCTGGGACCCATTTCGTCTTAATATGAATTATAATTTAATTGGTAGTTGTTAGCCAAGCATACCTACTAACTAAAAGCAAACTTTTAAATTGATATAGAACAAAAGAACAATTAATTGAATTACTAAGATCCTGCAATAATTCAAGTTATGATTATGATAATTTGCTGGTGATAAAAGTTAGCATCGGTACTAACAACAGATGCAATTACCACGCGGAAACGAACAGGACATGGGTAAACCCAGTGATTATCGAAACAGTAGCCATCATTAGGCTTATATCATCAGTTTTTTTTCATGATTTTCCACGTTTACGAGCGATCTGCGAGATGGCAATCAAGTAAACGCTCTTCTGTTACGTGTCGCCGGCGTCACTCATTGCGTGAATGTTATTGCGAATACTTGGAAATGAATTCTCATCATCACCAAGTCAATCAGTGACGCCCAGTTTCTATGACGAGAATAGAACTCGACGACGCAGCCGATTCTCAGTCAGACAGACCCTTGGATCGAAGATCATCATCATCATCTGCCTAGCCTTTTCCCAACTATGTTGGGGTCGGCTTCCAGTCTAACCGGATGCAGCTGAATACCAGTATTTTACATGGAGCGACTGCCTATCTGACCTCCACAACCCAGTTACTGGGTAATACGATACCCCTTGGTAAGACTGGTTGTCAGACTTTCGGGCTTCTGACGACCCGTAACGACTGTCAAAGATACACGAATGACAGTCGGGACCAACGGCTTAACGTGCTTTCCGAGGCACGGAGGGGTCTTGATATGTAAAGATGGTCACCCATCCACGGACCAACCGCGGCAAGCGTAGCTTAACCTGACCGATCGACCCGTGCGGCTGTTATTTCTTAGCCACAAGCCCCTCTCGGATCGAAGATCAATTGACTCAATTACCTTTCAATTTATACTGTGACAGTCGAACTTCCCGACAAGAACACATGTCATAAATATTAGCGAGTTTATTACACTGAATCTCGGCAGCAAACAATGGCGGAATGGGTATAAACTTGTGATAATTATCTGAGGTCAAACCCAGCGTTGCGGAACGGTATGTAGGGGAAGACACTTGTTATTATCATGTGAAGAGTTTTTGAAGACGTTCCCACAGACATCGGTCGAGGCACTGATTCCTCGATTAACACTGATTCATAAGTAGATAATTACACTTGACCCCTCGCTTTTTAATTAAAACAATGAGAATTAAGCCAATGAGATCCGCTTTGCGCAAAACAATTCGACTGTGAGAAATGTAATTTTAATGATCCAAGATTGTTGGATTTGAATCATAATCACGTAGGGTAGAGTTCTAATAAAAAACGTTGTTATTTAAATTCGATTTTATTAAAAAATATTTACTCATATTTCAGAATCACTGCTCCGAATATCATTAACGCGTTTCACACTCGGTTCACAATATCATTCCCGAGCAGTCACCACTTAAATATGATCATTTCCAAATATAGAAATACCAAATGTAAAATGATAAAAAGGAGTAAACAGTTTTTTAAATGACAAAACATCTTTTACTTATAGTTTTACAAAATTGACGACATTTTTACTGTCTATTCATCGCGTTTAATACTAATTTCCTTGTAATACTGTAACTTTACCAATTCCATAAGATTATATCGTAATTCAACGTTTTGCTACAAAAATATTGATATTTTTTGTACTTCTTATTACACTTTCCACATGGAATGTTCGAAATCACACGTTTTATTAAAAATACACATCAAATCCGTTTTCAAAACAATACAGTTTCAAAAGAAATTATATTGGCATAAAATAAATAGAATTTTAAGATTCATAATTTCAGTTTTTATCATTTAATTCTTAGGTCTGCACATCGAGCGCGATGCGCCTACGCAAAATATTGCGTGCGACGTGTTTTGAGACATATAATAAAATCTTATGTCGGTGTACAAAGTCGTACGATCGCGTCGCATCGCATCGCGTTCGGTGTGCAGTGCTCATACTGTTCTATGGACTAACTCTAGCTACTAAACTAGGTACATGTATTGTTCGTTTAAAATCTCCGTAAATATACATACGTACAGTGACAGTTCTACGTGTCATTAATAGGGTTTTATTATTATTATTATCGTCAACAAAGTGTAGTGATTAGATAAACTGTGCATACACATTGTGACCGATTGAGTTTCAGTCACAGAAGCAAATAAAGTAATAGGTTTATAAACACTAAAATAATGTATAAGAGAAAAAAAAAAATACTATAACAAGTATTCGGAGATAAAATGGACTTATTTGGCTCTTCTCTAACTCGATTTTAATAAACTAATCTTCTAGGAAATCTACTTAATTTATAAAAACCAATTACATTAAAATCACTCTTAAAATCAATCTCGTAGAGTTCATTTTCCTTTACCCAAACGTATTAAACTTAACGTTAATTAGAATAATAAACGCAATGACTTGTCATGGATATTACAACTATTTGGCCCCAAAGAAACAAATCTAAGAGCAGAGAGATCTCTTTTATGACGATGACAATGAACGAACTATTTTAATATTGGTGTATAGTAAATGCCGGAGTTAGGAACTACCCCCGTATGTCAATGTTCAAACGAAACTTTGAAAAACTATATTTTTATAAGCTCTGTTGGCAATTATTGCAAAAACTTTAAGCGTATATACGTGCATTTATTAGCGCTTTTAAAGGCGAATAATTGCTCAAGAAAATGTGTGAAAACAAACATAATTACGGACTAGGAGTTACCTACTGTAGTAACATATAGAAATATCGTAGTGCAGAGACTAATCAGCGGGTTGAAGAAAGCGCTCAAATCTGGAGTAATTTATTACTCCAAGATTCTTTTTCGAGATACGGTATGCATTCGAAAATAAGGCCATCTTATTACACTTTAAAATAATAATTGAGCGATAAAGTAGGTAGTTCAGTTAACCTATACGTACTACGGTTTTCCAAGAAGTTTTTCTTGCGATTTCTTACACACATACTTAGTACTTACATAAATAACTATTTTACAAAAAAAAAAAACTGAGTTCCAAATAAACACTACAAAGTGGAAAATTACTTTACTTTCGGAAATCGGTGTCTTTGGTTTTGTGTTTTCGTTTTTTGCCACCGACTGCCCTATGTACCCTTTCAAACAAAAAAAGAATTTTCCAAATCGGTTCAGCCGTCTTCGAGTAATCCGGGAACATACATATAAAAAAAAAGATTCCGACGAACTGAGTGCTCAGTTTTTTTTCGAGTCGTACTTTTTTGAAGTCGGTTAAAACTATGGCAAGTACTATTGCATTTATTGATTTTATAACAACCGACTTATATAGCCCTCTTTCAACCCGCCAACCGTGCGAAAACAGAAAACTAATTATAGGGTGAAGTAGTTACAAAGGTACAGCTCTACTTGTTGTTTCATTCTACAATAAAAGTTCAATTATAAGAACACAACCTCTTAAGGGGTCATTATACTCATCATTATGAACAACTTTTACTATGGGACCAACCTGAAATCGCGGAAAAAAATCTGCTGTTCCCTACATTTTGACGAGTTATGCGAACATAAATGCACCGAACAGCAGTTTTTTTTTCGCAATTTCAGGTTTGGTCCCATAGTAAAAGTTGGTCATAATGATGAGTACAATGACCCCTTAAGAGATTGTGCGTTAATTCCGGGACATATTGCATACCTAATAGTAAACTTAATTTCATTTTTCTAGCTGCAATCGACCACATCTTCACCAAACATACCAGTAGAGCCATATCTTAGCATTTATCACAAATTCCGTTTCCACCATATTACTGTTGTCACAACTTGCTTTTATTGCTGAATTTGTAAACCTTAATCATAGTTTTGGTGTCATAATCTCGTAGATATACAAACATATACTTTAAGATACATTTAGGCACACGTCGATCGTGCTCACTTAGTATCCTGAGCCCTGCGGTCTAAGCTCCCACGCAGAGCAATCGACTCGCGAAGTGGCACTATCTTTAAGAATAAAGCTTTCTATAATCTATAGACCCTAACATGATCTTCATGAAACGTAGCTCTCAAATATTATGAGCTCTGATATCCAACATTGGGTCCACATCTCTACAAGAGATTTGTTACATTTGTCGTCAATAAGAAATCAGTCACAAAAGTAAATTGTTTAATATTGCACAAGCTAATGAGCTACACATTTTCTATTGTACATTTCCCCCTCCTGAAGATACCGCCTTATTAAGCAGGTCATGTCACTGACGCAACACGCATGCGCGAATCAAATATTTACGCCATTTGTAACAGCATACCTTTCATTTGAACGATTTAAAATACATTTTCAAAAATATTACCCACTCGTCCGTTTAGTCTGTAGCACAAACTCCGCCAGAGATCATGCTATGATGAATAGACTTTAGGCACTATCGAAATACAATTACAAATTGTCTTTGAATCACTCACCAAAATGTCTTTCTCGTCAAAAGTCACGAGTAGTCTTACGAGACGGCTTCGTTCTTTGGAGTCACAATAACACAGTTTTTGAGTTGCCACAGAGTAAGTTATAACTGCAGGCTGTCGTCTTCCAGCCTGCAGTCCATTGGCTATTGGAGGGTGTTGTCTGGTAGCCTGTGGGTGTGTCCGTCGTGGTGCCAGCCGGTCGCAGTGTCGGGCCGCATGACGTCATCCACGGGCGCACACCCGGGCCGCGGCCCGGGCTCCGGCGTGTACGTGAACGTGAGGCCCGTCGCGTATATTATGCCGTCGTTTCTGACCAGCGACACCGGTACCTGAAGTGGAGGAGAAAACTATTGAATTGAAAAAGTATTGGTTCGAACTAAAATGTTAGCGGGAGCTGTGATGGGCATTTTGTTGATAATGTAATAATCTCCGCTCCCCTGGTGGTATGTCAGCAAGGTAAGGCAGAGAAATAGTGCTAGCATAAGGGTGCGTTTCCATAAGAGATGTGCGAGGATGCGTAGCGGTGAATGTGCGTAAAACTAACCAATAACAACACTAGCTTAGCTCAAGCTATGAAAATGAAGCGATGTTATTCGTTAGTTTCACACACATCCCACGCTACGGTTTACATTTCTGGTGGAAAAGCAGCCTAATGTTGTTTGATTGCTGGTGCCTTGTCTTGCCACAAAGTATTCCCTTCGCCAGGGGAAGAAAATATTCATTTACAAAAGCAGAACAATTTGACTAGTTTCGCAGAAAAAGATGCTTGGTCTAATTTTAAACACAAATCCATGACTAATACTTTTAATTACACCAACAATGAACAAGTTATCCAAGTCTTATAGGGGGTGATTATAACAAACTTGTAAATGAAGAGACGTTACGGAGTAGCAGCATATTAAAGTAGGGGGATCATGTTGCTGCTTTATTACTAAAGTATCTATTTCCAGGCAGATATAAATTATTCAAGCTTCCTTCAAACACGTCTGTTATTAAATCGATCTGACCGAAGGGTGCAATTCTACGAAGAAATACCATTGACCGAAATGAAACTAGAAAATTTGTTTGAATGTTATAAATTTACTAAGTGGATAAAGGGAAGGGACTAGGCCTTTGCCCTGCAGTGGGACAACAAAGGCTTATAAAATAATAATACTGTGCCGGTAGTTTACTTTGCGGAAACAAGTCTAGGGTGTGGAGCCAGACTAAGAGAGATACATAAACCCGCAGGGCAGCATGTGTCGAACTGGTTGGCAGTAGCGACCCCACGGACCCTATCTCCCGGGAGAAGTCTTATTCCTCACCTCTGTGTGGTTCTTTCCTCAAAAAACCATTTCAGACACAAATCTACATGGTCTTCACATGATTATGATCAAGATTATGTCTGGACTTTAAAAGAGACTGTGACCTCTGAGTTTGTTTCGGCCTTTCTTCTCAGAGTGGTCAGATAGGAAACGCCGGCCTCATCTAGTCTAAAAAAAATGTTTGACGTGTAAAAGTGTTTGTATAAACCTACTTACAGAAATAAAATAATTTATCATTTATCTGGATTCCCTTTATTGGCCGAGTGGAGTGAACACTGATGAACAGTGCTCCTAACTCTTTCTTGCCTTTATTGGCCGGCTTGAGTGGATATTCGCAAGAGCAAACGTGCTCGGAGGAAGGAAGTATTCCAGTAAAATGCTGGTAGGGATGTTGACCATCTTCCGGGCTCTGGGATTGTTCAGAATATCTCTCCACTCCTCAAACATCTCAGGACATGTTACCCCCTTGTTCTGCAATAGTCCTTGGTTGTCCTTGGATGCACCTGCATAGTGCATACAGGGATAATCGTCCGTTGGTGCCTGATTTCATTCAAAACGTGTAGCGGGCCTCTGCGAGTTGGCTTCGAGCCCTCGTACGCCTTACAAAGGTCCGGAACCCCAGGGGTCGAAGAAATATCAAAAACGAATAAAAAAATAACAATGTTGCATGCAAATTCGCATTAATATGATTTGTATAAATATCACGGATCCAGTTTAAATGATAAGGTTATTTTAAAATTTCCTGGTTGAGATTAGGTATTAATAAATACACATAATAAATATGGACATAATAAACATGATCTGAGAAGCAGACGTTCTATACTTGTATACGTAGAACAATCGTCTTCGAGGACAATAATTAGGTATAAGTAGTGTAATAACTTTGTTATTGTTTGTATAACATGTCAATTGTTTTCTAATCGCCAGTTGTTAGCCACAGGTGCCTTTCGGCGACGTATCGTAACATTTTTATTTAGTAAATGTCTGGGACAGAGTTCTCACGACAGAATTTATTTCAAGTGTCTGACTATTAAACGCTGCGACCGCGATGGTCACTTCCTGACAAAGGAGATTATTTGAATAGGGTGCTGTTAAATTGTATGTACGTAATAAAAATATACACAATTTATTGTTTGAAAGGAGGCTGGTAGGTAAACCAAACGATTTTTAAATATTTTTGTTGTTTAAAGAAAAGTTCCATTAAGATGTTTTTCCATTTCTATATACAGGATGTCCCAGACCGTGTGGTCCAAAGGTAAATGGGGTATAGCGGAGGTGGCCACCTATCATTTAAAAAAAAAATAAGTTGGGATATTCTCAACAGTTCAGAAAATTTCGCTAATTTAATAATTTTCAAGAGATCGACGTAGTGAGTTCAAATCTGGCTGGAAGATGTCTTGATAGTGTAGGTACAAGATTATGTTCCTATTTACGATCAATGTGGCTCTGCAACGCTTCAGATTTCATTTTTACTTTTCTAACTTTTTATTAAACTTTAGCGAAACTTTCTAGGCAAGATTTAAAAAAAAATTTGAGAATATCCCAGTTTATTTTTTTTAAATTGTAGGTGGCGATATTAGCTTCGTATCGTTTCTTCGAAAGATTTGATACTTAAATATTTTTTTTCACTTTTTTACCATTCCTGTACATAGTAAGATACCATATTTAACAAAGAAAGTTTATGCCATTGATTTATAGGTTCTGAAGAGTTTAAACTTTGAAAAGGCTAGCCTACACACCCTCTTCTATACATCTATATCTATATAAATAAATAAAATTGAAGTGTCTGTTTGTAATATCAAAATAACAGCTTTTTACTAAATGTATAAGATAGTATAGACGGTAATTATAAAAAAAAAACAATTAAAACCCATGAAATTGTAAACAAAATCCGATTCAAATAGGGAATAATTGACATACACGCGAGCGAAGCAGCGGGCAACATCTTGTTATAAATATAACATGTCTTTGTAATTTTCAAACCAAGAAAAAAAGTGGGCGGCGGATATACAAAGGTTAGCTTCGGTTACTACTCGAAGATATACGAGAATCAGACTCAAATACATACATTCCTAGCCTTAAAACGGCTTTAATGGCTACGACTCATTTAAGAAAGAAAAGCTAGTCCAAATTCAAATTACCTGCGTCGGTTGCCGCACCCAAAGCCACTGTCCTCTAAACTGCGAGATATCAGGCACGACGCACAGCATAGATTCAGCGCACCGATACATGGTCTCTGCCTCCACATCGCCGAACCAGACTTGAAGGGATGGCGTGAAGTTGTCGCCAGCTAGCTCCAGCATGGCCACGTCACCGCCACCGTTCAGGTTTAGAGAGTGAACTAGCGGTACTGGTGTTACGGGTGATCTGGGTGAAGGAACATATTTGTTATCATCATGAAGTTTTTTGAACTGACATCTGGTTGAGTTGGGCTTGCCCAAGTGTTCAAGATTGGTAAACGTCAAAAGTAAGTGGCGCGAGCCAAGCTCCCAGGAATTAAAAAGACGCCGATCAAATTCCACATTCCCGAATCAAAATCCCGCATCCCTGATGGAAAATGTTTGAAGCAAAATGGTTTTGGTTTGTAGGAGTCCGATGTAAGCTTACGTTTATAAGTAGATATAACAGAGTTTAAGAGTGTAATATTATAATATTATCAGAAATTGAGCAAAAACACTTGTTTCTTTCTTTCATACATGAAGACTGGATTTATGTTACGATTATATCAACGAAGAATAAATAAACCTGTCAAATACTTAGTGAATGTGACAAAAATGTTTTTGAGGGCCCCCAAATTATTAGAAAATAGAATTTAGCAATAATCTACATAGGTTACAGAGGGCACCGAATTACATCAAGAATCAGCACAATAGACCTAATATGATAACGCATGGAGAGCATCAAATAAAATTAGGGTGCGACAAAATTGCAGGGGTGGTACAAAATCTTTAGGGGTGACCTACGATCGAGTTACTTGTTCGGAACTTTTAAAAGGATTTGCTAAAAACGATATGTTGGTAGTTTCGGCCTGTTTGTCTCATATCGCACCTTCAGTGCAACAAAGTCACAACAGCTCATTTTTTAATTTTACAGGAGAGGACTTTAAATTTTTTTTCGCATTTATTTCCTCATTTCTGGATTACTATTTACAGTAGGTTTGAAATCAATATAAAATTAATAGTTTATTATGTTGCCTATAGTTTTACGTTAAAAATCTTATATTGAATTGTCAAAAAATCCCAATAAAGGACATAACAAAAAAAAAGTGTCCTGAACTTTGTTGCACCGAAGATGCGATATGGTCTGGCTAGGCAAACGGCAGCTACGTCACATAAATCCATCAATCGCTTATGTTCGCTTACAGCTGGGGGTATCTACCAGTGGCGCAGCTACAAGTATCATTAGAGGGAAGCTGAAGAAAAAATTGTTCAGTTCTCATAAACTCAGACAAAATATACCTAGTAGACATTTTTGTAATGTTATGATGACTGTATTAAACTGGTATTAAATATATGTAACCATACCAGGTGTACCATATTATTTGGCAACAGTAGGCATTAAGAAGAGTGGGTGTTCCGAAGGGAAGCCGATAGGAATCGGGTTGTATGAAGGCTGCGCCCCTGGTATCTACTACGGTTCCCAGGATATCAAACGTTACGTGTTATGACGACGAGCGTGCGAATTTTCTTTATGTTTTCTTTTATATGATGCTATAAATATTGCTACTGTTTTAAGTGTTGGTAATTTAGGAGTGTTTTGACAACATTTCGGTTAAATATACCGGTTTGATTTATGTTCATCGTGAAGGTAGTGCGATGGTTCTCAGGGTGTCAGAAGAGAAGTTCGCACGTTCATCATAATCTTAATAGGTACCTGAACTATGATGAACGTGTGACCTTTCTAAGTTTACCTTGTTTAAAGGATGATTTCCACCAAACGGCTCGCATCGCATCGGATCTGAACGGATTTTACAATCTTTAAACGATATTAAATCGTGTACACAGTATTTAAAGTCTTACCAAGCCGCGCACAGCAGAATAATTTCGGCTGCGATCGCGTGTTGCAAAGACGCCGGTGGTCAAGCTGCTGTGTGCAGCTTGGTAATATAGACTTTAAATACTGTGTATACGATTTAATATCGTTTAAAGATTGTAAAATCCGTTCCGATCCGATGCGATGCGAGCCGTTTGGTGGAAATCATCCTTTAGTGCTAAATTGACGTTTTATGTTCTTTATCAGCGCAACTGCTCGAGTTTATTATGGGAGGTGTACGGCGGTCTCAAACGTCGTTTTGTGATGATCGTGCAATTTTTTATTTGATGCTGAAAAATAACACACAAGAAGTGGTAAGCTGAATAGATAAAAAAAAATGGGCCAAGTGAGTGTCAGACCACGCACAATGAAGGGTTTCGTAGTTGAAAAGAAATTAATTCCAAAAAAAAAACACTATTGCACGGCCAAAAAACAACTAAAAAGTAAAAAACAAGTTGTATTGGTTAATCTTTATAAACAAAGCGAAAGGTCACTCATTTACTCCTTGACTAAACAGATAAATAAAATTGTCATTGCAGTCGGGGGGGTTTAATCTAACAGGTCCCCCGACTACTTGAGGGTATCTCAAGTAATCTACTAATACCCTATTTACATGGGGAAACATAATAAAAAAATTATCAGCTTTAAAAGTAATTGGCGTGTAACAGAAATTCATCAGAACTATTATGCAACCCATATTTGCAAAATAAAATGCTATTCTATTCTATGAGTTTATGTATGGGGACCTTAGGGGTGAAATTCTTATGATCACAAGGACAGCCTTTCCCAATTTGAATTTTGCATAATATATCATAGAGAATAGACAGATAGATAGAATACTCTTTAATATGTACACCATAAAAATTACAGTTATAAATGTAGAAATTTACAAATGAGAAGAATGACAATTGGCTCATGAATGATGATTTGTGAATGAGAGAATTGACACTAGAAAACTAAGAAAATTCGAGCTTACACCCCACAATATTATTATTATTTTTAATTTATTTATTTATTAATAACCAACTTATATTTACAATTTGCACCACACATACAAGTTATATCATACAAGTTATCAATATGGGTCAAGATGAAGCCCGTGTTCTCCTATTATATTTTACTTTAATTAAAATTTAACATACCTGACTGGCCCCATTCCTTCATAAAACTGATATTCGGCCTTGTCAGTGGAGATGATGGTCCAGCAAGCACCATCATTGATCATCTCTTTGTTGGGCTCCTTGGGGCATGGTGTGGCTTGGAATTGTATTATTCGTTCTTGTGATAGGCATAAATACATGCGTTCTGTGTCCTTCATGTAGAATGCACACTTGTGAAGTTGGGACACTGGGTCATCTGCTTCTAATAGGGCCATTTGCTTGTCTACCTGTGGGAACACATGGTTTATTAGAATACTTTACTAGGCAAAGGACATTAATGAAAATTTAAAACTAAGTACTTCTTTCTTGTTTTAGGTGGTGTAAATAGTGTGGCAGCTAAGAATTATCTCAAAACGGATAAAAATGTTCTGTATTTTTATATGAACATACTGTCAATATTAATTTACCATTTAGGCAATATTCATTGTTATTATGACAAATGCTAAGCTTGGTTCTGGTCTTGGTCTTCACAGGACTCGGGAGCTAGTTTTGTAGAAGGATTTCATGTTTCTCTATGGATGTTCACTAATACACAGTACCATAAGAATGTGTTGTATAAAACATATATAAAACTTTTTGCATGCCCAATTGCCCATTCTCTTTTGCTTGGCAATAGTTTTAGTGTGGTTAAAAATGAACATGGTCAAACTTTAATTAACTAAATGTTTTACCAATTCTGTTTTCAAGCCTTTTTCTGTTGTGTTTATTCAAAGGAATATTGAATTTGATTTTTAAAAAGTATTTTGTAAAAGGGTCATGAATTCAGTCACCCAAATACAGTACCAATTGTAGTAAAAAAAAAAATTGTGTTGTCAGTGATATGATAATGTAAACATACATAAATATCTAGCGATAAGAATGATTTTTGTAATAAGAAATACCTAAACTTTTGTAGAGTTTAGCGATGGTATGAAATTGGTTCTAATCAAATTAACATGACTATGCTAACCATTTGGAAAACAGTGGAGAATTTACTTGGTTATAACTATAACCTAGGAATGATGTTTATAATTATTATTAGTATATTAGGTTTTAAACCTGACAGAGTAGAGTAGAGGAGAGTAGAGTGATCTTACCTTTCTTATTATTAGTCTGGGTAGTGCCATACCAGTGACTGAGCATACAAGCTTCACAGTGGACCCATAGTGAACATATCCATCTCTCACAGCGAACTCTTCCGATTCACTCTCATTGTCATCCAGCAGGTGTATAGTAAACGCTCCCCATTGTGTTGAGGAGGCATGGAAGTTACCATTCTCTACATGGAGGTACCTAGTAGACACAGTTTGTGACCGCAACCTGTTGAAGAGAGCTACCTTTGTTCCACTTGCAATACACAAGTCTGCATTTTTCAACGATTGCTTCTTTTTGGAGGGTTTTGATATCACTTTAATTCTCTTACTATTGAAAATACCAATGTCATGGCCATTGCCATAGAACATCTTGACTGACAGCATAAAATGCTTCCTCTTATCAGAGTCAGATATGTACAGAGTCTTGGCAGCACAGTATTGCTTGCCATTGTTGAGGTCCAGCTGCTGCATGTCCTGGTCAGAGTTGCCGATGCCTATGAAGGCACACAGCTGAGCTGCCTGCTCCGTCTCCCCCTCGCGCAGCATGCGCTCGCGTCGCAGTCGCCAGCCGTCTCCGAACAGATAGATGCACGGTGGCGGGCAGAAGAACCTTTTCTCGTTTCCATAAGACTTCTGTGCGACCTTCGCATGCAGGATGACCACGACCATGTCGGAGCGGTCGCGCAAGTAGCGCTCCATGGCCTCGCGCGTGAGGCGGCGCTCGTCCGGCCGGTAGGCTCCAGCGCCGGGCCCAGCAGCGCCTGCGTAGCGCGGGAACAGCGCCGCGTGCTGCGCCGGCGGCGACGCGCCGCCCGCCAGCGCGCCCGCGCCCGCCCCGCCGAATTGGTGCGGCATGCTCGCCACGGCTGCCTTCACCTTGCTGCCGCCCGCATAGCGCGCACCCGACCTCGGGCCGCGCAGGATGATGCTCTCGTACCCCTAGCTGGCGTCACTTTTCCGGTGGGTCATCGCCGGCAGTGCAAAGAGCGGCCTAAGCGTCCTCCCAGGTCCTTGATCAGAGGACGCGCGCCCACCGGGTAGGTTCAACCGAGACGCCGTCGCACCCGGGTCCGATTATCTCGCCGATCGATACACTTTTGTATTATTCACGCCCCTCGTCAGTTAATTACGCTGGGAACTGGCACACATTTCGTTCGAGACACCTGTTCGACGATGGTATTTTCAGACGGAACGGGGCGACGTTACGTTGGATGCCACTCGCCACCGGGGGACGCTCATCCTCGTCCTCGGCCCGGCAGTTTCCTATTGTATGATTTTATTTTATGAAAAGTTGACGAAACTTCTGTTTATTAGAGTATAAATACGACAACGCCAGATGCGCGAACTGTCAAAGATTGACCATAGACACGGAGCTGATTGCAGGCGTGTTGTCGTCTACACGCGCGCGAATCGACAGAAACAGAATCGAGTCAAGTCGATGAGGGATCGGTCGACCCGCGACGCGCCACGACTGACAGACGGCCGGTCATAGGATGTGGGGTTACGCATGGGGCGTGAGAAAATAAAGTGTGGGAAAGAGTGGGCGTTCGCGGCGTAGTAAAACATTTGATATGTTGTAGTGAACCTAACACATATTTACGAACGCAATGCGCCAGTAGCAATCGTTTCGTTTTATAGATGTGTGCGTAGCCGCAGCGGGGTACATTGAGCTCACGAAGCGAAATAGTTGCAATGTGTGAGGCAGAGACCGACTATTGACCGGAGATCTCGTGGGAAACGACCTTTGTTATGTATACTGATCTATACATTAGTATAAACAAAAAATCTATTCTGGAATTTAATCGCACGCGATGGGAGTCACTGGACTATGGAGACTAATAGAGCCAGCCGGCAAACCCGTACCTGTCGAGACGCTGGAAAACAAAGTGCTCGCTGTTGGTAAGATGAAGAACCAGTGTTCAATAAAAACTGCTAAATTGTGCAATACTTTTTACTTAGGTACTAAATGAACGCTTTTGTTTTCATCTTCATCAGATATATCAATATGGTTGCATCAGATGGTAAAAGGTTACCAAGATGCAAAAGGGGCTCCACTACCAAATGCACATCTCATGGGACTGTTCCAACGTCTCTGCAAACTGTTGTACTTTAGAATTAAACCAGTCTTTGTGTTTGATGGAGCTTTTCCAGAGTTGAAAAAAGAAACTATTGTAAGTTTTGTTTATGTTTACATTTTCAAACAAAAATAATAATGATAAGATTATGACTCACCAATTTCACAACATTTTAGGCTAAGAGACAGGATAGTAAAACCAAGTACAATTCAGAATCTGAAAGAATAAAAAGAGAACTTGCTCTCCTGCTGAGTAAGAAAACAGCTGTCAGTAGTTTATTGGGTAAAGAAATATCACCAAAGAAAAGTGGCCATGCATCTGCAGACACCGATGACCTGTTTAAACTGCCGGCATTGCCTCAAAAGGAAGATGAAAGTGAATCTGAGTAAGTCAAAGTAGTAAAGAAAAATAACTTGCAACACATTATTTCAGACTTTTTAACTTATTCTCGTGGATATGACCAATCTGCTTTTCACAGGGATCAACCAGTATACTTACTTATTTGGTTCCAGATCTGAAGATGAACAGAACTCAAGTGGCTCCAGTATTGATGTGCATTCCATTGATATACAATCTGAAAGCTTTAAAAATTTAGGAGTCAAGGAAAAGTATGATGTACTTATAGAATTAAAGGAAACAAGAAAACAGAATTCATGGGGAAGACTTAATGAGCTGCCTAAAAACAGTGACACCTTTTCTGACTTCCAAGTAATTCTATCTTCAACTTGTAGCACTGCTGTCTCACTTTCACACAATGCTTATTAGAATTTATTCCCATTGAAGGAATTATTCATCAAACACACAAAAAATAGTTTTCTTCCTAACCCTTCAATATATTTAATGCTTTATTGCAGATGCAAAGGCTACTAAAGAGAAGAAAGGTACAAGAATGCCTTGAGGAGACAGAAAAGGAAATGGGTGACACAGGAATGTCTTTAAATGATTTAGAATCCTTACTAAATGAAGAAGGCATTGACACCAAAATAGAGACAATACCCACCCGGCGCATTGCTTCTAATGTATCCACAAGATTTTTACTTATTAAAGATGTCAAAAAAGCTTTGGCAGATGCAAAAAAGAGAAATGAGTTGCAAAACAACCCAACAACTAGCAAAGTTGAAGAAATTACTGAAGAGGAAGTCAAACCAACAACAAGTAAAATTGTAGAACTAACAGAAGATAAGGAAAAAATACCAAAAAAAGTTGATGAATTAGAAGATGATTTACAAAAAGCAATTCAAATGTCACTAGAATGTGTTGATGAATCTAATGAAACACAACAAAATACAAGTGTGACATCAAAAACTGATGACTCTTGGACATCATGCATGACAGACACAGATTATTCCAATACAGATTCAGAAGAAGATGATGGTTTTGAACAACCAGATATGACCTGTGCGAAATCTTATATCATGCAGTACAGTGATTTCACTCACAGGGCAATTGATAAAATTGTAACAGACAGAAAAAAAATGAAAAAGAAATATAAATTACCAAAAGTGGATAAGATAATAGAAGAAATTAACAAAGAAAAGTCAGTAATAGTTGATAATGTAGAACTTTCATCTAGTGATGATGATGATTGTTTCCAAGGTGAAGTATTATCTGATAGTAGTGAAGAAAATAATCTAGTTACTGTTGTAGCTGAATCTAACCCATCAAAAGTTCATGAAACAGATAAAAATATAGATTCAACTCAAGCCTCAGTAATCTGTGTAGAAAATCCAATGCCAGATGTAATAGACCTTGATTCTAGCATGGAAGAAGTGGAAAATGTAACAGAAAATATATTACCAAGAGTTGAAATAAAGCAAAATAATGACTCCAGTGATGAATTTGAAGAAGTTCCAAATACTACAACAAAAGATGAAACTGATTCTAGTGAAAATGAGTTTGAAGAAGTACCTGACGAGGAAACTAAACCTAACAAGCCATTTGTAGAACTTACATTAAATATGGGTGATGCACCTGACGATGATATATTCGCAGACATTTTTGAAGAAAAAAGAGTAGTTGTTACAGAAATGAAAGAAGCAATAAAAGATTTAAAGACTGATGAAGCGATAACAGATTTAAAGGAAGAAGTATCTTTCATAAAGGCTGCTTCTGATGATATTAGACCAGATAAAGCATTTAAAATACCAGAAGTACCTGTACATAAAACTAATAGTAGAGTCCTTGTACATAATGTTAAGAAGCCAGAAAGCGAAAGTAAACGGGATCCTGTACCACCCCAGGAGGCAATTGATAAAGATCTTGTGGAAAATGTAGTGAATGCCGTGGAGCAACCAAGCCCAGACGTAACAAACACAAGTGAAAATTCAGATAAAATGGAATTTGTCAATAATTTGTCTAAAGAAGCAGATACAGTAAAGGATAACAAGCAAGACCAACAAGATCAGCAAGATGAACAATCTCGCGACCTAGTTAAAGCTTCTTATCCACCTAAAGAAGTATTAACAACAGAACAACTAAATACAATGGTTGAAGAAATGCAAAATGAGGAGCAAGACTTAATACAAGAAAAAGGACGATTGGATCGTGTAGGTCGTAACATTACTGAGCAAATGACAAAAGAAGCTCAAGAGCTGCTACAAATATTCGGTATTCCGTACATTGTCGCCCCTATGGAGGCTGAAGCTCAGTGCGCGTTCCTTGAGAGTGTGAATTTAACTGATGGTACAATAACAGATGATAGTGATATCTGGCTGTTTGGCGGAAGGACCGTGTATAAGAATTTCTTCAACCAAAAGAAGCATGTGTTGCAGTTTTTAGCTGATAGAATTGAAACATCTTTTAGTAAGTATAGTTTGTCAATTATTTAATTTCCCATAAATAAGCAGGTTATAACTCGATATTGCTTTCAAATGGCTGCTTTTTTTGCAAGAAATCTATTACAGTAAATACAATTTCCAGATTTAAATAGGGAGCAGCTTGTACTGCTAGCTCTGCTAGTTGGTAGTGATTACACAACTGGAGTGAGTGGTGTAGGGCCTGTGACGGCTTTGGAGATTCTAGCCTCGTTCCCATTCAATAGAAGGCAACTCCTTAACGAAAGCACCAAGCAAGCTCGATATGTGCAAATAGTGAAGGGTTTGCAAGAGTTCAAGCAATGGATCAGAGCAGGAAAGAGGACAGATAACACTAGTCTTAAGAAAAAGCTGAAGAATGTTGCACTCACAGAAGACTTTCCTAGTGTGAGGGTAAGTCATGCGGCGAAAGCGCCAGGGTAGCCCGCGAAATTCAAATTTTCATAAGTTTTTTGCAATTTGCAGGTCAGTATTCGGTTGTATATTGATTAAAATATGATTCGCGCCCGTAACAAATATGTATTTACAGAATTATAATCATAAAAGTCATCAATACAACTCTCTAAGACCAAATAATTGTATTGAATGACTATTTATGAAATCTTAACACTTCAGGATTATACTAACTTAAGGAATTGTATTACTGATATTATAATTCTGTAAATACATATTTGTTACGGTCGCGTATCATACTTTAATCAACATACACCCAGACACTGAGCTGCAAATTGCAGAAATCGTAAGAAAATTTGAATTCCGCGGGCTACCTTAGCGCTTCCCCTTAATTTATTTTTAAATGGTAATAAATGAACTTTTTTCACTTAGGTGGTTCAAGCATACTTGGAACCGAACATAGAAAAAAGTGAAGACAAATTCACTTGGGGTGAATTAGACATCACAATATTGAGAGATTATACTAAAGCCAAGTTTGGTTGGTCTCAAAATAAATTAGATGAAATTTTAAATCCGGTTTTAAAAAGAATGCAAGATCGCAAAACTCAGAGATCTATGCAAGACTTTTTCAAAAGAAAGGTTGAATTCCAATCGCTTGAGGAACAAATGAGTAAAAGAGTCAAAGCAGCAGTGCAAAGAATGGGTCCCGAAGGAGCTCTCGCAGTAGAATCTGAGAAAACTGACGAAATTAATGAGCCTGCAGGTATTAAAAGAAAGGCCTCGAAAAATAATAGTTCTAAAAGTACAAACAAAGCAGGCCCATCCGCAACCAAAAAGCGAAAGAATGATGAAGAAAGCGTACTTGAAAATCAAGGTGTAAAAGTAGTGTCAATACAAGTGAAAGATGGTAAAACGGAACTTGAGATTAAAATACCAAAATCCGATCGTTTCCAAGAAATTATTCCACAAAGAGAGAAGGACAAAAAGAGTTTATTGGAAAACAAAATGAAAGCAATAGAATTGTTCAGAAAAACCAAACTCGATAAAAAAAGGAAACACGTTAAACGGAAAGCATTACAGCCAAAAGAAAAGGCGGATCTTTCAGAAAGTGATAGCGATTAATTTATTGTATAATTAAGTGAGTATAATAAAATACGAAAGGCATTTTTAAAATAGTTTTTTTTTATTATTTACATTCAACTGTTTCAATTAACTAAGCAAAGTTTTAAAAATAATGATAAAATAAAGTTACAATTAAATTAAATTGCATGATTTGCACACGATAGGAGTAAACGTACTTTTAAACAATAGGTTTTAAAACGATAATAATGTCATCGTATGGAACTTGAGAATATTGGGCCTTTTATGATTAAAATTCGTCGAATAACTGCTAGTCTGTGGCTGCGGTTAATTTATACACTCTAATTTGGTACAGTATAAAAGATGGCCCCGAGACGAACATGCAAAACTTGTAACAGTAGTTTTTATAAGCAAGTCATTTATATTTTTGGAATGACTTACATCCAATCCAGGTCCACACGATAACACGGGAGAAAAAATAGATCAGGTATTCATTATCCCTAATAATTTTTATTTAAAAAATGCTAAATCTCACTTATTTTAATTGCAAATGTATGATACATGGTTAAAATATCATCCAATCACTTATTCGTACATCACATTATTTTAGTTTTCCTTGATATTGTATAGGGCACATTTAAGTACTATCATAGTAGTCGATCCATTTAATCGGGAGACAATTCACGGCTTTTTTAACACTAATTTTCTTGTGCAGGCAGGGTGATAAATATTAGCTGGTTTATTAAAACAATAAATAAGCTTCGATTTCCAGTCACAAACAAAAACTTATACAGCTAGCGACTAAAGGCGCATACACATTGAAGAAACTTTTAATGATTTTCGTAGATATGGCGAAAAATTAAATTGCATTGTAGTGACATACCAGAGATTTCAGTCAATATGTATACGACCTAACATTAAAATTAATATCTAAATAATAAACAAACGATTAAAAGATGCACAGGAGACTATCAATTTATTAGCGTTATAAACTTTTATACAGTTAATCACATTGTGTACAGCAGTCTCACTTGTCACTGCCACACTACTCAACATAAACCGACGACGCGCGACGCAAGCGCAGATGTGTTGGCACGTGGCTATCTTTACATCCATTGCATTACCAATCATGTCAATGTTTTGATATTCAAATTGTTATAACTCCTAATTCCTCGTTATAATAGACCACCACGCGTTCAGTCCACGAGACATTTCAATAAAAACAAATGGACTAGGCGGAAGTTTCCCACGCAACAAATTCGCGCATTTTTCAGAAAAACAACGCTTTGGTTGGTGGTTGAGAAAAACAACTCGGCTTAATTTTTACCCGACTACGGTAGAGGAAATTTCACTGGCTATGTGTCATGTTAGTATGTTTGATACTTCGAACAACCTACACTACTGAAACGATTTCAATAAATTAGGGGTCTCTGGATTGGTCTTGTTCCAGAGGTTGTCTTAGGGTACATGACGTCAGAGTGAGCCCCGGCGTTTACATCACCTCCTGTCATTTAGATAACGTACATAAAACAGATGTACATTAATGTCATTTCCATCAAATTGGGTATTACGTCTCATATTTTTCCGTAGTCGAGTTTCAGTTTTATTTTTTATTACTTTTATATAACAATAGCGCCCCCGACGGACTCGTCAATACCGCTGTACCAACACTCGATACTTAATCTAACACCGCGTTTAGTCTACTTTGACGACACTGTAGATCTTTCTAACGAACCAGAAGCAGGCCATGAATCCTATGGTGCCTGTGAGCAGGAAGAATAAGAAGACCATGATGAATGTGTATCCGAAGTAGAGGAAGGTTGAGGCGGCGTCTTCGATGTTAAGTTTGGTGACGAAGTAGTGGCAGCAGTAGATGAACAGATAGCCGGCGGTGGAGCCCGAGCTAAGGAAGGCGCGCCACCACCAGTGATAGTCCTCGGCACAAAGGTGGAAGTAGCACAACAGGATCGTGGTCTCCGAGCATGTGATCACCAGGATGACGAATACCAGGAACAGGAAACCGAACATGTAGTACATCTGAAAGAAATTGACATATTTCAGTTTTTGACTTACATTTTATCTGTGAAGAAATTGATGGGAAGTCGAAAACATAGAACATTGGTACTTCTATCATATTGTATATTAAAAACTATTATAACAACAAAAAGGAGAGGAGAGGTGTTGGAAACAACCAATAGGATTTCGTTATTTACATATCTCGTCTCCGCTAAGCTTCAGTGGATACGGTTGAGCAGAGACGAGAGATGTCTCATAATTATTTGCTTAGCGCGAATAGAACAGAGATGTGAGCTGTCGACGGCGCGCAGCGGAGACGAGAGGAGACGTGAGTAGCCTGCGGCGAGCGGCATCGCTAGTTCCCACGCGTTGCACAACCCGCTCGCCCGCACTAGTCAGTACACTTCTCTGCCCCGGTGTAACTAGTACGCATCTCCGCACAGCTTCGGTGGATACACCCTAGCTGTTAAGCACCTCCTATCCTCTCCGCTTACGCACATATCCGCCCACCTCCGCTTTAAAACGATCCAACTATCAAACTGGTCGTAAAATTCTTTTAGTATTGTTATACTATATAATATATATTATGTTTAATACATCTTGCGGAGATCAAAAACACCGGCTGTAACCTTTTGGATCTCAAAATCCATATTTAATTAAAACATTTAAGTTTTGTTCCACATTACATTTAGAAATGTTTGCTTCTCTATGGAAAGAACCTCCGAAACCAACTACAGAATAATAAAAATAAACGCAACATACCTGACTGGACCAAAGCGAGTTGAGAATAAAGAAGAGTTGAATGAAGATGCATCCGAAAGGCAGCACGCCACCCATGACGATACCAGGGACAGGCTGGGTGTACAACGACTGCTCGGGAATCTGGCGCGGGATCTGGTTCGTGCGCACTGGGTGGTCTAAGATCTGGAAAATATAGAATATGATAAGTCAGGTTTGGTTCTTTTAAGTAAACTGCCACCATAACCATTTGCTATGGTTTGTCTCAAAATTAATTCGAGAAAATCTTTGTAAAAAAAGTTCGGTAGAGAGTCCGTGGAATTTCTTGCCAGTTCTTCTCCATAGGAAACGACCAATTGGAACCGTGCACCTAGCTTCTGACTTTTCATAATCATTTAAATTTTTCATTTTCTGATTTTGATTTTTTCGCTTTTCAATTTTTGTCTTTTCAATAAAATATTTTTAATTTGAATTTATTGTCTCTTTCACTTGCTTGACAGTCACATTCTAAAGCTCGATGTGTGATTTTCGCCCGGGTACTGCACCTATGCAATAACGCACATCACGCTAAATTTGCTTAGTTAGGCTTTGCTAATAGATAAAAACCCAATCCAGCGCACCTTTTGGAAGTTTGAGAAAAAAATTATGTGACCAAAATTTCCAGAATGACAGACACAATCTCGACATCTGAAGTTTAGACATTTCTATCAACTCACCCTCTTCCTAAATCCGAAGTAAGCGCCGATAAACGTGAGAGGTACGGAGACTCCGAACCAGAGAGCCAGCAGAGCGACCAGGGTCGAGAACGGGACCGACGCGGACGAGCCTTTACCCCACAGCACCAGGTTCATTACGAAGAACAGACCGAATACCACACTGGAATAGAAAGTTGTAAATTTGAATGAATGTTTAACAATATCGTGTCATAATTGACAAATGAATAATAATATTCTCCTGACCGAATTTCGGTCACGGCGACCAATCTTAATGAAGACTAGTCAACTACAAAGAAGATATAAGATATAGTGGCCAAGTGTCTGTGCAAACGTAAGTGTACTCTCTCATCCCCAACTTTCATATTCTAACAGGACGGCAACCGACACGTTGACTGGAGAGAGTTTAGGCAAAGTACCGACGGCTTTATGTGCTTTTCAAGGTCGTAACGGGATTGTAACTTCCTAACTCCGGCTAAATAACTTTAAAGCCTGATACGAGATTTGGACCCAGGATCTTAGATTCGTAGCTCGTTTCAATAGTAGCTAATGTGATAAAATTACATAACACATAACATCACGCCTTGTTTTGTTTTTGGGTTAGGCAGAGGTGTACCTATAGTAGTACACCCACATTTCGCCAGTTATGTTTAAGTCCCATGTAATAGGGGGCGAGCCTATTGCCATCTACCGGGCACAAATCCAGACTCTTGGCTGCTACTGAGAAATTCCAAGTAGAAAAACCCAATAACACTGCCCGACCTGGGAATCGAACCTAGGACCTCATGCTCAGCTGTAGCGCTTGCGACCACTAGACCAACGAGGCAGTCGGGATAAAATTGTAAAAGCTCAATAATAATGATAGTTAGCTGCACAATGCAGAGATAACGTTTTTTTATTGTATAGTTTATTATCCACCGTCTGGTAACACATTGTTGTGCACGACACGACTTATCTTCACAATTTACTTAACTTCTAAACTCTTGATCACGTTCACACTTACCCAGGGCACACCATAGAAGTCAACAGTATATTGCTCTTCCACCGCCTTCCGCCGAAGCTCTTGTAGATCCTCGCGCTGACGTAGCCAGCCGCTGCTCCGAGCAGTACCCACGCAACCAGCGCACACGTCATCAGCGCGCCTCGGTTCGCCGGAGACAAGAAGCCCAGGCATGCGAACGCTAGGGTTACCAGGGTCATGCCGAAGACCTGGAACGGTGAATGTACGGTGTGAATGAATTGTGGGCGTGGCTAGCAAATGCTAAGTAAAGAAGGTACAGTTTCTCGTTAAGGGGGATGCGCTAAGGTAGCTCGCGAAATTCAAATTCTTATACGTTTTTTTTCAATTTGCAATTCAGTGACAGGTTGTATATTGTTCATAATATGATTCGCGACCATAACAAATATGTACTTCTAGAACTATAATGATCGTCTAAAATCTAAACAAACAACTCTCTAAAATTAGAATTGGCCTCAAATGCCATTTCATGAAATAGTCATGCAATAGGGTAATTTGAACGAGAGTTATAATAATAAATAATAATAATAAATAATCGTTTATTTATAAAAGGGGCACATTTACAATAAGTAACTTAGGAAATTAAAACAGAGCACAGTTGCTTATTTGCCTGAACTAGGTTGGACCTGTGCTTCAGGCTAGGAAGTGCATAAATACTTAAAGTAATAAATTAACAATCGGTATAAATTAAAATCTAAACTAAAATTAGGTAAATATAAGTAAAATACATGTTAGCGGTTCTATTTGCAGACAACAAGTAGATCTTCTGTCTGTGTTGTGGTTGAGTTGTGGTTGTACTGATGATTTTACCTACTTATTCTGTAAATTCACATTTGTTACGATCGCGAATCATGTTTCGATTAGTATAAAATCTGATACTGACCTGCAAATTGCAAAAATCGTGAGAAAATTTGAATTTCGCGGGCTACCCTGGCGCTTTCGCCTTAATATGACAAAAGATTGAATATCACTTGCACATCATGAATCAAAAATGTCTATGTGACAGTAAGCCGACGTTCACAAAGCCGTAAAAATATCGCGGTGGGATTTTATCGCGCACTGGGTTTTCAACTCTCGGTGTTGCGCCGAGCATACACACAGACTACATTCCAACGTGTCGAAAAAACACTTGGATTTTCAACTCTCGGCGCTAAGCAGAGCGCTGAAAATTCAATGCGCGAAAAAAAATTGTCGCGATATTTTTACGTCCGTGCGAATGTCGGCTTAAATTGTTTCAACTTGAGTGAAGTTTCAATTTATTTACTGGGAATTGTCAAATGGAAATCAATTACAAGGTCGACTATACTCCTATAGCGCTATACTCTATACACTCTATACTCTTATAGCGTCGTCTTTGTCACTCATCCTGTGTGACAGTTTCTAAAACTTGATAAAAATAACATAACATCACGCCTGTAATCCCCGAAGCGTTAGGCAGAGGTGTACCTATAGTACACCCACATTTCGCCAGTTATGTTTAAGTCCTTTATAATAGGGGGCGAGCCTATCGCCATCAACCGGCCGGCTAAAACTAACTTGATGTGCTATAATATTAATGCCTTGGTACCCTAAGTACCGCTCTCCTGTACTGAAATTCAAAATAAGATATTAAAAGCAGTCGAAATGGGCTTTAAGATTTTCTTACTTGAGATCCGGATCCAAGGAATACAGCGAGCAGCATTCCACGGCGCGGAGGACGGAACACGTCACCGTGAACCAACTTCCAACCGAACTCTTCCTGCAAGGTAACTTGTTGTTTAGTACAATTTACATATTATACGCACGCATGAATGATCGCAACCAAAGCGAAGTTTTAATAAGTATTCCTTATTGTGTATACAGGAAGGCTCAAAATTTAACGTAGAATACGATGCAGTGGTCAAGTCACAATCCGACAATGTACAGTACGCGTCAAACTTCAAGGCGGCTGTGAAGTGTACCGCACCCCTCACTCCCGCTGTCACCTGAATTTGTTACTGCGCCTTGCTCGCTTGCGACTTGCCTCCTATTCCGAGCCGCCATAAAGTTTGAATCGGGCTGTACGAAAGAATCTTCGCTTTGAAAACGTCGGCGGAGGAAAACTTTTTTGCAAGTTATCATTCTACTTAAATTCACTGACAGACAACCCACCGACTAAACAGCTGGGTCTAGAAGCATGACATTTTGCACAAGAGTTCCTTTTATAACGAATGAGAGCACTAAGGAAGGATTTTTGGAAATTCATCCACTAAAGGGGTTAAATAAGGAATGAAAGTTTGTATGACGTCATTTTTGCCGAAGGGAAATGCCGTCGGGAACAGGGCTTGTCCATCATTAAGACTGTTGTGTTTACTTTTCATAAAAGCTAAATTGATGCTTGTGATTGTTGAACGTTTCTTACCTGTGCATCTTCCCCACATTCCATCTGGTTGTATCTGGCAATATCTTTGTACAAAGTCCTCAGCAGGATCATGGCAACCATTCCACTGAGGAACAGGACAATCACCAAAGAGTTTAAAATAGAGAACCACTGTATGTTGGTCTGTGGCATAGACTCTAGAATGTAGTCCCATCGAGAAGACCACTTGATAGTGTTGTTCTTTTTAAATGTGACGCTGTAGGAATATGTGACGTTGAAGGTTTTGCCCGATTCGAGTTCAGTCG
The DNA here is from genome assembly GCA_947568875.1 of Fissipunctia ypsillon. Classification (NCBI taxonomy): domain Eukaryota; kingdom Metazoa; phylum Arthropoda; class Insecta; order Lepidoptera; family Noctuidae; genus Fissipunctia; species Fissipunctia ypsillon. The sequence goes on from OX387648.1 coordinate 20,537,220, forward strand.
GTATTTGTAATTCTTCTCCGCGGGCACTGCACTTGGGATTTTTCGGGTCGGTATGTCGAATGCTGGCTGGTTTGACCTGGCAACAAAATACTCATTGTTTATCCTTCTTGGTATAGGTACAATTTTGTAAAGCATTTTTCACTAATTTGGTAAAGCCCTCATACATAACATCACGCCTGTAATCCCTGTAGGGTTAGCCAGAGGTGTACCTATAGTAATACCCAGATATCGCCAGTTATGTTTAAGTCTCATGTATTCCTATTGCCATCAACCAGGCACAAATCCAGACTCCGGGCTGCGACTTAGAAATTTCTGATAGAAAAACCCAATAACACTTTGCCCAACCTAGGATTCGCACCCAGGACTTTGTGCCCACTTACATAAGGCCTACTTGCACCACAATCACTAAATGCGTTAAACGAATTTAAAACATCTTTCTATTTCTGTCAATCATTTGAAGATGACAGATACAGAATGATGTTTTAAATACGTAAATCGTTAAATGGATTTAGTGATTTGTGGTTGAAAACCGAGTTTAATAGCAAGCGTAGGACACGCAATCGTCGTGTAAGAAAGTAAATTATCATGGTCAAGCTACACAATTAAAGTAGTAACACTAATAAGGTGTTGACACATTACCTTAGCAGATATAATCCGGCCGCCCTTTTCATGGAAGGCTTCTGCCCACTCCTCTTCACCACCACTGTGATATGTAATCTCCAAATCGACGTGGTTGAAAAGGTAGTAAGCGCCTATTCGACTCGAATGGCCATTCACTATCGGTGTGCACGTGTCCTGAAATGAAATGCATTTTATTTGTACACAGTAATAAAATAAACAATTTATTTTATGTTTAGATTTCCGAGTGCATTAGGATATAAACAGTTTTGCTAGAAAGTTTAAACTTAAGTCGTTAGAGATTTTATGGCGCAAATGACGCAGTCCCTCCCTGTGCGTAGACGAATATTTGCGATTAGCGAAATTAAAAGCAATTTATTGGTCAGATGTTGAAACGTAACAGAAAAGGTTGTACGTGTTTGAAGATACTATTTGTGTTATCATATATTTACAATCGATATGTTAGGCTTAGTCCTACCGCGCACTGGGCGAATACGACCGCGACCATGGTCGCCGTGGGGTTATAGTATAAGGTCTAACTATTAATACACGAAATCTCTTATAGGGTCATTGTACTCATCTTTATAAACAACTTTAAATATGGGACCAAACCTAAAATCGCGAAAAAATAATCAGCTGTTCCCTACATTTTGACGCGTTATGCGAACGTAAATGTAGGGAACAACTGATCTTTTTTTCGCGAAGGTTTAAAAAAAAAAAAATGATGCTGAAATTTTGTATGGAAGTACCTAATTTTTTTATTTTTTAGTTCGTAATTTTTTCCGATGGAAAATCCCAACGGGCATGGCTTGTTACTAATGAGTTGTGCTAAGTGTCCTAATGTGAGATACTTAATTCAATCTCGGTTTATCAGTAGGTACAAACCAGGATTTATATTTTCATATCTGACTCAAAATAGTGAGGAAATTATATTTAGCTGTCTAACTGATTAAAAAAATGCCAGAATAAGTAGGTACCAAATCTGCTACCAACAGCGAATAATGTTGCAAAATTATTTTCCCGTTTGATAACCATGTTTCCGTCTATTCATAAGCATTGCATAATAAAGTAAGTAATGATTAACCATAACATTTTTGACATTTTAAAAGTCTCATATTTATAACGTTTATAAATAAAGATGATCGTGGTTATGGAAACGAATTTATAAACTCGTTAATTAATTAAATTACTAAATTACAAAGGGGTAGAGATTATGGTATAATGTATTTTTTACTAAGATCGAAAGAAAAATTAAAAAAGAAGAAGAAAGAGAAAGAAAAAAGAAAGAGGAAGATTTTTTTTTAATATCAAACTGTATTTCAAATTGGACCAATCCGCATTGGGCCCGCGTGGTGTATGTATAATGTATGTGTGTATGTTTTTGGATAAATAAAGGTTTTTAATATTTATCGGTTATTTACAGAATAATACTGATCATCGAATCCGAATAGGATCACTGCGAGTACTGTTGTTCTTCAATGTTCAAGTTACTCGGTAAACGTTTACGGAGTTATGAATGTTCACATGCATCACACAGCTTATCCAAATAGGTATCCATGTAACAACTTGCTTATTTACCGTGGATTCGCTAAGAAGCTTAGTTGCCTTCTTTTTGTTAAAAATCTATACTAATATTATGAATGAGAAAGTACCTAACTCTCGTCAGTCTGTTACCTTTTCATACCTCAACTCAACGGCTGAACGGATTTCGATGAAATTTGGCATGACCATGACCTTGGCTAGAACATAGGACACTTTCTGTCCCGGTAGTAGGTTCCGGTGAGATATTTCTGACCTCCAATCCACGAGGGTAGAGTCGCAGGAAAAGTTTATTCACAGTTATTCACATGTATCAAAGCATGAAGGGACTGATGTATCAAGTGAATCACCATCATAATTATCTATTATTCTCAGGGTTTTACATACACACTCACACATAGAGCACCGCATATAGAACTAGTTCAGTTTCGATAATAATACATAACCCAACATTATCAGTTGTTCATTAATGAAACCCAAATTATTAGGGACGCGCCGAATATTCATCTACATAATATACTCCTATTCGCATAGTTGTAGTAGATTATTTTACAATCTCGTGTGTGGTTGCTTGATTTGTATGAAATGTCTCAGAAAATGCTCTGCTCTGCTCTGTTCTTAGTATGCGCTGACGCCAGGGCGTTAGTGATGTGAACCGGTTTCATAAAACCCTAAAAAAAAACCTATTTAAACCGTTTTTTTTAAAGGTTTTTATGTAACCGGTTCACATCACTATAGGGCGTAGGCCGTACATCGGTGGCGTGGTTGAAGACCGATAGGATGAAACACTCCGTAATTATGAAGGGTGCCGCTCGCTACTATCTATATTTTAGTCAAATTCAAAATATTTTATTTCACATAAACCTACATGGGCACGTATGAAACGTCAGAAGCTAGGTGCATGGTTCCAATTGGTCGTTTCCTATGGAGAAGAACCGGCAAGAAACTCCACGGTTACTCTTATAAAAATAATTGGCTTTTACAATGTTTTCTAATTACAGTATTATTAAGTATGGGAGGACAGTGTAGGCCTGTCAACAAGTACCAGGTACTTAACAAAATACAAAAACGTCTACAAATCTATAAAGCCTACAACGTTCTCACAAGTCGTGACGGCCAGCCAGCTCATTCAGAGTGAATTCAAACATTTGATATGACTTCGTTTGCCTGTAGCTAGGCATGAGTGACGAGACATTCGACAATGACTAACTGAACAACCCTTTATGCATTACTCATTTAGATATTATCTACTGGTTTCAATTTAGCAATTATCTGTATTGATTAAATACTATCAACGCATTAGGTACAAAATAACAATAAGGAAATTAAATTATCAAAAACACCATCCTCAGAATTTGTCGACGAACATTTGTTCAAATAAAACTCAAGGTAAACCTACTAGAATTATAGTGAATGTCGATAAAAATAAAATGTGTAGTACCTACTCATCATCTGCCTAGCCTTTTCCCAACTATATTGGGGTCGGCTTCCCCAATATAGTTGGGAAAAGGCTAAAAAAATGTGTAGTACCTACTAATTGACAAAATAATGTTGCTGGTGTAATAATCTTTGTCCATTTACCAAATCGCGCATAAATAACGTATCTTCTTTATCTAAACTAATATATTATTTATTTATTATGAATATATTATTTATATTATATTAAAGCTGAAGAGTTTGTTTGTTTGGTTGGTTGAACGCGCTAATCTCAGGAACTAGTGGTTCGAATTGAAAAATTATTTTAGTCTTGGATACCCCATTTATCGAGGAACGCTATATAACATCACGCTATGACCAACAGGAGCGGAGTATCAATGAAAAATGTTGCAAAAACGGGAAAATTTATTCGTTTTGAGAGCTTCCGTTGCGTGCGCTGCGTAATCAGTTAAAGTTGCAAAAATCATGTATGAGGGAATTGTTCCTCTTAAAAAGTTCTAAAATAAAGCCCACGTTAGCACATGTCTATCTTTTAAGGTTGGCTCACTATAACTTTTTTAATGGTAATCAAATTTGTTATAATGCATTATTTGCGAAGGTGTTTTCATATACACGGTATTAATCCTTATCCAAATAACTAGTTTCATAATCAAGATTGATTAAGTTCATGTAAATTCATTTTTAAATTATTCGAATCGGACCTTTCGTTTAGAAATTACGACGGGTATAAAAATGCTTAAAGTAAGAAAAATGCGCTTAGTTTATTAGTTTCCTACACGTTTTATTTTTTATTGATTGTTTGAACGCGCTAATCTCTGACACTACCAGTCGGATTTGAAAAATTCGTTCAATTCTTGATGAAGGCTATAGGGTATATAACATTACGCTAGGACCCTTAGAAGCCGAGGAAAAAGAAAAAAGTAAGAAAGAGCGCTAAGCTAAAACGAAGTAACAGCGCGGGCAGGAGATGCGATGCGACGGGGTGGATCGGGGGAACAAGAAATTTCACGCGGACGAAATCGCGGCGCGGAAGCTACCACTAATAAAAAAGCTGAAGAGTTGTTTGTTTGTTTGAACGCGTTAATCTCTGGAACTGCCAGTCGAATTTGAAAAAACCTTTTTGCATTTGATAGCCCAATTCTTGAGGAAGGCTATTTAAAATCACGCTAGGACCCTTAAGAGCCGAGCAAAAGAAACTAAGTCAGAAAGAAGAAGAAGAAGTAGGCAATGACGCGGGCAAGCAATGCGATGCGACGGGGTGGGTCGGGGGAATAAGAAATGTCACGCGGATGAAGTCGCAGGCAGAAGCTAGTATTTAATATACTGCGCGTGTATTCGCAGAGTGGGATGACACATTGTTCTACAACCATATTCCGCTGATGAATTAAGAATAATTCATTATCTTAAAATACTGGTGTAATAAATACAACAGGGACACGCTACATTTGCATGCAGCGGGCGCGATCGGAACCACGTGGTCTAAAGATATTATTAAAAATAAACATCCTACTAAAGTTTGAGGCTAGATTGTTTACATAACAAATACTAATGAAGAAGAAAACGTTTGAATAAAGACGCGATTTCCAATCAGGTGCAGATATTTCCAAGGGGACGGATGGTTAGTTTATGATGTCAACCACCGCCAAGCCATAATTATGATTATTATTTTTAATAATAGGTAATAAACCATTACAAAATAATCTTAACTTGAGTAATGTAATGACTATGAGACTTATTATTTTTCTTTGGCTATGGACAGTGTTGTAATCAACAATAATTAGAAATGTACCTAAATAAGCCATTTTAAAATCAATGAAATAAGTTCTGTTTTTAAACCTAACAATAGAAAATCCACAAGATCCATAAACAAAATCTTATATCCTTAGCAACCATGATGTTAATACATTTTATTAACTAAGTACTTCATTATCTATTATCTACAAATATTGAAGCGTCTGTTTGTAATGTCAAAATAACAGCTTTTTACTAAATGTATACAGGGTGTCCAAGAAATCTACCGACATATCGATTTTGCGGAACATGTTTTGTTATTTTGGGAGGGCTTGACCAAAGCTATCGCCACCTACAATATGTCGGTCGATTTCTGGGACACCTGTATACAATTGTGGACACATAATTAGGAACGACTGATAACGAAGTCACTTTTGGATAAACAAGTTGCTTTTATTTTTGTATCAACTTACAGATAACAACTTTGAGCCACATAAAATAATAGCTGTATTAGTAGGTTTTAATGATTCATACTTAATAATCAAAATAATTGCACTTACCTATAAAAATCAATTTATCGTAAATTGGCTGTATTTCAAAAGTACTGGCCGCTGGACAAATAAGAACGCAAAAAATATGTTCTTAATTTTGAATTTTGAAAACAAATAGCACATTTTTTGATTTCCCGCCTATCCTTTGGTTACTTTCTCCTATTTTTTCAGTCAAAAGTGCATAATTATTTCAGAATCATGGGTAAAAAGGAAAGTTGTGATCCATATACCCGGAAAACAATTATGGCACTATATGATCGTGATTGGTTACGACCAATCACGTTCATTATACGTAAAAATATTGCTGATCATAGGTATGGAATGCTCCAAAACTAAGGTTTAACGCTGCTGTAAATCACGTCAAGAAATTCAACACTACCAATAATGTTCTTGAAAACCTAAACGTAGATAAACGACACCGCGTGAAAATGCTTGGATTGGTCGTTCAGCGAAGACTAATCCATTTAAGGGTTCTGAAATTATAAGAAGGGAAGTTTACGGCTACGGAGGAGTATCAGCGCGTACAGTACGAAGACGCTTAACGGATGCAAAGTTATTTGGAAGAATCGCCCGGAGAGTACCACTTCTCAAGAAGGTGCACCGAAAAGCAAGATTAGATTTCGCTTGAAAGTCTGGCGACTCGACAGCAAGTCAATGTAAAAATATATTATTTTCTGACGAAACGAAGATAAATAAATAGCCTAGGCTCTGACGGTACCTAAACAGTATGTGCGTCGACCGGCTAAGCAGGCATTGAATCCTAAGTTCATGAATAAAGTAGTAAAGGATGGGGGCGGAAACATAAAAGTTTGGGGATCTTTCTCAGGGCATGGTGTTGGGCCAGTTAAAAAGATTGAAGGCATTTTAGACCAATTTTAATGCAGGCAAATATTGGATGAGACTATGCTTCCTTATGCTGAGGAGACGTTGCCTGTAGTTTGTACTTTGGATATTTTTAACATGATAACGACCCCAAACACACTGCTCATTCAGTGAAAAAGCTTCTTAGTGATCAACAAGTCACTGTGTTAGATTGGTCTGCAAACAGCCCAGATCTTAACCCCCTAGGCGATGATTTTCCAAAAACGCCAAAACACGCCATTCGTAATGTCTAAACAAAAAGCTTAATACCAATTTCTTCCTTACAAACTTTCATCCCCTATTTTCCCCCTTTAGGGGATGATTACGCAAAAACGCTGAAATAGTGGTTTTTAATTTTTAACCAGAATGCTAAATACCAATTTTCATTCATGGTTTGAACTACAAAAATGACGATTTTCTATACAAATTTTCATCCCCTATTTCACTCCCTTAAGGGTTGAATTTAAAAAATCGTTCCTTATTCCTTGTCTACATTATAAAGGGAACCTCTGTGAAAAATTTCAGCTTTCTAGGTCCAAGGGTTTGGGCTGGGCGTTGATGAGTCAGTCAGTCAGTCAGGACTTTTCTTTTTATTTATATAGATATACAAAAAAAACAAAGAACATTTAATTTTTTTTTGTCCGTCTGTTTGTTCCGACTAATTTCCGAAACCACTGTCCCGATTTTGACGGGCCTTTCACTGGCAGATAGCTGATGTTATAAGGAGTAATTTAAGCTACTTAATTTAAGAATAAAGAATTAGAGTTCCGCGCAAAACAAACAAAAGCCATGAAATCGTGACCAAAATCTGATTCAAATATGGAAATATGAAATCCACGCGAGCGAAGCCGCGGGCAACAGCTAGTTAACCTTATAAAAGTTAAATCAATAAACAGGTGTACAAAGTCAAAAGAGCCAACAGTATCACTATTTACTATGAGTAATATGTACAAAACTATTTTTTTTAATATCATTAGTAGCAGTATTGTATCAATATTTATACAATAATATACTGTTCAGTATTAATTTAATGTTTCAAGCTGTTTACATTATTGCATGCCACAGTCTGAATCAATTGATAAATTCTTTTCTGCAGCCTTATTAACTACAATTTTGTATGTAACAATCGTAGCAGGTGTCATTCTGTAGTTTCTGTTTAACTCCCGAGAAGAAGGCTTCAGTTTTATGTATGTGTAATAATTACAATGGAGATTATATACTTAATATTGTTACCTGGTGAAGCTGAAATTCAAAAATCAACTTAATAAGTGTAAACAATTATGTTCCCCTTTGTTACTTAAACACTACTCAACTTTGGAACATTGAATTCATATATGCGGCATTAAAAAAATTGCTTAATATAACTAAGTTTTATCACATTCAGTTTCACTGGTGAAAATAACCCTCAGTAGTTCTATGTGATTTCCGGGGAGGCGGCGAACCTCCTTGCCGTATTACCGCCATGGGATCTGGAGGCAAAAGTCCTCGCGCACATGTGGGAGTGGCGCGAGGAGGCAAAACGCCGGGGCGTAACCCCGCTGCCGCGAGAAATCGCGGCACGGCGGACAGAGCTCCGACAGGATCTCATGGCGGCATGGAAAGTGCGATTGTCGCAACCCAGCGCTGGGCACGCCACAATTGCGGCGATAAGTCCCCTCTTTGAGGAGTGGCTGGAGAGGCGCCACGGCGTCCTCACCTTCCGCCTGACGCAGGTCCTCACCGGACACGGGTGCTTCGGGAGGTACCTGTTCCGGATAAGGCGGGAGGAAAAGCCCGAGTGTCACCACTGTGTGGATCGCCCGGAGGACACGGTGGAGCATACGGTGGAGGTCTGCCCGGCTTGGGCGGAGCACCGCCGTGTCCTCGCGGAAGCGATCGGCGGCGGCGATCTCTCGCGTCCGGCCCTGGTCCAGGCCATGGTACGGGGCGAGAGTACATGGGAAGCCATTACCTCCTTCTGCGAAGCAGTAATGCTCGCGAAGGAGGAGGCGGAACGCGTGAGGGAGAGGCAAGCTTTGCGCCCTCACGCCCCTAGTCGCCGCAGGAGACGCCCTGGGCGTCGGGAATTGACAGCCGATTCCCGGCCACCGTAGGCGCGGGCTTGCGGACGGCGAGCAATGGGTAGCTCGCCGTCCGGTAAGGACCAAGCCCGAGTCGACGGCGCGTTGTGTTCCACGCGCGCCTCAAAGAGATGTCAGCACTATTGACGGGGTCCGCTAGGGCCGATGCCAGCTAGGGTTGCGGGATGTTCGAAAGAGTTACCGTGGCCCCGGCACAGGCAACAGAAGGAACACGGGTGGGTTTTAGTTAGTAAAAGTCTGACACGCCCTCCCGCTCCGCCCAGAGTGGGAGAAGTCATTTGATGATTTCCCATCCACAAAAAAAAAAAAAGTAGTTCTATGTGAATCAAATATTTTTTTTGTCTTTTCCATCAGCTTTATTGTCGATGTCACTTTGTCCAGGCTCTCTTGTCAGTTTAATTTTCAGCCACCAGGGGGCCAACCACCACCTCTTAAAGCAGTATTATTTTAATGTTACTTCAGTATGAGAAAGTGATGGAGCTATAAAGGGCGTCTAGGTCCATCTCTTTCCCACACTGAAGTAAGATTACAATAATACTGCTTTAAGAGGTGGTGGTCTAGCTTCAAGACAGACAAGCTTGTTACACATAAAGGCATGACAATATAATCATACTCTATTATTAATTTCAACTATTGGAAGTATTGGACAACAATGAACACTTTTTAAAACCTTTTTAGTCTGTAATTTGATTGGCTTTTATTATTTTAATCAACCAATCACAACAGATAATCTTTGTTGCAGAGTTTGGCAACACTCTTTTTTGGCGCAAACCATTGAAGAGCCTAACTACACATACATACATAAACTCACGCCTTCTTCCCATGCGGATAGGCAAAAACTACAGAATGCCAGCTGCTATGCTCCTTACATACTCGTTTTGCTTCATTTACATTCATAAATCTGGTCATAAATACTCTCCGGCGAGTACTAAACACCTGACTGACTTTCTGAAGAACATCACCAATAAGGTATATGCCTAATAACACTACTATGCCTAACTATTCAATGCTTTTCGCCAAAAAAAGAGTTTTGTACTATCGACAAAACGGACGCCTTTACACCTTAAAGTTGCTTTTTGTATACTCTGATTCATTGAAGAAACCCTGACCCTATGGGTCCTTTGTTTTACTTTGTCATAAGTACAATAATTGCAGCTTGTAAGCAAAATTGTTTCAAAATTAGAAAGGCCTGGCATTTGTCAATAGTACATATGTCGGTTCATTTGATTATACTGCTGTTATATATGTATTTTTAAACCGTAATTAATTACCTAGATTTGCTTTACATTCCATTTTATACATTTTATTTAATTAAAAAGTGGTGATAAGAGCATTTAATGATTACTTAACTATTTGAGAGTAGATCAATTAGTATATATTATTATGGTTTTAGAACTACATAAGGGTAGGTAGAGGAATACAGTGCACTCAATGATTTTCATAATTATATTTTTTGTTGTTTCCAGTGTATTTTTCTTATGAATAATCCCTGGTTCATTGTCGGGTTAAGAATGGTTTAGGAGGTAATCAGTAAATAACTTTCACCTTTTGTTATTATATTGATCTAACTAATTGTCCACTTAAATTCTTTACTTGTACATGACTAATTGAGTTATCATATAAGATTAAATAAATAAAGAAACTTTGTGAAACTCAACAAATGCATGACAAAAATAAAATTGATTTCCAACTGTGAAACAATACAGATTTTGAATTCTGTAAAGTTGATTTTGTTTAATAAGAATAAATAAATGTATCTTACCATATCTTTGCGCACTTGACAGCCCATGGGAAACCCAGTGCTGCAGTAGGTCTTCCCTCCCTCGTTAACCAAGTAGCACCAAGTCACAGGCATGTTGTCCAGGATCCAATGGTGCTGGTAAGAGAGTGCCATGCCCATCTTCAGCAGATTCAACCGTTTGATAGAATCTGTGTCCGAGCCCCTATATGTTTTGGTACACACAGCTTTACATTCCACATTTTCTAAGAATTCGATCTTGTAGGGACTCGGTCGTATTCGTTCGCCGAAGACAACTTGACCGAGATTCTCAACCGGTGACTGACTCTCATCAGTAGTACAAAAGTCAAAGTGGTGATACTCAAATGGGATCACTGATTCCTCTGTGTTCAGTCTGTTTACATATAGCGGAATTTCCGTCTGAAAAAAACAATAGAATCGTTAATTGCTTTTTGGATGTGCTTATTAGAAAACGTTATTGCGTTTTATAGGCTTTTCACTGTGTAATTGCAATATCATCAACGGAAGTACTTCACTGTGCTGTTACCATGAAAACTATAATAATTTATACCCTATTTACAATCAAATAGTACTTGGTTTGGGTCGTGGTTTGGTTTTGACGAATTGCATGAGATGTCGGCACATGATTAAAATGATTCTATACAAGTCCTTCAAGAAATAATTTTTGCTCACCTTGCACGATTTGCTAGTATCATCACTGGCTATACAATAGTTCACAGGAGCTAAGCCCGGCAAATAAAACGCACGAATAGGCGTCAAAAGCAGCAATGCGCAAACTACATACAACGACATGACGTGATGTTATTACACGACTTCCGTTGCTAAAGAACTATGCAAATATAGTTATTTATTATATTCGTGAAGTGAAAAACTACATAATCATATTTATTATGAACACTTTCTTAATTAGGGTACGTATTTCTAAATATTCCTATTTTATTTCGTTGAATAATTTCCCTGCCTGCGCACTCTCGGAAACGTCACCACTACCAGTGTTACTGTATCACAAAAATGTAGGGTTGTCAAAGTTGGATTAAAATCGATGAGATTCTCGCTACCTCACTAATGATAAAAAATAACATGACGTGGATTCTCGATCTCATCGATCAATGTCTCTTCTCTTATCAACAACACTAAAATACAAAACCGCTTTTTGCATCCATGGATAAATTCTATAGTAGTCCATAGACTAAAACTAAAACAACATCACTTGATGGCGTGTCATTCAATTTGCAGCTCAGTATCTGGGTATATGTTGATTAAAGTATGATTCGCGACCGTAACAAATATGTTTTTATATAATTGTATTCATTACAATTGTGAAGGTGATATCAGGGGAGCGGCCAGGCTCAGGATTCAGTAGCGATGTTGTGGCGCCCTACACTCTAGTAGAAACTCAGTCCTGGAGAGTAAACATCCAGCGCCTGCGGATGGTCTCACCTTCTCCGACCCCCTCCCCCCCTCCCGATTAGGATTCGATACTTTTTAACGTTACTGCCCCCCAGCTGATTGCAGCCGTGAGCTCCTTTCGAAGTGGTTCCGCTGGCGGCCTCGACGACCTGACTCCTCAGCATTTAACCTTCAAGCGGGCGCACGGTCATTTGTAACGGCAGCGGTCGCGCGTAATCGAAAAGACCTATGGGATATATGAGAAAAATAAAGCATTAATTATCCAATAATCATTTATTTTTTGTACACAGATATATTATCATTGTATTTAAAGTGTAATTGGTAAAAAAAGTAATTTAAATTAAGAAAAAGAAACAATTATTAAATTAAATAACATAACTCAAGTATTCTTTGGATCAAAAATGTATTGAGCACGGTCGATTCGACACCGCGCGCCCGCTTGAAGGTTAAAAGACTTATCGGGTCAGTGGGTCGTCTTAGGGGCGGTTTTGCACACGACACTATTCGCCGCGAAGGCATAAATAAGAGTCGCGCAGCGAGCGCGGTCCTTTTCCCCGGATGCCGTGCCGAGCGTGATGTCGAGTGGACTGCCTGCCGATCCACGGGACGCGTGTGACGTCGCGAGGTCCCGAAGCGTGCAGTGAAGACACGGAGGGTGCTGGTGCTTCTGCTTGCTCTGCATGCGCTTACAAACCGCTTCTTTCGAAGCGAACCGGCGAACGTGTGCGGCGCGGCGTTGTGATGACGCTCGTGCCGCATCGGTGTTTGCAATCTCGTTTCATTATCAACTGTGCTTTTACGTACTCGTCTTTTTCAAGATTTTTGCTTCACTGTTTCTTGCAGACTGTCAAAAACACGGTAAGGTATTTGGTTCGGTGGTATGTGGTAACTGGCTCGGTGGCATGTGGTAACTGGTTCGGTGGTATGTGGTAACTGGCTCGGTGGCATGTGGTAACTGGTTCTCTGGTGACTGTGTGACAGGTACTGTGTCACTACAAGTTCAGGCGCCGGGAAAGCTGGTGAGTCATTTTTGAAGGAGCTTGCGGCTGATGCTCAATGGTGGTGTGAATGATGCCGTCGTCGATGGGTACGGGGCCAACTTATGTGCCCTGCGCAAGAGGGACGGCGGCATTCATCCCATTGCCGTTGGGTGTACCTACAGGCGTACGGCAGCCAAAATGTGCTGCAAATTGTACGGCGAAATTTTAACGAACAAGTTCCAGCCCCTAGAGCTTGGCTTTGGATCCAAAAAGGGGTTGCAAGGCTGCCGTACATGCCCTTTCCAGTTTTTTTAAATTTCGGTAAAGGTGAGGTCATCCTCAAGGTTGACGTTAAGAACGCCTTCAACTTAGTTAACAGGGACCAACAGGGACACTTTGTTGGCTGAAGCAAAAAAGGAGTTACCGGAAATGTATGGTTTTTTGTGGCAGTGCTACAGGCACCCTTCAAAATTACTATATAGAGACAACGTTTTGGAATCTGCAGTCGGAAGCCAATAAGGTGATCCCACAGAGTTTAATAATGGGTGATCCTCTCGGGCCAGTCATTTTCAGTTTGGCCCAAATCTATATTACTATACTCTATGGTTTGGCCTGTGAGTTTGGCTCTGCCTGTAGTATAAGTTTTCTGTGGTTTGGCTATCCACCCCATAATACAGCAACTAAATTCAAAATTTAATGTGTGGTATTTAGAATTTAGATGATGAAACTGTAGGAGGTGACGTACACACTGTTCTAAAATATCTCCAATTTCTAAAACAGCAGTTCCAATTCATCGGCCTTGACCTCAATCACTCAAAATGCAGAAATCCTCAATCCGCACTCACCCTCTTTCAAATTTGTCAGACAACTATCCATGTACAAGTTGAACAGCCATGGTGACGCTACACAACCCTGTCTAATACCCCTCGAGATGCAAAACCAGTCCGTATATGCCACATTTATCCTAACACAAGCACTGGAATCCTTGTATAAAGATTTCAGTGCCCGTACCAAGCGCCAGTCCACACCGTACACCGACAGTGTTGACCACAGTTCCTCCCTCCACACACTGTCATAGGCCTTCTCCAAGTCAACGAAAGCACAGTAGACTTTCTTGTGCTTTGCCAGATGTTTTTGGCTATGCACCTTAGGGAGAAGATCTGATCCATACAGCCTATTCCCTCTCTAAATACACATCCCATATTTTCTCCTCTGTAAAAATAAAAAATCAAATAGTTTTACGATTTACAAAATACCTACCTACTTACTATATAGAAGCACTGGCAATCTAAGGGGGAGGGGGGGGGGGGAGGACACGAGCGGTCCAGCCCTGGCTCTACGGAGTCCTCAAATCTCTAGAAGTATTTACTAATCAAATACCAAAAAAGGCCACATTATGTTCAGTAAAGTAAAAGGGAGTTTGGAGTTGGAGGCCCTCCTAGCCTACGTAGTACTTATCAGGCAAAACACGTAGGGTGCTATTTTCGAGCTTGCTTCGCTCTTGTATACTACATTCTCTTAGTTCTCAAAATACCTACCTATATAATAGATAATAGAAGCCTTCGATCAATAATAGCATTAGATAAAGGATCAGGAACAAAAATAAGTCGCTCAAGTGGCCACGTTTACATACACATTTAAACCATAATTCGTACTACGAAATATAGATCCGATACGAAATATAGGTCGCTAGGAAAATAATCTACAAAACAAAAATAGCATGTGAAATAACAATACTCCATGCATTCCCTCTTCCAGAATCCAGAACAGTCGATGTTTGTTACAATAGTCGGCGCGTTGTCGCAAACATTGGTCAACCAATCATAATATTTGCAATTTGATTTATATTTACTATTTAATTCGGTTTTTATATAATAAAAAAAAACACTTAATGATATAAAGTTACCGAAAAAAAATATTCCTTCCAAAATCTTGGTGTTACGGTGGTTATTTACACAGTTTTTGAACGCGCACTGTGGCATTTTGACGTCCTCACATTGGCTGTGATTGGACCATACTATTTTGAAATAAGAGCACAAAAGTATTTGAGCTCTTATTTTTCGAGCCGTTTTTGAAACGCTTATCGGGAATCTAGTGCTGTTATTGATCGAAGATAGAAGCATTTGGCAGCTCTTTGTAGTAAGACGGCAGGTTTTTATCAAAAACATGAACAACTTTCGGCATTATTTATTAAAGTTCCATTCCATCGTACAAAACAATACCAATCTTAACTAAAACATAAGCGTATAGTAGGGGCGAGTTGACTACTTCAGCGGCAACTGACGTCGTCGCGGCAAGTTTTTTTCTGAATCCACTAGGCTACCTGTGTCGTCGTTCAGTGGTATTCCTCGGGCAAAGGCCGAGATGAGGGCGAGGGAGGCGGCCGGCTTGTCAGCGGGCACCATGTGACCGGCGCCGCGAATCATCACCTCTGTCAGATTGGCAGCTACTCGGTAATATCTGGGAAAGAAATATTATTATGATTGTTTTTTTTTTTTTTGATCTTATGATACAATAAGAGAAGTTTCATTCGAATTTCAAAATATGCTGCAGGTTGTGGCTGAAAAAAAATGGCCTATACCTTTTAAAATATTGGAAAGTACCCAATAGCCAAACGTTTTTTAAAAAGGGTAAGAAAAGTCATATTTCTTTGTATTTCACTTAGGGTGAATTTGACCAAACTTTTATTCCTAGTATATGCCGTTAAACTCCATATAAATTTTGAATTTTTGACAGTTCTGATACTCTATACAAAAACCGTCAGATGTCATTTTTATTTTTTTATTCCACGGATAAAAGTTATCTGAATTTGGTAAAATCAACCCTTACCCAGCTAACTTTCCATCATGATACCAGGGAGATCGCTTCGCCTTCGCAAATTCTGAAGATCCGGAGAATGATAACGAGTCGTAGGTGTTGACCGACGGGTGGTAGGCCACAATGATGTCCAAATGACCGCTGGAAACAAAACATTATCAATTAATTATTAGGAAGGCATGGGCCTCTGCTCCAGACTTACGATCCGATGTCCATGCAGCGCATATAGGAACCCTACTAGCTGTTCAGCTCAGAACGGTTATAGTTTATCGGTTCGCCAAATAAATTGGTTTTGTTTTATCCTGTCGTGGTTTTATCACAATTCTGTTTATAAAGCCAATATTAATGGAACTAGTTTTTAGGGTTCCGTTTGGCACGGAACCCTGCGCTTTTACTAAGCCCCGCTGTCCGTCCGTCCGTCTGTCGGTCAGCGGGCTGTATCTCATGCACCGTATTATAGGTAGACAGTTGAAAATTTAAAAAAAAATGTGTATTTCTATTGCCGCTATAACAACAAAATAAAATAAAGTTAAATGTGAAAGGGCGTCCCCATACAAGAAACGTGTATTTTAATCTGAAGTAATTAAAAAAAAAATGTAGTGTTAAATATTGTATGGTGGTACGGAACCTTTCGTGTTCGAGTCCGACTAGCAGTTGGCCGGTTTTTTATCAATTTACGACACGCTCCAAAAATCTGTACCTAGCCTACATTTAAATTAATTATAGTTTGTGATTACCGGAAACAACAACACCGGGAACGACATTTTATCACTGAAGTTATTAACGCATTTCGATATTTTTTTGATATGCCTCACATTTATTTTTACTGATACCAAATGATTAATTTAAAAAATCGATGAACTTGGGTGTGGTGGCAACTTTGGAAACTATAATAATTATATACCCAGTTAGCGAACTGCGATACGTGAAGTTGAACAGTTCAGGGGCCATTTAAGAAGTATGATTCCACACCGAAAAAGGGATGGTGCTAGTGGTCATGTACAGCTCCATCTCTCTCTTGCACTGGAATCATGATGGCATTTAAACGTCATAATTGTAAAAGATGGTGGTAGGCCCCATATTATGACGTTCTAATGCCATCATAATTCCAGTGCGCGAGAGAGCCATAGATATGACTGATAACACCATCCCTTTTTCGGACTGGAATCATGATGACATTAATACTTCATAATACGGCCCCGGGGGTACGTACGAGCACTGGTGCGAGTATGCCACGGTATTAACACCTGCGAGTAGCACGAATATTGTCATCTCGCTCGTGCGTTTTATGACCGCGGCTACCATAAACGTTCGTAGTGACAGTAGGTAAAACACTTACTTGTAAAGCATAACCTTGTAGTTCTCCAACAGTTCTTCGAGCCACATTTTAGCGCTTCCCATAAAGTCTGGCACCAGTTTCCTGTACACAACTCCTATGGAAGTGAAGTTGGTGTTGCCAACATGCAGCGCCTTTCGGACCTCGGTCCTCTGAATGTAATCCATGTATGCTCCATCGAGATCAATGTCGTCTTGCAGGTAGTTGTAGAGATTCGACAGGTGAGATCGGGTTAAGAATAGTTGGAGGAGGTAATTGTAGTACTGAAACAAAGGAGTAGGAATTAGATCTAAATGAAAATTAACTATCAGATGTTTTTTAGATGTTTATTTTGATAAAATTGCTGTGTTAAGGTATTAAGTAGATGTAGATAGGCCGTGTAAACTATAGACTAACTATAGACTTTTTTTATAATATTGATTGGCAACCCAGCCCATTTGATGGTAGGTAAAGTGGTTATAATTATCACCTCTAAAAATACTGATATTACGGCATTACGGTGTGTAGATATGTTTGAAACATTTCAAAGCTGATTTATCTATGGTATCACAGCAAATTTTTAAAGTTCCGACCTATTAAGGAAAAGGAAAACCGGCCAAGTGCGTGTCGGACCGCGCACAAAGAAGGGTTCCGTAGTTGAGATGAGTTTATCCCATGAACAAACTTAACATTGTGGTTGAAAAATATATTCTCTCATTCATTCCAACTGCAAATGTATGTTGGTCGACTATGACTCTTTAACTTGTAAAGCCTACTTAGTTGTGATAGTTTTCCTTTTAACTTCGTTGTATATTCTACTACCGTGAATTTTTTCACATATTCAAAACTAGCCGTTTAGCTGGCAGAGAGGGGGGGGGGGGGTACTGACTAACAAAAATTACTACTTTTAGGCTATATTTCAGAAACGGATCCCTTAATCGAAAACTTGTTTTCACAAACCAGCAATATTTTTGAAAGACTTATCCATCAAGACTCCACACCATGTGGTAGACGAGAAAAAAAAACATCCCACTTTACGAGTTACCCTAAAAAAATTGTTTTTCATGATTTTATTTTACCACTTTGTCGGCGTGATTAATATGGTACATATATATATCCATGCCAAATTATAGCTTTCTAGTACTAAGAGTCTCTGAGCTAAGCTGCGGACGGACGGACAGATGACAGATGGACGGACATGGCAAAACTATAATAGGTACATAGTTTTTAGGGTTCCTTGTTGACCACGGATCCCTAAAAACGGAACCTTTATCAGAACACTTTTTGTCCATCTGTCTCAGAGGTTTTTATCATGTGCCTACTCACAGCATAAGCCTTCACCATCTCTCCATTATTGATGAACTGTGTGACTGCAGTCTCCAGATGGTTCATAGAGTTGGCCACTGTATCGTCAACCAAGCCAACCTCGCGCACGAAGTAACTGTACTTCTGCAGTGATAGAGGATCGATGAAACCGTTGCCGATAGCTAGACCCTGAAAATTGAAACGTGCTTTAGAGATCATCTAGTTTTGTTATTATCACTATTTTATGTGGCGATGACCATATTGTTATCACTAATAGCTGTTCACTAACAGGAAATTCAGTCAGTAGTCCAGTAGGTACTTATTCTATTATAGTATTTTTATGTCACGAAGCGACACGCGCTTTAAGTACTTGTGTTTACCAAGTGTACAAACACGCTGTGAATGTGTGCGTGCAGACGAGTAGCGTCAGCACATAACGCACAACGCACACGCACACTTCCGACTTCGCCATTGTCTCGGACGGTACCGAGAGCTCCTGGGCTTATCTACACGCACATTCACATTGTGTACTGTAGATAAGTTAGAAGTGTTTTTAACAATACTAATTTTATTGCTTCCAAGTTGGGAGCGCTGACGTCACTAAGATGGTATTACCCACAAAACCTAACCTATCCCGTGGCCTTACCTGCAGGTTGATAGGTTCTTTTTCTTGCTTGTGCCAAAGGATTTGTACTCCGAGCGAGGGAATGTGCTTCCCGGCGTATGACTCTCCGGCAATAGTCAGGGGCGCTTTTCGGAGTTCAGGGAAGATTGTAAGGAACTGCTGCAAAGCTTCGTATAGATTCTCTCCGATCTGTAAATATGAATGAATTGATTATTTGAATAAAGGGCAATGATACTGCAGTTGCGTTGCCAATGTTGGCATCCCAGAGACCAAGCTGAAATGTCTCAAGTCAGGAAAATTATTACGACGACGAACGACGACGGATATTGAAAACAAATGACGTGAGCGTAATTACCGTGGTTTGATTAGTGGCATATCCTCTGTCGTCATCGGTGAAACTGAAGCCAGTTCCTACAGGGTTGTCGATGAACAGCAACGAGTGATTCTTACCCCAAGAATGCTTGATTTCTGAAGGAAAAAGTGAGTACATTTAGGTAAATGTATAAAGGTAGCAAGCTCTGTTTTTATACGGTATTCATTTATTATTAATTTCGCAGTTCACTAATCGTTTGCAATTTTAGTTTCGGTACCTATATATTTCTTCCGATGTAAGTTGTAGCCCTAATGTATTTCTCGTGTCTTTCTGCAGGGCAGCTAGAGTTGCCGCTACGCTACTGGTTCCTTAGCATCCTCTCAGCCGATAGGCATAGATAAACTAATGGAAAAATAGGCCCAGTACCCTAATCCCATAAGCTAGTTCGACCGTTCCTGCGCTGTCCGTCCGGGACATCTTCACTTATTCCGCATAAAAGGTATAAAAACCCCTTACCCCTTAACCTTCGGGGTAATTGCGTAACACACTAACAGTAGTAATAACTTTCATTTTGACAGTTCAACAATATTCATTGCGTTATTTACGTTGTTGAGCAGACACCGAACATATGAAGCAATGGATTAGCAATATCCTTCAAAATATTTCAGATTGTGATTTAAAGCACAGAGTGTGTTACGCAATTAGGGTCCGTATACTAAAATAGGAATAACATTCAGGAAGTTCCGACGTGATGCTTACCTTCTAAATTATTATCCGTACTGACGAAGAAAGGTCCAATCTCAGTAAAGAGTCCGTACAGCGAAGAGGCACCAGGTCCTCCCTGAAGCCAGAGGATCCAGGGAGTGTCCTCCACTGATTTACCTGATACCGGGAAGTACCAGAACCATAGGTTGGCATTGTACTCTTTGTTGACCTGTGGAAGAAATGAAGAAATTAATATGATAGTAAAATAATGTTGACTGCTTCGTTGGTGGCAAGTGCTACTGCTGAGCATGAGGTCCTGGGTTCGATTCCCGGGTCGGGTAAAGTGTTATTGGGTTTTTCCATCTGGAATTTGTCAGTGGCAGCCCGGAGTCTGGATTTGTGCCCAGTCGATGGCACTAGGCTCGACCCCTGTTACATATTACATGGGACTTAAACATAACCGGTGAAATGTGGGTGTACTTTAAGTACACCTCTGCCTAACCCTGATAGGTATGATGTTATGTAATGTAAAATAATGTAGTAAGTAGTCTTTTGGGTCACTGGGTTAAACACTTATTTATTTTCCTCGAAAATTAAACTTAGTATGTACTAATGGCAATTTTTACTATTCATGCTTAAACGATTAAAAACAACTGTTCTCTTTCTTCTTAGTGCGCCATAACTAAATTGGATTCTAATTACTATCTTAATTACAGTATACGAGATAACCTTAATACACACATCAAAAAAGTCTAAGCAACACGCATCATTTACAGAAACTGCATGTTTTATTAATTGATACTTTATTATTTTCTTAACAAAGTAGATTGGTATACAATCTTTTTGTTCTCGGAAACATATACTGGCTGATTTTAAAATAAAAGCTAATTATTTTTTCCCGATTTCATGTGTTTTCGTTGCTTGATAAATTTGGTATTTATCTCACTTTTATCATTTTGAGATATACAGTTTTTGAAAAAATTGAGTGATGAGTCATTTTTCATGTCATGGAGCGACGCCATTTGACTGCTGATGAAATGCAGAGAGCCTTAGGAATGCTACAAGCGGGAACAAATCAGTCCCACATGGGAATTCATATTTCTTGAGTTAATAAACTTGAAACTTGGCACGAATACTTGTAAATAATGAACTTAGTAAATTTTTATTTTTCTAAAATACCATCAAGAGGGGGTCAAAGTTTGTATGGAAGAATTTTAACGCGCAGTCCGATTAACTGGAAACTCAGTATTTATACTCAAGACCTAAAATAAAGAATAATCTGTATCAGGGTTTTTCAAAAATCTACCCCTAACACGGTGAAAAGGGGTAGTCAATTTTACAAGGGAGGATCTTACTGCGTGGATTAACTCGAAAATTGGTGTAAAATATAATCTTTGAGTCAAGTTTTGGAAATATCCTAAACGATTTTTTAAAATTCCACCCCTGTGGGGGTGAAAAGCGGGGACACAGTTTATATGAACAATCTTATTCATTTGGTTAATAAACTTGAAACTTGGCACGAATATTTTCCTAAGTAAGCAATAAAGTTTCTCACTATTAGTTTTTAAAAACTGCCCCTCAAAGGGGAGTTTAGGGGTGTTAAAGTTTGTATGGTAGAATTTTAACGCGCGTTCCGATTAACTCAAAACTCAGTAAGTATTAATACTTTTGACAGAAAAGAAATAATAATAGGTTTTGGGTTTTTTTTTTTTTTGTGGATGGGAAATCATCAAATGACTTCTCCCGCTCTGGGCGGAGCGGGAGGGCGTGTCAGACTTTTACTGACTAAAACCCACCCGTGTTCCTTCTGTTGCCTGTGCCGGGGCCACGGTAACTCTTTCGAACATCCCGCAACCCTAGCTGGCATCGGCCCTAGCGGACCCCGTCAATAGTGCTGACATCTCTTTGAGGCGCGCGTGGAACACGACGCGCCGTCGACTCGGGCTTGGTCCTTACCGGACGGCGAGCTACCCATTGCTTGCCGTCCGCAAGCCCGCGCCTACGGTGGCCGGGAATCAGCTGCCAATTCCCGACGCCCAGGGCGTCTCCTGCGGCGACTAGGGGCGTGAGGGTGCAAAGCTTGCCTCTCCCTCACGCGTCCCGCCTCCTCCTTCACGAGCATTACTGCTTCGCAGAAGGAGGTAATGGCTTCCCATGCACTCTCGCTCCGTACCATGGCCTGGACCAGGGCCGGACGCGAGAGATCGCCGCCGCCGATCGCTTCCGCGAGGACACGGCGGTGCTCCGCCCAAGCCGGGCAGACCTCCACCGTATGCTCCACCGTGTCCTCCGGGCGATCCACACAGTGGTGACACCCGGGCGTTTCCTCCCGCCTTATCCGGAACAGGTACCTCCCGAAGCACCCGTGTCCGGTGAGGACCTGCGTCAGGCGGAAGGTGAGGACGCCGTGGCGCCTCTCCAGCCACTCCTCAAAGAGGGGACTTATCGCCGCAATTGTGGCGTGCCCAGCGCTGGGTTGCGACAATCGCACTCTCCATGCCGCCATGAGATCCTGCCGGAGCTCTGTCCGCCGTGCCGCGATTTCTCGCGGCAACGGAGTTACGCCCCGGCGTCCTGCCTCCTCGCGCCACTCCCAGATGTGCGCGAGGACTTTTGCCTCCAGATCCCATGGCGGTAATCCGGCAAGGAGGTTCGCCGCCTCCCCGGAGACCGTGCGGTATCCCCGGGCTAACCGGATGGCCATGACTCTCTGGGACGCGTTCAACCGACGGACCGGTCGCCGCCTCACGGAACGCGCCCACACCGGAGCTCCGTAAAGGGCCATGGACTGCACGACCCCCGCGTAGAGCCTCCGGCAGGAGGCGTTTGGACCCCCCAGATTGGGCAGGAGCCGCCCCAAGGCAGCCCCGGCCCGCTCCAGTCTGGGAGCCAAACGTCGGAAATGCTCCACGAAATTCCACCGGCTGTCGAGGACGAGTCCCAGGTACTTCATCGTCGACTCGACACCGATGAGAACCCCTCCTACCGTTATTTGGGAACCCGATGGTGGCGCGTTCCGAGGACCATGAAAATACATGGCCTCGGACTTGTGCAAGGCCACCTCGAGTCCCAATTGCCGGGATCCTCTCTACGATTGTCGCAACCCCGCGTGCCGCTAATTCGGCCGCCGCCTGGTGCGACCTCCCCTGCGCCAGGACCAGCGTGTCGTCAGCGTAGCAAACTACGCCGACGCCACCAGGGAGGTCGGCGCGCAGCACCCAGTCGTACCCGATGTCCCACAGATGCGGTCCCAGAACCGATCCCTGCGGGACACCGCACGACATCTCTCGCCGGTTCCACTCTCCCCGGTGACCGGGGTAGATGACGGCCCTGTCCGTCAGTTTATTGACCCCTGACGGGGTAAAAAGGGGTAATTAGATTTTTATGGAGAGAATTTTGCTGCGTGGCTTGATTAACTCAAAAATTGGCATAAAAAATCTTTGATTCAATTTATAGAAAAATCCGAAACGATTTTTCAATTTTCCACCCGTGGGAAAAATCTTATTTCTTTGGTTTATGAAGGGACCAACGGCTCAGGGACTATAAAAGCGATAATTTTATGTTAGCAACTTAAATCTAATTATATTTGAGTATTTCGCAACATCACCAAGCGGTTGGTCGACTCTTCACGAGACCAGAGGGCTGGCTTATTTTTAGCCCAAAGAATCAGAATTGACATCCAACATGGCAATGCTGCCAGCCCTTTGGGCATTTTTCCCATTGGCAGCGATGCGGACGAATTTTTTGATGCCCAATGAGCTGTTTCCCCTTTTTTATTTTATACTTGTACATAGTATAGAGGAGCTCGTGGCTAAATAATAACAGCCGCACGGCTCGATCCACCAGGTTAAATTACGCTTGCCGGATTTGTCCGTGGATGGGTGACCATCTTTACATACCGAGACTCCTTCGTGCCTCGGAAAGCACGTTTAACCGCATATTACTATGGTACCTAAATCCACAATTAGTTATATATAACACCATGTAGGTATGTGGTTCAAATAACCTACATAATTTTTAAAACAAAGATTTCAGCAGCGCAATCTCTACCATGGTCGAGGTTGAGAGCACGGTACCTACATACTTCTAAATCAGTTTGTTTTAGTTTGAGCATTATGAATGCGAGCTAACTAACAAAATCCAATTAATAATTGAATTGAATTGAACGGCAGATTATTTGTTACGGCCACTTTTCTTACACAGTGATTGGTGTGTCAGAATTAATTGCGTTGCATCATTCGTTTTTAGGGTTCCGTACGTCCGAATGAAAAAACGGAACCTTTATAGGATCACTCGTGGGTTTGTGTGTCTGTCCGTCTGTCACATTCAATTAGTTGATTTTTTGTGACCCAAACACGCACGATGTAGGGCAAAACTTGGCTAATTGGTGATATGCAGCTATTCGGTGATAGATAATATGTGTTATATTACCAAGTTACTACTGACTTGTTAAATGTATATTTTTCAATCATTATACACTTCTGGACACATCTATTGGCCCACCTTGTATTTTCAGTTTCGTTTGGTCCTAGCTAAAATTTTATATTAGGTCGAGCAAAAAGTTTTTATGCAGTTTTGAACCTGGCACATTCACAATTTCATTCAATAGTTTTTTTTTTAATTTCGAACACAGAATTTAAAGAAACAAAAGACAATTTGGAGCCTGTTTGTTGATATCAAACAATCGAATACTGAGAAAACTTGGTTTTATTGGTTTACTTGGATTTAATTCTTGAAAAAGTGATTGATATCTTTGGTTTTGCAACAAACATTACTTATTCTTAACATTAAGGTGAGGTTCTATCAATAATCTATGGATACTTCACCTGAAGTCGCCGCCCAAGCTGTGGCACTTATTCAGGCCGGACACAGCCAAAGAAACGTGAGTGCTCAACTTAATTTAAGTCGATCTGCGGTCCGAAATGTTTATCGGAGGTACCTAGAGACTGGCGGCTTTGTTCGTCGCCAAGGAAGGCCACGATCTCGGGTCACAACTGAAAGGCAGGATCGATTCATCGTGACGACCAGCTTGAGAAATCGTCACCTTACCTCCATTGAGATACAAAACCAACTTCGCGACTTCCACGGAGTATCTGTGAGCGCTCGAACTGTTCGGAGAAGGTTAAAAGAACGCGATATGGTACCACACAAGCCAGCTAATGGGCCCAAACTAACGCGAGCCCACCGAACAGCGCGCCTTCATTTCGCACGCAGTCATTTAAATTGGACACAGCAAGATTGGAGCCGTGTACTCTTTTCTGATGAGTCTAAAATTGTGTTACATGGCAATGATGGAAGGAAGAAGGTCTACCGACGTAAGGGAGAGCGTTTCGCACAATGCTGCTTTGAAGAGAGGGTTGCTTATGGCGGTGGCTCATGGACTGTCTGGGGCGGTATATCCGCGAGCGGCAAAACTCAACTTGAGGTTGTTACAGGACCACGGCTGCCAACATTAAATGCTGAAAGGTACATTCGTGAGTGCTTAGAACCTCACGTGATACCATACGCGGACTATGTGGGCCCAAATTTCCTTTTTATGCATGATAATGCAAGAGCCCATGCGGCCAGCATCGTCAGGGAATATCTTCGGGATGTGAACATCACAGTTATGGACTGGCCAGCCAGAAGCCCAGACATGAACCCCATTGAGCACATGTGGGACGAGCTAAAAAGACGTGTTAGGGCTCGTCAGCCAGTTGCCCAGACGATGCAGGAGTTGAAAACTGCCATAGAAGAGGAATGGGAGATGATCCCTCAAAATTTCATAGAGCGGTTGATAAACTCTATGCCTAATCGTATGAGAGCTGTGGTAGATGCCCATGGAGGCAACACGCGTTATTAAATTAAACCTTTATTTGATAAAACATGTTTTTTATTCAAAAATCAATTGCCTTTAACAAGGCGCATATCCGACTTGTTAGGCGTAGCTCCATGTCGTATGGTATTCTGAATTCAAATTTAAAACAATACGATCGAAAAAGATGGTAAAATGTATCAGGTTTAAAACTGCATCAACAGTTTTTGTTCAATCTAGCAATCATATTTCGGTAGGGGCCATCGAAACCTAAACTCTAAGGTGGGCCAATAGATGTGTCCAGAAGTGTAGTATTTGCCACATTTTTAGATATAAGTTAGCAAAGCTTCTTTTGTCTACTATATTGCAGTAAATTTAAAAAATAATCTGATCAATGAATCGAATTTTACAAGTAAAAAACAAAACTATCACCGATTACCCAAGTTTTGCCCTAACGTAAATGAATGAATTTTGAATAAGGGGGTCACTTTTGGTCAAAAATAATCATCTGTTCCCTACATTTTGACGAGTTATGCGAACATAAATGTAGTGAACTGCTGATTGTTTTTCGCAATTTCAGGTTTGGTCCCATAGTGAAAGTTGTTCATAATGATGAATACAATGACCCCTTAAGAGGTTTTCAGTAATTGGATTTAAACCTTGTATTTTTTATAATTTTTTTATTAATAGTTTTAAAGTTATTTAAGAAAATAGATCAAAATTGACCATTTCCCCCCCCCTTATGGGCCAAAACACATACACACGATACGACGTCGCATCGTGGCACGTTCCACAATCTCTAATCAGTAAAGACTAGTTAGAGATTATAGGAAAACCTATAAAAAGTCTCTGGTCTTAAAAGAACATTGTAACTGTCTCAATATTATGCGTACAAACTTACATTTGCAGTTGGAAAGTATGGGAGAACATGTTTTTCAATTGCAAAGTAGTCAATCAAAACACGTGTAAAACTTTTATTTAAGACTATATATTTACATAATATAAGCTAACATGCTTAATAATAATAATATGTACATGTAAATAAAAAAACAGTGAATAGAATCATAGGCCATCAAAAAATTCGTCCGCATCGGTGTCAACAGGAAAAGTGCCCAAAAGGCTGGCAGCATTGCCACGTTGTATGGCGATGCTGATTCTTTGGCTAAAGAAAAGGCCAGCCCTTTGGTCACGTGAAAAGTCGACCAATCGCTTGGCGATGTCTCGAAAAACCAAGTGAGCACTCGGACCCCATGGCCCTAGTGTTTCAACCCCAAACGGCTCGATCATATAACTCCCAAATAGATTGGAATATTACAATTATTATTATAATACTGCAAGGGTAAGTTGGTCCTTCAATCTGTAATTGGAAATTCGGGCAGCCGAGCACAACTTTGAGACGGAACCCTCAGGGCGCGAGTCCTACTCGCACTGGTTCAATTTTTTTCTGTCTCTTCCGATTTCTCATGTTTTATGTTTTTACCTCATCACCTGCCAGATAATGATCAATAGCCTGTTATAAATTTTGGGAACCGGGATAGAAGAGCTAATTAATTGATACTGGTGCATTTTGTGTTAGGTAGTTCGATAAAATTAATGAGAATTCCAGTTTACAGACGCCAATCCAATTCTAAACATGTTTTGACATCAGCATTCTTATAGTCGTAATTTACGAATGAAACGGTACACACGGTATTTAAAATACAAAATAAATAGAAGGAATCGTAAATTAGAATGACTAGGAGTTAGATACTATATTTGCCTACTACGTTATGTAATAACTTTGAATTAAATTAAAGATAGGTACCTATTTATTATACTCTAGTTTCATCACTTGCACCACCGGATATGTATCGGTTAACTTATCTGGCAGACTAGTTCTTACACATACTGTACACATACATAAACTCTCGCATTTAGAACACAACAAAAACACAACACACAAACACAGCAACTGGAACAACATTCATTGGAAATCCCACATACAGAAAATAAGAGCAAAATTATCAAAATTCTCATACGCCTTACGCAAAATTAAAAAAACTACAAACCTTCAAACTGCACTTGTTTCTTACTACGCATATGCCCAAGCATGGCTCAGCTATGGGGTCATGCTGTGGGGTAACAATACAGACTCACAAACCATATTTATCTTTAAAAAAAAACTTAATCAGAATAATAACCAACATAGAACAAACAGACAGCTGTAAACCACACTTCCAAAAACATAAAATACTCACACTTCCCTGTCTATATATTTTAGAATTATGTAAATTTATCAGAAAACATCAAGATTACTACACCACTTGCAAAGATATGTGGCGGCATCGCCACAATGGAACGCGTCACATCACGTCAAATCCTGCATCGCGCAAACAGAGTTTACCGCGCGACTAGCATATATACAACATCCCGACATCAACCGTCGGGCAGTAGCCCACCAGACACAACACCCGTCTGGTCGGAGGATCCTCCCTTTTCATAGAGGATGAGTGAACTTTACACCCTGTTCCTCATGCCTCTATATAGGGAAATTATAGGTATTTTTGACATATTGAGACTGAAATCAGACTGTTAATGTTCTTAAAATTACGAGAATTGGCCCTCTGGTCATACACGCACGCCGGTCGCGAGTACTACGCACCTGACCTTTCTGAAGTACATCACCAATAAGGTCACTATATGTCTTCCTAGGGCGTCCGCTCCCGGCGTTTCCACTCACATCTGCCGTGTAAATACCTTTTGTTAGTACCTTTTGTATTTCTTACAGATTCGGTGAAATTGTCAAACTATAACCAAGTCCTAAGTTTTGAAAAACTCTGCTCTACCTAATTATAGGTAGTTGTAGGTCGTAGGTTCGAACCCAAGCAGTCACTTTGTGTAAATTATTTCATCACCACTGCTCTCAGAACGGTGAAAGAAAACATCGTGAGGAAACCGGCATGTCCTAGAACTAAAAATTCGAAGACATGTGACATCTACCAACCCGCACTAGGCCCGCGTGGTGGATTATGGCCCACTCCCTCTCACAGAGAGGAGGCCTGTGTCCCAGCAGTGGGAACATTATAGGCTGACTATACTATCTAATTATTTAGCAATCTCGGACCCCGAAAGTCAGTGTCTTTGGTTTAGATTTACGTTTTTTGCCACCGACTTCTAAAATTAAAACTATTTTGCACTTTGTAGTATTTTTTTTGAAGTAGTCGGTTGTTTTTTTTTTTGTAAAAAAGTTTTTTTAAATCACAATTTCTATAAAATATGTCATCAATGTACAAAACCAATTGAAGCACTTACAGTCAAATATCCAGCATAACTGTCCATACCAGGCAGCAAGTACTCTGGATCAACATAGGCCGCTTTACGAGCCTCCTCGATCTTCTTCTCCTCAATATACGGCGTCAGCAGGAGTGGTGACCCCGCGTCAAAGGTGGCTCTCGCCCGGCCAGTCTTGTAGGTCCTCTCCATGAAAGTGAGAATAGGTTCTGGCGCCTCTCCTGGTGGTAGATCCGGTAAGGGCGACCGGTCAGCGTTGCTTGCTGCTGATACTGCTAGATGTGCGCATGCGCATCTGTTTGGAGAGTGTTTTATTATTTTGTTGTTTGTGTGTGCTGTTTTACGCAATGATTAGTTGGCTGTCTAGAATGAAGAGGTATCCTTTCTAAAGATGCCTTGAGCGTGGGAATTGTAGAATGGGAAATTTACGACGTACCTATGTATATACTTATGTAGTAAATATATCTGGATGTGGCTTAGATCTCAGATACTAAATGTAATGATGTACACATAACTTCACGCCCGTACTCCCCGAAGGGTTGGGCAGATGTGCTCCCATAGATATAATTTTATATTTCTATGCATGCACCTACGTATAGTATACCTACATTTCGCCAGTTATGTTTTAGTCCCATGTAATAGGGGAAAACCCAAGAACACTGCCCGACCCGGGAATCGCACCCAGAACCTCATGCTCAGCAGTAGCGTTAGCGACCACTAGACCAACGAGGCACTGTTGTAATGATGTAGCTTCAGTATACTTAAATAATTTTAGTGTATTTTAAAGGAATCCGCAAAGGCAGCCCGCGAAATTCAAATTTTCTTGCGTTTTTTTTGCAATTTGCAGGTCAGTGTCAGGTTGCATCTAGATCAAAATATGATTCGCGACTTTAACAAATATATGTATTTGCATAATTATAACCATAAGAATCATCAATACATCTCTCTAAGTTAGATTTTGTTCTAAAATGTCATGATTTCCGAAATTAAGACATTTTGAATTTCGCGGGCTACCTCTGCGGATCCATCTTAATTGAGGATCTACTAATGGTTACAAATTCCCGAAGTCATTCGGAAATAAATAAATAAACTTGCAAAAGAATTAGGTACTTCTAAGTAAAGCTTTACTCTCATCCACAGCTTTTAAAAAGTATCTACCTAGTTAGCGCTGTTTAAATTAGTTATGTCATTACCTACCTAACTCTGGAATGAGAAAACTTTCGTGAGGAAAGTTTTGAGTATGAATGTGGATGGTTATTAAGAGCGCGTTGTCACATTTTGCACCTCTCTCGCTCACACAAAACCAAATTTTTAAGAATGTTAAATGAAAAAATGCTTTTTGAAAAATGTAATCAATGGGCTGTCTACAAAATAATATTAATTTAATAGGTAGTTATCAAAAACACATTTCTATTGTGTTATCTAATAAACTTATGTAATTAAGTGTTATGATCTGTTTTTGAGATGATGTAAATAAATGCCACAATAAAAATGTGTTTTTAATAGTTACCTATTAAATTAATGTTATTTTGTAGACCGCCCATTGATTACATTTTTCAAAAATGCATCTTTTCATTTAACATTATTAAAAATTTGGTCCCGTGTGAGCGAGAGAGGTGCAAAATGTGACAACCCTCTTAATAGGTAAGAGTAGGGGAAGATCAAAGAAAAGATGAATGGACTGTGAAAAGATGATATGGCTAGAAAGGGCTACCGAGATGACGACTAATAGAGAAGTATGGAAGAAAAAGACACGTTGCACCGACACCAAATAAACTATGATAAAGGCTGGAGAATGACGAGTACCTACTTAACTCCAATGAGTTATGACACACCTTTACCTATGTAAAGGTGTGTCATAATGCAGTGCAGTGTATTGCAGCTTGTCATAAAAATATGACGTAGATGCACACGACTCTTTTACCAAAATCCCATTATGTATGCGTCAAGTGTGCGCATGTGTCGCAGTAAGATGGTTGGAGCCGTCATATAGTTATATTCCTAGGGTAATAGCTATGTATATACCTCAATATAGTTATATGAAAGAGGTTCATATCTATCGTACTAAGAATAGAACTATGATACGAGCACGATCTAGTAATATAGCTAGCCGAGCGAGCGAAGCGAGCGGTGCTGCGGCAGCGGCTGGCGAGCGCTACGTTGAAATTGGTCGCATTAAGGAGGAAGCGCCACGGAAGCCCGCGAAATTCAAATTTTCTTACGATTTTTGTAATTTGCAACTCAGAGTCTGGGCGTATGTTAAGGGGGAAGCGCCAAGGTAGCCCGCGAAATTCAAATTTTCTTACGATTTTTGCAATTTGCTGGTCAGTATTAAGTTATACGTTGATTAAAACATGATTCGCGGCCGTAACAAATATGTATTTACAGAATTATAATCATTAAAGTCATCAACACAACTCTCTAAGACCAAGTAAACCCCAAGAATTACTATTTCATGAAATCTTGACATTTGGGGATTATACTAACTTAACAAGTTTTATTACTGATTGTAATGATTATAATTCTGTAAATACATATTTGTTACGACCGCGAATCATATTTTCATCAATGTACAACTTAACACTGACCAGCAAATTGCAAAAAACGTAAGAAAATTTGAATTTCGCGGGCTACCTTAGCGCTTCCCCCTTAATTAAAGTATGATTCGCGAGCATAACAAATATGTATTTACAGAATTATAATCATTAGAATCAGTAATACAATTCCTTAAGTTGTATAATCCTGAAGTGTTAATATTTCACGAAATAGTCATTCAATAGAATTACGTGGTCATAAAGAGTTGTATTGATGAAATTATTAATTATTATAATAGTGTAAATACATATTTGTTATGGTCGCGAATAATATTTTAATCAACATACAACCTTATACTGACCTACAAATTGCAAAAACGTAAGAAAATTTGAATTTCGCGGGCTACCCTGGCGCTTTCACCTTAACAATATTAGGGCTCTCCGACAGTTATGAACCGCTTTTATATATTACGGTATTTATCTATATCCCTAGGAATATAACTATATGACGGCTACAACCATCTTACTGCGACACGGACACAATTACGTTGTTAAAGCATAGTCATCAAAATGTATAAACCACAAGGAAAAGAGGGCTAAGTTATGTTATGATTAAAACTTGATTTTCCTCATTTGACCTTAGTTGAGGTTTGTTAAGTAGGTACAATAGTTTCTTGATTGACGACATTAGTAAGTACTATGTTGGACCTAAACGTAGGTATAGACCTACCTACAGTTTCGTCACAATGAAGGAAGTTATGAATGATTAAGTAGTGCAAAGTTAATTATTGGTTTAATAAAGAACTCCATAGAACAACTAAATCATGTTAATTTAATTAACTTTGAAACAAATTAATGAAGACAAATTTTAGAAAGACTGGCGGAACAAATGATATTCCTAAATAAAAAAGAAAAGAAAAGATTGGAAAAAACTCATCACCATAGACGACCCTTCCCACCGAAAACCCGAATTAAGCAAAAAACTTACGTCAACAACACAAATGTCAAAAGCACGTCCATTTTGTTCGGTCACTATCAGGCTATCAGGCGAGGGTGCTTCGCGTGTCGTCTTCCACAACGGAATGGGCCCGCGTCCTAGCCTCGGGAACTTTGTATAGTCAGCCAGTTTTCAACGTGCACTTGCGTCTTGAACTTGGATTTATCTCGATCTTATATACAGAGTGCTCCGTTTTGTTTGTTTACGGATGATTGAGTATTTTTTATTGGGATTAATATCTGGCAAATATACAACTGAAACCAACAAACAACCGATGCCAATTACCTAGAAGGACTGAATTTTATCACGAACATTCACACATTCATAATCGAGCACATTAGTTAATGATTCCTGATAAAATTAAATTGTAGGCATTTGGCATGTTTTTAAAAGGTTTACCGAAGTTTTGGTTTTGCTAATTTCCTAAAATCCAAACGTTTTACCGTTTTAAATAGGTAATATTAAATAAATAAATAAAACTTTATTTCAGACTAAGGTCCATAATTTTGTTAGTAATTAGTAAGTAATTATGTACCTACTTGAAATAATAAGATTATTTTGGTACCAACTTAACTTCAAAAATTATTTTTTATCCCTTAAACTTGACGGGAGTTAATTAAGGAAAATTATTTTTAATATGTAATTACCAACTCATCATTCTCGTAGAGCCGACGTCACGTTTAGGTACGTAGTTTCGTAAATAAATAAATAATTTAAAATAAATGTAGAACTCATTTTCTTTATCCGGATACAAAATACATATAGGTAGGTATAAAAGGAGAAATTATGGGAATCCACGGTTTATGGAATTACCTATGTAGCCTACCACCATGTAAACTAGGTACCCTGAAAATATAAAAAAAAATGTCGTGTTGCTTTAACTAAAACTTAAGACAAAAAACATAACATCACGCCTTGTTTCCCCGAAGGGTTAGGCAGAAGTGTACCTATTTAGTACACCCACAAAAAAAACAAAAATAAGTTTAAAAAAAAATATGTTATTGTTCCGCGTGTTTTTCAGAACCCCCCGTATACCGCGAGGTAAGGCGCGGGGTACCAATGACCTGCTTAGCATAACCGCGCTCCCACGCTCAGATATTCGCGATAGATTCTTGCACGCTCTTAAAAGTGATTTGCTCTATATTTAGGATGTTCGTAGTAAAACAAACATCGATGCGATACATTTAAATACGTGAATGTAATACGTAATGGCGTATTACATGTGCGTGATGCGACTTAACAGATAACTGATTTTCCCACGCTCATAAAACCGGACAGTGGGTTCGGTTTAGCGGGTTTTTTTCCAAACTATTAATTTTGAACGCGATTTCTTTGTAAAAAACACATTAAGTTTATTAAGCCTATGTTAATGTGGTTGAAACTTTATGGGGCAGGCTTCTCCGTGAGATTCTGGTTGAGTCATCGACATTTCGGTTCGAGTTTGTAAGGTGGCGATCTGCGGCCACGGTCAAGAGCAAAATGGTGGCCTTGTCATGAACACTATCAATGTTGCAACTTGTACTGATGAATGCATTATAAATAAAAAAATAATGCACATGCATTATTTTTTTTTATTTATTCGGGAAATAAACAGACATTAAAATCTTATACTAAGTTATAAATACACAAGAATTATAAATCTATAACCTACGACATTTCCCACAACTTATTAAAAGTTATATCTAACAGTGCGCTATTTTAAGCTGTTAAAACAGAAAAGTAGTTAGTAGTGAACTTAAACATCGACAGGCATGCAAACAACAGAGAAAGAGAGAGGGAGGAAGTATTTTGTGGACAAGACTTCTAAAGGAGGATGGGCACCAATGTATGGAAACTGGTACCGCACCAATTGGTATGAATGATACACCGTTGGAAAGGTATTTTTGTGTAGATTAAGAATAACCATGGCGCTTGTCCCTATTCACTGTCCGATCGGAGTAATCTTACTTGAAAGTTATTTATTTTTGTTACGTCCTATTAAGTACACATACTTTTATTAACTGTTTTCTCCATTTGGCATGGTACTTTCATAATTATTATTAATATTTTTCATTGTCTAGGTAAATAAAACAAGTTCGAAGTAAGTTTTATCATTTATTGTATATAAGTATATAAATGTGTGTCTATAGATCGACAATAACATAAAAAGATAATGAATAATATGATGTATAATATATACTATACATCATTCATTATCTATAACGATGCTATTTAAAAATAATGCTGGCTCATTAAAGCCGTCGTATCTAGCATATCCTAAATACCAGACAATGGATACTATATGCGCACAGGAACCTACCGTGCGGCGTCCCGTCAAACATGTACAATAATGATGTAATATTATGTTTTCATTTCTATTAAGCAATATGTAACAAAAGTATTGTTTTGCTCTCACATGTCGGGACTGTATACGTGCACGCAAAACCACGCACGACCACGCATCTTCGTCAATTCCGTATTCAATAATGTCTTCCAAAGCGGCTTCTCTATATGTTTCGATGAGATATAAGCCGTTGTTTAGGTGTTCGCTGCAGTAAGATTTTGCGAGTTTTAATTGGTATGTCCCCAATGACAGCAATATCACGTCCTGTTCACTCAATCGTGGGAAATCGGGCACATCATTGGCTTCCAATCTCTGGAAATCGGCTCTTCTGTTATTTAATCGTTTTTCTTCTACATAATTGTACAACACGTTTGGGGTTTGCATTTTTTCAGATATTTTTTGTAGAAAAGCTTCTGCGTATTGGCTATCTGCAATTGGCGTGTGGAAGTGATTTGTTATTGCTGCTGCAATTTTAACATCCACAAACATATTAGGCATTGTATTATTAAAATATCTTTGCCGCAACAGCTTAAAATCTCTTTTAATCCACCCGTTAACCACTTCCACTGCCCATCGGCATATTGTAACTAGTCGGGAATCATTCGCTTGGGAAGTAGTGAGCTGTGACTGGTCTGGGTTCTTCGTCGGAGGAACGTGGTATTCGTAGCCACGTGCTTCAATATTGCCCAAACTGTCTCTAAACCCACGGTCTAAAATAAATACATCATTGGGATGAAACAATATGTGCAAGGGGTTTTCCTCGTCATTTATTAAATCACTCATTATCTGGGCATCAGTTTTAGTTGCAGCGTATGGTCCTTTTACGTCTATAATGTATCCGTCAGTGGTTACAATTAAAAATGGCTTTAACAAATTTTGGAACTTGTGCAAGTTGTAGGATTGCCTCTGAAACAAAAAGTTTGTGCTTTTGTGAATATAAATATACGTGCCATCGCAAACAATAATGGCTTTAGAGTTTTCTTCATTTCCATACAGTGCTTTTGGAATCCTCATGTTTCTCTCCAGTATATTGTCTCTACTTATGTGATCCAGTCCCAAGTGAAGCACAACATAGTCAGTACTAAGACACTCTCGTGCAATGGCCAACTGGCGTTCGAGTTTTCTTCTTGATATATTAAACAACGTCGCAAGTCTTACGTTGGATTCTCCTGTGCGTAGTTTTGTCAGTAAAATACCCAAAGTGGTTCTGGGATCTGCACTTGCATCTCTTAATGAAGTGGTTTGCTCTAAGATAGCGTTAAATTGTTCTATAGTACGTCCAGTCCAAAAGTGCATTTCTTCTTCAGTTAATCCTCTTAGCTCGCTAAAACGCAATCTGGGTCCGTTTAAGGCATTTCTCAGTAGGTCACAAAGGTCACTGAAGTGGGCGGCCGTAAAGTTATGGGAAATGTTGCATGCCTGAGGTAGTTCATCCCAGTCATTTCCATTTAGGTGATCGCGGCATACTCTGGCAGCATCAGGAATGTAGATTTTGTGTTGAGTAAATACATGGATTTTAACAACGTTTGGGATTCGATGGCGGGTTGTATTAGGGCAGCCACGAAAAAGACAATGCCTCGGGGTATTTGGTGCTCTCATATATTCGGGCACGTGTATCACTTCTAGTTGAGGTTCTGCTTCTTCTTGCGGTTCTACTTGTTCTTGCGGCTCTGGCTCGGGTTGAGGTTGTGGTTGAGGTTGAGCTCTAGTCGCATTTTCTGCTCTTTGCCAGCATCGGTAACATACTCTCCGAGTACCATCAAACACGACCTGAAAATCGGTAATAATAATGTAAGGAACCCCATCGCCGTATCTCTACGTTGACGTCGTGATGGGGCTTGCGCGCTCCGAACTCTAGGTCTGTGCCGGTGGAGGTTTCTTTGCCGGAACAGGTCTAGGATGAGGAGCCAGACCAAGAGAGATACAGAAACCCGCAGGGCAGCATGTGGCGAGCTGCTGGGCAGTAGCGACCCCACGTACCCTATCTCCCGGGAGAAGTCATGTTCCTCATCTCTGGCTTGCCTTTATTGGCCGGCTGGAGTGAACACTGACGAGAACTGACCTCCCACCTCATTCTTGCCTTTATTGGCTGGCTTGAGTAGAGATTCGCAAGAGCAAACGTGCTCGGAGGAAGGAAGTAGTCCAGTAAGATGCTGGTAGGGATCTTGACCGTACTTCCGGGATTGTCCTGAT
This sequence comes from Fissipunctia ypsillon, assembly GCA_947568875.1. Taxonomy (NCBI): domain Eukaryota; kingdom Metazoa; phylum Arthropoda; class Insecta; order Lepidoptera; family Noctuidae; genus Fissipunctia; species Fissipunctia ypsillon. The sequence continues at coordinate 20,574,378 of OX387648.1, forward strand.
AGCCGTGGAATACCTCTCCACTCCTCTTAAGCACCTCAAGACATGTTGCCCCCTTGTCGCTACGACACTATGTGCTAGCGACCGTTTCCGGGGGCCCATTGTTGAGTGTGCAAGTCACCCCCTGCCATTTTATCCGTGTATTGTATTTATCACACATTGGTCAGGCAGGGGCCATAGTCCTTCCATAGTTTTAGATAACCAGTCCACTTTAGCCATCCAAACCCATAGCCCAATTTTTTTTTGTCTCCATATTCTGCAATAGTCCTACACCATCCGGGGGTTGTCCTTGGGTGCACTTGCATAGTACGCACAGGGATAATCGTCGGTTAGTGCCTCATTTCCATTGAAAGCGTCTAACGGGCCTCTGCGAGTTGGCTTCGGCCCCTCATATGCCTTCTAAAGGTCCGGGACCCTGGGGTCCCGAGAAATATAAAAAAAAAAAAAAAAAAAAAATGTAAGGAAAATAAATAAATACAACATACCTAGAAAGCGTACCTGGGGTATTATAAACAATACGCTTAGCCGCTAAAATGCGCATGGGATCTAGAGTACCAAAAGAGAGAAAACGTTTTTGCCTCTAAGTGCACATTGGATGACGTTCTATTATGCCGGATTATCAATTAACTACAGTGGATTTCATTTATTACGACCTTGGTTGTAGCGACCATTTACCTATAGCGACGTTAAATCTAAGTCCCTTGAATTTAAAGCATACTTTAGTACAAAATTCATGTGGCTATAGCGACTTTGGATGTAACGCCGAGTTCGGGTGTAGCGACTGTTTTTAATGAATCATTTGTAACAAATTCCTAGAAATCCCATGCAGATATTGCGACCGGAGTCGGCCGCCAAAGACACAAAGATTTTTTTCTTTCACAAACATTTCTTATCTTTTGTTTACATCCATTGCACACAGATGGTCAGCAAGTGTGGAGACCTTTACCTTTTGTTTATAGATATCAACTAAGTAGGTAGGGGAAGCGTGTACGTTTCGGAGCTTTTATGGTTCAGTTACAAAGTGATATTCTGAGTAGCAACTGGGTTTAGTAAACTTTTGAATAAGTATGGCTGCTAGACGCACATTCACTGTTAAAGAAAAGGCGGAAATCATTTCAAAATTGAAAAACGGTGAAAACAATGCTGATTTGTGCAAAGAGTACAAAGTTTCCCATTCAACAGTATCTACGATGTGGAAAAACCGTGATAAAATATTAGAATGCTTTGAATCCAAATCCTTAAAAATTAAGAAAAACCGCAAACCGACGCATCAAGATATCGAAAATGCCCTTCTAATGTGGTTCGAAGCCAAAACGTACCTTTGAGCGGTCGTCTGCGGCAAGAAAAGGCTAATCAATTTGGCAGACTGTTTGGAAAAATGGATTTTGAGTGTTCGGAAAGCTGGATATACCGATTTCGTCAACGACACGATATTGTAGTAGGCAAAGTTTGTGGAGAAGCCGCTAGTGTATCGCAAAGTGACTGTGACAACTGGCTAAAAACAGTTTTCCCAAAATTGACTGAAGGTTATACTGATAGCCAAATATGGAACGCTGACGAGACAGGTTTGTTTTTTAAGTTAACTCCTGACAAAACCTTGAAATTTAAAGGGGAAAAGTGCGTTGGTGGAAAATTATCAAAAGATAGAATCACCGTGCTTGTTGCATCAAGTATGGCAGGGGAAAAAAGAAAATTATTGGTCATAGGCAAGGCAAAAAAACCCAGATGTTTCAAAAATGTTAAATCTTTGCCAGTTGATTACGAAGCAAACAAAAAGGCCTGGATGACTTCAGAGATTTTCGAAAAAGTTCTACGCAAATGGGACTCCCAGTTAAGAAATAACAAAAAGAAGATCATTTTATTTATTGACAATTGCCCAGCTCATCCTAAAATAGAGAATTTGACCAACATAAAACTGGCATTTTTACCACCAAACACTACATTAGTGATTCAACCGATTGATCAAGGGATAATTAAAACCCTCAAAAGTCATTATAGGAAGATTTTAGTACAGAAAATGATGAACGACATTGAAAACTCGGCAGGCCCGTTTTCCGTTAATATTTTAGATGCCATTGAAATGGTAACTACGGCATGGGCTCGGGTGACTCCAGATACGATCAAAAAGTGTTTTCTACACGCTGGGTTCCGTAAATCTTCGGCTATCACAACAATTGACGACGACTCCGATGATGAATTGGACATACCATTGGCACAACTGACTACAGTATCATCAAGCGGAACAAATGTTGCGGACTGGGCAACATATGTTGATATTGACAGTCAACTTATCACTACTAGCGATTTGTCCGATAGTGAAATTGTTGAAACTGTTGTTCCATCACATACGACGCAAGATGAGGAAAATGAGGAGGAAGAAGAAGATTGCAAGGAAGGTGAGATTCCTACAACTAAGGATGTGTTAGGTGTTGTAACAAAGCTTAAAAGATACTGTTTATTTGGTGATGGAAAGGATATTATAGATATTGAAGAAGTAATGAAAATAGAATACACCCTACAGCGTACACTAGCACAAAAAAATAAATTGAAGCAAACTAATATTACACATTTTTTTAAATGTACCGGTGAATAACTATGTGTGCAAATATTTTCAATAATAAATGAATATAAACTACACATGTGTACGTGTCTGTATCTCTTTACTTTTGCCTGTAACGACTTCCGGATATAACGACGAAAATAGAGTGGTCCCTTCATTGTCGTTATACCCGAAATCCACTGTAGTTTGTATTTCTCTATGGTAATAGTACCGTAAAATTCCTTACCAAATAAACTACATTTTAACACATGACAACCCTACGATCTGTCATTTCAGAAAAAAAAAAAAATCTTTCTCGTCCGTGAATCTTTGTTTTGGTTCTCCGTTACTTGTAAATAATGTAAATTGTACTGTGAAATGTGATTTTATTCATGTTTTACGTTAAAAATAAACACAACATGGATTTCGAACCTTAAAACATATAGGTTACCATTTGAATGTTTGTTTAAAAAATGTTTGTTTTTGTTTATGTTCTCAAAACAATGTTATAAATGAAGATAATCATACATTCAAACGAAACCAACACATTTCATTTCGTCATTTCGTTGACAATAGAACAAACATTAACCGGAAGCAAAATACCCAGAAACAGAGTCATAAATAGGGTTTTTGTGAAACATCTGCGTGCCAACCGGTGCGCGCGGTCTGTGACTCATCGATCGTATACATTTAAGGGGTAAAATAGATAAAAATTATGTGCGCTTTAGCGGCCGAAAAATAACAAACAAGGCATCCCTACAAACAAAGAGACCAAAGGCTAACCTAAAGTCTAACGCACATGCGGGCACAACGAGCTAAAATGATCGATTTTTATTTCTATGTGGTATTCTATGCTGTTGTCTGTACTGAGTCAACGAGACACGTAATACAATAAATGCTCATAAAGATAACAACATAACAATAAATAGATTAACATCTAAGACCCAGGATTTTTTCGTTGCTCTGACTGGGGATCAAACCCGGAACCAATGGATTCAAAGGCAAGAACATTAGCACTATACTATACAGGTTATTAACAATAAAATAAATGCAATAAAACTGTCAAATGGAAAGTTAAAAAGTTCAATAAATACTAACCTCCAATGCAGCATTTTCTCGAATAAAAGCTGCTAGGTATGCGCGCATTCTTGGTAAGTTTTCCGATAGAACGCGCACTTGATATCTGCCTCGGTATAGACCTCTTCGGCACATTACACAGGTACGAAAACGTTCCATTGCAATCAAAATAACTCAAGCACTCAAGTCCAGTAGAAAGCCGCAGTCAAAAATAAAACAGGTAACAGAGTCCAAGTTAATGCCAGGGTCTAAAGTCGACGTGAACAATGAGGAACGAGACAATGTAGTAACTTACACAACAATTATCAGCAAACGACTACCAAGGGAACATGCACAAGCGCCGCAGCATGCCCACCCTCGCCCCTGCCCCCTCGCTGAACGCGCTAACTACCGCGCTGCGTAAGATAAGAGAGCGAGAGAGAGATAACAATACCAGTTCCAACTTACTAGTCATCTACTTACGTATACTCAGGGTTAATAGTAATAAAAATATTGCTCCAATGTCATGCATCAATATCAATTGACGTATTTGTATGTTTAGTGTTTAATAAATAGATCACCCCTAACTGAAAAAATACCAAACCGATTTTGTTATGATTTTCATCCGTTAACTGAATTTTACTTAGCTCAAAATCTGTGCAAATATCATCAAAATCTGTCAAGATAAACCGGCGATATGATTTTTTAAAATTCTATTTCGAACTAAATATCCAGTATCTTCTAAAGACTATATTTCAAAACGGACAATTTATACGGGATTGGTGCCATAGTAGTTTTTTGTGCTCTTGAAGAGAGCTATCCAACGATGGTAAATTCATTTTGATTGGACATGGGTACCAAAATGCCCATCCTCCTTTTTGAGCACAGACAGAAAAGAAGTCGATGTCTTCAAAGATCTTGTTGTATTGATTGGTAAGGCGGCGTAGGGCCGCTCGCAAGCTCGCAATTTGTACGACAAGAACTTACTGCAAATAAAGGTTTTGCGCGCACCCCACGGCATATCGTTGTTCTGGGTACTACATAGCCAATTTTGTTGCGGATGTCGATACAATCATAGGTATGACACAGATCAAACAAGAACATCGTTTCCAACATAATTCATCTAGACTTTAAACTTTGCAGGTTATATTTCTTCAATAGGTCATTGTAGGATGCATAAGTACGATAGCAACGAAAATGTCTTCATAAATTTTCTTTGCACTTTTTCGATCATATCAGAGTATTTACCATAGTGGGGATTCCATACCGAAACAGCATATTCTAGCTGAGAGCGAACCAAAGATTTCTAAAGATACAAATAGGTAAAAGATCGGGTAAATACTGTAGCCGCTCTCATAATAAAACCGAAGATACGGAAGGCAGTATTAACAATTTTGTTAATATGGGAATCTAAATGGAGTTTGTCGTCCAACATGATTCCAAGATCACGGACGAGGGTTTCTCTTTTTAGGTTTTCGTTTTTTAAGGTGTAGGGATATAAGATAATATTTTTATTTTTGGTAAAACTAATGACGTGACACTTGGATACATTAAGTTGAAGTTTATTACATATACAATATGCCGAGAACGCATCTAAATCTTCATGTAAGAGAGAGCAATCACGGTGACTTTTAATAGACCTAAATATTTTAATGTCGTCAGCGTACAACAGTAATTTTGAATTTTTAAAACATGCATCGACGTCGTTGATAAATAAAATGAATAGAACCCTGCGGTACTCCGGAAGTAACATCTACAGTGGCAGAGCAAAAACCATTTATTACAACTCTCTGTGTTCTATTGCAAACATATGAATAGAACCATGTTAAAAGGTCCCCACGTATCCCATTGAACGCAATTTTCTGCAAAAGCATTTCATGGTCAACCTTGTCAAAGGCTTTCTTGAAATCAGTATCTAAGGTATCAATTTGAACACGGGCATTATAGTAGGTACATTATGATACAAGTGGGCTGTATGTTGGTTGGTTGGTTGTTGGTGGGCGGTATTATGGAGACGAATGTGTAATGATTTTTATGAACATAAGAGCGGTTCAATAAGAGCCACTTTACAAGCAAGTGTACTCAATACTCAATTTTCTATTGCATTCCATATGTTACAAAGATGGTAAAAAACAAGTTACAGATCAATATGGACCCTGTCGGGCACGCAAAAATTTAGGAGAGAGGAAGAGGGCTGAATAGCAATTTAATAAAATCAATATACTTAAATTATTAAATGTGTATCATTGTGTATATAATTATATACATATGTATATATTATTATGTTTATGTACATAGGGGTAGCATATTATTTATGTTTAATTATTTTGTATTGCATAAGAATAGGTAATTACCATGAAAATCTTAGAAGTATTTGACATAATATATATATTCAATTATGTACTTAATTAGATTAATTATAAGTATATTATATTAAATTCATTATATATTTTATTTTATTAAAGTATGTAGATATATTATTTGTGTATTCATATTTTCATATTTTATACTTGAATTACTGTTCCATATTATATTATTTTTATAATGGTTAGTTTTAGATAGAGTAATTTCATTTTGCTATCGTTTTATCATCTAGAAACTCCTTTACTGTGTAATATGCCTTGGATTCTAGAAATCGCTTCAATTTATTTATAAATATGTTTGTTTTGCTTACTTCTCTAATTTCTTTTGGCAATTTATTATAGATTTTGATGGACATAATTAGATGGCTGGTTGAGTGCGTTGTGATTCGAGATTGAGGTTTGTTTATTTTGTTTTTGTTATGTCTAAAAGTGTATCTTTTTTGTGTATCTATAGAGGCATGAGGAACAGGGTGTAAAGTTCACTCATCCTCCATAGAAAAGGGAGGATCCTCCGACCAGACGGGTGTTGTGTCTGGTGGGCTACTGCCCGACGGTTGATGTCGGGATGTTGTATATACAGGGTGTGGCGTAAATAATGGATAATCCTGTATCTGGGAATGGAGGACCCCAAGCCCTATAATATAAAAAATTCTCAAACCCGAGAGTAATTTATTTTTCATTGCCACCTTTAGTCACTTCCTCGGCCACCGTATTCACAAATGAAGGAATTTTCACTATCTGATTTCTGCAAATAAATTACTCTCGGGTTTGAGAATTTTTTATATTATAGGGCTTGGGGTCCTCCATTCCCAGATACAGGATTATCCATTATTTACGCCACACCCTGTATGCTAGTCGCGCGGTAAACTCTGTTTGCGCGATGCAGGATTTTGCGTGACGTCAGTGTGACGCGTTCCATTGTGGCGATGCCGCCACATCACTCCCCTCCGGAGACCGGAGGTCGATAGTGGGCTGAGTCGTGTATCTTGCGATGCTTGCCAGGGCCAGTTGAGGTTCCAGTGAGTCGGAACCGGGTGCCGCATAGTTCGCGGTGAGTCGGAACTATCTGCGGGGATGCCCCCAGTGCGTCGGGGTGGCGCTGCGTTATGCTCCAGTGCGTAGGATGTGGTACAGCGTCGGGTTGAGGCTGACTGCTGGCGTCGACCAGGAGAGGTTTGAAGGGCTCTGCTTGTTTGACCAGCCGAGAGTGCAGTGTGCTGTGCCAAGGTTGCTGATGAGGCTGAGGGTGATGACCAGGTATGCGCGGTCGCTGCATGCTGGTGGTCAGGATACCCGTTGAAGCCGTGGGTGCTGGCTGGCTGTGTGACTCGCCGCTCGAGAGCTTGAGGAAGTGATGATGATGACGTCACGCTGTAGTAGTTGCACGAAGGCTGCGCTGACGTTCATGTTTGGGGTCACCAGTATAGAGGCATGAGGAACAGGGTGTAAAGTTCACTCATCCTCCATAGAAAAGGGAGGATCCTCCGACCAGACGGGTGTTGTGTCTGGTGGGCTACTGCCCGACGGTTGATGTCGGGATGTTGTATATATGCTAGTCGCGCGGTAAACTCTGTTTGCGCGATGCAGGATTTTGCGTGACGTCAGTGTGACGCGTTCCATTGTGGCGATGCCGCCACATATCTTTGCAAGTGGTGTAGTAATCTTGATGTTTTCTGATAAATTTACATAATTCTAAAATATATAGACAGGGAAGTGTGAGTATTTTATGTTTTTGGAAGTGTGGTTTACAGCTGTCTGTTTGTTCTATGTTGGTTATTATTCTGATTAAGTTTTTTTTTAAAGATAAATATGGTTTGTGAGTCTGTATTGTTACCCCACAGCATGACCCCATAGCTGAGCCATGCTTGGGCATATGCGTAGTAAGAAACAAGTGCAGTTTGAAGGTTTGTAGTTTTTTTTAATTTTGCGTAAGGCGTATGAGAATTTTGATAATTTTGCTCTTATTTTCTGTATGTGGGATTTCCAATGAATGTGGGTATCTATAGATAAACCGAGTAGAGTAAATTCGTTGACTTGTTCTATTTTTGTGTTATTAAACGTGAAATTTAGTTTTAATGAGGACTTTTGATGGGGATGAAATGTAATTAATTTAGTTTTTGTGAAGTTAATTTCTAGATTATGATTGTCCATCCAGTTTACAGCTGTAGAAAGAAGAGAGTTTAATTTGGCGTTTATATTGTCATCAGTTTGGCATGAGGTAAGCAAAGAGATATCGTCTGCGAAGAGGACACAAGGTCCGTTTATAGTTTTAGTAAAGTCGTTTATATAGATAAGGAACAAAAGGCAACCTATTTGGCAAAGGCAACCTATTAACCTACCTTGGGGAATTAACGCCTTAACTGGTTTACTGTCGGATCTCATTTTAGTTATTTCGTTTGTGTTGTGATCGAAGTATTCGATTTCTACCAGTTGTATCCTATCCTTCAGATATAAAACAAACCATTCATGAGCTTTTCTTCGTATTCCTATCCCATGTAGCTTGTCTAACAAAATGTTAAATTTCACTTTATCATAGACTTTGGTCATGTCGTGTGTTGAAAATTATCTAATTAATGCTATTATTATGAGCCTGCTGTGTACATCTGTCCCGCTGCAATTCAAAGGCGGGAGTGTGTGTACTTGTGTCCCACTGCAATTCAAAGGCGTTCGAGCCCTTCAATCTTTTCATTCTCTGTTTTGCAATTTGCCTAGCCCGAATCTAGCTCGTCCCGCCATCTTCTGCGCAACAGCGTCGCCGTTTCCTATTGTTCGGACCCAATCTGTGGCTAATTTTGCCCAATTCTGATGCGATAATTTTAGAAATGATCGCGCCTATAGAGCCACCTGCCTTCGTGTTCATGGTTGTTATGACCACAGAATTAAGTAATGATGGGCTATAAAAACTACCTAGATATCCAAAGCAGATTATATCTAACCTTAGTTAGATAAAACTAGTCGATAATTCTCTAGCGAGGAACACCATGACTATTCTTTATATGATGCAAAGTAGAAATGTAATATTAGGTCACTAGCTGTGCCCGCGACTTCTTTCGCGTGGATGTCGGAAAACAACTTCTCTATTTGAATCGGATTTTGTTCACAATTTCATGGGTTTTAATTTTTTTGCGCGGAATCCTAATTCTTTTTCTAAAACAAGAGTAGCCTAGGTAGTAACCTAGGCTAAGGAGTACCTTATAACATCAGCTATTTACCAGTGAAAGTCCCGTCAAAATCGGTCCAGCCGTTTCGAAGATTAGCCGGGACAAACAGACAGACAAAATATTTAAAAATTTATTTTTTGTTATAAGTACCTACCGCATATACATTCATATGCATTTAGTAAAAAGCTGTTATTTTGACATTACAAAGAGACACTTCAATTCTATTTATTTGTGTGTATGTATATGTATGTATGTGTATGTATAGATTAATTTTCGGAAAATTTGCACTAAGTAATTTCGCTGTTGCCTCTTGTTGGTAAGTAGTACGAGTCTTCCATTCCGATCATCGATATTATAGTTTCCACGGAGATCAAGATAAAAAATTAGACCCTTACTTTATTTGCCGAGTCTACAGCGAATCGTCTGCCTATTTCTGAAACACAGACCAATAAAAAACTGATAGTGGTCAGATTCGTGCTTTTATAATTACAAAATACAAAAATTATTTATTGGCATAAAACAAATAGTGCACAAATTCTAGATACCTATCTCTGACTCCTGCGCTAGTTATAAAGTGTGTTGCAGGAGCTAGTGTCCTCCCGTAATAAAAATACACAAAGTTGTGTTGTTTTATGACAACACAAAAAACATTAAAAAAATAAATAAAAGAAAACAAAAGCTTCTAGATACTTTTTGATAAAAATGGTGTGCAAACTATGAAATTGCAAATCATTATACCATCGGCCAGTGAGCAGTGGTGGCCCAGTGGTAACGGCCGTGACTTACGTGATGTAGGTCGTAGGTTCGAACCTAGACAGGCGCTTTACTTTGTGTAAATTATTTCATCACCATTGCTCTCAAAACGGTGAAGGAAAACATCGTGAGGAAATCGGCATGTCCTAGAACCAAACATTCGATGACATGTGACATCTACCAATCCACACTTGGCCCGCGTGGTGGATTACGGCCCATTCCGGTTCACAGAGAGGAGGCCTGTGTCCCAGTAGTGGGAACATTATAGGCTGATTATGCTATACTATCGGCCTGTGATTGGTTAAACAAATTAAAGGCAATAAGGTAAGGAAAGAAAAATCATTGAATATAGATCAGAGCCATATCTTTCCGTAAAAAACGTCGACGAAACACAGAGCGAAGGAAAATCGCTCTTAGAAACCTACAAAGTTAGTACTTATTGTGTTTGAAATTCATTCGTCACCTACCTTATTTGATTTAGGTATCGCATCTTCACGTCTTCGTGCCTTGTGTAGGTGGTGAATATTGTTTGTGGTTGCAGCTTTGTTGAAGAAGTGCTGCCGTTCACAGTTCCAAGCATAGACAAAAGAATATATTTCTATAGTTGCTAGTGTCGATCTTCTACTTAATAAAAATCATAAATTCATTCACGCACAACTTAAACCGCTGGGTCTAATTTTTCTAGATGCATACAATTTTGCACAAAAGTTTCTTATACAGGGTCAAATTAAATTAGCTAGCGAAACTCCGTAGATGTGATGGGTACTGATATCTAAACACGATACCCATTAAAATTACAAAAAAAAAAAAACTGATATTCCAGGTGGCTACACCAACTGCGCACAGAGGAACGTAACTAAGTTGGATATAGGCATTTCCGAGAAAAAAGTATAATTTTGAAAAACACGTAATGCCATCGTATTTATGTAGTTATCAAATTCCTTCAAAACTAAGAAAGGTTTTTTTGAAAATTTATCCCCTAAAGGGGTGAGGTATATAAGGGATGAAAGTTTGAATGAAACTTCGTCATTTTGAAGTTAGAAACGTGGAAGTTCGACTTAGACTTCTGTTTATAAATACTCGTAAAAGTTAGTTGTAGTTAGTTTCCAAGGCTCATGAGAAGTTGCCGATGGGAAATCCTTAACGTGTTTTAATATTCTGGTTGTTTGCCACACGGGTTTTCCTGCAAAAAATCTACACAAGCAAATTATTTTAGGTAATATAATCTAGCTTTCATCGCAATAAGGCTACAGTTTATGAACAGATTTAGGTATAGGCAGAGCTAACCGAGATAAACCTATGATCTAGTAAGTAGGTACCATCGGGAACTCTGGCGGTGAGCCACTTTTCAACTTTATCGCCTTAGTAATAAGTTGAGAAGTGGTCCACCGCTAGTGTCCACGATGGTACCTACATATTTGGGACTTGGAATAGGTTCCCATTCACACTTCAGTACTAAAAACTATGGTAATTATACTCAAACATATTTGACCTTTTCACAGATATATGTAATTCGACATACAGTCGTTTGTTTACAAACTTGATTAGAATATTTTGTAAGGTTAAGCTATGGCAGGTAACAGTAAACAAGTGTCCCCAAGTGAGTTCTACCTACGTGCATGTACCTACTTATTGTACCTAAATACCTATAGGCTATCCTAGAAAACAAGATGAAAAGGAAAATCGCTTCCTTAAGGATGAATTAAAATCACGAATATTTCCTCATATTCGTCATCAATTTTCTACGCATTTTTGTTATAAGTAAGTATGGTGCAGACATAATGGTGTAGTACATGCGCATAACGAGACTGGTTTGCACCGGAGCCGGTCATGGAGCGCGCAATTCTTGTGGTGTTACTTGCAGGGCTCAGGTAAGTGCTTGCGAAGTTATTAGAACTCAGGTACTTCGATTTAAGTAGAAAGCAGTTCCAACTATTTAGCTTCACCTCGGTCGTGTTCACATAACCGTTTATCTATGGATAATTTAGTTTTTATTAATTTAAAGGCGTTGTTCTTCCGTAAAATTAATATCTGAGCATTGATGATTAATAACGTTGGGAAATAAAAATAAAAACAATTTACGTCTGGTATATATCGTAGAACTTTCCTTGGCTCTTTTCAGTAAATTAAAAAGTGCATAAAAAAACTCCTTTACGAAAAAAAAAAACAACTTGAATTTCGGAAGTCGGTGTTTTAAGATAGCCTGAATGGTCCCACTGCAGGGCAAAGCCTCCCTCTTTCTTTTCCATAAAATTCTGTCTTTTGGTAGTCGGCGCCAGTCCTTTCGGTAGGAGTCAAGCTGGTCTCGCCTTGGCCTGCCGCGAAGTCGTCGCCTTGCGCTTAATGGTACCCACTCGGTAGCCATACTCCTAGTATAACTTTTTCTTATGTATTTTTAGCTGTGTCTTCAGCAATACCACATTGTTAGAAAATGTCTGCGGCGACTGCCTAATTTTAACACCTCACATACAAAATGGAAACGCAACTCTAGCAAGAGAGCTATCGGAAGTAAATTCATCAAACTTCCTCGGACTTAAAAGCTATTCTGGCTTCATAACAGTGAATGAAGAATATAACTCCAATCTGTTCTTCTGGTTCTTCCCCGCTGCTACCAACCTGACGGAAACACCGCTGATAATATGGCTGCAAGGAGGTCCTGGGTTCTCGTCTATGAAAGGACTGTTTGATATCGTTGGACCAATCAAAGTGCAGGATGGAAAAGGTACCTAAGTATTTTATGATTCATTTATAGGGTTCCGAACCTCAAAAGCAAAAATCGGAACCCTTATAGGATCTGTCTGTCTGTCTGTCCATCTGTTTCAGCCAATTTTCTCCGAATCTAATTGACCGATTAAGTTGAAAGGGACACTTACTTATTAATTTCTGTGACCGCCTAAACACGGACGTTAAGACGTCCGTGTTTACGTTACAGAAATACGTTACGTGTTTAAGTTACAGAATTACGTTGCTAAATGAAATTTGAATATGGGGATCACTTTTGGGGGCAAATAAGAAAATTAAAAAACGTTTTGCAAACTGTACTGTGTGACATATCCAATGAAAGGGCTTACTGTGGGGGGTCTCAACTATATTTTTTATAATTTTAAAATAAATAATTATAAAGTTATTTAACAAAATAGACGAAAATTGACCATACACCCCTTATCTCCGAAACTACTGAGTCTAAAATTTTGAAAAATATGCAGTAAATAATTCAATAGATTACAGGAAAACCTGTAAGAAGGCCTATGGTCTTAAAATAACACGGTAAATCTCTCAATATTGTGCGTACAAACTTACATTTGCAGTTATAATGTAGGTATGGGAGAACATGTTTTTCAACTACAATGCAATGTTAAGTTTGTTCTTGGAATAATTCTGTCTCTCTCAACAAGGAACCCTTATAGTTTCGCCATAACCACCATAACTGTCCCTTCGTCCGCAGCTTAGCTCCGAGACTCTTAGTACTAGAAAGATATAATTTGGCATGGATGTACATATTAATCACGCCGAAAAAGGGGTTAAATAAAATCATGAAAAAAAATTGTTTATATTTAGTACCTACCTCCTGTACACGTACCTATAGTGGGGATTTTTTGACTCGTCTACCACATGGTGTGGGGTGTTGTTGGATAAGTCTTTCAAAAATATTGCTGGTTTATGAAAACAATTTTTCGATTAAGGGATCCGTTTCTGAAATATTAAGCATTAAAGTGATAATGTTTGTTAGAGTCAAGGGTCCCCCCCCTGCCAGCTAAACGGTTTGTTTTGGATATGTGACGTAGTAGTATATACAATGAAGTTAAAAGGAAAACTATCACAACTAAGTAGGCTATATAAGTTAACGAGTACCTAATAGTCGACCAACTTTCATTTGCAGTTGGAATGTATGAGAGAACATGTGTTTCAACTACAATGTTAAGCTTGTTCTTAGGATAAACTCATCCCAACTGCGGAACCCTTTATTGCGCGTGGTCCGACACGCACTTGGCCGGTTTTTAATAGCTAAGGTAGGTAAACCAGGGTTATTTATTTATTTATCGGATCTCCAACAGAGGCTACGAAACTATATGCTTGTTTAGAAAAACAAGGACAATCACGGATATGATGATGTTCATCATGTAGTAGGTAGCGCAACAAAATCGAACTGCTTTCCGCCTAAAAGCCTGCTACGCGGTCGCCAACCGCATCCCCGACAGAGGTGACCTTGGTTGGCGACCGGCAGAGCTGTTTCAATGTTTGGTCGCAAACCACCATTTACACGGTTGTAAACCACCAAGGTCACGTCTGTCAGGACGCGGTAGTCAACCGTGTAGCAAACGCTTAAGCAAGCGTAGCACAGCAAGGTAGACTCATAATAGTATAATAGATAAATTGAACTAGTAGTGCCCTGCGATTTTGCTCGCATACAAAATTCAACACCTCTACTGAGTTTTCAGTAAATGAGTGCACCGCTGAAACTCACAGTTTATTTTTTATCCTCTTTATCCATATTTTGGCTACAAATACGATAAATACGTGTTGATATTTATGATTATAACGTATCGTTGATACTTACGAGTAACTCATAATATTAAAAAAAAATATATCGTTTGTTATCAGGTTATAAATGCCAGTCTCTACTTCTTAATTCATTTCAGTATCTCACTTTTTGTTGAACTTAATTGACACCCGTTACTTATATTTCTTATTACAAGATCATATACTATTAATGCAAGTATTACCTTATGTCAGGCGTATATAATATTCGTCGCTAATTGATTAACTGTAACTTTTATTATCGTTGTAATGCGCACTAAAATTCGCACTGTGACACGGGCAACTATTTTATTGCTTCATCATAAACCAACGATTTAGTAACAGTTATGAGATGTAAATGAACAAGAAGAAAATATTCACCGCTAGCTTTTGCTCGCGTCGTCGTCGGCGTGGAGGTCAGAAATTACCCCAAAAGTTCTAACCAACGTCATGGTCGACCTGCGTGCCAAATATCGAAATCTGTTCGGCCCCGAAAGCGTGGAAAATGTCAAAAGACAGACAGAGTTACTTTCTCATTTATTTATAATAATATGGGTACCAATTCATCCATAGTAGGTATGGATGGGTTGGTATCCTTTGGCTACGGATTATTAAAAATCAAAGTTCTGTCCGATCACATGGGGATTTCCTTTTGCCCTCAAGCAACGCGCGACCTGTGCAAGCGCAAAGATTTATGTCGCTGTTTTTTCTAAAGCAAATTATTCATCTAGTTTTTACAGTCGTCTGCCTTCTGAACAATAGATAGATTTATTTTTATCATCGTGCTGAGTATTCTAATGCCCTGGGAGAAATGGGAGCGATTAATGTCGGAGCGAATTTCGCTCAGACGGAAAATCGTGAGGGCTTAGTCGGAAATTCCCACAGCATTCTATATTATGGAGGGCAGAATGCGATGAAGGTCCATACTGCCTAAATGTGATCCCATATCGTGAACGTATTTTTGTCATTTAATCTTCCGTCAAATAATCACCAGGGTCTAAATTTTTCAGTGGTGCCAAGAAACGTGTCTTGGGCTGATCACTCCATGCTGTTCCTGGACAACCCTGTCGGTGCTGGCTTCAGCTTCACTGATGACGAGCAAGGATATCCTGACAATGAGGATGATGTAAGTATAGTAATATGGTTATTTCTGTGATGCGGCCATTTCTCTCGGGTCTGGTACCAGATGTCCATCTACGGTCCCTCCTCTGTACCTTAAAGATCACCCAATAACCAGGGTGTACAAGTTTAAATACTTGGGCCATCTGGTGACAGATACCCTAAAAGACGATGCAGATTTGGAGAGGGAGCGCAGAGCATTGTCAATCCGGGCTAACATACTGGCCCGCAGGTTCTCTCGATGTACAGTCGCAGTTAAAATAGCCCTTTTTAAGGCCTATTGCACATCACTGTACTCGGGGGCCCTGTGGTTCAGATATACCCAAAGGGCTGGCAATGCTCTGCGTATCCAATATAACAATGCGTTCAGGGTGCTGCTGGGACTGCCACGCTTCTGCAGTGCGTCGGCGATGTTTACCGACGCACGCACTGACAGCTTTGACGCAGTATGGCGCAAGAAATCTGCCTCGTTACTTCGCAGGTTGCGTGACAGTCCCAACAGAATTCTGCACTCGATAGCCGCCCGGGCAGATAGCCCGCTTGTGTGGGCGTTAGCCGAGCGCACTAAATCTGTGCTAGTTATTAAGTACTAACATAGGTTAAGTTTGTTACTAACACAATGGACCTTCTGTAGTCTGAATAAATAAATGATAATAATTTCTGGAAGCTTAGGGGCCAAGTGGGGCTTAGTGTGAGAAAGAGATGGAGCTATACAGGTGGTCTAGGCTCTGTTTGAATGTCGCAGTATAGAATTGAATTCGTCGGAAGTACAGACTGACAAAAAATATTAAAAATTAAACTGCGTGGCTCGTCTAGTTTGCAAGTGTTATTCGCGGGGCAATTGCGTAACACATTATCAATCGGAATCGGTTTCATTTTGACAGTTCAACAACATTCATTGCGTTATTTACCTGTTGAGCAGACAAATTTTTCGAACTTATGAAGCAATGAATCAGCCATTTGATTCAAAATGATTCAGATTCCGATTGATAGTGTGTTACGCAATTAGGGTGCCGATCATGCATATGAGAGTAGGTAATATACTTTCCTTTGTCCAGTGAATGGGTGATTAAGTTGCTGTGTAACTGTCTTGTTGTACTTCTTTGTCGACGGTTAGCCTTCTTAATCTGACTGGCCCGTTGACTGACTCATTGCAATTAAAATTAACATCTTTCCTTCATTACCTACCCATGTCATAAGAGGTGACTATAGATTCCTTCAACAACCCAACGCCCAACGTGACTAAAGATAACGATAATAATATTCAACCATAAGTTCTTGCAATTTGTTTTCATAAGTCTACCTAATAGCCATTTATGAATAGCTGTATCTAACTGTCAAGTGTGGCGTTAAGATTCTGTCTATGGAAATATTTCCTGTCGCTCTAAGGTCATCAAAATCTTTATCGACCAATGGAAATGCAAATAAACCAGTTGAAGAAGCATCGCATCAAGGCAAAATATCATTTTACTGGTTGAATGCGTTCCGATTGGCGGGAAAGGTCAGGGTGCAATGTCCTGTTTACTGAATGAAGAATCAGATTTTGCTGTTTGCAAGTCATGATTTTTAATCGCGATTTTATTATAATATGTGGTTTATCCGAATGTTATTAAATTATACAGGGTGTAGCGTGATTAATGGATAACTGCGGGTGGGGAACCCTATGCCCTATAATATAAAACATTGTCAAACCCCGGAGACAATGAGTTTGCGCATTTTTTTTATTATTATTTATTGAAAATAATAATAATAAATAAATTATTTTTTGAAAAATTGCCACCTTTGGTCAATTCCTCGGCCACCGTGTTCATAAATGAAGGAATTTGCACTATCTGATTCCTGAATAATATTGCTAAATATGCGTGCTATAAGATGTGTATTACTTTTTTAGAGTACCTCGTGTGGTTTTTTTTAATCTTAAAGTGAAAAAATTGTCTTTCTGTAAAAAAAAATCCGAAATTTGAGTTCGTCTGGTGTAAAAAAGATATATGGAAACCTAGCTGCCCATATTTTTTAAAACTTATCCCCTTATTGCAATTCCAAAATTGTATATCAATATTCCATATCTTTTTTAGATACAAAGTTGTTGCTATTAAACTGATGAAGGAGCTATTTCCAAATTTTTTACAATGCAACCAAATTGTCGTTAATTTGATTATTGTACAACGTTTAATATGATCTCAATGGTGTTAAAGGAATTAGAGGAAGATAACAACAAAACATCTGCATATCATTTATTTAAAAAAAAATGTATGGAAACCTAGCTGCCCATAATTTTTTAAGCTTGTCCCCGGGGTTCGACATTTTTTTATATTATAGGGCTTGGGGTCCCCCACCCGCAGATACAGGGTTATCCATTAATTACGCTACACCCTGTATAATTAATAAGCTAAGGTGACGAAGAGATTAAGGGTTGATAACCAGTCTTACCAAGGGGTATCTTTCGTGTTACCCTGTAACTGGGTTGTGGAGGTCAGATGGGCAGTCGATCTATCTATGTAATACCTATACCAGTACATATTCAGATGCATGCACCCTAATTGCGTAACACACTCTCAATCACAATCTGAATGATTTTGAAGCAAATTGCTAATCCATTGCGCCGTATGTTCGAAAAATTTGTGTGCTCAACAACCTAATTAACGCAATGAATGTTGTTGAACTGTCAAAATGAAACCGATTCCTACTGTAAGAGTATTACGCAATTGCCCCGCTGGTTAGACTAGAAACCGACCCCAACCTAGTTGGGAAAAGGCTAGGCAGATGATGATTTAGATTTTTTGTGACGGCAGTGGAATTGAAACTTCTTCTAATATTCTTTTCTCGTAGGAGAACAAGCTTCTACAAGAGAGTTAATTCCATTGAAAAGACAAGCTAGGCAGCAGACTGGATACGCGGCTGTCCATGAGTGCACCGGATAGACGCTTGAGCGTAACTTCTGGAGGCTCTTTTATTGCAATGTAACTCTTTTGATTCATTAGTAATTATTTAGTTTTAATATTATCAATTGCAGGTCGGCGAGCAAATGCTGGAGTTCCTAGAACAGTTCTTGGAGATGTTCCCAGAATTGCGATCAGCACCCCTGTTCGTTGCCGGGGAGTCTTACGCGGGCAAGTACGTGCCTGCGCTCGCCATTCAGATCCACAGGCACAATAAGGATAAGACACAGGAACCTATTAACATGAAAGTATGTACCTATTTTATTCTTTTGTGTAAACCCGTTTGCTCTTAGAAACGAAAGCTAAATTATCAGAAACAGTATAAGAACTTTGTGCCCGTAATATGGCGGAACTTGTAAATATGTGGTAACCTTTTTTTTTTGTTCCGGGGTGGTAAACCTCATGGATGTCCTACGCCCTGGGGCGGGGAGAGGGGTCTGTCAGACTCTTACTGACTAAAAACTACCCCGGTGTTCCCTTCCCACACTTGAACCGGGGATCATAGGAACTTGTGCGCCTTTCACGATCCCCGGCTGGTGCCGGCCCGCCTCTGCGGGTCTCCTCAGGCCCGCGGGAGTAGTGAGGTGTAAGACTCCCCCCGCGATGTCTAATAGGGGCGCTCGTGGAACATTACGCGCTGCCGCCTCGGGTCCTGCTGGATAGGGGGCGGCGGACGTCCCCGAGTCCACCGTCCCTCCGGATGTGTTTACGGGGGCTGCAAAACGGCGTTATCCGCCATCCACCGACGCCCGGTCCGCCTGCTGCGAGTCGGGAGAGTGGTTTCGATCACCCTCTCCCTTTCCGCAGCTTCCTTCTGCGAAATGACGGTTTCACAGAAAAAGATCACCACATCCCATGACTCGACGCTCCCCACCATTGAACGTGCGACAGCCGGCAGGGCCAGGTCGGTTCCCACAACTAATACGAGGGCACGGTGCGGCCTCTCCCATGCGGCACACTCTGCCAGTGTATGCCACGCCATGTCCTCCAGACAATGGACGCAGTGATAGTACCGAGCGTCCGGCTCCCTGTTTATGCGACACAGGTAGTCCCCGAAGCAGCCATACCCCGAGAGCACCTGCGTCGCCCGAAACGACAGGGAGCTGTGCCTCGTCCCGAGCCATTCGCCAAGCACTGGTCGGATCGCCTCGACGGTAGCGAGGCCGATGGTAGGGCACAGAAGCCTGTCCCGCCATTCCGTCACCAAGACCTCGCGGAGCTGTGACCGATAATGCTTGACATCTCGCTGCATCGGTTTACCGCTCCGCGTTCGCGCCTCCTCACGCCATCGGTACAATGACGCGAGGGCTCTCGCCTCTAAATCCCAGGGCGGGGATCCGGCCAGTGCACAAGCTACCTCGTAGGAGATTGTGCGATACCCCCTGATAGCTCTGACGGCCAGCGCCTTCTGTGGTTTTCTCAGTATTGCGATTCTGCCGGCCGTCAGATCAGAAGCCCACACTGGGGCCCCGTACAGGGCCATGGATCGCCGTTTATTAATCTTTTGTTTCCTAAATGTTTCAGGGTATCGCAATCGGCAACGGTCTGGTGGAGCTTCGAGACATGATGCACTACAGCACCCTGTGTGAGGTGCTGGGCATTCTCGAAGGTAACCAGGTCGACCACGTGGCGCTGCTTGAGGAACAGGTCGTCAACCTTATTGATGGCAAGAGGATGGTCGATGCTGCTAATGTAAGTTCACAAGACTGCCAATAAAACGCTATTTTTTAAATGCTTAAATCCTGAAACGAGCTTCCTAATTAATGTTTTGGTTTGTGTTGTGATGGCAAATAAATAAACTACAACTTACTAGTACTTAGTAACTAGTAGAGTTCTATGTGAAGGCAATACGACTGATTAAAATAAAAGAAATAAAGAAAGAAAATACGTTTATTTGCGGTAAATATGACGCAAAGAAAAAACACAAACACAAAATATAACAAGTTGGGAGAAAATATGCGTCACATCCACGCAAAACGGCCATCGCTCAGCATAATGCTGCGAACCTATGCGAGACAGAGCCCCAGCACTGGTTTTCATAGACAGCCGGCGTTGACGTGATGACGTCGGCCGGTAAAGCATGCAATGAAATATAAATAAGAAATAAAAATAAAATAAAAACAATACTTAATTCTAAATGGTTATATAAATATAATATTTAAAATGGCAACACAAATGCAACAGGCTAATGAGATCTTCCAGGTTTGTCTCTGGGACAGCAAGACACCTGCGATGCCTGGGGTCCATAAGCGTCGGATGACCACTTAGGTACACTTGTTATTGTCCACCTCCTTCTTTACTATCCAAAGTCATAAATAAACATTTATTAAATGTCAACGTTTCAGAAATTCAACGAAACAATAGAATACATAAAGAAACAAAGCGGCGTTAGCATCTACAACTTCGTGGAGGACTCTTCACCAGGAGCGCCGGAGTTCGAAGAGTACATCAACAGGAGTGACGTCAGAGCACAGATCCATGTGGGGAACATCGCCTTTAACTATAACAACCAGCTGGTCTATGAGAAGATGTTGCCAGACTTCGCTAATACTACGAAGCCTTTCATTGAGGAGTTATTAGAGCATTATGGAGTTTTAAGCTACAGGTAAGACTTGAGAGTAAAAAGACCTATGGCGGCATCGCTACATGCGAACTACGCAACGCATCACACTGACGTTATGCAAAATCCTGCATCGCGCAAACAGAGCTAACCGTGCGACTGGTATATACAAGGTGGAAAAGGACGATTGACATTTACCCACCATTCATTAATTCAACTACGTAAAGAGAAACATGTTCTTTATCCGTATACAAAAAATTAATCAAACCCAATCAAAAAACTTTAGCAACAACAAGATGTACATCCGAGTCCGTAAAAATTGGTAATCATTGTAAGGTCAAGAACCTGTGCAAAACGTATGATTCTATTCTCTGCGTCTCAATATGTTTGAAAGTCCGAGAAAGGTGTCATATGATTCCACTCAGACGCGCCCCGCCCAGTCCCACAAAGTTCTACAATGGGGAAGGCAACTGTCAAAATGGCGCTGTCGTAGCTAGTTCCCAACACAAGCCAATAATACAAGGCGTGAGGCAGTTTTATTTTATTTTTGCGAAAATGATGCGTTGTTGTGTTACTAAATACTCCGAAATTGGAGTCCACCATTTCCCGAGAGACCCTAAAATTAAAAGATGGTGGCTTAAAGCGATTCGTAGAGATGTTTTGTAAATTAAACAGAGTAGAAAAATTTTGAAGAATGTGACTTTGAGGATATATTTATGGTTTTAAATTCTGACACTTTCCATATCATTTACTTGATTTAAAATATTGAAATCACCGAAAATAACGAAATAGCGAAATAAAAGTAAACTCATGACTGAACGAAATGTCAAACTTACTATAGGCCGTGAGGACCTAGCTATGATCACGCCATCTACAATTAGCTTTGCCTGACCTTCCCCATTAGAAAAAAAAAAAGAAATATTACTTAGCAAATTATGCATTAGTGGTGCATAGATATGTGCGAGTGTCTGAGCGGAATTTTTTCGGCAAAAAGTCTCGGACTCTCGGTAATTAGGTCAGTCGGCGCCTGTGGTCAGTGCATAACGGCACCCTTTGAGGAAAGCACACGCCTATTTTTTTTATCAGGAGACGAGCCGCGCGCGCATTGTCGTAATTTTATAAAAAAGTTTTAGTTGTTATTGACACCACTGGATTTCTTTTTGTGAGGGGCCGTAAAAAACGAGGTGTAGGTATGCACGAGAAGTGAACACTGGGCGATATAAAAATTAAAATAATTAATGCCCTCGACAAACTTAAAAGAATGGCAGATGAGGACTTGTTACGACGAGTCCGTGAAAATTTAATAAGACGATGTCGCTTGAGCATTTTGAACAACGGTGAACATTTAGAAAATTAAAAAAAAAACTGACTATTGATGATGTCTAGAATTCTGATTGTGATTTCATATTATGTTATGATTATTAATCATTCAATCAGTACACGAGTATTGGTCAAGCTCCTTAAGAAAATGACGTAACGCCCCAAAAGTACCGCACCAGAACACGCGCTACGTGACCTATGGGGGTGCGTCTCATATCATATAAAGTTATTTGGTATATTTTCATTTCAATAACGTTCACAAGATATAATAACCGCCCGGGCACCATCGAGCTGCGCAACGCGCATTTTAGTGAGTTTGTGTGATTGTTCTCCACCTAAAGTACCTACTTGCGCCCCGCACACCCGCCGCTGCGCCCCACGCCGTGCCGCGCAACAGATCAGTGACTTTTCGTAGATATAGCATGTTTACTTTTTATGCAGTTGTTTCTGCTATTTATGTTGTTTGAAAACTACAATTTTTAAATTTTCAATTAATTACTAATTTTCGTGTTTTAAAATGTTTCGATCACGGATATCTATGGTTTCGATGGACTAGCTCTGTGCTCGTTTTAATTTAATGTCGTACGTCCAGATCCACATTGTATACAACGTCCCGAAATTAACCGTCGGGCAGTTGCCCACCAGACACAACCCCCGTCTAGTTGGAAGATCCTCCTCTTTCTATGGAGGATGAGTGAACTTTACACCTGTTCCTCATGCCTCTATAGACCGCTATCATATAGCAAAGACGCTAAGGTCTACTTTTTTTCTCTGGCGAAATATTCATGAATACCCTCCGTCTGGGGAGAATGGAGGGTTATGTCGGATTCCTACCGACTAAAACCCCTTCTTTCCTCTACCATGAGTCGGCCCGGGAGATATCTGTACCATCGCGAACATCGTGAACCACTTTTCAACCTTATTACCTTAGGCTTAGCAATAAGGTCGAAAAGAGGTTCTCACCGCAAATGTCCACGATGGTACATTCGCGCGCACCCCCGACTAGTATCAGTCCGCCATGCCTAGCGGGCCCCACCACCAAGTGCGGCCGATCCCACGACCCACGTCCTCCTATTCATGATGCTGGTGACTTGTTCTTTGTAGTTGAACTCAATTGATTTTCTAGAAAGTTTATTTTGTACGGTATGTGAGAATAAACCACAGAGGAACTCTTCAGCAGAACATAGCACATACAGACCGTTCACAATTATTTTACTTCTGACTTTGCATCACTGTCAAAATCACAGTGATCTTTATAGTCGTTGCAATAAGGTTGCTATTGGGTTGCTGCTGTCAGAGGTAAAATAACTGTGAACGGTCTGTACTTTGGCTAAGCGTTATTCCTGCCACTGTCGCACAACTGGCAAACTACAAATGCAAGACAGAGACGGGAACATGTCTAAGTTAAAGCACGAGCTAAGTAACGTTTGTGGATCTCGGGGTTACTTTACCCAGTACTTATTTCATATCTTGCACATTGCAGTGGTCAGCTGGACGTGATCCTGGCGTACAGTTTGTCGAAGCACATGTACGAAACAATGCAGTGGTCGCGCCGAGAGTCCTACATACAAGCCCCTAGGAGGCGCCTGCGCAGATTCGCTAACGGCTCCGTTGTTGGGTATGTGATGATAACATTTATTTTTACAGCTTTTTTGTAACTGGGGCGGTTTAGACAATCATCAATTATTATGTTTAGTTCGATTAATAAATCCAGCTGATTCAAAATGGTCGAATACCTCTTGGAGCGTCAACTTAAAAAGTTGTTCATTTGCAAAAATTTAATTTTTCTGTAAACCACAATTTTATTACAGATACAAAAAGGCAGGTGGAAATTTCGTCGAAATACTAATTAGGGGAGCTGGACATATGGTGCCAGTGGACCAGCCAGAGGTAGCCAAGTTCATGATCGACAGTTTCATACAGGAATTCAAATAAATATTAATTTATATACAAAAAATGTTTTATTTTCTATTCCTTACAATAATTACACGATATTTACAACAGTACGTACGTATTATAACTAAAAGGCACTGACACTGAGGGATATGATAGACCTTGGCAGAAGTATCTAAGACTAGTTCATACATAAACAAAAAGTTAAATTGACTTGCCATTTAATAAATTAAGTTCTAATTGATATAATGTTCTGTACTTTGATTTCGTATACAAAAAAATTGTTCCTCACACATACTTATACATGCTTGAGATCTGGAAATGAAAGTAAAACCCAGTTTTCAATAGATAAAGAATATTTATAATAATATACCTAACAGTCAGAAAGAGATAAGCGACATTTTTTGCGAAATCAATTTATATAATATCGGTGCCTTACAGCCTAAAAGCCGATTCTAATCATTTAAATAAGGTGTTTTTTTTTACATGCCATAATAATTTCCGCCCACGACTTCGTCTGCGTGAGATTTCTTGTTCCCCTGACCCACCCCGTCGCATCGCATCGCCTGCTCGCCCTGTTACTTCGTTATCGCTTAGCGCTCGTTCTTAGTATTTTTCTTTTTGCTCGGCTTCTAGGGGTCCTAGCGTAATGTTACATACCCCTCCCCGTCCCCTATAATCTTCCTCAAGAATTGGGCTATAACATGCAAAAAGAATTTTCTCAAATCCGACTGGTAGTGACTGAGATTAGCACGTTCAAACAGTCAATAAAAATGAAAACGTGTAGGTAACAGACTAAGCGCATTTTCTTACTTTAAACATTTTTATACCCGTCGTAATTTCTAAACGAAAGGTCAGAATCGAATAATTCAAAAAGGAATTTACATGTACTTAATAAACCTTGATGACGAAACTATTTATTTGGAAAAGGATTAATACCATGTTTATGAAAACACCTTCTCAAGTAATGCATTATTTTATAACAAATTTGATTACCATTAAAAGTATTATAGTGAGCCAACCTTAAAAGATAGACATATGCTATCGGGAACTTTTTAAGAGGAACAATTCCGTCATACATGATTTTTGCGTAACTTTAACCGTTTACGCAGCGCACGCAACGGAAGCTCTCAAAAGGTATAAATTTTCCCCGTTTTTGCAACATTTTTCATTGATGCTCCGCTCCTATTGGTCGAAGCGAAATGTTACATAGCCTATAGCTTTCCTCGATAAATGAGCTATCGAACATTAAAATAATTGTTCAATTCGAACCGGTAGTTCCTGAGATTAGCGCGTTCAACCAAACAAACAAACAAACAAACTCTTCAGCTTTATAATATTAGTATAGATGATATCTTCGAAACTATGCATTTTTGAACCACATATTCGAGGACTTTTTGTATTATTTTTACTTATAGAATATAACCCTAGAGTTATGACATATTAAAAAAAAAACACCTTGTATCCTAAGTCGATTTCGTAAAAAATGTCGCTTATCCCTTTTTGGCTGTTAGGCATCGATATGTTTTCCGATTGTATTAAACAGCTTGATTTCAACGTTAATGACTTCCCTAGCAAAAACTTAATCTGCCATTTCTACTAACGTAGCTGGTAGTCTCCTATGCTACATTGTGGGAACTACGCTTCAACATGGCAATAGTAGCAAGAACCCTAGCATATACTAGTCGATAAGTTATAGGAATCGGATATTTGTCAACGCTCAAAAATGCTACACACAACCGCTCAACAATTTCTGGCACAACCTAAGTAACAACAGTTCTGGACACATTCAATCCTCTTCCAACCTTAGAACATAGTAGAAGTGGTAATACTGGCTTCGTCAACGTTATTGTATAAATAAGCATCCGTCCGTCTCTTCCACCTCAGACCATAGACCACACCACAGACTAAAGCTAGAATCAGCAGCACATTCAAGACAATGCTTACAACCATTACTGTTTGAGTCCCCGAGGGTGGATCCCCAGGAACTTGTATTATGGTCTTGGAAATGCCCTCGGTGTCATCATCAATGTACGCAGCAGTATCTTGGGCCATGATGTGGTAGTTAGGTGGTAATGGCATATCTAAACCCCTGATGAAGAAGGAGATCAGTTCCACGGTTTCAGCTGGCTTGTCCATTGGGACTAGATGGCCTGCACCTCGAACTAAAACTTCGGTGAGACTACCGCCGCTTTTGACGTATCTGAAAGTTTAAAGAGAGTGTAATAAGAAAGTGTTCAAGAGTCATGTAATTTTTGATGATGAGCTTGTTGATCTTTGGCTCCTTTTTTGTTAGGGCTTTAAATATTGTGTTTACTAGTATCAAAGTAGCATTTGTAAAAGCTCGTCGAAAATGGATGGAATAAATGTATATATATATATATATGTTATCGGGGATATAATAACGTACCTATGAACTATCTAGTCATATCTAATTGTGCTTAGGCACTATTTCTATTAACGGCCGAACCCAATAACCTATGTATCACCAGTTTTGGCTTACTGTCTATATCTATGGTTTTAACGTCCCAGTAATCTATAAGAGACTATGGAATCTTTCCGGCCTGACATAAGGACAGATAGAATTAGTGTGACTGCCATTGGCTTGGCCACCATCAGGGATTTTAATTTTGATAACACAAAAAATTTGTCGCTAATTAGTCGAATTTTGTCGCCAAATATCAGAATTTGTCGGTCACTGGTTTAAAAGATATAAGAAACAACAAAGATATAAGATACAGATCTTCCAGAGATTGGCTATTCAATTTTGAACAAAACAGATCTTCGCTAGGTGCCCTAGTTTTTGAAACATAAATGTGATCAAGCTGGGGAGACTCTCTCCAGATCGGCTACCTATAAACCCTTATATCTTTTGAACCAGTGACCGACAGATTCTGATATTTGGCGACTGATTCCGACTAATTAGCGAAAAAATATGGGAGAAAACAGATCTTCGCTAGGTGCCCTAATTTTTTTTTTCATTAGAGCAATGTGTAATGTAGACAACACTACCAGCTGTCAAACCTACTGTAAAAGCTTAAAAATTCTGACACTGCCTTCGTTATACATATTAAATGAATTTAATGTTTTTGTGAAATTAAATCCTAATTATTACAAGACTGGGTTCAAAAGCTACTATAGACAATTACGTGACAAAAAAAGATTAGAAATTGATATATCATATGGGAAAACAGCACTAATCAATAAAAGTATTCTTTATATGGCATCATTGATTTACAACAAGTTGCCTGATTATGTCAAAAAGTTGCCTATTCATCAATTCAAGTCGAAGCTGCACAAATTCCTAGTAAATAAATGTTATTACAATGTCAAAGAGTACTTACAGGATAAAAATATAGATAGATATATGCAGTAAGAGTAATTTCTTTGACATTTAATAATATGACAATGAAAATAGTGTGAGATGCAATAATAATTTAATTAGACATAAATACATAATTTTATTTTAATGTTGACCAATATTTTAATTTATTTGATTGTTAAGTCTATGACACGTAATATAATTCATCTGACAATTCTCATTTTTAATCCTTTGACATTTGTAGTACATATTCTGAATTTATTTTTATTTTCTGTTTTATTTTTTGAGAGCTTAGCGTAGCTTAGTTTTACCACATATGTTGTACTGTTGCTTGTGTATAATATTAATTTGTATAATTTTGGTTTTGACGATTTATTGTTTTGTTGGCAGTACTGTGTTGATCACAGATTGCTTCTTAATAATCTGTTAATTATATATGGAGACTTGTAATTCGCTCTCACTCACATTTTCAATTTCTTATTCTGTCTTGTTTAGCTGTAAGTCTTCCAAAGGAAATAAATAAATAATAATTTTGTAATGTTATCATCAATCAATAATAGAAATATTTGCACACCTTAATAGATAATGATACAGTGTACTTTATATTTATTTGTAACACCTGTATTAAGCAAATAAATAATTTGATTTGATTAGACCATCAATAGCGATCTGTCTTTTACTGAAAATAGGTTATTGGGGTCGGCCGTAAAAGGATAATGTTTTATTGTGACAACTTACCCAGCGACCCTGTTGTCAAACCACCACGGTGTGCGAGATGCGTTCAGGAACTGATCACGTTTGTTCCAGTGCCAGTGCTTCCTGCGATCCTTAGCGTTGGGCACGCACGGAGCTGTCAGGTCCATTTGCCCGCTAGAGAGAAACAATATTGATTTATTTTTGTACAACGGAACCTTTAACAATATATGCTACACAAAAGAATTTTGTCAGGTCTCTGTCCCATGAAGTGGTTTTATTAGAACGATAAAAATATATACCTACACTGGATAAACTAAGTGTGTTGTTGAATTTCCATTTTTTTAAATAATCACTTTCTTACCAATAAATGAGTATCCTGTAATGATTGAGCAGCATCTCTACTTTCGACCTGACTTCACTTAAAAAGTCAGGAGTGAGCTTCTTATGAACAGTTCCATTGTGAAAGGCGAACTTTATGCTGCCAACATGCAATGCCTCGCTCACTTCAGGTCTCTCAATGTAGTTGACGAAGTCATCCAGGTGGGATATGTTGTCAACGAGGATGTTGAACGTCTGCTGCTGCATCGAGATGTCATCTAGCCTGTTCAGCAGTTCTTCGCGCAGCTGGGAAGTTTTAAAATAACATAACATCACGCTTGTAATCCTCGAAGGATTGGGCAGAGCTGTACCTATAGTACACCCACATTTCACCAGAGGGTGAGACGCGCCTATTGCTGTTAACCGGGCACAAATCCAGCTCTTTGGGCGGGCAGTTTTAAAATAAAAGACTTATGTAAACGGTCTATCAGTTTTGCTTTTCGCAGCGTATTGGATTTAAAGCTGGATTTAGGCCTCCTGTCAATAGTGGCATAGCAGTCCTTTATCATGACGCCAGCGCATTATGCCAAAGGTAAACGTTATTTTTACATTTTATTATTGTAATGAGCTTTAATAAACAGAGTCGACTTTGGACATAAAACCAAGATAATCTATAGTCAAAATTATATCCCTGATGTATTAGACAGTGCATCGTTAGGCTGGATCATAGATTATGCGCTTATATATAGGGCTGAATATTGGCACTTGTCTTTCAGACAGTGTCAGATGTGATGAAACTCGATTTAATTTAACTCGGTACTCGAGTAAATAAAATTATAGGCTCGAGTTCATTTTCACTCGGGATGCCACTCGATGTAGTCGAGACTAGATAAATATCAAAAAACGCTGCAACGCTAGTTAACTGTCAATCTCCGTTCTATATTTATACACATCAAAAGTGTCCAGACAACCCCCCACACACACACTCCCCCATCCCTAGACACTTTTGATGTGTGTAATTCAATACGTCGGTAGGTAATAAACCACCAGGTAGGATCTATTTCGTGTAATAAACCGTCAAAATACTATGATGTCAGAGTCATAGAGATGTACAGATATATCGAGTTTTAATGGACACAATACATTACGAAAGAGTGAAAAATGTTTTGTAGATTTGGTTAAGTTCGGGTTTGAATAGCGCATTCATTGTCTAGTGCTGTCAGTTGATAACGTGTAGTTTGTCATTAAAATCGGCATCGCATCGTCATTGATTGTCAATGGAATGGGAGTAGGAGAAAACGCTTTTAACGAAGTCAAACAAACGAATGTCACTGAGTTCTTTAGCTTATGACTGAGTTAAACCCTAATGTACCAATATTGAACGGTTGTTGTAAATATTTTGGATTCTGCTATGATTATTTTCTTGTAAGTTTTTTTGTGTACGTTTCAAACGTGTGAAGCTGGAAACCTTCATCTAGTACCTACCTCGTGAGTTAGCGAATTATATAATCGGGAAAATCGAGTACCTGACCGTATGCACAGAACACATACTACATTCCGTTTCACGTTAATTTTTAAAACACTATACGCGAGAATAAGCAAACTTAAAAATAAGATTAAACACAGGTGTGAACATGCTGTACCATTGATGGTATACTTTTTATATAATAAAAATAAAAAATACCGTACAAAGGCGGACTTAATGCCTTAATCAATTGAGTGCGTTATTAAAATATTATCTTTTTATTACGATTTCGTGATTACGGTTAGACTTTATTAAAAAATCGACCATTTGAAATTATAAATTGGTTACTTTTTTAGGTACAATACGATTAATAGACGTTACAATACAGGGGGCCCAAAAAAAAACTATCGCCTTTCATCCATATGTTCTGCCGTTTAGGCGTGAAACGGTAACATACAGATAGACAGACAGAGTTACTTTTACACATTTCTAATACAGGACCTGTTAGTATCCAGGACATTAATTACTGCGGATACGTACTAGTGTCGCAGATTCCGAGTCCTCGCTAAGTATGGCTTTGTTGTAGGCTTCCTGCAGCGGTTTGACAGCCTGCAGGCCCTGGCTGTCAACCAGGCCCCACTGGTAGTAGATCGAGCTGTAGTCCGCTATGCTGTCGCGACTCAGCACTGGGTTACCCATTATTATACCCTGGAAAAAGGAAACAAAAGTGTCAGAGATATTGGTCATTCTGTATAGGTAGATAGAATACTCTTTATTAATAAATAATAATATCTAATAAATAAATTTATTCAAAAAATATATAAGGTATAACGTTAAATACAGATTTTCTTAAATCTGTGTCAAGTTCACCCATGTTTTGTGCCTGAACTAGGTAATCCTGTGTTTCAGGCGATTGTTATTATTTATACCATAAAAATTACAGATATAAATGTAGAAATTTACAAAGGTGATACAATGGGCGGTCTTATCGCAAAAAGCGATCTTTTACAGACAAACTTTGGATGGATTAAAGGGAGAAGGAGAGACAATACTGTAGGTAGTCAGTGGTGTACCAGTTAGATATAAATATATATTCTTAATTTAAAATGATGATGTTTAAGGAGAGAGGATGTGTTTTTTTACCAGAATTTTAAAAGTGGACAAAGCATGCCTTATCGACACGGGCAAGGAATGCCTTGCCCGTGTCGATAACCGCACTGCTTGAACTGTAAAACGCTTGTCATAAAAGCTGGTGGAATGCATCGGCATAGAGATGGCAATAGGTTTTCTTTGTTAAGAATTTAAGAAGATGTCTCAGACTGCGTGAGATTGTTTGGAGACAAAATAGGTCATCTTGTTTCCATCTTTTTTAAAGTTCACTGTTTACCCAGTCGTGTTTTTAGATATTTTAAATTTACTTTTTTTATTTTTCACTTTTTAGTTAGGATAATTTTTCTCTCACTGTATTAAGTAACACTTTAGGTAACGGTCTTAAAAACAATACCTGCTTACAATCGGGTGATAACGGCTTCTTACTCACTCACTCCAAAAGTTCGGGATTGTATTTTTATATCTCTCATTCCAAATTACATTTAAACATACATGTTGTATACAAGGTGTAACATAATTAACGCACAACCTCTTAAGGGGTCATTGTACTCATCATTATGAACAACTCTTACTATGTACTATGGGACCAAACCAGGAATCGCGAAAAGAAAATCAGCTGTTCCCTACATTTTGACGAGTTATGCGAACAATTGTGTGTACATAAATAGTAAAATAAGTAAATAAATAAATAAATGTAGGGAGCAGCTGATTTTTTTTCGCGATTTCTGGTTTCGGCCCATAGTAATAGTTGTTCATAATGATGAGTACAATGACCCCTTAAGAGGTTGTACGTTAATTATGTTACACCTTGTATATATTTGTAATCACCTTTTAAAACCCTTCATTTTGATATCCCACTTGATAGGTTTGGGAGATTTTTTTTAAATATACACTTGGGCGCCAAAAATTCGAGGAGCTCGTGGCTAAGTAATAACAGCCGCACGGGTCGATCCATCAGGTTAAGCTACGCTTGCCGGGGTTGGTTCGTGGATGGGTGACCATCTTTACATACCGAGACTCCTCCATGCCTCGGAAAGCACGTTAAGCCGTTAGTCCCGGCTGTCATTCGTGGATCTTTGACAGTCGTTACGGGTCGTCAGAAGCCCGAAAGTCTGACAACCAGTCTTACCAAGGGGTATCGTATTACCCAGTTACTGGGTTGTGGAGGTCAGATAGGCAGTCGCTCCATGTAAAATACTGGTATCTAGCTGTATCCGGTTAGACTGGAAGCCGCCCCCAATATAGTTGGGAAAAGGCTAGGCAGATGATGACTTGGGCGCCAAAAATCCGCCATTTTGATTTTTTAAATTTTAATGTACCTAGTGACACTCGCGCAATAAAGCCGAATCTAACGTCATACCATTAATCAAAATCGGTTCAGCCGTTTAGTAGTTATGACGGAACATAGGGACGGACCTACATACATAGTACATACATAGATACATACAGGTCAAACATATAACACTCCTTTTTTGGCTTCGCCACAGGTGGGTAAGAAAAAGATAGTATGGATCTACACATAGAGTCAATTTTCATGGTTTGGGTGATCAGGAGCTAGACCATCGCCTCTTAAAACAGTATTATTGTAATCTTACTTCAGTGTGGGAAAGAGATGAAGCTAGACGTCCTGTATAGCTCCATCTCTTTCTCACACTGAAGTAACATTAAAATAATACTGCTTTAAGATGTGATGGTTGGCCCCACCTGCAGTATCAGTATTGATTAGGTAACGTCGGCATGAGCAAAAGTAATAACCGATTAAAAACTAATGTCAACAATAATGAAGGCAATCAGCACAGCAGCGGCCATTACAACATATTCTATTTCTATTTGAGTGAGCAAATATGGAACAACATAATACATATTAATTTTAACTACAGAACATATAAATACGTCATGACGTGTATATCCGGTGTTCCGGAAGGCTATGTCAGTTAACAAATATGGGAAAGTGCGTTTCCTGTTTACTGAATACCCTTATTTGTTTGTACCTACTTCCGAATACATTAAAATTTTAATTACATTTTTTATTGAAATATTGGAAACTGGTGAAAGTCATACGTACTGGTAAAGAGGGACCAGAATGTCGAGTCCGAGGTCTTGCCAAACATCCACGTGTTGAACAATAGCCATGGGGGACCTTTCTTACAAAATAAAAAAGGGTTACGCATATATAATATCGCCAATACGCTTGCGGAGATCGCCGAAAGGCAGGCTATGGAAGCAGAAAGAGGATATGTGATCGTACTTCCCTGGAAGAAGTCTTACAGTAGGTATATAGGAACTTTACTATAAAAATGTAGGTGGGGGTATAATACAATATAACAACGCGTTCAAGGTCCTGGTGGGGCTCCCACGCTACTGTTTACGCGTTTACTGTTTGTTTACGCGATGTTTGCGCACGCGCACACAGACGGCTTTCACACTGTGCTGCGGCGCAGCATCGCTTCGCTGATGTTCCGCACGCGTGGGAGCGCCAAAACCATCCTGAACATGCTCAACCACAAGCTGGACAGCCCTCCAGCTAGGGTTGCGGGATGTTCGAAAGAGTTACCGTGGCCCCGGCACAGGCAACAGAAGGAACACGGGTGGGTTTTAGTCAGTAAAAGTCTGACACGCCCTCCCGCTCCGCCCAGAGCGGGAGAAGTCATTTGATGATTTCCCATTCACAAAAAAAAAAAAAAAAGCTGGACAGCCCCCTTCTGTAGCACTGGGTTTAAGTATAAGTGCGTGTGCCCGGATCCCCAGCGGGCGGCAAATACTTAAATAATTATTTAAATGTTTAAATGTAACATAGTTTTTAAGTCGTTCAACTAACAGAATTATGAGTCAAATTAGGTATGTCTGAAATAAAAAGATTTAATTTAATTTATTTATAATAAAATAGAAATATAAATAATTTCAATGAGGGGTGTAAATTAATACGTAGCACACGACCCTATGACCCGTCGCGTCGTAACCCGCTACGGGCTACGTGCTACGTCGTAGCACACTCTAGCCTGCCCTTGTAAGGGCTTGTGTGTGAGGATCTCTCCAGAATAACATAACATCACCCCTGTATTATTTCCCTGAAGGAATAGGCAGAAGTGTACACAGTTATGATTAAGTCCCATGTAATAGGGGACGAGCCTATTGCCATCAACCGGGCACTAATCCAGACTCCGGGCTGCTATTGAGAAATTACATATAGAAAAGCCCATTAACACTTTGCCGCACCGGGAATCAAACCCACTATACCAACAAGGCAGTCAATTAGGTTATTAAGAAGTAACTAACATTACTTTATCGGAAAATCTTATGTAATCAATGAAGGAAGTATCGGTATTTTAAAAGCGAGTTATTAAACCAATGTTGATATAACCAGTGTAAAGGTTTACATCATTTTTCGTTTTCAACTTTTTAGCTTCAAGTGTTTGCGGTCATTGAGACGAGTAAGACGCAAGTAGCTAATGAAAATAAATGAAGACGTAATCATTAGTTAGTTATGTAGGTATACAGGTTGGCAGGGATATTGACGCGCAACCTGATGATTCTGGACCCGAACTTGAAAATTGGAAATTTTTCGTCGATTATCTATACAAATAAATAAAATTGAAGTGTCTGTGTTTGTAATGTCAAAATAACAACTTTTTACTGAATGCATATGAAAGTATATACGGTACTTATAATAAAAAAGCAATTTTTAAAATTTTTGTCTGTCCGTCTGTTTGTTCCGGCTAATCTCCGAAACGGCTGGACCGATTTTGACGGGACTTTCACTAGCAGATAGCTGATGTTACGGCGGGTAACTTAAGCTACTTTTATTTTAGAAAAATTAGGGTTCCGCGTAAAAAAATTAAAACCCATGAAATTATGAAGAAAAAAACGGATTTGAAAAATTCTTTTTGCATTTGGTAGCCCAATTCTCGAGGATAGTTATAGGCTATTTAACATCACGCTACGACCCTTAGGAGCCGAGCAAAAAGAATAAAAGTCAGAAAGAACACTAAGCGAAAACGAAGTAATAGCGCGGGCGGGCGATGCAACGCTACGGGTCGGGGGACGACGGAGTTTATTAAAATGTGGCTGTTATTTTAGCATATTGTCTATCTTACGACTTCCACGCGAACGAAGTCGCGGGGCACAGCTAGTTAAAAATAAATTAGCTGTCCCATACATTTTGACCGCGTAGGTATTCCACTTATGTAGGAAACAGCAGATTTTTTTTTTTAAATAACCGACGAAAACTTTCTACCCAGGGGGTCCAGAATCATGTACTGAATCCATGTAACTGGTTGTGCATGTCTCCGCCACCCTGTAATATTTTGTTTTTTATCCGTCTAATATTGTAGTCACAGCTGTTATTTGATAGTAGTGTGTTAATAACCACTAAGTTATGAGAGCTGCAGATCCAATGACATAAAACTACTAATTAAAAATTATAGGTATGTGTTATGTAGGATGTACTTTCTAAGCAACGCGATATAAGAAAGAATATTAATATATTTTATATTAATATAACTTCACGCCTGCATTCCCCAAAAGGTTAGACAGAGGTGCATCTGTGCACCTATAGTACACCCACATTTCTCCAGTTATTGTATGTTTTAGTCCCATATAATAGGGAGCAAGCCTATCCGAATCAACCGGGCACAAATCCAGACTCCGGGCTGCTACCTGCTACTGAGAAATTACAGATGGAAAACCCCAATAACATTTTTACCGACCTGGGAATCGAACTCAGGACCTCATGCTCAGCAGTAACGCTTACGACTTAGGTACTATATTAATATTATTTTATACTAACTGTGTCCCGCGACTTCGTTCGCGTCGAAGTCGTTGCATCGCCCGCCCGCGCTGATACTTCGCTTTCGCTTAACGTTCTTTCTGACTTTTTTCTTTTTGCTCAGCTCATAAGGGCCGTAGCGAGATGTTAAAAAGAATTTTTCAAATCCGTCTCTACCAGTCGGATCCAGTTATTATTTTTGTTCACAATTTCATGGATTTTTTTTTACGCGGAACCCTAATAATTTTTCTAAAATAAAAGTAGCCTAAGTTACGCCTTATAACATCAGCTATCTGCAAGTGAAGGTCCCATCAAAATCGGTCCCGCTGTTTCCGAGATTAGCCGGATCAAACAGACAGACAGACAGACAGACAGACCGAGACAATAATTTTAAAAATTGTTTTTTTGTTATAAGTATCGTATATACTTTCATTTGCATTTAGTAAAACACTGTTATTTTGACATTACAAAAACACACTTCAATTTTATTTATTTCTATAGGTTTCTATGATAGCGATGCTTACAAAGTACATCCTGCTGTGAATCTTGCACTGCAAGATACATATTTTTTGTATAAGCTTTAACAATGTATTGAAGACGGAGGAGTACGATCAGCATAAAAAGTTTCGAACATATCGTGGTGACTTGCAAGTTTCAATTAATTCTTCTGTTTTTTTATTTTTAAATAGCTGAAAGGACTCATGTTTCTTAAACTATTATGATACTGACAGAGATTAATTTGTAACAATTTTACTAAAAAAAAACCAATCAGGCTATGTTAATGCAATGTGTGACCCCCGCCAAAGGTAGTTGAAGAACACCGTGTGGTTTTAGTCAGTACCTAAGAGTCTGACCGACCCCTCCGCATGCCCCAGGCAGAGGAAATCCATGAGGATTTCCAAAGGCAAAAAAAAGTGGAACAGCACACTCCTTTAAAACACGGATACAAACGTACAAAACATTATTGGATTCATCGAATTTTAATGCTGCCATGACAGCTGACCAAATCGCAAATAATTTTTGCACTCAATCAAGGACGATTTCACGGATGCCAATCTCCAAATGATTCGTAACGTGTGTACATGACCTTGACAATTAGTTGTCATTTCGTATCATTTGCGTCAATTGACTTATGATGAGATTGCCTTGCTGTTTAGTTTCCAATATTTAAAGTGAGGTGTCAGTGTGTTTAACCTCTATTTAATGGCATTTTAAAATGTATAAGCGGACTAATTTAGCACAATTATGTAGGTACAATTTATACTGGACGTACGTTTTAGTATAGCATTGAAATATAAAATATATCTATGAATAATAGAGTAGCTGAGTAGTAATATTGGCTGACACAACATTACGCCTGTTTTCCTCGAAGGAGTAGGCAAATATGTCTCTCATTCCGCTAGTTTGTAATGTTTAAGTCCCATGTATTGGACGAGTGGCCGGTGAGTGGCTTATTGCAATTACTGGGTACAAATACACACTCCGGATTTCTCGGAGAAAGTCCTGATAGAAAAATACTGCCTGGCCTGAGGTTCTAAATCAGGACCACCTAAAATCAATATATCGGGCCGAGTATATTATGTAGGTACAAGTTTATACGCGCAAGGAAATTCCTTAGGTTTATAAAATCTTATTCCTTATTGGGGGGCTTGTGGCTAAGAAATAACAGCCCCACGGGTCGATCGATCAGGTTAAGCTACTCTTGCCGCGGTTGGTCCGTGGATGGGTGACCATCTTTACATATCAAGACCCCTTCGTGCCTCGGATAGCACGTTAAGCCGTTGGTCCCGGCTGTCATTCGTGGATCTTTGACAGTCGTTACGGGTCGTCAGAAGCCCGAAAGTCTGACAACCAGTCTTACCAAGGGTATCGTATTACCCAGTAACTGGGTTGTAGAGATCAGATAGGCAGTCGCTCCATATAAAATACTGGTATTTAGTTTGACTGGAAGCCGACCCCAATATAGTTGGGAAAAGGCTAGGCAGATGATGATAAAATCTTACTCCTGGAACGAGATTTTCCTATAAACGAATTCCCCCTTATCACCCACTTAAAGGTCCTAAGGGTTAATTATCCTTCGTTTTAAACTACAACTTCTTACTGTCCAAACTTCAAGTTTCTATCTTTAGCGGGTTGGGCTGTGCGAGAGTCTTAGGAACATACCGTGTTCTTGTATAATAATCTATACAAATAAATAAAATTGAAGTGTCTATTTGTAATTTCAAAATAACAGCTTTTTACTAAATGCATATGAAAGTGTATACGGTACTTCGAACAAAAAAAAAACAATTTTTAAAATTTTTGTCTGTAATTCTGTCTCTCTGTTTGTTCCAGCTTATCTCCTTTGACAGGACTTTCACTGACAGATGGCTGATGTTCTATGGAGTAACTTAAGCCTAAGTAAAGTAGCCACTTTTATGTTAGATAAATAATTATGGTTCCGTGCAAAAAGAATCACAGACATGTGTCGAGGCCGTGAGAATTAGTATTGTATTCTCTATAGGTATCATACTGATTGAATATTTATGATTTGTGATTCTTGCCCCCTTTGTGATAATGTTTTATTGTTTACATGGGGTGTGACGAATAAGTAGATACGCTACCTGTGGTCCGACATTATATGGAACTACGCTATGTTCGTTAACAACCTTTAAAACTGGATTTCTTCTCGTTGGATTTTTTCTCGTACTGGAGTTCTTTTCGTTTTTAAGGTGTGTCCCACGTTGTTTCACTTCACGTAATAATTATATTTCCCATGAAATATAACGTGGAGAGCGGTTTTGTTGATTTCACCCGAAGAGACCACCGGATAGATACCTATAGATTCCTCCTGGTGCTATTGAGAAATTCCTAAAGGAAAACTCAATTTAACGCTGCCCGACCTGGAGATCGAAGCCTCACCTCACGCTCAGCAGACGCGCTTTACCAACGAGGCAGTCTAACAAGTATTGTATATTGCGCGTCAGTGGTAACAAAACCAGTACAAGCTGGCCTCTTATTCTATTGAAACTCCGTACTACGCCAGGCCAGCTTATTAAGGTCAAAGTGTTCCCACCGACGCGCGACGCGACACCGATGTGCGTTCGACTGAGGTCCTGTACTTTTATATTACGAAGCGACACGCGCTTGACTTGTGTTTACCAAGTGTACAAACACGCTGTGAATGTGTGCGTGAAGACGAGTAGCGTCAGCACATAACACACACGCACACATACACTTCCTACTTCGCCATTGTCTCAGACAGTACCAAGAGCTCCTGCGCTTACACACACATTCACAGCGTCTTTGTACACTTGGTAACCACAAGTATAGCGCGTGTTGCTTCGTAAGATAAAAATACTGTACTAATGTAAGTTTATAACCTAAAAAATATCTTTGTACCTGTAAATTGACATCCAGGACACCAATGCTACGGTCTTGTTCCAGAATCTTCACGCCAAGAGCGGGTAGGTAGCGACCCGCGTACGATTCTCCAGCTATGTAGAGAGGAGCCTTGCTGACTTCCGGGAAAACGAGCCGGAACTGCCTCAGAGCATTGTATAGGTGGCTCGAACACTGAAATATTAAACGTTTTGCTTTATTAGAAAACAGCTTCAGAGATTAGATACATACCTAGTTAAGCTGACGTGCTAAATGCAAAAGCGGAATCTCAGGGAAAGCTAGTTTCGACAAAATTGAAGTTTTGTAAATATAGTTCTTTTTACTCTGAAGGAAAGCTTTTTAAATGGTATTTTGTATGTTTTTAATTAGATGCCGCTATTTGGCTTAGTTCAATGGATTCGTATTTCTTTAAGTTATCCGATGCAATAAAAATCAACTTTACGATATTTTTTTTTTTTGAGATAGGTACCGCTTTTGAGCTTAGCACGGCAGTAAGGCTCCCACATTCAATAAAATAAAATAATAATATACAAGGTCATTGTACTCATCATTATGACCAACTTTTACGATAGGACCAAACCTGAAATCGCAAAAAAAAATCTGTTGTTCCCTACATTTTGACGAGTTATGCGAACATAAATGTAGGGGGAACAGATGATTTTTTTTCGCGATTTCAGGTTTGGTCCCATATTGATGAGTATAATAGCCCCTTAGCAAGTTGTGCGATATTTAAATTACACCAGACCAGAAAGCCCAATTCTCGTAATTAAAAACGTTCAAAATCTAGTCCCAATCTCATCTCAGCGACAATCAAATGTCAAAAACTTGTCAAAAATATAGGGGAAATTATAGGTATTTTTGACATATTGAGACTGAGATCAGACTGTGAACGTTCTTAAAATTACGGGAATTGCCCCTCTTGTATAACTAAATCACGCATGTATGTATTTCCCAAGGGGCAAAGCAGCGGTGTCTAGTATTAAATACTTATATACCCACATTGCGACAGTTATGTTTTAGTCCCATGTAAAAGGGGATGAGCCTATTGTCATAAACCGGACACAAATCCAGAATTCGGTGTCTGGATTTGTGCTGCTACCGAGAAATCTCCGTTAGAAAACTCAAATGAAACTATACATATAAAAGTTTGCAGAAATGTGAATCATGAAGTCATGATTATGTTTTTAGCACAAAATTGAATTTGTCTATTTTTTATCACCGCAAAGCACACGTTTCTACAAAATATTTCAAGGTAGACGGATTAGTTATAGATATTTCTGTCGAGAATTCGTGATCTTGGTGTAGGAATATCAAGCTGTTTTTGCATAAATCTCAAGTTCGTGATACTTTTTAATTACCTACTATTGCTTGTACAGTTTTGAAATTATAGACAAGTAGGTAGGTGCTTATTTATTCTGATGACAATTTAATAAGTTATGAACACTATTTCATTCAATTTTATGTTCGTATCATTGAAAAACCTATAAAAAATCTTAGCGTGAAGTGTTATGGCATTTCTATTAGGTAGGTAAGTATTTTAGGCCAGTTGTTTTGAAATGTGCTCTAGACATTATTTGTGGGTAGTTCGGTACCTATGCATAGTCATAGAAAACATAACGAGACAATTATCATTGTAAGCTTTTAGAATCTACATGATCATAAAATAAACATTTGCAATAGTAATATTTAACTCTGGTTACTTCATCGACTTTTTCTGTTGTCGCTACATACGACCAACGCACTTCCTCCTACGTTGACACACCTACATTTCGAATTAATTTCGAATCGAACGTCCTTTAACCTCATCGCTGTATAGACGTTATGTATTATAATTTATACAAAATAAATAAATATCAACATTTCTTAAGTGTCAAAACTATCAATATTCAAGTAGATTCAAAACAGAAGCTCTGTTGAACAACAATACAAACTTTACTACATACGCGGAAGTTTTGCGACCTGCGACTTTGCGACACGCTTCATTGAATTCCTCGCAAAAACGAGAATGTACGGTCAGCAATGAAAGATAATTAGCATTGTTATATAACATAACATCATGCTTATAATCCCCGAAGGGCTAGACAGAGGTGTTCCTAGGGTACACCCAAATTTCGCCACTTTTAAGTCCAATGTAATAACACAAACTGGACACAAATCCAGATTCCAGGCTGCTACTGAGAAATACCTGATGAAAAAACCAATAACACTTTACCCGACCCGCGAATCGAACCCAGGACTTAATGCTGAGCAGTAGCGCTTGCGACCGCTAGACAAAATAAATAAATAAAAACTTTATTGTTCACGAGAGCATTACAGAATTCAAATAGCAACGAGGCAGTCCATTATTAATATTATACCATTAGCATTATTACTTTAACATTAACATGACATAATATATTTGGAGACGGTTGACGGGCAGTGACGGGGAGAATGGAAGAGAAAAATATAAGCTCTTACCCCATGGAATATGGGCAGGAAGAAGGACAATACAGTCTAATCTTTAGCTTCTCAGCACTTTATGTAATATTCAAGACTTTGTATTCTTATTTTTCATGTGATGTTCTGTTTATTTTAACAAATTTTTGAACATTATTGAGTTCAGACTCTATTTATAGTATACTAATAGGTATTATAAAGAGGTATTGTGAGTTTGTACGAGGAGTGATCAAAAAGTAGTGAGAACGACATACTCCTTGGTAAGAAAAAAAAAATACTGGCAGGCATAGCTCAGATACATATTTGTAATATTAATAAAGAAAAAAATCTTCGATTCTTTTTTGTTTTTTTCTGAATATAGTCATTTGACATTTGTTTGCTTCGTGTCGGAACGTGTTCTCGAAAATGGAGAAAAACGAAGTGCGAGCCGTTATTAAATACCTCTGTTTAAAAAAGTTAACGACGCAAGAGATTCATTGCGATTTGGAGGCAACATTAGGAGAGTCTGCTCCGACGTATTCCACTGTCGCAAGGTGGGCTTCTCAATTTCGAGTAGGGAGAACGAGCACGGAAGACGAACATCGTTGCGGCCGTCCATCGACGTCAGTCACCCAAGAAAATGTTGCGAAAGTCGAGAAAATTGTATTGAGCGATCGAAGAGTTACCATCCGATACTTAATTCAAGAAACGGGCATTTCATATGGAAGTATTCAATCCATATTGAAACAATCTTTGAATATGAGAAAAGTCTCCGCAAGATGGGTGCCGAGAATGTTAACCGACAGTCAGAAACAAAATCGACTTGACATTTCGAAGATATTGTTGGACAAGTTTCAAGAAGATTCTGAAAACTTTTTGTCTCGTTTCGTAACAATGGACGAAACATGCGTCCATCATTTTGATCCCGAGACAAAACAGCAATCTTCGCAATGGAAACGGCCATCATCACCGACCCCGAAGAAGTTTCGTGCCGTGGCATCGGCTGGCAAGGTTATGGCCTCAATATTTTGGGACTCAGAAGGGATATTGTTGATTGATTACCTGGAGCGAGGAAACACATTATGCAGCTTTAATTCCCAAGTTGAGGAATGCCATCAAAGAGAAAAGGAGAGGGAAACTTCGAAGGGGCGTGCTGTTTTACCACGACAACGCATCCACGCACAGGTCGGCAGTTGCGATGGCTGCCATTCAGCAAGCTGGCTTCGAATTGGTTGACCACCCCCCTTATTCACCAGATCTGGCGCCTAGCGATTTTCATCTGTTCCCCAAATTGAAAGAATACTTAAGGGGAAACAGGTACGAAGACGATAACGAGGTGATGGATGCCGTGGAGAGCTTTTTGCAGGACCAAGACAAAACTTTTTTTTTGAAAGGGATTGAAGCCTTGGAAAAGCGCTGGACTCGGTGTGTAGAGAGACTCAGATACTATGTAGAAAAATAAATTATTCATTCTATTCTATCTCATTCTCAATAAATCAGTCATTATATTCTATCTCATTCTCACTACTTTTTGATCCCTCCTCGTATGTAGAAGGTAAGCTTCGAATCCGTTTCCGAAAATTCTTCCCTCTCTCTCTTCCCTGGTACCTCATTAACAGTATAACTATTTATGTCTATTAACTCCTCCCAAATTACTTTAATTTAATTAATTTTATTGTTTTTTACATGCTTCCATGACATAATCCTTTCATTATTTTACATTAAGTATACAGGATGTTTGGTAGAACGTTGAACATACGAAAATGGTGGTTAGTTGGGGTCATCTGCTACCCACTTGGCCCAAATTATTTGACCTTGGCCCCACCGTTTTTTTTTTACTTTTTCTTAATTTTACAGAAAATTACCAGTTTTTTAACTTTAAATTCGAACATCTTTACTTGCGATGGGTAAAACAGGCAGGATGTTGTTTTGTATTAATGTCTAATAATAGCAGACTCTCATAAAATATTTGTTTGGTACAGATGTTAGTAGGAAAAAAAGTTTAGAGTCTTTAAAGGTACAAAAAGATGTAAAAAAATACTTAGAGCATAACTTTGACTTGCATTAAAAAACAAACTAAAAGCGATCGAGAACTTAGGATAACATCAAAATATCTCTGCTGTATGAGCTTTCTAACGGTATGTAATTTACATTTACTAAAACAAAAAGTCAGAACTTA
The DNA here is from genome assembly GCA_947568875.1 of Fissipunctia ypsillon. Classification (NCBI taxonomy): domain Eukaryota; kingdom Metazoa; phylum Arthropoda; class Insecta; order Lepidoptera; family Noctuidae; genus Fissipunctia; species Fissipunctia ypsillon. The sequence continues at coordinate 20,618,247 of OX387648.1, forward strand.
TTTGACAATTTTATCAAGTAGGAGGTTTTTGACGAAACAGAAAATTAAAATGTTTTGCGAAATTTAAAACTGTAAAGTTGTCAAAAAATGTAGCAATCAATTTAAATGAGAGGAGTACTTAAATTACCCATTCAAAGGGCCGTTTCTGTTACCAGTCACTGCACAGACTCCTTTGTTGCGAAATTTCTAGGAAAACTAAACCACTTACATTTTGTTACCTGGAGTCGGGAGCACTAAGCAGGTAAACATTTTGTCTCACTCGTGCGCAATCATAAGGCATGTTTTTTTCTCTTTCGCTCCCGGCGGGGCCCGCTGAAGAGGCCAAAACGATGATTTTGAATAATTTGAATCAGTCGAGACTTAACTGCCTCTGCGATCATTTGTGCCCGTCATTTCTGTTTTCGTTCCGAGTCGTTTTGTTAATTACTTGTTGTGTTATCTGTCTGTTAAGTTCCTTGTTACTGTACTGTTAAGTTTCTTGTTCCTGTGCGCTATTACGTTTTTCTTGGTGAAAAATGGCTACCTTTACCAGTGAAGAATACGCTGACATGTTGTTAGCGTATGGACGCGCCAACACTAATTGCATACTGATGTAGAAGATGTCAACTTTTTGCGGAGCATACTGTGGACGGACGAATCTAAGTTCGCTAAAGAAGGGATTATCAACTTGCATAATTTGCATCATTGGGCCCCTTAAGATCAAAACCCCCATACGAAGAGACGAAGAGGGTTCCAAAGAAGATTTTCAGTCAATGTCTGGGCCGGAGTGATTGGAAACAGGCTCATAGGGCCCCATTTTTTGCCCGAACATCTTAATGGGAGCAATTATTTAGAGTTTTTGATCAACGATCTACCACCATTGCTACAAGAAGCATTTGATGAAGACAGGCCTATCGTGTTCCAGCATGATGGCTGTCCAGCTCACTGGAGTCTGAGCGTACGCGAGCTACTAAACAATTGTTTCCCCAATTCGTGGATTGGCAGAGGCGGATCAATCCCATGGCCTCCGCGATCACCCGACCTCACTCCGCTCGACTTTTACGTGTGGGGAAGAGCCAAAGAACTTGTCTACTTCACGGAAGTAGAAACGCGTTAAGAATTAATCAACAGAATTAACGCTGCATTCCAAGTGATGAGGGGAGAGATGCTGCTGCGGACGACAACCGTTGAAATAAGACGCAGATGTCGCGCGTGCATTGAATATGGAGGGCGTCAATTTGAGCAATTACTTAATTGAATAAATTCATTTAAATGTAATTTAATTGTTTTATTACCCACTGACATTTAGATAGTAATTTAAGTACTCCTCTCATTTAAATTGATTGCTTCATTTTTTGACAACTTTACAGTTTTAAATTTCGCAAAACATTTTAATTTTCTGTTTCGTCAAAAACCTCCTACTTGATAAAATTGTCAAATAAGTCCTGACTTTTTGTTTTAGTAAATGTAAATTACATACCGTTAGAAAGCTCATACAGCAGAGATGTTTTGATGTAATCCTAAGTTCTCGATCGCTTTTAGTTTTTTTTTTTATGCAAGTCAAAGTTATGCTCTAAGTATTTTTTTACATCTTTTTGCACCTTTAAAGACTCTAAACTTTTTTTCCTACTAACATCTGTACCAAACAATAATTTTATGAGAGTCTGCTATTATTAGACATTAATACAAAACAATATCCTGCCTGTTTTACCCATCGCAAGTAAAGATATTCGAATTTAAAATTAAAAAACTGGTAATTTTCTGTAAAATTAAGAAAAAGTAAAAAAAAAAACGGTGGGGCCAAGGTCAAATAATTTGGGCCAAGTGGGTAGCAGATGACCCCAACTAACCACCATTTTCGTATGTTCAACGTTCTACCAAACACCCTATATAGACTTGTCTTATTGATTCTTTTATATTTTGTGAATGTGAGAACGTTGTAGGCTGTAGATTTGTAGACCATTTTCTATTTTGTTAAGTACCTGGTACTTGTTGACAGGCTTACACTGTCCTCCCATACTTAATAACACTGTAATTTGAAAACATTGTAAAAGCCAATTATTTTTAAAAGATTAACCGTGGAGTTTCTTACCGGTTCTTCTCCATAGGAAACGTCCAAGTGAAACCGTGCACCTAGCTTCTGACGTTTCATAAGTGCCCATGTAGGCTTATGTGAAATAAAATATTTTTAATTTTGTATTTCTTACACTGATACGCACGCTACGCTAGCTACGCTATTGGCGAGTACTCTAAGATATGTTTTCGCGAAGTCACGGGGAGAAGCTAGCGATTTATAAAACTGAAATTAACTGACTTTCGTTGCCGACTGTACGACACCAGTTATAAAGGAATAATTGTTTTATGCGATCGTACACTACCTGCACGACATATTTTACAATAATAAACCTGATTATAAATATTACAGACATTAAAATGATAATAATATATTAACATAACATCACGCCTTGTTTCCCCGAAGGTGTACCTATAGTAACACCCACATTTCGCCAGTTATGTTTAAGTCCCATGTAACAGGGGGTGAGTCTTGAACCAGGCACAAATCCAGACTCCGGGCATCCACTGAGAAATTCCAGATGGAAACTCAATAACACGATCAATAATCGATTATTAATTATTCCACAAATAAATGATTTACTAATGAACATTCATTGATATATTGATTGATAGATTGATCAACACGCGATAGAACTTGTTTAGTGGTTGAATTGCAACTACCAATTAGGTCTACATACCTACTTAAAACCTGAATTTGTGAATTACAAACTGAATTGCATAAAACTAAAACTCAATGTGCGCTTTTATAATTTCTAACGTGATGGTACTACCGTGGACGTCCACGTCCATAAAATGTATGGAAATACACTACTTGTCCAGCGCACAACGTCAACGGGACGTCAACGAGAAACGAGATTATTCGAACCGTACGTGACGTACCGTGACGAAGTATTCCCGTTTGAGCACCTATTTTTTGGGCACCAATGCATTGAGCACCGAAGGTATTAAATGGACTAGTGCTCTAGGTGCTCAAACGGGAATACTTCGCGGTGACGGCGTGCGGTCGACATTAGTACCTACTCTTCGTATTTTAAAGGATTTCTAATCAAATTTTTAATAATGGTTCTAGTACTACTAACAACCATGAACAACATAAGAAAATCCCTCGGTTGTCTGTTTTTTTTAATCGTAAAAAATCGTCAGCTTGCCCTAATTTTCACCCTTAGGCACGACACTGTGGACATGCGGCCATGGTAATGTATGTATCGCTACTTCGTCCACATGAGTAAAGAAACGGAACAGAGACAAAGCTTCTAAAGAGCGTGCAAGATTAATATCGATCTTGGTAGGGTTGGCGCGGGAGGATAAAATTAAATAAACAGAACGTTAATCAGCAGTAATAGTTCAATTTATAATCGTAATTATTTAATCAATAGGCCGGTAGGTATTACCTACGTATTTCAAATCATAAACACCTGGCATACTGGCCTTAATTGTAAAAAAAAAAATCTCAAATAGTCGTTAGTTTTGCTCTTGAACGCACCGTTTATGAGATAGTTATGTACCTATTCTGTGCCATTTACTAAGAAATCACTAAACCGTGTACGATCAATACCAAAACATTTTTGCACCACTGTGCACTGGGTTGAGTTTTCATTCGATGTTGAGGTATGAGTAGAGAGTATCTACCACATTAAAAATAATAAATTATAATCAAGCTCGGTTGTATGAAGCTTTGCCTCTGTTCCGTTTCTTTGCTCTCTTAATATATGTATGTCCATACAATTTACTAACATAATACGGATTTTCTTGTTAGTCATTGTGATTTAATGTACCTCTTTTATGTCCCGGCTTAACCGTTAAACATAACATTTATGAGTTAATTTTTCTCATTAAAAACGATGCATAAAATTATATCGTAAGCCTCATAGTTTTACGACCGACTGATATATAGAAATTGCCTCTGTTGCCCGTATAAGGCAGTGTATAAACTATAAGGTTCTTACCGTGGCCATGTCTTGTATGAAGCCTTTACGGCTGTCTGTGAAGCTGTAACCAGCGCCCACAGGGTTGTCGATGAAAAGCAGCGAATGATCCTTCGCCCATGATGATTTGCGCACTGAAATTTAAATTAATTGGTTTACTATTTAAATACTGATATACTTATATTATACATTCTTAAGCTTACACCTTTTCCCCAAACGGGTAGCCAGAAACTACAGAACGCCATCTGCTACGATCCTTACATATGTACTCTTTTTGTAGAGTTCATATGTCACAGTAAGATGGTTGTGGCCGTGATATAGATAAAGATTGTTTTACATTGATAAGTTTTATTATAGTACCTAAAAACGGAAAATAGTGGCCACTAAGCTCCGTTTCAAAGATTATAATAAAACAATTTAAAACTATTGTTTGTTATAATAGCTCGTGTTATAGTAGCTATTGTTTGTTATAATAGAGGAGCTCGTGGCTAAGTAATAACAGCCGCATGGGTTGATCCATCAGGTTAAGCTACGCTTGCCGGGGTTGGTCCGTGGATGGGTGACCATCTTTACATACCGACTCTCCGTGCCTCGGAAAGCACGTTAAGCCGTTGGTCCCGGCTGTCATTCGTGGATCTTTGACAGTCGTTACGGGTCGTCAGAAGCCCGAAAGTCTGACAACCAGTCTTACCAAGGGGTATCGTATTACCCAGTAACTGGGTTGTGGAGGTCAGATAGGCAGTCGCTCCATGTAAAATACTGGTATTCAGCTGCATCCGGTTAGGTTAGGTTAGGTGATTGAATCATCAGCGTGTAGGTATGGTAAATTTATCTACCTATGGTAAATTCTTTCTTATTAGATACAGCAACAGATATTGGTCTCCATCCTGTCTGTTTAAACATTAAACTATGTCCAATTGATTGATGTTTGGAGAATTCTAACATGCCATTATTTTGGCCATATTTACATATTATCTAATATACATGACTAATTAACTACACCGACTGCCTCATTGGTCTAGTGGTCGCAAGCGCTACTGCTGAGCATGAGCTCCTGGGTTCGAATCCCAGGTCGGGCAAATTGTTATTGGGTTTTTCCATTTGAAATTTCTCGGTAGCAGCTCGGAGTCTGGATTTGTGCTCGGTTGATGGCATTAGGCTCGCTGGCGAAATGTGGGTGTACTATAGGTGCACCTCTGTCTAACACTTCGGGGATTGCAGGCGTGGTGCCATGTTATGATATGTTAACTACACCGTAAAACAAGATGCTTTGTTTGCAAACCAATTGTGAGAATGACTCAAATGGACCAATATATTCGAGCCTTTTTAGGAAGAACATCGTAAGCGACAATTTGCACTTTTTACAGGAAAGGGTTTTTCTTTCCTAATTAACGATGTTTTCATTTACGATGATAATTTCTTACAACAATAGTCGTGTAAATTTAAAATAAAATTTAAGAGTAATCGCGACAAGATGTAAAACTGTCTAATTAAGAGATTACAAAGAAAAAATAGTTTTGTGATTTTTGGCGCTTACGATGATTTTCCTGAATAGTCTCGAACATATTATGTACATCTACATTTTGATTTTATATGTTTGCTTATTTCATTTCAACTGAATGTGCAACTTGAAGACTTTTGAGTCAATGAAACAAGCTCTTATCACAAGCATAAGTTTTGTGACATTTAAAACGTTGGTTACCAAATAAGTGTTTTTTGACGGTTGAAAATATTAAGATGGTCCTCTACCTGACGTGTTTGTTTTTTGTTGGTAAGGTCGCATAGATGCCTGTCTATACTTATCGACTTGCCAGAAGGCACAACAACGGTTCTGTCGTGATTATTCGGGAGTTCGGGACCTAGGTACCAGTGGGGAAGCCTTCATACAACCCGATTCCTATCGGCTTCCCTTCGGAACCACCACTCTTCTTAATGTCTACTATTGCCAAATAATGTACACCTCTGTGTGTAACTGTGTATCACATCACATTATACAGGATAATTTTAAAAGGAGTGCGGATATTTCAGGAGGTAATCAGGTGCATAAAACTGGACAACTTTCCCCAAGGAACATAGGTCGAAATCTTAAAATTGAAAATCGACTTTTCATACAAAGTGACTGGTCACGTGACTTATGTTTGTATGAGAAGTTGAATTTTATTTTTTAGATTTCGACCTATGTTCCTTGGGGAAAGTTGTCCACTTTTATGCACCTGATTACCTCCTGAAATATCCGCACTCCTTTTAAAATTATCCTGTATACAACGTGGCGCTACAATGGTGACATTAACTTAACACACGTATTCGTTATCCCAGTTTCGTTTTAAGAAGTAATTTTATTTCCATAAAACGTCATTATTTACTGATTTATTAAAAAAAAAAAAATATATAGAAATAAGCATTTTGGAGCATCCTGTACAAAAATAATCATAGTGCAGCGGTCATTTGCCAGGGTCACGGATCATAACATCGCGTCAAAGAAATTAAAACGAATAAGCAATACTTCTATCCTTTTGTCGGCGCGCGCGCTCTCCCTTCCACCCCCGCCGCACACCCGAATCCTTCTCTTTTCTTATCTAGTGCTAGCCGGACCCGTTACCTTGACACACATCTTTTCGCTCGTGCGCATAATGACGTCGTGTAATTGTTTTGTGAATGTTTCGCGAAAAAGACGCTTACTTATTGTTTTATTTATTTAGTTTTGTGTAATTAGAATAGTAAATAGATTATAGTACTGCGATAAAGACGCTTTGCTTTGTTTTCGTTAGTTTTCCGATCTACATAGTACCTACGTGTTTTGCGATTAAGGACGTTATTATTTGTGAATTTGTGATGGCAAATACACATCCGAATTACACGGCAGCTGAATATGCGGACATGATCCTAATTTACGGAGAATGCCAACAAAATGCCGCCCTTGCGATAAGGAAATATCGCGAAAGATACGGTCATTCAAGGCAATGCCCTTATAATCCTCGCACTATTGTAGGAGCTCTTCAGCGTATCCGTGAAAACCGACCAGTGAATCCTAGGTCTCAACGCCTTGATCGACCGCCTACACGACAAAACCCAATCCAGTTAACTGAAAATGTGCTACAATACTTTGAAGATCAACCCAAAACTAGCCTCCGCCAGAGCATGTTCGAGTCCATCACAAAACCGTCCATAGGATACTAAAGCGCGAAAAGTGGCACCCGTTCAAATTTAGAAAAGTTCATACATTGTTAACACGTGATAAACAAATAAGAGTGAATTATTGTCAGTGGTTACTGAGTAAAATTGAAGAAGACAGTGATTTTCTTTCCCAAATTTGTTGGACTGACGAAAGCACGTTTACCAGAAACGGCATGTGGAACCAGCACAATCTGCACCATTGGGCACCTAAAAACCAAAATCCGCGCGTTTGGCGGGAAACAGCCCATCAGTACCGATTTTCGGTAAATGTTTGGGCAGCTATTCACGGAGACAACATCATCGGACCAATATTCATTGATGGCCCGTTGACCGGAGTAAGGTTTGTTAACCTATTAAATGATACGGTGTCAGAATACACAGACAACCTTAGCATCCACCGATACCAAAACATGTGGTACCAATTAGATGGCGCGCCGGCTCATTCGGTATCAACTGCCGGCCGGGCAGTGGCTAAATAACACGTTTGGAGCACAATGGATTGGGAGATTTGGCCCTCGTAGGTGGCCAGCAAGATCGCCAGACCTCACGCCACTAGACTTTTTTTTCTGAGGGTGCATCAAAGACGATGTGTACGCGGAGAACGTGGACTCGGTGGAACAACTACGTCTTCGAATAATAAATGCGTTTGAGAAATTGAGAGGAATGGCTGTAAGTGACAATTTATTTTCAAATGTGCGGGAAAATATGAAACGCCGTTTGGCCCTTTGTATTCGTCAACAAGGTGGACTCATTGAAAATAAGAAAATTTAAAATAAAGACAATTAAATAAAAGTACCTAGTGATTAGTGATGATAGTGGTAATAACTCATAGTAATAAGAGAGCGTGATATGATAAGTGTTTGACTAAACAGCTCCGCTGTAGGTAGGTAGGTACTTTTGTGTCGGTCGGATTCTTTGATAGAATGCCGTCAAAGGATCGCAGGAGTACAAGGCGCGTTGCGCGGTTGCCAGCGCGCGAAGCGACGCGTTGCCGCTCTGAGTAAACGTAAACGAGTAACGTGCATCTAGGTACCTAAGTAATTTCATGAATGAATTTTTGCACAGAGTGATCCCAATTGTAGTCACTTTTTTATTATTTAGTTTGTTTGAAAAATTTTTTTGTTCAAATTACCAATTATTTTAACCTATCATAATTTATGTGGTTAATGGCCACTAGCCATACCCGTGTGTTAAATTAATGTCACCATTGTAGCGCCACGTTGTATATTTAATGCCATTTTAATACAGTCATCATTAAGATTAAAACTTACAAAAGTGCCTAAAATTTTTTCTTCGGCTTCCCTCTAATGATAATTGTAGCTGCGCCACTGCTAGGTACAGATATACAGTAGGTAGACTTTTATATTAGGTAGGTAGGTATTATAGATAAAGCTCTCAAGTATGACACGCTTGAACGGGTTTTGTTTTTTAGAGAGTCTATCAATCAACTCAGCCTATCGCAATCCACTGCTGGACATAGGCCTCGCCAAGGCTGCGCAATAACACCCTGTCCTCCGCCTTCCGCATCCAATCTGTCCCAGCCACCTTTTTAAGGTCGTTGGTCCATCTAGCTGGGGGCGAGAGTGGCTCTCTCTCAAATAAAGTAATCCAGTCAATTACAGTACATGTGTGTTAAAAGGCAATTTTTTGTATGTTTCTGGATTTCCAAGTGTCATCGAGTGCTTGTTTGAGCTAATTGCTCTTATCACTTATTTTTAGAATTAGTAATTCGCATAAATCTCGCATATCTATATTATTAGTGGCCTGTTGTCTGGCCACTAATATATGCCAGGCAACCAATGACCTCTTGTTACATTGATCAATCAGCTGAGCCCATCTCAACGTGGTATGCCGCTGCTGTCTGCAGCATTTCACACAGTATAATATTTCATAACAATACCTACTCCGTGATATTTAATCAAAACCGGTTAGCTACCGAAACATATATTTTATTCTTAAGTTTATCTGGCGATTGGAAACCGGTATAAATTCGAAATTCACCTTGAATAGTTGCCATGTGTACAATGTACTTACCTAGTAAGAATTGTGACAGGAAAGACGTTGGAATTCATCGAAAGTGACCGAGGAAGGAAACTGAGCCAAGAAATGATTTTATAGATTACCTAAAAGTAGGTCAGTACCTAAATTTAATCTATAATTTTAGTTTCTGAAACTGCACACTTCCAGTTTCAGAAACTGATGACAGTTTGATCACCAATTGTACCCGGAAGAATTGAAAACTTAAATAAACATATTACGGCGAACGGAGTCTTATGTCGCAGGAAAATTGAAAATGGCTTTTAAAATTTCCTGCTTTCATAAGGAAAACGTTGGCATATGCAGCTAGTTTGCAAGGTTAAATCAACCACATAAACAACGGATGCGGTGAGATGACCAAATATACTATGTACGACAAGACCGTGTCCGGCAAAATTAATAAAAAAATAATAATTAGGCGTGTGAAAATGATCATAATAGTGGTTCAGAATAGGGAACCTTACTGACAATTTATCCCGCTAAAGGGCGCACCTGCAACGCTTGGTAAACAAAACAACATGGCGTACGTCTTTGAAAGACTAGCTAACAAACAGGTTATAGTAATAAGGTTAAAGTTCGTAATAATTTTGAATTGTAGATAATTTTAGTAATAAATTCATTTTATGAAACCGTACAATATCGCATTAGGTAATGTAACCTGTAATGGTAGTTATAAGGGGAATAAATAAATAATGTAAACAGAAAAACAAACTTCATGTTTAGGCCTCCTTTTTCATCTATGGTTATAAAAAAAAATATCTATGGTTAGATGACTGTTAATGAGAAATCCGGTGTGCTTACAATCTACTGATATATTGTTTTAGTGATATCCGTTCGTCAGGAATACTCTATAATATATAGTAATAACGCATCAGTCAGTAAATCAGTGTTGTGCCATTGGGTAGTATGTGCAGGAACGAAGGTGTTCATAGTTCACTAAAAACGGATAACTTCGCAAGCAGTGGTAAATTGCTACGTTGCAAGTATTTTACAGTCACAAAACATTAAAGGTTGTGTTCTGATCATATTAGAGATGAAGATTATAAGAATGAAGGATATTTTACAGGTCAGAGTATTAACCTAATGTACAAACACAATATTTTTAGTGCTATTTACTTGAATGTGACGTTAAAAGTTTGTTGTAAAGTAATTCAATATCACAAAAACAAATATGTTTGAAATTCTTATAGTCATGTTTTTAACCTTTTGGTATTATTTTAAATTACATTTTATTTTTTACAATTATAGTAACAAGGATGAAATAAAGCTGAAATAATATTCAAAAACACCGAAAAATGTTGCCGCTCGCCTTTGACAGTTTGCTTTGTTTACTTCATGTCCATGTGGCACCATCTGCTGCCTCTCAGCTTTGCGTAATATTCCCTATTCGCTTGCTATGCTATGCTACTTGCATGCTTTATTATCAATACGGTGTCCAGACTCCTCCATTATCTGTAAACGCATGTCATCTTTGAGGCATTTTTCCAATACTTTTTGGCGACATCGTAGTTAAATGACGTTCATTTTAATTATATGTAACGTTTAAGTAATGTGTGGCTAGGATAACAACCACCCATAATACTTTAATATTGTAAAACAATAACTCATGGTTACCGTTATTTTTATCTTGAATTCAGGAATTCCCGCGTTGCAGTTCCTACGTAGTACGTACCATCGCAGACATTCACGATTTTAGATAATCAGACAAGTTAACAGACGTCGATACCGCGAGACTGGTCTATTTTAGTTACTTTCATAGCGTCATGTCTTACGGTATTTTGTTATGGGGACGGGCTGCAGATATTGATTCTATCTTTATTCTGCAAAAGAGGGCTGTCAGAGCCATCTATAACCTCCGCAGTCGCGAATCTCTAAGGGAACTGTTTAAAAAAAATAACATCATGACGGTACCTTGTCAATATATATATGAAAATATTATGTATGTTAGAAAAAATCTACATCTTTTTAGTAAGATAAGTGATCGGCATAATTTTAACACTAGAAATAGGAACAAATTAGATCAACCACGTTTCAGATTATCTAAGGTACACATTTCTTTTATGGGGTACTGTGTAAAATGTTATAATAAATTACCTCTCGATATTCTTCAACTAAATGAGAAGCAATTTAAAACATGCATTAAACGCACACTATGTAGACAAGCATATTATAGGTTGAATGATTATATCATAGATAAAAATGCTTGGCTAAATGCTAGGCCTGCTCCACAGCCACTTGGGCTTTGTTAATTTTTTTTTTGTTTGGAAGAAATGCGTCCCTTTTTTTCTGACATTATGTTATTACTATAGACTTATCTATAGATTTAGTGTTTACTAATCTTTTAATACAATCATTGCAAACTATAGTTTTGTATAAATTAGAAACATCTTTTCAATTTTGTAAATGTGAGTACCATGGAGCGGTTTTATGTTATGATGTAGGTATGTTGACTTGAAAGAGTATGGCAGTTGAGAGTATGTCATGCTCACTTAAATGTCTCGCTGATGGTGGCGCGTGTGTTGGATCATTCGGTTCCCTACAAAATGGTTGAGCTGGGTGGTGCTGATCCACGCGTCATGTTCGTGAACGGGCGCCGTCAGTGGAGACTGGTCATCTCTTAGCTGCCAGGGCTTATTTTTAATCTTATATTTTAAATTGTTTTAATTATCTATTTTTTACATTGTTTTCACATATAGAAGCAACAAGAACAATAACAATGTACCTACCCAGGATTTTGTAACAATTTTGATTTAAAAGAGTGTCCATGGAGTTTCTTTCCCATTCTTCTCCATAGAGATCTACGTTTTGGAATGGGCGACTAGCTTCAATTTTCTGACTAACTGACTGACTCTTTAACAATTCAAAAGTGCCTGTAATTGGTTTAATTGAAATAAATGCTTTGAGTTGAGTTGAGTTAGAACCGGATAAATAATCGTCTATTTTAGTGTTTTTTTTATTATTTCTCTTTTTGTTTACTTATGGCATTAATGATAGTGAATCTTCTAGACAGAGATTCTCTGTAGTGCGTATCGCACATCAGCCGCCCTGCATCACTGAGTGTTTTTATAACCTCCTGTGGAATGTTTTCGGTTTGTGACATAGCTACATTCAATGCTTTTCTGATTGCTGAGATACAGCTGGCCATTTGATTTTGCTTGTACTCACTGTATGATTTTTTTTAAATGTTGGAATCAGACAGTGCCGATTTTAACTCAGGATTTAGCATATATACAATTTTCAGCAGGTGTTGTTTACTGTTTTTGGAGATCGACTTTTTCCTCTTTAGTGAGACCGTTAATTAAGATGTGTTTCCATCGCATTGACAAATCCTTGTGTAAATTATCTCCAAACGACTTGTTTAGTGTAGGGTCTGAACCTAATAATTGCAAAACATCCGGGTTTAGTTCATCAGGATTTTCATCAGCCATTCCTTGGCCTTCTAATGGACCTCAGTTGTTAGGATATCATCTGCAAAGAAGTAAAATATAAGTACCTACCGTAAGTAGGTACTGTAATGGCCTGCCACGATACTATTAGGGCAGACCACTACTTCTGTGTATGTGGTCTCGACTCCGAGGTGTGTTGGTGGATATATGAATGAGACACACAGCAGCACTGCTATTACTATTTATAAGCTTATGGGAAAGCACGTTACACTGTCAACCGTAAAGCTAGTTACTACTCTTTGCGTAAAGCTAGCACAGCACTGACTCAATATAAAACAATTTGACTATATATCATAGTTAATTGTTAATTTAATATTATCATATTAAACCTATTCTACAGTGTGAGTCTTTATAATGTGCACATATCGAAATGAGGGAATCTATGCTTAATTTTATCGACGGAAAAAATGTTAAAAAAAATCTAAATATTTATTTATATTTTTTATGGATTTTTAAAAAAAATTGTTTGCTTTTGTGACCCCAGTGTATACAAAACTGTGTAACTTTTAAACTAAACGATTTATCACGATGAAACAAACTCCATAATGTTTGGAAGTAATTAGGTGTCGTCATAAAATAAAAATTATGGAAAAAAAATAGCCATAATCAAATATAAACATTTTTTTTGGCAAAAATCTGATTTTTTTTCATTAATTTTTACAAAAATTGTAAAATTTCTCAATAACATGCCCCCATCACCTTCTTTTTTTATAACTTTAAGTTATTCTTCATTGTATTAGGAACCTAACGGTAAAAATTGCATGTTTTTAACTCAACCCCAACATTTTTTATCAAATGTCAAAGAAAGGCCCAACGCATAGCTATGCACATTGTTTAGCAGGTAGATAAACTTTTTTTTGTTAACTTTGTTGTGAATGCGCGCGGGTCGTTTCAAAGATGGCACTCCGAACGCGGAATCGTATTGTTCTCATAAGGGTGGTTTGTTTGGGATGATAATTAATGCAAAAGAGTTCAATTGAAACCCATTTATTATTAAATACAAAATTTAATGCATCAGGTTCTCAAAATGTCCACCTCGTTGTTGTAAACACAAAGCCGCGCGAATTAGAATTTGGTGTGTCGCTCTCCTTATCATTTCGGGATCATTGCGAATATCATTCGCACAGTTTATTATGCGGTCACGCAAATCGGCCTCACTGTTGATGGGGGTACTGTAGACGCGTTGCTTCATGGTCCCCCATAGGAAATAATCAAGGGGCGTCAAATCGGGTGAACGCGCAGGCCACCCTACAGGTCCTTGCCGGCCGATCCATTTGTCATGATAATTTTCGTTTAAAAATCTTCTTACATTTGTAGCGTAATGGGCAGGACATCCGTCCATCTGAAGAAACATCCTTTGACGCACAGCCAGTGGGACATCTTCCAATAACTGAGGCATATCATCTCTCAATAGACTTAAAAATCTTTCACCAGTCAACGTTCTCGGCAATATGACTGGTCCAATCAACATGTTATCGATAAGACCAGCCCAAACATTTATCGAAAATCTTACTTGGAAAGTAGATGACCGTTTCAGTTTCGGGTTTTCACCTGCGCGGCACCATCTGTGTAAATTTCGACAGTTAGTAATACCGTCTCTAGTGAATGTCGCTTCGTCCATCCATAGTATTTTTCTTGGAAAGTTTGGGTTTGCTCTGGTTTTTCTTTGAATCCATGTGGACATCACACACCTTGGACGCCAGTCTACGTCTTCATGTAGATGTTGCACCCTTTGATAGTGATAATGATGCAATCCTTCTTTCTTTAAAATACGCCACACTGATTTTTGGGATATTCCGTGACGAAGAGCCAGTCGTCTAGTACTTATGGATGGATCAGCAAACAAATCACTTAATACTGCTTGTTCAGTAGCCGCATCAATAATTACTTGAGGTGGCTCGCGACGATCTCTACTTGATCCAAGTCCAGTGATCGACAACCTTCTGTGAACTTCCTGGAAGTTTCGGGCAGATGGCACTGGTTGCCTGTTAGGATACGCAGCTATGTAAGCCGCGCGCGCAGCTCTGGCACTTCCTTGTCCCACTCCATAATAAAAATGTATGTCGGCGATGTGTGCCGGGGAAAATTCACTTAAACGCGGCATCATGTAGCAGCGAACGAAAGTTATGAAAGTCCAGCGAACGAAAGTACCGAAACACATGTAGCAGCGGCGAATAATTCGGAGCGACTGCCAGTCTGACATCTGTCATAATTCAAGTTCCTTTGGCTGGCCCTACCTCCCCGACCTGCGCACATTCAAAAGAAAGTTTATCTACCTGCTAAACAATAGCTATGCGTTGGGCCTTTCTTTGACAGTTGATAAAAAATGTTGGGGTTGAGTTAAAAACATGCAATTTTTACCGTTAGGTTCCTAATACAATGAAGAATAACTTAAAGTTATAAAAAAAGAAGGTGATGGGGGCATGTTATTGAGAAATTTTACAATTTTTGTAAAAATTAATGAAAAAAAATCAGATTTTTGCCAAACAAAAATGTTTATTTTTAAATGTGGCTATTTTTTTTCCATATTTTTTATTTTATGACGACACCTAATTACTTCCAAACATTATAGAGTTTGTTTCATCGTGATAAATCGTTTAGTTTAAAAGTTACACAGTTTTGTATACACTGGGGTCACAAAAGCAAACAATTTTTTTTTAAAATCCATAAAAAATATAAATAAATATTTAGATTTTTTTTAACATTTTTTCCGTCGATAAAATTAAGCATAGATTCCCTCATTTCGATATGTGCACATTATAAAGACTCACACTGTATATTTCAACAAACCAGTGTTTGTCTTATCAGCCAATGCCACAATCCGAGGAGGATTCATGCTGAAGGCCGGCCCGATTAAAGCCTCTACAGTACTACTCGTATACCCACACGCTTTACGTCGAGATATTTAAGTTGGTGTCGTATTACCAGTAAAACGGTCATAGTATCCACACATGATAAACGTCGGGATATCACAATGAATACATTAATTTTATGACACTTAAATAACTAGGCATAAGGCATCCACACACGATACACCTCGGGATGTTATTATCACGATAAATGTATTGTATTTATGTGCCATCTCAAGGTGGTAGATGAGAACAATAATGTGTAGATATTTGTCTCATCACTTACCTTGTGGTTCTAGATCACTGGATAAATCGTGCTGTAGTAAATGCGAAGGAGTTAACGCTGGTTCACTTTCCGATGACGATAAAGAGTTTCTTCTTCGTTTTTTAACCAACCTTTTTTACTTTTTTGAGTAGTTTTTCGATACTGCCACTATTTTTCTTATCAGATCGCTTTCTTTTTCCCATAGTGTAACGCAATGAAGGTTATATTCGGACGAACGAATTTACGTGTGAGTCGGACAACACAAAATCGCGTAATGAGTCAAGGATTGTGACGGCGATGGCGGGTTGCACTCCAGTGGGGAAAAGTAGTCAATACTCTACCCTTTTTCTGATATACAGGATAATTTTAAAAGGAGTGCGGATATTTTAGGAGGTAATCAGGTGCAAAAAACTGGACAACTTTCCCCAAGGAACATAGGTCGAAATCTTAAAATTGAAAATCGACTTTTCATACAAAGTGACTGGTCACGTGACTTATGTTTGTATAAGAAGTTGAATTTTATTTTTTAGATTTCGACCTATGTTCCTTGGGGAAAGTTGTTCAGTTGTATGCACCTAATTACCTCCTAAAATATCCGCACTCCTTTTAAAATTATCCTATATATTTATATCAAAATAAATTCTTTAAGCTTTAAATAGCTTTAAAAGTGTGATTAGGACAGAATTAACTCGCGTGCTACATGTAAACTGTAATCATCTTCGGGAGAGATACAAAGTATAATATTACATAATTATAACAAAATGGAAAAAAAAAGCACAAAAAATATCAATTGTTGGGAATCGAACTTAGGTTTGCAAAGCAGTCGTCGAACCGCTAAGCTACTTGCTTTATTAAAAGTCGACTAAAATAGCCGTTCTTTAAAATATAATTTACCTTCATATTGAGTTCATTGCGGTAGTACTTACAATACTTATGCTAAAAACCATCAAAATCCGCTGACACTTTGTCTAACTGTCTAGGAGTGAAATTCGTAAATTATCTCTGGTAAAAAGTCAATTTTAGTACGTAAATAAGTTGTTTTTTTTTAAACTTGAGGAGTTTTACTCTTGAAAACTATGCGTTTGCTAGCTGGGACATTTTGTAAAAATGTCACACGCGGCACGCGGTCCATAAAGTACAGTAGAGCCGTCACAAGGATCAAAAAGCGATCAAAAATTATTCTTGCAATAGACCAGTCACTCAGTGAACGAAAAACATGGAAAATTTTTCGACTGACCAGATACAGGAAGTGGGAAAACTCATCCATCGCCAGTCGTCATACAAACCAATTAATTTTGCATAAAATAGAACTAGATAATGAGCCTCATTATCTGTAAGTAGGTAGTAGTTGGTCGACTTCTTATTCATTATTTTATCTAGGTAGGGAAAGTACGTACATAAACATAAATCTCCGTCATCCGTAGATAGGGCTACAGGAATATAACTATCTCATCATCTCATCATCTGCGCAGCCTTTTCAGTCGGCTTCCAGTCTAACCGGATGCAGCTGAATATCAGTATTTTACATGGAGCGACTGCCTATTTGACCTCCACAACTCAGTTACTGGGTAATACGATACCCCTTGGTAAGACTGGTTGTCAGACATTCGAGCTTCTGATTTTTTTCAAAACTTCTTTCAAAAATCATGTCTGAGTCCCAATAGAGAAAAAGAACCCGTCTGGCAGACAAGATACTAGGAAAAAATAATCTATCTCATGAATCTGTAATAAATACATACACATCCGACGTTTCAAACCCACATTATCTGCTCCTTCAACCGACGGATGCGTACGAAGTTATTAAAGTTACATCTGACCTTAAAGTTGAAAGTGCTCCAGGCCCTGACAAAATTTCAGTAAGCCGACGTACGCACGGACGCGAAAATATCGCGGCGGGGTTTTATCGTGCACTGGATTTTCAACTCTCGGTGTTAAGCCGAGCATTGAGAATCCAACATTCCAACGCGTGGAAAAAACGCACTGTTGAATTTTCAAGCGGTACCAAACATGCACCAGATAACTACAGATCTATATCACTACTAAGCTCTGTCTCTAAAATATTAGAGCAGATGGTTATCTCCAGTCTTATTTCTTTCATTGAGAAAAATCATCTCATCTCTGACAATCAATTTGGTTTCCGAAAGAATAGGTCGACCGAGCATGCTGCCACTCTCCTTGATAATTGCCTTGCCATCTTCCTTGATCTTGCAAAGGTATTTGACACGGTTTCAACTAGCCTACTCTTCAAGAAACTAGAGTGGATAGGAATAAGAGGAATTTGCCTTGAATGGTTTAAAAGCTATCTGACAAACCAGAAACTGTACACAAAAGTAAGCTCTTTCACTAGTGACAAACTCCTCATTAACTTCGGAGTTCCACAGGGCAGTGTACTTGGTCCCACGCTTTTCATTGTCTAAATTAATGACATACTAAACCTCTCTGTGAATAATGCTGACACTTTAACTTATGCAGATGATACAGTCGTCATATTCCACGGGAAAACGTAAGAACATGTACACTGTCTAGGAGAAAAGGGATTGTCACTAATCGCAAATAACCTCGACAGAAACCTCCTCACAATAAATGGCAGTAAAACAAAATAATATATTGTTCACTGCTCTTCTAGCATTTCTACTTTCCCTTGTGACTGTACTCCTCTTGAACGTACTACTTCCATTAAATACCTCGGTATTCTTATCAATGACCACCTAACATTTAAGCAATATATCAGCCTTTCTGGTAGGATAAAAAGTCATCCACAGACCACACCATGCATAGACTACGAGACTGTCTACCCACAGACACTACAACAAGTTTACCTAGCGCTATGCCAATCCATAATTCAGTACTGCATCAGCGTGCGGGGTAGTGCTGGAAAGACCTACTTGATTGAAGTAGAACGAGCACAGGGAGCGCTTCTTAAAGTAACTTTTAAGAAACCCTACCGGCTCTCTATTGACTTACTCTATCGTGAAACGAGAGTTCTCAGAGTCCGCCAGCTTTTCATTCTTTCTGCCTGCACCAAAACTCTCAAAACTATTAAAATCAGACCCCACTACACGTCAATCATAAGCAAAAGAAACTAGAGAATCCCAACACCTGACAACACCTCATTGCTAGCTAGACGCTCCCCAGCTTACTCTCTCATTAATACGTACAATAAAGTCTGCAAACTCTATGAAATTAAAAATACTACCTCATTATGTTGGAAAAAAAAATAATAAAGAAAATGTTGCAAAACTCTGGTTATGATGACTCGGAACAATTAATATTAATACTCTGACCTATCACTGAATCAAACGACGCAAATACGCACACACACACACACACACACACACACACACACTCACACACTCTACACACGGACACACCACACACACATTTCACATGCTCAAACATACCAGATATACCACAACACCTGAAATCACCTCTAGTCTCCATTCTGGAATTCGTACCTCGAGCCCCAAGATACAAACTGTCTAGTTTGGGGCTCACTGGTAAATAATATTTTGTAACCTAGCCACAGATAATATTTGAAGCTAACCATGTCGTCGGAACTTGGTATTAACTAAACCTGCTTAAAAAAGAAGTTTATTGTCCTCTCATATCTTATTTCAGCTCTACAGTATTTTGTTCAATCCTACAACCCCCTCTTCAATCTTAAAGAACGTTTCAAGTTCCTTCATGATACACATATCTGAGGTCATCGGAAAACTTGAGACTGGAGATGCCGATGCATTCCATCAGGTTTTATGACAAGTCTTTTACAGTTCAAGCAGTGCGGTTATGGAGTGCCTTGCCCGTGTGGATAAGGCGTGCTCAATCTTTGTCCACTTTTTAAATTCTAGTAAAAAACACTTCCTCTCTCCTTAAATCTCATCATTACATAAAGTTCCCTGCCCCTGTTTCATGTTTATTATATATATACAGTGTGAGTCTTTATAATCTGCACATATCGAAATGAGGGAATCTATGCTTAATTTTACCGACGGAAAAAATGTTAAAAAAAATCTAAATATTTATTAATATTTTTTATGGATTTTTAAAAAAAATTGTTTGCTTTTGTGACCCCAGTGTATACAAAACTGTGTAACTTTTAAACTAAACGATTTATCACGATGAAACAAACTCCATAATGTTTGGAAGTAATTAGGTGTCGTCATAAAATAAAAATTATGGAAAAAAAATAGCCATAATCAAATATAAACATTTTTTTTTGGCAAAAATCTGATTTTTTTTCATTAATTTTTACAAAAATTGTAAAATTTCTCAATAACATGCCCCCATCACCTTCTTTTTTTATAACTTTAAGTTATTCTTCATTGTATTAGGAACCTAACGGTAAAAATTGCATGTTTTTAACTCAACCGCAACATTTTTTATCAAATGTCAAAGAAAGGCCCAACGCATAGCTACGCACATTGTTTAGCAGGTAGATAAACTTTTTTTTGTTAACTTTGTTGTGAATGCGCGCGGGTCGTTTCAAAGATGGCACTCCGAACGCGGAATCGTATTGTTCTCATAAGGGTGGTTTGTTTGGGATGATAATTAATGCAAAAGAGTTCAATTGAAACCCATTTATTATTAAATACAAAATTTAATGCATCAGGTTCTCAAAATGTCCACCTCGTTGTTGTAAACACAAAGCCGCGCGAATTAGAATTTGGTGTGTCGCTCTCCTTATCATTTCGGGATCATTGCGAATATCATTCGCACAGTTTATTATGCGGTCACGCAAATCGGCCTCACTGTTGATGGGGGTACTGTAGACGCGTTGCTTCATGGTCCCCCATAGGAAATAATCAAGGGGCGTCAAATCGGGTGAACGCGCAGGCCACCCTACAGGTCCTTGCCGGCCGATCCATTTGTCATGATAATTTTCGTTTAAAAATCTTCTTACATTTGTAGCGTAATGGGCAGGACATCCGTCCATCTGAAGAAACATCCTTTGACGCACAGCCAGTGGGACATCTTCCAATAACTGAGGCATATCATCTCTCAATAGACTTAAAAATCTTTCACCAGTCAACGTTCTCGGCAATATGACTGGTCCAATCAACATGTTATCGATAAGACCAGCCCAAACATTTATCGAAAATCTTACTTGGAAAGTAGATGACCGTTTCAGTTTCGGGTTTTCACCTGCGCGGCACCATCTGTGTAAATTTCGACAGTTAGTAATACCGTCTCTAGTGAATGTCGCTTCGTCCATCCATAGTATTTTTCTTGGAAAGTTTGGGTTTGCTCTGGTTTTTCTTTGAATCCATGTGAACATCACACACCTTGGACGCCAGTCTACGTCTTCATGTAGATGTTGCACCCTTTGATAGTGATAAGGATGCAATCCTTCTTTCTTTAAAATACGCCACACTGATTTTTGGGATATTCCGTGACGAAGAGCCAGTCGTCTAGTACTTATGGATGGATCAGCAAACAAATCACTTAATACTGCTTGTTCAGTAGCCGCATCAATAATTACTTGAGGTGGCTCGCGACGATCTCTACTTGATCCAAGTCCAGTGATCGACAACCTTCTGTGAACTTCCTGGAAGTTTCGGGCAGATGGCACTGGTTGCCTGTTAGGATACGCAGCTATGTAAGCCGCGCGCGCAGCTCTGGCACTTCCTTGTCCCACTCCATAATAAAAATGTATGTCGGCGATGTGTGCCGGAGAAAATTCACTTAAACGCGGCATCATGTAGCAGCGAACGAAAGTTATGAAAGTCCAGCGAACGAAAGTACCGAAACACATGTAGCAGCGGCGAATAATTCGGAGCGACTGCCAGTCTGACATCTGTCATAATTCAAGTTCCTTTGGCTGGCCCTACCTCCCCGACCTGCGCACATTCAAAAGAAAGTTTATCTACCTGCTAAACAATAGCTATGCGTTGGGCCTTTCTTTGACAGTTGATAAAAAATGTTGGGGTTGAGTTAAAAACATGCAATTTTTACCGTTAGGTTCCTAATACAATGAAGAATAACTTAAAGTTATAAAAAAAGAAGGTGATGGGGGCATGTTATTGATAATTTTACAATTTTTGTAAAAATTAATGAAAAAAAATCAGATTTTTGCCAAACAAAAATGTTTATTTTTAAATGTGGCTATTTTTTTTTCCATAATTTTTATTTTATGACGACACCTAATTACTTCCAAACATTATAGAGTTTGTTTCATCGTGATAAATCGTTTAGTTTAAAAGTTACACAGTTTTGTATACACTGGGGTCACAAAAGCAAACAATTTTTTTTAAAAATCCATAAAAAATATAAATAAATATTTAGATTTTTTTTAACATTTTTTCCGTCGATAAAATTAAGCATAGATTCCCTCATTTCGATATGTGCACATTATAAAGACTCACACTGTATATTGTATATGTATATGTATGATATGTATCAATAAATTAATATTTTACATAACAACTTATACCTAATTAATTAATAAAATAACATAATGATATTCTAACTTAACTAAAACTATTCACAATCTAAAATATGGCGTATGATATGATATGTATGTATTTATTGTATATATAACTGGTGCACCACTGACTACCTACAGTATTGTCTCTCCTTCTCCTTTTAATCCATCCAAAGGTTGTCTGTAAAAGATCGCTTTTAGCGATAAGACCGCCCATTGTGTTATCCTATGCGTAAAATGTCTACATTTCTAACTGTAATTTTTATGGTGTACTATCGTACACCAAGAATATTCCATCTATCTATCGCATTGACCTGGACAATTAAACTTTTTTTACATTTTTTTTTCTATTCAAATTCCCACAGCTCCCACATGTGAGTAATGTAAATTAGTCTTTATTAGGCTTTACACATGGGCAAGGGCATTTTATCGAGGTTTCCCAATGGGGTTTCCTAATTCAGATAAAGAAGATTCTAACTCGAACAAGGTCATGAGGTGCATGCATGGTGAAGTGGCCAGACAAATTGAATACGATTTTTCACACTAATCTCAACAAAAGCTATTTGAAAATAAATTCTAGACTCGTTTGTCCAAAGGATCGCAAGCGCATCTGCCGGTCGAGGGGCCACCTTCCCAGGCGAGTTATAACGGCCGCTGATTGGGTTATTGTTTTAGGAAGTCACAGTTCCCATCCTGGGTTAAGATTCGTACCCTATCCAGTGGCCAGCTGTCGTCATTGGCAATTTATGGGCACAGTTTTTTGAGAAGTCTGAAGGAGGTCTGTGTCCCAGCAGTGGAAACGTTATAGGCTGATTATGCTAATTGCGAGACCACACGATTGTGGTGTTTCTGAGTTTTCCTCATTTTGTGTCTACTCATAATATTAGGCTTAGGTATCATTATGTTACGAGATTGTGAATCTTTGCTGGCATCAATGATTTTTTTTATTAAGTACGTAGTATCTACTGAATTAAACCTGTAAATGTTTGTATGTTTGGATGTTTGTTACTCAATCACGCATAACGACTGAACGGATTTCGATGAAATTTGGCACACAGGTAAACCATAACCCGGAATTAGGACATAGGATACTTTTTATCCCAGTAGTATAATACATTCCCGTGGCATAATTTCGGACCTCCACGCGGACGAAGCCGCGAGCAAAAGCTAGTGTTTATACACAGTTCTACTGAGTACCAACGTGCAACGGAAGGAAGCACTGCATTATTGATTTACTGCTTCTAGGCTGAGTCACGCATTATTTTTATAGGGTTACCTACCCAACACTAGAAACATACCTAATGACTATCAGACATCTAAGATTTATCTATTAAACCACGAAAAATAATGTCAATAAAAACCTGTTCCTAATACGAGTACTAGACTTGTCAAAATGTCAAGAAGATTAGTTGTTAATTAAATTGGATTTACCTACGTAGGTGATGATCTTCGATTTTATTAACGTGTCTATTTATCCATGTATTTATTCTATAAATTCAAAATCCGGTCAGGAATTCCTATTAATAATAATAATTTATCTGTACTTAACGTCTTTTCCGTGAATTATATAAATAAATTAATACGAATAAGTAAAATCACGTAGTAAATTAATTAAAAACACAAGTTATACTTACATTTTAGCTCGTTATTTGTGTATTCAAAAGGTCCTATTTCATCGAAAAGACCAGCGAGGCTAGTTGCTCCCGGACCTCCTTGCAGCCACAGTATCCATGGCGTATCAGGTCTATAGTTTTCCGCGGGAAAATACCAGAAGAAAAGGTTCGAGTTGAGCTTTTCATCGACTGTGAAGAAGCCGGAGTAACTTGTTCTGTTGAAGAATAGTTTAGGATCTACCAGGGAAAGATTCCTCGCTTGTTCAAGCAAATTTTTCTTTATTAGCCGCGTGAGTATTAAAGCTGGTGTCCTTGCAAAAGTTGATGATAAGCTGGAAAAAAAAATACGTAAATTACCTACCGATTTCACGTAACCTTTTAGGGCAACCAGATTTAAGAAAAACTAATGACATTGGAAACAACATTAATTTACACGTGTCTTCCTATATCCAATCATATTTTTATTTATTTATAAATATCGTAGATAATTTGAATATTTAGTATGGTCGTGACATTAAACAGGCTTTTGAAGGCCCTGAGTAGGGTCAACATCATTGTTCGATAGTAAACGTTTAATTACAAATGCACCTACTTCCTTAGCACGCATGGTGAAAACATAAATAAAGCGTGTCCTGAGTTACTAATACGTGGGTAAAATGTATGGACGGCAGCACATCAAGCTACTACAATCTGTCAAATTTCTTTAATATATTTTCAACTTTATTGCTATAGCATTAGGTTCAAGATTGATTGGGGAAATTTGACATTTTCGGGTAGCTTCTGCTGGCGTCTGTACTCACAGTAATTAAGTACAGTCGACATCAAAAGTGGGAAAGTATTGAGGCACAAAAGACAAAAAGTGTTCGCAAAATCTCGCCAAGATCGAGAACATAATACCTACTCTAAGGACTTTAATTAATAATCATTAGATTGATTGCAGATTGCAGGCCAATTCCCTATTAAAAAAAGCGTAATTTATTTCAAACAATTAAAATACCTATTGTATCTACGACAGTTCTAGAACTAGCAGGGTTATATTTAAAAAAAACCGGTCAAGTGCGTGTCAGGCCGCGCACAATGAAGGGTTCCGTAGTTGGGATGAGTTTACCCCAAGAACAAACTTAACATTGTAGTTGAGAAACATGTTCTCTCATACATTCCAATTGCAAATGTAAGTTGGTCGACTATTACTCGTAAAGCCTACTTAGCTGTGATAGTTTTCCTTTTAACTTCGTTGTATAAAGGGTGTAAGGGACAGCCCTCCGCAGACTGATGGGGTGAATTCAGTATATCATATTAAGATGACCGGTACATGAAATTTTCTCAGGAACGTTATGGGAATCCCATAAACCTGATTTGTTTTATTACCTCACACGCAATGTATCGTTACCGTGGCAAAACACGCGTAGCGAACGGCAGTGCAGCGAGCCTTCGGCCGCCGAGTATTTCAATATCCATTGCTGATTTTTTTTATTTTAGCTGTTTTATTTACATAAATGGAGTGCTGCGTACAGAGAATTAAAATTTACATTGAAATAAAGGAATAGTAACTGAAAATACGATACAAAAATAAAAATTTTCCTGCGAATATTTCCGGTGGAATATGATTTAAAATAAGGAGCTGAATGCACCCTGTTAGTTTGCGGAGGGCTGTTTACTACCGTTTACTACCGTGAATTTTTTCACATATCCAAAACTAACCCTTTAGCTTGCGGGGGGGGGGGGGGGCACTCAAACTCAAAGCATTTATTTCAATTAAACCAATTACAGGCACTTTTGAATTGTTAAAGAGTAGTCAGTTAGTCAGAAAATTGAAGCTAGTCGCCCATTCCAAAATGTAGATCTCTATGGCGAAGAATGGGCAAGAAACTCCATGGACACTCTTTTAAATCAAAATTATTACAAAATCCTGGGTACGTTGTTCTTGTTGCGTGAGAATATGTGAGAACAATGTAAAAAATTAAAAACAATTCAAAATATAAGATTAAAAATAAGCCCTGGCAGTTAAGAGATGACCAGTCTCCACTGACGACGACCGTTCACGAACATGACGCGTGGATCAGCACCATCCAGCTCAACCATTTTGTAGGGAACCGAATGATCCAACACACTTGACTCTAACAAAAATTAGCACTTTAAATCTTAATATTTCAGAAACGGATCCCTTAATCGAAAAATTGTTTTCACAAACCCACAATATTTTTGAAAGACCTTTCTAACATTACCCCACACTATGGAGTAGACGAGAAAAAACTTTACGTGTACAGGAAGTACCCTAAAAAAATTTTTTTCATGATTTTATTTTACCACTTTGTCAGCGTGATTAATATGTATATCCATGCCAAGTTATAGCTTTCTAGTACTAAGAGTCTCTGAGCTAAGCTGCGGACGGACGGATGGACGGACGGACGGACATGGCGAAACTATAAGGGTTCCTTGTTGACTACGGAACCCTAAAACTACCATCCCTTCATTTTCATTTCGTAGGTAATTATGATTATGCGCCAAATTTCACGGACTGCTAATTAATGAAATGGTTGCGAAAGATTAGAAAAATCGCAATGTGTAGCTAATGACTGACTACTAATGACTGACTGGTAGGTTACCCATAAACAATAAATATTTTCTTATCACTATGTTACAAAAAGCGCGGAAAACTAGTGTAAATACATATCTAGAATAGATCAATAATAGATCTAGACTTGCTCAGTGTGAGAATATCAACTATCTTTTATACCCCGATTGGCAACAACAATGAATCAATAAATTTAAATTATTTGCAAGTGCAACGACACCGAATGATTGTGCCTTACGAGATGTGTGCCACTATTGTACCTGAATCAAACTCTACAAACTTCTAAATAATATTGCAATCCTTTACAAAGCATGCATTCATAATAATCAGTTATAAAAAAAATTAATCACAGAAAATAAAAACTAAAATAAAAAGAACAAACAAGTCCTCTTACCTTGCTAGTAAAAATAATCCAATATACACTTTCATTTTGCACCACGAAAAAATTCGAGTTTATGTCAAAAACTTTTAATTGTACACCAATGTTATAGGTTAATTGGTTTGTATTTAAAGCGAACAGCGACCGCGCGCGTCTACCTCGAGTTCCCTAACCGGACTGACTCCAACTCGACCGACAAACGGCAACCAGAGAAATTGCACAACGTTGTCCGTTGTAAGTGACGTCATTAAATAATCTACATTGGGAACATTGATGTAATCGTCTAAAGTTACGACCTCAAGTGCATTGTCGTTTATCTCGCTGACTGCATGGACCTGGAAAAACCTGAAGTCTCATATATTTTTTGAGTTTTTAGAGCAGAATAAAATGGAGATAATTGGTCAACTATCATAATTATAGTAGTTTTGTGGTACCCTTATTGCGCGAGTCTGATTAGCACTTGGCCGGTTTTAAAATAGAGCAGACATTCGCACCAGGGTTCCGTTACCAACAAATTTTCTTTTTATTACCTACAAGCAGCGCTCCGCGGTTTCATCCGCATAATTCTCGAATAGTCTCAATCCCGTGGGAATATCGGGATAAAAGTATTTTATGTGTTAATCCAGGTTATAAACTATCTGTCATCCATATCCGTTAAGCCGTTTTTGCGTGATCGTATAATAATAATACAAAAAAATACACTCTTAATTATTGGTGGTTTTTATCTATTGCACTGGTAGTTTTAGTCAACCTCATTTTACATTCATAATTGTATTATACACAGCTATTACGGTCATACAATTTACGTTTAATAAGTCAAAAACAATTTTAGTCAATAATTCGGTCATTAACAAATTCATTAAATGATAATACGTTTTACATAAAAATAAAAATAAATTTAACATGTCAATTTTTAGTCGTTCTCATCTTACATTCATTAATAGACATAATTATTACGGTCATGCAATTGACATTAATTATGTCAAAAGAATAAGTTTAACATGTCAAGTTTTAGTCAACGTCATATGATATTCAATAATAGACATAATTACAAGTGAGAGTGATTGCCAAGTTCCGTCATTTAAACCCACGAAATTCTCTATGAGTGAGAAACAGAAAGAAAGTGGTTGACAGGCAAAGAAGTAGGCAAGTTCATTTTTAGGTCAATTTAGATAACTTTTAAATATTTTTTTACGAAGATTCTGATTTAAAGCCCGGAAAAGATGATAGTCGGAAGGTGCCAGATCAGGGCTATAAGGTGGGTGAGGTATCGTTGTCCAACCGAGCTTTTCTAGAAAGACTAAGAAAAAACAGAATTTCGTCCCAAGATAAGACTGTCACCAAAATGTAGTAGGTACATTGTCAATGTAATTATTAGATATCATCAGTTTATTTTTTGAAGATGGGGAAGTATAGATATTTTATATAATTATAAATATAATTTTGCATTATCAGAACGCAGTGTAAAATATTGATTTTGAACGCATTTGTAGTATTAACATTACTAAAGAAGTCCATACTTTAACTTAGATCTGAATCGATTTTATTTTTTAATCGAAATGAAACCCCGGGTAATGTAAACTGTTTAAAAGTAATGATTTTACATCTCAAAATCGATACTGCATAAATTGATCGATGACGTGGCCTTCCTCTATTTTTGACAAGTAATATAAACAAAAGAATGGTTGACATTAACAGTTTTCTGCGCAGACTGTGTTGTAGTTTCGGCGACGACTCTGTGGTCTGTGCGATTTTGTGTTATTTTCCTGAATTCCTGATATATTGCATTGCTTACGGACACCGACTGATTCTTCTACCCTATTTGACTTGGCTTTCGTATATTGGACTTGGAACTGCATCACGTTTTGGATCTTCTATCGGAAGTGGCAAAATGTCTTCCATTCTGGGTGTTAACTGTGGATTGTGTGTACAATCCACAGTAACACAAGAGTGGTATATTTTATTGCTGAAAGGATTTCTCCTCATAATGTACGTACGCTACGTATGTATAGCAGTCTTCTTGGAAACTCCTCTATTATCAGGGACAAATTCAACGTGTCCATGTCTATTATGGTACCTACTTATGAATGAAGATAATTCAACCTTAACGGATATGTAGAGTACGGGCCCTGCATTTGACATAATTTGTAACTTAATAAAAAAAACAGATGAAATACCTCTCAATTTAAAAGCCACAGATTAATAATATACCACCTAACCTCAAAAAATATATTTCTTAATTACTTGACTCTCCCATCTTTTAAAAATATTTTGAAGGCTGTACTTGTTACCATTTATTTAGACAAATGAAACAACGTATGTTTCATCAAGAGTCGTTTTGTTAAATTTTACTAGTCCAAGCATGTTAGGAGCGTGGCCATGATTCTTTACGGGTCACTTTCGCTACATGTGATCTTGGATTATCATGAAGTAATGATACTTCAAGATGTTTTGGCCGTTTTTCTCTAACAGCGTTCGCCATCTTCTGTAGTTGATTCACGTAGGCTACGGCATTGACAGTCTGATTGCTGTCCATTAACTCCCAAGACAACATTCCTCGCGAATCCCAGAAGACTGACAGAAGAAGTTAGTGATCATGCAAACTGCTTTTTGGCTGTGTTAGTGGCTGTTTATCAGCAGGCATCCAAAAGGCCTTTCGTGTGACGTTCTCATATAAGACCCAAGACTCGTCACTGGTGATAATCGACTCGAGAAAGCTCTTTCTTTGCGGGTGCAACAGCAGACTTTCACAAATGTTGACACGTATTGCACGTTGCGCATCAGTCAAAGCATGGGGCGTCCATCTTGACAACACTACGGTAGCCCATTCATTGCCTGCAGATGGCGATCTATAGTACTGTAGTGATATTTCAGAGTTTAATCTAAATTCTCTAAATCCCTGGTGCTGGAATCCGGGTGCAACTCAAGCTCGCGCCGCAACGCATCTTCGTCAAAAATGACAGTTCGACCAGTATGAGGAACATCTTTTAGACTTGTCTCCTTCGTTAAAGCGTTGAAACCAATTTCGTACTTTGCGACCAGCAGTAGTGTTTGGGCCAAAAACGGTGTTGATCTTATTTGCCATTTCCCTCGAACTAGTTCCCAATTTGTGTTCGTATAAGTAAATCGCTCGAAGATGTTGTTGATCCATTTTGTCAATTTTAACTAAATTCCAGTAAGGAGCTCGCGCTTATACTACATGTTTCTGGATGTACGACATTAAATGAAAACGAGCACAGTACTAATTCATTGAAACATTTTAAAACACGAAGATTAGTAGTTAAAAGAAAATTTAAAAATTGTAGTTTTCAAACAAAATAAATAGTAGAATCAACTGCATAAAAAGTAAACACGCTTTATCTACGCAAAGTCACTGACCAACGGTGCGGTGCGGGGTGCGGGGCGCGGCGGCGGCAATGTTTACCTATTATTACGGACTCAGATCTGCATCATGTTGAAAAATAAGAAAATGAAAAATAATTTTCTGTGGTTAAAGTATTCATTGGATTTGATTAATTTTTTTGTATACGGGCAAAGAACACGATTCTCTTTACGTGGTTTAAAGGAATGTCAATCCTCCTGTTACACGTGGTATACCCTATGTGAAAGATACGAGAACATTCTACTATGTACTAGATTTATTCTACAAAATTTCCGAGACAGCTGGAAATATTAAGGAAATTTAGAAGTGGAAAAAAAAATATGCAACAACCCATTAATTATTGCTAAAATATTTAATTGCTCCCGAGTTACCTTTTTAGTAGCAAATAGTTAGTCACCCTTTAAGTTGATAGTCGCCTGGAAAATAATTAGCCTTTATTATCTGTTATGTATGACGTTTCGTAGAACTAACTAACTTGATCGTCTAACTAACAAAAAAATAACAATCAATGTTAATCTTATTATAAATAGTTGACGAGTATCGATTGTACAGAAAAATTTGACACGGAAATATTAAAGGAGTCTATTTTTTTATACCTCTGTAAGTGAGAAAAGTCGATCCTGCACCTCTTTAAGAGGGGACGGGGCCTGCGAGGAATTTGAAAAATAGGTATTTGAAGAAACTATTGACGTCGCGCTGCACCCGAACAACCGAGTTATCAGTGTAATAAGGAGGAACAGCTGAAGCTCAGACCGATTACTCAGTATATCACAAAAATTTGGACAAGATCGACGTTTCGTATTCCCCTTTTCTCCTCGAAAACTGAGCCGATTTAATTATTTTATACATTAAAATTTTTAGAAAGGTTATGTCTAGGTCCCTATCATTTTCTTATATGTTAAAAATTTTCCAAAGAAAAATGGTGGCAAATTATTTGAACAAAAAAAGCTTGTTACATAAATTAAAAAAATTGTAAAATGTTCCTTACTAAGTTACTAATTCCTAAACATAGTGTAGAAAAGATATTTAAAAAAAACTCCGTGGTTAATAAATATTGAGTTTCATTCCTTGGTTTTTAAGCAGTAAATATGAATTTTAAAACAACTATTTTGGGTAATTACAGCAATGTTGCCGAGTGAATGCTTTTCGCGCTATATCTAGTAATTTCTCTGCTGTACAGTGCAATTATTTGTCTGAGAAGTACCTACTAGGTACCTCTGTACGTGAGCAAAGTCGCTTAAGTATCTTAATCGAGATGTCTTATCACCACCCGTAAAATACTTATCATTGAGGAGTTCCCGTGGCCATCTGTGATCTTCTTCGTCAGTTCCACTTCACCAAATGATACTTTCTGAATGCAAATGCTTGACTTGTTGATGAAAATAATAAAATCGCTACGTGTTTGCCTATAATATTTGAGGAGTTTCCTCAATTCCTCATGGATACTATCATCAGAACTGGATTTTGATAAAAATGGGAGCATTCTGGAAGTATGTCCTTTCAAATAAAAAAGAATTTTCCAAATCGGTTCATAAATGACGGAGTACTGAGGTAACAAACATTAAAAAAAGCACTACCGAAATGATAACCTCCTCCTTTTTTTGAAGTCGGTTAAAAATGGGGCATTTTTTGTAATTTTTAGAGGGTCATATTTTCTTTACTAATTAGTTGCTGAAAAAGGAAATGACAGGGACGTGTCTACAGCAGACCTTCATTTAGAGGCATTATTCAGGAAGATAAAAGAGGAATTAATATATTTGTTTGGAGAATCGCAGGCCCTGTTCCTCTTAAATGAAAAAGTTGGTTGAGTGAAAAACCTCCATAAGCGAGATAACATTTCGGTCTCTTGAACCCCGCTCATCCAGGTTTGACTATAGTAGAATTTGAAAAAGACGTTTTTAAAACAACCACCTGACTCGATTTCAAATATCAACATTATCCAACATTTCATAATTTGTTCAGATCATAATTAAAGGCCACTGATTACGACAAAAATTCTGAGTACCTACGTAAGTACTTAGTCAATTTAACTATAAGAATAGAATAGATTTTTTATTATTATTATTTGAGACAGGTTTGCTCTTGACTCTAGTCTAGGTCAGAGATGACAGAGACAAAGTCGACGATGGAGTGAGCTTACCCAGAAGATGCATATTCACTCTCACTTTGAAGAGATCGGGGTTGTATGAGTTCGGAAACACAGACGCAGGCAGACAGTTCCACTCCTTCGCTGTGCGCATCACAAAAGACATAGTAAATATTTAAATACATGGTAAACTAAATAAACAATTAGGTACTTTAAGGTCAAGTTGTGAGAACAAAAACAAAATACCCTCATAATAAACTTGATATAGCCTTTACGACAGTAATTAAAATGTAAAAGGTTAACGACATTACTAAGGCTTTATAATTATTAATATTCAAGAAGCTGAAGAAATGCCTATAGTATAAGTTCCACATTTTGCCAGTTATGTTCAAGATGTAAGGTAGGTAAAGGTAGGTAGGTAGGGGGCAAGTCTACTGCCATCAACCGCGCACCAATCTAGACTCCAGGCTGCTAATAAGAAATTCCTGATAGGATAACCCAATAACACTTTGCCCTTAATTGCCTGGGAATCGAACCATATGCTCAGCAGTAGCACTGGACGCAAGTGCTACTGCTGAGCATATGGTTCGATTACTCGACCGACGGGGCATGGTACTGGAAAAGAAAAAAGTCGGTTAAATGCGTGTCAGACCACGCACAATGTCCAAATGTAGTTGGGATGAATTTATCCCAAGAAGAAACTGAACATAGTATGTAGTTGAAAAACGTGTTTTCTCATACATTCCAACTGCAAATGTAAGTTGGCCGACTCGACAATTTGAAAAGCCTACTTAGGTGTGATACGAATACGAGTAGTTTTCCTTTTCACTTCGTTGTATACTACTGCCGTGTTTTTTTTCTTGCATATCCAAAAACAATCATTTAGCAGGCAGGGGAGGGAGGGACACTTGGCTCTAGCAAAAATTTGCAGGAACTTTATGGCTTAATATTCCTTTAAACGGATCTCTGAATCGAAAAATGGTTATCACACACCCGCAATATTTTTGAACAGCCTATCCAACGACACCCCACACCATGGTATAGACAAGAAAAAAAGCCATCCCCACTTTACCTGTGACCCTAAAAAAATTTTTTTTCAAGATTTTATTTTACCACTTTGTCGGCGTGATTAATATAACATAATACCCGTGCCAAATAACGGCTTTCTAGTACTAAGTCTCTGAGCTAAGCCGCGGACAGACAGACAGACGGACATGGCGAAACTAGAAGGGTTCCTTGTTGACTACGGAACCCTAAAAACGACTTGTAAGCACTTCCAAAACCTAAGTTTCTTCATTAGAATTATATACCTATATAAGTAGGTACTCTTGTACCCCGTAGAAGGTGTAGTCCTTGTATTACATTTATGGTGTAGTCAGTGGTGCATACTGTAGGCCACAGGGCAGTTTATGTTATAGGGTGGCATAAAGAGGGAGTGGGACTATTGATATTCAAAATACGTTTAGAATCAATGTTTAAATAGTAGTTTTTTTTAAACAGTATTTAATCATCAAATTAACCTTTTCAGAAATTGATAATTTAGTTCTCATGTCAAGCAGATTGTTGCGCTCAGAAAATCGGACAATGTGATTCCCACGAAGACTGTGTAGGTTTCTGACAAGCGATAGAAAGTTAAATTATTGTAGTTATACGCATTAACAATGTAAGGATAATTAACAATGCAATTTAATTTAAGATTTGGTTAAAGTATTTCTTAATTTTCAGTGACGTTTTAAAGTTGTTTCAATAATCGGACAAATGCAAGCCGTAGACTACCTATTTGCCGTGCCTCTGAAAGCACGTTAATCCGTTGGTCCCAACTGTCATTCGTAGATCATTGACAGTCGTTACTGGTAGTCAGAAGCTCAAAAATCTGACAACCAGTCTTAGGGGTATACTCAGGGTTATGGTGTTACTCAGTAACTGGATTGTGGAGGTCAGATAGGCAGTCGCTCCATGCAAAATACTGGTATTCAGCTGCATCCTGGAAGCCGACCCCACCATAATTGGGAAAAGGCTAGGCAGATTGATATTGATTGAAACTATAGGTGCGCAAAGTGTAAATTCAAATAACCTGTGTTGCTGACTGTACAGGAGATTGGGCAGTCAGCAACATAGGTTATTTGAACACACTAACGTCTGGTTAATTTAGATGTTAGTTAATGTCATGAAACTTTCTTTTTAATGTGATAGTTATCATCAAGTACTTATCAGTTACCATTATCACTATGGCAGTGATTCTAGTAAGTACCTAATAACTTTCCAGATTCCTCAATTTTTGTGATTTTATCTCATAATCCCACATCTAGTGCAAGTGTAACACTTTCAAAAATCTTGTATTTATCTAGAAATCAGAATCTATAAATATCTAGAATCTATATCTATAAGGTCAAATTTAATTACCTAGCGAAACTCGGCAGACGTTACGGGCATCGATATCTTAACATAATAAAACAAAAAGAAAATTGATTTGATGATTTTTTTTGGGATTGTTCGGGTGTTTTTTGACCGCAGTTGGTGTAGGTATTACTTGAAATATCAGTTCAAAATGCAAACTCAAACTCAAAGCATTTATTTGAATTAAACCATTTGGGCACAGGCACTTTTGAATTGGCAAGGGGTCGCTCAGTCAGAAATATGAAGATATTTGCCCATTCTAAAGTGTATTAGGGAGAAGAACGGGCATGAAACATCACAGACACTTTTAAATTATATTGTTACAAAAATATTAGATAAGTATGTACATCAATATGTTGAATTTATAATTATTATGTGAGAACGATTTAAAAAATTAAAAAATCAAAAAACCCGACTGCGAAAAAAGTGAACTTTAAAAAGATGGAAACAAGATAATATATAACTACTAAGTAGGTATATACAAACTCATCCTCTCAGGCATCTTAATATCAACAATAAAGACCTATATTGCCTCCCACTGCATGACATTGTCTATAGGTAGTACAAAAGTTATATATTATCTTGTTTCCATCTTTTTTAAAGTTCACTTTTCACGCAGTCGGGTTTTAATTTATTTTTACTTTTTTTTTAATTCTTTAGTTGTGTAAAACTTCTATCAGCGTCACGTTAGAATAGATAGAGGTAGGTAATATCTAAGTAAATGTTTTGTAAACAATGTTGACTTGTCAGTTAAACAAAACTGCAATATTTAAATATATATGACACTGTGGTCTGTGGTCTAGATTATAGGTGCATGTGGGAACTAAATATGTAGATCGGCACGTGTTGTCATTGTGCTTGCCTTGCTCACATGCCTTTGGCACAGATTAAAATTATATCTTAAGTAGTATAGTATATCTTTATTTGCATAAAATTTAAGACTTTAGCAGACATGACATGGTACTTTTACCCTGCGTTTTGACGACGACGCGACAACACACGCTCCCTTAGCATCGGCGATTGGAGATTTAGCGACTTCATCAATGCTGCATCTCGTTTTGGTGACGGCGCCTTGTTGTACAGGACCACAACCTCTTAAAGCAGTATTATTATATTCTTACTTGAGTGTGGGAAAGAGATGGAGCTAGACGTCCTGTAGCTTCATCTCTGGTGGCCCCCTGGAGTATGTTATCAAAATTGCTAGTTTTCCGAATGTTTTACAGATGCCAAAGTCACACAGTTTTTTCATTTTCATTATTTCATTTTCTCGTCTGCTAGGGCCAGTATAAATAGGTAGGCACCTGTCTAGAATATCTGACGAGTTACCTACCTACATGCAAGCGACGTTTCCGATTACTCAGTGAATCGCATGCCGACTATGCTATCTATTAATAACATAACATAACAACACGCCTTGTTTCCCCGAAGGGTTAGGCAGAGATGTACCTATAGTACACCCACATTTCGCCAGTTGTGTTTGAGTCCCATGTAATAGGGGGCGAGCCTATTGCCACTATCTATTTATTTTGTGGTAAATAAAAGACGCATGTAGGCAGTAGGTAACAGTGAGAACCTGTCTGTCGCTATTTTATTGAAAAATATAAAACATTGTAAAAGTGACACAATCGCGTTCGTTCAATCAGATTTATTACTAGAATAAGGAAAGAAAGAAAAATATCTTACTGGGTTCGTATCCACTTCTACCTTTAAACATTTGAACAGAAACGAAGATCGTGGTGGTTCGTGGTTATAATTGTTATTGGATATAATTGACATTATTGATAGTATTTGCATATTTATGTGATGGTAAAATATGGAGAACTTTATTATAAGGAAAAATATTCTATGTATCGTTTACCCGTTTGACTATAAATGCATAAATGATGATGATGATGAATGTTTTTTTGGATGTACTAATAAATTAGGAATTATAATTAGAATATTTGTACGCCTTTAACGGCAAGACATAGCGTTATTTTTTATTTTTATCGACATCTGCATCTTTTTGCTTATCTATGTTCTACAAATAAAATATTTGAATTTGAATCAGGGCCGACGAGAAGATTAGTTGTAGCTTATGATATAGCTTCAATAATATTCAATTACCTATACAACATGTCGCGGAATTAACGCACCATCTCTTAATTAAGGGGACATATAGCATCACACCTGAAATCGCGAAAAAAAATCAGATGTTCCATACATTTATATGTTCGCATAACTCGTCAAAATGTAGGAAACAGCCGTTTTTTTCGCGATTGCAGGTTTGGTACCATAGTAAAAGTTTTTCATAATGATGAGTACAATGACCCATTAAGATGTTGTGTATTACTTCCGGGACATATTGTATAATATATGTATAGTGGCTTTCTGTGGCGAACCGGCTTGTTTTTAAGTGTCTCACTTTATAAGCGCAGAAAGATATGTCATTCTTTTTCATTAGGATATCACGCCCTACTCTAAAATCCAGCAAAATATGAACCATATTGGGTATCACAAAAACAAGCAACATAACAGATAAAATTATTTATTTAACTTAATCAGAGGTAGATCATAGAGTTATTACGTATAAAGTCCTGTATGAAGGATCCTTCAAGCAGGCCAAATCTTCGGCTGAGTGGCTGGTCATGGGTCCAGCGAGCGACTAGGTTCTGTGTGGGCGCCGGTTTGTCCAGAGGCACCATGTGGCCTGCTCCACGGATCACCACTTCTGTTAGACGACCACCGGTCTTGTGGTACCTGGGTGAAAAGGTTTTATTTTTTATTTAATTGTTTATTTATTTGGGAAAATAAACGGTTACACATTCCAGTATTTCACAAAATTTTAACTACAGAGTTTGAATAAATGTATGTGTAATATTATATCATAAAAAGTAGTTATAAAACTAATGCGATGTGCGCTTACAATTTGATAGGTACAATTAATAAAATTAAGGTGTTAATGAAAAACTAAACATGTATACAAATAAAAAAGAAACACAAAAAATGATTACAATACAATCTAAAAGTTAAAACGAGTTACAAGTAAGATTAGGCTTTGGTTTATAAAGTAGTCGAGGCGTTGAGCTCCTTAAGTTCTGAGTTGAGCTACACGATTACAGACAAATGCGTGTACTGACCGGACAGGTCTTTCCTCAAAAGACCATCTCAGACATTAACCTGCATGGTCCTCATATGACCTGACCAAGATTATGTCTGGACCTTAAAAGAGACCGAGTCCTCTGAGTTTGTTGTTTTAAAAACATAATTTAATTTTGACGTGTAAAAGTGCTTTTTAGAACCAATTTACAGAAATAAATATCATATATTTATGATTTAAAAAATAACCAGACTGATTTCCGAATTCACGGCAGTCAATAGTAATAGATTCGATAGCACAGTCTTTGGGAAATCGAAGGCCTTTTAGCCTACGGTACATAAAATATTAAAATTTATTCTCGTACCAAGTCCCGTTGCAAACCAGGGCCTCACCTGGCTTTGCAAACCCCACCAGCTGTTTTAAAGCTGGTAGCCATACAAAGAGAAAAACAGTTTTTTTTATTGTTAAACTCACAAAAGTAGAGTGAAACTTTACACTTAACTTAGCCCCCCATTAACAACACATGAAAAGTGGCACAAAATCGTTTTCGTGTGACGATAACAAACTGAAAGTCTGTGACTGAGCCGACTTAGAACAATGTAGAGTCCGCCAGTCCATGATGGTTTGTTTAAGCTTATAATTGTCCATAATTCATTTTCATGAGACTAATATTATTAAGACGTGACGTCATAAAATCTGCAGATATAAATCTAAATTATGTAATCACAAAGTCACAAGGTAACACGTGCTTTACTCACACAGTTCTTATTTTTTTAAATTGACAATTATTAATAGTTTTTGTGGAATTTGCTGTTTTTCCTTTTTGCATAGTTTCTAATTAATAGAATGTCATTAGGCTAATTGAAAATATAGTTCCATTATCAACCAAGGTCTTAGTTAGGTTGATTTTTGTACAAATAAGGTCGTGATAATCGATCGACACTTTGAACTTTTCAATGACCGATTCATATGGGCATATAACCTATCTCATCATCATCACATTTTTTTCTTCCATTCTCCCTGGTCAGCCATCACTCTACCATTCACAACATTTGGAACGCAGTTCTATAGCGCGGCTTGCGGTAAGAGTTGCCTGGTAGAAATCGTAACTAACGAAAAAGATACAAGTTATGTTTACCATGTTATTTTAAGACCATAGACAGACCATAGGCTCCATGCGATTTTCTTCTTTCAAATTCTCTCTATCGAGAGAGAGAAAGTGTGAATTTGATCAAAATGAAAATAAAAGATGGCGGCTGCGAAAATTTTCATTTTTTTTTTTTCATCATGGGTGTCGTTTTCATGGTTTTCGAGGGTGT
The DNA here is from genome assembly GCA_947568875.1 of Fissipunctia ypsillon. Lineage (NCBI taxonomy): Eukaryota > Metazoa > Arthropoda > Insecta > Lepidoptera > Noctuidae > Fissipunctia > Fissipunctia ypsillon. The sequence goes on from OX387648.1 coordinate 20,657,249, forward strand.
TAAAGCTGATAGTGACGTTAAAATACAAATCCAAGATGGCAGCTGCGAAAATTTTCAAATTTTCGTCATGGGTGTCGTTTTCATAGTTTTCGAGAGTGCTAAATAGTCAATAGTGTCAAAATATAAATCCAAAATGGCGGCAGCGAAAATTTTGTTGTTTGTTTTAAATCATACGTAAGAAGGAACTTCGTTCCTGTCGGGGGTCCCCTGACCGCACACGTTTTTTTTTTCTTTCATACTATCCTTCACACAAGCCATCCATATTTTCTTTGGTCTTCTTTTCTCTCTCCATCCATCAATATTTATACTCACTACTCTTTTAGTGCGTTTCATCCATCCTCATCTCATTTCTGGTAGAACCAAGACAACGAAAACTGTTAAATATGTAAGAAAGACATACGCGCGTTTTTTTCTGAGGACAAAGATTACTTACCCAGCGAGCTTGTTGTTGAAAATGTAGGGGAAACGGGTAGCGTTGACGAACTCCTGCGAGGCGTTCCAGTTCCACGTACGATAGTTCTCCGATGTGAACACGCACGGCAGCATCTGGTCCAGTTGACCGCTAGAAGGAAAGGTTAACAGAAAAAAAATTATGTGTAGGTACATAAAAATGACAAATATTATTCGCCCTATCTCCATCTCGAGAATTTACGATGTAGGGGTACGCCTCACGTACACCTAATCCGTCATCGGCGTAGGTTCACGTCGTCGGCTGATCAAACCGCGCATACTTTTTCCGATGACGGGTTAGGTGTACGCGAGCAATTAAGTAGGTAGGTAATACTATTTCAATTCAACTACAGGAAAACTAAATCTGAAAGGCTACTGTTAACCTTGCGGTGCAGTACGCCAAACAAAAACGTATGAACAATACGTCTGGTATGTGATACATATCATAAATCACTTCCTGGACTAGAGGTCAAATGACAGTTAACAAAAAGCAATGTTTGTGAAACATTTAAATGTCATCGCCAGTCTGGAATAAATCACCTGTCTATATCTAGGTGATTTTTTATCAAACGAAACAATACGTGGCCGTTTCTTAATACTAATGCTTATATTGTTTTTGAGATTAGCGAGTTAAAAAATAAAACAAAATTGAATTATGTTTATTTTTGAACGGTCTAATCTCTGAAACTACCCGTCGGGTTTATTTAACATGACGCAATTGCCCTTAGGAGCTGAGCAAAAAGAAAAAATCAGAAAAAACGCTAAGCGAAAACGAAGTGATAGCGCGGACGGGCGATGCGATGCGACGCGGTGGGTCGGGGGCCGAGGGAGTTTGATGAAAATGTGGCTGTTATTTTAGTATATTGTTTATTTTACGACTTTCACGCGAACGAAGTCGCGGGCAGAAGCTAGTATGATAATGACACATATTGAGATTTTGAAAAAGTTTTGCTTTGTTGGCATAAATTATTTCTCAGAAAAATAATTCTCGATTTTGACGTACCAAAGTGCCTAAGTGCCTATTTGAAATACACGATTTGACTTTGACTTTGACGTTAGGTATTCAGAATTAATTAATTGATATTCTCCATATTCTCACATTATTTCAGCGTTGTTAGAATTTACATTTTCTTTCCTTAAGTTACTGGCGACTTTTTTAGAAGATCTCAAGATTCTATTGCACAAGACTGTATGCATGTGGTGTAAGCGACAACCTATTATAATAATATGTAAATATGTGAATGTTGATACAGCTGCAAGTTGCTTGATACTTTACATCTTACTGTGGTGCTATTCTGTAAAGATCCCACCGTGAAAATTTAGGTGAAGTGAGCGTGATGTGAACTGTCATCCCACCTTACTCTACTAGGGATTGACAGCTCACTTTAAACTCACTTCACCTAAGTGTTCACGGTGTGATGTTTACAGAATAGATCAGCTGGTGTCATTTGAGAACAATTAATGGTTTTAATTAAGTATTATTGCATTTCATTGAACCTATGGGTCGAATACTCGGAAGTTTGTAGAATTTTAACGTAGGTAATGGATAACATAAAAATATGAGATAATATTGTGTTTTGTTAATTTACAAGGAGCTTTATTATATCAGTATAAAATGTCCTGTTATCTACAGCAACATTGAACGTCTACCACAGTGGGTGCTTTCAACTCAAAAAAACCGGTAAAGTGCGTGTCGGATCAGGCACAATGAAGGGTTCCGTAGTTGAAAAGAATTTATCACAAAAACAAATTTAACATTGCAGTTGAAAAACATGTTCTCCCATATATTGATATACGTCACGGTCACTTCTCCAACAGGAAATTTAAGTTTGTAATCGCATTTTTTTTTTGTATGTGATATAACTACAAATTAACGATTTTCGGACTTTTTTCTTGACTTGTGCTGTGAGACCTTGTTTCTTGCAAATTTCATAATTCTAGGTCAACTGGAAGTAGGTACCCTATAGGTTTTGATTTATTTGCGAGTATTAAAATATGTCGCATAAATGGCCGTATTTTTTATTGCGTTGACTAAGAAGCCTGATTTTTTTTAGAGCTCTAAGTGACCATAGACTTAGGTACGTATTCGATATTAATTTCACTTGATACCTTCAAGCATTCCTGAGAAAAAGGGTCTTGCCTGACAGACAGACAGACCGACTGACAAGCAGGCGGACAACGCAGTGATCCTATAAGGGCTCCGTTTTTTAATTTTGATGTACAGAACCCTAAAAATAAGATCAAGGGCAAAATTTCGTCAAAATCCGTCCAGCCGTTTACGTGTAATGAGCATTCGAACAAACTTTCACATTTGTATATGTATGTACCATCGCGAACAAATGCGGAGAACCACTTTTCGATCTTATTACTACGGTAATAAGAATAACAAACAAAAAAAACGCTTACCAATACGCCAACACTTTATAATGCTCCAACAGTCTTTCAAACATTGGCTTCGTAGTGCTCAAGAAGTCAGGAGCCAGTTGCACATTAACGGTCATATTGACCCAACCGAACTTTATGTCCCCGACGTGGATAGCCCTCTTGATTTCCGAAGTCTTCAGGAAGTTAACGTACTTGCCCACCGGAAGATCGTCTTTGAGGAAGTTGTAGGCATGCCTTTGGTGGGAGATGAAGAGAAGAACTGTGACTAGGCTGTTCCATTTCTGTGGATTTAAATTTCAAGATGTAAACTTTGATTCTGGCATATAGCGCAATCGTCAAGACGTCATACGTAGGTAGTCGTGGTCAGAGGTATTTACCAACATTGACAGATCGAGCAATCAGTTAGAGTAATGACTAACCACCAATTAACATCTGATTTAAATTATCATGCCTTTTAGAACAACGAAAAAGATTTTGCAGAAATCCAGGAGTTTATAATCTAAAACCACGTACACGAAGTAAGCTAGCGTTATGTTATGATCAATGGTCAAAGCTCCGGCTTCGATGCTCCATCCCTCTATGTCCCAAAAGAGGCCCTTCGGTACCTTGCAGTGAGTCAAAGACAGTCAAGTATCGTCACTTTGACTATTGATACTTCCAAGCGTTGATACGTTGCTGGATGATTCCAGTTAGAAACAGGTCCATGTAAAAATTGGAGGGAGGACTTACGTTCTTAGCCTCAATGCTCCTGTTAGCCTTGATTTCCTGCTGGAACGAGTCAATCAGCGGCTTCACGGTCTCAATCTGCTCCTTTTCCAATAGACCGAAGTAGTAGAACGGCCAGGCGATGTGCGATATCATTTCTGGGTCCACGTATGCGTTGCCAATTATCAGACCCTGGATAAATAATAATATAACACATAACATAACATCTGTGAATAACCCATTTCTTTATGTAAGCACCTTTTTATTATAAAGTGAAAGTCCGTATAAAGTTTATACGGACATTCAGGAACACCTCCAAAAAAATTAAATCAAGATTCTTGTTTACCTCTAGGTTTATATCAAAACCAGGTTTCTCCCTCCTCTTGTGTATCTCCATCGCCATTGCCGGCACATACTTGCCGGCGTACGACTCGCCTGCCAAGTACAGCGGGGCTGTTCTCAGCTCGGGAAAAATTTGCAGGAACTGCTTCAGAGCTATGTAGAGGTGACTGGCGTACTGGAAGCAAAATATTTGTAAAAATTTAACACGTATTAATTTGTCGAAAGGCCTTTTGATCTTTTAGGGCGAAAAAATTAAAACGTATGGTTAAAATGCTTCAAAAACCTAACTGTTAAGGCCTAAACTGGCGAACGAATGTCAGGAGTTTATTTATTTATTTATTTATTTAATACTTCATGCACAGAAAAGTACAGAGGCGGACTTAATGCCATAGGCATTTTCTACCAGTCAACCTTTGGGTGATGCAGAGACAAACAGTGGTAGGTGCAGTTATGAGAAATTGTGGAATACATATTTATTTAAATATAAAGATACACATATACCTATTACAAACTATAAATATAATAATATATACCTAATTATATATAAATAAGCGCAAATAAATATATACATAAATACACGAATATACTAAAACAAATAAGACAAACAATGGGAAAACGTTAACGTTGTGATGATACTGCCAGCTTCTTACGAATGTGCTCGCGAACTTTTATTTTAAAGGATAATCGGTTGGTAACCATCCTGATTTCCAGGGGGAGCGCATTCCACAGAGAGATATTAATAAAGTCTGTGCGATGAGAGGGACATTGAAGAAGGCGATTATTTGATGAACGTAGATTTTTATTGTGGTTGGCACAAATGTACTGAAAGTGGGGGGCAAAATAACTAGGGGAAGTGAAGTCAAGAAATGAAAACAAGGTGGTCAGCGCCCTTTGCTCTCTGCGCTGGCGTATAGGCAACCACTTAAGAAGCGACCGATGCGCAGAGACATGATCATATTTACGCAGATTGAAAACGAATCGAATGCAGTAATTGAGAAGACGGTCAAGTTTGTCGAGGAGATCTGCATTCAGGTCATAGTAGCACACATCACCATAATCGATGATAGGGAAAATTAAGGACTGCACAAGCATTGTCTTCGTTCTCGCTGGTAATAAATTTTTCAGTCGGTACAGAGCCCGCAATGTTCCAGTAACCCTCTGGCTGACCCTAGCGACTTGGATACGCCAGTTCAGGGTACTATCAATGTGCAAGCCTAGGTCCTTCACGTCATTGCTAAATGGAACGATTGTACCATTGAAGAGAACTGGTGGCAAGGTTGTACTATCCACCTTACTCATACTCCGAGAACTACCGATGATGATTGCCTGACACTTATTAGGGTTTACTGCAACACCAAATCTATCAGACCAGGTTTTTATGGCTATCAAGTCTCTATTTAATTTGTCGATAGCTTCAGGTATTTCATCAACCTTCCCTTGACAGTACAACTGCAAGTCATCAGCATACAGATGATACGCACACTGAAGTTCAGAAGTTATAAGATTAATAAATATAGAAAACAGAAGAGGAGAAAGAATACCGCCTTGAGGAACGCCCGTTACCAAATCACACCAGCATGATGAAGAATCCCCAACCTGGACGGACTGCTGACGTTCCTGAAGGTAAGAGGAGAACCATCCCAGTGTCTCGGGAGAGACCAAAACATAGGACAGAATGGCTAGCAGGATATCGTGACTGACGGTATTAAAGGCATTCGAGAAATCGACCAACACTAGTGCAGTAACTTTGGTGTCTTCCAGTCCTCCCCTTATATCGCCAGTCACTTTAAGGAGGGCGGAAACGGTGCTGTGCCCGGGCCTGAACCCAGACTGAAGAGGGCTAATGAGTGAATTAAGATGTATAAAAGTGGAGAATTGTTTGTGGACGCAGGCCTCGAGCACCTTGGATAGGAAGGGAAGGATAGAAATGGGGCGGAAGTCGCTAGGAAGAGAGGGATTAGGAACCTTAGGTAGCGGACGAACATAGGCCTTGCGCCACAGGGAAGGGAATACTCCGGTGTATAGGGAAAAATTTACAATGTGGGTAATCGCGGGTAGGAGATGATCCAGTATAGTTATGATCATACCACGGGTAATATTATCACATCCTACCGCTTTTGATTTAATGGATAGGATGATATTTTTGATCTCTCCCGGTTCAACTGGAACGAATCTGAAAGGATTAATATGAGGACGCGTTAGACCAGAAATTAGAGACAAAGTTTGTTGCTTGACTAGACGATCCATGGATGGAACAGTGGAGAAATGACGGTTGAGATCGTTCAAGTCAATTGAATTAGGAAGATCTAAATGTCGCGGTTTACCGATACCAAGAGTTCCAAGAAATTTCCAAGTATCGGCAGAAGAAGAAGAATTGATAGTATCTAGAATGTGGCGGCGTTTAGCATTGCGTATCATCTGATTACATCTATTCCTAGCAGCCTTGTATAGTGTCCAGTTCTCATCAGCACGATCCCTTTTAAATTTACGGAATGCACGGTCCCTACGTCGCATTGCCATCTGAATTCCTCTTGTCATCCATGGTGCAGGTGGGCGTTTTAACTTCACTTTTTTGACGGGAGCATGGATGTCATACAGGTTGACCACCACATCATTGAAGATCGCAACCTTGTCGTCAACCGAAATGGCTTCCGTCATAGAGTTCCAATCGACTACAGACGCATCTTCCTTGAGTTTCTCAACATTCATCCGCGCAAAACAACGCCTGTACAGAACCTTGGGTTTAGGTTTGGGAGGTTTCAGGGTATAGGAAATGAAAATCATGTCGTGATGGGAAAAGCCAGGGGCGTCATGTTGACCATGGGAAGAAACGAGGGAACGATTCGAGGTGAGGATCATGTCGAGCCAGGTGTCATCGCCGACAATGTTATGATGAGTAGGTTGGAGCGGCAACACGTGCAGACTAGCTGACTCGATAATATGGAGGAGCTTACGGGATCGAGGGGAGTTGTGGGCAAGGAGGTTTGTGTTGAAATCACCCATGATGATGTGATGTGCATACTCTGAACCCAAAGATTCAAGTACCGATTCGAATTCAGTGAAGTAATCAACAGTGGGAGGACAGTAGACAACACCAATAACGGTTTTGGCTCCCTTGACACAGACTTCAAGGAAAATAAACTCAGCAGAAGCAGAATAGTGTGAAGAGGAAGTTGCAAGTATTTTATATGGAAAGTCACTGCGAAGGTATATGGCTACACCACCCCCTCCTTTACCAATCCGATCATTCCGTATCAGAACGAAACCAGTAAGAGGATAAGTGGTGGACAGGAGATGTGGTTTAAGCCATGTTTCAGAGATTAGGATGACGTGAACGTTGCTATTATTAAACACGTCGTACAGCTCACTATAGTGGCTGGGAACACTTTGAGCGTTAATGTGACACACATTCACCAACCGATTAGACTGATCCTTGAAATTATGCAGTACAAAATCACGAACGGTATCACTGAAAGAACAGAAGCTTTCATCGCTTGAAGAGGCAGTAGATTCGTTAGCAGATAAATAAGACTCATTGTCCGACATAAATCTAAGTAGGTTGTTAGTATGTTGAAATAAATATATAAATATAATAAATTATAAGAACTATTACTAAGAACAAAGCAACTAACAGGTGCAAGATACTGCACCACCCGCCAGCTAACACAACAAACAAACATGGCATTAACAAAACGTAAGTTCACATTTTTGTCAACCTGTTGGAGTTCAACCTGTTGGTACTTTTGATTTTTTTTCTTTTATATTAGCGTTGTCCCACAAGTGGGTTATCCTGCATTATGGGGGTCTTTTGGGATTACTCCTGTAGCGTGGTTGACAAACACAAATCTCACATACGCAAACAGTTAAAACCGGACGACAACTATGTGACATAGGTCATATAAAAAAAAAAACAGGCAAAACCAGTATTACATAAAATAAAATTTCACAATACTGCAACATAATAGAACAGAATATAAGTAATAAAATAAACGAATGAGTAGGTGCAAGTTATTATAGTCACAGAATTAAAATTATTATAATGAATGTTTAGCTTAGCTGAAGGAGTAATCAGTAAAATGTACCTAAGTAAATACATCACGTCTTACCGTAGCCATATTGGTGGTGTATCCGTCGACATGTTCGGTGAAGCTGAATCCTGTTCCTACAGGGTTGTCGATGAACAGCAGGGAGTGGTTATGCAGCCAGGTGTACGGGTTTCCTGGAATTTACTATGTCATTATCGGTATTATATTGGCTGAACGACACTACAGAGGCACGAGGCAGCGCGGTGAAATGTACATATAATATAATTTTATAACTGACTTGACTGACGACGACGGAATGTCGACGGAATGGTCAGCGAACACAAAAATACGGAGCTATCTACATATCAAACTCAAAGCATTTATTTTAAATAAACCAATTACAGGCGCTTTGCCTTGTCAAGGGGTCGGCCAGTCAGAAAGATGAAGCTAGTTGCCCATTCCAAAGCGTAGTAGGTAGGTACCTATGGAGAAGAACGGACAAAAACTCCACGGACACTCTTCTAAATCAGAATATAGTTACAAAATATTGGTTACATCATTCATGTTGAAAATATACATGTGAGAACGATGCAGAACGTTAAAAGCGTCCGTAATAAAAAGGTAAAAACAAAAACAATTCAAAAATTAAATTAAAATAACCCGTGGCAGCTAAGAGATGACCAGTCCCTACTGACGGCGCTCGTTTACGAACCTGACGCATGGATTAACACCATTCAGCTCAACCATTTTGAAGGGAGCTAAATGATCCAACACACGCGCCACCATTAGCGAGACATTAGAGTGAGCATATCACTACAATGCTTCATGTTTCTCAAAAATCAAGGGGCAATGGCTTTTAATGCGCGGGAAGATCCCGTATGGTCATACCATCTGCATACAATGAAAAAAACCCAGAACAATCTTGAGGTTTTCTTTTATTTGTACCAACACGTCACAACCAATGACCTTTAGTAGCAACAATGCAAACAATTAAGTATTCTATCATTGCTAACGCAGAATTCTAATGATACGGTTTTTTTTTACTTAATTAAATGCATACGTTATAACCAAGGAATTCATACAATAAATTGCTTTATATTTTCCTGTTTTGTAATTACCTCGTAAATACTAAGATAAGCTCAATATATTCCTTGTGATTATGGTCCTGTGGTCACTGAGTACGAAAATATGCGTTTTTTTTTGCAAATGTTAGCATCTATATTCTTTGTATGATTTCTATTAAATTTCTTACTTAGCATGCTTGCAATGAAATTACCAGAAGGAGGAGGGCTTGACCTTAAGACTTTGTTAGGTTTCAATAGGTTAGATTGCACATAACAGGCGGAATGACTTGATTGCAAGCTAACTCAATAATTACAAAAAAAGGACGCCTAAATTTGAAACAATAATGACTAGCGATAGAACCATAATCAGGTCTAAAAGTGCTAATTACTAACACATCACAGAGAGGTCTAAAGAGGAGTTTAATGTAAACGATAGTCCGATACACAATCGTTCTAATGTGACTCCCAAGAACTGCGATTGTAAGCCAAGTTACTATAATAAAGGAACGTAACAATGAGTAAATCTTAATTGCTCAGTCAGTGATAGAGTATATGAAGTATAACAGGCAGACTGAGACAATGAAGCAGACATTGTACCTATAAATGTTGTAATGATAAGTAACGAGGAAAAACATTATGAGTACCCAAGACGTGACTTCGGTTACTGATTAAGAATTTCTCCTCGAAGGACCATGACGCATACCTAAAGACATTGTGCAGTGTCATGAATTTGTTTTCTTTTTTGTGTTTGTTTGTGTCCTGAGATGCCCATTAGGTAGTTAACGTTATGATATTGATAAACACTACAATACTTACGTTTCAATGTTTCGTTTATAACAGTGAAAGGTCCAAGTTCGTCAAAAAGTCCAGTCATACTGGAGGCTCCTGGCCCCCCTTGAAGCCAAATGATCCATGGACTCGCGTTCACAGGCTTGTTCAACACCGGGAAGTACCAGAAGAAAAGGTTCGAATTGTACGTCTCGTTCACAGTCAAGAAACCAGAGTAGCTCTTGAATCCCAGGAAATGCTTTGAATCTACTCTAGCAGCCTTCTTAGCTTCCCTTATCCGCCCTTCTTTCAGGTAAGGAGTCAATATCAACGCTGTTCCATTGTCAACTTTACCTTCTGTTTCACAAGTTTCATTACTGCTTGTTTCAGTTTGATTGGCATCTAACAAGTTATCTGACACATCTTTGCACGTTTTCTTAGTAATATTATTATTGTTTTCATGAATCAAGTTCTCGATAACTGTGATATCGCTATCGTTTTTTACTACATTCGTATTGTGTATAATACTTTGTTGGGTTTTAACTGGTTTAACGTCTGCTATTAAATTACTAATATCATCTTGGTGCTGCTCAATTTCAGCGACTCTCCCAAATACACTGGAAAACAATGGTGTCATTGTATTACTAAAGAGTTGATAGTGACGCTTAAAATAAAACTAAAATGGTGAGTAGGTAATGACAAAAAGAACCTGAGTATTTTTTGTTGGAAAAATAAAATAACTCAAACATTCTGAAACAATAACGTTATTGTGTCTAGTCTGATTGAGAATTAACCAAGGCTTGTAGGTACTTATATCCATCCGGCCTTGGTTCAGATCCGAAGGACTAAAATATTTTAGGAGCTAGGTACCGTTTGAACAAATTTTCGGCAGCATGGCAAGAAAGATCGATGGAAGATGAACCAATGTTTTCTTCATGAAATGGTGATGGTCCCTTCACGAGAGAAACAAGGTACCTATACCAACAAGCAATTCGCAATTCAACAACAAACACAACAACAACAGACAATTTTTCTTTCTTTTTTTCTTTTAAGCAGTTAGTCTGAATACATAATGAGGATTGTGAAACGGATAGAAATGTGATTGTCAGGACCAGAAAAGTTCTTATAAAGCAAGCCATAACAATAACATACTCAGTATTTAATGGATTGGAGAAATTATTGGCGCAAATGCAGAATACATTATGACGACACCGCGCGCGCAGTGGCGCCCTCATCGTTTGTTTGCTTATTTATTTTATTTTAGAATGAAAATGCAGAAAATAAGCATATTACGTTGGGCTCCACAAGACTTGTTATTATTATTACAAACAGTAGTTTTACATTGTTAAGTTTTATTTTATTCCACAAAACGGAGCTTAATGGCCACTGTTTTCCATTTTAAGGATTAAAATAAAACTTAACAATGTAAAGCTATTGTTTGTAATAATAATAACGTATAATCTTGTGGAGTACAATATATCCTGCTTATTTTTATTCTAAAATAAAATAAATAACCAAACAAACGATGAGGGCGCCATTGCGCGCACGATATCCTCTTAACATGATTCAAGCTTTCTTGAATTTTTTTCCTCTAACTTAAATTTTAACAAAATTATTCAGTATAAAAATAAAACTTTTAACAAAAACTTACCTTATTCTGCACAAAACTAGAATACAAATCGCATGCTTCATTTTAATTTTTTTTAATAGCCCTAATAGCTAGAAACGTGGAGCGTTGTACGGATACATGGCTTGCAAACTACTAAGCGTAGGTACCATTACGACATCCCTGGGCATACATTACCATTACCATTATCATTTCATTACTTGAACTATTTGAACCCGCGACGTAGATACACCGATATGGCTGAAATTAGCTTATATTTGTGTATGATATACGTCTTAAGGTGGTCACTGACTGGGAGCATACCACTGCAACTCCTGTCAGCCAGATTCTACAGAGATCCTATGGAAAAGCGCCCCAACATTGAATCTCGTCGATTCCACGACAAAATTAATCAGAAAAGAACATTGGATGAGTAGGAAATGGCGGTATAGTTTCCACTTCCCTCCATAAAGCAGGAGATAGAGAAGAGCTAGGCCAAAAGTTAAAATAGACATGTAGGTACCAGCAGTTCGGATACGTGAGCTATTACATAGATTCCAATAAAAAGTATGGGCAACATTGTAATTAAGATTTTAATAATGATATTAGTACTTTGACATTATTATGAATTCTTGGACATTGTATTTTTTTTCTTTGACATTATGATTTATATTTTTGATTTAACTATAAATATTTTGACATTATAAATAATGCATTTTTGATGAATCTTAACCAGTCTATTAATTTGTCATTAAAATTATAAATTCATAAAAATTAAAACAAAATTTCATAACTTTATATAATATTCTTCTATTGTACTTAGCTTATTATTTAATATTTCTACACCAGCAATAGTAGTATGTGTGAAACAATGTTTAATGTAAGATCGCAATGTACCATAAACTGAGAAATAAATAAATACAATACAATACAAAAACGTTTGAACGATCGTTTTGTCCTAGTTTCTACAAGGTAGGTACGCATAGTAAATAACACGGGATGTAACCTGCCAATTAAGTGACCGTATCCAAAACTATTCATCGGGTAGTGTCGTTCTGTCCTATTGTCCGAACCTGACTGTTCTCAATTACATTGAACCGCTCCCGGTTAGTTCCCACCTTAAACTTATCAATGAAAACGCTCATTGAGAATTTATTCGTAGAATTGGGTGTGACCTCGGGTCACAGTGAACAGTCACGCGTGTGCAAAGTACCTACCTACATTGTAGACTTCCCAACAAAATGTTACGTTTATCTTCGGAAATACGAACTTGTGATGATGAGATATAATATAGAGCAGTGGCGCAGCTACAATCATCATTAGAGGGAAGCCGAAGAAAAAATTGTTCAGTTCTCATAAACTCAAACAAAAAACTGTAGGTTTTTAATCATAAGATGTATTAAACTGGTATTACATATAATTATGTAGTCTGATGTGATACACAGTTACACACACAGGTGTACCATATTATTTGGCAATAATAGACACTAAGAAGAGTGGTTGTTCCGAAGGGAAGCCGATAGGAATCGGGTTTTATGAAGACTACGCCCCTGATATAGAGCTGTTACAACCTACAAAATAATAAATTAACAACTCTATGCAATTCAAAAACTTTTGATCTGCGAAGTAGGTAACCCGACAGAGAGCAAAATTATACAAACGTGCACTACGACCTACGACAAACCCGCGGCTGTAAAAAACTTAAGAAGCTTTGCTGCTGTGGGGGTTACCCTGTGGCGCGAAGTCCGTACTGACACGAAGATTACTGAAGCCGGCAGAGCATACCTTTTCTGGTTTATCTGTACATGCTTTGTAGTGTACCTACTAAATAGCAAATTATTATGTTTTTGGTAAGAAATTATACTTCCTTTTTCTCAGGAACGCGTGGAGGTATCAAGTTGAAATTAATATCAAACACGTAAGTCTACGGTCACTTGGAGCCCTAGAAAAATCAAGCTTCTAAGTCAACGTAATAAAAAAATACGGGCATTTATGCGACGTATTCCCGTTGACCTAGAATCATAAAATTTGGCAAGCAGCAAGGTCTCACAGCACAAGTAAAGGTAAAAGTCGGTCTATCATATAAAAAAATATTTTGCTGCGATTACATTTGCAGTTGTAGAATTGACCGTGACGTATATCGATGTATGGGAGAACATGTTTTACAACTACAATGCTAAGTTTATTTTGGGATATATTCATCCCAACTACGGAACCCTTCATTGTGCGTGGTCCGACACGCGCTTGGCCTGTTTTTTTTTAATATATTTCAAAAAATGGCGTAGTACTTAGTAAGCGTTTTTAAGTCTATGCTACATAAAGACAGCACCGCAGTGCTGCCATCTGACGTCACAAGACGGAGTAACTTCGCGCCATTCCGTACAAAAATCGTTTTGCATGACAAGGATAGAAGAATAACTTGAAACGTCTGAAACTTTTCTATTGATTTTATTTATTTTTTCACAAATCGTCTTTTTTTAGTAACGAATTTAATTATCTGTTAATTCATGTATATTATTGATATTAGTCAAATACCCTCTTGCTATCACTAGTTTTGGTTGACAGTTAGGTATATCGAAGGAACATTTGTGTCGTAGGTACTGAATACATGTAATCAGCCTATAATGTTCCCACTGCTGGGACACAGGCCTCCTCTCGGTAAGAGGGAGTGGGCCATAATCCACCACGCGGGCCCAGTGCGGGTTGGTAGATGTCACATGTCTTCGAATTATTGGTTCTAGGGCATGCCGGTTTCCTCACGATGTTTTCCTTCACCGTTTTGATAGCAGTGGTGATGAAATTATTTACACAAAGTAAAGCGCCTGTCTGGGTTCGAACCCACGACCAACTCATAAGTCGGGGCCGTTATCACTGGGCCACCACTGCTCTTACTGTACTGAATACAATAACTACATGAATTTATAATTCAAAACAAGTTTTTAGTATCGGAACCGAATCAAATCTGTTTATTTATTTGTAGGTGTTCTAACAACTTACATACTATACATAATTAATATTATTCAGTCTATTACTACATAGGTATAATATGATAATAAGATGACACATTAGTTCTAACGACTTGATAAGTATGCACATTAGATTAAGTTGGTAAACTATACAGGGTCAAATTAAATTAGCTAGCGAAACTCCGCAGATGTGAAAGGTATCGATATCTAAACACGACCAAATAAAAGATTTGATGATTTTTTTGGGGTCAATGACCGCTGGTATTGTTGTTACTTGAAGTGTGAGTTGATAAAATTTGTTTTATCGTGTTGAGATATCGATCATGTCTGTGAAGTTGACACAAAAAAAAAACTGATATTTGAAGTGATACACTACTAGCGGTTGATGACCCCAAAAAAAAACATCATCAAATTAATTTCTTTTTTTATCATGTTTAGATATCGATACCCATCACATCTGCGCAGTTTCGCTAGCTAATTTAAGTTGACCCTGTAGATTCAAGATTCTCCGTACTTATACCCACGAAGACAATAATAATAATTTATTATTATTAATACTGATAGAACTTGTTACAAGAAAAACGTCTAAAAATTCACGTTTTGAAGACAATTTCTGCAAATTATCTATTGTTTCTGCCACATTACAATACGGCCGATGAATAATGGCCGGCCGCACAGGCTCTCTGAATTTTCGCGCATGTTCAGTCACTCACGCTCGCCTCATGTCAATGTATAATTGGATTTCACAAACGAACAATGGTGTAAACTTTAATAATTTTACAACTAATTTGAATAGATAATATTGTACGGTCAACCGCGCGCCAATACTAAGACTTGAGCTACGAAACGCACCCTTAAAGTCGCTGTTAATGTCAAATTGTTATCATGAAAGTGCGGTTAACTGTACAATTACCACATTACTAAGTAGGTATAATTACGTTTAAAACGAGTAGTTATAATGCAACAACAAAAAATCTAATTGCTATTTATATTTTAATAAAAATAATAAGTACAACATATCACATAAATTTTCCAAAAAATTGAAATTTTAAACTTTAAAAGTAGATAAAGACGCTTAAAAAACCTTATTTAAGTTACACTTATTTGTCGATAATTAGTTACTAAATAATCTTTTATGTCGGCCATGACAGTTGTAAGTCGAGCTATCTCGGAATGTATCATCTCTAATGTGTTTATAATTTTACCAGTGCTGAATACTTTCTCTCGCTCTATGGATAGAAAAGCTGATGCTTTGTCCTCACCATCTGTGGGAAATATAGTAAAATACATGACTGGAAACTGGAATTAGTACTATTATAAATAAATACTCTTCTAGTCTCAAAGGACCAATAAGGCTATTACAAGCCTCCCACAACATTGGGGACATTGTCTAGGATCTGGGACTGGGACGCGGAAACTGTCTGAGCCGATATCATGTAAAAATAATGTTCCCAATAGGCTGATCACTGGCAGCTATGCTTAGTTAGCTCTTAACTGGTGCTGTTAGCAATCAACAATACGCTGACTTTCCATCAAGGCGAAAATACACATCAATCAATCACATCCGCACTATCGCAGTCCGTTGCTGGGCATAGGCCTCTCCCAGTCTGCGCCACAACACCCTCTCCTCCGCCTTCCGCATCTAGTCTGTCCCAGCCACCTTCTTAAGAAAATACACATGCGTAGCCGGTATTAAACTATGCAAAAAATCTAAACCAAAAGTTATTTATTCAAACTAGGCTGAGAATCAGCACTTTTCAAACGTCAAAAATTACATAAGACAGTCCCCCAAAACGCCCGCCCCTTCACCACTTCCTAGTGCTTTAGCTAGGAAGAATGTGTGAATTATGTAATTTTTGACGTTCGAAAAGTGCTGATTCTCAGCCTAGTTTGAATAAATGACTGATTTGATTTCATTTGAGAAGAAGTGGCGAAACCAACTCCCCAGCAGCACAGCTGTCTGTTTAGTTAAAAAAAACTTGATTCTATACAATAGTATGCAAAATTATCTACATGACGCAACAAAAAAACATTAAATAAAATTATTTTTCATGTGTCAGCACACACCAATGTACTAATAAAAAAAAACATCGAAACTATACTAGAGCAGGAATAAAAATTAAATAGTAAAGATGTAAAAGAACTGTATACCTAAATAAAAGACTCCAGGCATAAAGGACGTGCCCGCTTACACATAGCTACATATAGCTGTAACTCTAAGTCACAAATGATAAACTAGGACCATCGAAGTAAAATAAATAAGCAGTTAATTACTAATAACAATAACAAACAACATGGTCAGCAAGATGACCAGTCACCACAAGCAGCTCCCGTTCACGAGCATAACGCAAAGATCAGCCACTACCCCCCTCGCCATGTCAGCCTTTCCCAAAGTGGGCGATAACGCCCCCTTGTGGGCACTGCAGGCCTAAAGGGGGGTAGTAAGAGATCCAGAAAAAAAATGGGGGCGTTGTGTCTACACAACGCCCCCATTTTTTTTCTGGATCTCTTACTCAAAAGCCTAAGCCTCTAGGCTTAGGGGGCTATTTGTAATTTCATCTAGGTGGTGGTTTTTAAGTAGGTGAAAAAATGGGGGCGCTAAAAAATAATTTATTCTCAAAGTGGGCAGGAGACAAAATAATTTTGGAAACCCCTACCATATTTGAAGGAAGGAGGCAACCCGACCCCCGACGCTACCGCAAGCAGTGACATCTTTGCGGGATGTTCGAAAGAGTTACCGTGGCCCCGGCACAGGCAACAGAAGGAACACGGGTGGGTTTTAGTCAGTAAAAGTCTGACACGCCCTCCCGCTCCGCCCAAAGCGGGAGAAGTCATTTGATGATTTCCTATCCACAAAAAAAAAAGCAGTGACATCTAAGGGAGCATGACGAACTTGCTGCCGGTTGCTCAGGCAAGAATAATATGATCAGTTGTCGAGGTCGCTAAGTAACCACATATTGCAATAAAAGTCATAAAAAAAACATTGTAATGAGTAGATCAAGTTGTTTATTTGTTGTAAACCACTCCGTAATCATTGTGAGTACACTGTTTACGTCGTCCAAATCTTGTCTATTCCTGTCTATTTTAAAAATAAGAAAGGTATCATCTGCAAACAGTACAACGTCACAGATACTTTTTAAATAGAATGGTTAGTCATTGATATAAACTAAGAATAAGAATGGACCCAGTATTGAGCCTTGAGGTACACCTAACTGAACTGGTAGCCCGGAAGATTTTACACCATTAACTTCTACACATTGGAACCTATTATGTAAATAAGAATTTATACTTTGAGAGCTTCATTTTGGACACCGTAATGACGTATTATACGCTAAGGCGCATCATGGTGCACGCAATCAAAGGCTTTGGAGAGATCACAAAAAACTCCAAAAGCATTTTGCGAGTTCTCCCATGCGTTAAATATGTTTCAGCAGAGCAACACCCGCATCTGTAGTCGAACAACCTTTTGTAAAGCTATCTTGCATATGCAAGTAGTTGGCAAGCCGTGAACCATAACAACTTCTGATTGATCAATGTCAAAATGGTATGCGAGCTACTTGCATAGTTTTTACCAGATAGAGGCATGTGTATTTTCGCCCTCAGCCGCAGCCACATAGTATGTCGTTAGTCAAACTAATGCTGCATAATTGACAGCAATTAAAACACTTATACCTCATACTTTAGGGTTTATTTGGCGGTTATCGCGACAGTCCTTTTTTAGGCATCCTGAAAAGAGTAAAATTTAAAATTACCTGAATCAATACAATTTTCATTCTTCGAGACAACTACTTCTGGTTTGCTTTCCAATGGACTGCATGATCCACGTAGTTCCATGTCGGAGTTGCTTGGTGATCGTCGCTTCCTACGCCTTTTGGACGATCTTGTCCCAACTTCTGCAAAAATTATGTAAAAAAATCTTTATAAAAAAATAATCGACTTCCACAAAAAAACAAAAAAAAACACAAACAAAGTGAAAAATATGTTTAGACCGACTTCCAAAAAAGTCGGTTGTTTTTTTTTATAAAAAAGTTTTCATTTTTCACTTTCTAGCTTTGGTACCTACCCCACACAAATTCGTATACCACTACTTGCTAGATATGTTAATGGCAGGAAATTCAGTAACATCATCAACATAACTATGTGGAAAAAAAAACGTATTATTGACGCTAACTCAAAAACCACTCATCAGAACTTGACCAAATGTTCCTATATGGTACCACCTCAGGACTATACCCTTTCAAAAAATAAAAAATAAAATCGGTTCATAAATGACGAAGTTCTGATGTAACAAACATTTTTTTTAAATACAACTAAATTAAGAACCTTCTATTTTTTGAAGTCGGTTAATAAGAGACAAGACGCAGATGACACAAGACTTAGCTTTATTATATACGAGCCGTGTGCCCGATTAGATTTTCCATCGGCAAAAATTACGAATTTTCATACAAACTTTCATCCCATAACACCTTTAGGGGATGAATTTTAAAAAATCCCTCCTTAGTGCTCACTTTCGTTATACATATCAGGAACTCTTATGCAAAACTTCATGCTTCTAGACCCAATGGTATAACTGTGTAAGCTGTGCGTTGTCTGTCAGTGAAGAAATGAAGTAATGTAAGATTTTTATTAAGTTGAAGATGTCAGTCCCTAAACTACCACAGTTTATTTTTAGTTGTTTGTGAAATTAGTACATTGCTGCAGCGGCCGACAACAGAGGCATTGATGGATGAACGCAAAAATGTGGGCTGAGGCGAAGTCGAGGCACACATACATACGTGAGTCAATCAATGCCTGGTTGTGGCCAAGGCTTCTATAGTATCTACTTTTCTTAAATAATGCGCGGAAATTCAACAATTAATTATAAATTCCAGAATCAATGACGAACAACAATAAACGCGCCATTATTATGTTCATTTGTTTATTTTTTACTAACAGCTCTATTTGGTAAGCCAGTTGGAGAATTAAATAAAATCTTTAATAAGTTACCTCCATGGTTACCATGTTTCGAAGTAAAAATTACGTTCCATTTTTAAATTACACGACAGATATGAGTCTTCATAGTAATTTATTCGGCTGCTAAACACAACAGTTATGGATTTTCATACTAACATTGCCGGCCGCTGCTCGCATGTATTTGATCAGTACAGCATTGTAGATTTATCTCGAAGAAAGTTGTCAGAATAATGCTCGAATTTTCAAACGTTTGAGAAAAATAAATTACAGAGCTTACTTGAGCATTTCACATTTCCACTTGTAGTTGTGTCTACCGTCGGTTTTCTATCAGGCGGGCTACTTGGCCCAGCACCATCATCATGACACGGCTGTCGTCTCTTACGACTTTTAGTACGAGGCTCCATATCTTCTGTTTCTAAAAAAACAATAAAATAAATTGTTTAAACTGTACTGAACCAACTATCCCCCCTTACTACAAAAGGCATTCAAACTACTATTGTATTTTGAACATTATTTGGAGCACGCTAAAGTTCTTAATGCAAAATTGACAACTTACACTCAGGTTTGACGTAATTTTTTGTAATTAAACTCTTGAACTTTGTCGAAATAGAGTTCGAAATTCAAAAATGGCGCGATGAGAAACCTTGGTCTAAAGATAAACCTTGTTTTGAAATAAGCCCGTCCTAGATTAATTGAAAACTCACCGAAATACTGATTAATTGGGCTGTCTTCATTGTTATCTGTATAATTTTGTATAGCTTCATCCAACCCCTGAAATTATGGTAATGTAGTAAATTGTAAGTAGTTGAAATACTTATAACACTGTATTATGTGTTATTCTTTGAAATTACCCTTCTTTGCAGTTGGGTAAAAAGAAAGGACAAACTATTCCTTACTATAATTTTAAAGACTGGGGCTATGTGTTTCTTCATAGTCAGTCTCTACATGTATTGCATACTTGTGTAAAGTTGTCTCGCAATGGTTTGATTGTATTTGCATGCGGTGAATTACCTCAAAACTGCTATGGTGTGAAATATACTTAGTCTGGCCATAAATACTGTTACAATTAAAAATAAACAAAATATTACATTTGAATCTGGAATCTGTCATTTTTATAATAATATGATTGTTCATTGAGTTTTCTCATTTTGGCGCCAATACATTGTACAATATTTTGCGATATTAAAATGGAGTGGGGTGATAAAGAGAACCGAATCGCTGTTATTGCATTAAACAAAGTAGGTATGGAGCCAAATGCAATTTTTAACTCTCCATACGCTTGGTATTAGTAAAATGTTTGTGTACCGGGCTATTAATAGGTACAATGAGACAGTCCTCTGTTTGTGACAGAAAAAGATCTGGCCGTCCACGTAGCTTTCGTACGAAAAAGGTGGTCATAGCAGTAAGGGAAAGAATTCGAAGGAATCCTGAAAAGCAAAAGATTTTATCTCGGGAGATGAAGATAGCACCTAGAACCATGTCGCGTATTTTAAAAGATGACTTAGGACTTGCAGCCTATAAGAGACGAACTGGTCATTTCTTAACTGATAATTTAAAAAAGAATAGGGTGGTAAAATCGAAACATCTACTGAATCGGTACGCAAAGGAAGGTCACAGAAAAATTTTGTTTACGGATGAGAAAATTTTTACAATTTAGCAACATTTTAACAAACAAAATAACCGTATTTATGCTCAAAGCTCTAAGGAAGCTTCCCAATTAGTCGACAGAGTGCAATGTGGGCACTATCCGACTTCAGTGATGGTTTGGTGGGGTATTAGCTATGAAGGAGTGACTGAGCCATACTTTTGTGAAAAAGGTATCAAAACATCGGCACAAGTGTATCAAGATACCATTCTTGAGAAGGTAGTGAAGCCCCTTAACAACACCATGTTCAATAACCAAGAATGGTCCTTCCAGCAAGACTCGGCGCCGGGTCATAAAGCTCAGTCTACGCAGTCTTGGTTGGAAACGAACATTTCGGACTTCATCAGAGCTGAAGACTGGCCGTCGTCTAGTCCCGATCTTAATCCGCTGGATTATGATTTATGGTCAGTTTTAGAGAGTACGGCTTGCTCTATAGCCATGATAATTTGGAGTCCCTAAAACAATCCGTACGATTGGCAGTGAAGAATTTTCCCATGGAAAGAGTGCGTGCTTCTATTGATAACTGGCCTCAACGTTAAAAGGACTGTATTGCAGCCAATGGAGACCACTTCGAATAAGCTTTTTATATTTTAAATTGTTTTATATTTATACACAAAAATTATAATTATTATTTTGTTTTTGTTTTTTTAAACTAAGACACTGTAAAAGTAATAAATGTTATTTGCAATAGAAAAATTTATTTTTCTTTGTTTCAGTATTTATGGCAAGACTAGGTAGTGGCAAACTCTGGACTGACTGGAATCCACCATAATAAATTGTCATCACTACTTACCTCTTCAGACAATGGATCATTCATGATGACCACATCCTCAACAGCACTCTCTCCTATAAGAGTCATTATATTTTCTTCCATCGCTGACAACGGCAACATGCCTTCAGGTAGTAGTCTGTCACCGTCTTTGGAGGCTTTCAGCTCAAGTGCCCGTCTCCTGACACGATACTTCCAGTCACACCAATACTAAAAATTTAAAAAGGTTTTTATTTATCACTGCTAAATCCTATAATCTTTTTATGTAATTCGAGGCTTGTGGCTTTGTAAGTAAAAACATCCACACGGGTCGATCGATCAGGTTAAGCTACGCTTGCCGCGATTAGTCCATGGATGGGTGACCATCTCTACATACCAAGACCCGTCCATCCCTCAGAAAGCATTCCCGGCTGTCATTCATGGATCTTCGATTGTCGTTACAGGTTGTCTGAAGCCCAAAAGTCTGACAACCATTCTGACCAAGGAGTATTGTATTACCATGTTATACTGAGATTCAGCTACATCCGGTCAGACTGGCAGCCAACCCCAAAATCGTTGGGAAAAGGCTAGTCAGATAATATTGGTGGTAAACAGGCTGGTGGGCAGCCTGAATTGGCAGGTGTGACCAATACCCCTTCAAATCAGAACATGGCAATGTGATTTGGTGGCCGAAATAGGTATTTTGGTAGTACTTCCCCTGACCAGCTCCTTCAATAGGAGCTCAACTACTTCTAAACATAGGTTAGTCTCTTCATAGGAATAATAAACTCACCTTAGACCAACCCTTTCCATCTTTTACGGCACCATCTTTGATGCTGTTCAGCTTCTTAGCGCACAAGTTCCAGACTTTTACAGTGTGAAACTTGCCACGTCGGTGCCTGCCCCTAGTGAGACCCTTTGCCAAATCTTCATGTTCTTTGAGAAACTCTAGCAGAGCTGTCAATTGGTCATAGCTCACTTGTTTTCTCTTGCCTTCTAAAAAATATAATTAAATATATTCTTCAAACTAATCAAATAATTGATTATTATTATGGTGATTGATTATTACCTACCTACAATACCTATACCTAATATAAATGTACCTATTTAATAAATCAAAATAAATCACAAAATTGCGATTTATTTTAAAGGTAACAAGTTTTTCATTTATATTTAATCTAATGATAAGCACCTTTACTTCTGTAATTATTATGTGAAGGCTTTTTTCACTGGTCGAGAGTTATTTTTGTGATTTGATTAGGTATCTATCCAAGCAAACGATCAAAAGAAAAATAAAAACACTTGCCTGGTTCCATTTTGAACAGCACTTATTTCGTCTTTGTTTTAGCTGATAGCATTGAAGTTTTCCTTACGACTAACAAACTTTCACACGCCTATTATAAGTAACAAGTTCTTGCGCAGATTTTTATCGTATTTTTACTAATTAAGTATCGGCTTAGAATCATCTCGTTCAACTTATCGGGCTGCAAGATAATCGACACTTTTCTCATACACTCCACACTGTTTTACCGACAAATTATAGAACGGAGAAATGCGCGCGCAGTGTTTGTTATATTTTGTATCCTTCAGCGCTTCAATCTGAAATTCTGCGCATAAATATTTGAGCAGTTTTTGATAAAATGTAGGTGTTTTTATTTCTATTATTTGTAAACAATATAAAATATGACAGCCGATCAGCCGTATGTTTGATGTACCACAATAAAAAAACAACGACAAAATATTAAAAAAAAACGTCCTAGCATTTCATGTTTTATTTTTTATTCTCCGAATTTTCATTGGACGCAATAATGTATAGTTTCGTTTTAGAAAACTGGATCTTTTGTCTACGCGTAAAAGTATAATTTACATCAATATCAAACTAAACACAAAATACTGAAAAAAGCGCTGTATTTCTGAGCTCTTGCGCGCTTTACTGCAATGCCATCAAAGCAAATATTTACTTCCCGCCCAAATTCATGACTATCCGAACAAATTGAAAATGCCTCTTGCAATACCAATATTCGCACCTCGCTAGGCATTTTTCACTAGGCCGCATAAAAATCTTTCAGCCCGTAAAATTGACAAGTGATACATATCGACGCGGGTTTCCGGTTTCGTTAATCTCTAGAAAGCTCAAATGTAATAAAATGTTGTTAAAAATTTGATTGTTTTATTAAAATATTATTCAAAATGGTATTTACGAGTTTTAAATTCCTGCGGAGGGTAAGTTTTCACTGTAATTTCGTTCATTTTTCAGTTTATGTTTTGTATGTAGCTATGTACATTCTAGGTTGTTTTTTTGTTTATTTTGGTAACAAAATCCCTGCAAAACGTATTTTCATTGATAATATATTGTGAGTAAAGTATTTTGGTGAACAGAAAGCCGAGATTATCCAAAATATGTCGCCCTTTATAAATTCCTGTTGGTGTTTTCGCTAAAGGGACATTTTATTGATTTCATGATAACGAAGGTACACAATACACATCAGCCGGGCCCGGAATTATGTAGGTACTTGTGTACTCGGGAAGTTCAACTATGCAAAGCGATTTGATATTTTTCTGCTACGCTAGTAACTCACCGCATAATATCATTACAGTGATTAGATTGTATGTACATGTGTGACTTACCTTAGGTGCCGTTTAACTAAATTATAAATTAGCTTTAAGTACAATCTTTACAGTTATAATTAGGTAAATATTTTTTGGTGATAGTCTACATTATGTAAGTAGGTATATGTACCTATATAATAGGTATGTACGACGTTATAATACCTATTATTAAAATTCTTTGTCACTTTCCCATTAACAGGTTTGTTCGTATTCTGGATATTAAACTTGGAAGAGAGTAAATGTACTTATCTCCACCCGCATCATGCACATGATGCTGTGGCGGCATATCTACATCGCCACATGCGAACGCATCACACTGACGTCACGCAAAATCCTGCATCGCGCAATCAGCGTTTACCGCGCGACTACTATATGTATATACCTTCATACTCTATACTCTATGCCCCATATGCGTCAGCACAGCCTTCGTCCAACTACTACAGCGTGACGTCATCATCATCGCTATCTCAAGCTTTCGAGCGGCGAGCTCAGCACCCACGGCTTTAACGGGTATTCTGACTACCAGCATGCAGCGACCGCGCATACCTGGTCATTACCCTTAGCCTCATCAGCAACCTTGGCACAGCGCACTGCACTCTCGGCCGCTCAACAAGCAGAGCCCTTCAAACTTCTCCTGGTCGACATCAGTAGCCAGCCTCAAACAGGCAGGCGCTGTACCACATCCGACTGTCTGGAGCATAACGCAGCGCCACCCCGACTTACTGGGGGCATCTCCGCAGACAGTTCCGACTCACCACCATACCATAGTTCACGGTGAGTCGGAACTGTCTGCGGAGAAGCCCCCAGTTGCAGAGGTTCCAGTGAGTCGGAACCGGGTGCCGCATACGGCACCCGTTTCCGACTCACTGGAACCTCAACTTTTTTATACCTTTTCTTTATTTGAGATAAATTTGCTCTTGACTCTAGTCTAGGTCAGAGATGACAGAGACAAAGTCGACGATGGAGCGAGCTTACCCAGAAGAAGCCTGTTAACTCTCACTTTGAAGAGATCGGGGTTGTATGCGTTTGGAAACACAGACGCAGGCAGAAAGTTCCACTCCTTCGCTGTGACATTTGGAAACGCTTAGTGCGAATTGGTGGAATAGCAACTAGGTAGGGATTGTATCCTGCAGTGCGTCTAGATGTCCGATGGTAGAAGGGGGCAGGCGGAATGAGGTCGTGGAGTTCTCGAGCACACTCACCGAAGTACAATCTGTAGGAGACCGACAAGTAGGCAAACTTGCGGCGATGAGCCAAGCTGTGAAGCTTGGCATCCACCAGTCTTACGTCGCCAATGAGCCTCTTAGCTCTGCGTTCCACCGAGTCAAGCGCGGCAAGTTGGTATTTAGCTGAGCCATCCCAAAGGTGGCTGCAATACTCCATGCAGGATCGGAGTTGCGCTTTGTAGAGAGTTAAAAGCTGTCCAGGCGTAAAGTATCGCTTCACCCTATTTAGGATGCCCAGTTTCTTGACCGCAGTTTGGGCTTTGTACTCGATGGTGGCTCCGAAGTTGAGACATGATGTCAACTCCATGCCTAGGAGCTCGAGCCGATCAGTTACAGGATCAGATGTACCCCGAAAAGTAGGAGTTTGATCGAAACGACTCCTTTTAGCGGTGAAAAGACAGGCCTGTGTTTTGGTGGCGTTAAAAGAGACCAGATTATCATCACCCCACTGGGAGACAAGACTCAAGGTCAAATCTGTCCGCTCTACCATGGCCTCTCTTAAGGAACGAACTTCGGCCCCACTGGTTTTTGCGCTGGACAAGTATCTCTCTGAAACTGTACTGTCATCTGCGTACCCAACAATACCAGGTTGAAGTAGGTCATTGATGTGCAGCAGGAAAAGAGTTGCAGCGAGAACAGACCCCTGAGGAACTCCGGCATTAATAACCCATAAGGTCGGCCCTGGCAAGCATCGCAAGATACACGACTCAGCCCACTATCGATCTCCGGTCTCCAGAGGGGAGTGATGTGGCAGCATAATTTGCATCGCCACATGCGAACGCATCACACTGACGTCACACAAAACTCCTGCATCGCGCAATCAGTTTACCGCGCGACGAGCATATATACAACGTTCCGACATCAACCGTCGGTCAGTAGCCCACCAGACACAACACCCGTCTGGAAGCTGGAGGATCCTCCCTTTTCTATGGAGGATGAGCGAACTTTACACCGTTCCTCATGCTTCTATATACCTACTTCATAATTCTATGTGTTCCAAAACACTATGTTCGTAACAACATATAATTACGATCAATACAGTAGAAGAAAATCAGTTTTAAAAGTACCTGAGTGTATACAAATACGTGCTCGTGACTGTACTTGTATTGCAGAGATTCCGATAGGCGGCGCGGATGAACACTCACGTTCGGATCGGCCGCTTGCTTGTGTCACGCAATAGGATAAAACTAATTAAACGTTAAGTGCATCACACACGGCAGCTATAAATGCTATAATATATATTAATGTACATTACATCCCGGGATATATAGCTTGATATTAGCTTAAAGTATCACTCACACACACAGCAGGTAATGTAAGTATATTTTCGTATCGCTCTGTCTACGAAGATACGAAGATGTAAAAATATACATTACTAGCGACCCGCCCCGGCTTCGCACGGGTGGAGTTTAGAAAAAAAAAGAGGTGAACTCGCCAATAAATACACACTATTGTCGTATATTAAATTAAATGTTTGCAATAAAAGTTATTGAGGTCAATAATCGAGATGAAAACTATCCTATCTTTTAAGTTGGACCAAATAACCAAAATGACCAAATTTCATCAAGAACGGTTCTGAAGTTCATTCAGGACATACATCGTGACACGAGATTTTTATATATATAAAATAGTGCTCTTCTGACGATTTCTATGGGAAGATATATTGAAATATATTGTGCTAGAATATACATCTTTACATTATAGCTGCCGTGTGTGATACGCTTTAGGCACTTTCCGTTACCAGGTTCGGCATTGCAAGTTCTTGGAGCTGAATGCTGGCCATCTAAAGCTTTGACGTCCTTAGATGATGGCAATAGTGATTCTCTCAAAACCCAGCTCTCGAGGCACAGCTTCAGCAAGCTCTATACCTACAGAAGTAGAAGCAGAAGTATTTTGCTTTACTCCTGATTTACATTTCCATGTAGGTAAATAACTCTACCTGTGTCCATGAAGGTTGTCTCATTTATGGTTGATTGGCTTGTCTCAATTTCTTCACTCTAGTAGAGTTGCTACGATACGTCGTACCGCAATAGGTAGTTGTGTAGCACCTCTATCTACTTATCTACCTTTTAAACCTTCTAAGTTAAATTAGGTAGATAAATAAATATATTTATTCTTATCGGGAACCGCGCTTCCCGCTATTCAGAGGAATTTACTTAATTTTCCAATAGTCTAATGGCCGGGATTGAGATTTGCACAGGATTGTTGTGGTGCTATTGGGTAAATAAATTGTTTGTTTTCTAAAGACATAGAAACCTCTGGAAGAATAAAAGGCAATTAAACTTCTTTTTATTCTTTTCGAAAACCTAGACAGGTACTTTCTTAAGTTACATAGGCCCAGTAGGTGGCCTCTTTATCAACAGCATGCTGTTACACATTGTGTGTTTAACACAGTGGCATTTATAAGTTCTCAAAAGGGTCATAGTCTGGTCAGGAGCTTCTCACTCACGTTGAGTGTTGAACGGATCGGAAATGCCACATTGTGTCAAGAAGAACACCCATTATTCAAATTGCTTCTTTTTATTCTTCTCGGCAGTTCAGATCAGCGGAAACTTTATGAGAAATTGAGAATCGATTACTTAAGTATGTCGAAGTAAAAATATTAGCCAATCAGTAAGGTGGGAAAGTTGTTGACTGCCCAGGACGCGCTGAGCGTACACGTAGGTACCTACGCCAGGTTCAGTCCAATAGTTGGCAAAATAGGAGGCGTAGATAGCAAGTCCAGTCCATTCCGATCCCCCTTGGCCCAAAAATTGGCTCCAATACAGCCATCGTTAATGTTCCGAACTCAACTACAAGCAGGCCAAGTTTATTTGAACAGTCGCTCAAACGCCTCCACGGTGTCCGCGTGTGTCGTTGACCGGAAAATTCCTTCCGATATTTTTCTTATTTGCGTTGCCGCCATAAATTCAGTTTTAGAACGAACTGTTTTTAAAATGTGATCGTTTTATTTGTGAATTTATAGATATGGAAATTAAAGTTGACGTGGTAAGTTTTTTTTTTGTTATTGGGTATCCTTGTTATTTCAGTTTCAGTAGATAGATACCTACAGGATATTGTCAGCATAGGTATAGTGCATCCATATTATCTGCAATGAAAAGGTTTAACAAAACGAAGATAAATCAGTAAAATTAAATTTTACAAATATTTTATAAGTAAGTATCAGTCAGTTGTAAACTTTTAAATAAAAACTTAATTTTTAAAACATACTTTTTTTAGGTTACAGTCTGTTTCCCTACGAATATCCTACATTTCTAAGGATATTATATGTAATTTAGTTTCTGGGTCTACATATTGTTTCTCACAAAGTATCAATAAAATTTTACTATGTTTCCAAATAGGTACTAGGTACTGACATACCTACTTGCCCATTAACACGCTATAGTAATGAGTAGGTACTTTTTCTCGATACATAGTTAATAGTGAATATAAGTAGTACTTACGGAAAAACCATTCTTCATAAGGTAGTAGGCAGGTACATAGGTAACGTATTTTTCACTTGCTAAATAAAGAAACACTGAAAAAATTACAAATATTAGGTATTCATTTAGATTTTTTTTTTACTCTTATTTTTGATAAACGATAAAATATAATATTTGTAAGAATTTATACCTGAATTGGTATCTAAGTGCACTCGTATTAATTACAAATATCTTATTAAAGTAATTCTTGAATATAACGAATAGTCGAATGACGTTCTACTAAGTCGATACTGGTATTGTGGGCTGCGGCTGAAAATCAGCGTCAGGTGGTACACCTTGTATCATTTGACATCATGCTGAGCTGCGGTCCTTTGGCATTACTTTGGCATTATAAACATTGTTTTCTGTTTTTTTTTTTATAGTTTTAAGGTAGTTTTGTTTTTTCTTGTAATGCCAATAAACGCATTTTATTTTTTCTTTCTAGTATCATAAAAATACAATTTGGGCACTTTTCTTGAAGGCAGCGTTGCGAACCAATTTTTTTGATGTCCATTTTGTGTCTTTGTCTTAACTACAAAACATAGTTTCATGCGGTTTTCACCATCATATCGAGCCTTTTCAGGAAGAACATCGTAAGAGACAGTTTGCACTTTATACAGGAAAGGGTTTTTTCTTTCCTAATTAACGATGTTTTTCATTTACGGTGATAATTTTTTACAACAATAAAGTCGCGTGAATTTAAAATAAAATTTAAGAGTAATCGCGACAAGATGTAAAACTGTCTAGTTAAGAGGTTACGAAGAAAAATAGTTTTGTGATTTTTGACGCTTACGATGTTTTTCTGAAAAGGGTCGATATGGAGAATTTATTCCGGAAGATGTATGGGTATAAAACGTGAAAATTTTAATTAGATGTAGCACAGATACCTTGAGGTTTTGATATGTCGCCACAGTAGTAGATTGCACGGGCGAAGCAAGGGCGGGTCACTAGTTGTTCAGAAAAAAAAAAAAACTTCAATTAGGTATATTGTACTTAACCTTAGTCTTTCTAACAGCATTTGTGCACTTGCAATTCCAATTAACGTATCGTTTGTTTTACTACCAACTAGCTACATATAAACATCTACTCAAAGCAACATACTTATCTACATGCGAATCTACTAATTCCGGTATTAGAGATGACTTTGCTAATACACCGCACCCAGTCTTCAATTACTTTAAATAGCTAGTACTTGGTGTATTTTAGATTAGTATTTCCTAAAGTACCTAAAACCGCTCCCTGTTATTCCAAGTAATATGCCTGTATCTACTTATCATTAATTTTGATACTAGTATTGGTGTAACAGGTAATTTTTAAACCGGAAGTAATATCGTACGAATGTGATGTGAAGTGACACAGCAATGTTAATTACTTAGTTTGAGAAACGCTGTCTAGTTTTAATCACAGTGAGGTTCATGTTATTATAACCTAGGGCTTCCTATCACATCAATTCATATCTACTAGGATATTAGAGCTTGTATTCGACGTAGGGCGTAGTAGGAATATTCTCGTGCCAGGCTGTCTAATGCCTTTCGAAGAAAATTTCACGTTGTAGGCATGGGTGGGCATAAAGACCGAAGTAAAGTTATTAAGGATTTAAATTTTAAATCCTGAATACCTTCAGTTCGGTCTATATATCTTGCTGCTCTTCCCAGAGTCCCTGGCACTTTATACATAAAGTAGCTTACTATACAATCGAGCAAGTTCCCGGTAGGTACCTATTAGATAGGAAGATAACGTTAATTAAAGCAAAGGCTTTTAAGGCATTTAAGATCAAAATTAGCGAAGATCTGTGGGGCATGTCTACTAAAGTTTGTCAATCCATTATTGAGACAATTGCACCCTATTTACCTTTAATATTTAATTTGTGTGTAGATACACACAAATTATAGGGGTATTCCCGGATTTAATGAAGTTATTCCACTTTTTAAATCCGGGAACAACAAAGACACTATTAATTATAGACCCGTATCGCTTTTGCCGGTTTTCAGTGGGGATGTTTTTTTTTCTCGTTTACCCCCATGGTGTGGAGTTTTGTTGTGGATAGGTGTTTCAAAAATATTGCGGGTTTGTGAAAAAAAAATCGATTAAGGGATCCGCAGTCAAAGGTGTGTCCCCCCCCCCTGCCAGCTAAATGGTTAGTTTTGGATATGTGAAAAAATTCACGGTAGTAGTATCATATATGTATGTATACAACGAAGTTAAAAGGAAATCGTCTAAATGATTTTTAGTTTGTGTAAAATTTATTTCCTACTTTATGTTATAGGTTTTTTGTACCGACCTTATTTTCGTTTTTATTTTTAGTGTTTATCAGTGGAAACTTGTAAATGGCCTTCAATTTTATATTGTTTAAGAACACTGTCTAAGCTAGCTGTAAGTTTCCCGAATAGAATAAAATAAAATAAAACTATCACAGCTAAGTAGGCTTTACAAGTTTACAAGTAATAGTTGACCAACTTACATTTGCAGTTGGAATGTACGAGAGAACATGTTTTTCAACTAATGTTCTTGGGATAAATTCTTCCCAACTATGGAACCCTTCCATGTGCGTGGTCCGACACGCACTTGGCCGGTTTTTTTCTTTTTTCTGACATTACGAACTTTATGATTTTTATTTAATCAAGTTTTAATTGTTGAATACTTCAATAGATAACGCCGTCAGCCACGATATTCTCCTTTCTATGCTCTTTCATCTTATGGGTTCATGGTTCTAGAATAGTTCTCTTCTTATGTTCGGGGACGTCAGCAGTCAGTTCGTGTTGATGAGAGCTCTTCGAGTTGGCGTGACCTGGATGCTGGTGTTCCACAAGGCGGTATTATTTCTCCATTGTTGTTTTCCATCTTCATTAATTTTATAACTCACTGTCTTGTGTGTTCTTACCATCTTTATGCCGATGATCAATTGTATACAGCTGCGCGGGTAGAAGGTTTGTCGAACGCTGTAGCAGATGTAAACTGAGACTGAGATGCTATCAAAAAGTGGTCTGATGGTTTTGGGGTGTCAGTGAACCCCTCAAAGTGTCAGGCCATTGTAATTGGAAGCTCACGCATTATCGGTAGGGTGACGCTTAGCTCTCTTCCTCCTCTTATTTTCAATGGTACCGTCATACTCATTACCCCTACTGTAAAAGATCTCTGCTTGCATTTTGACTCGACGCTTAGCTGGCCACGCTGGTCTCTATTGTTAGTCAAAGGGTCAAGGGTACTCTGCGATCCCTGTATCGTCTGAGAAACTTTTTGCCCGCTAAGACGAAAACTAAGTTTGTGCAGACCTTGATTTTCCCTATCATCGATTATGGTGACGTGTGCTACATTGACTTGAATGCGGTTTTGCTGGATAAGCTTGACAGACTGCTCAACAATTTGTATCCCGTTCATATTCAACCTTGGGAAATATGACCCTGTGTGGAGCTATATAGGTCTCAGCTGAAATGGATGTCCATTCGCCAGAGAAGAAGTTTGCGTGCTTTGACCACGCTTTTCTCCCTTCTCAACTCTCCCACTCCTCCGTCTTATCTTGTGTCTCACTTCCAATATCTATGTTCGTCACACGTTAAGAATCTGCGTTCTTCTAACAATATTCTCCTACTCTGCCCTTCTCGTACTTCTGACTTTGTTCATTCTTCCTTTCATGTTCAGTCCAATCTTCTTTGGAATGCGCTACCTCTTGATGTCAGGATGGCCACCAGTCGGTATGCATTTAAAAGCGGAGATTGCGTAGTCATCTCAAAACCTCTCTCTCTTGAATTTATATACATGTATATATAATATAGGTATATATTAGAGTAAATATGTATGTATGTGTATTATAAGTTTATAACCTATTTACGTATCTACCTGTGTACTTATTCTATTTGTACCTAATTCATTATTATATATTTTAATAGGTTTTTTTATCATTGTTCCTCTCAAACAGAACACCTGCCATCTGATCTCTTCACCACCCTTGGTTGACTGGTGGAGAATGCTTAAGCATTCTCCACCAGTCAGTCCGCCTTTGTACTTTTGAGTGTGAAAAGTTTAAATAAATAAATAAATAATAATGATTTTCTGTCTTTTTTGTAGGTAGTAAAATTTTATTCATCTCTCTAAATATATTGCAAACTATAGTTTTGTATAATTTAGAAGCATTTTTCAATTTTGTAAATGTGAGTAAGTAAATACAAAGTATGTCATGCTCACTTATTTGTCTCCTTAAGGTGGCGCGTGTGTTGGATCGTTCGGTTCCCTACAAAATGGTTGAGCTGGATGGTGCTGATCCACGCGTCATGCTCGTGAACGGGCGCCGTCGGTTGAGACTGGTCATCTCTTGCCAGGGCTTATTTTTTAATCTTATATTTTGAATTGTTTCTTTATTTTATTTTATTACATTGTTCTCACATATTATAGGAGCACCAAGAATAATGTATCCAGGATTTTGTAATATCGTGATTTAAAAGAGTGCCCTTGGAGTTTCTTGCTCGTTTTTCTCCATAGAGATCTACGTTTTGGAATGGGTAACTAGCTTCAACTTTGTGACTAACTGACCGACTCTTTGACAATTTAAAAGTGCCTGTACATGGTTTAATTGAAATAAATGCTTTGAGTTTGGGTTTGAATTCGGCACATAATTATCAAGTTGCCTATACTAAACTTTAAATCAAATCCATCCAAAATGTTAACCTATCTTGCAGCACCTAGAATCGAGAAAATAACAAAAAACAAAGACCCGCATTATGGAGATCTGGGCCCGATACGGGTGTCAATGAGGCGAGGCCATCGAGCCGCGGCCATTATCCTCCGAACACCTCACTGTGATTTGAATACAAAAAAGCCGTTAAGTGCTTTCTTACTGCGCCAGTAAACAATGAAATATTATGGCCATCCGACCGACACTTCGTAATGAATTGATGAACATATTGATAGCTGTATTGTGTAGGAACTGGATCCAGACGTCTTAATGGCGCGAATTTATCTGTTATAGCCTGGCCTTTGTAGATACGTACCTACCTAATCATAATTTATAAGTAGAGGCAGTCGTAATTAATGATGAAGTGACAGACTATAAAATAGTGAACGATTTTGACAAATGAAATAAGGACTTGATTCTTCGATACCAATAACTATATCCGTAGGCAGGAGAAAACATGTCCAATTTTATATTTCAAGCGCGGATTTCCTCCAAGTCAGACTACAAAAGCACTAAAAGAGACAGCTGTAGATTTTACTAATCCAATATCAAGATGGTCGTCTCATCGCACAATGGGTAACGACATTAAAATTACCCTCACCAAACTTGTAGATAACACTCATTGCCAAGAATATGGCATATGGAGTAGGCGGCGTTTATGGGTTATGACTTTTATGACTGCAGTAAAATGGACATTAAATGCTGCCATAATCCGTTGTATATCAATCAGAAAATTAGGAGAAATTAATTGTTCTACTGAACCGATCACACATAACAGTTCTTGACCTGGATCTTGGCCAGTGACGGCAAATTTTCTATGACGTCAGAAAGTCAAGTATAACACAGAGCATTAGGTACTATTGAAGTGAAGTATAAATGGTGTCAACCGGAAGGTAATAATGTACTACACGTCGATTGTTGACATACGAGGGAAAATTTATGGGTAATTGGATCTACGATGGTGCAGTTGCAACCTATGACGTACCTACGTAGTCATCGTTAACCCTATGCGTTGATAAACGAAATGTACCAATGTAAATTTCGTTTCATATGAGTGACCTTTCAGTAAACAGAACACACTAGTTCACGCAACTGGCTCATGGCTAAAAAAAACTGACTGTACGACTAAACGCCAACAGACACTACGCCAACAGACTGAACACCGACAAAACTACTTCGACGGGACTCTTCGCCTACAGACTGACAGCAGGTCGACTGAACCCCGCTACGCGGGGCTCCTATTTCTATCTGCAGGGTTAAAAGGAACGCAACCAAACCGAACCTCGGGGTGCCCCTGACGTCGACCGTCTAGGATTATGATTTTCGGGTCAGGTTCGAAATAATCAGAAGTAAGGATGTCCTGTCGGCAAAGTGTCCTGTTGGCGAAGAGTCCCGTCGAAGTAAAGTCTGGTCGATGTTCAGTCTGTCGGCGTAGTGTCTGTCGGCG
This sequence comes from Fissipunctia ypsillon, assembly GCA_947568875.1. Lineage (NCBI taxonomy): Eukaryota > Metazoa > Arthropoda > Insecta > Lepidoptera > Noctuidae > Fissipunctia > Fissipunctia ypsillon. The sequence goes on from OX387648.1 coordinate 20,692,319, forward strand.
TTTAGTCGTATAGTGGAAAAAACTAGCTAAGTTTTAATGCTATTAACCCTTTCTCTAATCAGTAAGACACACATTAGAATGAACATCAGTAACCAAACCTTTCGATAGAGTCAGACTCGGGGTCTTCTCTACATTTTTCGAACTGCTTAATTTTCAGCGCTCTTTAGACAGAAAAATATTACTTATAGATGTAATTTCTTTCCTTACAGCACACGGTTCACCCATCGTCAGTCAAACAGGTAGAAAAGCCTCCAATACCTAAAGAAACATGTGGCTCTTGGTGCACACCCGACACGACACCGGCCCATAATACGTGAGTACCGATAATGCAAAAGTACCTAAGTACTGTGACACACCTTAGATGTAGGATAGAACCTGATGGTATGATAATAAATATGCACAACAATTAATTTCAGATTGACGCAAACAAACTCGAATATCGAAACCAAAACCGAGCTATATGAAGATGCGCATAATCAAGAAAGGTATGAAGATATAGGTACTAATTAGCACTTGACACTCTTTATGAATTCTACCTGAGAAAAGGCAACAAACCAATACTTTTTATTTATAAAACGTTAAAAATTCGATGGGCACTAAATTATGTACCCATCCTCACTAATCACTATTCGAATTTCATACTACCCGTAAACCAGCAGAATACCGCTGGACAATCACTTAGTTTTATGTTTGATGTTAATGTTCGAGGTTACTAAATAATATTGGAAACCTTTCAGTATCGTAAGTCAGCTGCAAAAAGTTCGACTCTTCTCACCAAGTCCTCCCCCTGCCTATAAATCTGATAATGAGATAACAGAAGCAGACACAGAACTGAAAGAGTTCAAACAGTCAAAATCAGAGGATAATTCACCAGAAGAGTAAGTTGATATGGCAGTCAGTTGGAAATAAACCAATAAGTCTGGCCTAAATTTACTTTAGACGGTTTTTGTTTTTCTTTTCTAGGCCACCAATTTCGGAAGACAAACTTGACGCAATAATCGAAACTCCGCAAAGTCCTGTACCAATTTCTCCCTCGCGTAAACTAAAATGCAAAGGTTTATCACGATTGTCATCGTTCTGCGATCCTTTCATGCCCATAGATCCCCAAGGTAAGAAATTGTAGTGCTATTGTAGTAAATTCTTTTTAAATTGCTGTAATAGCCGGTCCCCGTTGGGCGCCAATTAAGTGCCACGACGATTGTTAAAGAACTATTAGATACGTTTATTGTCAAGTAACCGACCAAAGGAAATTACTGAGAGCCATGTCTAAGTAATTGAGTTAAATAAATACAGACCAACACAAACAACAAATAACCTGCTGTATATGTACTTAATGTTTTAAGCTCGCCTCCGTTGGTGGTATAATTAATGAGCTGATTTAACAGCTGGCATCAGAGTGGTGACTAGTTTAACCATCTTGATCAGGTTTTAGTATTTGTAAATTAGTCATCTAGCTCTAGATTTAGAGGCAAACGATCTTTCATGCTTAATTCGCTACAATTTTACTTCCAGGTCGTCGGTATATCAGCTGGCTTCTCCTAGTAACCTTCTGCTACAGTTACAACGCTTGGTGCGTCGCTCTTCGCGCCACCTTCCCCTATCAGACTCCTGAGAACACGCCATATTGGATGGTAGCTGACTACCTCTGCGATATCGTGTATGTCCTGGACGCGGCGTTTGTGAAGCCCAGGCTTATGTTCTTGAATGAAGGATTCTGGGTCGATGATAGTAGCGAAACAAGGAAAAATTATAGAAGGAAGTCTCAGTATAAGGTAAGACAATGTCAAACAGTCAAATGATTTGTCAAAATGTAGGAAATGACTCTGTTAAATATGTGAAACTTATTTAATCATTATTTACACAATTTAGCTACCGTTTAGCTTTGTAATATTAGTAAATGATGAAAATCATTTTGGGATTTTATAGCCCATAATAATGGGGCGCCTACTTATGACATGTATTTTTTCAGTTTGACATGATATCACTGCTCCCTCTGGACTTGTTGTACATCTACTTCGGCACTCAGAAAGTGATACTCCGCATACCTAGACTGCTAAAACTGCAGACCTTCTGGGAGTTCCACCAGGCTATGGATAGAGTACTTGCTTCACCGTATGTTGTAAGTATAACATTTATGAAGAAAATGATGGTAATCTGTGATAAATTATTAGGACATGATAAAAACACTCTTTTCCGCAGGTCCGAATCGGCAAAACCCTTTTCTATATCTTCTACTTGATACACCTAAATGCTTGTGCCTACTACGCAATGAGTGACTACATAGGCCTCGGCACAAACGGCTGGGTCTACGACAACCAAGGCTCCGCCTACATTCGCTGCTTCTACTTTGCGACCAAGACTGCGACATCTATCGGCAAGAATCCGAAACCTGAGAATACTATTGAGTATTTGTTTATGACAGCTGCCTGGCTGATGGGAGTGTTCGTATTTGCTTTGTTGATTGGACAGATTAGGGATATCATTGCGACTGCTACTAGGGCCAGGGTAAGCACCTGTTTTATTTTATTGTTCTTTTGAATTGTAAATTCAACTGTGCGTGATATTTTATATGCTTTAAATAGTATTTAAAATAAGAAAAACAACTTTCAAGCAAGTTGCCGAACTTGTAAAAACCCATTGTAACCCACGGCACTTATAATATTAACTAAGTTATATCAAAGAACTTGAGAAAAGTGCATTTAAATACTTTTGTTGTTACAGACGGATTATCGTAAAACGCTGGATGGCAGTAGTCGCTACCTTCGTCGCCTAAACATGCCAGTCCCACTACAAAGACGAGTCGCGTCGTGGTTTGACTACACTTGGAGTAGACAACGATGTTTTGGTGAATCAAAAATTTTATCCAAGAAAGTTCATCGTGTGTTATTTTATAATGTAAAGTCCCAGGTTGGGCGCTAAATTATAATCATTAACCTCATTCGGCGCCAAATGATTAATCATTAACCCACGTGGCCACGTTGGACGTCAAATAATGAATCATTAACCCACGTTGGGCGCCAAATTATTGGAGCAGAATTATAAAGATTACTTTTTGTTTTCAGATGAATCTAGAATTTTGAACTCAGTTCATCGTGTGGTTATTTTGTAATGTAAAGTCCCAGGTTGAGTGCTAAATTATAATCATTAACCAAATTCGGCGCCAAATAATTAATCATTAACCCACGTTGGACGTCAAATAATTAATCATTAACCCACGTTGGGTGCCAAATTATTTTTAATATGACCCATATTGGGCGCCAAAATGTTGAAGCAGAATTTTAAAGATTACGTTTTGTTTTCAGATGAACCCAGAATTTTAAACTCATTGCCATTTAACATGAAGCGGGATGTAGCGCTTGAAGTCCATATGACAACACTTAGCAAGGTGAGTGCACCTGCTACATGTTTTTAGCCACGCGAAAAATGTTTTTACTGTCCATTTTAAAATCTGGGAGCGACCAATCGGATTATTTGCTAATAAATCCAATTGCATACAAAATGTGTGTTTGTCAACGCTAATTAGAGTGCTGCAAAACAAAATGCTGTGGAAAGTAAGATAGAAGTGTACTTACATGTAATATTAATGGTTTCAGGTACAACTATTCCGCGATTGTTCAGCATCTTTGCTACGCGATCTGGTTCTCCAACTACGTCCGGTCTGCTTCCTCCCTGGTGACGTGGTCGTACGGCGCGGTGATGTCGGCCATCAGATGTACATCATTTCTTCCGGCGAGTGTTGCGTATGTATCTAATTAGCATTAGTCACTTTAATTAGCACACACACTTCAACAATTAAGATCACCATTTTGGGACAATCCTGAGGAAGACAATTTTGTTAGCACCAAGTTCTGTCATTCATTTGAATACAAGATGTTGTACATTTTATATAAAACTATAAATATTGCATCTTTTATGTTTGTAGGTAATGTCACAAGATGAGAAAGAAGTTTTGGCGACGCTACAAGAGGGATCTGTCTTCGGTGAGATCAGTCTACTGGGTATTGAAGGGCTACGACGACGAACTGCTACCGTTAGGTAAAGCAACATGCAATAGATATAGCAGGATTTTTATGCTTATTTTTAGGATTCTAAAAATATTGGCGCCCAGCATGGGACTTGGGAACTTTATTTTTATTTTTTTAATGAAAAATGGCGTAAAGTTTATGATTACAATTTACGTCATTCAATAATATTTATCTTTGTTTCGAAAGTGTCCCATGCTGGGCGTCAAAATACATTCAATAAGCGATTTCGGTTGTAATTTAGCTAAGTTCAGATTATATTCGTCTAATTTATCACTAATAAAGTATCACGTAATTAACCCAGTTTCTTTTCCAAACTTTAGATCCCGTGGCTACGCTAGTCTTTTCGCTTTATCCCGAAACGACCTTGAAGCTGCTCTGAAACATCACAAGCAAGCCGCTCAAGTACTTCGCATTAGAGCCGACCAAATCATCCGAGAGAACGCAGCACGTCAAGCGAAACAGCGCTTGATAAGACTCGAAGCGAAGAAAAGCGTCAGTATTCATGAAGACGAGACTACTGCGAAGAGGAGGATGTCTAATACTTCCAGCGCTTCGAATTTGACGCTTGAAGGGAGGCGACAGAGGTCAGCTAGTGCCATGTCTAGAAGGAGACTGTCTGCTGTGTCTGAGACTGGCGATCAGGAAGGCACAAAGAAAAGAGAGGAGGTTTGTACAGTTTTGTTCATACCAAGTTCTTAAAAAATATCCTAAGAAGATATAACATCAGTTGTTACTGTAGTATTTTTGTTGAAGTAGAATTTATCTCTTGTGAAATCTTATAGAGGTATGATTGGCTTTTGTTTTACTAAAATATACAAAAAATAAATATTATATTTGCCAGAATTATAATAGTTGTCGACTTTAGTTACTCCTCTAGTTTTGTCGATTTTCATGTGAAGCGATGGCGATAGCAAACATTAAGTACCTTCTCACTAAAAAGATCTCCATGATTACAGGCAGCGACCTTGGCGGTAATCTGCGATAGGGCTCGAACCCCTCTACCAACGATTGTACTGTCTGGGGATTGAACTAGCGACCCTTGAACTACATCAACTGAACGAATTTATTTGGGATCTCTAATTAAATTACAGACGGTATTGAGAAAAGACTAAGAAATGTGCATTATGGAAGAACGTTTTGGATGAAATAATTTTTTTGTACGTCAATCTTCAAAGGGGTAAAAAGTGAGTTGTCTACAGGCTCGATTAAAAAAATAAAATGCATTTTATATTATTGTATACGACATAATCCTGTAGTAAAACTTATTATTATGTAAAAGTTATATTGAAGAATATGCTCGTGACATATACAACGTGAACTTTTTGTAGCTCTCTTTAAAAAAGCAACAGTTTCTGACCTACATTTTTAACTATCGCAATATTCGTATCAAAATTCACGGAACTTCGAAGTATTATAAGCATTTATTAAAAACTATCTAAATATAATCTCATACAAACTATTATACTAGGTATTTAATCCTTTTAATACCATTCCATATATTTATACCAAAATATTTGATGTTTAATAAGCTCAATCTGTACCTTCGTAGAACTCATGCATATATGTTATTTTTATAATTAATTTATCGTAGAAATAATTAATAATTGATGTGCATATTTAACTACCTTTATGTATTGATGTGTCAAATAAAATCATACTACATACAAAACGTTCTATTTTTTTTTTTTTATAAATCGAAAACTGTAACAAAAATCCAATTTCGATGGAATACTTACTCTATCCCAATGAGGATAAAAACTGCCACTTGCTCACTTCAGATGTCGCCACCATTGTCCGTCTTAAAATTTGACAGCTAGCTGTCAATATCCATACATTTTTTTAATAAACAATCAACTTCTTTTACTCATAAATAATTAACATGCCCCGTTGCGCAGCTGTTGACTGCAAAAATCTGGGGACCCATGTATTCCCAAAAGATGTTAAAAGAAGAAAACTGTGGAAGAGAGCTCTCCGAAGAAAAAATTGGAATCTCAATAATACTTCGAGGATACGTACTATCCATTTTAAACCTGAAGACTTTTATCAGAGAAATTCGTACACAGGTTGATGCTTTTTGTCATAAAACAGTTCTGGGTAAGCTCGCTCCATCGTCGACTTTGTCTCTGTCATCTCTGACCTAGACTAGAGTCAAGAGCAAACCTATCTCAAATAAAAAAAAAAACAGAACTAAAGTGTGTTTTCGTTACAGGCACTTATGGGTGGTGGTATATAAATGCATTATTTAAGGGTGTGTGTGATAAGATTATCTTTGAATCGACCAAAATTAATATGTAAGTAGCATCTAAGCAGCATTCGCTATGTTGCATTGTATTACTCAACTCATATCAAACTACCTACTGCCTAATATTAACACATATCCTGCACTGAATCTCATAGTTATTTAGAATGTTTCGCACATAGATAGATCCTTTTTGTTTGTTCTAGGTGTTCTAGGTGAAGACTTCTGTACCCTCCATTTTTTCATTTACGAAAGTCAAACCAGTCAACTTGTCAGCTGAAGTCAGATTCGTGGGAATTTTTGTCCGTTTTCGTAATTTTGTAATTGACACAACAGTGAACACATAAACAACAATGGCGGTTTGAAGACGGACCAAAGTGCTGCCACCTATGACGAGCTTTCAGTTTTTAATCCCATTATTCCATCAATTTGATCTTATGCTAGTTGTCATTGACCTCCATAATGTTTCGTTTTTTGTACGCAATCTATTTTAATACAACATGAAATGCTGTTCGTTGGTGAGCTCATCATTTGAGAACGGCTGGACCGATTTGGATAATTTTCTTGTTTAAAAGTTCGTTAAAGTCCGAATAAGATTTTTAGGGAAAGAAAAGTTATTGGAAAACATAACATCACGCCTTGTTTCCCCGAAGGGTTGAGCAGAGGTGTACCTTAGGTACACGCACATTTCGCCAGTTATAATAGCCTCATGTAATAGGGGGCGAGCCTATTGCCATCAACCGGGCTGCTATTGAGAAATTCCAGATAGGAAAACTGAATAATACTTTGCCCGACCTAGGAATCGAACCCAGTGGTGCCATTCTGTAAAGATCCCACCGTGAAAATTTAGGTGAAGTGAGCGTGATGTGAACTGTCATCCCACCTTACTCTACTAGGGATTGACAGCTCACTTCAAACTCACTTCACCTAAGTGTTCACGGTGTGATGTTTACAGAATAGATCGGCAGGACCTCATGCTCGGCAGTAGCGCTTACGACCACTAGACTAACGAGGTAAACAAAAAAAAAAAAAAAAAAGGAAAAATTACCAGAAAATCTGCAAAATGGTGTCTTACAGCTATGTGAGCATAATCCAGCATTGCATATGTCAGCGGGCACGCCCTTTATGCCTGGAGGCTTTTATTTAGGTACCTAGGTATTAAGTTTTGTTGACATTTTATTTTTTTTATACACATATGGCAAATAATTCAATGTAATGTTCTGTGTCTCGTAATGTTAATAGTTTGCATACCTGTACAATCATAGCCTATCAAGTTTTTCTAACTAAACAGACAGCTGTGCTGCTGGGGAGTTTGTTGCGCCACTTCTTCTTCCCAGCTAATGCACTAAGTAGGAAGTGCTGAAGGGCGGGCGTTTTGGGAGACTGTCTGATGTAAGTTTGACGTTTGAAAACTGCTGATTCGCAGCCCAATTTGATTACATGACTTTTAATTTTATGAGATAATTGTATGAATTATTTAAATTTGGACAGGACAAAGTCTGTCGGGTAAGCTAGTAATAAATAGATTTTAGCTTTCTGTCAGTACCAGCTGTTTTCTTCAAGCTTTTAAATTCCCAATAGTCATATAAGACTAATTTCAAATCTTTATTTACCAAATCGGGCAAAAAATTAATACAACTAGTACCTACTTATTAAAAATCAACCCCTGAGGACGGCTCTATCCGTTTCTTTCGCACCCCTAAAAAATTCAACCTCACCATTTATAATGTGAACGCAGAACTAAACAACGTAACCACTATAATTACTCCCCAGCAAACCAGAAAGTCACCGTACCCTACCTTAGTCTGTATTTTTCACTTTCCTTTGAACCAATCATTAAGTTAAAACGCCAATCTTCGCGACACTGATTAACTCTATTATGTTGGCCTTGCGTGCATCAAATGCGGTGACAAGAAAACTGTTCTCCAACCTATAAACTCACCTCGGTGCAAAGGACTTTGAACCCTATGCTATAGCCATAAGACTAGTTTAAAGGAACAAGGAAATTAGTGGAAAGTTAATAAAAAGTTACGACAGTCGGTGCAGTTTTTAGTATTCTTCGACGTTTTTTATTTTACTTTGGTTCGGACGGATTTTAATCAACCTAAAGGTACCTGTAGTTTGGGTCGAGTCGATGCTTAGGTACAGATGCCAGCACATCGAGCTACTACAATCTGTCAAATTTCTTTAATAGATTTTCAACTTTATCGCTAAAGCATTAGGTTCAAGGTTGATTGGGAAAATTTGACAGTTTCGGGTAGATTGATGTGCTGGCGTCTGTACATATAACATATATTTAGTTTCAGTTCAGTTTAAGCCGACGATCGCAAGGACGCGAAAAAATGTGGCGGGATTTTATCGCGCACTGCATTTTCAACTCTCAGTGTTGAGCCGAGGATTGAGAATCCAACAGAGTGCATTCCAACGCGTGGAAAAAACACACTGTTGGATTTTAAACTCTCGGCGCTAAGCAGAGTATTGTAAATCCCGCCGCGTTATTTTCTCGGCTAACGGTGAATTAACCAGAACTTCAAAAGATGCAAGTATAAATTGCTTAGATTGTGTTTGTTTTAGGTAGGTGGGGTGCTTAAAATGGAAAACTACAGAAAAGAGTCGAATATTAAAATTATCCTCTACCACAACGCAACTCAAACCTATAACCTACCAAACAAGGATGATGCAAACCACAATGTTAAATCACTTTTGTGACTGCCAAAGGGGTGCGTTGTAATTGAGCCTAGTGTCGAAGGAGTAATTGAAAATTGATTGGATGTTGATTGCTGAACAGCTGAACCTACCACAAATTGGTTTCAACACATTCTCTGGTTCCACTTTTATAGCTGACGAGGGACTTGGATACCTACACTTTTTAGGGCTGTCCGGCGTTTGAACCTTACAATAATACAGGCATATGCCAGGTCAAGCAGTTCATTAGAACCATGCATTTCAGAGCTTATGCCTACCTGCCTTTACAGAGGCAAACCTATCTTACACAACATGTCCCAAAATTAACGCACAACCTCTTAAGGGGTCATTGTACTCATCATTATGAGCAACTTTTACTATGGGACCAAACCTGAAATCGTGAAAAAATATTATCTGTTCTCTACATTTATGTTCGCACAAGTCGTCAAAATGTAGGGAACAGCTTATTTCTTTTCGCGATTTCAGGTTTGGTCCCATAGTAAAAGTTGTTCATAATGATGAGTACAATGACCTCTTAAGAGGTTATGCGTTAATTCCGGGACAGTTGTATGTATTTCCCAAATCAAAGCTCAAGTTATTAAACGAGTAGGCAAACTAGTCTGAATTAAGTACATACTGTTTTCTCTATCACTCTACCTATTATTATTCAATCAATAAAGGTTCCAGTAATAAAGTAGATATTTTCTGTTCACCGCATAATTTTATTTGCTCAAATCGAAACTTTTCATAAGTAAACTCCGTAGCGAACAGATTACAGGCTTCATTATTGACGTTGCGTGCCCTCACTCATTTCTTTATTGAAATAAACACAGGCAGGTACCTCGTAATGTAGATAACAAAAAATAAACAAAGACCTCATTTTGGGAAAACTTCACAAATTACGTTTTCATTGTTTACCTCAAACGGCGGATTTAAAAGGTTTGGAAAAAAGCTATCGGATTATATTTTAATATTTTGGAGCGTTTTAGAATTTGCTACTAAGTACTTCCAACCTTTCTACGCTTTGAGAGGTACTTTTACAGGTGAAGGGAAAACATATTTGCCCTACCGTGATACTGTAGACTGAATGACTAGACATAGTAGAGTAATAGGTAATAGGTAATAGGTAACACGGGCTGGTGTCCGCAACTCCACGTCAATGCGCGTATTTTGCGTGATGGGTGGGAAAATCGATTATTCGATCCACCCCAGCTCCTCAAGGAAGGCCAGCAACGCCTTGGTGTTACCGACAATCTCACGTAGGGTACCTGGGTCACCGAAGTACTTTGCCCTGTATGTGGCGAGCACTGGGCAGTTTAGTAGCACATGAGCTGCTGTCTCGTCGTCCTCCATGCAGGCCCTGCACAGCGGACTGTCTGTGACTCCTATGACAAAGAGGTGTTTATTAAATGACCCGTGGCCAGTTATAGCTGCTGTAATTATACGCAGCTGCTGTTTATTTAGCCGGAGAAGCCGCTTCGTGAGGCGGCCATCAATTGCAGGGACTGCTTCCTTGGCCTGCCTACACTCACCCTGCTCTGACCATTGCTTGTGGTGTTGCTCGCTGGTGCGTTTCCTTACCAGAGTGCGTATGTACCCGAAGGGGAGTGGCACGATGGGTTCAGGTCCCACTGGTGCCATGCTCGACCCCCTCCTGGCAAGTTCGTCGGCTGCGTCGTTTCCTAACGAGCCGCTGTGTCCCTTGATCCATTGAATGGTTATGTTATTATGGCTACCCACCTGGTTAAGGCGCTGGTGGCACTCGTATATTAGCCCAGAATCAACTGTGTGGCTGTTTAGCGCTTGCAGGATAGCCATGCTGTCTGAGAGTATACGGATCGAGTGGTCCTTAACTTCCCTGGCCATGATGGCTGCAGCCGCCAAAGAAACACTCATGCATTCGGCCTGGAACACTGTGTTATGGACACCCAATGGTGTGGCTATGTGCATGTTGAAGTCCTCCGAGAAGATTCCAGCACCTGTACCACTACCTGTTTTGGATCCATCCGTAAAGATGCGCAGCTCCGCGGGGCACAAACCCTCACATCGGTGTAACATAGTAGAGTAATGAAAATGCGAACTAATCTAGATTTTCGTTAATGATAAGAACAACACGAATAGGCTTCCCTTTAAATTTAAAAGAAAGGAAACTAGGTATAGTAGCTATATATATATAGTTCTTTTCTGCTAAACAAAGTAAGTCTTACCGCTTACTTTATAAGTGGAGGAGAAGCGCTTAGTACGACTGATCGGGATATCAGCCGAGTGCGAAAAGTACCCTGCAGTACGTCTGGTAGTAAAAGGGCGATGATGAGATCAGGTCGTGGAGTTCCTGCGCACACTCTCCGAAGTACAGTTTATAGAGGACCGACAGGCAAGCAACATTACGCCGATGAGCCAGGCTGTGAAGCCTAACCACCAACGTCTCGTCGCCAATAAGCCACAAGTGCAGCAAGCTGATATTTTGTTGAGCTATCCCATAAGCGGCTGCAATACTCCATACAGGAACGGACCTGTGCTTTGTACAGACTTAAAAGCTGTCCAGATGTGAAGTATCGCCTCACCTTGTTTAGGATGCCCAGCTTCTTGGCTGCAGTCTGAGCTTTTGACTCAATGGTTGAGCCAAAGTTGAGATCAGACGTCAACTCCTTGCCCAAAAGCTCTATAGCCATCTATGACGATCACTCAGGAAGTCGCAAATGTTGCAAAAGTCAGTAGGGATGCCGAATGCGGAAGTTTACCCAACAGACTAGCATGCCAGACCCTGTCGAAGGCTTTTGAGATATCAAGCGACACAGCAAGGGCTTTGCCGTGTCTCCCAATGGCCTCGCCCCAGCGATGCGTAACATACAAAAGATCCCCAGTTAACTGACCACGATGGAAGCCATATCTGGTGGGTCTTCCAGATATGTTAGCAGCTTATTGTTAAGTACCCTTTAAATCACTTTACACAGTATGAAGGTTATGCCGATTAGTCTATAGTTGACAGGATCGGCACGATTACCCTTTTTGGGCACTGGCTGCATATTAGCAAGCTTCCAGGACTCCAGCACCACTCCAGTTTACAGAGAAAGACGACACAAGCGCGTCAAGACAGGAGACAACTCTGAAGCACGCCTTTCAGGAGTCTTGCGGGTATTACGTCAGGTCCGCTGCGGCTTTATTCACGTCCAGCCTGCAAAGGGCCTTAGGGACCTCTTTCAGACGAGTTGAGATCTCCGGCATTGCGGAGCCACAGTGAGGTATGTTAGGTGGTATGCTAGAGCCCGTTTCAAGGCGTGAATATTTGGCAAAGATGGAGGCAAATATGTTTGTCTTTTCTTGGGCGGTATGAGCCAGCGTTCCATCAGACTTGCTTGACTTGACTTGCTCACTCTAATGTCTCGCTGATGGTGGTGCGTGTGTTGGATCATTTACTTCCCTTCAAATGGTTGAGCTGAATGGTGGTGCTAATCCATGCGTCATCTTCGTGAACGGGCGCCGTTAGTAGGGACTACTAGGGAGTGTTCATCTCAGCTGCCACGGCTAATTTTAATTTAATTTTTGAATTGGTTTTTTTTATTTTTTTTTATTACGAACGCTTTTAACTTTCTGCATCGTTCTCACATGTACCTATAATTTCAACATGAATAATGTAACCAATATTTTGTAACCATATTTTGATTTAAAAGAGTGTCCGTGGAGTTTCTTGCCCGTTCTTCTCCATGTATGTACCTACTACGCTTTGGAATGAGCGACTAGCTTCATCTTTCGAGTGACCGACTTCTTTACAATTCAAAAGTGCCTGTGATTGGTTTATTTGAAATAGGTAAATGCTTTGAGTTTGATTTAGTTGTAATAATCTATTTTGCAATCAAAGAACTTAACGAACGAATCCATAGGCTATTTTATATTAACAAATGTAACTTCCATTGTACTATAGGCCACATCAGAGAAAGAATGAAAATACCAAATGCCAAATCGTAATATCGTGAGCCCTGCAGTATCGTGCAGTGTAAACCACCCTTTCATTAGGGGTAAGTCGATCCCGATCAACTAGTGGCTCAGTCTGCAACCTACTGTGACTCACTGTGGTTCACCTGTATAGTTCGTTAAAAAAGTTAATTGTGTAAATGTAAATTAATATGAATTAATTGAAGTGTGTGAATGATTTGCTAGTGACCATATATAAGAAAGAATTCAAGGTAAAGTAGAATCTTTAATTCTTAATAAACACACAACATCACGCCTGTACACTTCTGCCTAACCTTTCGCGGAATACAGGCGTGATGTTATGTATGTTGTTATGTATCACGCCTGTCTTCCCCGAAGGGTTAGAAAGAGGTGCTCGCCTCTTATTACATGGAATTTAAACATAAGTATGTACCAGGCAAAATGTGTGTCTCTAAAGATGTCTTCAAATAATTAAAAAAATCGTGGAGCGAGGAGTAAGATGGGTCTACTTCTATCAAAATTTTGGAAACTTCAACATAGGTCTACAAGTATTATTAAAATGACCCATTAACCAGGTAAGTTCCTATCTTTATCAACAAATATCAAGGCGAAAGCGCCAGGGTAGCTCGCAACATTCAAATTTTCTTACGTTTTTTTGCAATTTACAGGTCAGTATTAGGTTGTATGTTGATTAAAATATGATTCGCGACCGTAACAAATATGTATTTACATAATTATAATCATTTAAGTCATCAATACAACTCTCTAAGACCAAGTAACCCTACTGAATGACTATTTCATGAAATTTTGACATTTCAGGATTATACCAACTCAAGGATTGTATTACTGATTCTAATTATTATAATCCTGTAAATACATATTTGTTACGGTCGCGAATCATACTTTAATCAACTTTCGCCCAGACACTAAACTGCAAATTGCAAAAATAGTAAGAAAATTTGAATTTCGCGGGCTACCTTAGCCCTTCCCCCTTAAAAGTGTCGATAACCGTCTACTGCTAAAGCTCAAGCTGAATTGTGCCAATCGATTGACCACTACATTAAGTGGTCCCACGGTGAAAAAAACGGGTTCCCTTAGATGAAGATAAACTTATTGACACTGTAGCAAAAGTGATGTGGATTTAAGATAAGATGAAACGAGCGAGTTAGGTAGGTACTTAACTTTGAGTGCAGTGTAGGTAGTTTCCAGTAAATCAACTCAACATCTGCCTAGCCTTTTCCCAACTATGTTGGGGTCGGCTTCCAGTCTAACTGGATGCAGCTAAATACCAGTTTTTACATGGAGCGACTGCCTAACTTACCTCCACAACCCAATTACTGGGTAATACGATACCCCTTGGAAAGACTGGTGGTCAGATTCCAGGCTTCTGACTACCCGTAACGACTGTCAAAGATCCAAGAATGACAGCCGGGACTAACGGCTTAACGTGCTTTCCGAGGCACGGGCGCTCTCGGTATGTAAAGATGGTCACCCAACCACTGACCGACCGCGGTAAGCATAGCTTAACCTGATCGATCGACCCATGCGGCTGATATTACTTGACCACGAGCCCCTCCAATAAATCCAGTAAATCAACTAAAAAAAGGTTTAAGTAATTAAATTCATTTATAAGCGCGAAGGGATAAACCATCACAAGATTTCCGTTTCTAATGTAATTTTGGGTCACAAAATAAATATCTGTAATTCCTTTTAGTCTAGGCTGAATCAAAACAGCCTGATTGATGGTCGAGATAACCTTCCGAAACCTTCTACTACACAATAAAGACCAAAACAAATGACAGTGCTCATCACAGCGCTATCAATTCTAATCAAACCACCATTCCGCCTATACTTCAGTAGTAAATTATGCGCTATCTTCAAAAGATATCTAGTTCGATCCGGTTGACTTTGCCCACGGACGTCGTGAGCCAGTTTACAGGGCAAATAATGGTTAATTTCATTATTTTTGTGGTCGTAAAAGAACCGTATCGTGGGCTCGCGTGTTTCACGATCCTAGATATCATATATATCTCGTAAACGCTGCTAACGTTAATATTTGAGCTGATGAGATACTCGTACTTCCGAAAAGTATAAACTTGAAATTAGTTCCACAAATGAAATAGCGTTAAATTCTATATTCGACATCAAAATGCAGGACAAAATGAATGTGGTAGAACATTTCAACCGTGATTAAGTTAATATGGCTTTGCAAAAGGCTTGTTTAAATATAATTGTACCTGTTTTATTTAATAAAAGACAAGACCCAGAAAACTTTGACGAAGAAAACCACCAAAAGCCGATACGACATCAAGCATTGTTAATTTATCAACTTAAAACTAATACCGACTTCATCTAAATCTATATAATGACCTATCAACACAACAATCAAACAGCCTACGATTGCATCAGCTTCCCTGCATTATAATATGGCATGCCGTGTACCGACTAGTTGCCAAGCTTGCATGAATAATATCCACGATAATGAGCAGCAACTGATGCCAAAGTTATGAGGTATGGCTGCCTGCTAATACACAATTATTTATGAGTCCGTTGCATAATCGTGAAGTCATAAGTAAATCAGGTTATTGGGGGATTAATGTCGTTTTTTGTAAACAAAACCTGCCCAAGTAATACCTAAATAGATTTATTACAAAAGCTCACCTCTCGCGTAATCTTCAAATTATAAGATTAAAATTGCTGCCGCGGCCTGCAAAAGGGGCATTGATGGACGATCATGAAAATGTGGGCCGAGACACACATCCCAGAGTCCATCAATGCCTGGTTGCGGCCAAGGCTTGTATAGTACCTACTTTTCTCAAATTATGCGCGGAAATTCAAAATAAGTAAATTAATTATAACTTCCAGAATCAATGACGAATAACGATAATTTTTCACGAGCCAATATGTTAAATTGTTGCTTTTTTATTATAAACAGAATAAAGCCGTTTAAAATAAAAAATAAACAAATCGAAATTTAAATAAAATCTTTGATAAGTAGGTTACCTACTTCCTTGGTTGTCATGTGTCGAAGTAAAAAGTTCGTTCCATTTTTAAATTACACGACAGATAATATATGAGTTTTCATAGTAATTTATTCGGCTGCTAAACACGACAGTTATGGATTTTCATACTAACATTGCCGGCCGCTGCTCGCATGTATTTGATCAGTACAGCATTGTCGATTTATCTCGAAGAAGGTTGTGCAAATAACGCTCGAATTTACAAGCATTTTTGAGAAATAGTAAATCATAGGTTTTTTGACAGATTAAGACTGAGATAAGAATGCAAACATTTCCAAAAATACGAGAATTGCCCCTCTGATAAAAAAAAACAGTAATACCTGTAAGAAATGGACTAATAAGGCAATAACTAATTAATAAATAGTTTGGCATTTCTTTATGTAGGTACATGCGGTAACAAACCATAATTTCAAATCCAATGGTGCGGATAATTCAGGCGACATAACATTTACGTAGGTACCTAAGTATTTTGTTTGACAAAAATATAAGTTCTAAACAAAATCTGATAGCTAAGGATAATAAATGTCAACTTAGCCACGCAAACGAAGCGACTAGCAAAGTTTAAAATGCCACGTAGCTAACGGAATGCAAGTTGAATGAAGCAATAGATTAGAAATTAAGTTTTGCAAAAAATGTTCATAATGGTAGTATTTGAAAGCGGAGTAATTTTCCCTAGACGGGTAAAGTGGGAGATGTCACGCCAATTTCCTTTAAAAAAGCTAACGGAATGCCGAAAAACTACATCATGTTTTGAGGGGGGTGGAGGATATGCATGGTTATGAATGCTTTAAGCTTGATGTTAGCCATTTCGTTTAATAGTAATTGAATCTCAACACTGCTTAGGTAAATTGACGCTGATAAAAGCCCACATGTTGACTTCATCAAACACATACATATTTTGAGACATTTTACCTAGGCTTCCAAAATCTAATGTACCTAAGCTTCTAGCAAAAACCTGTGGGCCTAGCACGGACGCGCGGAGTATTCCTAAATAAGTAAATATAAAAACTTTACTTATTGTTCAAGAGAGCATCACAGAATTGAGTAGCACTAGCCTCCACACTAGGATTCCCTAGCATCGGTCGATAACATTTCTGAGGCCACAATAATCGAATGTTCTTTCAAATTAGAAAAAAAAGAAAACATCTAAAATATTATTTAATTAACATAACCTGCGAAAATCTTCAAAATCAAAATGTAGGCCTAGCGCGAACGCGCATGAGCATGAGCTCTTGGGTTCGATTTCCAGGTCCGGGCAAATTGTTATTGGGTTTTCCGTCTTGAAATAATTTCTCAGTAGCAGCCCGGAGTCTGGATTTGTGCCCGTTTGATGGCAATAAGTTCCCCCCTATTGCATGGGACTTAAATAATCTCAAAATGCTATAAGATCGTTGCATGTATTTTGATATTTTCGATTTAAAACTCGTTCCAATGTATGTTACGGTTTCGTCACACGTTCGTGCTAGGGCCTCAGAATATTTTTTCCAACTTTACTTTAGGCAGGTACTATCGAGGAAACTAACATCTGACCAATTTGAAAACAGTATCCCGTGCACACGATGACCACATCTGTTAGCAAGCGTTACTACATCTTCTGCCTAGCCTTTTACAGCGGTTACTGTAGTCCTTACGGTGTAGAGACGTTCGTTTCTCCCATGGTACCTACGTAACGAAAACCTAAATTATTCGAACCAAATAAAAACGAATATTTACCGATTCATTTGCGTCTTATAAAAAGTCAAATTATTGCACCCTTCTACCAATGAGGTCGGTAAATGGCAATGATGACATTGATCGGGAGATGTCCCGATAACTAGGGAGAGTAATAGGCGACCATCACGGAAGCGATTACGATTCAACGGCAGGTTCATGTGGGGCCATGAGTACAGCGTACTGGCATTTTCTAGATATTGTCCAGCTGCAAAGTTCCAATGATTTTCCAATCATACGATAATAATACAGCAATTAAGTAACTTTTAAACGCTTTGAAAACGTCAAGGTTATCAGATTTTCTGCATGATTTTGTCTTTCAGAGATACACTGTAATATACTTACTACGCTATGATTATAGGATATATTGTACTTAATTTTACGTAATCTTTAATTAGTTGATATCCGCCAACGAGAACGGTATGTAATGAAAATGGCAATAATCCATTGAGGTTCAATATAAACTAGAGCAGTTATTACAAACTAAATATTGTCCCGCGGATGTCAAACATGACAACTGTTCCGTTTAACATAACATCACGCCTTGTTTCCCCGAAGGGTTAGCCTATCATGCCCAGCACAAATAGAGTAAGATACAACAGTGGATACCCTGGATACACACCATACTGTTGTTCTGATGGAGTCCCGCAGTATCGGAATGAATTAATATTCAAAGTGTTCAGAACTTCAGATACAAACAAGTTACTTTTGTAATTGTATGGCACGTCATCACAACATTTTCTATGCAACGCTGTACTGTAGACTACTATCGATGAATTTAAAGTAAACCATTGCGCCGCGGCCTTATGTATGCCACTAACGCTCGCTCCCTTTAGAGGCCCAACGCTTATCAATTTCCAGATTAGAACGGAACGAATAATGGGCAGAAATAGTAAGATTTATGACAACAGGGCTTGTTGTGGCAGCGCGTCATCCGTCATAGTCCGGGGTCGGTAACTGAGCAAACATTTGCCTAATACATTACAGGAAGGTTGCTGTAGCCTAAATATTTACCGAGTAGTTTAGGGAACAGTTTGATAATTTTTTGGTAACTGGATCGGCTTGCTTTGGCCTCTATACATAAGTTACTTCTTTATTCAACGTGGGTGGCGTAAAAGCTGTCTGAGGAATAATTTTAATACTGGTTAAGGCTGGCCGAGAGATCCTCAATCGTGGCACTATTGACGTTATTTCAAAAATATCTAACTAGTTTTATTGAGTGTTTAACTAAAGGAATAAATTATCTTACTTATAAAACGTTCAAATTCAAGTCGCGTGTCAAAAATGTAGGTCCAGTTCATTCCCAGTAATTTTACCTCTGACATCAGCAACCCAACAGCAACCTTATTTCAAGGATAATAAAGTTCAATGTGATTTTGACAGTGATGCAAAATCAGAGGTAACATAACTACTGTGAAAGGAATGTAGATATTGTTATTGATCGTATTTTAGACTAGCTTCTGCCCGCGACTTCGTCCGCGTGAAATTTCTGGACCCCGACCCACCCCGTCACATCGCATCGCCCGCCCGCACTATTACTTCGTTTTCGCTTAGCGTTCTTTTTGACTTTTTTTCATTTTGCTCGGCTCCTAAGGGTCGTTAAATAGCCTATAACCTTCCTCAAGAATTGGGCTATCAAATGCAAAAAGAATTTTTCAAATCCGACTGGTAGTTCCAGAGATTACCCCCTGCATACAAACTTATCTGTTTTATATTATTATTATAGACATATTAAGACTGAGATTAGATTGCGAACATTCTTAACAAGTAACCCAATAGGAGTTTATTCAAATACATTATTGATGTTATAAAGATAAATTAAAAATTTTACAAACCCCCGACACAGATCTATTCATTGAGACCATTGCAATGAGCCGATACACAATATCTCTGCTGTAAGTTGGTGAGGGAGTTGGATATCCTGCAAATTCCAGGTGATGCTGCAGCATCAGTTCAAGGTTACTATGTTATTCTACTATTATTGAAGTAACAATTACAAATTTCGACTCGATCAGACCTGTGAAAGATGCTCACATCCATTCATCAATTAGAAAAGAGCTGATAATCTTCAAACGGCTGAATAGATTTTCTTGAATCATTGCTAAGTAGGTACTAGCTACTCGATCAAGTCATCTTTCAAACAAAACAAAAAAATCTAAATCTGTGAAGTCATTTGGGAGCTACGATGCCACAGACAGATACACACGTTAAACTTATAGCACCCCTGTTTCCGTCGGGGGTTAAAAATACGGGAATTGCGCCTCAGGAATGTATATTGGCAATTCACGTGGCCGGCAATTCAACACAAATGTAAACATTAGTATTTTTTAGAAAAATAAAAAGAAAGAAAATACGTTTATTTGCGGTAAACATGACGCAAAAAAATTAACGCAAACATGAAAAGAACAAGTTGGGGGAAAATATGCGTTACATCCACCCCATCACTCAGCATAATGCTGTGACCTTATGCGAGACAGAGCCCCAGCGCTGGTGTTCAGCGTCAGCCGTCGTTGACGTGATGACGTCAACCGGTGCAGCATAATTATGATGAGATAAAAATGACAAAATAAAAAATAATGTAAATACAATACTTAGCTCTGCTTTCTCTTGCTTACCTTTGCTTGCTTTTTTAATTTTTACAGGTCGTCCTGGCGAGAATTCCTGTATTCCCTATAATACACAATGGGTCGAGGCAAGGAACCAGAACTACCAATCACAAACCCTGTGGAGGCAAAGAAACATCGCGATGAAGCCACTGGTCATATCAAGAACGGCAACTACGATCGAGGTCTCAATTCACTAGCCAAGGTACAATTATTTTCAAGAACTCGAGAGAATATTTAGAAATAGTATAAGAGCACTTGTAGTTTTACGAAATTACTTTCACGAATTCAGGATTTCCCGGTCTTGTTCCTACGCTACGCCGACAGCTACGCGGGCTACGTCGTAGCGGATGTTCTATCCACCACGCCAGATATTGTGATTTTCCGAATTTTGGCGGCTCGCGATTTCGTGGGGGGTAATTCCCCTATTTTTAAGTACGGTCTCATTCTAATCTGTCAAAAATTGTCGCTGCGATGAGAATGCGACTAGATTTTCAACGTTTTTAATTACGGGAATTGACCTTCTGATCTTGTTCCTACGCGGCGACGCTACGCCGACAGCGACGCGGGCTACGTCGTAGCGGGTTTGCTGTAACTGCTACGCCATACATACTGTAGCATGTAACCTATCATTGCAACGTGTATCGTAGGATTCGTAGCACTCGTAGCAGATTTTATCCGCCCAATGCCCACGTTTGAAATCTTTGTTGTTTTTACCCGATGCCAAAAACAGAGTTATGTTTTTATTATTAGGATTTCCATTATTACGTGTGTAGTGTATTGAATTCGCTCTAAAATAACAGTTTTGATTACTCACAGTCTCGTTATGCCTAAATAGATATAAATAAATGCCTAGCGTTTGTGTTCATGTTTAAATAGAAATCGCACTGAAGATCTCAAGCTTGGCAGCTGCGTTTGCGACTACTATTAGGTATTAGTTATGTGTTTTTAGGTTGAAAGTATCAGTAGGTATTGCATTTTTATGGTTTTAAGCCGAATTTTGTTAATTGTACGGACCACAACTAATGGCTCAGTTAAAATGGCTATAATTTGATTTTTAAAGCGCAATTAAGTTTGTCACGGAAGTATAAGCTTATTTATATGTAAATTAGTCTTGAACGTTTAAATTGATTGCACGTTCACGCTTTGTTGTGTACCTTAGACTTATTGCTTAATAGAAAAAAAAACAGGATATTTATTTTGAAGTAGGACGTTTTATGCAGCTACTGAGCTGTTATTATCATGTTGACCTTATGCTCTCAAAATCATTATGTAACCCGACTTTCTCGCTGTTTGAAGGGAAAAAGTAGATCTACAGTGAAGTTATATTTATGTGTAGGCTATTTTCAAATCAGTTTCCTATCTTAGTAGATAGGTATTTGTTTAAAAATCTGCTTAAGTAAACAACAAATGTTTACCCAATCTGACACCAATATAATCGCTCTGCGACACAGCCGCCCCTCGGGACGGCCCATACACGTAGTGTGTCAGAAGTGGGTGCGAAAACACATTCAGTAGCCATGACAACGACAGCCGGGGCGTCGATACTTACGCCTGTCCACACACCTACACATTACGTAACCAGTGGAGGACATAACGTAACATTCCGAATTCCCGATGGACTTCGACAACGCCAAAGCGCAAGCTCACTCCATCTTTGGATCGACAAAGGACGCAGAATTCCTACAAAGCTTTGTCCGAGTCGGTATAGGCGATGAGGAGGAAGAAACGCCAGTACAAAAGGCATCGATCAGCAAGAGAGCCCCACAATCCGCTGAAAAAGGACGCGAGCAAGAGATCGAAGATGAGAAGCTTACTGTTAAAGAGAGAAAGGAGTCGGTTAAGCCTAGGAAAAAATGGAAAAGGAAGCCGAAAAGGGAGAGAAGGAGGAGGGAAGAGGAGTTGTATACTGATAAAGACCGTGCAGCAGCTGTGGTCATGGGCTCGAAGGATATCAAGCACTCATTAAACTTGAAGGATAAAGCGGAAAGAAGTAGTGCGTTGCAGCTACCTGTTGAAGCGGATGCCGGAACATTGCTAGCGCTGGCTCGGGCTGAAATGATGAGGGAGCGATATCGTACTGCTGTCTTGTTCGTCAGTAAGGTACACTTCGGGTTTTTAGTTTGCTTATTTTCGTTTCGTTAGTCTAAATGAGGTGTTTGTATTTATTTCAGTGTTGTCAGTTTGGTATATCTACAGGGCGATATTTATTGAGATGGGTCAGTGTGGAAGTCTGAAACTATTTGAGGTTTAAAGATTCTTAGAAACAATTTGAAAAAATTACATTTATTCTGGTGTTTGCACGATTCTTGTGGGTGTAAAACTATGCGTGAAAGCTCTTATGGCCTTACTTACTTTCCAGGCCATCGAACTAGCCCCTGATGAGAAAGCAGCATACATCTCTCGCAGTAAATGCTACCTCCTGCTAGGGGAGCCTCGCTCAGCACTGATCGACGCGGAGACAGCCCTGAGACTTGATCCTAAAGATGCGAAGGCCCTGCTTCGGAAGGCCGAAGCCCTGTACTACTGCGGAGAATTCGAGATGAGCCTCGTGCATTACCATCGAGGACTACGGGCCAGGCCGGACCTGAATGATTTCAGACTTGGAGTGCAGAAAGCGCAGGTGAAAAATTTTAATATGTTTGTTTGAATCCTTTCTAGGGACGAAGATAATTAAGTTCTATAAAGCGACACCTAACGTTAGTTTGATGCACTGAAAGCAAAGTACGGAAAGGCAGTAGATATCTAAGTACCTAGATAGGTACAAGCCAAGGAAAACGATGAGGCATGGCGGTAGAAATTGAATTTGGACATAAGCAGAGTCTGCAACAGGTGAGTGTGAAACCTACCATCTCACATCTAAGGTTTTTATTTTCAGGAGGCCATAGAAAACACGATCGGGTCCGTCAAAGTTGTGAAGAAAACATCGAAGAAGAGGTCAAAATCCGCCAGACCAGTTCTAGGACAGCTGAATTCCGACAAAATCTACCTTGAAAACTTATTGAAGAATCCAGACTTGGCCATAGCAGATAAGAAAAACGATGTTGTCCTGAGACAAGCTGAAGAGGCTATACGGTTTTTGGAAAACCGCGAAGAGTTCTGGAGGCAGCAACAGACTACTACGTAATCTGGCCATCAAGAGGTGGATTAATCTGTTGTTTGTATTCCATTAAATTAGTAACTATTTTATTTTACAACTGTTTTAGTAGAAGTGTAGGTTCCTACAAGATACACCAGAAAAGTAATGTTGGTTTCAGAAGTAGTTATAAAACCAGCCTGTCGAGTCGATGAAATAAAAAAGTAGGTAAGATTATAAATTATGTTTTTTTTTTACTGTAGGTAGAGTCCGTCTAACGGCCGAACCCAATAACCTATTTTCAGTAAAATACAGATCGCTATTGATGGATGACAGTATAATTATATCTGTCCTAATGTCAGGCCGGTAAGATTTCATATAATCTCTTAAAGATTATTGGGACGTTAAAACCATAGATAGATAAGTTTTTCTATCTCCAGTATGCCAAAATTGGTGATAGATAGGTTAGTGGGTTCGGCCGTAAGTGTTCATATACTCGTCGATGGCCGCCGTCATCGACGCGTAGCGATAGCTGCAGTTGCTTCTGCCGGTGACGCGTGCCGCTGTGTGTACTTTTGAGTATATGTTCGGTGCGTGTGTATAACCACTAAGCTAGCTAAACTTGCGCGTTCCGCCATTGCATCTAACTATTCATTATAAATAGGTATTTGTACCAAGGCACTTAGGGACGCCATCATTAGTGCTTCGTCCTTCAGTCACCGCCACCGGCTAGCTAGATAATACCTATCTACATAATATATGAACGTACAAAATTGAGAAATTAGTGCACAAAATAACACATGATACATTATGTTATTTTTGGACCGAAGTTCTTTTACGCGGCTTGCTGTAGAAGTAAACTGGCAGGAATCGTCATGCAAAAAAACGTTCATACTTCTATGCCCCCTCCACGCGACTTTCTTTTTTCTTTTGATATACCCTCTATCGAGAGAGAGAAAGTGTGAATTGGCGGCTGCGAAAATTTTCAAAGTTTTCGTTATGGGTGTCGATTTAATGGCTTTCGAAGGAGTTAAAGCAGTAAGGTCAAAATGTAAATCCAAGACGGCGGCTGCGAAAATTTTTCGTCATGGGTGTCGTATGATGGCGGCTGCGAAAATTTTGTTTTTGTTTGAAATCACACGTGAGAAGGAACTTCGTTCCTGGCGGGATATCCCCGACTGCACTTTTTTTGGTTACTTCTTGTAGTTGTGCTGAATTCACGGTAAGCTACCACTATCCAGCATGACTACTAGATATGGTGTGACTGACACTGACTTGGCCACCATCAGGGATTTTAATTTTGATAACACAAAAAATTAGTCGTTTGTCGCCAAATATCAGAATTTGTCGGTCACTGGTTTAAAAGATATAAGGGTTTATAGGTGGCCGATCTGTAGTCTCCCCAGCTTGGCCACATTTATGTCTCAAAAACTAGGGCACCTAGCGAAGATCTGTTTTCTCCCATATTTTGTCGCTAATTAGTCGGGATCAGTCGCCAAATATCAGAATCTGTCGGTCACTGGTTCAAAAGATATAAGGGTTTATGGGTGGCCGATCTGGAGTCTCCCCAGCTTGGCCACATTTATATCTCAAAAACTAGGGCACCTAGCGAAGATCTGTTTTCTCCCATATGTTGTCGCTAATTAGTCGGAATCAGTCGCCAAATATCAGAATCTGTCGGTCACTGGTTCAAAAGATATAAGGGTTTATGGGTGGCCGATCTGGAGTCTCCCCAGCTTGGCCACATTTATATCTCAAAAACTAGGGCACCTAGCGAAGATCTGTTTTGTTCCAAATTTAATCGCTAATTAGTTGTAATGCGTCGCCAAGTTACAGATTCAGTCGGTGTGTAATTAAAGAGATATTAAAGAATTTAATTTCCCCATACAGTGGTACAAGCAAGTAGTTTCTAGACAGTATCTACGACGTCTTATGGAGGAATGTATGTTTCGAAATATATAAATATAAACTTATTCTATAATTTCAACCCACCAAAGGAAAGCTGTATTTATTACCTATAAACAGATCTACAATAAATATATGTACCTAATTATTCATCGAAGGCTCGCCCCCTATTACATGGAACTTAAACATAACTGGCGAAATGCGGATGTTACTATAATAGGTACACCTAACCTAACCCTTCGGGGAAACAAGGCGTGATGTTATGTTATGTTATGTTATTTATCGAATACAATGTGCACTTAGTCGCTGGCAGATAGATCGTTGCGCTCCGTTTCATTTACGGTAAGTAAGAAAGAGATAGATGCGCGTGTACAGACAAGTTACTTAGAACAAGTTGCCCGTGACGTAAGTTAAAGTCAGCCAGTTTAAACTGCAACTTATTACGAATAGTTAGGAACTCGAGTGTTTTATATATTTTTCCTTATAGATATATCTGTGTAAAGGCAACAATAACAAAAAAGAAACAGAGGAAGTCTTTGGATAAGTTTGAAATGATATGCTTAGTGTGCATTGATATATTAAAAGGAAATACATCAATGTTGGTGTGTTAAACTCTGAACGCAAAAAAAAATGTAGTAAGTAAAATAATCTATAATAATAAAAATAATACCGCTCCATAACTCTGGGAAGAGAACTGTGACCTGAAATACAGGCTCCGCCTAGCTCAGGCGCAGTCGCTCATATTTATTCGTTGTGCTTAATTCTAACTGCATTTAAATACTGTTCAACATGTTATATTTCTAAGGAGCAATAAATAAACTTATTATTAAACTTTAATTAAAGCCATTAATGCTCATATTAGGTGTCTTAAGTATTTACATCTTTGATTTAAGATTATTAGGTATGTATTTTTTTGTAACGTATTATAGTGTATTTCAAGCAATGGGTTGATACCTACATACTTACAATACATTTTCAACGTTTAAGTATTTTAAACATTTTACTAAAGGTACGATAATTTTAACGTACTTATTATTCTAACGTAAATTAGAGCTTAACATTGTAAATTGGTAAAACAGTTGCATGCGACTGTACATCTTGACACCAAATAGACCAAGAGCAAGGTTTAATGTTTTCAAAGAAGTTTAAGCCACTCTAACCTAGAAATTTAAAACATAAAAACATGTATTTAATTGAGAATTTATCTCTCTTGGACATTTCTAAGGACTTTAGACCGAAAAAACTAGAAGTATATTACACATATTAATAGAAATATTTTTTCATGGCAATTTTTCGTGAACTCTTCGATCTAGCTCTTGGGCTATACCTTACTAATTAAACTCATTATATCTTCTAAACTAAGACCCGATTAAATCTGTGACTTGGCGACGCATTGCGACTAATTAGCGATTAAATTTGGAACAAAACAGATCTTCGCTAGGTGCCCCAGTTTTTGAGATATAAATGTGGCCAAGCTGGGGAGACTCTCTCCAGATCGGCCACCTATAAACCCTTATATCTTTTGAACCAGTGACCGACAAATTCCGATATTTGGCGACAAATTTCGACTAATTAGCGACATTTTTTTGCGTTATCAAAATTAAAATCCATGGTGGTGGCCAAGCCAGTGTCAGTCACACCTAGATATGTGGTAGTATTTAAACAGCATTGTAGATTCACAAGTGAATTATCAATGAATTTAATGAAAGACTAGATACGTTTTTACTGTCGTTAAATGTAAAGTAAAAGTATGCAATATGGGATTTATTGAATCGATAATTAGTGTGATGAAGGCTCTAGTTTAAAAAATAAATAAAACAAGATCATATTAAAAGAAATAACATTTTATTTGTTCCGACGGCTTCGATCTAATCGCCAAACTAAAGTATGAAATCGTTCATCAGCGACTCGCGATAACCGCGACCACACATCTACCACATACAAATAAAACCGTTCACTCTATACCCCGAACAGACAATAGTTCTATGTCACTCGTATTTACAACTATTTACACACATTATGGTGAATCACATAAAAACTATCCCAATATCGGAGATTTTTACATACATAATTTCATATCAGCTTACTATACTTATTATAATTTCACGACAAACTCATGTTTGGTTTTGTTCCTCAACTGCGGTTGCGTCTGCGAGCCACTATCACTAATTACATAATCTAATAGTCAGTATACTCGAAAATATAAGTCTGCACTGCGAAAGCACTTACAGAAGCAGTTCAAGCTTTATATTCTCTGTTCGCTTTGAGTAGCAAAAAGTTAATGTGTCAAATTATAGGAAAATCTCATTGTCTTTATACAGTGGTCTATCTAAAATACGTCGTATTGTCATTGGCTACTTAATCAATTTAAGCCCAAAGTTAATAATATATCTCATCCTAATCTTGATCCCGATCGTTGTCTGTAACCAATCAACGGCCGAGTTTGCCTGAGTCTTTGAGAGGGCGAATCACAAGCAGCCGTCAAAGACTGCGGATCAAGGTTGGGATTGAGATACAGTGCTTCTATTTTTTTAATGTCTCTCGGCAAACTTCGTGTTTCGCCAGTCGTCGGATTTCTATCAGTTGCCCTTTGCACTTGGTGCAGGCCGGACACTCTCAATCGACTTGGCAGTATATAGAGTTGTCACTACTATTGTTACTTATTATGTAATTTATTTTTAAACTGGGAGGGAAGCTGCTAAAGTCGCAGGCACGACCGATAATTTTTAGCGTATAAGTACTTGTATTTTTTACAAGAAGCCGATGCATTCAAGAAAGAAAACAATGGTTATTTTCAAAAAGTCCAAAAACGTATTATACCTACATGGTGAACATAAGAACCTCCTCTTTTCTGGAAGTCGGTTGAAGAAGTATTTTATATTTTTTATTATTTCCGTGGTATACTTACTATATATATTGAAAAGGAGTAAATGTTATCATAAAAAGGAAAATAGTTTTACAGCTCTTTATAGTTCACATGGAAATCAAAACAAAACTACAATAAAGTACTTAGTTCTGAATTCAAATTGTTATACAAATCTAATAATTGATGGACATGGAAATTAGCATTAGTTTGTATTCGGAAATGTGATGATTGCCGAGCGACATTAATAAAATAGAAGCACTGTACATTATTGATTTCAGGCGTTAATAATAAAATATACAATTTTTGTGTGAAAGCATGTGCTTTCTCAGGCTAAAATCTTCAAACTGAGTGTATTTTATTTTTTTTTTGAATACATATTGCTTTATTACCATTCAATTCATACAGAATGAAATTGAATTCATGGGCATCCTTTTAAGCGGTCATTGCACTAATCATTATGAACAACTTTTACTATGGGACCAAACCTGAAAACTCAAAAAAAATCAGCTGTTCCCTACATTTTGACAAGTTATGCGAACATGCATGTAGGAAACAGCAAATTTTTTAGGTACACCTCTGCCCAACCCTTCGGGGAAACAAGGTGTGGTGTTATGTTAATATGATTTATCGCCATAAAATGGGCTAAAAAAATATGATAAAATGAGCAAAATGATCAGCTACTTTTATAAGGAAAATAATTCTGAATTGATCTCATTTATTCGAAATAATATTACCTATTAGGTGTATTTATCTAGCAAACGCAATTAAAAATGTTCTAGAGAATTCAATCTATCAGTGTACTGAAACAAGCACGTAAAATGTGTATAAGACCATCTCCAAGTTCACAACAATAACCCATTTCGTGAAATGTAGTCAACTTTCGACATCTCTATAAAATCAGGTTCGTCTTAACAATCAAGACAGATAAAACGCAGTGGCATACGAATGTTCATAATATTTAATAAAATCTATTTATAATACTGTGTACTTAAACGTTGCAGTTCATATTCGAGTTGCGATCGTGAATTAGCAAAACTCCAGAGATCATTATTATACTATTAGTATAATATAAGCATAAATACTTTCTCTTGCATTAATCCCGTGAACATATATTAAAATCATGTCTAAGAACATAGAATCATCTAATTATAATACAGTTTAACACTAAAGAGGAGTTTCTTAAAATATATGATAGAGCTATGGACTTACAACACTATATTTACAATTTAGTTCAGTTGTAATTTTACTTTCGAAACCTGAAGTCTATTTCATCAGACAGTACATTTTCTTTTCATTCTCTATATCCTTAATTCCTTTGCCCGGTAAATTTGTCATTTACAATCACTGAAAAGCTTTACGATCGTCATACAAAATATAGCTCACATGCAAGTGTCATTATTGAATATAAATTGAGTGTGAATTAAATCCTTACTAAATCAAATAGTGGTTTTAATTTAACTATTGTATCATCACTCCATTGGACATGGATCTAAAAAAAAACATTCACTGTCAGTGCACAGACTATCAATTGGGTGCACTTTAGAACGCATTGATCCATTTAAAGCAGTTAGTGTATCACCAGGTAAGGACATAGTCACTTAGTTTAAACTACCTGTCCTATCAGTTTATGCAAGTGATACATCCGGAGTGAGTGATTGAGTTTTTGCCAGAGGCGTGGCCAGGACTAGGGTTTTCGGCCGATTAGCGGCCTGTCTGCGCTAGTCCACTTCTTCAGCTGGTCGATTGTACACTGGCCCGAACTTGGCCATATATTTCTTCACGAACATCTTCGCTTTTGAGCGAACGGAATCGGTTACTACCAGCTCGTCTACTGAGCGACAGTGTTTCAGCTCTTTTAGCATCACGAAGTGTGTTAGCTGGGAAGAAAAAATATACAGATAAGTAACGCTTTAGCATAAAGATTATTAATGAAAAAGTTTTTTTTTTTTAACAAGGAGTGGTATTAAAAAGAACCAGAGAAAAGATCAAACTGCGATTGTACTATGTATTTTCCTGAGACACCTCGTAGATCTTGAAAAATAACCATAAAGGAAATACGTCAAATGGATAGTGTTGTTGATACTAAGAAAATACTGCAACTGACGATTTGTTTGGCAGTAAGGGCGCGTTTTCCCACGAGCCACCGCACGAAACGATTTTAGCAACACGACGCACGACACACGACACCCGACCTATCGTTTGTACGTTTTC
Source organism: Fissipunctia ypsillon (assembly GCA_947568875.1). Taxonomy (NCBI): domain Eukaryota; kingdom Metazoa; phylum Arthropoda; class Insecta; order Lepidoptera; family Noctuidae; genus Fissipunctia; species Fissipunctia ypsillon. The sequence goes on from OX387648.1 coordinate 20,722,592, forward strand.
ACGACGGACGATTCCAGCAATAACACAGCATTCGCGTACCTAGCAATCCTACAATCAAAACAAACTAAACTAAACCGTCGTGTCAAGTCATGCGGTCCGTCGCGTCGTGACTCGTGAGCAAGTTCATACAGGGTCCGGACAGGACCATATAGTGTCAAGTGTCAGTGTCAGGGTCATACAGTGGCTATGTCGTCACCGCAAAAAAAAACGTCACAAGCTAGCGGCAGCTAACCACATAGCGAACTGTCATTTGAAAAACGTGTGTCGTGCTGTGTGGTGTCGTTGCGTGAGTAAACGGTTCATAGGTATGGTGCCCGGAGTCGTCACCGCATTTTGTCGTGTCGTGAGGTGGCTCGTGGGAAAACGCCTTAAGTGTCAAAAACTGAAGTATTAATGACAAAGGTTTCAAAGGTAACAGTAACAAATTGTGAAGCAATTACATATTTGAATGCAGATAGGCACCGAAGCGACGGTAATCTATTGTTATAAAGAAACTACCAACCGCTAACTAACACTTAAACAATATAACTACTGTTAAGAAAATTCAATGACTAACCTTCCTAGCCAGATGCTTAAAATCAGCTGTACACGTAATCCTAGCAGCGGGTGCTTCAGGATGCCTATAAGGGTTCAGATGCTGGACCATAACCCTCGCCATGCTGCAGCGGAACTGCTCCTTAATCTTCCTCGCCGTCTCCTCAGTACTCATAACGTTCGTATTATCTACAACAGCAGGTGGGGACGGTGGTATCACCACCACGGGGGATGGTGACGCTTCCACTTCAATGGGCTTTTCGACTGGATCTGGCACGGGTGCTGGAGCAGGAACTGGTTCCTCCGTTAAAGAGTCTTCAGAGTCAGTTTCTGAGTCGACTAGCTCCACCATTTGCTGTTGTAAAGATTGTTTAGGTTAGAAATTGTACTATACTACATTTTATAAAGGCTGGATTAAATCCATGACTACAAAGCGGTAAAGGGTAGGCGTTTGGGAAGGTGTTCTAGTTTCGTCTACATTTTCATAGTCTAATAATGAATTAATTAGCGTTTATAACTACTTTCCGACCAAAATATGTAACAAAAAAGTCATCATTATTATTAACTTGATAGTTGATAAAAATTTAATTGGATATAGGTACGTCCGGAAGCAGTTAACACCTTTTGAAAAACAATATGTTTATGTTAGATCTGTCGAAGGCGTTTATAATTAAATATGTAAGTAAGGTGTTTATGAATTCAGGGTTAATAGACGACTGTTATTTTGTAAATTGTGTATCATAGATCTCCAGGCCAATTTTCACACATTCAGGTTGATACTTCTGACAGCAAAGTGTATTGGCAAATATGACAATGACGGCTGCAGCCAGCGGGCGGAAAGTGTGTATGACTCTTTTATTTTATTTTAAACGCCTGCGACAGATATACCTTTTTCCTTTCAGCTTCTTGTTTCTTCTCCAATTCTTTTTTCTTTTCCATCAGTAATTTCTTCGCCATCTCTAGTTTCTTTTCCATCTCTAATTTCTTTTCCAACTCAATTTTCTTCTCCAACTCAATTTTCTTCTCTAATTCTATTTTCCTTATTAATTCTTTTTCCCTTTCAAACACTTTCTCTTTCTCCTTTTCTAACTCTTTTTCTTTCTCTCTTTCTTTTTCCGTGTCCTTTTCGGATAGCATTAACAATAAAATATGACGGTAGGTAAAGCAAGCTAGACATTCATGAAAACACTACTTACGATTCTTCAAGCATAACACGTAAGTAGGCAAATTTTAATGGCCAGTTATTAATTAGCTTACTCTGGGTACTAAACATGATACGTTCTACAAAGCCAAAAAACCTAGCCCATTCGGTAACGAAACGTAGAATGAAGTAATGGCAAAAAGTAAAGTCAGTTTTAAGAACTTTTGCTATGTATACCCATATAAAAATCAATCAATCATGTATGGTATGAGTCAAATTTTATGGCGGCTCTGAAGTACGCTACTCGCTGCGCAGCACCGCACCCCTCACCCCGCTGACACATTAATTTATTACTGCGCAGCGACTCGCCTCGTGTTCAGAGCCGACATAAAGTTTGCATCGGGCTGTATTGAAGCAAATAAATGATTTGATTTGATTTTAACCATACATCTTCAGAGCTTGTCATAGTGTTAGTTCACTCCAAAGGTGCTAAAAGGAACCCTTTACCGGCTTATGTAGGTCAAAAAAAATTCGTAACTACGTCTTTAGTCACACAAAAAATGTAATAAAATTATTGAACCTAACTCACACACATATTGAAAAAATTATGAAACAACAAATCATTGCAAGAACTATCCCTATGGTTAGCAGACACTTTACACAGCTACATAATATGAGACACGAAAACAACCCTTAAATATACGAAACTAACCTTCAAATCCAGCATGCTGCCTTTGAGCCGTCGCTGCGACTTGTTGGCGGCTAGCAAGCGGACCTTCTGCAGTAACTTCTCGCGGCGACGACGTAGCTTCTCCTTAGTTTGCTTGTACCGTTTCACTTCTAGTCTGCCGGCTAACTTGTCTTCTTCAGTTCTCGGCTATGAGGGTATGAAAGGGTATTCTTAGTGAGTAGAAATTGGGTTTGGGAATTGGGAAATTGACTGCCTCGTTGGTCTAGTGGTCGCAAGCGCCACTGCTGAGCATGAGATCCTGGGTTCGATTCCTGAGTCGGGCTGTGTTATTGGGTTTTTCTATCTAGAATTTCTCAGTAGCAGCCCAGTCTGGATTTGTGCCCGGTTGATAATAGGCTAGCCCCACATTTGAAATGTGGGTGTACTTAAGTACACCTCTGCCTAATCTTTCGGGGAATACAGGCGTGATGTTAAGTGTAGAAATTGGTTACAGTTTGCAACATGTTGAGGTCAACTGAGTCAGATTTTTTAGGATAAAGAGGCTAATATCTCTAAAAATATGGGACAGTCATTCGCAACGAACTTCATAAAGGTAACGCCTTTATTATTTTTCTACTGAGGGCGAATTCGACCAAACTTTTATAGCAAGTCTTACTTATACTGCGAATACATTTACATTTTTTGTCATTTTCCCATACAAAAACCGGCAGGCCTCAATTTAATTCCACGGATAAAATATCTCCGACTTTGGTTAATTATTTATTAATAAGCCCTAAGGAAGTCATCATCTGCCGAGCCTTTTCCCAACTATGTTGAGGTCGGCTTCCAGTCTAACCGGATGCAGCTGAATACCAGTATTTTACCTGGAGCAACTGCCTATCTGACCTCCACAACCCAATTACTGGGTAATACGATACCCCTTGGTAAGACTGGTTGTCAGACTTTCGGGCTTCTGACGACCCGTAACGACTGTCAAAGATTACGAATGACACAGCCGGGACCAATGGCTTAACGTGCTTTCCGAGGCACGAAGGAGTCTCGCTATGTAAAGATGGTCACCCATCCACGTACCAACCCCGGCAAGCGTAGCTTAACCTGATGGATCGACCTGTGCGGCTGTTATTAATTAGATTTAAAAAAAATTGCTTTTAGAAATTAGCCCTAAGGAAGTGGCGCCGCTCAAAGTGCAAGTTTACCCCTGAACGGGAACTTGGAATACTCAAGCAAGTGAGACACTAGTGTTCATTACGTTAAAAGGTGTGATAAATATGTAAGACTTACGCTAATAGGTCTTTCGGAGACGAGGCCAGGTCTTCGTTTCCTTGGCTTTATGCTGACCAGTGCGTGATCAGGAATCAGCCCGTTGTGACCATCTTCCTTTATCACTGTAACCATATACATACAAACGTGATAGGAAAAAATATTCACACTGGAAACGACAGCATAATGGAATAAAAATCTTATCTATTTGATATTATTTTTCATTAACAATCTAGTTTTTTGAAGACTCGTCAGATCCATATTTCAGAAGTAATAGGACTCAATCAATTCTTTTGACTCTTCATCTACTACAAACAGGCTGAGTTTTTAAAGTAAGCGCAAAAGTAGCCCAGGAAATTCAAATATTCTTGCGTTTTTTTTGCAATTTGCAGGTCAGTGTCAGGTTGTATCTTGATCAAAATATGATTCACGATCGCGACTAAATATGTATTTACATAATTATAACCGTAAGAATCATCAATACATCTCTCTACAGACACACAACACAATTTATAACAAATCTAACTAGATATCTATTGATGATTCTTATGGTTAAAATTATGTAAATACATATTATTTTGTTATAGTCGCGAATCATATTTTTAACAAGATTATGATTCACGATCGCGACTAAATATGTATTTACATAATTATAACCGTAAGAATCATCAATACATCTCTCTACAGACACACAACACAATTTATAACAAATCTAACTAGATATCTATTGATGATTCTTATGGTTAAAATTATGTAAATACATATTATTTTGTTATAGTCGCGAATCATATTTTTAACAAGATTATGATTCACGATCGCGACTAAATATGTATTTACATAATTATAACCGTAAGAATCATCAATACATCTCTCTACAGACACACAACACAATTTATAACAAATCTAACTAGATATCTATTGATGATTCTTATGGTTAAAATTATGTAAATACATATTATTTTGTTATAGTCGCGAATCATATTTTTAACAAGATACTACCTGATACTGACCTGCAAATTGCAAAAAACGTGTAAAAATTTGAATTTCGCGGGCTGCCTTAAAACAACTGTAAAAATACGGGGCATTTATGTACGTTATTAAATCAACAAAAAAAAAGGTTCTAGAAAAAAAGATAATAGAAAGACATCCACATGCTTTTGTCGTTGTAAACATAAAAACTTACAATATTCTACAAATACATACAATTAGTGTTCCCACCTTCGTATATGCCGTTGACTCCTTCCACCACTTTGCCTTTGGTCTGTCGTCGAACAAGCGGACTGTCTAATCCTGAAGATGGTGGTTCTTCTTCCTCCTCTGATGAACTCTCTTCTACAGAATAACATATTGGTTAAAATTACATTATTGTAAACCTTAGTGTCTCATTGTTGTCGCAAAATATGACTCAAGGACACCGTGTTGAAAATTGGCAAGACAATACCACAGTATTATAAAGTAAGCAGTGTTACGTCTTCATACAAAACCGCCGAAACGACGCGCTTCTAAATCCCGGTGTATACCAGTACTCGAGTCTCGAGTGCGCCGCAGTTAAGTACGGACGCGGACGGTGCGAGACGCTCCCCCGCACATTTATTTACATGAAATATGGCACAAAGTTATCGACTGTATTGTTGAGTTTAAGTCCATACTTACACTCAACAATACAGTCGATAACTTCGTGCATCAAAGATCCGTATGTTTGAATTCATCAATATCGAAACAAGATATAACATTTTTTTAAATTACTAACTCAGTTGGCAAGGTAAGCCTATAAAAATAACATTATTTTTGGTTTTTATTTATTTCTGTGTTATTGAGGTATTTGTATATTATTGAAGCGCAGCGAGCATGATTTCCTTTACAAGTACTTACTAGGTGAGTATCTCTCTGTTCCATGCGATCGATGCCCGAATGAAGGAACAAAATATACCAATACCAGCTTCTGCTCGCGGCTTCGCCCGAGTGGATTTCGGTATGTCACAGAGTCTTTATCGTGCGTCCCGCGATCAAAAAACACGTTCGTGAAATCTGAACTATTCATCCCATATTCATCCAATGATTCAAAAGTAAAATACAATTTTTATCTACATAAAATTTCTCGACGATGTCTATTTCTATAGGGATTTACCTACTTAAATTACCCTAGCCAAATTAACATATTTTTTCTATACAACTCATATTTTATGAATTTGTGAATTAATCTGAGCATTTAAATATATGTCATCGCGGACTTTAATATTGGCCTTTTTATGTAACTCTTCTATAGAAAATAATTTATTTTTGAACTTGAATAAATGGATAATATCTATTTTTATTTCAGACTATCCGAATGGCTTCAGCTAATGTGCCGAGATGATTTAGCAAACAAACCTAACGCCACAAGCTACCGGATTTGTGAAAAACATTTTAATGTACAGAACATTGCAAGGTTTTAAAAAAGAATGCTCCCCCATCATTAAATTTGCCGGACTTACAAACTACAGTTTAGTACAACTCAAGAGACAAAGTCAGTGGGCAACCCTAGTATGTGTTTATCTACCGAGCGGCCGTTGGTAACTATTTCAAGGACACTGCCGAGACGTAATACTGCTTCCTTTATTATACTGTGACAATATTAATACAATTTTCGCACCGTGATAATTATGGAAAAACCTGTAAATAAAGATGACAGCAATAATTTGTGCAGTGTTTCTGTTCTTATCACCTACTTTATTACACACATACCGCTCCTGTCTACTTGGCAAACTAGTCTCTCCAAAACATAAAATGTAAGAGACTAGAAAGTCATTTTCTGTTTGGATTTCAAATGATTAAATATTCACATTCAATTAGTAAATTGGCCAAAGATGCATGCTTTGGCTACGGGTGTAACAACTGCGGTCAAGCTTGAAGTAAATAAGCTTAATAAGTTCAATTTGATTTCTAAGTGTCTGAGCTGTTGGTGTCCTTATTATCTAAACAATATGTCCCGGAATTAACGCACACGGCACAACCTCTTAAGGGGTCATTGTACTCATCATTACGAACAACTTTTATTATGGAACCAAACCTGAAATCGCGAAAATAAAATCTGCTATTCCCTACATTTTGACGAGTTATGCGAGCATAAATGTAGGGAACAGCTGATATTTTTTTCGCGATTTCATGTTTTGTCCCATAGTATGTAAAAGATGTTCATAATGATGAGAACAATGACCCCATAATAAGTTGTGCGTTAATTCCGGGACATGTTGCATAAATAAAAATTAAATGCTGTTTGTTGGTAAGCGCATCACTTGAGAATGGGTGGACCAATTTGACAATTTTTTGTTTCTATGCAAATAAATAAAATTGAAGAGTCTGTTTGAAATGTCAAAATAACAACTTTTTACTAAATGCATAAGAAAGTATACACGGTACCTACTTATAAATAAAAACAATTTTTTAAATTTTTGTCTGTCTGTCTGTTTGTTCCGCCTAATCTCCGAAACGGCTGGACCGATTTTGACGGGATTTTCACTGGCAAATAGTGGATGTAACGGGGAGTAACGTAGGCTACTTTTATTTTAGATAAATAATTATGGTTAAGCGCAAGTAAAATTAAAACCCATGAAATTGTGAAGAAAAAGTCGGATTTGAAAAATTCTGTTTGCGTTTGGTAGCCCAATTCACGAGGATAGTTATAGGCCATTTAACATCACGCTACGACGCCTAGGAGCCGAGCAAAAAAAAGTCCGAAAGAACACTAAGCGAAAACGAAGTGATAGCGCGGGCGGGTGATGCAGCGCGGTGGGTCGGGGGACGAGGGCGTTTTATTAAAATATGGCTGTTATTTTAGTATATTGTGTATTTTACGACTTCCACGCGAACAAAGTCGCGGGGCACAACTAGTAGTCCGAATAAGGTTTTTAACGAATAAAAAATTGAAAGAAAAACTTGGAAAATTGAAAAAATGGGAGAATCTAAAAGTCGTCTAGTTGTAAATAAATATTGTAAAATTAGGGATGGTAAGTTACGTACCGGGTTCCCTAGGCATCGGCGGGGGTATCCACTGCGGCTGTCTAAACTTAACATGGTAGTAGTATGTGCGCCCGCGCGCGTCCGTAGCGCTGCGCCAAAGAGATGGTAGCACTATTTCTTTAGGTTCATCCGTCGACGCTGCGCCCTGGTAAGTACATAAATATGTTATAGTAACAAGGTATCATTGGACACAAGGAATAACTGATCACAAACCCTGAAGAGCCCGCACACTATAAAACGCAGCTGTACGTCTGTCCGGTATGCGCTTATAACTCAAAGATTACAGATTTTCGTTTTTTTATTCACTTCTATGAATCTCCCAAGATACAGGCAAATGCCTAGTTTGGGGGTCACCCTCCGTTCTATTCTTGTACAAATTGTGATTAATAAATAAATAAATTTGAATTTGAAATTTGAATCTCTATTTTCATAATTATCATATACAGTTGATGAACAAAAAGATTAGGCACCTTTGATAAAATTTTAAAAACATTACAGGAATTTAACTGCTTCACGGTACGGAGCCGCGCGGTGGTTATGTGGTCGGTCGTTAGTGTTTACTAAATACTATTTAATTAAGGCTCCCACGACAGGCGCGACGCGACTCTAGTAGAACCATTTCTATGAAAACTTCATGGACTTTGTTCTACCAGAATAGCGTAGCACCGTTGCGTCGCGCATGTCTGCGGGAGCCCGTAGCCCACACGAGCAGAGTCAGAAACACGGTTAGATAAAACACCTATGTGTTACTCACTTGCTGGTCAGGTTGTGTGGGTAGCTGCGGGAAGGGCGGTTGGCCGGGCGGGCCCACCTGCTGCCCGAACATGAAGCCGCCCATCGGGAACCCGGGCATGCCCATCATACTGCGGACACAGTGTTTTAGTAAGTCATTGCTGGGTAGTTATAAGACCTTTTGTTTGATGGAATGTATGTCAGTAAACTATACCACGTGGTCTAGTGATTGCATATCGGTATCAATAGACATCGGTATGCAACAGCGAAAATAAATGCGAAAATTTTACGATTGCAGATCGGTGAAGAAAAAAACAATCCGCATAGCCGCACGAGCGCCTTTTTCTATAGTCTCGTTGAATAATACTTTTTGTTAAATACGAGATTGTTGTACAGTCGACCGTACGTCGATAATAACACGTTAGGCCTTAGCTGGCCTAGCGTAGTCATCATATTTGCCTAGCCATTTCCTAACTATGTTGGGGTCGGCTTCCAATCTAACCGGATGCAGCTGAATACCAGTATTTTACATGGAGCGACTGCCTATCTGACCTCCACAACCCAGTTACTGGCTAATACGATACCCTTTGGTAAGACCAGCGGGACAATTGCGTAACACACATACAGTAGGAATCAGTTTCATTTTGACAGTTCAACAACATTCATTGCGTTATTTACGTTGTTGAGCACACAACGTAAATAATGAACATTATTATGAAGCAATGGATTAGCAATTTGGTTCAGAATGATTCAGGTTGTGATTGATAGTGTGTTACGCAATTAGGGTGCTAGCCTAGCATAGTACGGAGTTTTAATAGAATAAGAGATCAGCTTATACCGATTGTGTTACCACTGACGTGTGTTACTGTTAGCCTGCATCATATCTCTGACGCACGTTTCAGACTATAAAAGTTACAGCTACAAAAGTTAGTGATAGTAACGTAATTCGAGATTTAATTGAAGAATATTACAACAATCTTTTGAGTACTCACTTAGGTTGCGGCATACAGAAGGGCGGGCAGAAAGGCGCGGGCGGGAAGTCGTGCGGCAACCAGTCGGCGGGCATGTCGGGCACCAGGCCCGGCACGCCCATCACCATGCCGCCCATGTTGGGCATGCTGGCCATGTTGGGCATGTTGCCCAGCATGTTGGGCCCGCCGGGAACCATACCGCCCGGGAACATTTGCTGTTGTAAAAAAACGTTATTTTAAAACATTGTACAATTAAAGATGGTCGCGAGTTCATTCTATTTGTGATAATAATATTTTATCTATTCTAGCTATACGACAGGCGATATGACCATTCTTTTTGAATGTTAACTATAATATTTAGTAATAATATAAGCCTTTTTTTCAGACACGTATAAGTTAGTACATTAGTTGGTTATTTTTGTTAAGTTGAATACAAATTAGAGTTTTGATAAATATGTCTTATGTAATATAGAATTAGTTAACTGCCCCAAGATCCCCATCTGTATGTCCCCTGACAAAAGCCTCCACTTCTCCCTATCCTTAGCGAATCTTGTCCATGCAGCGCCTGCTACAGCCTTTATATCATCTACCCATCTTCTGAATAGCCTACCCTGTTTCTGTTTCTTGTCACAAACCAGTATGTTATTGTTTTTGATCATTTTCCTTTCCTCTGATTGTATGTCCTATCCATTCCATTAAACGTTAACTACTGATAAACACAAGCAGATACCTCAGTCTGCAGTAATCCAACCGCCTACAGGCATTACATCCATTTCTGGAGAAAACTTTCAATGGTGCAGAACGATGAGCTACATTACCCATTCGGGAACTTCTACGTCACGTTATATTTGCCAGTCAGCTACACTAGCGACACTGATTGGAAGAACGCAGAGAAAAAAAGGAGGTTGATCATTGTCAAACCTTCTGTACACAAATACCAAGAAGTGTTTAGGAGTGGGGTGTGTCTTTGCTCCATTCCCACATATGTTATATTCAGATATTCTTAATTTTAGTGTACAATAAGGCATTCCTTTCTAAACATCTGTGTATACCTGTGGAAAGGCATCAGGCTGCGGCCAGTACGTAGGCCAGCTGTGCGGCATCCTCTCTCTCTGTCGCCGCGACTCGTCAGCCGCGGCCGCCGCCTCCGCGAAGGCCCGGCGACGTTCTTCCTTGCTCATGGGTGGTACGGCCGCTAGGACTCGCTCGCTTAGCCTAAAAGGTTTAATAAGAGCATAATTCATACAGAGAACAAACTGGTTCGAAGAAAGATCCAGATCATTCCCCAGGCAAGCTTCATTAATCAGGGTTTTTGATCATATGGTTCTTGCTCCCCAAAAGAAATAAAACTAAAAGATAAGATATTGAATTTTACAGCTTCAGACAAAATTGCAAAAAAATAATATAATGGCATAAAATATGAGAGACCTTTGCACGGCAACAGTTTAAACGCAAAATAATGATAATTTAATTTATACTTTCAAGTATGAAATCATTCTCTTACCTAATACTCCTCCTGCCTCCCTCCGGACTGCTCCTTCGTTTCCTCCTATCCCGATCATCTCTATCTCTATCCTTGTCACGATCTCTATCTCGATCTCTATACCTATCTCGGTCTCTTTCCCCCCGGTCCCTGTCCCCTCTATCGCGGTCATTTCGGTCTCTGTCCCGTTCCCTCTCTCGGTCTCTCTCTTTCTCCCGCTCGCGTTCCCGTTCTTCCCGTCGGTCGCGGTCGCGTTCATCTCTGCGTTCTCGGTCACGTTCGCGCGATCCGCTGGAATCGGCCGCGCGCCTCTCGACGTTCGCTTGTCTTTCGTGCTCTTTCATTTGTTGTATTCTTTCTTTTTTCGGTATTTTGAATACCTCCTGCAAATAAATTAATGAGTTTGATAATAGAAATCAAGAACAGGAAAATACACGACCTAGATCTGCAGTCAATAATTTTGGGGTCCATATAAAGATATTGATATAGATAGACACCTCTGCCTAACCCTTTGGGGAATACAGGCGTGACGTTATGTTATGTTTAATGCCTTGATTACACGTACAGAGTAGATGGGCGAGACAGCAAAATGATACTAGGCCGAGAGAATTGTGTGGACGAGTAGGTGTTTACACGTATTTTTTTCACTTGGCACCGAATCAGACAGTCAGTTCAGTTTCGACAACGCAGACTAATTGTGCAGTTACGTGTTGCGAGCGACATGAGTGTGCCGAGTGGCGAGTACGCACCGAGTGCATGTTTATACCTGCCGAGTGGGCAAGCGAGTCAGTGCGGGGAATCGCGGGGGTGGGCACTTGGTCTAGTAAATAGAACAGGGTCCGAGTGACTGTCTCGGCCTTTAACTCGGCCGAGCACTCGCTGATGTGTTTACACGTACCGAGCACTCGGTCGAGTGTACTGTCTCGCCCATATACTCCGTACGTATGATCAGGGCATAAAAGATATTCCTCGACTGACGATACTAAATTTGTCGGGCTAGTACCTTTCTGACTGGCTAATCTAATAACCATGGCCTTTCCAGTGATAAGACATCACATAAACAAGAAATAGAGGATGTTAAACCTTACCTTCAAACTGGACCATCTCTCCAGCAGTTGGTTACACAGATCCTTGGTTTTTTCTAGTATGCTAGCACTCTCTTTCACCTTCTCTGGACTTGACAGATTCTCTTGGCTGCTAGGCAGCTCTACAGGCAAACCTGCGGAATTAATATTAATAGTAATTGTATTTCGAAACCACAGTACTTTACATCAGTGAGGTCTCGACCCTTGAACTAGAACCTCCTGTATGACAGGGGACGAGGTTTCTCCAGTAAAAAAATCCAGTAATTAAATGAAAAAATATATATTTAATAAATCTGTAGGTTTTGTAGTTAACAGAGTGCTACCTCAGACAGAAATCTGAAATTACAGGAACCATGAGAGATTTCAGCTCACCCTTCATTTATCTTTGCTGATAAACATGCATCGTAGTATAATATTCGCCTCAATTCCTCTAGATTACGCCAAATTACCTGGCCCTGAACCAGGCCTACACAGCATACAAAAAGAACATACTAAAAGTTATTGGTTAATAGACGGTATTAATCTTACCAGTAGCCTCATCAATGAATACTGTATCAGGTGCAGGCTGCGGCGCATCGGCCGCGCTCAGCCATCGCTCCACGATGGTGAAGAAACGACTCTCTTGAATCATTGTCTTGTTGGGGATCGGCAGGCGGTCTACTGTTTGCAGCATCTCTAGTCTGTTACAAGTAAAATAATGTATTTTAATATAAAATTTTCGTTTAGTCATAGTCCCAGAAGGAAGAGGATTATCTGATAATGTAGTATTGCTAGTTTCAAGACAACCATCACGCATTGTGACCTTGTCAATGACACGCTCCTATTCCGCTTCTGCGTTATTTTTGTTTGGAACTCCACCAACTCATGGAATATCTTTATATCTTTAACGTATGTCCACTTACTTGAAGTCAAGCGGCGCGTCGCTACACCAGGGCGCTAGCAGCCTGAGGCCCCGGTAGTCCAGGAACAGTCTCCTGCAAGGCAGGTCAGCGTCCCGCAGTAGTCGCAGTAATGCCGTCTGAGCGCGACGTGTCTTAGCGCGCACTACGGTACGGGAGAGGCGGAGTGTGTGGCTCTGGTTCTTTACGCCAGTACGGCCCAGGGCTTCCAGGTCTTCTTCGATCTGAATGAAATAAATTAGTTAAGAAACAAAATAACAGTTTGAAACATTCTAGCCAATATTAGACGTATTTTCTTTTTTTACACTAATTCTAAAAGTTTAGAACTCATCTCAATTAGGATAGCATAAAATCTGATCCAATATTCCAAATAAATTAGGAACCAAATGAATATTCCCAATGATAGCTTACAAGTGAGCTTCCTTACTTCTAATTAAGATTTCATCTTGCCTCGTCTTATAAAAACTTATGGGTATTAACACCTTCACCGCCAAGCCCAATCTCTTAAAATATCATTTTTTTAATAATGTATTTTTTTGCTTAAATATTTTTTACTGTTATTTCTAATACAAAATCAATGAAAAGCGTGTGCATTATTGGTACACAACGCTTTGAACGCAATAGGTCGTGTGTATCATTTTTGATACACTATGTTTTAACAAGCGTGTGCAAAAATTATACACTGGCGTTGAGGGTGTTAAGTGTGTCTAGTTCAAAGCTTACTATTCAGATATTAGAAACCAACCACATTTGCAAGTGGTTCATTAAATAAATGTGAACTCACATCAGCATCTTGCACCAAGTCGGGAGCCTTCGGTTTGTAAGTGCGCTCCTTCTTGGGTCGACGGACGCGCGGCCGTGGCTGTTCCGTGGGAGTGGCGTGGGATTCCTCTGAAGACTCTGTAGTGCCAGACTTTGAGGTGGAGATTTCTTCCTCCTCCTGAGATAGTTAAAAAGTATAAATAATGTTAATGTTATTTGTCGATTTCCTTGCCATAACACGTCAGGTATTAAAAATGTTTTCCAATAATTAAAAACGCTTATACATAGCATGCATTACAAATGACTTAACCCATAAAATTACAACATAAATGTTTTCTGCATATTACAATAGGAAAGTAACATTAAACTTTGGCAAACTAAACTTGTTCAAACTTTTTTTGAGAGAATTAGAAGAAACAGTTCAACACCCAAAAATTACAGTTTCTAGATATACACAGACAGAGTATACCTTCAAAACAGCATTGTATGATCACTCCATCATTTCCACATGCGAGAAAGCAGTCCCAAGATAAATAAATTAAACATATATACCCGATCAGCGCGTACCTCGTCATCTTCATCGTCAGAGTCGGGCTCACCACCGATCCAACCGCGACAGTTATCGGCGCCGCAGTAGCAGCGTTGCGCCACCTTTCTGCACGTAAACAACACATCTCTGTTACCCACCAATCGCCATTACAGCATTACGGCCTTACACCCGCTGGAACCGATAAGTCCGGATTGTCAGATAGGATTATTTATATTGTTGTTGAGTTACGGACAATCACTGTTATGACTAGGGTAGGTTGAAATTGAAGGAGGAGGAGGATGGGGGAGGATTGATTGAGGTTGGGTTGTTATGAGAGTTCTAAGCTCCATTTACATGTAACATAGATATCTGCATTTTTAGAACAACTTATTATAATCTTGTTGCTACTCATGCTTATGGTTTAACAATCGTAAATACGAAAAAAGTCAAGATTTGGTACATTTTGTTGGGTTTAATAAGTTGTCAATATGAAGTTTGGAAGAATTCTTCTATTTTTGCCAAACTGACATGAAGGGTAACCTATTATTTTTTGCAAGACAAGATGTCGTGCACTAATACTCGGTGTATTAATAGCGCACGACATCTTTAATCACATTGAAAACCTAAAATCGTTACAAGTGAATCAGACGTATTCTTGTTACGTATATGAATCAACTTATTCAGTGTAGAAACAAAGTCAATGTCATTCACGGTGAGCGACTTAAGACAGATTATTTACATAATTCGAAGGTTACTGTAGTCCTGTTACGGCCGAACTCAATAATCTATGTTCAGTAAAAGACAGATCGCTATTGATGGTATACAGTATAATTATATCTGTCCTTATGTCAGGCCGGTAAGGTTCCATAATCTCTTATAGATTATTGGGACGTTAAAACCATAGATAGATAGGTTTTTCTATCTCCAGTATGCCAAAACTGGTGATAAGATAGGTTATTGGGTTTGGCCGTTAGTCTATCTTACTGTAATGCTGAACGAATTCGGATAAATTCTGAGTACTGTTAGAAAATGTACCTATGGACAGACTTTCTATGACGAATAAGCTGTAAACGAAATAATCTAGGTTTCAAAATAGGCGCCAACGCGCTTTTTTGCGCGTTACGTGTGAACGGTTGTGTAGCGTGTCGTAATTAAAATAACATAACATAATATCACGCCTTGTTTCCCCGAAGGGTTAGGCAGAGGTGTACCTAATTGTAAACCTAGGTGTAATTAAAATAAAAAAGGGAAATTGCTGGCACTACACTTAGATACAAGCAGCGAATGCATCGCGTATGTATTGCGATTTAGTCGCATTCTCAAATTCGGGTCCTAAACTTGAATGTCGGGTACTTAGTTAGGCTTTTTGTCATGCATAGAAGCTGCATAAAGGTAACTTACCCAAATCTCTGGAACTGATAATCAAACGTCAATTCCTCGCCTGCGACAATATCCCTTTTACTGAAGAACCCTATCCTCAGCTCACCATTCACTGTCCACTTCTGAGTTTCAGCATTAGGATCACAGGAATGGTTGATGAACCGTGATATGTTGCCTTTGAGTGTTGCATCGATGACTGTGTCGCCTTTCAGTGACATGAAGTAGTGATGCAAGTTGTTCTCGTCGGAATATGCTTGAGCACGCTTGTAGAATTGTTCATAGTCAAGAACTTCGCCTACGTATTCTAGAAGAAATTCGCCCCTGCAATATGATTGGTTGGTTGATTAGCATGCATTTTTCGATAGCTTGGTTTAGGTGTCTTCAAGTTTTGTTGTAAAATAAAAAGAAGTACATACAGTATAGTTTTTAAGACAGCTAAAACTTTACTAACAATAATTGCTTTAATCTAAAAAATAAAACATTCTAATTCAAATAAATAATTCAAAAAACATTTTAATCATTGTCAGTTTTTTATAAGTACCTACAATGTTTGTAACTTCCTTGTGTTAAATTTATGATAATTTGATAATTCAGTTATGAAGTAAATATAACTATTAGCATTATCTGTATCTTCAATTCGCGAGGCATTACTTAATAGACTAGGAAACAATGTTTTGTCTGTACAAGTGTTCATTCTATAGGTTATGTAAAATTGTATACTGAAGATGATTTTATCAATATTATTCCTATTGTTACTATGTATTTATGTTATGTGCACCATAATCTGTGTTGATTTAAATCTGCAGCTCAAAGATCCATAGCTCTTATACCTTCACTATTGTAAAATTACTTTTAATATTGCTGAAATATCCATAAAAATTTGCGTAAATGAACCAAACTTTGTATTATGATTTTATTTATGCAATAACCAAGCACACCATCAATTTCGCGGATGCATTAACTACAAAATACGTATTTTCTTTATATTACTTACGTTGTTATATCAACACTAGCCTCCACACCACAACCCTTCTTGTCAGCATAGAAAACCTTGAGAGGAGCCATCTCTTTTGACTGGAACCTTCTGTTAGTACAGCGATCCCCTACTGGACAGCGGGAGTTACTGGAAACGTAATATTACATGATTGCATTTGTTTGATGCAACTTCAGATATCAAAATTTATTTGAAATTGGAATAGAATAAAAATAAACATAAATAACTAAAGTATTACCATTCAATCATGAGCAGCCTGTTGAGACAATCCTCTCCACAAGCCAGCTCCCCTCGCTCCAGCTCTTCTTTGGTCATAAAACAGTCACAAGTCATCTTTTTGGTCTCCTTACTAATCATTCTGTCACATAGATACTCATTTTCATCCAAATGTTGGTACTGGTTCATCCTCTCTTCAATTATCCTGTCATAATCCTCTTTGCTGAGAGGAGTAACATGTTGGTCATCTTCAGGGAGGTTAGGACTTTCTGCTACTGGGGGCAAACGCTGGAGCAGGCTTGGACTAGCTAAAGGAGAGTTGGCAGGAGAGACAGCACCCATCTCCAGCTCACTAGATCTGCGCCAACGAGACTTCACCTTCACAGGCATCTCAGAAGGCACGGGAAATGATGGAGAGTTAGGTGTGGTACTTGGCAAAGACTCACTAGTCTTTTCCTGACTATCAGATCCTATTTCTTCAAGTTTCAGCTTAGTCTGTGTGATCAATGCCTTCTTCAATGGTGTCTTGACCAACCCATAGCCCTTTGTTTTCTGTTTCAGGTTACTTATTGTCTTAATTCTACTGGAGCGCCTCACACCAGTGGGTGATGACTCAGCCGAATCATTTGAATTATTTTGGATTTGTTCAGTAACTCTGGATGAGTTGCTGTCATCTGACAGTGTGGAGCTTGGTGTTAGACTGGGATCTGGCCGTGTTAGAGCTTCAGTAAGATTTTCTTTAAATGGTATGTCAGGAGTTAAACAAGGTGGAGTTCTAAGTTCGTTAACCTCTGAACAATCCATTGGAGGGTCAGGTTCCACTGTTGATGTAAGATTCAACTTTTCAAAATGTTCCTGGAAGTTACTGTTTTGAGAAATATCCTTACTCTCTTCATTATTAATTGTTTCAGATGCATGCTCTTGTGGACTATCAATCTTGATGTTATAGTAAAGCTCTGGGTGATCATCCTCTACTATTTGCACAATTGTGATGACTTCATCATCATCTCCAGTAAAATCTAATTGTTCTTCTTCTTCCAATGAAATGTCTTCCATCTGTACTTTCTCTGGTTTTGATCCTTTGGAAGAATCATCAATAATTTGACACTCATCTTTATTTTCAGGCATTTGTTCAGCAATAGCACTGAGCTTAGAGTCACTTTCTGTTAAGTCAATAGTATTTAACTCTATGGACTTTTCGTTTGCTTCTTCTTTATTCAATAATGGGATTTCACTATTGGATGATAGTTCACTCAGGACAGGTACAGGTGATATGTCTCTAGAATTGCTCTGTGTTATTTTTGTACTGTTCATTGGACTGAAATTAGCCCCAATATTAGTATCAGACTGTGTATCTAGCGCAGCATTAGAATCTGACTCTGAGCTTGCACATGGATCAACAACCCTTATTTCTACACTACTATTTGTTTCACTGTCACTACCAATATCATATTTTCTAGTAAATGTCTCATCACTATTGAATAGACAGCGATATTTACCAAATTTCTTATGCAATGCTACGATTGGGACTTGGCAGGATTTAGTAAGAGGAATTGCTGGTGATTCTGATGCCTGTGGTGTTTGTGGGTCAGGTGCAGTAGAGGCATCAGTATGCGCAGTCTGCGAGTCTTGCTGATTGGTTTCGGAGGTGGTTGCCTCGACGGAGCCAGAGGCTTCGCCGTCGGCGGACGATGCAGCTTCGGCCTGCTGCTTGGCGCGTCGAGTTGTACGACGCGTTGCCGCGGTTTTTGTTGTTGCCTTCTTTCTTTTCGCCATTGTACTATTTTAAAGCAGCAACTTAGAACCTAAAAATATTTTTTTTTACATCACAGATACTCAGAACACGGTTGGGCATAGTGACCTCTTTCAATCACTGTTGTTTCTCATTGCTGTCAATGCCACATGGTTATAATAAAAAATAGAAGGCACAATTCTTAACAATTAACTTAGCTATAATAACTATTGTATTTTAGACACTCGGGACGCTCTGTTTTGAGTCTCGAATGATTTTAAGCAATGAAGCCACCGGTTGGTGTTGATGGTAGGTACGGTGCAGCAATAACATTTCATGATACAATCAGACTACATACCATTACTTTTTGGATCTAATAGTATTTCTTGCATTTACTGAAATACTAAAAATTATGCAAAACTACTACACTCTCTCACAATTTAAATGAAACAAACAAAATTACATTTTTCTCTCATTTTAATTCATTTCATTGGTTTTTGCTTTTTTTGTTGAGGACTCTGCCATAGACAATTAAGAGATGGACATTTTCTTTAAAATTTTAAAACCAATGCAGACTAAAAATAGTTTACTATTTACTTATCATAACATCACGCCTTGTTTCCCCGAAGGGTGCAGAGGTATGTACTATTTACAATTTAAAGAAAAATACTTTTTAAGTTGTGCATTTGAAATTAATGTTTCTTTTGTATTTCGAACCTACTGAATGATTCCGAGCACCTAGTTGAATACTGTAGTGGCTACTGGCTAGACAGATACTAGGATGAATTTAAAGCGAACGAACAGTGCTAGAACGAAAAACGATGATATAAAAGCGATGCTGCTGTTCCACCAAACCGCCAACAAATGATGAGGGCTAGCGAGGCTCTTGCGTTGTCAAGAAGAAACTGGATATTTGAAGAAAGAAGTTTTGCTATTCATTTTTAGTCGATTCTTTTGTAACAACAGGCCGTTTTATTTATATTTTGGTTCATAAATATTGAACGCAACCTAATGACGTTTCGAAATGTTTCGAAACACGTCCTACGTCAAATTATGCAAGTGTCAAAAGTTTAACCAAGCTAGCCGAAAAGACAGCGGAAAGAATCAGATTTAATTTGTATTCTATTGATGATACTTTCATAATTCTCTAAAGGAATATTGTAAAATGGCCGAAACTCCCGAGGTAATTTTGAGTCCTACTTCATCTACACTTTCTCGGTCGCTAAAAACGTTAAAACGCTGAGACACGTCACGTTTATGTTTTTCAATTTGTAACGTGCAGTATTTCTTTGGATACTTTTATTCCTAGTGAGCTTGAACTTAATTAAAAACGAGTATTCATTAGATTGACCAATAAGTCAGCATAATCCACATATTCCATTTTAAGAACAGCTTGCAATGTTTATTTCAGACCGTGAAAATCAATAAGTGGGACGGCGCTGCCGCTAAAAATGCTATTGATGATGCTATCAGAGAGGTGAATATTATTTTGATCTGTATATTATCTCTTAATTTTATTGAGACTTTTACATAATTTCTCGCATCATTTTTACTGCAGGTTCTAACGGGAGATTTGAAATGTAAAGAGAGCTTCGCCCTTATTGATGGACGGCTCTTCCTCTGTGCGTTGGCCGTTGGTGTCGCTCTATATGCTCTGCTCTGGGATTACCTGTACCCATTCCCCCAGTCAAGGTATGTACAACCTGTTATATATTTTGTGTGAGAGTAAGACTCATATCCTCCTAATAAACTAACTAAAGAAAGAAAATTCAACATTAGGTATAGTAAAGATTTCACTTAATTCTACAAAGGATTTAGGAATAATAATATGAAGTTATTGTTAAGTGTGTTCATTTTTCTTATTTGTAAATTCTTACAGAGAAATGCATATCCTTACAAGCATAAGCCTAAACAAAGTGTGTTGGGTCAGGAAAGATTCCAATTATTTTGTGTTCTTCTTACAAAAGAATCATAGATAATCATTTGTGCCAGACCTAATAATCCAAAATAAACATTTCCATTTCCTGGACAGAGAAAATAGGAAAAATGGATTCCAAATAGCATTCACAAGTGCCAATACTAAATGCATGACAGTGCTCCCTGCGAACCTAACCCTACTGCCACTTTGGTGACAGATATGTACCATGGCTTATGGCGTGGAAGTGACCAAATTTTGAGAACAACAAAATTTAATACATTGTCATGCCATCAACATGACTAGAAGAAGACCACGGCTTGAGTTATTCATTTAGTTCCTACCAATAAAACACAATAATTACTGTCTATCTCATAATGAATCCTTTGGTGTTATTTATTACACAGACTGGTCCTTATTATCTGCGTGTCCTCATACTTCATACTGATGGGTATTCTCACACTGTACACCACATTCAAAGAGAAGGGTGTGTTTGTGGTGGCCAAGGAAAAGACTGGAAACAACAACAGGGTGTGGGAAGCCAGCTCCTATGTTAAGAAGTAAGTTTTTTTTTAAATGTTTTAAAGATATGTATATGTAGGCATTACTTTTTTTTATCAAGTACAATATTTATTTCTCATAGCTGACTATTTACATAATTTAAAAACTAACCATCTTAAAATAATAATATGTACAAGTATATAAAAAAGGAGGGAAAGTAATCAGAGGTCATCAAAAAATTCATCTGCATCGCTGTCAACAGGAAAAGTGCCCAAAAGGCTGGCAGCATTGCCATGTTGGATGTCAATTCTTATTCTTTGGCCAAAAAATAGGCCAGCCCTCTGGTCACATGTAGAGTCGACCAACCGCCTGGCGATGTCTAGAAAAACTAAGTGGGCACTCGGACCCCATGGCCCTAGTGTTTCAACTGCAAATGGCTTGGTACGGTAGGCATTACTTAGTTCTTTAGCTTCTATTTATTTATTTTATTAGTTCACCAACAATTGTTTACACTGGTTTTATGCTAAAGGTAACATGCAAAAATGTGTATGCAACAGTGCAACAATCACTTACAAGATCAAGATCAATTTTCTCCACTTCTTTCTTGATCATTTTCTTATGCTGTCCATTCTGCAAACATAATTTTTGAGAGTAATAATAATAGGAAGTAATTAATTACTTTTGCCACCTGAATAAAGTATTAAATAGTCCGTTCCCAATACCAGCGGACTACTATTTTTTATATAAATGTTTTTATAAAAATATTTAAAAATGTAAATGATATATCCATAAATGAAATATAAGAATTATATTGTCTTTGTAGCATATAAATAGTAATAACAGGTAATTAATTTACTTATTAGTTAAATTAAGGTATACAATTCTGAATCCTAATTTTAATTATTAATTGAAAGTTTCTATTTTTTTGCCTCCTAAACAAATGTACAAAAAATGTAATTCTCAATATAAAATTCTAATACACCAACATATCACTAAAACAAATGAGTAAACCATTTATGCATATCAAATTCGCCAATAATTGAGGGGGATTCGATTGCCATGACTATCATGCTTGAAGGACATTCAATGTAATGAATAGGGGAGGAATTGACACTTAAAAAAAAATTAAAAAATCAACTGCTTAAAAAATAAATTACTTTAAAAAGGATGGAAACAAGATGACCTATTTTGTCTCCTAACAACCTGATGAAGTCAGAGGCATCTTCTTAAATTTAAGAATAAAGACCTCCGACTGCATGAGATTAGAGACAACATAGGTCATCTTCATGTTTCCATCTTTTTAAAGTTCATATTTTACGCAGACGGTTTTTTTTTATTGTTTTGATTAATTTTATTTTTATTTTACACAATTTAGCTAGGATTATTTTTCTCTCACTATGTTTATTTATTTATTTATTAAAGAACACCAACAGCATATACATTCAACATTGTTTTATAAGAGTATGTTAGTAAAGGTTTAGGTAATTACCTGTCAAAGCAATAAAATCGTGGGTTTGCCACTTGATTTTTAAAATAATACGTGATCACCTTTTAAAACCCTTACCACCACCACCACCATACCATACCCTATACCATTTTGATACCCCACTCAATAGGTTTAAGAGATTTTTTTTTTGAAAACATACATTTTGGTGCCAAAAATCCGCCATTTTATTTTTAAAACTTTTAATGTACCCAGTGACACTCGCGCAATAAAGCTGAATCTAACGACATATCATGCATCAAAATCGGTTCAGCCGTTTAGTAGTTACGAGGGAACATAGGGACGGACATACATACATACAGATCAAACACATAACTCTCCTTTTTTTGGCTTCGCTGCAGTCACTTGTTCTTCCTGTCGCTTGTGATCATTTTTTTTTTGTACTGGACCATACCTACTGGGTATGGAGATATTAAAGTTCAAAGTTCCATCTTTTTCGGACGTTTTTTTACAACAACAAGTATTAAATATTACAACTCCTACGAACCTGTACCGTTGCATGCACCCATGAGCACAATTTTTTTTTTTTTTTTTTTCTCTTATGGCAATTGAGCCGATGTCGACTATTCTGCCAGCGTCATGTTTAGACGGCAGCACAGAGGCAGACCGTCGACTTTGCACTTTGTGGTAGATCTAGGTGTTAGTTGCTGAAAAGACGAGGACAAGGGTTAGTACTACATAAATATTCTAAACAATCAATGCAACAGGGTGATGAAACAGCACAAAAAAAAATATATATATATATATATATATACATATAAATTATTACGCACCAGTTAAAATTTAATGTTATTTTCGTTTAAAAAAGTTGTTAAAATATTAATAATTTTGGGAGAGAAGTGGGTTAAAAGGGAATGGAAGTTAGTTGGGAGGGGAATGTTACATTTCGAAATTTTTCGATAGAGGTCAAAGGATTTGGTGTTCAAGGAACAGGAGAAAAATATATGGTCCAAAGTACCCTCCGCAAGACCGCATTCACACAGGGAACTGTCCCTAACATGGATCTTATTCAGAAACACTGGGCTACAACAGTGTCCGAGTCTAAGTCTACAAAGTGACGATACAGTTCTTTTGGACAATTTCGGATATTTAAAAAACCAAGGTTTCCTTTGGATGTCGTGCTGTATAGCTGCATAGTAGACCCCCTTGGTTTTTGAGGTCTCATTCCACATTTTTGTCCACGAGTCGAACAGTTTAAGCTTGGCACCATTTCGCAAATCGTAGTTATGAGCTACGTAGTGTTTTCGATCAGCCGGATTTGATGTGGCGTACTTTGCTAACGAATCAGCGCACTCATTGCCAGCAATACCCGAATGACCAGGGATCCAGGCTATCTCGATGTCCAAGCCGTTTTGGGAACATTCAAATAACAGGCTCTTAATTTCTACGACGATCTTACTTTGGATTTTACTATGGAGTTGATTTTGTTCTAAGGCCTGAATACTACTACGGGAATCTGAAAAAATGACTGCTTTTCTTATTTGATGAGACTTGATATAATGTATGGCTTCTAAAATGCCAATACACTTTTGCGTCCGTTACATTGAGCGCTACTGTAAATAGTGATTTTTCCCACCAAAAATAAAAGTTGTTTCCCAGCAATAATTTTTGTGTAATGTTACTTAGTTTGATGTGCAGACTGCTTAGTTGACGGCTATGTGATGAGTCTTTTTACACTGTATTAATGAAACAATCTCCTTCTTTAACAGGCACGATGACAAATACAACCTAGTCCTGGTGATGCGCGACGCTGCCGGCAAGTCTCGCGAAGCCTCCATCACGAAGTCTTTCGCCAACTTCATCGACACCAACGGAACCATTGTGCAAACCCTCGTCATCAATGAGATCACCAAACTCTACAACTCTCTCTCCTCTGAAAAGAAAGAGAAGTGATCACTCTGTCTCTCTAGCACAAATATAATAAGGTCTGACATTATTGTAATACTATTACTTTTAATAAACTAATGTCCTATACATTGTAGTTTGATGTTTTATCTGTTTGGTATCCCCAGGTTGTTTTGAATGTTGAAAATAGGTTGATTGTCATCCCAGATCGTTTTGAGAGTGGGCCTGATAATAGAGTATTTATTTCAGGATGACCCCATATTGTCATTCAGGTATGTATTTTGTATGTATCAAGTAGAGTACCATAGTTTTGTAGAGTAGATACTTGTTTGTAGTGCTTGTAGTAGATACTAGATGGCGCTGTTCGGTATATTAGACAGAGCATGCTAACATTGAAAAGAATTCAATCATTTTCATAATACATAAACAAGATGCTAGTTTAACGAAGACTTGGTTAGTTTTAGTTTTGTCTGATAAAATATCGACCCGTATCGCAGTACTTTCTTGCAACAAGAAAGCATACGGTAGGTCTGCATGGAGGTTGTTAGTTCCATCATCTAACGCCAGATGTCTCTAGCGCGCTAAACGTTGCCAAAATATATAGAGCAGCTAATATTGCAGAATTTCCATGAACTATTTAGGCGAACGATATAGAGTTGCTTATCAGACGGTTTTAGCAGTAGCGTCCTCACAGCGGGTACTCTTATTTTAGTCGCATTTTCAGCATTTTAGGCGTGAAGTTGTGTTGTTGGTTTCAATGTCAGGAGACCAATGGCAATGAGTCACGCCTCTGACGGCATGGTAGAGCAAGATTGAATGCGCTACGGTCAGTCAGTAGGTCGGTCGGAACCGCTGGTGCGTCGTGGGTGCCGCTCACTCACGATTAGATAATAATTATGTACTAGAATTAAGAACGCATAAGTGCAAATAGTTTTAACTAAAAAGTTGAATTAAATAGTGATGTGAAACTGAAACAATAAGTGCTATTATCGCTCAAATTTTATACTGAATATATACGAAGAATTTTAAGCGCCTTGCAAACTAAATTCACCTAAAATAGATTACATGTTTCCATCGTAGTTTTCCTTGGACTTAAATTATTAAGGTAAGCTGGACTATAATAACATAAACTATTTCCCCGTATCTAAGTTTTTGTATGTTATACATAAATAGAGGAAAACCAATAGGAATATATTCTATTTACGCAACGGTGCAGAACTTAGTGTCAAATTAACATAACTTTTTTTTGTTATTCTTTGTGCTAAAGACGTTCTTCCGTCTAGACGTGGTGGATCAATATTTTTCGGCGTCGTTAGTTGTGTTGTAAATCAATAGCTTGCTTAGGAAAATTGTGGCACAAAGCTGAGTAGAAACCGGCAGTGTTATGAGTTTATGACATCATCGTAGCGACCTGAACCAAGGACTCCCTGATTATGACATAGACTACTACGAATTGTACGAATTTAGAATAGACTACCTACTACGATATGTATACCTTGTTTTTAATATTGACCGAAACTGTTTTATTATTAATAATAGTAATTATTTCCGCATAGTTACGGTTTTTTTTTTTTTGTGGATGTTACTTTTAATTATTTTATTGTAGTTTTTAATAAGTTTTCCTCAACTCATTCGAATTACCTGTTTAGTTACGCAGGTGTGATAAAAAATTATACGATTTTTAATTGGGTACCTACAACTAATTAGCTAAGGATCGAAGCTAAATATAGTGGTCTAAGTTTCAATTATTAACAGACGCTAAATTCGTTTAAATATACAATAGTAATAATTAACTATTATGTACATGAAGACAATTGAGCAGGCAATCTATCTGTTTATTTAAAATACTGCATGTTCTCAGCGAGTGTTAAGTCACCTGACTGCATGTGTTAACTGTATTAAACCATACCTACGACAAAGATTATTTCACAAGACGATGCTATTTTAGTTCTGGCTTGAGTATCATCAAAGCGTGGCATACATGCCGCACTGAGCTACTATGTGCACACAGTGCAAGATACAGTAACACAGATCGTGACCGACCTTGAAATGCCGGCCGAATGTTGCAAAAGCCGCGTTCAGCGGTCATTGACCCCAGTCAGCTGGAATTTTTGCTCCCCCATCTATTCGCGTCGAGCAGGTGTTACGGAGTGTTACGTACTTCTAACAACAAATATTAATAGCGTCTCTTTTCTCCCGTTTTCACGCTGTTACGTGATAGTGCCAGCATGCGTACGACGTGAAATGAAACTCGCCGCGTTGACTCAAATAAAATTGGAACTGAATTCGGCGAATATCGAACCCTTGCCAACATTTTAACCACACTGTCTCCCAGTGCTGTAATGATTGCGAGAAAAATGCGACTGTTTAAATCTATTATTGATCGAAGGTTTAAATAAAAATGAAATGCTGTTCGTTGGTAAGCGCATTACTTGAGAACGGCTGGACCGGTTTGATTTTTTTTTTGTTTTAAAATGTTCGTAATAGTCCGAATTACGTTTTTATGGAAAGGAAAAATTGGAAAAGTTCCCCGGGAAAATTTCAATTTCGGGAAAAGTTGGACGTCCTTTTTTCTATGGATTTTTTGCATAAATTTATTGGACAGGACTACGTTTGTCAGGTCAGCTAAGATCAGGGGGCCAACCAAAGAAAGAAAGAAAGAAAGAAAAAACGTTTATTGGCACATGCCACAAGTGCACACAGTATCATGAATGGAAACAGAAAAAGAACTTAAAACTAACAATATTTGAAAAGTACAATTACCTACATCAAAGCCAAAAAAAAAAAAGCATGTAGGTAAATACTGTGCGACTCACGGCTGCGCCAAATAGGCCCATTTCAGCATAATGTCGGACAACAATGGTGCCCGACGCTGGTTTTCAAATGAACCTAAATGGTGAGTGTACGAATGTCAATGTTAGTTTAAAATAAAAGTAGTATATGAGAGAAAATATATATATAAATAAGAATAATGTTACGGAAAAATTATGATAATATAGTAAACAGTACATGCGGTACAACTACAATACAAGAAATAAAAAAAATTAAAAATACTGGTATCAACCGGTTTCCGGTAAATCATAAAGTCCGAGGCAATCACAGTGCGCTCAACCACCACCTCATTTTAATGTTACTTCAGTATGAGAAAGAGATGGAGCTATACAGGACGTCTAGCTCCATCTCATTCCCGCACTCAAGTAAGATTAAAATAATACTGCTTTAAGAGGTGGTGGTCTAGCTCCAGCTAATTTTCATTTGGTAATGACTGCGAGTGGATTAATCCAATTAAAAAAACCGGCCAAGTGCGTGTCGTATCGTGACAGTGAAGGGTTCCGTATTTGGGATGAGTTTATCCCAAGAACAAACTTAACATTGTAGTTGAAAAACATGGTCTCTCATACATTCCAACTGTAAGTCGGTCGACTATTACTCGTAAACTTGTAACGCCTACTTAGTTGTGATAGTTTTCCTTTTAACTTCGTTGTATATGCATAGACCTTGAATTTTTTCACATATCCAAAACCAACAGTTTAGCTGGTCGGGAGGAGGAGACACTTGACTCTAGCAAAAATTAGCACTTTAAAGCTTAATATTTCAGAAACGGGTCCCTTAATCGTAAAATTGTTTTTCACAAACCCACAATATTTTTGAAAGACCTTTCCAACAACACCCCACATTATGGGGTAGACGAGAAAAAAAACATCCCCACTTTACGTGTTACACTTAAATTTTTTTTTCATGATTTTATTTTACCCTTTTTATCGGCGTGATTAATATGTATGTATATCCATGCCAAATTATAACTTTCTAGTACTAAGAGTCTCTCAGCTAAGCTGCGGATGGACGGACATGGCGAAACTATAAGGGTCCCTTGTTGACTACGGAACCCTAAAAAGCTTTGAAAGAATCAAGAACATCGTTCAAATAGATATCGCCTATATACCTAGTAGAGTAAAAATCTTGACTGATAAGTGGTTGGGTTCCAGATCCAAACAAGGTCCTCAATCATAAAGTATAAAAAAAAACTTTTTGCAAAAACAACCGACTCCCAAAAAAAACACTACAAAGTGAAAAATAACTTTAATTTCAAAAGTCGGTGTCTTTGGATCTGTATTTTAGGTTTTTGCCACTGACTTCCGAAATTAAAGTTATTTTACACTTTGTAGTGTTTTTTTTTTTGGGAGTCGGTTGTTTTTTTTTTTTTGCAAAAAAGTTTTGTATTTTTCACTTTTTAGTGGATCGGTTTGTAATTTATCTAAGTTACAATAGCCTAATGACAACTGCTCATCGCCTTTTACAAATTATTGCTTTTCCCGAAGCAGGGACATTAATTGTTGAGGAGTTCTCCTGGTAATTCCCCAACAGCTCCACTTCACCATTGTGACGAGCATAATTTGTTTAGCAACCATTTTAAAGTAATCGCAACCCGTGAAATACTTATTATTGAGTTGTTCCGGTGGCCATCTGTGGCCTTCATCATCAGTTCCACTTCGTGCTTTCCGAGAGGAAATGAACTAGTTACTATTAAAAATACCCAAATCGCTTTAGGTGTGCCTATAATAATTGAAGAGTTCCTTCGATTTCTCCAGGATCCCATCATCAGATCCTGACCTGATGACAATGGGACCACCTGGAAAGTATACCCTTTAAAACAAAAAAAAGAATTTTCTAAATTGGTCCAGTTGTCTTCGAGTAATCGGGCAACTTCCGACGAACTGAGAACCTGCTCCTTTTTTTGAAGTCGGTTAAAAAATAACAGGAAAGACATGTCATAAAACCAAAAAGAAGTTTGTATAGCTGATACTGTGTACGATTTACCTCGTTATATTTACCACTAGCTGTGCCCCGCGACTTTTCGCGTGGAAGTCATAAGATACCTATACATTATACTAAAATAACAGCCACATTTTAATAAAACTCCCTCGTTCCGCCGCGTCGCATCGCCCGCCCGCGCTATTCGTTTTCGCTTAGCGTTCTTCCTGACTTTTTTCTTTTTACTCGGCTCCTAAGGGTCGCAGCGTGATGTTAAATAGCCTAAAACCATCTTCGAGAATTGGGCTACCAACTGCAACAAGATTTTTGCAAATCCGACTGTAGTTCCAGAGTTAAATATTATTTTTGTTCACAATTTCATTGATTTTAATTTTTTTGCGCGGAAACCTAATTATTTTTCTAAAATAAAATTAACCTAAGTATCTACTCCTTATAACATCAGTTATCTGCCAGTGAAAGTCCCGACAAAATCGGTCCAGCTGTTTCGGAGATTAGCCGGAACAGGCAGACAGACAGACAAAAATTTTAAAAAATGTTTTTTTTTGTTATAAGTACCTATCGTATATGTATACTTGCATATGAATTTAGAAAAAAGCTGTTATATTGAAGTTAGAAACAGACACTTCAATTTTATTTATTTGTATATATGTCGCAAAGATCGATATTCCATTGCGTGATTGTAATTACATTTTCCACAAGGAATATAGCAGAGATTCTACTATACTACTATATTTTCTTTTCATTGAACTACATCGTTGCGCAAGTACCTACTATCTAGCGGTGACCCGATGATATTTCTTATACAGGGTTACAGGGAAAGTCGTACTGAATATTAAAGGAGGTTATTATTCAGGTCATTTCTGACGATTTTGATTCTGAAATAAAATGTCCGAAACTTAACCGTTATGGAAATATTAAATTTTAAAGATTATTTTTAAAAATCCTTTATTTTTTGGCTTTTAGTCGTTTTCTTTGGGATTAGAGCTCCTGGAGTCGGTTTTTTTGATGTATCTAGTTAGAAGACATGTCCATTAATAAAAATGATCAATAGAAACTGAACCTACTACTAACAGCTTAAAAAACTGCTCGATAACGGTTAGCATTATGAATTTTATAATAGAGTGTTCTTAACTTTGATGGGCTTTAAAAAAAAAATGTATGGAACTTATTCTGCGAATAACTTTACAAAGTTCTACGTCTCTTTAGCTATTCAAAAAGGTATATCATCTACTAGGTTTGTTCATAAAATCTTAAAATAATGTTATTAGAATAGGCCCATCTGGTAGTACAACATAACAGAATTTCGATACAAAAGAATCCGGCTTACTACCTGGCACTTTTAAACAATGAAAAAAGGTTTGGGTAGACATTGTTTGTGCCCGGGAGACGTGCGGTGACAGGTATTTATGTCATTTTAAAGGTCTGAATTGTCAATTCGTGGATCGTGGTGTTTGTTTAGTCTGCTCATGCGATTCTTCCATGGTAGATGTGTTATCCGTGCCCTCCGATTTTTTTTTGTAAAAACGCGACTTGGCTTGGATTTTTGGACTGTTTCATCTTCTAACTGTGTGACGTGGCTTGTAACTGGACTTTGATTTGTGTTGTGAACATGGCAACATTTACCAACGAGGAATATGCTGACATCCTAATGTGTTATGGATTTTGCGAAGGAGTGTCGTTGCGTGCACGCAATGAATACATGCTAAGGTATCCTACTCGCCGAGTACCTGATATTGGCGTATTTGACAGAGTTTATCGAAGACTACGAGAAACTGGTTCTGTGCTAGTACGTCGGACTGACATGGGACGACCTCGTGTTCTTGATGGCGACGACGAAGATAATGAAATACGACGTCTCTTTTAAGGCGACCCAACCACGTCAACAAACGTTGTCGCTCGACGGCTTGGTATTTCCCAGTGGAAAGTCTGGTTCGTAATGCACAGTTCTGGGCAATACCCTTACCATTACACGCCAGTGCAAGTAATTGAAGAAGGGGATCCATTGAGACGACTAGACTTCTGCAGATTTATGCTCAATGCCGATAATGAAGATCCGGATTTTTTAAAGAAAATCATGTGGACAGATGAGTCGAAATTTGACAAAGACGGCATCACAAACTATCATAACACCCATTATTGGGCTCCCAAAGCGCACGGTAACCCCAAGAAAAAAAGACCAAAAGGGTCACAAAGGAGATTCAGTCTTAATGTGTGGATGGGTATAATATCAAATAACTTGATAGGGCCATACTTCCTGCCCGATAACTTGAATGGCGAGACATATGAAAACTTTTTGAGGGAGGAGTTACCCTCTTTAATGCAAGACTTGCCTATTGCATTGAGACGAGACATGTTCTTTCAACATGATGGCTGCCCAGCGCACTACAGAAGAAGTGTTCGAGCATGGTTGGACGAGAATTACCCAAACCAATGGATTGGAAGAGGCGGACCCATAGCATGGCCGGCGAGGAGCCCCGATTTAACGCCGATGGATTTTTATGTGTGGGGTCATATGAAAAGCCTAGTATACGACCAAATGACACCGATCGCAAATGTCGATATTCTAAGACAAAAAATTATTGATGCGGCTGAGGAAATGAGGCGGAACCTACGAACTTCTGTCGTGAAAAGTAATTTAAGAAAAAGAATGAGACTTTGTGTAAGAAATAGCGGCGGCCATGTAGAACATGAATTATAAAAATATTGCTAAAATTTTTGTCTTTTTTTACGTATTTTAGCTACTTTTACCTCAAACTAAAAATGTACCCTCTCCTAACTTAACTGTTATTTGGGCAATGTTTTGCCTATTTAATAGCAAGTGTTATACCTTTTTGAATAGCTAAAGAGACGTAGAACTTTATAAAAATATTTGCAGAATAAGTTCCATACAATATTTTTTATTAAAAGCCTGTTAAAGTTAAGAACACTCTACTAGAAAATTCATAATGCTAACCGTTGTCGAGCAGTTTTTTAAGCTGTTAGTAGTAGGTTCAGTTTCTGTTGATCATTTTTATTAATGGACATGTCCTCTAACTAGATACATCAAAAAAACCGACTCTAGGAGCTCTAATCCCAAAGAAAACGACTAAAAGCCAAAAAATAAAGGATTTTTAAAAATAATCTTTAAAATTTAATATCTCCATAACGGTTAAGTTTCGGACATTTTATTTCAGAATGAAATTCATCGGAAATGACCTGAATAATAACATCCTTTAATATTCAGTACGACTTTCCCTGTAACCCTGTGTAACATTTTCACTAGGTAATTTTCTTACTCATAAAGAAGGCAAACCATCTGATTTATACATATTTAAAGATCCAAGCTTTAGGAAGACAGTTATGGGTAACGTACCTACCTGCATATTCATTGGTTCTATATTTTATTAAAGTCTAGATATAGTATACTATATACCTGCTGAGTGCATTAAATTGCAAGAAGCTAAAAATCTTGGCAAAATCCTTTGTGATATGATCACAATAACCTTAAAAAAAAACATTCAAGAATAGCCTATTAGCTACCTACCTACATGGCAGATGCTAAATAAAAAAAAATAGGTAGACAATTAATAGATTTTGCACTCATCTTCAATTTCCGTGCTACACTCGTTATCCTATTGTTTTTAATTTCCTATACGTTACATAAACACACAACTGAGATAAACTGATAAAGCAAACACGTGTTTGACCTTGCTAAGCGTTATCACTCGATGCAGCAACATATAGACACGTCGGAAGATAATCAATTTAATTAGGAGCTGCTAATAACAGGAGCATATATTATAAATGTATTAAGTATTGTATTAATGGATTTGTCAACTGATATAAGAGCCAATAAACTGAGTGAGATCAACGAAGCGAAGACAATTTATGGAAGGCTGTTCCTTCTTGATGCTGGTTGGCAAGAGATTGCGCTGGGATATTTATTGAATGGATTCATTATTAATGGGCGTTATTTAGAGTTATTATTATATCACTGGGGACAACAGCTAGAAGCAATACTAGAAGAACAGTCAGGTTTACAATTATGTATCACTGTATCATATTGGGAATTAGCTTAGAATCAACTATTTTAAATTCCCACAAGACTGATTCCATGCAGTAAAATTGCTCTTCATTCTATAATCCAACGAAGCAATGAATCTACTCATGTAATTGCCTTTTACTTGCTTATATAGTTTTCGATGAATTTAATCACGATACGTCAGTACGTTACGATGCTCACATATCTACAATTTATTATAAGCTTTAGTTATCAATTTCTCATTGTTGACATCATAATTATAACGTATTGTATCCTTTTATAATGTCTTATCTTTATTTTATAGGAACTTAATTTATGATTAGTCACTATGACTTAAAATTATGTACATGTAAGAGAAGTCTCAAACGAGACATGTTGAGTGACTAAATTATAATTAGTTTTACGAGAGACACGTTAAAAATATAACACAAGTAACCAGAAACCCTGGGTACATCATATGCTCGTTGACTGTGGTTTTTGTTATTTTGAACTAACTCAAGCATTTGACTGGGTCTGAAGGTATAATTTGGTAATTAACTTCTTTCATAGGGATAGCTTAGGACTGGGAGTAGGTATTACCGAAACAGGAACAGCAACAGGGACGCAATATCTACGGTTTGTACGGTAGTAGGCGTAATCACACTAGTTCACAGAAGGAGTTCCCCAGGGGCCTATCCTAAGCCGTTTTTAATTTTGCTTGATTGTTTTATGAATATTAAAATTAGAAACAAACACAAAATCTATTAGTGTTAAATTCCTAGTGCGTTTTGTGTGCTTGCCTAGTTACTAGTGTATAGATAAATGCTAGTTTTTCAAAGCAAATACTGTTTTATAAGTAATGCGGTTCTTTCCCTAAGTCATCAGACCACTTCAGTTAAGGATTTCCCCAATCAAAACCATTATCCTTTGAGGATCATTCTAGGCCATAGAATATACATATACGTACTACGGGGAAAATTTCTATATCCTGTCTTTGTCATTCAGTCCTACAGGCGTGAACCGTCGTAATTGTGTTGTTCAACGCGTTCGTGATTATGATTATACAAGATTGCTTTGATGTTCTTTAAGATTGATTCCTACCGTTAATAACTGTGTGACCGTGACCGTAACGTTATCTGTCTTTGGCACTCGTGTTATGTAGGAAATATGCGGTTTGTTTCTGGTTATGTAGCTACAAATACTTATTCGGGAGATAAGCAAGTAAGTGTGTCGTCATTTTTATCAATAATTTAGGTGCCTAGTTAAAATTGAGTGATATCCTATATCTGACTAACTCTTGTTGCAAAAAGTTAATAATTAACTGTCTTCCTAACTAAGACTGTATTTAAGCGTTTACATGTACCTACTTTCATAACGTCTATGTAAAGGCCCAGTTTGGCAATAACTAGCAAAGGTAAACAAACAGATCGTGTTTGGCCATAGGAGGAACCACAAATAAGTTGGTGTCTATGTTATTTACACGTAGGTCTTCCCAGGCAACTCCTATATGATATGCTTTCAACCAAGGTATAAACTTACAGTATTTCGCACGAGGTAGAATCACTATATCACACAATTGGGAAATGCTTTACTTTCCCGTTTCTAATCAGTCACTACAATCACTAGGTATAATGATGACTCTTCCCTGACATTATATGAAATGAAATGAAATTGTTTATTCTGTAAATAAGATATCGGAATCACTTTTATCCGTCATATTAAAAAAAAAATAAGCTAGATGGAGTCGACATTTCCTATAATCCAACCTGACTACCCCTGAGAAGAAATGGCGAAACAAACTCAGGGATCAAAGTATCTTTTAAAGTCCAGACCTAATCTTAGTCAAATCATGTCAAAATCATGTAGATCCATGTCTACAATGGTCTTTTGAGGAAAGAACCACACAAATTTGAGTGGACCTGTCCAGTCAGTGCAAGCATTTGTCAGTAATCGTGTAGCTCAACTCAGGACTTGAGGAGCTCAACGACTCGACGAACAATAGGTACCAAAGAAAGGACATTTTAGGCCGCATAAAGTAGGTACTCGAAATGCCAGACCATCATTAATTCTATTCGGACATAACATTCAAATCATTAAGTAGGAACCTATCTAGTTAGTCATCGTTACTATCATCGTTATCTACAGTCTTTTCCACATTCCACGTTGTTACTGCAGAGCATGAGTTTTCTCCCTTTTCACGCCATTCTTTCCTGTCTTAAGCCA
This sequence comes from Fissipunctia ypsillon, assembly GCA_947568875.1. NCBI lineage: Eukaryota > Metazoa > Arthropoda > Insecta > Lepidoptera > Noctuidae > Fissipunctia > Fissipunctia ypsillon. The sequence continues at coordinate 20,757,761 of OX387648.1, forward strand.
ATCTTTTCCAGGCAATACTTAATCACTATGTAAACAAAAAATCGTAGTCCACATTAGCATTTTTACGATCGATCTAGAGTGCCATACGTCAATCTAATAAAATAGTCTCATGCGTACAAGGTCTCCATTAAAATTCAGGCCTCGCGCTGTCCCCATTCAATACTGTTAGCAACAAGCGCACTCTTTGCAATATAAATAAACTGAACAAGTCATAAAAGAAAAACAAAGCGACAAGCGTTGAAACTGTTGACTTTTCAAGTAATAAAGTTGAGTGTTTCAGGAATCGCTGTGACATCAATTCGATATACCTAGGTATCGAGTAAGGTATGAAACTGTCATTCTGTTGTTTTTATTGAGAAAACAAAATATGATGTGCCGGTAGCTAATAAATTAAGTGTTTTATTTTATAATAGTTAATAGCTTTGACATGTAAGTAATGAGTAAGAAGGCATGATACAACAATTTTCCGCTCAGACAAGCACTTCTAAAAATGTTAATAGTTTTATCAATCTGAATGATGGATCGATAGTCTGCATAATGCTAATTATCGTACAACAGCTTATTACCTTAGATACTGTAATCTAAATCAAGTCTGGTTCGGTCTAGCTAGATCTAGTAGTATCTATGAGAATGATAGCATTTCTATGCAGGTCTTTTACAAGTAAAATGGCTCGCTTGGATAATGCATTCAAACGGGTAACGACTGCAATCATAGCGCAGGAAATGGATCCTTTATCCGCACCAGGATATACATGCATGCTATATACTGTAACCTAATACTAGGTACCTATAGAGTTACTGAGTGTGAATAGGTATTACGCAGGTCTATGGCGTCAGGTTTTTCGTGTTTTATGTATGGTTCCGTTTGTTAAGTCATTTGATAAGACATGAATCATGGATAATTGATAACACATTAAAATATGAATAGTAAGATGACTCTGAACTTTTGTGTGAACAGTGATTTTAATGGAAGCACTGTACTTTAACACCCGTCGCTTTTTTATAGTATAGCTATTTTTTATTGGGTAGGATATACCCTTTTTAGTGTAGGTATAATTGAAACCGTCAAAGTGCGCAAAACCATAGGCGCTGGGGAAAAAAAAGTAGTAAAGCATAGTCGACGTGGCTCTATGATTTAAAAAAAATAACCACCACTTCTAACCTAACCTGTCCGAGTCGTAGTGACCCAAGTCCCGAGCTCGCTTCGCTCGATCTTGCATCCTAGTGTTTAGTGTTACACAGTACACTATAGTGTAATAGGTTAACATAAAAAAGAACACAAAAAGAATAAAATTGAAAGACATTTATTCTATTTAGTCGAATTTTCTGAAACTTTACACGAGGACATTTACACACTATAAAATTTTGAAGCTTCGGACGAGAACAGTGGAGCCTTTAATCCCTTAAAGTCAAGTCAAGGAAGACTACCTACTAGGAAGTTATAATGGTCATAGGCACTCAGCCAGTATCGGTATTAAGTAGATTCCATATTATAAGCCTGGTGCACCTCATCGTCGAAAAGAAGTCCTGTGGCTCCTGCTCTAACACCACCTAACATAGGTAATCCGGATGCCTGTCCTCTAAGGATCAAATCTAGCCCAGATCCTCATACCGAAGAACTTAGTCGTATTATGTTCTATAAATTATTTCTTAATATTAGCTATCGGAAATTTGTGTTCCTAATTTAAACACACTTGCTTTTTTTTCAAGGCTTTTAACACAGTGTGCAAACTCGAAGCTTGTTTGCACACAGCCTTGGCGCCCTAACTTACACAATATAGCACATGGCAACACCGTCAAACAAATTGTCTTTTTATTAGGATCAAAATGAATAGACGACAATATTATCAGTTAAGCTATTAGATTAGTATCATGTATCGGTCGGTACTATCACGGCGTGGCGCGAAGCGTCATGCACAGACGCTGCGCCTTCCACGCGTGATCACTCCGTGATAGATTACTATCAATATCGTCTAACGCATGTTTGATCGTTACATACAATATACCTAGCTAATTATAAATATGGTACCTATCTTACTCTGGTGATGACAAACATCCCCTTCTTAATAATAGCCGTGATTTTTTTCTTCACAACTGTTTCACTTTTAGTTATCGATAAAGATGAAGAGTCTGGATTTGTGCCCGGTTGATGGCAAAAGGCTCGCCCCTAGTAGGTATTGCATGGGACTCAAACATAACTGGCGAAGTGCCCAACCCTTCGGGAAAAAATTGGTTATGGATTATTCTTTCAGTTGCATTGCCATAATTTACCATCAGTGATAATTTAGGCTCAACAGCATCACTCTCCAGGAAACTGGCGCAGGATTGCATGGAAATGCACTTGACCACTAAGCGTGTTACCATACCAATCCACACTCACACGATGACTCCATCAACGTTATCAATCGACGTTGATCGTCCTGGCTGGTCTCATTTGCTACGTCTGTCGAGTGGGTGTAGGAAGACGTAACACAAAAATGATGAAATAAGTAATACTTAATCATCGTTCGCAACGTCGTCTCACGTAAAAGATAACGAATAATTTCCGTGACTTTGATTATGATAAATGATAACCGATGAGTAGGTAAGAAGACGAAATTCCAGACGCTACCAATATTCAGTCACAGCTTAGTGTCGATGTTTTCTTGAGAATAACCCACAAGCCCTAAAGCCTTGAACATGAAAAACCTACTTGCATAATTTTTATAAAACCCGTAATTTTGTGGTCAGTGAGCAAGGAAAAGCCTGACTTTTCATTACCAATGACGAATTTGTGTAACAAAATTGTAATCTGAAGTGGATTCCGGATTAAATTATAAAGTCCCTACTGATCGTCAAGTGAGTAGGTAGGTACCTAATAATACTTAAATTAATTATGGATTTAATTCAACTATGTATGTGCGGGCGTGGAGTTTTTGCGGGGGCTGGTATCGACCGCTTTCTCCTCATACCTAAATCTATACATCTATACAAATAAATAAAATCGAAGTGTCTGTTTGTAATGTCAAAATAACAAATTTTTACTAAATGCATAAGAAAGTATAAACGGTACTTACAACAAAAAAGAAATTTTTAACATTTTTGTCTGTCTGCCTGTTTGTTTGTTCCGGCTAATCTCCGAAACGGCTGGACCGATTTTGACGGAACTTTCACTGGCAGATAGCTGATGTTACGGCGGGTAACTTGACTACTTTTATTGTAGAAAAATAATTAGGGTTCCGCGCAAAAAAATTAAAACCCAAGAAATTTTGAACAAAAAGTCGGATTTGAAAAATTCTTTTTGAATTTGGTAGCCCAATTCTCGAGGATAGTTATAGGCTATTTAACATCACGCTACAACCCTTAGGAGCCGAGCAAAAATAAAAAAAGTCAGAAAGAACACTAAGCGAAAACGAAGTAATAGCGCGGGCGGGCGATTCAACGCGACGATTGGGGACGAGGGAGTTTTATTAAAATGTGGCTGTTATTTAAGTATGTTGTGTATCTTATGACATCCACGCGAACGAAGTCGCGGGGCACAGCTAGTTGTATATAAATGTCATTACACTCCAGTAGCTTTTTCAGGGCTTGGTTCTATATTAAAACTGCACGAAATCACTCTATCCAACCTTGAAACGCCCTCTGTAGGCAGCAAATCGCGGTAGTAGAAAATAATATCTACATAGCGTGTTGTTATTTTAACAACTATAATAGAAGGCCAAGTTAATTACTAGATATAAAATGATGGTGTAACATAAACACTTCTCTATTATATTGTCATGATTATTGAGACACATGCAGCCATGCATGGGCCGTTCAGTAAAGTTAAGTGAGGAATTTTCTTGAGGCAGTTTAGTTAATAGGCCTGAGGTATGAGGTATATATTAAAAAATGTTACTTTCATAAACAGTTACATATTAAAAAAAATTACAGGACATCAAAGGTACTTATTTGAATAATTGGCAAAAAACAAGTAGGAGGGTTATCTGAGCCGGAGCTAAACATTATTTATGGAAACTAAGACTAAAATAGCAATTGTCAACCGCGAACACACTATCCTATTGTTTCGCGTGATTAATAACACACATAACAAAGGAAAGGTAGGCAGTTAGGTACTCATTAACATTTTCCTGATAGGGAGAATCCCATCGACGTAACTAATATAATTATAATATGTGTTTTTCTTTCCTGCAGAATAATGTCTCGCAGAAGATTACTGATCGGCGGCGCGGCGGGAGTTGCGGGCGCAGCCTTGACAGCATGGGCCGTCGCAGCCGATGACTCACCGGTGGTACGTACCGAGGAAACCCGGCATTATCTGGTCCCCCAGATAACGCTGCTTTTCCTTTCGCCGGTTTTAATATCAGCCGTGTGTAGCGACCGACAGATTCGGTTTATGATATGATGGTGATAAGATATGAAGCAGAGCTATTTTTGGTAATTTAGATAACGGTTTTTGTCCTTAGAGAGCTAGTAGTTTCCTAGTTGTACTTGTATGTAAATCAATAAAAGAAAGAAAGAAAATACGTTTATTAGCGGTAAACATAACGCAAAAAAAAAGAACACAAACACAAAAACAAACAAGAAAAACTAACTACAACAAAACTCAAACACTAACAACTAACTAACTTGAACTACAAATAAAGTCCAATAAATAATTCGTGGTTTTTAAATCCCGGGATTTAACCGTCATAAAAATTATTCCGGGATTTTAGAGGAGGTATTATCCACTCTATGTTACTTCCTTCCTCGAAGTTTAGGCAAATTAGCACTACCTATTCCGATCACTGTTAATGAGGCTTCCTGTAAATGACGCCGGAGATGCACCGCGCCGGACCGCATGCTCGTTGCTTTACTATTGAACTCGACATCAATGCGGTGTACAAGCGGTTCCGGTCCCGGTGCGGCGCATGAGCGATATTCATTCGTATACACAAACATGCGGTTCGGCGCCGGTGCGTATACCGGCGTCGTTTACAGCATGCCTGAGGCCTGACACCATAAACTGGGATAAGTCTCAGGGTCTACTGATGGTCTTATGCCTTAAGCTTAGACCATAAAATAGAGTTATTTTTGTCTGACTCCTAGAATAATAGCTTATTAGTCTATGCCTAAGCATAGAAAAGAGAAAAGTTTTAGAATAGAAACAATCTAGTCTAGACTTTAGGTTAGCCAGAAATAAAATTTTGTACATTTTGTCCACAGGAATGGTACAGACCTTCAACGGTAAAAGCGACAACAGCGCGCAAGAAGCGGCCTTTACCGACCCGCGACCACCAGGTGGCTTCCTTACAAGCAGGACACAACTTCGACATCCTCATTATTGGTGGAGGCGCCACTGGTGTGGGATGCGCTCTGGATGCGTGTACGAGAGGTAAGCAACTATAACCCTTACCTCCTACTAGATAAAAGCGTTAGAAGCGACCATCAGGTGGCTTCCTTACAAGCAGGACACAACTTCAACATCCTCATTGTTGGTGGAGGCGCCACAGGCGCGGGATGCGTCTACAAAAGGTATGTACGTAAGACCAGGTACCAGTAGATGGGAGCGGCGATCCTTGCCGAACCGTGACCGTGCGTGCCACCTTGCATTCCAGACCCATTTATGACATCCGTATCAAAAGATTGGAGGGTCCTCCAATGACAAGGAGCACAGCCACTTTGGGTGCGGTAAATAGCATGCGCGTGCGCTGGGTATGGGGATCATTGAATACTTCATTTCGCTTTAATGTAGCTAATTAGGCAGTTGTATGAACCGCAATCAGAATGGTCCAAACCAAATAAATACCATGAATATTACTATGCTTTACGAGGTAGATCGTTAAACTGAGTAGAGGGACGATTAAAATCTTTGTTATTGTTTATGAGAGTAATACCTGACGTGCACGTCTAACGACATTAACTAGAGCTGTTCTATCATTCACGATTGAATCGCGGAATACAACATGTCCCAGAATTAACGCACAACCTCTTAAGGTGTCATTGTACTCATCATTATGAACAACTTTTACTATGAGACCAAACCTGAAATCGTGAAAAAATCAGTTGTTCCCCGCATTTTGACGAGTTATGCGAACATAAATGTAGGGAACAGATAATTTTTTTTTCGCGATTTCAGGTTTGGTTCCATACTAAAAGTTGTTCATAATGATGAGTATAATAAACCCTTAAGACGTTGTGCGTTAATTCCGGGACATGTTGTATATACCATCCATTCAGATGCAGGTAACTATGGAACTTAATTATAAGTACCCATTCAGCATCTAAGTTTTCAAAACTCTGCATCAAACAGGACTAGGTGTTGGAATAGACCTACCTCCACCAGACTTAATTCATTAAACCAATCAGCCTCAACAGCTTATCCAACCACCTTCCTCCTTTCAGGTCTCCGCACAGCCCTGGTCGAAGCTGACGACTTCGCCAGCGGCACATCAAGTCGCAGTACCAAACTGATCCACGGAGGAGTGCGGTACCTTCAGAAGGCCATCATGCAATTAGACTACGACCAGTATAAGATGGTGAAGGAGGCTCTGCATGAGAGAGCGAATATGTTGGAGGTGGCACCGCATTTGACACGACCCCTGCCTATACTGCTGCCTGTTTATAAGTGAGTTGGTGCAAATTCTATAGTTTAAAAAAAAACTGGCCAAGTGCGTGTCGGACCACGCACAAAGGGTTGCGTAGTTGGAATGAAGAAAGAAGAGACAGAATTATACCAAGAACAAACTTCATTGTAATTTAAAATGATACATTCCAATTGCAAATGTACGCACAATATTGAGAGATTTACCGTGTTATTTTAAGACCACAGACTTCCTATAGATTTCCCTGTAATCTATTGAACTAATTCTGTGTTTGTATTTCTGATTTCTTATAGGTTTTCACGTTGGGTCACAGAAATTCATATACAGTGTACCAAACAACTTAATCGGTTAGATTCGGAGCAAATTGTCTGTGACAGAAGGACAGACAGACAGACACACGAGTGATCCTATAAGGGTTCAGTTTTTCCTTTTGAGGTACGGAACCCTAAAATAGTATTAAATATTTGCAGTAGTAACTCTAGTGGTCGCAAGTGGGACTGCTGAGCGTAGGGTCCTAGGTTCGATGATCTACGGATCGGGCAAAGTGTTATTCGGTTTTTCCATTAGGGTTCAACCCAGCGTTTGTGCCCGGTTAATGGCTCGCCCCTATTATTGTGGGTAATAAACAATAACTGCCGAAATGTGGGGATACTTACATACACTTCTGCCTAAACTTGGCGGCTTTGCCAATTGTTGGTCGGAAAAGGAAAACTGTTTGCTAAACGTGCCTGAAACATTGTCGTTTCATCCGTGATGCTCTCGTCAAATCAACTTTCTAATTTTCGATAAAAATACAGACAATGCTTAAGAACCGACGTTATTATACATTTAGCGCCCCCAATGGAGACGTGTAGTTGTTACAATGTAATTAATTTATTGAGTAGTTAAATAACTTGGCAGCGTATTGTGCATTATTATAGCCTCAACTCTGACTCGCCGTATTTGGGGTTTGCTTTGTTTACAATCAATACTTTGGCACTGATTCTGTTTATTTTCGTATGAGCCAAAATTCCAGTGCCATGATACGGAGGGCTCTTCCATAAAAGTTAATAATAATTTTTTTTTTTTGAACCGTATGCATTCTAGGGACGCTTTTTTGAGGCGTTACGTAGAAAACACATAATCTGCAACTGCAATGCACAAAAGCCTGTCATTTGCTTCACCACGTACACTTACAATTTGTCATTTTTAGGGTTCCGTACCGCAAAAGGAAAAAGGGAACCCTTATAGGATCACTTCGTTGTCCGTCTGTCTGTCTGTCAAGACCCTTTTTCTCAGGAACGCGTGGAGGTGTCAAGTTGAAATTAATATCAAATACGTAGGTCTATGGTCCCTTGGAGCACTGAAAAAAATCAAGCTTCTAAGTGAACGCAATAAAAAATACGGCCATCTAAGCGACATATTTTGATACTCGCAAATAAATCAAAACCTATAGGGTACTTCCCGTGGACTTAGAATCATGAAATTTGGCAAGAAACAAGGTCTTATAGCACAAGTAAAGGAAAAAGTCTGAAAATCATTAATTTGTAGTTGGAGATTTGACCGTGACGTATATCGATATATGCGAGAACATGTCTTTCAATTACAATGTTTAGTTTCTTTTGGTTTTTTTAATAAATTCATCCCAACTACGGAACCCTTCATTGTGCATGATCCGACACGCACTTGGCCGGTTTTTATTTCTAACTATGAACTTCGTCAATTAGAGATTACAACTCAATCAACTCCCATTTAGTATTGTTCCTGTTTTTTCTCGCTACTGCACTTGTGTCTCTGCTATACTGAACTCTCCTAACTTACTCATCTATAATTCGCAGATGGTGGCAGGTCCCATACTACTGGTTCGGTATCAAGATGTACGACGTGGTAGCGGGCGACAGGAACGTCAAGAGCTCTTACTATTTGTCCAAGAAGAACACCCTCGAATTGTTCCCTATGTTGAAGTCCGACAACCTTTGCGGAGGCATCGTGTATTATGATGGTAAGTGTCGGCTGTTGTATCGTTAACTAGCTGCACTTATAAGAGATTTACACAGAAAACGTGCATTTTTCTGGATTAAAAAGTATTCTATGTCAATCAGGAATAGTGTAGCTTTCTATCAGTGAAAGAATTTTTGTAATCGGACTAGTCTTTCCTGAGATTACCTTATGCAAACATACAAACAAACATCTTTAATTCGTCGTTCGACGATGATACGACGGATCCCTCGAGCTTCCTAGTCCGTCTGTACGTTTAAAAGTCCGGCAACAGCAGGAGGGTATTTTTAACTGTAATGACAGAAAAACTGAAAAGTTTAGAATAGACGTCGCGTTTTTTAAGGTTCCGTAACTCAACAGGAAAGAACGGAGCCCTTACAGGATCATTTCGTTGTCCGTCTGTCTGTTTGTCAAGACCCTTTTTCTCAGGAACATGTGGGGGTATCAAGTTGAAATTAATATCAAATACGTAAGTTTACGGTCCCTTAGAGCTCTAAAAAAATCAAGCTTCTAAGTCAACGCAATAAGAAAATACGGTCATTTATGCGACATATTTTGATGCCCGCGAATAAATCAAAACCTATAGGGTAGGTACTTCCGGTTGACCTAGAATCATGAAATTTGGGAAGAAGCGAGGTCTTACAGCATAAGTATTGGAAAAAGTCCAAAAACGTTAATTTGAAGTTTTAGTACATTAAAAAAATGTTTTGCGATTACAAACTTACATTTGCAGTTGGAGAATTGACCGTGGCGTATATCTATGTATGGGAGAACATTTTTTCAACTACAAAGTTAAGTTTGTTCTTTTGATAAATTCATCCCACTACGGTACCCTTTTTTGTGCGTGGTCCGACACGCACTTGGCCGGTTTTTGTAATGTTTTATCTTACCTTAATATTATCTGTCCGTACGACGACGGTCTTCGTACCTACTGATGAGATAAATTATATAACATAGGCATATAATTAATCTCAGCGGTAGGTACTGTTATAATAAATCAACTAAATACTAAATAAACAAGGAAGTATATTTATTATAAGTACCATTACGTTGAATATTAAAACGACTTTAAATAGCTCGGCTTCAAATGTAAATAGTCTTACGAAGTCAATTAGAATATTGCAAGGAATATTCTAGATAATAAGAGATTAGATTCTAGATTTATTAATTATCCAGCTACAAAATTATTAATATCTGTAATAAGTACTAACTAAACCTTGGGCTCAGTTTTAAATCACGAACTCCTACTTCACTCAGCGAGAAGATCAACCTTTAATTTTATTATTCTATCCATACCTAACGTCCTTTCTAATACATATAAGTGGTATTATTCTGTGTCAGATTTTTATCAGATAAACTATAATCATATACATAATATAACATCACGCCTGCATTCCCCGCAGGGTTAGGCAGAGGTGTGACTATAGTCATGTTATTTTAAATTTATATTTTAGACATGTTATATTATTTTTAATTGTATAGGTACCTTTAGATTTATTCTAAAGTCGTGTCTATCCATAGATTAATATCACCCGTCTCTCCACAATTCCATTGCCTACTGTAAGGTGCATACCCGGTACGGCTCTAATAATCTTTCCATATCCTAAGGGCACGTCATCCCTACAATTACCGCGCCTCCCGGTTTACTCCTTGATATGCAATGGCCTATGTAGCCCCATGAAACAAGGCTACAGGGGCTAGTGTGAATTTTTGGGTTCATTCGAGTAATCGAGTCTGGGGTCGTTGCATTTCATTCATTCATTCACCTTTAGATTTATTAAAAATGTAGAATATAAATCTTAAACCAACGCAATATAGGCTCAAAATAGTGTTTAAATCCAAGATTTTCCTGTCCACAGGCCAGCAAGACGACGCACGTATGAACCTAGCGATAGCGTTGACCGCGGCCCGCCACGGCGCCACCATCGCGAACCATGTCAGCGTCACCCAGCTGTACAAGACCGCTGGCAAGCTCAGCGGGGCTAGGCTAAAGGTACCACAGTATACGGTTGCAATAGAAATAAGGGGTTGGTTTGAACAAGAAATAACTGGCTATGTGTGTAGGAAGGAAATTGTGAACCTTTATTTACTGCAGAACATGTATTTCTTACAAAATTATATCATAAGTAATGACACTAGGTAGGCGAGTGGTAATTCAGGCAATAGGTAATGCAAGGGACGCCGCGTCCCATATATCACTGACTGTCACGCTGTGAACAGTTGGACAGCATAAAAGACTGCTATGCAGGCTAATAAATAGACCACTTTTGCGCACATAATGTTGCCATCTTAAATATCTTTTTTTTTTGGGTGGGAAATCATCAAATGACTTCTCCCGTTCTGGGCGGAGCGGGAGGGCGTGTCAGACTATTACTGACTAAAACGCACCCGTGTCCCTTCAGTTGCCTGTGCCGGGGCCACGGTAACTCTCGAACATCCCGCGACCCTAGCTGGCATCAGCCCTAGCGGACCCCATCAGTTAGTGCTGACTTTTCTTTGAGGCGCGCGTGGAGCGCAACGCGCCGTCGACCCGGGCCTGGTCCTTACGGGACGGCGAGATACCCATTGCTCGCCGTCCACAAGCCCGCGCCTACAGTGATCTTGAATATTCTACCACCACTACAAACAACAAGAGAAGAACAATTATGGAAGAAAGTAAGAGTTCTATCTTAAAATTTTCTTCAGGACGAGTTGACCGGCAAGGAATGGGACATCAAAGCCAAGTGCATCATTAACGCGACCGGCCCCTTCACAGACAGCATCCGCAAGATGGACGACTCCACCGTCAAGGACATTTGCTGTCCCTCCTCTGGAGTGCACATTGTGTTGCCTGGATATTACAGGTAATGTGCGGTTTGTTAGTCTGAGTTAGTCCCAGTAAGTCTGCTAGTCTATGCGGTAAAATAGTACAATGTGTTTCAACTAAGAATAGGAATGACCTTGCGCCATATTGGCAAAACAGAGCCTCGTTTACGCATTTTAGAGCAAAGTCAGCGAGTTAACAAAAACAAATTACAAAAACAGATAACAACAAATTTAATAATGGATAGCAACATATTTTCTGTGCAAGACCTCCTTTTCAAGTTACAGTTGACAGATTGAGGTCATTGACGTTCCTATTCTTAGTTGGAACGCATTTTATCCTCTCCGCTGTCGACCAACATCCTCAAGGTCGGTAACAATAGCTTAACATGACAGTTGAAGGTATATAGTACTTATTCGCAAGAACATCCGAAGTGCATAGTGTGTTGCCTGGATATTACAATACAGCCAATATTATCATCGTTGGTATATCACGTGTAAATAGGAATGAAAATCTAGAAGAAAGCAATCGAAAATTATCGATGTTTTTTATAAGGAGTTTAGTGTGATATCTTCAAATATAAGGTCTATCAATTCATACACGAAATCTCTTACGAGGTCATTGTACTGATCATTGTGAACAACTTTTATTATGGGACCACACCTGAAATCGCGAAAAAAAAAATCAGCTCTTTCCCTACATTTATGTTCGCATAACTCGTCAAAATGTAGGGAAAACTGATTTTTTTTCGCGATTTCAGGTTTGGTCCCATAGTAAAAGTTGTTCTAAACTAACCCGGAAATGACCTTCATCCTTTAGACATTTGACTACATCGATAAATTTTTCTTAGTTTAGTAACAAACGTTACTTAAATGCATAAAATACGATACGACACAATACGATAGTCTTCATTATGAATACTGCGATAACAAGTAGTGTTTGTAGTACCACCGTGTGTCTTACAACACTGAAGGGCGGTAATGAGGTGAACTATTAATAGTCGAGGCTATTACACAGTAACGATGGACGAGACACTATTTTAAGCTAATATAAAAAAGAAAAGAAAGAAAATACGTTTATTTGCGGTAATCATGACGCAAAGAAAGAACACGAAAAGAAGAAGTTGGGGGAAAATAAGTGTCACATCCACGCAAAATGGCTATCGCTCAGCATAATGCTGCGACCCTATGCGCTAGGATTTTTATGTTGTGTAGTAACTTCCAAAAAAAACGAAGATTTAAGTACTTGAAAATGGCCATCAAAGGCCGATACCTACTTATTCTCGCCCAAAGAAGCATTGTCAATATCTATGAAAAAAAATCGAAAGATATGTCCTTTTTTTAATTAAAACCAGTACCTAGTTAACTTTGTAAGCAGCCGTGAAAGTTATCTTTAGAAACGAGATTATTATGCCTAAATAATTTATTAATGACTAGCTGTGCCCCGCGACTTAGTTCGCGTGGAAGTCGCAAGATACACAATATACTAAAATGACAGCCACATTTTAATAAAACTCCCTCGTCCTCCGACCCGTCGCGTTGCATCACCCGCCCGCGCTATTACTTCGTTTTCGCTTAGTGTTCTTTCTCACTTTTTTCGTTTTGCTCGGCTGCTAAGAGTCGTAGCCTGATGTTAAATAGCCTCTATCTATCCTCGAGAATTGGGCTACCAAATGCAAAAAGAATTTTTCAAATCCGACTTTTTGTTCACAATTTCACGGGTTTTATTTTTTTTGCATGGAATCCTAATTATTTTTCTAAAATAAAAGAAGCCTAAGTTACTCCCCGTAACATCAGCTATCTGCCAGTGAAAGTCCCGTCAAAATCGGTCTAGCCGTTTCGGAGATTAGCTGGAACAGACAGACAGACAAAAATTTTAAAAATTGCTTTTTGTTACAAGTACCGCAGCCGTAGGTACACCTATACTATCTTATGCATTTAGTATAAAGTTGTTATTTTGATATTACAAACAGACCCTTCAAGTTCCAGGGTCGCTTGGAATACGTATTCCTGTTGTCAAGAAAAATGCTAAACGGCGGTAACTACTTCATACTTTCCTACCTCTAACATCAACAGTCCGTTAAGATAAACCATCTATTTCTAGATAAATTTTTTTTCCAGTCCGGAACACATGGGTCTCCTGGACCCTGCCACATCAGATGGCCGTGTCATCTTCTTCCTGCCGTGGCTGAAGGGAACCATTGCCGGCACCACCGACCTGCCCTGCAAGGTCACGCACAACCCCAAGCCTACTGAAGACGAGATCCTCTTCATTCTGACTGAGGTTAAGAACTATTTGAACCCGGATGTTGAAGGTTTGTATCCTGACTCACTTTGAATAGAATATTTTTAGGGTTCCGTACCTCAAAAGGAAAAAACGGAACGGAAATGTCAAAACCCTTTTTCTCAGGAACGCATGGAGGTATCAAGTTGAAACACCTACGTATGTACAAGCCTCTAAGTCAACGCAATACAAAAATGCGGCCTTTATGCGACATATTTTATACTCGCAAATAAATCAAAATCTTTATGGCGTTGACCTAGAATCATGAAATTTGGCTAGAAGCTCAACAGCATAAGTAAAAAGTTCGAAAATCGTTAATTTGAAGTTTATTCATATAAAAAAAAATTAAAAAATTTCGATTACAAACTTACATTTGCAGTTGGAGAATTGACCTTGACATACATCGATGTATGGGAGAACATAGTTTTCAAGGACAACGTTAAATTTGTTTTGGGATAAATTCATCCTAACTACGAAACCTTCATTGTGCGTGGTCCGACACGCATTTGGCCGGTTTTTTTTTAAGAAACTATTTAAATATTTAATTGCAATTTCAGATTTCAATGCTGTCTTTGTTCGAAAAGTATGGTTGCTGTGATAGGTATACGGGCTGGTGTCCGCAACTCAATAACACACTATCGATAACATTACCAAAGTTTCCTCTATAACCTTTGTAATGTTAAATGCATTAGAATCCTACGTTAAACACTAAAAAAGATGGCGATTTATAAAACGTTCATTTCGGTTCATAAAAACATTTTTTCATTCAACACAACAGCATATTATGTATAATATCCTCTTACAAAATTCCAGTACGTCGCGGCGACGTGCTCTCAGCCTGGTCAGGCATCCGACCGCTGGTGTCGGACCCCAACAAGCCCGACACGCAGTCCCTCGCGCGCAACCACATCGTGCATGTGTCGCCCGCCGGCCTCGTTACCATCGCCGGCGGCAAGTGGACGACGTACAGAGCCATGGCTGCCGAGACCATCGACGCTTGTATTGAGAGTGAGTAGAACCACACTACAAAACAACCTGGAGCCTCAGTTTAGTAAATAATAGAATATAAAGTGCAGTGGCGCAGCCTACAATTATCATTAGAGGGAAGCCGAAGAAAAAATTAATTCATTTCTTATAAACTCTGGCAAAAAAACTGTAGGTTCTTAATCTTATGATGGATATAAAAACCATTTTTGGACCTTGAACTGGTATTTAAATATAATAATGTAATTTAATTTGATACATAATTACACACTCATATTATTTGGCAATAGTGGACACTAAGAAGAGTGGTTGTTCCGAAAGAAAGCCGATAGGAATCGGGTTGTATGAAGGCTACGCCCCTGATAAAGGGCCATTTAGATAGAGAGAATTTCTTGACTTGAATATACGGTTATTGAAAGAACATAAAAAAGTTTCTTCGTGTAAACATTCAAGATTGTCGCCCTTCCACTTGGGCGACAATCGCCTCGCAATAGAATATATATTGTCTCAGTGAAAACAGAACTTAATCATTCAACTCGAATGACAAAACTCGCACTCAAAACGGTTCAAACCTATTAGTACGATACTCCCATGAACTTGAAAAATATTCATACGAGATCGCGTTTATATAAGTCGAGAACTCGTAAGCAAGAAGCTTCTTACTATATATTTCGCTGTGTAAACCGTCTCAGTAACTTATCGCCCAGCGATAAGTTATCTACTTGCGAATCTCGTATGACATAATCGTAGGCGAGAATTTATTTCTTGTCTGCATGTAATCTTATGGAGATTATTGCTTGTCATGGTAGCGTACGATTTCTCGTCATGAAACGTGCGAGAAGCTCTCTCCATTTAATGGCACTAGGTATATACTCTTTAATTTGTGTGTGCTGTACTTGTTAAATAAGTTGGGGAACACCCTATTGAGTTTCTTGTATTCTATTCAGCATCTTAACCACTCTCTTTCATAGGAATCTACTTTTTGAATAGTAAATTAACTTTTGACTATCTGACTGACTTCTCAACAGGTTACAAGAAAGTGAAGTAATTATTATTGTTGGATTTTGATTGACTCTTTATATAATGATGAATGACTAACATTTTTGTATCAATCAACGGTCCTTACTACCAGATCGACGCTCCCAGATCCATTGATCCCAGATTACCAGTGTTTGGAGCCGGGATCACACCATTAACATTCTCTCTCCCACACATTTCAGGCGCGAACCTGAAGCCACTGTACAAGGAGTGTCAGACGGATGGGTTCCTAATAGAGGGCGCGCACGGCTGGACACCTACTATGTACATTAGATTAGTACAGGACTTCGGACTGGAGATGGAAGTGAGTATTCTTCTATACATACGAATATCTAAATAAAATTGAAGTGTCTATTTGTAATGTCAAAATAACAGAATATGAAAGTTTATAGGGTACTTATAAACTGTCTGTTTGTTCCGGCTCATCTCCGAAACGGCTGGACCGATTTTGACGGAACTTTCACTGGCAGATAGCTAATGTTATAAGGATTACTTAACTTAGGCTTAATTTTATTGTAGAAAAAGAATTAGGGTTCCATGCAAAAAAATAAATAAAAAACCCATGAAATTGTGAACAAATTCCGATTCAAATAGGGACGTATTGACATCCACGCGGGCAACAGCTAGTTTAAAAATATAATTATAAATACGATCACAGATCTCCCAGAAAAAGTATGCGCTTCGGCAATCATCGTCTATCTTTGCCGAAGATTACGGCAGCGCATACCTTTTCTGGTTTACTTGTAAGTACTTATGTTAATGGTAAAATAACAACTGCTGAAAAACCTATCGGGGCTCCCATTCTATTGCATTGGCAAAATAACCACCCTGTATCATTCCTTCATCATCGCTTAATGTAAAAATAAGAAAAATTCTATGTTCAACGATTTCAGAAAATAGTTATTTTTGAAAAAGGTGTCACATTCCTTGCTAAACCAGCATGGCATAATTTGGCTAATAATATTAATAATACTGTCCCACTGGGGGCAAAGGCCTCCTCTCATATAGAGAAAGCTGAATTTGGCTAAACTTGGTTCAAAATAATTATTAAACACGTTACAAAGACGTACTGCGCTGACCATAGATAAATTGAGATAAGGAGCATGATAGTGGTAATAAGTCCCTACAAATGGACATAGTTTAGCAGAAAGGACTCAACCCACATTATGGTCAAAAATAAGTTGTTTAAACCAAAGAGGTCCTAACGATTGGTTCTTTCACCCAGCAAAAAAGATCCGTGACACTACAAAGATAAGGTTGATTTTTTAATGATGGAAACCAACTCACAATAAGACAGGTATTTTACTATAAACCACTGTAATAACCCAAACTGCTTGGGTCATTTTTAATAAATCCAACTTGAAAGATATTAAATATATCTAATATTTCAAAATATTCCAAATACAACATCATTGCAGCAATTCACATCTAAACTGGACACATTTAATGCCAGTGACCCGCCTCGCGAGTTTTCTAAAAAGTGTTCGTTAGATACCTGTGACCCGCCTATAAATAGTGAGTCCATAGAAAATGTAGGCGGCCGGCATCCGTGTGTTACGTTCAAAATTTTTGGCGGTGGTGAATATGTTAAAACCTCGATAACGCAAAAATGAATTTTTATGAGTTAGGTCGTTTCTGCTAAACTACTACAACTAATATATTTCAGGTAGCACAACACTTAGCCAAGTCGTACGGTGACAGAGCGTTCGCAGTCGCTAAGATGGCAGCCATGACCGGTAAGAGATGGCCGATCATCGGCAAGAAGGTTCACCCCGAGTTCCCCTACATTGATGCCGAAATTAGGTAAGCATCTGTTGAAACTTGTGCGTTCTAATATTACCGATAACGTAATAATAAACCCAGTTTGCATGGGTGCACTTGTATAATGCGAACAGGGATAATCGTCGCTTGGTGCCTCACTTAAATAAAAACGTGTAGCTTTGGTTGTTGGAGTTGGCTTCGACCCCTTGTCCCCTTCCAAAGGTCCGGGACCCCAGGGTCCCGAGGATTGTCAAGAGACGTAAAAATAACCCAGTTTATTGTGTCTGGTAAATTAAACTCTATTCCACCATATAATTAACTTGACGCACGCACGCCTATGAAGTTCCATATTTATTGACAGGCAACCATAGACGAAAAAATACAATACTTCATGGACGCAAAAGTAAAATATTGGTTCGAAAGATTATACCTATCAATTTCGTCCATTTGTTGCTAAAATGACTTTTATTAATTAACTCTGTCTGTTAACCTTTGAGTCGGATAAAACATAAAACTTGTCAAGCATCGACTAATGAGACTCAACCTATCGATTATTGCGAGACTCCCGGGAGTCTTGCGTCGCTTTGTGATTTTTTTTTAATATCAGTTCAATAAGTAGCATGGTTTCTGTTCACAAAGGTACGGTTGCCGCGAATATGCCCGCACAGCAGTCGATATGATTGCGCGTCGTCTTCGTCTGGCCTTCCTGAATGTACAGGCCGCGGCTGAAGCTCTGCCCACCATCGTGGACATCATGGCTGAGGAGCTCAACTGGAGCGACGCGGAAAAGAAGGTAACTTTTCTATTAGGAAAATAGTATTTAACCTTTCGCATGTCGTAATTATAGACACAATTAGTAAACAATTGCCTTTGTACCTGTGGGGTTCAAACGACACGCAAATACTTGAAATAATTTAAGGAAAAGAATACATCGCTTTTATCAGAATTAACTAAACGAATGCGGTGCGACCTCGGTATTTTGAGGGAAATCCCGTGTTTGAAAAAAAAAAAAGATATTTTTTTCGCAAAAAATCTCGTGCTTATTACAAAATCTTCTAATGTAATTATGTTGAAAAGATCACTTTCATTTGGCATTATTACATATCGCTCCTAATAATGTTCCAACGAAAGAACATTAGGAGGATTTATCATCATCATCATCTGCCTAGACGCAGCTGAATACTAATAAAGGAGGCTTACACATGTCTATGATTTCCAGAAACAAATCAAAGAAGCCGGCGAATTCCTAGCCAACGAGATGGGTCAGATGGTGAACCGCGCCAGTCGCGACAAGATCCCCATCAACCTGAGCAAGGACGAGATCCAGACCTACATCAAACGGTTCCAGATCATAGACAAGGACAGGAAAGGATTCGTGTCCATCAACGATATCAGGAGGAGTCTTAAGGTATGGTTGGTGGAATGTGGGTAAGAATTTAAAGGGGATGAGAAAGATAGACAGAATACTCTTTTCTATGGTACACCATAAAAATTACAGATATAAATGTAGAAATTTTACAAGGGGTGACACAATGGGACCAATCTATGGATGAAGAGTTGTTAAGCTTAGATTTTTGATAAGCAGATCAAAAAGGAGTCATAAATGGAAGAAACCTTTGTTTGTCATATTTGGATGTATTATGAAAGTTTTCCTGAGCTTAGACAGATATCAGACAAAAATGGAGAGTCGAAAAAAGGTTCTTATTTATTTTGTCTATGGGGGTTTGGAGTTCTATATAACTTCAACGTATTTTTATTGATCCAGTTTTAATATTTTGAGATGAAAGATTTAAAAGCTGATTCAGATCATAAAATAATTGCAGACTAAGATTTTGGGTTCAATTCCCTGATCTTACAAAGTGCTATAAAGACCGATGGATGGTGTAAAGGTCGCGATCGCCCAAAGCATCAGTAGAAGAGACGAGCAAACTTTGGGCAAATAGCCCATCCACTCATCATACTCAACGAGGAACAAATCCTGAAGATTATAATAATTAAAACCCTATCCTAAACTTAATGCCAATTCTAGACTATGGGGCTGAAACCCAGCGACGCAGAAATAAGCGCCATTTTGTCCGAGATTGACGTCACGTATAACGGGCAGTTGGAATTACAAGACTACCTGCAGGTAGAGAGTATATACGGGCTAACTGGGTAGTCATCCATTATGCTGCGTCCACGTCTAAAGGGATATAACTATGGGGTGCCGCTTTGAAATTATGCAGATATTTTGTATAAGTTTTACTTAACTTTATCAAATCGGACGGTACAGCCCGATTCAAACTTTATGGCGGCTCGGAACATGAGGCGAGTCGCTGCGCAGTAACAAATTCAGGTGTCAGCGGGGGTGAGGGGTGTGTTACTGCGCAGCGAGTAGCGCACTTCACAGCCGCCATAAAGTTTGACGCGTACTAGATATAACTTATGTGATTGGTTGGTACATTTGATTATACATATTTATATCTTTGGTTGGTACAATTTTCGTGTCCCAAACACCATTTGACAGCTGATTCTCTCATCAAATACTTGATGAATACGCTCTGAAATGAACTCTAAGAATTTTTTGTAAAAATATAGACATTATGATGACTTGTATTTGATATGTGCATAATTTCGATACAATTATGTCAATAAGTTGTACAGAATCTTTGCTATAGACACTTGCTCTAATTGACCAAATAATAATTCCATTTATTTTCATTCACAGCTTTGAGTGATTACACCATAGATAATAAACAGCGCCGAATTTATTATTTGTTTGTGGTTTTAGTTACAACTTACTCGTATGAAGGTTTCGCGATTTACCAGCTAGTTTCGGACACGAGACTCCGCTTCTTGATGAGGTCGTTTCGAGTCCGAAAACAATCGGATTATCATGAAACATACCAGTGAGCAAAACCGTAAACAATAAGAAAGATAGTTATGTCCTACAGAAGTTATAACACAAAAATATGTGTAATTTCTTAGACCACAAGCTAACCTATCCCAAAGACTCAGTGCAACAAATTCACGTGTCATGTTCACGCTTGTTGATGTCCACATGGTCCACAGAACTACGGCGAGGAGGTGACCGGGGAACAATTGCACGAAATTCTGAAAGAGATCGACACTAACATGAACGGCCAAGTCGAACTCGACGAGTACTTGCAGGTCTATATATATCGCGTTATTGTGACTGTACCTTCTGTTTTCTTTTAGTGTTTCTTGGCCTTTTGGATTTACATATGTATGTTAAGGCGACACTACATTATTACGAATATTCGCGTTAAAACCATTGTAGAATGAACTTTATTTTTTATTAAGTTGTGGTTGTGATGGCCGAGTGGTTAAAGCCTCGCCTCTCATAAACGAGGTTGTGGGTTCAAATCCAGGCAAGTACCAATGTAACTTTTTCAATTCATAATTATGTACTTTCTGAGTTTATCTTGGACATTTCTGGATCAGTGAAGGAGAACATCATGAGAAACCCTTGCTTATTATTAATATAAGCCTGAAATACCTACTAGCGACAACCCGTCTTGGGCAAGCGTGGTGATCAATCCTCCCGCTTTCTCAGTATGAAAAGAGGCCTTTGCCCTGCAGTGGGACAATAACAATCTGGTATTATTATTATTTATGGTGTATTTTGTATTGGCAAAATAATGCGAGACAAATACGCCACGTGTAGTGTCGCCTTTATATATGTTTTCCTCCTGTTTTCTGTTTGAGTTTTTCTGCTTGGCTTGGAATGTGAATGGTCAGTTTTATTTGTGTATATTGTATTTTTATTTATTTTTAAATATCAGAATAGTTTGAGTTCTACTATTAGATGTAAAGACTAGACTCAAGTCTCCAGAATTATTATCAACAGCGTGCTGAAATTAATTTAACACACATATAGGTACGGTTTCGCGTTTTCGTTCTATGAAGATATTTTAATTTCATGAAACGTTATTATTTATTGATTTATTTACAATTATCTAAAATAGCATCTTAGAGCAACCTGTACTTACAGGATTGTAGCGCAGAGGGCATTTGCCGAGGTCACGGATCATAACATCGCAAAAATGAAATTTAAACGGATAAAGTGCAAGGAATAACCGGATTGAAGGAAAGAGAAAGCTTTATTATTTAGTTTGTTTGAAAAAAAATTTCAATTTACGAATTATTTTATCTTATTATATTTTTTATGATTACTGGCCACTAGCCCTACCCGTGTGTTAAATTAATGTTGTCATTGTAGGGGCACGTTGTAGTCACTAGAGAAAATAATTCTGCAGTATTATTACAAGTAAGTTAAATATATTCGTGAGAGTCCATAAATTTACAGATGTGTCAGAAGTGCTGTCACTGTTTTAAAACAGTGTAAAGATCATTTTATCTTCCCAATAGATCTACAAGTAGGTCAGAAGAATAGTACCGTTGAGTTGGCATCATACCAAAAACATTGCCGCCAATTTTCAAACAGGCGTCCAATGGATCGTATCGTCTACCAAGTACCTAAAAGTATTGCCAATAACCATGATTCATTGGTTCCCACATCTCAAGCTTTGAAACCAAGCTCTCACGAAAGTCATAATATAAAATAATATCATTATTAATCATAGGGTATTAATTATTTAGAGTAGGTAGATGTTAATAAAATTATATGGATAATAGATATTTTTAAATATAAATATTTTATTAGTTTTGCTTGCATTTAAACGCTGCCATACCTGGGTTATTAATTTTATGTTTTCATTACATTCACCATGGGTTATGTTTGCTTTTATGATTTAATTTTGCTGTACTAATCCATAATATAGTACTCGTTGTTATATCACGAAGCGACGCGCTTTACTTGTGTTAACCAAGTGTACAACTACGCTGTGAATGTCTGCGTGAAGACGAGTAGCGTCAGCATATAACACACACTCGAAAACTTCCGACTTCGCCATTGTGTCGGACGGTACCGAGAGCTCCTGCACTTACTTACACACACATTCACAGCGTGGTTGTACACTTGGTAACCACAAGTAGGTACCTAAAGCGCGTGTTGTTTCGTGAGATAAAAATACTGTACAATTAGAATGGGAACAGGTAAGTAAAAGGTAACTGAGTAATAATCAGTTTTTTTTTAAATTTTAATTTTAAAACTTTCTGTCCTCTCTATAATTACTGATAAATGAAGTAATCTATCCTAATAAATAACTTATTAGTTATTTAAATTCAAAATACTTAGGCACTAGCATTATCTTATCTTATATAACACCTTTTAACATATTCAGATTCTCAACCAATGTCTTATAGGCTGATTTTACCAACGTCAGACATCCATGGAATAATTTTGATTTTCGACAGTTTTTCTAAACAACACGTCGAAAAAAAAGTCGTTCTAAACAAAAGACGTCAATTTTATTCGACGGATAAAAGATATCTGACGTTAGTAAAATCATCCCTTAATATGTCCAACCAATTCTCACCCTTATTGTAACGCACAGATGATGTCAGCCATCAAATCGGGCCACGTAGCCTACTCCCGGTTCGCGCGTATGGCTGAGATGGAGGAAGAACACCACGAACAGGAGATGCTGAAGAAACAGATAACTGTTGAGAGGAGTGGTGGTGGCTTGTAGACGTCATATACATGGTAGGTACATAACTTTATGTAGGTATTTCTTTAAATTCTAGACTGAGAAATAAAAATAAACTGAATCAGGACGCACTGATGCGTTTGAAATTCCAGAAGTTCCGTGTGGGTTTATTAGTGTCAGACCGATATATGTCCCCTAAGTCTTTTCAAGGTGGAAGTAAGGTCCAGCTTTCACAAAGAAACCCATTACAAAATTACAGTAATTTGCTATACTTAGTTGTCGCGTTTGAGCATGGCAATAGCGGTCATTCACCTCGACTTTAGGTGCAAAAACAGTACTGTAGCTTTTTTTTCTTTTCTTTTGCTTGTATCTCGAAACCGGTGTGTTCTATCGCAAAAATAATGAAAATTTCAACCCCGTTGAAGAAAAACCATAAACTCCTAAAACTCAACATGTAGGTAATAATTTTTCCTAATTTCCATACAAAAAGTGAAAAATTCCATATAAAACTCGTCGAGGCTGCCCCCTGCGCCCCTCCGGCTCTAAAAAAAATCACGGGGTAGGGCAAACAAGTACCACATGGAGTCGCGCGATTGTCAAATTCGATTTTAGTTCTGTCAAAATTATAAAAGTAAGGAACTTAGTTCGGTATACAAGAGAATCAGCACCAATGACTCATCTACATTTACTAGCATTTTTTTTAAATTTCAAAACCTGAAATAAATCGTCGTCGATTACGACGACTATTAAGTCGTCGTGATCTTTCGTTATCTACAACATATTTTAATAACGGAAAACCATACATAGTTTATTGTATGTGTTCCTAAGGAGAGGTATTAGAGAAAGGTCAATGCCCGGTATTGTCATCCTAAAACGCGACAACTATAGAGCATATTTTCTGTATTAGACAAGCTTGTTTGTACACACAGCTACATATCAAGTTATACTTGTCCAGTATAAGCTGATCTCGCATTGTATAGGATTCCCGTGCAATGAGAGGTCAGCTTATACTGGAAATTTATAGCTTGATATGTAGTCGTGTGTACAGTCTATAAATTAATTTCCAAAATATTAATTTGCTTCAAGTACTCTGTCGATGGTGAGAGTTGCACAGAGAGCCATGGAGCGTTCTATGCTCGGCTTAAGATTGATAGATCGAGTTCGAAACGTCGAGATCCGAAGACGAACGAAAGTTTTCAATATCGGAAAACGAGTTATGGAACTCAAATGGAGTTGGGCAGGATATCTGGCAAGGCGCAGTGGTGACAGGTAGAGTAAGGCAGTGACCGAGTGGCGTCCAAGGACTGGAAGACGAAGCGTCGGTCGTCCGGCGGCGAGATGGGCAGACGACATTGTTACCGTCGCGGGTTGAACCTGGATGAGGTTGGCACAGAAGCGTGGGGATTGGCACATGAAAAGAGAGGCCTGTGCTCAGCAGTGGGTGAAAACGGGCTGTGGATGATGATGATGACTCTGACGATATCAAACTGATAAAGTTTTCTCATTACAGGTACCGAATTCATCGCAACAAAATAGGCGCTAAGCAAGATACAAGTATTAAGTCTCAAATCTAGAGTACAATTTATTGCGATATCCTACATCCTACCCACATTGTTACTTGACACCAATCAATCAATTTATATAGGTAAAATATACAGGGCATTTTTTAATCACCATCCAAATTTTCGCAGGGTGTTCTACCCATGAATACCAACAACTTTCACTATGGGACCAACTCTGAAATCACGAAAAAAAATCAGCTGTTTCATACATTTTGGTCGAGTAGGTACCTATTGAACTTTTGTATGAATCAGCTGATTTTTTCTTCGTGATTTCAGAGTTGGTCCCATAGTAAAAGTTGTTCATATTCATGGGTAGAACACCCTGCGAAAATTTGGATAGTGATAAAAAAAATGTCCTGTCGTCCATAATAATGTGAGGGAAATTAATTGTTTATCAAATTGACTACCAACTTGTCCGTATATTCAAATCACAACTGTCATTCTTTGACAGTTGCACGATATGGCTATTACACACGGCAAATTGATGAAGTGTGTCAATTTGACAAACAGTCAATTCCCATGATCGTATTTATTTATTGTTGTAGACAACGTAAGCAGAGAAAGTTTAATAGAAGATGATTTTTTGAATCATTTTATATTTATTTAGTTTGACAAAAAACATGTTACGACATTTCGATTCTTGTTCCCTAGTTTTAAGATAAATGGATTTGATATGTGATTGTTTTACTTTTAAGACGATTTATTTATTCGATTTTTGTTAAGAAACATGTATTTAAATATTTCAATCATACTGTCGGAATGCGATTTTTATAATTTGTTACAATTTTATTTAGTGCTGTTTTGTATGTCATGTGTAGAGCTGTAGCGTGGTATTGCAAAGATCAGACCTAGTCAATTAAAAATTAGGCTTACATTGGTGCAATCAGCGAAAATAAAATAAAATACGGAGGTTAATTTTATGGTAATTTATGTTTTTTATTTATATCACTGCATGGAGCTTGGCCTTTACAAGACGCGTTACAGTTGTTAATTACACCTGGGCTTCATTTACGCAAACAATATTTGCGGGTTAAACCCCCAGATACGGAATCTCCGGAGTGTGGGCCAGACATTAGATATTACACTACACTTCTAATGCATAACACTGTTCTTTATCGAACGATAGGTACAATTTACAATGTATTTTAAAGTTCTTGATGTGTTTATTATGCAAATAAATTGATTTTGAATCACAAAAGTGTTGTTTTATTTACCACAACTTATATCCCCACTATTCAACAACCAGTAAAATACGTATTTAGCACACAAAAAACTCGATACCACGAAAGTCTTGCCCCCTCAAACATGGGGCTGGAACGTAATTTTCGAATTGTGAGTATACTTTAAACCCCTGCCTACCCATTCTGCGAATACAGGCGTTATGTTATGTAAAACAAAAGACTACTGGGTAGAAGCCTTGCCTAAGGTTTGCCAATTCTCAGTCAAGAGCTAGAAACCATTTTGTTCATGAAACTATAGGTAGTTTCATTAATAAAATGGTTTCTAGCTCTTGACGAACATACCTAATTACCTAATGACTTTTATAAAATGACGAACATATTAATGGCTTTTATAAAAGCCATTAATTGGTATATGTTCGCGATACTAAATGACTTGATACGTAATCATATAAATATTTCTGTACCTCGTTATGAATCAATCTATGAATAATCTAGTTTCGTACTAACGAATACGTGTTTTGCGAATTTAATCCTTATTACAACTAGAAATTTATGCAACTGACAGGTGTCAGGAACGCATTCTCTCGACGGCCGGACTGTAAGTCGATAGCACTGATAAAGAATGGTAGGTAACACTTGCACTGCAAAAATAGTCTTTACTGCTACGACATAAAGGTGGTACCTAGATGAAGGTGGCAATGACAAATAAAATTGTAACCAGCGATCTGTCTCAATGATCGCTAGCGTACAAAAACGCCTCAGTGACGCCAACTTCCCGGTTCGATTCTCGGGTTGGACAAAGGCGAATAAGTTTTTTCGCTCTCTTGAAATCCCCTATTTTACATCTACTCATCTACTGGCTGCAAAACCCGCTTGTTACATTCACAACGGGATATAATACGGAATAGTCGGTCGCTGGAAAATCTTTTCGGGATTACGAATGAAATAACTTCATTTATTACAAAAATACGTACACCTAAAAACAGTATTACCAACAGAAACGTAACTTGCTGATCCTCTTTCCGTTCAAAAGCGTGATGTTCAGAAAACAAACCCGTATCATAGACAAGAAACAATTGAATGAACGAATGACAAGCAACTAGCCTAGCAAGACAGTAAATCGTTCAGTTTCAATCAACACAATCATCGTGAACTTGTTTTTCATTGACATGAATATCTAACGACGACGCGGACGTCACGGTACTATATCGATCCGAAAATCAATAGTAGGTACGTGAGTACTTTTTAAAGAATATCGAGTACCTAATACTTTTCATTCTATAGAAAAAGTGGAAGTTTCAGTCGTGTTTCGAGAATTTGTGCAAGTAACTCGTGTTGATTTTCATAAAATAAATACATTTGGGAACGAAGTAAATTTGTGTGAAAACAGTTGATGGAAAGTTGGCGGGAAAAAGTTTCACGGCCTCGGGCGCGGCGTAGGGCGGCGGTTACGCCCCCGCGGCTGCTGTCGCGGGCGGGCGGTGGGTGGGCGCGTCTCTTCCGCGTTCTTATGAATTTTTAAGTCGGGAACCAAGGGAAACATTACAAGGGGATATTTTGCCCTTCGATAAGCTATGATTAACTTGAGAACGGTTCGAAGAAGTATTTTTTAATTGGGTAAGTAGTTACTTTTTATCTAAGTAAGTTTTCTTTTGTCGGGATTCGGACTTACCTACTTTGCAATTGTTGTTTGTATGGTGAATTCCGTGAAATGTCAAATTATTATAATTAAGGAAAACTTTATCTCTGAAGCCTTAAGAGCTCTTTGTACTTCATTTGAAACTTAAGCTTCGTTGGCTTTAGTAGTTTTCTTGGTAATCGCAATATTCTCGCAACTCAACACGACGTGTCTTTAATTTTATGATAATTCTTAGATCGTGTTTCAAATTGTTGATTTATGCACAGTGCGAAAACTACTTAGTCTGCTTGGAGTAAAGTTTATGTGTTTTAGTAATATTTGCAAATTGATTGCTTACATGAGTACCTAGTTGAGAAAAAATATATCTACGTTACGATATTTTTTTTTATTTGATTATGTAAGTAGGTACATTCATTTTTGTACTTACATCATATGTAGGTTAGACCTCTCTAGGAAAAAAACTTTCTACTATTAGGTACGCAATAATCACTACCATACCATCACATTCGTCTCTACTTTACTCTCAATTTACGTTATTCATACGGAAATATAATTATTGAAAACATCAAAAATTTCCTCAATTCAAAGCAAATACTCACCGACGTACTTACAAAAACACGCACCGTGATTAATGGGCCCGTACATTGAACCAGCGTCGAGTGGGTGGGGAGTATCGCCCACTCGCGTTTTTGCGCTTATTCTCCTAACATTACTTACGGCTATACTTCGAGGAAATCACTCAAATATATGTGATGTTGATGTGCTAATTACCGAGATGCAGCATACCTCGTGAGAGCTAGGGCGTGTCTGGTCGCGGGGCGGGTGGCGCGGGCGGTCCGGTCCGCCCACCGTCACTTCCGCTTCCGTATGCCCATAAACCCTACTGTTCCTTGACAGGAGTTAAAGGGACCACCCAAAAAGCGTAGGTACGAAGCCCTTACTAATATATAGAACCGACGATCTGAAGCAGGTAGTACCTAACTGTAGTTGCGTCTTACGCATAGCGGATGTCGTCGATCCTTGTTCGATCTTAGTAAAGCGAGTTTTGTACTCTGCATTGATCTTGATTATTTATAATACCTAGCTCGTTATGTAAGTACGAAACATTCATTTCTTCAAAATTCGACGTGTAGGTAATATTTTTGAGGCTGCACTTCAGATCGGAACTAGGTATCTATAGATAATAGGTTAAGTAGGTACCTACCTACCTATGTTACGTAAGTCATCATGACGATAGTACGTACGTTAAAATATTCATAAAGCACAGTCCTACAATGTAGATTGAAAATTTTCACAAGTGCTTTTGTATAAAAGTTTCCGCAGTCAACCACAATTTAACGAACGGAAGCTGCGCTAATAAATAATGGTGTTTAGAAGCAAGTCAAATAGTCGTTAATACACTGTTTAGCAGTGACAGTTCTATCTAATCTACCTAACTAGCCTGAAAAAATCACTTCAGCGCAAAAGCCTCCCTCTCCCTTTTCCTCAAAATTCTGTCTTTTGCCAGCCTTTCGGTAGGAGTCAAACTCGTTATGACACCTATGAGACATAAATGATGGATTGATGATGTTTATGATAATTAATCATTTTCAACACAACATCTTCATCCTTGAGGCCATAATTCTTAACAGGTGGTTCCGGAAAGCGATTCGGTGAACAATTGCTCGCTTGTGGGACGTGGGTGTCGTAAAAGCTGTCTAGAGAATGAATTGAACAGGAGGTGTTACGGGTGACTGGCGTCACAGCATCCTCTTTAGCTGATAATAACAAAATAACATCAGCACCAATTTGCTTAACAAACGTGGTGGTTTTTACAATTTCGCACCTAATATAAAGACCGTTTATCTCAGTAGTTAACATGTATGAGCTATAGGTAATATGGAGAGATTTAGAGTATTTTAGTATACTTATCTAAAAACATAATTTTCGTATTTTTTTAACTATGGCTTTTCCAATTGAAAGAAGCTTCATCAATAAAATTCTGCAAACAGGTAATACCTACTTAGAGAAAGCATTTAAGAGGGTTGTCACATTTTGCACCTCTCTCGCTCACACGGGACCAAATTTTTAATAACGTTAAATGAAAAGATGCATTTTTGAAAAATGTAATCAATGGGCGGTCTACAAAATAATATTAGTTTAATAGGTAATTATTAAAAACACATTTTTATTGTGGCATTTATTTACATTATCTCAAAAACAGATCATAACACTTAATTACATAAGTTTATTAGATAACACAATAGAAATGTGTTTTTGAATAACTACCTATTAAATTAATATTATTTTGTAGACCGCCCATTGATTACATTTTTCAAAAAAGCATTTTTTCATTTAACATTCTTAAAAATTAGGTTTTGTGTGAGCGAGAGAGGTGCAAAATGTGACAACGCTCTTAAGTGGTTTAATTAGTGAGCTGTTGTTGGTCGGCGATTTTCTACTGCCCACCAGAACATGTTTTTTGGGACTTTTCGTGGTACGGGCTATAAAGTTTACATTAGGTACGTATTGGATAAATCATCTGAAAAAGTGGACCTAAAGCTATAGGTAGGTACCTAGTTGAACTCCACAACTTGTGCTTCACTTTGTTTCGTTCACGGAAATAACTGAAAGTAAATTTCTGAAAAAAGTCTTCAAATAGTTCCATAAGTTTGTGTTTCTCACACTTGCATTTGCATTATATGCATATATGCTGTTAACACCCTATCTCCATATTATATGCATTTACCCATAGACATGGGCGTAGTCAGGATTTGGGAGGAGGGGGGAGGAGCAAAATATATATTCATCCTGAATACCAAATACATAAATATCTTGTAAAACTAACAAGATGGAGCTACCTATTTGGTAATAATGAGTTAGGTAGGTACATTATGAGCATCCAACTTATGGTCGTTGAAGATCTAGGGAGTCATTTAGGTCCATCGTGGCTAGTCGTGAGTCGTGCGCCAACTCACTGAGATAGTTTTACCTATATAGCTTGAGTTTTATTCAGTGGATTGGCGCACGATTACTTGATATAAACTCAGAGCATATTAACAATGAAATGTTTTGAAACAATGATTGTAGTGTCGATCTATACTCTGTTATGACCATACACTCAGGATTCAAAAACAATCTGACATTCAAATAGCAGCTAGGGTACATTCTTCAATAGCAAATAACTTTATTGGAGTGGTAGTATCCCTAAAATTAAATAATAATAGTAGTACTGACCGACAAAGGAAAGACTGCGGGGCATAGGCGTTGCCATGGAGGGTCGAAGGGGCACTAGCTTCCCCTAACGGATGGACCAGAAACGAAATCTAATGACTCTGAAATAAATTGCTTTCTTTGTTAGTCCTCTTTGATAATGGCTAAGGCTTGGATGGTATATGGTCTTTGTTTTATGGAGGATTTAGGATTAAAACTATGCTATGAATGGCTCAAAGTATTCATGAGTAAAAAATTATAGTAAGCTGTAAGAAGTTAGTTCTATTTTGAGGCAAAATTCATGGGGACTTTCTTAAAAATTTGATACAAGGTTGATGAGTTGGGTGACACAAGAGGTCTGTCTCAGTGTTTCGATCTCGATGAGTCTGGTTAGAAATGTGTTTAATCGACGAAAAAAGGATGAGGTTCTCAAGTCGACGCGTATTCCTATACCTACCTACTTTTTTTTTATCTAAGTATAACCGACCACGCATAACTTTTTATAGAGTAGTCCGATTTGAATGACTTTTGTTTTATTTGGGAGAGCATACCTACCTTGAAGTTGGTCTTACCTATGTAAAATTTATTAACTTAGACGCTTTTTGAGTTAGCTTTATTAATAAGTAGATACGTATTTTTCCCACTATGCGGATGATGTTCTAATAACTTCCTGTCACTTTAATTTACCTAAATAGCAGGTATAGTGTTATTCGATTTTGTGTGGGCACACAAATTCGTCTAGGTACTAAGAAGTACCACAACTAAAAAGTGAAAAATAAAAACGTTTTATAAAAAATTAAACCGACTTCCAAATTAAACACTGAAAAGTGTAAAATAACTTTGATTTTGGAAGTCGGTAGCAAAAACCAAAATATAAAACCAAAGACACCGACTTCCGAAATCAAAGTTATTTTTCACTAAGTAGGCTGTTTTTTTAGAAGTCGGTTTTATTTTTTGTAAAAAAAGTTTTTCTAAGCAAGATTTAAGCAAGCTTAGGTATCAAGAAAAGTGACTTCAATACGAACCATATGAGCTCGGAACTGGAGAGGAAGCGATTAATCTTGATTGCTATCTTTCGGATAAAGTTACGCGAGCTTGAACTTGTTTTAAAGCTGTTTTATATCGTGTCACAAATATATACCTAGTACGGGTAGGTAGATAGGTACATCGGCGTAAGTGCATTTATTATTTTTTAAGCTATCTAGAAAATTGACCATGAAGAACTGGGTTAACTTTCGGTATTTATTGGATTTTTCTTGGAAGTACGGAAGTCTATTTATATTTCATCGGCTTCTATTATCTTATAATCATGTTACTCAAATAATGTCTTACCTTTGACTCAAAGTTTAAATAATCACATTGCTAATTATCTGTTTTGTAGCACATTTAACCGAACCGAACAATGAACCGAAAACAATGAACGCCGATGATTTCACCAACACAATTCATCGACTAATTAAAATCGTTATACGCAAACAGCATCACGTCACTCCGCTACCGCATGCCGCGCCACGCCGATGAGGTACACCCATAATAGATTTTAATACATTTAGGAACGGCGTATATGCACAAACACGCTAAACGTGTTTTAATCCTTATAGCGTTGGTCAAAGGCGCAAAATGCAACGGCAGCTTAATAGAAAACTGCGTACTTGCGTATGCATGCTCGACATCTAGTTGTATAGAAGTTTAAGCTTTAAGTGATATAGTTTTAGGTCTGAAATGGTCCGTTAGTTATGCGAAATAATTAAGCCGGGGACACACGCTCTCTCGGGGCGGCTTGCTCATTCGTGCATAATGGACTGGCAAAGCGACGCGACTGACGCTTGACAAAACGTGGTCCGACTTTCACTCTCACTCCAAACCAGTCTAAACCTATAAATAATGGGGTCACCATATCTGCAGGCATAGAAATTTGGAAATGCAATTAGTCATCTTCTAATGGAGTATTTGTTACCTAATGCTGATTTATTAATGTTGTTAGGATTATTGACAGGTTTTAGACACAAACATTATGTTAAAAGTATCTACCTATAAAATACAAGATGAAAGTTCAAATCTAACAGAATTGATTTTACACCTGTTTTTTCTCCTTATCTGATTTGGCTGAATACGTAACTACTTAGGTACCTACGTGGGTTAGCCTAAATAAGAAAATATGTCTGCGAAAAAGTTCCTATAAATTTTTTTTCGTTATTGTGCCTAAAGAACAGAAGTCGATCTAGATTAACGATGGTAAAACATGTACGCAGGTAGATCAGATTTGGATCATATGTACTTGTTGCCAAGTGCCATTCCACAATATATCGTAAGATATTAAATTCCTCCAATAACCATACAATGGGTGAACTCGATCCGACTCTGATAAGAGTTTCTCAGACACGAGTGTGTTGTAATCTAGTAGGTATACGGTAGAGAGTCAAGTGAACAAAGAATCGTAAGTGCAACGGCGTATGCTTATCGTTTGTTTACAGGCCACGTCTTGTTAGACGACGCGGCTGGCGCGCCGACCGGCACGACATGTGTGCATTTTTTGCCCGCCCAAGGAGGCCGCGGGCGCGAGGTTATACACCCATTATTACGTCCTTCCTACTTTCAATTATTATTATCGGGCGGCGGCGCCGCACCCGCGACGGGGAGGAGGAGAGAGGCGCAGCTGCTGCCTACCAATAATCAAGACCTGTCTCGGTTAGAGTGAGATGGAGATAACTTCGGATAAGTTGAAAAACAAACGTATGTTAAGTTTTATACACCCATCTGTTGATTGAGGCTGAAAAAAGACTACTTGATGAATTATATGATCCCTGGAGTAACTTCCAAATCCTTAAGAGTCTGAGATATTTGTTAAAAATGTGTATAAATGACATAAATCCGAACGCGATAGGAGGCGGATCTCCGAAAATTGCCGAGCGCGCTCGGCGCAACTTGCCAGTTCGCTCGCCGCAGTTTGGCGGCCGGTCGTGAGGATGGTGTTTTCTGTGCGTGAACAAAGGGAAATAATTGTTTGCAAGTGTAAAGTAGATGATGTCGTCTGAGCCCACAAAAGTGAAGGTGGAATACATAAACGAGGACAAAACCAGCAAGGTAAAGAATGTGAAGTGAAAGGATGCAGTGTTATTGTGTAACAGATCGGACGCCAGCGGGCAGCGGTCTCGTGTCGGTCGGTGCAGGGGGAGGGCGGGGCGAGTGCGGCCCCGACCGTGTGGGGCCCGCCAGGCCACACGCAGGAGGTTGTGACCGTGTTGCTAGCAACTCCCTTGCCGAAATAGCATCAGCGTCCTCCTCCGGTTCCTCAAACAATTAATTCCCACCCATTTCTAATGCAACTATAAAAACTTGTCCGATACTACAACATAATTCTCTATAAAAAGCAATAATCACAAAAAGCCAATAATACATTGAAATATCGAAGTTTCTACAGGTAGCCATTTTAAATTACACGAATTAAAAGTTGTTTCATGCAAATTAAAGTCATAAAGTGAAAGGAAATTGCGTACCTACATACCTAAAATTAACGTGTTCGATATGTTGCTGTGATAGCCTACTTAGCAGCTGCATAAAAATCAGTCACGCGATTTGAGGTGGGTGGATCAAAGGGCGGCGGCGGCCTTGCCTGCGACGACTCCCGGCACTTGTTAGGAAAAGGCGTGTCGACTCACAACTATTACGTTATATAAACTTTGTGAACTGTTGCGACGTCAAACTTTATATGCTACATTCATGAAACTAACTTTTCCGAGCACATAGCTAAATGGAAGAAAAACAAGTCCGTGCAAAAAACTTTCAAAAACCGAAACATCAAAATATGAAAAGTGAATGATTCATTAATTATTGAATGAACAATATTGAACATTTTGTCTATGCGGATAACTTTTTTTTGTTTTTCACATTATTTTTCCTTTGATTGATTTGCAACGAGATGACTAATGACAGAATTATTGACTTGACACTATCTACTTGACAGAAATACAAAATGAAAGAAAAACAAACTGATTTGATTTCTTATTTATTTTTTATTATAATTTCATAAATTTTATGGAATGTTAACATCACATTTATATGAGGTGAGCATTGTAATCGTACAGTAGTTCGTAAGTGTTATATTTATAGCTAGCTAACTGCTAAGATTTAATATTGTCATCAAAAAGGGTTCGGTCATTGTCGGTGCTCCCTTTGAGCGTAATAAAAGGGCCCGGGGCGACGCCACTGACATTTTCCCCCTTTTTATTCCGTCCGCGATTGCTTTGTGCGCAACGCGGCTGACCTTCGATGGTAGTACACGTATAAAAACTGATAAAGTATAGTAACACCCATTATCTTCAGAGCTCGTAACAACCAAAAAAATGGAACTTCTCACAGATTTTTTTCTACTTGTATTCTGTTATCTGCCGGTATTTTCACATTGGTTAAATTTCAGTTCCCTTGCTTTACATAAACCATAATCATCATTGATTGTGAAGTCAGTTGGATAATACCAGAAATACCTTTAAGGTAAAACCTTGTCGTAAAATCACACATAAAATCCAATACATAATTTCCTATGCCATTGAAAATCTAACATATCAATAGAATATACCTAGCTTATCTTTGTAATGACAAATTCTTAAATGAAAACAAAATCATAACAGTATCCATGCTCCAAAGATTACCTTCTGATTAATGCTTTGCTAGGAATAGACCAAACCTGCTTAAGTTTTTATAGGTACTTATGTACTTCACAACACTTGGCTTCATAAAATTTGTTACCAAAATAAACCAGACCATCATGTCATGAGTCAGCTAACTAATTAACAAATTCCCATATTTGAAGTCTATTCAAATCAACTAAAAGTTTAACTCAATCTGATCATTTAAAATTATACCAACTGAATAATTTTCTTGAAACTCAACAATATTAACGAAAACCTGGTAATTTTCCCTAAAGTTTAATATTCTAATTACATTCAAAAACTGTAGTTTTCAAATTGTTAAAAAAAAAACATCTTTTTACTTCACAGTATTAAGAATTTTTTGCTACAAATAAAATGGTTTTCAAAGGCATTGAATTTAATTATAGCCAGTTGTATGTGTTTGTCAGTAAATCAATGTTTTTATGCTAATTAATCCTCTCGTGGCAAGGCAATGTCATATATTATGTAAAACATATTTCATACTTTGTTACTAACAATCCTTAGCTGAGTAGATACAGTAAACTATCATTATTTTTTCCAATTTAAAATAGAAAAGGGACTGCAAAAATCCATATGCAATCAGGAAATACAAATATGTAAAGAAATATTTCATCATCATAACAACCTTATTTCCCCAAAGGCAGAGGTGGTTTGGGCAGAGGTGTACCTATAGTACACCCACATTAATTCACAGTTATATTTAAGTCCCATGTAATAGGGGGCAAGCCTATTGCCATGAACCGGGCACAAATCCAGACTCCAGGTCCTACTGAGAAATTCCAGATAGGAAAACCCAATATCACTTTGCCTAACCTGGGAACTGAACTCAGGACCTCATGGTCAGCAGTAGCGCTTGCGAGTGCGACCACTAGACCAATGAGGCAGTCAAAGAAATATTTATTCTGTTAAAAAAGCAGCCACAAGGAACTTTCCTTAGCGGGCAGTCAGTCATACTAATACCTTGCTATTATTTTTATTTAACACATTATTTATTATGTATATTAGTTAGTATTATAATGAGGGACAGACTCCAGAATATTCATACTTTAGCTAGGAATTCTACTCCTCAATGAAAAGTAAAATTATTTTATGGGTGTTTTCAAATGAGAACCTGATGACTAAAATACAAGGTGGTAGTATATTTAATTATTTGGAGAATTACGCATTAAAAAGTTTTCCTGGTACTTAAATTGGAAGATATTGTTTACTTATCAGCTCGTCCTATGAGTACACCAATGCTAACATTTTGAAATATTTCTTTGATGTTGGATTATGGAATAAATCTTGTGTGTATTTTTAATAACAGGATAATACATTTATACACAAAATGATTAATGTGAGCTGCATTAAAATGCTTAATAAACACAATATTGTATGTTATCAGGAAGGCAACGGGACGCAGTCGCCGTTAGCGCTCCTGGCGGCGACGTGCAGTCGGCTCGGCGCCGCCACCATGGGTCCCGAACAGCAGGAGAGCAAAGACCAACAGCAACACTTCAGTTAGTATTTAACACCTTTCACTTACCAACATATTCAGCTGCATCTGGTTTGACTGGAAACCGATCCCGACATAGTTGGGAAAACGTAGATGATGAAGACTCACCATGTGATTGTCATCCCCTGCCCTCTTATCCCAATTTATTTGGAGTCGGCGCAACATGTCGTTTTCTTCCGGACATCTAATAACCGTCATCTCAGTATTTACTTCTTACTTACCAAATGATGCAGTACTCAATTAGTTATCCAGCTCCATATTATGCTGAAAGTCTGAAGTCCAACTCCCGTAACCAAAAATGTTCAAATTCTAGTCGTAATCTCATGTCAGCAACAATCAAATGTCAAAAATTTAGGGAAACTATAGGTATTTTTAACATACTGAGACTGAGATCAGACGGGCAATTCTCGTACTTTTAAAAACATTCACAGTCTCATCTCAGCCTCAATATGTCAAAAATACCTATAATTTCCCTACATTTTTGACATTTGATTGTTGCTGACATGAGATTGCGACTAGATTTTGAATGTTTTTAGTTACAGGTTTGGGCTTTTGGGCTTCTGCAGACTGTGAATGTTCTTAAAATAACGAGAATTGCCCCTCTGATTAAGTCTCTCTTAAGAAAATTAACTGTGAAATCTCATGTTAGCTTATGTGATTGGTTTACCCAAATAACAACAACCAATCATGTAAATCGATATGGAAGGCAACAAATTGAACTGAGTACACTTTCGTCATAGAAGGGATCATCATTCAAACCATGTGCTCTATGTAATCAAATTAATTAATTACAATAATTATTGCTTCTAAAAAAGATAATGTGGCTTTTGCGGAATGCAAATCAATTGATGAATTTCATGTAGGTAAGCTCACTGGTCCTTTAAACCCCAAATAAAATTAATATTTTGATTTCACTCTCTCCAACTACACACCCTTAAAACAAAACACAAAATTTCTCATTACAGGTCCACAGCAACAACAACAAGCGCAACAGCAACAAGCACAGCAACAACAAGCGCAACAGCAACAGGCGCAACAGCAGCAACAAGCTCAGCAACAGGCACAACAACAAGCGCAACT
Source organism: Fissipunctia ypsillon (assembly GCA_947568875.1). Lineage (NCBI taxonomy): Eukaryota > Metazoa > Arthropoda > Insecta > Lepidoptera > Noctuidae > Fissipunctia > Fissipunctia ypsillon. The sequence goes on from OX387648.1 coordinate 20,795,541, forward strand.
GATACAGCAACAAGTGCAAGGCGATGCGGCGACGATAGCCGCGATACAGCAACAGTACTTGCAACAGCAGCAGCAACAGCCGCAGCTTAGGGTTATTAGTTCTGCTGTGGTTCAGCAGTTGAGAGCACAAGGGTTATCGGTGAGTTCTAAAGTTCTAAAACTTAAAAAGTTCTGTGCTTTCATTGAATAAATAAATTAGGCTTGGCAATGCTTTTCGCCAATAAAATATGAGTAACTTACAAGAAGCATCAGCTGTTATTCTGTAGACCACATTTTTTGTGAGTTAAAGGGTAATTTAATTTCTCTACTAAGTTATTTTGTTTGTTTTCAGGGCAATGAGTTATCAGCAGCAATAGTCAATGCTGCAAATTCTGTTCCAAATGGAATTCAAGTACAACAACCACAGGTGATTTTACTAATATTTTACGAACTGTAGTGTAATAGTCTGTTTTCTATTTTATGAGTAGGTACCAAATTATTATAAGTTATCAATTTATCATTGTCCCTTTCTATCCCCTGATACCTTGTTGAGAAAAGAAAATGAAAAATAAATGATAGTGTAATTTTTTTTCAGGTGATATCAATGCAACAACTTCAGTCATTGCTAGGAGGCGGCGTAGTCTCGGGAGAGGGCGCAACGTATCAAAACACGCCACAGCAACTGTTACAGATACACCCACAGTTGTTACAAGTACGTATTCTTTGTTAGTTTTGTATGGTTGTTGGCCATTTACTATCCTACAACCTGGAACTTAATTTGAGGAGCTCGTAGCTTAGTAATAACAGGCGCATGGGTCGATCCATCAGGTTAAGCTACGTTTGCCGGGGTTGGTCCGTGGATGGGTGACCATCTTTACATACCGAGACTCCTCCGTGCCTCGGAAAGCACGTTAAGCCGTTCGTCCCGGCTGTCATTCGTGGATCTTTGACAGTCGTTACGGGTCGTCAGAAGCCCGAAAGTCTGACAACCAGTCTTACCAAGGGGTAGGTATCGTATTACCCAGTAACTGGATTGTGGAGGTCAGATAGGCAGTCGCTCCATGTAAAATACTGGTATTCAGCTGCATCCGGTTAGACTGGAAGCCGACCCCAATATAGTTGGGAAAAGGCTAGGCAGATGATGAACCTGGAACTTAATTCAAAAGTGATTTTATAAAGGTGATTTTTCTTTTTGATTTTTTTTTTGAAGTGATTCATAATGTGCGAAGCATCATCACTTTATACGTCAAAAATTGCAAGAGAAAAAAAATCCCCCCAAAAGCACAGCTTTCTTTTTTCGTAAGACTATCGTCTATAGTCGAGATTAGTGACTGCATGCAGTATCTGTGACATAAAGACTTCTCCCGCTCTGGGCGGAGGGGGTCGCGGTAACTCTTTCAAACATCCCGCGACCCTGGCTGATCTGTGATATCATCTCTTTCCACATTATGAATTACTTTTATCCTTCAGAGTTACATCTAAAGCTCGGTTTAGACCAAACGAGTAGCACATTCTATCATACCTACTGGCACCATCGTAATACATATACTTTGTTACAGCAACAACAAGGTGTATACGGCGGTTGCCTGGTGGGTGGTGTGGGGGGCGTGGCGCCCATGCAGGCCGTCACCGTGGATGGACAGGATGCGCTGTTCATACCCGCGCAACATGCACAGGTAACTGTTTCACATAATTTGGTAAAAATTTATGCAATGTAGATTATACACACATGTCTCAGATAATTCGTAAAAAATTAGGAAGGGTTAGGCAGAGATGCTATTGGACACCCACATTTCGCCAATTATGTTTAAGTCCCATGCAATAGGGGTTGAGTCTTGCCATCAACCGGGCACTAATCCAGACTCCGGGCTGCTGTTTAGAAGTTCCTGATGAAAAACCCAATAACACTAACTTTGCTTGAACCCAGGACCTAATGCTCAATAGTAGCGCTTGCGACCGCTAGACCAACTAGGCATTATGACAATCTCATATAAAATTGAAATAGACAATGTTTTGCCCAACTTTTGATATAAAAATTGACTTTAAACTATCACATATCTACTGCTACACACGGCCACACGCTGCAGCCACAAAACGCCGCCACCGAGCTGCGGACTAGTTTTCTCACATTTTATTTGAACTCGCCGCACTCGGGTAACGCCGGTGGTTCGCTACACGCCACGATAGCGCAGCTGGGTGGCGGCGTTTCTGGTTGGTAGTTCCAAAGATTAATTAGCGCTTCCAATAAACAAACTCTTCAGCTTTATTGTATTAGTATAGATAAAAACTTTATTGCCACAAAGATTACAGGGGGTTTTACATTGGCCCCAAACTAGGCAAGCCTGTATCTTGGGTACCAAGAATGCCGATCTAAACAAGGGCGAAACACGCCTTATAGGTACCGCCAAAATGAGAGGAGATTTGTATTAAAAGTGGAATTCGTTTTTTCAGAATTTCTCAGGCATGGGTCAAGTGAGTCTTGTCAACGGCCAGCTAGTAAGGACACCCGTCCTGCCCGCTGGCTTCCTACAGAACGTCATGCATTTACCTACCGGTACGTACTAAGAATAAAATAATTATATTAAAAAAAATATTCTTTTTATAGTCTAGTACTGTGGGAGATGAATTTTTTTGTGCCAAGGCATTATTCTTTTGGATTTAAGGCAAACTCATGAGTAAATGTATATAAGAGCAGGCAAGTGAAACTATTGCTACTTACTAAAATTTAGTTCAAAATGCTGGGTAAATTGAAAACTGTGATTAAAAAAAAATTAGGCTAATAAATATTCATCTCTTGCAAACAACTAAGTATAAAAAGAGGATAAACATCGCTTATTTAGGTAGGATTGTAGGTACAAGTACAGTATCCGTGTGTTAATATGCCAAAACGATCATTATAGTAAGAGACTGTCACGCAGGTTTGAGTGACAGAGAAAAGACTACGCTCTATGAGGCCGACCATTTTCTAAAACTCAGTGCTTGTTCAGAGTGGAGGTGTGAGCGGGTGCTTGCGCCGCTGCGTGTAGCTCAAATGTACCATGGGAGAAACGAACATCTGAAAACCGTAAAAAAAAAAATCCGTGCACACGATGACCACATCTGTTAGCAAGCGTTACTATAGCGGCCGAGCGCTGCAAGCAAGAATAGTCCTTACGGTATTCAGATGTTCGTTTCTCTGATAGTACGTAGCCGCCGCTAGCATTCGGACACAGTGGTCGCGCGAGCGCGCACTTGCATCGAGGGGGCGTGGGCGGCGCGCATTCCGCGCGGGGATTTCTATTCAATCAATCCGCTCGTACCGTTCACAGTGGTCTAGCGTTTGTTAGTGACTTTGGCGTGTGGTTCCAAACTATTTCGATTCACCCGCTATATTATGGATATCAATACAGAAGAATTTACACGCACGTTTAGGCTCGTAGTCCGTTCGGCACTGTGAATGTAAAGACGCCATAGACCCGAGCACCCGCATCCGCCCCCGCGCTCGCGCGTTCACTCTGAACGAGCACCAAGGCTGCGTCCTATTTAAAAGCAATCGTCGCGCGAACACGGTTTCGGTCACTTTTTGTTCGGTGAACCTGAACGCGTTGTCGCGCCGACAGAGAGCCTTCCGGTTTTTCGAACAAAAGTGACAATCGCTTTTCAATAGGACGCGGGGTACGCGCTATATTTAAGATCGTGTGCTATACAATAGGTTTTTCATAAGCTTTGGTCTCACTTAACCTCACAGTCAGCTTCGGGATTGCTTTGGGATTAACTTTCCATTCAACGGCTTTGCTTTCAAACTAAAATTTTTCATACTTTTCTCTCATTACCAAAATTACTCTTAAAAATCTTTATTTTCCGACATTTTTCATGAGGTAGGTATTCACGTATGTATACCCAATGTTTAATCGAAAAAAAAAGTATTTCATTATCGAAAACAGCAATGCATGTGTTGCAATGAAACATAGTATTAGATTGATGTTTAAATAAGAAAAAATAGATATTTTATTTTGAAATTTAATTACTATGATTTTGGCTGTTCTATTATTAAGATATTTTAGCATCAGACGATAAAACATTGACAAACAATGTCGGGTACTGACTTTGTGCAAGATATCACAACTATATAGTCACCACCATCGCATGTTCTTTGCTTCTAACGTACTACTGTCATACTAATCTGTGTTTTTCCGCCCCCCTTCCCCCACCGCTAACAGAGCAGCAGGCGACCGTCACAATCCCGGGCACTAACCTTACCATTCCTATAAGCGCTTTGACCGGGAACCATCAGATGATCACGATTCCCGGCACGAACATTTCGTTGCCGGGACTTCAGGCAAATCAGGCGATTACCATCCCGACAAGTCAGGCGATATCCATCCCGTGTAGTTCAGCGGGCGTCACCTCTGTGGACAAGCAAGCCAACGGGAAAGACACGAAGGCGGACGGAAGCCCCAACGGACAAGGTTGGTGCCTCGGTCACGTGTGGAGACTATTTTGAACTGCGTTTTTTGGATCGCGATGTTTGGGTATGTTAAGGGTAAAAATTTGCGTGGGTCCACCTTAGTTTATTGGTTACCTAAACCTGGAGTTCGCTTTAACGTTACGGTTTAGTTAAGGCGTTAAAAAATATATACACGTCGACTTGAGAACTTCCTCCTTTTTTCGTCGGTAAAAAACAAATAAAACCTTTTGATGGAGCTCCGGGACTCTAATAATTCCCAAAAAAGAGACCTAAGGTGCGTAAAGCCACTTGATTGCCTTTACCTTCGAGCCGGATTCTCAGGTGTAGCCACGCGATTTTTATCCGTAACATACACACTATTGGAGCTAGGTAAGTCTCCTCCTGATTCATCAATGACAGAGCAATATTTTAAAATACAGTCTATCTTTTACCGTGACTATAAAATTCTCTCCATACATTATCATCCTAATATTTCAATTCCCAAGCTTACATTTTAATCTTGCAATTACATTTAATTTGCTTTTGGTGTATAATTTCTCATGCACTTTCGCTGTCATTAGATCACATATTAACATAATTATTGTAATAAAACATACTGCATTGTGTATACATATTTAGATTAGTAACTAAAGTAGAAAAAAAGTAGTAATAAGGACCTATATAGGATTTTTTGTTAGGCGATGTTGACAAATATAAAAGGAGATGCAGGGGTCAAGGAATTCTATCAATTGTCGCAATTTTTACTTCTTCTGAAACCCCTCGGTTTACGTTGAGGTTCAAATAAAATAACTTGTCTTACAGCCCGATACAAACTTTATGGTGGCTCGGAATATGAGGCGTCAGCGGGGGTGAGGGGTGGGGTACTCCGCAGCGAGTAGCGCACTTCAGAGACTTCATAAAGTTTGATGCTGCTATACCTGCATCATCCTTTTACCGATTAACATCGATCTACAAAATCACTGTGTAAAGTATCGTTCAAACTGAGGCGAATCATTTGCTACTGCTATTGCGAAGATATTGCAAAAAAAAAGGTTGAAGTGAAAAATCTGCAATGGTAGGAAATGCAAGGTTATTCAGGAATCTATGATGCTTTTCTCCTGGCAATCTAATACTACGGCACGTAGCACATTGCACTATATGTATTGCACACAAAATTAGAAAGCTTTGTTTTATCAGAACTTGGGCACATTCTGTTTGTTTCAGCTAGATTTTGTACATACGCAACACAAAATCATTTAATTCTTAAAAAAATGGTTTCTTTCTGGTAGTGAATTATGAGACTACGGAATCAATAAATGTACTGATTCCAATTTTGGAACGAATAACATAGTGAGATGCCAGCACATAATGGAAGCTTTTTAAAATTTAAAGTTTTTTGTTGGTTTTAAAATGCCCAACAAAATCTTCAATTTGTATCAGTTAAAAAAAAAGGCTCACTATTATTTTTACTAGAAACTCGAATATTTTATAATCAAATTAGATTGTATTGATAATATTTGAACTTTTCCTCAACAAATGGACGTCAGTATTCCGAAAGATGACATTGTCGGTAAACAAAAATTATCGTCAATCGAAACAAACCCTTTGGAAAAATCCTTCAGCATTAAAGTTCAAGTTTATGTATTGGTCCTGTACATACATTAATTGTATTTTATAACATATCGTCCTAGGTAATTGAGAAAAGCGACGCAACGTGATACGAGGCTAGGCAAAGATATCAAAGCACTACGTACCACATTATCGAAATTATCATGCATATAAATGTACTCTGACTTTAAAATCGTTGTAGTTCACACACCCTAAAAAGAGACATTCTCAAAAGGAATTTTCTAAAAAACTTACAATAGCTTGTGAGTACTTACATTAAATTGAAATAAATCAGTAGTGGCACAGAAAAAGTTGCCACACATTTTTCTGTACAACTTATGATGAACGTGTGATTCGCTTTTGTCTCTCACCTAGAACGATATCTCTACATCAATCATAAATTACTTCATTTACCGACATAGGTGGTGGCGGCGGCATAGCAGTCCGGGGTGGCGTGGGCGGGATGGGCATGGTGCCCGTGCAAGTACCAGTGAGCGTGGCCAACGGTCACACGGTGTACCAGACGGTACATCTGCCGGTACATGCGCCGCAACATCTGCAGATTATACCGCAGTTGCAGCAGGTACTTGAGAAATGATGCACTTCTGATTTGTGAACTTATGAGGGGCGCAGCCTTCATACAACCCGATTCCTATCGGCTTTTCTTCGGAACAACCACTCTTCATAATGCCTACTATTGCCAAATATGGTATGTAAGTACACCTGTGTGTGTAACTGTGTATCACATCACATTACATATATTTAATACCAGTTTAATATAATAAGTTTAGTCGTAATAAGATTAAAACATTACAAAAATGCCTACAATTTTTTGTCTGAGTTTATGAGAACTAAACAAATTTTTTTTCGGCTTCCCTCGTAATGATAATAGCTGCGCCACTGGAACTTATAGTAGCTGATAATAATAGTTGAATATCGTGTTGAATATATTTTATTGGGATCCTAGATACGCCACCATGACTAATCATTGCGAATTATTACTTAGTTTTTTCTCTACAGTCGCCCCTGTTAGTCATTCTTTTATTATTTTTCTATTTGCAGTACCATCTAGACAACTGAACCTTTACAATTGGTCCTTCTCAAATGAATGGGGGCTTGGAAGAATGGTCCCCTTCCCATAAAAAAAAAATACCCTTCCTTCTTTCTCAAAGTGTCGTAAACGCGAAACAAAGAATGACAGTATGTGAACAAAAACAACAGACATTAGTCTGTTGATGACATACTGTCATTCTTTAGCTATGGATAATTACGCCAACATTCCCAGAGACCGTCCATTCTGGTGTCCCAGCTGTGGTTATGATCATGGCTAAATAATGAATCATGGCGTAAGTACTTATCATGATTATTTTTTGTACAGATGCAAGCTCAACCTCAGATGGCGAGTGTACTTACACCTTCGGGACAAATTCAGCAGATACAGATAGCGTCACTGGCTAATGTACAGGTAATATAAATTCTTCCTACTTAATATTTTTTTGGACCTTTTGCAAGGATCATCAAGAATGTTGTATGAACAGTTAACCATTGAAAAAAAAAGAAACTATGCAGAACATAGCTCCTTGCTTGCTCTGATTATCAACTGTTATCAGTAAATTATCTTTACCACAATTTTGTCTATTTATTATAGTGACAATATTGTGAATGCAGGGAGAATTTATCCCACATCTATCTCGCATCGAATTCACACATAGTTACGCTATCGCGAACGAATAGCAATACTCAATTTAGCATGTTATCGGCGATTTCGGTTCGCTACCGTTCTGCGTGGTGACATACTCGTAATTCTAAGTATTTTCAGTTTGACTCTCGCGTTCTCTGTAGTGTGCTATAATCGTTGGCAACAGCAAGTCCAAGTCAAGGCAAGGCAAGTACACGTCGAAGTAATTTGACATCTGTAGGGTTAATACATGGGACCTCTTCATTTTTTTAGGCTACTTAGTTCATAACACAATAATTCGTCCTAAACAGACAAGTTTCCCCCCACTGACTAAGTCCCCGTAAACGAATGATATCTCTCGGTTTGAACTGATTTAACTTGCTTGTTAACCGGGCAAATATTCAAAATATACCGAAAGATTCAAAACATCTACAATCATCATATCCCCGATCTATTATTATCTCCGATTGAAATGCCTACAGAATTATATGTATATCGAATTATTCAAAATGGCTACCCTTCTCTTTTACTTTCGCATTTATCAGAATCAGAATCTTTATTTGTAAACATAGGTAGAGTTACACAGTGGGTGAGATGTTATAACATTTACATAGGTTCTCTATGTTTTGCCATTAGGCGTACAATTATTATTTAAATTGAAATTAATTAAGTACCCTAACAATAAATGATCATTATTAATTATACTCGTACAAAGAACTAGAGTAAAAAAAGTGAATCGATTTTTTTCCAGAATGTCCACAATAATTTAAATGTTAAGAAAGCACATAGATCCGATGTTAAGGAACTTTAAGTATAGCGCAGTACCCTCCATAATACACATTTGGCTTATTTGGTCGACGATAGTTCAAAGACTAATAAGACGTAATTACGATAAAACTTCGTATTTATACTAATAAAGAATTACTTAATTCGTAACGACTCAGGTAAGTACCCCTACTAATTACCTAACTACCCATTCCATTTTTCCATTTTATTCATTCCATTTTCAATTCGCGAATTTAAAAACGTACCCTCGTATTTCATGATACTATTAATAATTATAAGCTGATAAGTGCTGTAAATATAAGCCGGGTGTTGGTTTGGTAGCAGGGTGGCGGCGCGCAGGGTGGAGGAGCTGGGCAGTCTCCCACCACCATTACGCTGCAGGTGAGATCTACTTCTATAAGATGACTTGATGGTATTACTCCGAAAGGGATGGCATGGCATAGTATGAAACTGTGTCGATTGTGTAAAATAATAATAGAAAAGCATTCCTGATACTATCGGTATCGCTGATAATAAATAATTTATGGATTTCATAGTGTTTCTTACACTAAACTGATTCTACTTTGTTGAGATCCCCTAAACGTCATTATGACGGTTAACCGGTGAATAACAGAGCATTCGCAAAAAAAAAACGTCTTATGATGCGCAATACCTATGTGCTCCGGCCATTGTCCTTTTGGAGTGAAACTGATAAAATATTTTACGTAATGTTAATTTTGCATGTTTATCTTAAGTTAGCTTTTAATTTTTTGGTATTTATTTATTGATAGTTTAGTTTTTTTTTTATTTGGTTATTATTATTTTATCTTTATTTTGGTTTTGTTGTTATTCTTTTAGAAGAGCTTCCTCCTTCTTCATATTAATAAGTACTATATTCCTTTTTAATGTGGTGTATTCAGTATCAAAACTCATAAAATAATGTGAAAATAGATCTAACTGATTAGTATTAATAATATATAAAATATCAACAATAATATTAAAGCTAATAAATATTTTAAACTCTAAAAGTTGGCAACTGGATAAATAACAAAACAAAGTTTTACAAATCTTTAAAAAAAAAAACAATTTTAAAAGTGCACAAAAAAGGATGTAGCGTTCTTTCACGTAGCAGTTACTTTCTGTCTCATCTTGCTTGCCTTGTGGGAGCGAGATGGGTTATATCCGGTACCTGAGAAGCACAATTTTTTGGCAATGAATATTTTTCCCGCGTTTTTGTCACAGGGAGAACAAAGTTCACTAAATCACTGTCAGTTACAATTAAATGCTGGCTGTTCCTATTGTCATATTTGTCATTTAGATTGTGTTGTTTGACTCTTTACTGGTATTTTTTGTGGTGATGGTTGAATTAAAAATCAATAATAATAGTGTCATTTACTGACATTAAGAAAGAGGGCCAGGTTAGTGGTTCCTTAAAAACATAAAAGTGCTTTGTTAGGACAGCTTTGTTTTAAAACTTACAGCTCCTAGACCAAATACTTCTTAATTATTGATGCTGAATATACAAACACTAAAAAAAATACAAACACACTGATCCCATATGTATTCAATGTACGTGTAGATCACCCATGTATCTAAAAGCCTAATATTTATATCTATCATGCTGCTTGGATACGGATAAAGGCGGTATCGGATCAGGGAAACATACAGCAGCAGCAACCGTCCCAGACGATCATAACAAATACTCCAACCGGCCAGCAAGTCACGGTCATACCTGCATCAGGCAATGTACGCGCCGCGAACCTTGTGCAGGTATTGCGTTCGGCAATCTTCGGCCTCCGGCACGAATATTCCCGAAGCGTAACCGTTATTGTTGTTCGTCATGAGTTTAGATTCCGAACGAGTTTATTGCCGTCGGTTCTGAGTCTGCGCGATATTTGTGGGTGAAACTCTCGATTGTTTTTTGTGAGGTTAAACATTAAATAATACAGGTTTGTACGCATTTAATCATTAATGGGTTATTTATTTAGTGATTTTAATAAGTTGTATGATTGCAAACTGAAAATCTTATGTGTATTCTATCTATCGGGGCGGATCCACAGTACTAATTGACAGATTTAACAATTCATTTCCTTCATTTCATACTAAGGCTTACCCCGGTGATGGATTATCTCAATAAATGTTGTATTTCATAATATTTTTATATTGTAAAACAGCGTTTATGGTTATGTTGGCATCCGATCCATGAATATTTTATGATGAAAACATAACCTCTTTGTTTCTCAGCGGCATAAAACTCGTTCAGTGTTTTAGTGTGTCGGTGGTTAGTTGGGTATGTGGCTCTAATGTGGTGTGTTTGTAGGTGCCAACGTTGGGTGGTTTGGGTGGTGCGGTGCAGCTGGTACCGGCTCTGGGTTTACCAGGAGTGCAATTAGCTCAGCTGCAGCAGACACAACCTCAAACTGCACAGCCACTTATAGGTAAGCTGTTTAGACTTTGTATCAAGTATGTTCCCAGCTCAGATGTTCTCGAATAGTGCTTTAGCTCTTCTCCACAGGAAATGACCAATTTATTGGAACCGTGCACCTAGCTTCTGATGTTTCATAAGTGCCCATGTAGGTATAAGTGAAATAAAATAGTTTTATTTTGATTTTGAGTGGGGTTTCTTTTTTGAAATAATGTACTAATGCCTCTAGGTTCTAGGCCTACCTTTAATGTTACCTAATTTGATGGTTTGCATGGTGTATTATTTAAGGACTCTTTCCATATTATGTATACCTACCCTAATAAAATAATTGGCCAAACACACTGCTCGACTATTATATTACTATTTATGATTTTCTATTAATAAACAAGGAAGCCTGAACAAGCAACAATATTTAATGGAAATAGTTGCTAACAGAAATTCATTACAGTATGACAAATTAACTACAAATAAATATTAGTGTTACCTCTATTTCAACCTTCTTGAAAAATCAACTTGTTGGTCTTTTTGTCTTGAACACTTAATTTTCCATGTTTAACCGACTTCAAAAAAAGGAGGAGGTTTTTAGTTTGTCAGAATTAAAAAAAAAATATATTTTCCCCAATTACTCGAAAACGGCTGGAACGATTTGGAAAATTCTTTTTTTTTTTTTTTGAGAGGGTATACCTCCTAGGTGACATCCATATACATTTTATTAACTTTGCTTGGGTAGTTTTTAGTTTCAATAATACCTATTTTTTCCACTGAGTCCATGTACCTATGTTATAATACCTTCCTGTCACTGTAATTTACATAGCAGGTAGTGGCATTCGAATTTGTGTCGGTAGGCCACAACTAAAAAGTGAAAAATAAAAACTTTTTTACAAAAAAAAAAACAAGCAACCTCCAATCAACTTAGTTTCGGAAGTTGGTGTCTCTGGTTTTGTATTTTCGTTTTTTGCCACCAACTTCCGAAATTAAAGTTATTTTTCACTTTCTAGGGTTTTTTTTGGGAGTTGGTTGATTTTTTTTTTCATTTTAGTTTGTTGTCAGCCCAATTATATTATATTAGGAGATTAGAATATTAAAAAAAGTGTTTAATGAAGCTATACACAAAAAAAATGTGAGGATGTGAAAAAAAAAATGTAACCTTGTCTTAAGTGGTTTAACACTGTCACTGCTTGCAAACCACATTAGTTAGACAATAATACGAAGGGTCACTGGAAGCAGGGTCGTCATCATCTGTGGCGTTTCACCGCTTTCCGTGGTATGCTCTAGCCCCCTTGTGACGATATCAACGAAATGGGAGTGTTAAGGATATGAAAATAAGATTTAAAATTTCTGCTTACGAAAATCCTTTGCCATGTCATGCCGCGCCGTGTCTCTTCGTGAGCCTTTATAGGACACTGTTGCGGTCGCGGAACCTCCGCCTAACGCAGCGGACTGCCTTATTATTGAAAGTTTAGTAATGTTTTATCTTTTCTACAGGCCAACAGATTCAGCAAGACCCTAACGAACCAGGCAAGTGGCAAGTCGTCAGCGTGAGTACTTCAAGCGGCAACGGCAGCGCGGCCAGCACGCCGCAGCCTGCCGAGTGTGAGGCCGCCAAGCTGCGGCCCAACAGCCCCAGCCAGGCGGGCAAGCGGCTCATGAAACGAGTCGCTTGCACCTGCCCCAACTGCGACCAGGGCGAGAAGTGAGTATTACCTTTGTATTAGTGACAGTTCAAACTGAGGCCCTTCGGCCAGTACCGGCCGTTAGGTTAGTTAGTGCCCGAGGCGAAGCGTAAGTGGCAGCATGGAGTTGGACTCCCATACGTAATGCAAAAGAAAAACGTAGGCAGCTGAAATTCTCGAGCTCACTTCGCTCGCTTTCGTACCCTAAATTCTCCAACTTTTCTGCCCAAGTTGACAAAGTTACTCCTATTTCTTTAGAAATGGGCAAAAGAAAACCTAGCCATGGCAGGATGAAAAAAATTTTTTGAGCTCGCTACACTTGCTCATGCATCCTACGTTGTCTGAGTGCTAATTTTTTTTTGCATAAGTCAAGAAAGTATCTCTTTATATATAAGAATGCTCAAAAGAAAAGCTAAGCTTTCCATGATGGGGTGTTAAAATTTTTGAGCTTGCTTCGCTCGTTCTTGCATACTGCATTTTCGTAGTTCTCAAACTTTTCTGAATGAGTCAACAAAGTAACTCCTTGTTCAAAAAAAAATTTTACATATGTGAGGAGGGGTCCAAAAATGTCCGAGCTCGCTTCACTTGCTCTTGCATCTTGCAATTTCCCTTTTATGTATACGTCGACAAAGCTTCTCTTATTAAACTGTATCAATGCACAGGATCACACACTAAAACTTATTCTCCAAGAGCAGTACTCTTAGAGAGTAGATGGGCTGTTATTAGTGGGCTGTTTTTGTGGATGTTTTTAGTAGTTTAATTAATTACGACGTGTTAATAAGTTTAGGCCAGATATGGTATAAGTAAAAGACGTTTTTCGCAAAACACTCACTTATCTGAAATCAAAGTGAAAGGGGTGGGCAAAAATATATAAGCCCCGTCCCCACCACATATAATGACTGTTGGGCCTATTACGAACTTTTAAAAAACCAGGCTAATTCCAGACAATTCATTTCATTGGCTGGTATTCGTATTATGACATTCCTAATTCTGACCGACTTCACGTTGGGTAGTTTGCAGGGGAGCAGCCTTCATACAACCCAATTCCTATCGGCTTCCCTTCGGAACACCCACTCTTCTTAATGCCTACTGTTGCCAAATTATATAGTACACAGGTGCATCACATAACATATATTTAATACCAGTTTAATACAGTCATCATAAAATTAAAAACATTACAAAAATGTCTACAATATTTTGTCTGAGTTTATGAGAACTGAACAATTTTTTCTTCGGCTTCTCTCTAATGAGAATTGTAGCTGCGCCACTGGTAGTTTGTCTATGGCTGGCTTGTAATTCTCTGCCGTAACATTCAGAAACACAATTAAATATTTATCGGTAAGTTACGGTTTTATTTTCATGACGTATAAATAATTCTGACCGACTTCACGTACGATATAAATAATAAATATGTATTAATCTTGTACAAAAGTAGGTACGACTGCCTCATTGGTCTAGTGGTTGCAAGCGCTACTGCTGAGCATGAGGTCCTGGGTTCGATTCCCAGGTCGGGCAAAGTGTTATTGGGTATTTCTATCTGGAATTTCTCAGTAGCAGCCCAGAGTCTGGATTTGTGTGTGACTGGCGAAATCTGGGTGTACTATAAGTACACCTCTGCCTAACTCTTCGGGGAAACAAGGCGTGACGTTATGTATGTTTAAAAGTAGGTACGTGATAATATGAATACAATGTATTTTATGTTACAGGATTACTTAATTATAATAATTTTCTATGTTTGCAAATTGTAATGCGAGATTAAGTTTCCGAACGTACTCCACTTGATGTTCGGCAGGGAATTTGACAACTTCGTGGACGAATTTTTTCACGAACTAAGAATACTATCATATTGTTTATGTAATATGTTCCTACGCAAGTACTAGCTTCGAAGTTTAAGCAAAAATATTGATATGGATGGATATTATGGTGGTGTGATGTTTTTGAGTGCTTTTATTAAATACTAGCTGCGCCTCGCGTTTTCACCCACATAAGTCTCAATCCCGTGGGAATATCGGGATAATAAGTATCCAATGTCCAAACCCAGGTCATGGTCTACCCATGTGCCAAAAAATCCAAATCCGTTCAGCCGTTTTAGTGTGAAAGCGTAACAAACAAACAACTCACTTTTGCATTTATAATATTTATTAGTTAGGGTAGGGTTCAGTTTTCAACACAATAATAATATTAATAGGCAGTTGTACCTACTTATATAGTTCAGTGGATGAGAGTTCACGCCCTCGTCGGCGCCTAACTTATGTTCAGATGGAAACATTGTGCGAGTTTTACAAAGTTACCGTTGTTTCGGTATTTTTTATCAGAAGTGCCACTTTCCAGAGTTTCCAGAAACTCAAACGGTTTTCGTCACTGAGAATTATTTTTTGGTTAACACACATACATACATAAACTTACGCCAACTTCCCATGGGGTAGGCAGAAACTACAGAACGCCACCTGCTACGATCCTTACATACTCCTTTTGCCTCGTTTACGTTCATACATCTGGTCATACACGCACGCCGATTGCGAGTACTACGCACCAGACCTGGACCTAACTGGATAACGCTCGAATAATTTCGCCTCTGACGCAGCGTAAACAAAATGGATTGTGAGGTTACTTTTTGACAGTTTCAATATGAAAAAAAATGTCAAACGAACGTTCGTAGTATGGTCAGGCAATATTCGAGCAGAAGTTGGCCAGGGGGTCACGGGGCCGCTGACTGTCTTGTTTGACGAGTTCATAATACGAAATTACAAGGCAGTCCTGTTTACGCCGTAAACTGCCTGGAAATAAGAGTTAATAATAGAACCTCAGACATAATATATCACTGGAAACCTCCTTTCATTTGATTGTGTATGGCAGTCAATCTGGAATGGCTGTGTGAAAAAAGTTACTTATAGCTATCATACTAACGACAACTCCAATGAAGATGGACCGAGGCTGTTTATGCAACAATCAACAGATTTTTTTTAATGCACGGCATAGTGACAGCGATAGCGATGCGACTTCGCTACCAACCTGTTTGCAGAGTAGGCTACGTGCAGTACATTTCTTTCTGTAAAAGACTTTTCATTTTTGTTCAATTTGGTAGTTTCAAAGAAAATCCAGTCTGTCTCTGAATTCTGAAATAAATAAACATCTTAGATTTAATAACATGTGAATTGACACTTCTTGTTGTTACCCCCTACCCACTTATGAAAGAAAGAAAATACGTTTATTTGCGGTAAACTTATATTACGTAACCTCTCAAGTTGCCTTTTTGCCGAGAGATACACTAAACATTACTTTTTAAACTGGGGCCTGCTTGCACCACATGTCACTGAATACATTTAGCGCTAAACGAATTTAAATTATCGTTCTGTCAATCGTTTGAAGATAACAGAGACAGAATTTTATTTGAAATACGTTTAGCACTAAACGCCTTTAGTGGGTATGTGATGTCAGCGGGCGTAAAACTTTCGCGAGACACTTTTCTTGTATTCACCTCACACTGTTGCCGCGTATAAGGCTCATGATTAAAGGGTTTGTTTTAGCCCAAAACAAGTCTGGCTATTTTGAAACATAGATATAAGTACAGTATTTATATCTCACGAAGCGACTCGCGCTTTACAGCAAAAAGGAGTGGAACTCTCTGCCTGCGTCTGTTTCCGAACGCATACAACCCCGATCTCTTCAAAGTGAGAGTGAGCAGGCTTCTTCTGGGTAAGCTCGCTCCATCGTAGACTGTCACCTTTGACCTAGTCTAGAGTCGAGAGCAAACCCATCTCAAATAAAAATAAAATGAAGTGTGTGCGTGTGTGTGTGTTATGTACTGACCCTACTCGTCTTCACGCACCCATTCACAGCGTGTTTGTTGTACACTTGGTTACCACAACTAAAGCGCGCGTCACTTTGTGATATAAAAATACTGTAAAGCCGTAAATAATAACAAACATAATTATTACTCAATACACTATTCTTCTTGCATTAAATTCACATGACTAACGAGATCATTTCCATTGCAGCCGCCTGGTGGATCGCAAGAAACAGCACGTTTGCCACATAGCGGGCTGTAACAAAGTGTATGGGAAGACGTCGCATCTCCGAGCGCATCTCAGGTGGCACTCGGGCGAAAGGCCTTTCCTATGCAACTGGTTGTTCTGTGGCAAGAGGTAAATCGAATCGTCCTTTCTTACATCTTTTTAGGGTTCCGTAAAAGAAAAAACCGGAACCCTTACAGGATCACTTCGTTGTTCCTCTGTCTGTCTGTCGGTCAAAACCCTTTTTCTCAGGAACGCGTGGAAGTATCGAGTTGAAATTAATATCTACGATCTCTTAGAACTAAAAAAAAATCCAGCTTCTAAGTCAACGCAATAAAAAAAAAACGGCCATTTATTTTGACACTCGCAAATAAATCAAAACCTATAAGGCTACTTCCCGTTGATCTAGAATCATGAACTTTCTCAAGAAGTAAGGTCTTACAGCACAAGTAAGGGAAAATGTCCGAAAATCAATAATTTGTAGTTTTATCATATAAAAAACATTTTATTACGATTACAAACTTTCATTTGCAATTGGAGAATTGACCGTGACGTATACGATGTATGGGAGAACATGTTTTTCAACTACAATGTTGAGTTTGTTTTTGGGATAAATCTGTCCCAACTGCGGAACCCTTCATTGTATGTGGTCCGACACGCACGTGGCCGGTTTTTTACCCCCTGGTTTCTGGTTTTGGAAAGCCAGATTAATTCTGAACATTGTTTTTCTGTCAGCTGATGTTTTGGAAACTGGGGCTAGAGTTTATTGTAGTAGTAGTTGCTTAGGTGTCTTTAAAGATAATGTATTGCTCGTAGTTATGCTTTGTAAAGTGTTTTAGTATCGGTCAAAGCCTAACGATCTGTGCCTCAGCCTCTGTCAGCTTCAATATAAGATGACAAGTCTGGTTTTGTCTATAGTTAACTATAGTTTAGCTTTAGTAGTAAGTGCACTCACATGCAGTTATAAAACTGGGCGTTATCTATCTTGCTTTTCTCTATGTAGTATAAAATAATTTCGCTTTCCGCGTCGGTTTGTATATCCGCTAACTCCTCCTAAATCACGCAACGGATTTTGATGCGGTTTACACCATCATTTAGAGAATTTATTACTTATCTACCTACTACTAATTTGCTTTACTTATTTGACTGCCTCGTTGGTCTAGTAATCGCAAGCGCTACTGCTGAGCATGAGGTATTGAGTTCGATTCCCGGGTCGGGCAAAGTGTTATTGGGTTTATCCATCTGGAATTTCTCAGTGGCAGCCCAGAGTCTGGATTTGTGCCCGGTTGGTGGCAATAGGCTTGCCTCCTATTACATGGGACTTAAACATAACTGGCGAAATGTAGGTGTACTCTAGGTACACCTCTGCTTAACCCTTCGGGGAATACAGGCGTGATGTTATGTTAATTAGAGAATTTATTCCGGAAGGTTTATGTGTATAAAACATTAATATTTAACTTTGATATAGCTCAGAAATCTCGATGTTTTGACATGTCGCCACATCAGTACATTACTTGCACCCGTGCGAAGCAGCGGGCGGGTCGCTCGTATCCAATAATAATGGCATAATTCCAAATCTTTTCTACTGTAGGACACAGATCTGTTTCTATAAACAGATGAAATGGAAATTAACCTTACCCACTCATTCTACGTTCCATTGCCAAATATCTTAACCACTAACTGTTTGTCTCCAGGTTCACTCGATCGGACGAGCTACAGCGTCACCGGCGGACGCACACGGGTGAAAAGAGGTTCGAGTGTCCCGAGTGTCGGAAACGGTTTATGAGATCAGATCACCTCGCCAAGCACGTCCGGATACATACTAAGAATAGAATTACGGTGAGTCCGATGTCTTTGAGTACCGGCGAAATATTTAGGGTCTTTTTTATACATACTATCAAGGAAACTTACATCTGACCCATTTGAAAACAAAATCCCGTGCACACTATGACCACATCTGTTAGCAAGCGTTACTGTAGCGGCCGAGCGCTGCAAGCAAGAATAGTCGTTACGGTGTATAGATGTTCGTTTCTGCCATAGTACATAATTATTAGGGCCCGGAGTCCGGATGGCTGGACCCGGAACTGTGGCAACAGTGCTTTTTTCTACGATTTTTCTGGACGAATTATTTTACTCATAGCGACACAATCACAACTCCTCCATTTGAAACTTGACTTGTTTTCTGCCTGATGTTATCCCAGTAAATTAAAAAAAAACAAACTAGATATTGATTCATGATCAGGTGAAAAATATTCATTTCTATCATGAATTTTACCAAATTGACCACACCATTGATATTCTTGGTACTCTTTTTTAAATTTTTTAATTTACATTTACTTACAAATTCCCTTTCTCTGTTTCAGGAAGTAGCAACATCAACCCAATCAATGTACTCAGACTCCGGCGACGACAGTTGCGATGAGAAGATGATGCTCACAATAGAAACCGTCCACAACGAAGGTGACGGCGAGGACAAAATGGTCCTTCGCCCCAGTCCTAAGATGGAGCCCGACCATATCGATAGCTAGGATACGAGCAGCGACGAATAGAACCGTCGCTGTACAATTGTATACGTCACCAATCCTTATTGGACGATATAAAGACTTTAGTGACACAAACTCTAAGGGAAACTACACCTTATTCATTTAGAATGAAGGGTAATTTTCCAGTGCGCGTGTGTGTAAATTCAGCCTTTTGTGCCTCATCCCTATGGGATCGCGGGTTTGTAGTTAAGTGTGTAACGGTAGTGTTTTGTTTTATACGATTGGGGAAGCAAACGTTTTAATTTGGGCTTAACCGGTATAGAGACGTCGATAGTTCGACGGCGCGTAATATGATTTTGAATCGATTATTTTATTGATTATGATATTCAAAGTCCTGACTGAGAAAAAAGGTAAATATTATAGACTTACTGTTGTTCTGTCGATGCTTTATCCGCGATTGATTGTCGCTCGTTTGTACTTGAATGCTGCAGTAAAAGACAAACGTAGACGCTTTTAAAAATCATATTACTTATTACTTTGAATAGTGAAATGCTAAAAACATATGGTTGTAATTGTAATTGAATTTTGATAATAAGTTGTAAAGTCCTAATATAATTTTCTAGGTTGTATTAAAAACTAGAGTGCAAACGAGATTAAGTATTTAAAAAAAATAGTAATTTAAACATCATTTAATTGTTCGGTGTTATGTTTTTGTAATTATGTATTGTTGGAGGATATTTATTGAACATTATTATTCGGAACCGCCTGTACGAAATATTGTTTGTATAAGCCTGATGGCACACTGAAAACTTATTTCAGGAAAATGTTCCGATTCGTATCTTGAAAGTAAAGTAGCAATCAGACTATCGAGATACAAGGAGCTTGAATGATGTTGACAGGAGGGAAGCTGTTGGTCAATATTTGTGATCATCTCCCTAGCTTTTTCCCAACTATGTTGGGGTCAGCTTCCAGTCTAACCGGATGCAGCTGAATACTAGTATTTTACATGGAGCGACTGTTTATCTGACCTCCAGAACCCAGTCAAAGTTCCAAGAATGATAGCCGGGACCAACGGCTCAACGTGCTTTCCGAGGCACGGGGGTCTTGGTACGTAAAGATGGGCACCTATCCACGGACCGACCGCGTCAAGCGTAGCTTAACCTGATCGATCGATCCATGCGGCGGTTATTACTTAGCCACGAGCCCCTCTCTAATATTGTTTACAGATATAGCTACAAAACATGGGACGCAATTTCACTAAAATGCCTATGAAAACGGTGCTTTGCAGTAGGCTATATCTAAGAGGCAATTTTGATATGTTTTGTGATACATTTCCAGTATAACCTGATCTCGCATTGTATAGGATTTATAGAGGTCAGCTTATATTGCAAATGTATAGCTTGATATGAAGCCGTGTTTATAACTATAATCAGTCACTCAATTCTGTATAATAAAAAAAATCTGTGAATCGGATAGTTTCATCAAATAAGTTTTTATTGTGTTTAAGCTGATTATTTATAGTAAAACTGTTTATGTGTAGATTGTGAAAGTGCGTAAGTTATATCAATAAAGTAGTCCAATAATAATTGATTGTATTGAATGTTTTCTTCCCATAATTGTACAAAAAGTAGATATTTTCTTTTGGTCAGTTATAGATGCAGTCATAGCTTAGGGAGCAACTTTGTATACTTACGTAGACAGACTTATAAGGTTCACAATGCTAATGAAACTGTAAATTGTGCTTTTTTTTAGTATCAAAATAAGAAACGGCAACATTTTAGGCTAATTTTATGCCAAAAAGATGAAAATTAGGGCAATTATTGTTTTCCTTGAGTACCTATAAGTTGATATAATTTGCCTTGATAAATTATTGTTGAGAGAAAATATCTAAGTATACAAATAGATAAAATTGAAGTGTCTGTTTGTAATGTCAAAATAACAGCTTTTTACTAAATGCATATGAAAGTATATGGTACTTATATCAAAAACACAATTTTTAAAATTTTTGCCTGTCCGTTTGTTCCGGCTAATCTCCGAAACGGCTGGACCGATTTTGACGAGTCTGACGGGACTTTCACAGTAACTGGGCTACTTATATTTTAGAAAAAGAATTAGTTGTAATTCGTTTTCTCCTCTTTTGGTCGTTATTTCTCCTCTACCGTTCGTTATTTCTCCTGATGAAGTTTCCCGTGAACGGAACCGGAGGTAAACCGTTTAGAAGTATGTATTTATTCTAGTATTTTATAGTAATTTTCGCGTTATCTATCCCTTATGTTGCACCTGCCATTTTTTCTCTCTTCATCACCCTAAGGTTGACTGGTAGAAAATGCCTCGGGCATTAAGTCCGCCTTTGGATGGTATTCTTTTTTACTTGTGCATAAAGTTTTAATTAATAAATAAATTAGGGCTCCACGCAAAAAAATTAAAACCTACGAAATTGTGAACAAAATCCGATTCATATAAGGAGGGAGTATTGACATCTACGCCGGTGAAACCGCGGGCGACAGCTAGTTTGTATTAAAATTGTGTCATATTTCGAGAACAAAATTATAGCAATTGGTCTGTGATCAAAATTATTTGTACAGTTGGTGTAATTGTTAATTTTGCTGTTTCATTAAACGCAATGTACTTACTTGTAAATTGTAAATATTATGTAAGAGAGGTACTATACGTGTACACCTCTGCCCAACCCTTCGGGGAAACAAGGCGTGAGGTTATGTAAGAGAGCAACCTAAAAATTAAAATCTAATAATAAGTGTCGATATGTTATGGTGCATCCACACCGAAGTTACTTTTTGTAGAGCAACATTTAGCAACATGATACCAATAAGTAACTTTCTATAACTTTTGCGGCTTTTGCTGTAAATTTGTGTTATCTGTTGTTGCTCACTAACAACTCCGGTGTGGACGCACCTTTAGGTATAAGATACATTTTGTATAAACTTTACAAAGTATTAATGCCATAACATAGCTTTTCATTCCAGAGGAGATTTTATTAATTTATCGAAGAAGGCATTGTGTGATTATACAATTTTGTTTAATACTGTCAAAAATATAGCACATTAATGTGTATTTGAAGTGAAGTATCTTACGTAAATCCGGTTGCTATGTCAGCCTACCCGCAGTTGTCAATGATCATACTGGATTAAAACATCAACCTTAAGATTTATGAGATTATCTGCCAGGGAATTGCTATTTATATAGCATAGTCTATTAACCATTCACGTTTTCAAGAGAATTTTATGAATGGAATCTAAAACTATATTTTCTTAGTCTCGGTTCCAGAAAGGCTGATCAAGTCTATAAATAGGTTTCTAAATTCAAATCTCATTTTATTGTGATTGGTTAATGGTAATAAAAACACCCAATCAGATCTTTGGATATGAGCTGATATGACAGCAGAATTCGAATAGCCTTTTAGAAACCGGGGGTAACAAATGCATTTCAAACAAACCTGCTGTATCCATTCTAGATGCACTGCTACCATATTTTAGTATTACAAGACGTAGTTGGTCAGTAGTTTGCGTTTCAGTTTTTATTTTACATATGTACATGCAATGCATTACCAGTAACATAATATTTAATAGTTCTAAGGGCGCATTTCGACTGCGAAGTTCCAATACCTCCTAATTGACATTTTTACAGAAATTCACTCTTTTTTATCGTTTTGAATTTAAAGACGTTATTCGCATTTTTCAAAATCAAAATTTCTCAATTCCTCGAAAAATGTCAGTTAGGAGGTATTGGCATTTCGCCGTCGATTTGCGATATTTTGTCAAGTGACGTTTTGTTATTCTTTATCATATGTGGCAAGTTGGGTCACGACTTCGGTCGCGTTGATTTATAAACACCTACACCAACCTACGAAAATATGGTTTGAAAGAAAATCAAGTCGGATTTTCGCGCGCCCGAACCGAAAGATCGAGAGAGAAACCTTAAGGGCGCACCGAGCGTTTGCCTTTGTCTCGTCTTTTTCTTGACGTGTAAAGAGTAATGAAAATTACCACACTTGCAATTTTTCTATGTTTTAATAATTGTAATAAAATCGTTGTTATTTTCATCATATTGCTCTTAAATAAAAAAAACTATCGTGTATAAACGGTCCAGTTATCTATGAGCTTTATTTTAATGAAGGAATTATAATATCAAATGACTTATTTATATAAAGAAGTCAGTTAAAAAGTAGGGACATAGAGAAAAAAATTACTCGAAAAGAGGTAATTTTTCGAATTTATTCTATCGAGTCAACTTTATCAAATCGTGTTCCCATCGTGTATACTGCCTAGTATACACGCTGCCTTTTTATTAGCTAGGGAGCTGCCACGATAGTGTTGTGCTTATCATTATGAACAACTTTTACTATGGGACCAAACAAGAAATCGCGAAAAAATTTTTTGTTGTTCTACATTATTTTATGTTCGCATAACTCGTCAAAATGTAGGGAACAGCAGATATTTTTTTTCGTGATTTCATGTTTGGTCCCATAGTAAAAGTTCAAAGTCCATAATGGTGAGTACAAAACTATCGTGGCTGCTCCCTTCGTGTGTATCCCTAATAATACTTGCCTAAATTTTAACTTCATTGTTTACTACTTCAAACAAGAGTATTAAAAATGTGTTTGTGTGTATAAAAAGCTCGGTGCGCTGTTAAGGTCATTTATATGTATAAAGAACAAATTCTTTGATTTTTTGTGTTCAATAAATGAAAATTTGATGAATATCGCCTTGGGCTCGATAAAATTCATAAATCCGGTTAAATGATAAACATATTTTAACTTAAAGGGAGGTTTGAACTCGCGCAAAATCTCGGACGTCGGGGTTGACCACCTTTGGCCCTTATGTCCTTAATTTTATTATAAGGTGGAAAAGTTTTTGTACAAAAACCGAGGCGTTTTAAATAGAGGCAGATGCTGGGTCCAATGTCATTGCTTATCGCTATCTGTAAATATTGAGTAAATTACTCTCCCTTCTTTGTAATTTGTAAGGTGTAAATAATTGTATTGTTGAACTGGTTATATAAAATATTTTTTACATTATTTGAGAAGTTTTTCTTGTGGTTACCTATTTGAGCTGAAGAGTGAATAATTCGTTCACGAATTTCCGTATGAAAACGTCGATTTAGAATGATCGTTTAAAAGTTTGATGTGATCGTGCAAAATAATTCTAAAAAGTATCTTCGTTTCAAGTCTCGTCTTTTGTTTCGCAGTTGCAGATACAGTACATTATTATGTCGCAGCCAACTAGCTAAATTAGCCGTTTAGTTAACAGCCTAGCCTTTGGAAACGCCTTTGCCTATGCCTTTGTGTACGTCCACATTGCCGGCCTAGCGCGGTTGCGACGACGGGCGCGAAATAACAAACATATGAAACCGCTGCTTACGTCCATAGTGTAGCGACTAAGGCGGGCGCCAGCGCAACGGGCTCGCGCGAGATAGCGCGCGCAGTTTTCAAACGTCCCAATCCGCGCGTTATGGCCACACTATGGGCCTAGACCGCAAGCGACCTAACGCGCGGGTGGCGGGGTTATCAAACCAGTTCGGTCTTATCTTGTGGCGTACGCGCGTCTGATAATGTATTTTTTGTAAAATGGCGGTAAATACTACAGTGTTTATAAGTGTGATTCAATCTAAACCAGCTATATGGCAATGTAAACATCCACACCACAGTAATCGCACAATAATAAGAAAATTATGAAGCGAAATCATATTAATTAAAAAAATCACCATTTACTTCTCTGCTTTTATTTATTTCGTGCACACCATCTCTTGTGTTCAACACCTCCCATCTAAGGATCGGACTATCTAAAAAAATACCAAATCCTCGTCCATGGTTTGCAACACCTGAAATACGCCTTAGCGCTACAACGGCTCGCACGTCACTGTGGCCACTGCACGCCTCCGCCGTCGCGCCCGCCACAGGCCCTAGTCACCGCGCGTTCAGTGTGGACGCACACTATGGAGTACCGCTTGCGTGGCTCGCGCGCGGTTTGTCACCGTGTAAACTTTTTTTTTGTAGTGGAAATTCTCATGGATGTCCTCCGCCCTGGGGTGGGCAGAGGGGTCTGTCAGACTCTTGCTGACTATAACCACCCCAGTGTTCCCTCGTACACCTGCGTCGGGAGCTGCGGGTGCGAATGTGACTTGCGCTGCCCCGGGCTGGTGATGGCCTCTCATCTCAGGTTCTGTAGAATGGGGGCGATGGATGTCCCCGAGTCCATCACCCTAGACCCATTTAGGGGGGCTAGAAGAGGGCCTTATCCGCCCTCCACCGACGCCCAGTGCGTCTGCTGCGGGACGGGAGAGTACTTTTGATCTCACCCTTTCTGCAGCTTCCTTCTGCGAGATAACTGATTCGCAGAAGAATACCACCGCGTCCCACGACTCTGCGCTCCCGACTATCGAACGAGCGATGGCTCCGACTTCTGATACGAGGGCACGGCGCGGCTCCTCCCATGCGGCAAACTCAGCCAGTGTATCCGCGCCGTATCCTCCCGACAGTGGACGCAGTGGTACTTCCCGAAGCAGCCATGCCCCGAGAGCGCCTGCGTCGCTCGAAACGACAGGGAGCCATGCCTCCTCCCGAGCCAATCGTCGAGCGCTGGCCGAATCGGGGTGAGGTAAGGTGCAAGAGCCTCTCTAGCCATTCCGCCTCCATGACCTGATGGAGCTCCAACCGGCGCAGCGCGCTCTGTTGCTGCACTAGTCTCTCGCCCCGCGTCTTGGCCACAGATGCAGTGTCGCGAGTGTCTTCGCCTCGTAAGCGATCGTGCAGTATTGCGTTGTAGCGGGCCATCGATCGCACGATCCCCATGTATATAAGTATATACCTATAGTATAACCGCCTACAGGTGGTGCTCGGGGCCCCCAAATTGGAAAGCAGCGTTGACAGCCGCGTCCGTCAGCTTGGACACCAGCCGCTGAAAATGGGGGCCGAAGTCCCATGGCTGTCGGCACCAATCCATGGTACTTCATGGTTGACTCGACCCGTCGGGGCCATGGAATGCGATGACCTTCGACTTGTTGAGGGCCACCTCCAAGCCCAGGCGTCGTATACAACTCAGGACGTGAGACCGCAGCCGTAGCCAGCAACGCTGGCTCCCTGTGTTCACTCCCCAGAGCCGTGACCAGCGTTTCGTCCGCAAAGCACGTAAGGTTCATCCCCGGTAGGAGCTCACCTCTCGTATCACCCAGTCGTATCCGATGATCCACAGGAGAGGGCCTACAACCGATCACTGTGGAACACTGCACGACATCTCGCGCCGAACTGTGCAGTCGCGTCCCTTGTAGCTGACACCTCCGTGCTAAATAAGCCCCACAACGTGGTAGAGGTAGGGAGGCAGGATAGAGGCCGGTGGTGGAGCTAGTTGGCTGCGACACATACTGCTTTAATTTAATCACCAAGAGATCAAACTTGCTGATGCTAACTGATTAGGCAGTTACGATCAACAACATAGCACGATAGCCTTCGTGGGGAAATCGAAACAGCTACAATAATTCTTTAATTTCTTTGAGGGTGAAGTCAGCTGTAATTAAATAACAGGCTTCGTTTTTCCAATGAAAACACTGAAACTTACCTACTTATTATACGAAACCTGAGTCAGAGCTCACTGAACTTATAGATGCGGTATAAATGTAAGAATCCTGCGAACCCTACAATTGCAGGCATTAGACAGTTTGATGCGCTGCGGCGGAGCGGCGGCGGCGCAGGATGTCACAAAACATCGCGGTTACCGTCCATCGCTTGTCCCGAACATCCGTTGAAAAACTAACCTGTTCAAATTAAAGCGTCTTGGCTACGATAAATCGCGTCAGTCGGGTCGTCGGCCGCCCTTTTCCGTGTCGCTACGCGTCTAATAGCCACCATTACCTCGTCCGTGAAATCGTGATGCCGACCGCTGCCCACAAAACTTAATGCTCCATTTTTCTCTTTTTCGTTGGACAGTTTTGCTTAGACAGCAGCATATCCATGACCGTTGCTATGTATCCGGTTACTCGATACTGACTGCTGAGCAATCTGTGTTGTAACAACTATGTTGAAGGCGTTGATAGAGCCTGAATTTATTGCAGTTTAATTCATTTAACACCATTGAACATTGCATTGGTTCAAAAGGAGAGCGTAGAGAAAAGTGCGGAAATGCGTTGCTATCCATGGCCGTACCTAGGTACTATTTGTCTGTATTCTTGCATATACCTACCTAGGCATCTTATGGCAAAACCTGAAGACCCTAATGTAAAAATTATTGATTGTAGGTAAATATTGTCTCCTTGCAACCCAGTAATTTCGCTCCTACCTTTATCTCATTACAGTCGCGTGGAAAGATGCTTATTTGATAAATTGAACAGTATGGTGCCAAGATTTACCGTTGATAGTGAATGTAAAAGTCGCGGTGCAAGAAAGCAAGACAAAGCTACGCGGTCCGCTGCCTCGCCACGCCGACTGGCCAAGCTTCTAATGAAAGACGCGATAAATTTTAATTATATCTAGCTGACTAATTACCGACGCTGCTACACGATGCGTTGTGGTAAAAATCTTATTATGCACAGTTCGTCATAAGTCATTGACTAGTTATGCACAATTTCATCGGATATTATGCATAGCTGCCATCGTTCCATGGTCGCCGGACATACTGGTTACCGGCTGCTTGTTAGCTGCTTCGCTGATACTGGTGAAACATTGAATTATTCGTAATTGTATGCTAATTCGTGTAGTCTTTAATCACCTTTACGTGTTTGGAATCAAGTTCGCGGTGGATTAAAATGAAAGTCTCAATCAGGGAAGGTAGTTAATATCTATGCAATTACGAGTCCTCATCCAGAATCTTCAAGGTTAGTGCCAAAGCTTGGCAGCAACATTCTAAAGAAGTTAATTGCAGTTACAAAACATCGTGAAAATTATAATTTGATGGTTTGCGTCCCAAATACGGTGATTTACTCTAAGCAAAGAATCCGTTATTCCGACCACCAGTTGGCAGTTGGCAGTGAGATTACTTCCTAAGGCGCACTTTACTCAGTCGGGGATCGTTCAACTTGGTAATTTTATTATGATGTCATTCGCGGTAATGGGCGAGTCGGGCGAGCACTCCCGGTTAGCACGCCATGTCTGTACGAAAACTTTGTAGAATAACAGAAAATATAATATTCATTTGTTTGATTCAATGCGAGAAATGCTGCGGTACTTTGCTAAAGATCTTCGCACTATTTACCTAATGTTGGCCACTGCACAGCTTCCGCTATAAAGACGCGTGTCAAAAGGCACAAACTCATCTGAAGCTTTGGGAAATGTCATCTTTTTCAGCAGCTTCACGTATATTTTGTTATGAAAAAAAAATTAGTAGGATGCCTACGTAACGATAGATGACTGACTTAATGATGCATTTCGGATTGTTCATTCAGACCTAGATGTTTCCCGAAGATCACAATATCCAAACAAAAATCGAGAAAACCTCTAGCACCTACCTACTTAATATTTCCCATTGAACCATACTGCTTAGCATAACAGCGAATGCCTGACCTCTACTCGGAGCATTATGCTAAGCAGTGTGGAAGCAGCCGAGTTCT
This sequence comes from Fissipunctia ypsillon, assembly GCA_947568875.1. Lineage (NCBI taxonomy): Eukaryota > Metazoa > Arthropoda > Insecta > Lepidoptera > Noctuidae > Fissipunctia > Fissipunctia ypsillon. Next base: position 20,824,146 of record OX387648.1, read on the forward strand.
ATTGTATTAAAGCTGGGATTCTAATCGGAGCTGTACTCTAGTAGATATTGTAATGGTGTAAGCTTAGTTCAATTCAGATAAAGACGAGAGCACAACGGAGGTGCTCTGAATAGCTGGATCATGCCTTTATAACTATTGATTTAGTGTGATGTTATTTCTAAAAAGCTCGTGTTTTCTTTAGCTCGGTTAACTGATGGAGATTACCTGCATGGTTATTGTAGAAACTTATCTAGTTACAAGTATATTGAAGTTATTACCTTCAACAAAATGGTGCTGCCAAGTGATCAAGCGTCGTCGCTGATTGTAGTAAATTGAAATTTATGGCTCAATTTTCTTCTAGGTCATTTATCAGGCTATCTACTTGGCAAGACTGTAATAGTCCAAAAAAAAAACTAACGGTAATTTAAATAGGGATTTGTTTTTGTCTTGACTTCGATAAAGTTCTAACTTATCAAGAAAAACTAACAAACAGCCATAACGGTCCTTGATCTTTGAAAGCAGCCACACTTCCCAACGGTCTTGACTTTACAGCTGACGACCCCTACTATTTACCCTTACGTAAGCCCTTTAACTCGTCATAAAGGTCAGCAGAGCGTCTAGAGGCACTTCCCAGGCAGGTGCGGGGCGGTCCACCTGCGCAGTGTCATGCACCCCGCACGGTGGCTGCGCGCGCGCGTTCGCGCGTGGCAGGTCGTCGCTCCTGCGACGACGGTCCTTGCAGCCTATTGTTATTAATTTTAATTACGAAGATCCTCGATTTATTGTCTTTTTGTTAATGAAGATGTTTGTTTCGGTTTTATGGGTATTTTTGGGTGGCTCTCAGTGGGTGTTAGGTGTAGTAGTATTCGAATTGAGAGATATTTTTATGGTTTGCAGGCAAAAAAATTAGGTATGTAATTTGTTTTTTGATAATAGGTCTATCTTAATGAATATCCGGCTTCTTAGGAGTGCTTAACTTTGGTTACAATGAGTGTGGTTAATGTCCATTCATGCAACCAAGATGCAACGAGTGCTTTTAACTGTGCAGCTGTGTCCAGACGAACCCACGTGCGTGCTTCAATATTGATGAAAGTGGTTTGAATTTATTCTTTCACAGCTTAGGTAGCTGCTATCCAACCCTTAAAATAATGTCATTAGGCATGCTGGTCTCCAGCGAAAGCTTAGAAACTATGGCTTGCACCGATAGTGATGATGGAAGTAGGTAGCTTCATTTGTGCAGCACATTTTTGGCGCTCGTTTATTGCGAGTTATAAAAAAAATCCCCTAAAAACCTAGACTACGAAGTTGTAAGAATATTGTATACCTACCTAAAACCAATTCAAATATGGGAAAATACATAGGAAAACTTGGCAAATTAAATGCATAATCCTTTACTTGATGGTTTGCTGCCTTCAAGAAGTTGTACATCACACCGCGGGATATTTCCTCCGACTGATTTATGAACAAAATACTTATACATAGCTAGCACTAAACAGTTTCTCGTTTGATGTGATGTCAAGATATAATTTGAGAATTTTATTTGAATAGCTGCCTGTTAGAGGGGCTTGTGGCTAAGTCAGCCGCTCGGGACGACCGATCAGGTTAAGCTACGCTTGCAGCGGTTGGTTCGTGAATGGGTGACCATCTTTACATACCAGGACGCCTCCATGCCTCGGAAAGTACGTTAAGCCGGTGGTACCAGCTGTCTTTCGTGGATCTTTGACAGGCCGTCTCTCCATGTAGGTAAAATACTGGTATATATTCAGCTGCATCCGGTTACACCGGAAGCCAACCCCAACATAGTTGGGAAAAGGCTAGGCAGATGATGCTGCCTTTTAGGCAGTCTGAGTTGGTGGTATTTGTATTTGAACTTATTTTTACAAGCTTTTAATTAACTTGCAATGTTCGTACCTAAGTTGCCCGCTTCAAATTTAAAAAAAACATTGTAATACTATAACTATTATATAAATTAATATGTAGAGCCTCTTGGAACCCTAGTTCTTGACAAATAGCAAGGGAAATGACATTTGAAAGTACCGGATGTTTTATTATGAAGAAAACAGTTCTTTCTCCAACTCAATTACGCCCATGTAACTTTTACGGCACTACTAAAGTCACTCTTAACTATAGCCAAAGAAGGTATAAACCAGTTTCGATCAGTTAAACAGCAGCATCATAAAGGTTACTACTAATTACTGTTACGCGAGGGTGCATAATATGCCCATGCGCACGCCTGGCCGTGACGCTTGAGACAACACCAGCGCCCCCTTCAGGTTGTTGGCATTTACTGACAACTCAAATGGCATAACTTTTTCCACATCCTACTTATTGCTAATCTTGAATGTTCTAGTTGATTAGATATTTCTTGGAACATCGACCCTTGTATTAAGTGAAGTGACAGTTATGTTAATGACGTCACTGATGGATGGAGGTATGTTCAGCTGCGAGGCTTTTTAGTCAGAACTTCGAAAGGCTTGATGTTGTAATAAATAAAGGATGCGCTGGTAAACCTGTCAAGTGACAGGTAATATTTTGTAGTTAGCGTTTAATAAGCGATATTAATTTATTGTCGCAATGTGCTTTTGCAAAGATAAGTTATTGAGATATTATGAATGTAGAGAATGTAGAACAACATGGCACCTGCGTTCGTATCCACATACCGTTTTTAGGGTTCCGTACCCGAAGAATGCCAAACGGAAGCCTATTACTAAGCCTCCGCTGTCCGTCCGTCTGTCTGTCAGCGGGCTGTATCTCAAGAACCGTAATAGTTAGACAGTTGAAATGTTCACAGATTGTGTATTTCTATTGCCGCTATAACAAAAAATAATAAAAATATAATGAAGTTAAAAATTAAAGGGGGTCCCCCCATACAAGGACCGTGTTTTTTTTGCTAAAGTACAAAACGTAGTGTTAAATATTGTACGGTGGTACGGAAACCTTTATGTGCCAGTCCAACTCGCACTTGGCCATTTTTCTTACCCACTTCAAAAAAAGAAGGAGGTTCTCAATTCGGGTCTATATTTTTTAATGTTTGTTACCTCCGTACTCCGTCATTTATAAACCGATTTGGAAAATTCGTTTTTGATTTGAAAGGACATACTTCCAGATTGGTCCCATTTTTATCAAAGTCCAGTTCTGATGACAGAATCCATGAGGAATTGAGGGAACTCCTCAAATAGTATAGGCAAACACATAGTGATTTTGATATTTTCATCAACAAGTCAAGCATTTGCATTCAGAAAGTATCATTTGGTGAAGAGGAACTGATGGAGAAGACCACAGATGGCCACGGGAACTCCTCAATGATAACTTTCACGGGTGGCGATAAAATATCTCGATGAAGATAGTTAAGCGACAATGACGAAGCCAATTTAAATAAATAGTGCTGATGAAAATGGTACCATCGAACTGATCTAGTGATGAAGCCGGAAGGTAGGCACCGGAAGTCCGTAATAAAACAATGTATCCTAGCAGTGTTTGGGATTATTGGAATTGTCATGAGATGCACTCTGGCTATAAATTATTTTTAACCGACTTCGAAAAAGAAGGAGGTTCTCACTCAGTTCGTCGGAATCTTTTTTTTTAAGTGTGTTCCCCGATTACTCGAAGACGGCTGGACCGATTTGAAAAATTGTTTTTTGTTTGAAAGGGTATACTCTCCAGGTGGCCCCATAGTCATCAGGTCAGGAGCTGATGATGGGATCCTGGAGAAATCGAGGGAAATATTATAGGCACACCTATAGCAATTTGGGTACTTTTTATAGTAACTTGTGCATTTGCCCTCGGAAAGCACCATTATGTGAAGTGGAACTGATGACGAAGACCACAGATGGTAAGATAGCCACCGGAACTACTCAATAATAAGTATTTCACGGGTTGCGATTCGATTACTTTAAAATTATTGCTAAGCAATATAAGCTCGTCACAATTTATATGGTGAAGTGGAGCTGATGGTGAAGTACCAGGAGAACTCCTTAACAATTAACGTCCCTGCATCGGGAAAAGCAATGTTTTGTAAAAGGTGATGAGCAGTTGTCATTAGGCTATTGTAACTTAGATAAATTAAAAACCAACCCACTAAAAAGTGAAAAATAAAAATCTTTTTTACAAAAAACAACAATCGACCTCCAAAAAAAAAACACTACAAAGTGAAAAATAACTTTAATTTCGGAAGTCGGTGGCAAAATCCTAAAATACAGATCCAAAGACACCGACTTCCGAAATTATAGTTATTTTTCACTTTGTAGTGTTTTTTTGGAAGTCGGTTGTTGTTTTTTGTAAAAAAAACTTTTTTCGATTTTATCGACAAATAAACCCACAAATAAAAATAAATAACTGTGGTGGTCGTAACTTGCTGAATTAACTATTGCTGTGCTCCACCAGTATTAAGGGGGAAGCTGTAGGTAGCCCGCGAAATTCAAACTTTCTTATGTTTTTTTGCAACTTGCAAATCAGTATTAAGTTGTATGTTGATTAAAGTATCATTCGCGACCGTAACAAATATGCATCTACAGAATTATAATCATCAAAATCAGTAATACAACTCCATAAGTTTGTATAATCCTTATTGTCAAGATTTCATGAAATGTCATTCAGTAGAATTACCTGGTCTTAAAGAGTTGTATTGATGACTTTCATTATTATAATTATGTAAATACATACTTTTTATGGTCGTGAATCCTATTTTGATCAATATACAACCTAATTTATTTATTTTAAATTTATTTTTAGATTGTATACCCACTTGTTTTGTTTTTATTAGGCTGTGATAAACAACAGTGTGTGTTTTATGTATGTATGCGTCACTTTCACGTGAATAAACAGTTTTTCTTTCTTTCTAATACTGACTTGCAAATTGCAAAAAAGCGTAAGAAAATTTGAATTTCCTGGGCTACCGGGAGCTTTCGCCTTAAACATAAAGCAAAATTGCGAAGTCTCCTCTTAATGTTGCATCTTGCCCCAGACCTGGACGTAAACGCATGACAGCAGCGTCAGCAAATAAATTATTAATTTGTTACGCAATAAATTAGTGAACATTTTAAAACTTCACGAATGTATTTTACAGTAGAACAACTGACGTTGTTAACAGGAGGCCTACTCTCCAAGTCCGTCAACGAAGATACGGGCCCGTCCGAAAGTAATTTGAAACTTCGGAGTGAATCCTACACCCGCTTAATTAACTTTTTCAGACAGGTAAAAACACACTGGACACACACACAACTGTCAAATCGTGGTGTCATTGACGCTTAGGTCGGGCCCAAACTAATCTTATGTCCGTAGGTGATACGGAGTAGGAATCGCTCATAACTTCGGCCGTAACTACGGATTTCGTGCTTAGGGAGTAGACCTCCTGAGACGGCGCGGAAGTACCTACACAGAAACAATTATATTTCAAATATTCCTCAAGTAATATTCAACCATTGGCGTGTTGCATCATCCTGCTTCAAGTAATTTGAACAATCGCAAGGAAACATTCTTCATACAGCAACACATACATGTTTTAATTACAATCCGGTTTTAACGTATCCTTAATCCACTAAAATGAATAATAATGTATCATAAAGTCGGCGTGTGATGGCGGAGCGTGGCTTGCGCAGGAGTCGCTGGTCGCTCGCCCATGACGAGCGCGGTCATCAACCGCGCAGACACTCCACGAACGAAATTTTTATAAAGAATAGCTTCTGTTGGTATTTGGCTTGTATAAAAACTAGGAAAAGGTCGTTGTTCATGTCCCAAATGTCGTGTTTTTCAGCAGTAACTACTGAAAAACACGACATTTGGGGATTGTTTGCGAATAACTTGGGAGAATAAATGGCGTCGCACGGGCACAGTCAGGTGGATCGAAGATTCGGCTCCGCGATAGGCTCATATAATTGTGTGATTTGTTTATGCTTAAAAAAATTCAAAGAACGCCAACACCTTTTTCAATTACAGACAGACATAAAATGGACTAGCTTAGTTTAAAAAGCCGTTGATATACATATGAATGGAATGAATTCTAAGACTATTAGGCATTGTTGTAAGATAATGATAGCGTTGGAAAAAATCGGCATGGTAGGATATCGCATGCGGATATCTTACAGCCAATTTGCGTTTGTTCGTTTTTAATAGCTTCTTTGATCGCTGTAAGCTATTACAGACGCAAACCAAAATGGTTGCTTAGAAATTTATTTAAAGTAGGTACCTAACTTCAAAAGAATAAAAAGTGAAACGTGGTCGAAACGGGAGCACATTATGGTGCAATTATTGTCCAAATTGCGCCACTCATCAAAGCCCTTTGTGGAAAGAAGTGTTACTAACCATTGGGATTACCGACAAATTTCTATGCGTTTAGCTGTCGCTTGATGGAGGCAATTTATTTATGGCCGTCGGAGTACGCACGAACCAACATCAGCTACCCTCACTGCCACAAAACCTTTACTCTTATCACCTATACTTAGGGCTCATAATCCTGTGAAACCTACCATTCCAAAACGCAAATAAAATATGTTTCAGAAGCAATTTTGCCGACACGAGTTTTCGTGATTTCGTAAGCGGTGGCTTTTATTCGTTTGGACTTTTTCTTCAGGTTGTCGAAAAAACTGTCGTCGAGGTCTTCGCCCGATCCGTGGAGCGTAACGGGCCGCTACAGAGCCTTGTTGAGGCAGTTCAACGAGATTATCTTTGGGAAATTAAAATTATGAAGCATGTAAACGAGATGGTTGATGCGTGCCACGTTCTGGCACATTCTTTGAAATATTTATATTTTGGATAATTTTAAGGATGGTTTCCTGAAATTCTTTCGTGTATATGTGTTTTGAGAACTTTATTGAAAACTTGACGATCAGGCGGATTATTTCAGATGAACTTGAATACATGTGCAATCTACTTAATAAGTAGATTCCGTAAGAACCTAATCCAATTTTTTACTGCTTTAATATTGAATAGAAAGGTCAAATATACACGACGATAAAAAAGGCTTCCAATTCAGCTTTGAATATGCAATTCCAAAAATAAATTGGAATTGAATACCCATTACTACTGGGTCGGTTCGAAATGTTCAATTTTGTGGGCAGATGATATGATTGATCGCTGGTATTTGGTCACAAGCTTTCGTCTTTGACCGCGGGTGAGTGGAGTTGAAAGCTATAGTTTGACATGCATCGATAGTGACGATTTCTCTTCCTTTAATTGTTTGTTGTTATTTAAAGAGCGTGGCGAATACTACGATGTTGACGATAAAGGCTGTTGGAAGTTTCCTTTTGTTGGAAAAATCTGCCCAGCAGTGACTGACTGAATGACATAGATGTAGCCTTTTAATTTGTAGTCCATTACTGGACAGCTGGGCATATATCTCCATCACACGTCATTAACCCTCATCCAGCTGCTACCCTGCGCTCGCTCCACCTTGGCCAAAAGCGTTCTACCCCTACATATGACAATTCACCATCTCTGCTTAAGTACCCCGACGGTCATCGGTTCTATGGCTAATGGCCGGCCCATTGCCACTTCAGCTTGCTTATTCCTTGGGCTATGTAGATCACCTCATCAATCTTTTAGTGTCAAGTTTGCCATAGAAGTTTCTATTAAATTATAAGTATATTGTTAGTAATTAACTGTCTTTGTAATTAACATAGTAAGCCTCCATTGTAAACTACAGTTTTATCAAGATCAATTTGTTGAGTTTGAGAAAGTAGTTTACAGCAGCCGTCGTAAAAGAAAACATGTTGTTTTATATTAGGTATGTAGGTATCGTCACGCTTTTCATATACATTTTATGGTGAAGCGTAAGTTTACCAAATAATAATATTATTAATTTAATAATAATGCCTATTACTGTCCCACTGCAGGGCAAGGGAACAAATTGTTTTCCCAGCATAGCTTTAGTCGTGATCTGAGTATCCAAATTCTTTGACTCAGTAAGTACCTAAATATAACAATTGGGTTTCGGGAACTAAATTGCATAGAAAAGAGATTGTGATTAAATGCGACAGGAGTTTCTGGTGATGACATTTCGGTTAGCAACTGACTACATGAAACTAATCGTAATCGGAGGTAAAAGTTCGGGGACCGATTTTCTACGCAGGTGTCAACCGATTGTGGGTAGCCAGCGGTGTGAAACGTCAGAGACAATTGCCGAACTATAATCACAGTAGCGTGGCGACGGGCTCTTTTCACACTGTCAAATTATCTACTACTTGAAGTATGTAAGTACATTGAACAAAAGTAGATTTTCCGATGCACCAGGCTGCCCAAAATATTAGGTGTTCCGTGGTGAATTTTTAAAGGAACGTCAAGAATAATTATGTTAAAACGGTTAAGGTTTATCCTGTTGTACCGTTCTACTGTCTATACTTACTTATTATTATAAAATTATACTGGTAGCTCACCATCTACCTAATTATTTTAGGGTTCCGTCATATCCGAATTTTAAAACACGGTCTTCTCGAATAGGTATATTTTTTTTTATAATTTTAAAATAAACAGTGTTAAAGTTATTTATGTAAATAGATGAAAATTGACCATCCCTTATCTCCGAAACTACTGAGCCTAAAATTTTGAAAAAATACAGAAAATAGATTACCTACTATAATTATAGGTTATATACTTATGATATACTTATAGATTACAGGAAAACCTATAAGAAGTCTATGGTCTTAAAATTACGTGGTAAATCTACCAATACTATGCGTACAAGATTACATTTGCAGTTGGAATGTATGTGAGGACATGTTTTTCAACTACATTGTTAAGTTTGTTCTTGGGATAAATTCATCCCAAATGCAGAACCCTTCATTGTGCGTGATCCGACATGCTCTTGACCGGTTTTTTTTTCTCGTAAATGTATTCGTCCCAAATCGAACTGCTGGAATCGATTGACCTCGTAACCTGTAATCGTTGATTTATTTCTCGGTAATTAATGTGAATCATGGGTCATCGAATCACTTAATAGATAAGTAATATTCAATGTAGGAAAGTGACTATAATTGAAAATTAAATGGAAAGGAGGTTCTTCTATTACCTGGCTATTAATAATAATATAAAAAGAACCCCACCGCCGTATCTTTACGTTGACGTTGTGGTGGGGCTTGCGCGCTCCTGAACTCTAGGTCTTTGCCGGTAGAGTTTACTTTGCTGAAACAGGACTAGGGTGAGGAGCTAGATCAAGAGAGATACATAAACCCGCAAGGCAGGACGTGGCGAGCTGTTGGGCAGTTGCGACCCCACTGGCCCTATCTCCTGGGAGAAGTCTTGTTCCTCACCTCTAGCTTGCCTTTATTTATTCGCCGCTGGGGTGAACACTGATGAGGAACAGAGCTCCCACCTCTTTCTTGCCTTTACTGGCAGGCTTGACTGGAGATTCGCAGGAGTTAACGTGCTCGAAGGAAGGAAATATTCCAGTACCTTAACAACCTTAATTACCTTAACAACAAAATAAGATGCTAGTAGGGATCTTGGCCGTACTTCCGGGATTGTCCTGATAGCCGTGAAATACCTCTCCACTCCTCATACGTACTGTAGCAATCTGCCGGGGTACCAGGGGGGCGAGCAGATCGCTACGTGTATTTGTGTGCTGACTCGTTAAGAGGTGTGTTTGGTAAATGTAGCTACGATAAATCAGACACACAGGAGCACCGTATTATTATTTAATACTTTGTATAGAGTACATTACATGACAAATGTAATATAATACTAGCACTGCATCAGGGGCTGGACTCTACCATACTAGACGACATTTCAGTAAAATTTTTGTGAAAAGCGCTATCTGCCATCGTCCGCGCAAAATATTTAGTACGTTAAATTTACTATAGATGGTGCTTTCATCAAAAAATAATTTCTTACATCTATCTATAATCTATACTATTTAAAATGTGAATTTAAAAATATTTAATTACTTTTATGTGTGATGTTGAGTTTCAAAAATTATCAATGTAAATTATATATATAATTTAGTGAGCAGAGATTTTTTATTGATGTTAACACTGTCAAATCAATGTCAAAGAAAACGGAAATTTGAATTTCACAATATGGCGACTACCTACAATTTGCGCGCGTGCTATTTTGTAGTATTCGTCCATTTTGTATATTCTGTGTGCTGACCTGCGTTGATTTGAGTTTTTACTCATCCGCCGTGAATTGTTTTCGGTGAAATAGTGAGTGAGTTGAGCTTCGCTCCCCCGTTTCACACGTTCACCTAACTTGCGAAAAGACGCTATTATTTACTTTTATTTGCGATATAGACGCTATAATTTTGTGTTATTTGCGAAGTATACGGTATTATTGTATTATTTGTGCTTATAGACGCTTGTGTGTGTGGTTAAAATCATGCCAAGGCGGTGCGAATTGGGATGTTCATACAACCCGGGTAAGTGCTTTCTTCCTATAGTCCATAGTACATAACTAATAATTGCTTCAAGTTTCACTTCATCGCTCATGTTAAACATGCCGTGTTAAAGCTTATCTTCCTTATTTCTTTCAAAAATCTTGACGGACTTATTCAAACGTCTTGAATACAAACTCGCAATTTCAAATAGTAATTTTCTGCTGGTGGTGGTAGCCCATCCTTACGACAACACTGATCTAATCAACATAGTGAATTTTCTTATCATTCCTAAAAATACCTTCTCTCCCTTTTTTTTACTACTATGGAAACTTAGCCAATGTCAACATACAAACTTATGTGTTTTAATTTTTTTTCAGGTGTTACATTCCATCAATTTCCACACCCAGAAAAGAATCCTCAAAGGTTCAAAGACTGGGTTAATATTATTGGTGGGAAACTGGAGACTGCAGATGACATCAAATTTTACAGAAAAAAAAACATCTGTGACATACATTTTGCCAACCACTTTAAGAATCGCAATAACCGTCTAAATGCATTAGCTGTTCCCACTCTACATCTTCATGGTAAGATTTGCTATCTACACTATTTACACTAATATTACACAGCTGAAGAGTTTGTTTGTTTGTTTGTTTGGTTGAACACGCTCATCTCTGACACTACCAATCGGATTTGAAAAATTCTTTTTGCATTTTATAGCCCAATTCTTGAGAAAGGCTATAGGTATGTAACATTATGTTAGGACCCTTAGAAACTGAGCAAATCGAAAAAAGTAAGAAAGAGCGCTAAGCGCAACCATAGTAACAACGCGGGCAGGTAATGCGATGCGACGGGGTGGGTTCGGGGGAACAAGAACTTTCATGTAGACGAAGTCGCAGGCGAAAGCTAGTTTATTATACTATTATACCATCATGTATCTGTTGAGTAACAGCTAATTAACTATCTATAATTATTATCTGTCATGATATACCATGCCATTAACATACCTAAAACTGTTAATTTTACTTATCATCACACCTGTAATATCCGAAGGGTTAGGCAGGGGTGTACTTATTAGTACACCCACATTTCGCCAGTTATGTTCCATGTAATAAGAGGCGAGCCTATTGCCATCAACCGGGCACAAGTCCAGACTCCGTGGCTGTTACTGCGAAATTTCTGATGGAAAAACTCAATAACATTTTGACAGACCTAAGAAACGACCAAGGACCTCATGATCACCAATAAGCTCTTGTGATCACGAGACCTACGAGGCATAATTTTCTCATAATCATTAAGTAATTTGTTTTAACCATTTCCAGGCTTTTTTACGCAAGCTGCTCCTGTGCCTCCTATAATACCTCCTGAACTTTCCACGCCGAATCGGCCATCTACATCAAAGCAAATATACAAATCTACTTCGTCACTTATGGAAGAGAATCAATTGAAAATATCAAGATTCCAGATGAAGTATTTAAAAGCTGAAATTATACGATTACGTAAGAGGTGTGGAAGTTTCAAAGAAAGATTAGCCAGCGCTGATAAAATTACTAAACAAAATTATTTTGAAAAAATTACAAGTAATATGACGACAGCTGCAAAAATATTTACGAGTATGCAGTACACCCAAACTCATAAGAGAGCTCGTGGGCGGCGATTTACATTAAACGAAAAAGTTTTGTCTCTCTCCATGTACAAGAGGAGTCCTAAGAGTTATTCTCTTTTATATAAATATTTTACTTTGCCCTCTGTAAAATCTTTGAAAAGGCTTCTGGCGAAAGTCGAAATCGAGTCAGGGTTAAATAAGTCGATATTTATAAAAATGAGAGAGACTGTGAAAGAATTAAGTCCAGAAGATCGCCTCTGCTGCTTAATTTTTGACGAGATGTCAATATCGCCTCAGATCCATTATGATGAATCTAAAGACAAATTAAAAGGATTTTCTTGGCACGATAAAAAAATTGCTGACCATGTATTAGTTTATATGGTCAAAGGAATTAAAAGAAAATTTAAGCAGCCTGTGGCATACTATTTTACAAATTCCTTAAAAAAAAATGAACTAAAAGCCTTGACCATAAAGGTCATCAAATATGTACAGGGTACAGGGCTTAATATTTTGTGCACAGTATGTGATCAAAGCACTGTAAATGTGAGTGTGATAAATGAAATCGTTGAAGACACTCGAAAAAAATTCATAAAAGAAAAAAGGGAATGGAGGTACGAAATTATGGAAGTAGGGAAATCTAAAATTATTCCATTATTTGACGTCCCTCATTTATTGAAAGGGGTAAGGAACAATTTACTAACCAAAGAAATGAAATATTTCGACTTTGAAGAAAAGGTTGAAAAGACAATTAAATGGGAATATTACCAGAAAGTTTATGAAGCAGACAAATCATATGGGGAGTTAAAAATATGTCACAATTTAACTGACGAACATATTTATGTCGATAAAATAAAAAAAATGAAAGTAAAAGATGCAGCCCAAATTTTTAGCCATAGTGTAGCTGTAGCTGCAGAACATTTAACAGGAAGAGGTGATGTACCAACTGAGTGCCGCCAAATAATAAAATTTACCAAAATGATGGATAATGTATTTGATTCTTTGAATGCAAGCACTTTTAATATGATTCATGGAAAAATGTACAAATGTGGCGTAAGAAACAATTCACCTCACCACGAATTATGGATAAATGCGAAAAAAGTTTTAAAAACTGTAAAATTTATTAAAATTAAAAAAGACAAGAATAATAAAATCAGATTAATTGAAACAAGTTCAATACCATCAATAAAAAATTTTATCCGAACTATTGAGGGCATGCAACATTTGTGGAAAATATTATCCCAAAAATATTTATTTGATTCAATGTTGACTAGAAACTTTAACCAGGACCCACTGGAAAATTTCTTTGGGAACATTAGAAGTTATGGGGTGAGGAATACGGCACCTAACACTATTAGCTTTGAAGGTGCCTTTAAATCACTTCTTTTAAACAACTATAACTCACCCCATTCTCTGAACGCTAACTGTGAAAATGATGATAGTGACTGTCTACAAACTTTAAGCTTTTTTCTGGAAGACACAAAAGAAAAAACTTCTAATGTTCCCAGTAATGAGGCATTACCATTTCAGCATGAAGAAAATGATGAAATTGTGGTGCCTTTTATTAATTTAAATACTGATACTGCTGATGCTGGCCAGGCTAATTATGTATGTGGGTGGGTGCTGGCTAAATGTTTGAAAAATGTTTCCAAATCATGCAGAAACTGCAAAAATGAAATAAATGGCGATAGTCAATTAAAATCAAACGAATATATAAGGGCAAAAGAATATGGAAAAGGTAGACATTCTCTGTTGTATCCCACTCAAGAGGCGGAAAAGGCTTTTAGAGAAATCCAAAATATTACTCTTGAGATTTTGAAAAAGAATGTGCCAAAAACAAAGTTAAAAGAAAAAATTAAAATGTTTTTGGACATATTTGTGGATTATCCTTTCACATGCGAGGTCCACAAGAAAGACCTAAAAAATATTTTTGAAAATACAACAATAAATGTGTTGGTATACAGTTGGTGCCGATCAATTAATCGGATTTTATCTGGTAAAATCCAATACCGTGGTGAGGATGATGAAATTAAACTTTCAGCACAAATATATTTTAATAAACATAAACATAAATAAGTATGATTTTTATTTCTTTCCAGGTTGCCTACTGTACTTTACAAAATGTACATAATTTATTATTCCGTAATATGTCTGTCTTTATTTCCAATATTGCACTATGCAATGATAAATAATTATTTGCTACGGATCAATAACAACTGTACATTTTGTAAAGTACTTTAAAGGCATCTAACACCCTAGTATAAATAGAATATTAACTATACACAGTATAATTAGGTATATGTAGGAATGTAGGTATGTATGTATACATGCAGATTTATTTAGGCGGACGATACCAGAGGGCGCTTCAAAATATATTTTGAAGGTTGCAGAAAAAATCCGGTGTGGGTTCTCTATTCCCAATCTATATTACTATACTCTATGCACTGCATCATTATAAAACAATATTCCTATCCTGTCAAATTTCAAACTATTCGACACTTGCTGGTGTTCGAATGTATCCATAGGCAAATGCTTAACGGCCTGTCCCACATGAGGTTGCCACCGGCATCAAACCTCTACAGTACCTCAGGACATGTTTACCCCTTACTACCCGACACTATGTGCTAGCGACCGTTTTCAGCGGCCCATTATTGAGTGTGCAAGTCCCCCCCCCTGCCATTTTATCTGTGTATTTTATTAAAACATTGGTCAGCAGGAGCCACAATCTTTCCATATTCCTAGAAAACCAGTTCAGTTTAGCCACCCAAACCCATAATTCAATATATTTGTTTCCATATCCTGCAATAGTCCCCACAGGTCACCCACAGGGGGGAAAACCAGTTCAGTTTAGCCACCCAAACCCATAATTCAATAAATTTGTTTCCATATCCTGCAATAGTCCTACACCCACAGGGGGTTGTCCTTGAGTGCATTTTGAATAGTGCGAACAAGGATAAGCATAATGCTGCGACTCTCTGCGAGACAGAGCCCCAGCGCTGGTTTTCAGTGACATTCACCAAGCACAGCAGGACCACACCTTTATTAGTGTAGTAACCTTTATTAGTGTACACCGAAACGTAAATCCGAACTATCGGCTGAATGTTCGGATGTTTTCTACTACACTTGTTCTATTTCGTTCATCGGTTCGGATCCGACCAAACGTCAAAATGAAGTTCGTTGAACAAACATATATATATACATGGACTCTACCTGCTACGATCCTTACATACTCCTTTTGCCTCGTTTACGTTCATACATCTGGTCATACACGCACGCCGGTTGTAAGTACTACGCACCTGACGTTTCTGAAGAACATCATTATACTCGTATGTCTTTCTAGGGCGTCCCCTCCTGGCGTTTCCACTCAGATCTGCCATGTAAATTTTGTTAGTCACCTTTCATTCATCCTCTCAACATGACCAAACCATTTAAGCATACTCTTTTAAAATTTTTGTCAATGCATCTTCTTTTAAACCGCACCGTTGCCTTATCATATCATTCCTCAGCCTATCATTCATAGTCACACCACACATGTTTCGCAAGGAACGCATTTCTACAGCATTTATTCTACTTTCATGCTTCTTTTTCCACACCCAACATTCACTTCCATACATAAGCGTAGGCACCAGCATACCATTGTGAACAGCCAGTCAGGCCTTTTTAAACATTAACTGGTTGGTCACAATCGCATGTATAGCCCATTCACTATATTTCCCGCATTTACTCTCCTTTCCACATCTTCATCAATCTTTCCATGCCTTGTAAACAGACTTCCCAAATATACAAACTCACTTACTTGCTCCACACTCTTATAATTTATTTTCACATCGTCGTTCTCGTTTCGTTGAACAAACGTCAAAATGACGTTCGGTCGGATCCGAACCGACCGAACAAAATAGAATGAAATGTAGTAGAAAACTTCGGAACATTCGGCCGATACTTCGAATTTACGCTTCGGATTCGAGTAGGCCCCAGTTTAGCTATCATGTTGTTTGGTAGATAAGTATGATGATGATTGAGATGCCTTCTAGCTGATTTCTTTGACTTCCAGTCAAACTGTTTGAGAGTTTACATGTGCTGTTCTTTCATAATGACAAGCATATCCTACTTTAGCAGTAAAACTCCAAGAAACAGCTGACAAGTTAAATCTCTGACGATGTTATAAATACTTTTTCTTTCTTCTTTCTTTATAATTTATTGCTGGCAGATGTTAAATGTAGGTTGTAGTTGTAGGAGTCCAACAGTCCGACCAAGTCGTTATGTAGGTAAGTCGGCTAATAAGTAATTCTCTCCTTATTATAAGGGTCTCACAACCACCCACGAACGTACTAATGTATTTAATTCCGTTAATTATTCAAAAATACATCCTGCTCCGTTTAAATTCCTTCGTGTACGTGCTCATAAATTAAGGCCGAATAGCAACGTGTAAACCAAGCCCATTAAGTACCCGAGTAGCATTTAAGCAATCCGCGGGGCGTGAAGCACTGTATCGCAGATCATAACCAGGGTTGCCAGATTAAAATACATTTCAGTCTGTTATTCTCTTTAATTACAAGCTCTTTTGTATTACATCATTAGTTTTAAAGTGCTTATTTCAGTTTTTAGTCTCAGTACGCAAGATTTAGGGGAGATTTCTTTTTGCTGAAAATTCGTTATCAATCGTATTAAGTTGCGGTTACCAATGTTTGTGTATCACTGGTCATTGCCTATGCATTGGCATATTGGTCTCGATACCATGGATGATCAAAAATGGAAAGAAAATTCACAGGATATTTTGGACCCAGCACAGATTGCGTAGCGGGCTTTAACTTTTCATATGCCGTAATTACAGAAACAAAAAGCCATTGTGTCTCATGAGTCTTATCTGGCAACCCTAGGAGCCAAGGGTTAAATCAATGAATGTTGAGGACATGTAAATATACATTTGGATTAGAATTTAGAAACTAGGTAGGTACGTCTTAATGAACTGGTCCTTTTGTTATTTGTTTAAGACGATTGTTTTAAATGGAATTTACTTTAAGATGTAAGCAACACCTCATATTTTTTATAACACGTTTTAATATGTAGGTGTGTATGAATAACGGACAAGGTGGCTATTTTACCAGCTCTTACTAAGGCACCTTTGTGGCAATTCAACATTATATATCTAGAAACAAAGAACCTAAAGAAATGGAGTTTTTCTAAGGAAACAAGCGATCTTCTCAGTAGAAATATTTTAAACAAAAATTGCAATTAAAAAGTGGTTGATGACACCAACTACTTAGTTAAAATTCCGAGGGAAAATATGTAGACACGCGAGTTTATTTCTAACGATTCTATTTATTACGTAAAACAACCAGTTTTAGACTATTTCATGTAGTGAAGAATTTTCCTAGAATAAATGGGGAGTCTTAATAATTTTGTTGACCATTTAAAACTGGATTATTTGCATTAACGTTTTATCTGGTAGTTAGGAATGCCTTCTAGAAATAAACACACTAGCCTATTTTGGTTTATATTGCTGTTCAAGTTGTGTAATAATATTTTCTTAAAGGTGTTTATATCTTGAATTCTTACACTCTTCTTTCACAGAATGTCGGCTATAGGTCCACTTATTGTTATTTGGCTTATTGTTACTTTACTACAGAAGGAAGAAGAAAGAAATTGTAGTGTGTGTGAAAATGTAAAACAGTAAAAGCGTAAAGAGTAAGCAGTAAAGCGATTACTGTACAGTTTACAGTACAGAATGCTATGACGTAGCAAGCCAAGTGAAGTGTTGTTTTAAATATAGGTATTGTGAAAAGTGTGTTTATTTTAAAACTTAACAATGTTTAAGCTATTCTCGTAAATCGTTGGATGGATTTCAAAAGCTTTTACTAATCATGGGCACTAAGCACATGATAATTATGTAGCTTTCTGAAAACCCGTTCAGTAAATCTACTTTTAATAATCTATTAATATTAATTATTTAAGTTGTTGTGATTGGTCGAATGAAACACAGCAGCCAATCAAAGTACCTACTTGACATGGTATTCGACAACACAGTAAAGTAGATAAGCTATCAGAAAATGGAGATAATTTTCTTTGTGACAAGCATGCATGTAGCATGCATATACCAGCAGGGTAATTGCGTAACACTCTAACAATGGCAATGTTTTCATTTTGACAATTCGACAACATTCATTGCCTTATTTACGTTGTTGAGCAGACGAATTATTCAAATATATGAAGGGATGGATTAGGCATTTTTTTTTTAATCATTCCGATTGTGAAAGAAAATGTGGGGTGCCGTTATAGCCAATTTATCCTGGATCCACGGTAGGTATCTTCATATCGTGACTGGCTCGTTGGTTTAGTAGTCGCAAGCACTACCGTTGAGCATGGGGTTCGATTCCCAAGTCGAGCAAAGTGTTCTTGGGTTTTTCTATCAAGAATTTCTCAGTAGCAGCCCGGAGTCTGGATTTGTGCGCGGTAGATGGCAATAGGCTCCCCCCTATTACATGGGACTTAAACATAACTGGCGAAATGTTGGTGTACTATAGGTATACTATATATACATAGGTAGGATTACAGGTGTGATGTTATGTTATGTAAGTTATCTTCATCATATTATCCTCATATTCCATCAGATACTGTGTACACCTAGTTCGGAGGCCGCTTTCAAGGTTTTTAGGTTCGCTAAGTTAAGATTAAGTTAAGTAAACTAGCTATGGTATAAGGTACGATGGGACTGGCATACACAGTCGTGTAAAAGTCCCGAAATAAAAATAAAGAGAAAAAAAAAAAGTTATCTTGAATCCACCACACAATACCAGTTTTAAGCCCGTATTACAGAACCTCACTCAATACTCAAGCATTACTTAAAACTAGATTCAAGCCATAAGATTGGTTAAAACTAGTTTTAAGTAATGCTTGTGATGTTCTGTAATACGGGACTAATGCCCGTTTTCACCGACATCCCCTAAGTTTAGGGGATCCCATAAGAACGGTTAGGGGGCTGTTAAAAGGTGGTTTCTTTTTCACCAACAGTAAGGGGTCAGTTATACGTTAAAAGATCCCCTAAATTTAGGTGGGCGAAATCGATAAGTTCAAAGACGAATCAGTCACTACTATCGAAAACAAAATGTCACTTAGTTATGTGTCCTCTAGTTAAGTGGTAAAAATGATTTTGAAACGAAATTTAATTTAGGGGCTAGTTTGGGGGAGCTTTTAAGCTAAAGGTCCCATACGTAGGTGGTAGAATAGGGGATGTCGGTGAAAACGGGCATTCGATACGTATTACTTGGCATTTTCACAATCGTATGCATTGCTAAAGTACCTAAGTAAAGTACGTTTACTTGCGTTAAGTTGCCCTTCTATTTTTTCTTTCGGTAGTCGAAACAAAGTCGGTCGCTGTAAGTGCGTTTTCGTAATTTAGATGTAATCAGCGTATTATCTCGCTAGATGAGTGGATGGGCACCCGTCACGCTCGGGCCCCGTCGGCTCCGTTCGGCTGCGTTCGACTCCGTATGCGCACGCGTTCATTATTGTAACAAAGGGGTTCTCAAGGTGTTTTTACCTGTTTTGATTAAGAATTTAGAAACTGCTCCTTCTAGGGAATATTTATGATGTGATTTGAAACTTCCTTTAAGTAACACAAGCACGTTGGATTCCGTTACAGTACTGATTTAATGCCATTAATCGGTTCGCGGACGGTAAACGAGACACAATAGAAGTTTTATTGGTATGACGTCTACAGATGTCAAGCGACCGCGAATGCGTTAAACGGCTTGCTTGTTTTTTCTTTCTTTCGATGCATTACCTACAATTAAAAAGATCTAATTTTCCGTACTTAAGATTTCTCAGAATTTTTTTGGAATCAATCAGTCAATCAGCCCATCGCAATCCACTGCAGAACAATGGTCCCTCTCAAGTTCCGTCACAACGCCCGGTCCTTTGCCTTGCGCATCCAGTCTGACCTTTATAATTTGTTTTTCCATCTAGATTTGAATATTTTGAAAGTCGCTGGCACTCGCAGGATGCGTTCAGCAGAAAACAGAGACTGTTAGTCATCTCTAGAGAAGGCCTTCACCGAGAGGGGTTCGTGATATTAAAACTGAAATCGTTAAAATAATTATAATAATCTAATAATAGAAAAGTAATACATAATTTTTTTAATGTCATTTTTGAGTAGGTATAGAATTTAATGGGGTTGCTTAAAAAAATTGAAATGTTTTAAAGTGTAATTATAAATTTGAAAGGTTTTAGATTGCATGCAGTAGGATATTATATATATTATATAGGAATATTATTTTTATTGTAACATTCAAACAGCAAGAAATAAGTCTTTTTTATTTTTATTTATTTATTTTGCCTCGTTGGTCTAGTGGTCGCAAGCGCTACTGCTGAGCATGAGGTTCTGGGTTCGATTTCCAGGTCGGCCAAAGTTGGGTTTGCTATCTGGAATCTCTCAGTAGCAGCCCGGAGTCTGGATTTGTGCCCGGTAGATGGCAATAGGCTCGCCCCCTATTACATGGGACTTAAACATAACTAGCGAAATGTGTGTGTACATCTCTGCCTAACCCTTCGGGGAAACAAGGTGTGATGTTATGTTGTTTATTTATTTTATTTAAGATATTTTTATTTTGAAGATGAGCTTAAGGTTTGAGAAACACTGTGATGAGCATAGCCGGAACACACATTGTACGTCCATTTTTATGAAGCAACGCTTAGGAAAATAATGTTCCTACGAAAGTAGTAGATTCTTCAAAAATTTTAGAGTCAAGTTGTATTTCTCTGCTTGGTTCATGAAACATCTTTACAACAAAGTTACTTTGAAAAATTTTCAGTCCCGTGGTCGTGTGGATTACGCCCAAAAGTCTGACAACCAGTCTTGCCAAGGCTTATATCGTGTAACCCAGTAACTGGGTTGTGGAGGTCATGTAGGCAGTCGCTTCATGTAAAATACTGGTATGAAGCTGCATCCGTTTAGACTGAAAGCCAGCCCCAACATAGCTGGGAAAAGCTAAACAGCTGATGATGGGTTATGGAAGCAAATGCTGTCTTTTCTGGAGTCACAAAAAATATCTCAATTTTGTGCCTCTTTTTGATAAGAAACCTCCATGCTTGTTGGTTTTTACAGAACATTATCTACGGATCTCAGCAACGGACTTAAATGAAAAAGCACTTGCAAAATTTTTAAATTACAACATTTTAAAATTATTATGCTTATATTTAATATAAACATAATAATTTAAAAATGTAAATAACATGGCAGTCAAGAGTATATTGGTCTTGTTATACTTAAGTCAAGATAACATCAGACAGTGTCCGTTGTGGTGAAATTACTGTTAATGAAGATTTACGCTCTATATAGTTCACTGTTACATTAGCGGAGAACGTCATCTACCTGTACCTGTACACCTATTGTACATGTTACAGGTGCTTCCACGAATCAAGTAAATGGGAAAGAGACAAGCCTGCAATCTGCTTACCCAACACTATTCGAGACCACTCAGAGCAAAGTATCCTACTATCCTACTAATATTATAAACGCGAAAGTTTGTGAGGATGGATGGATGGATCTATGTTACTCATTCACGCAAAATATACTGCACGGATTTGGTTGAAATTTGGCACACAGATAGTTTATAACCTGGATTAAAATATAGGATACTTTGTTTTCCGATATCCCTACGGGATCGAGACTTATGCGGGTGAAACCACAGGCCACTGCTAGTAGGTAATATGCAACTCAGCCTCTAAATACTAAACGAAGTTAGTGCATCACAGACAGCATAGTTTCTCTGTCAAAAACATTGCGGCGTAGGGTTTTGCAACGTCGGTAAACTTTGCATCACAGATAACTCCCAGTTATCATAGTTTTTCTACCAAAACGTTTTGCTACGTCGACAAAATATAGAGCTACGCTAGTGCATTAAAGTAGGTTTACATTTATTTTTATGAACCGGAAAAAGAAACGCCTCGTTTTCTAAGACATGCTTATTATTGCCCATCAATTGAAACATTCTCAACTATCATGCACACATCTGTATAATTCCTTCAATCTTGTATCTTGGTACTTCAACGTTCCTTCCAATATCACGCATCTATCATCCATCATCACATTTTAAGCTTTCAACACATTACCGATCGCATTTCCCGCGCATACCATAAGTAATGGCGATGGCGACCGCCGCTAGATCACTGCTCCGGCGCATTCCGCGCGCCACATTTACGCGGGAAGCGGTCAATCTGTCATCACGCTCGATATGGATCGATCATAGCCACATTGTTGTGGGCCTCACTAATAAAGTGCCTTCTTTGGCTTGTTACCATGCTATGGTGGGTGTAATGTTCCGCATTTTTCCTGGTTTTGCGCTCGCTTCAAAAGGTTTTAGAATCATTTCAGTTAGTTAAGATGGGTGACTAAAGTGATGACTGAAAATGAAGTTTAGAACCGAAACTTACTTAAAAAATCGGACGTGAAGATCGAGTTTTAGAAGCTCAGCAAGCCCTTCAGATCACTAGCTGGTAGATTAGTGTCTCCAAATTGTTACCTAATCACTAGTTTAGTGATTAGGTTACAATTTTGAGTTCAATCTTGTCTATTCATAGGTATCCTTCAGTATAAATAGCATGGATTTACTGCCACCATCTAATCCTATTTTATGTCAAACCAAAACGTGTCTTAATCCACTAAAATTTAATAGATATCGCAACACAATTATATAAAAAGTTATTCAAAATATTTCTAAATTAACATCGTATCATCTCGATTCGCGTCGAATCGATCTGTGTCCGACTATTCGATTCTCAATCGATTCGTTGAGGAGTCGAGTCGGCCAAGCCATCTTAGTTCAATGAACTAACTGAATACCTAGCTCCTAACTTTTTTGCTGTCAACATTTTGTGGTAACACGAAAGTTTCGATTAAGCAATATTTTATGAGATATTATAGGGTCAATAAGTGTAATCACATTCTAAGTGCGTAATGTGTTTTTTATTAGAATGTGCTTTGGGGAAAAAATAATTTGTTTGCTTTGCGTTGTGTACGATGTGCTATGAGCGTAACGAATGAGAAGGTCTTTTTGTAGAGTCAACAGTCTTATCAGTAAATTGGCATATTGTTACCTCTTAAAATATTCGTTTTATAATCCTACATTTCACAATCTTCTGGAATATTTATTAAATTATCGCTTTTACTGGCAGAAAACTTACAGCCTAGTATGTATATCATCATCATCTTCCTGCCCTTGTCCCATGTTACTTGGGGTCGGCGCAACACGTTTTCTCTTTCCATTTTCCCCTGTCAACCGTCACGCTATCATTCACTCCCTTCCTTTTCATATCATTCCTCACACAATCCATCAATCTTTTCTTTGGCCTTCCTCTCCCTCTCCATCCATCAACATTTATATTCATCACTCTTTTAGTCACATGCGTTTCCTCCCTCCTCATCACATGCCCATACCAAGCCAAACGATTTCCTTTCATCTTTTCCGTCACTGGCGCCACTTTCAAACTTCCCCTGATCTATTCATTTTTTACTTTATCCATTTTCGTCACTCCACACATCCATCTCAACATTTTCATCTCCGCTGCATCAATTTTTTTTTCATCCGTCTTCTTCCCGGCCCAGCATTCCGATCCAATGTATATAAGATCAAATTTTAGTAAGCGCAAATATTTTAAGGATGTGAAAAAAAAAATTCTAACCCGATCCTAAACCAGTCAGCTGAGCGTACAATTTATATGGCCAGTCCAAAAAATAATCGTATTACGACCCATGTTTACTGGGAAAAGTTGTTCAGTTTTATGAGTAGATAAACCCCTTAAAATATTTGCGCTTACTAAAATTTGACCTTATATAATAAAAATATAAAAATTAAAAAAACATTTTTCGTATATTTATAAAACTCTTTAATTTAAAATGAATCCTTTTTCCCTACGTTTGCCGCACTATTTCGGGTGTCTACGCTGAGAGTACTACGCGTGGGATATATTCGTAGCTACGGTCTACGAAGATTGACGACACGACACGTCAAAGTTACGGCTTACGATGACCATTACCTAATACATGATATGTTAATTCAATTCAATCAATTAAATTCAAATAATTTATTTCAATCCATTGCAGATCATATTGTTACAGTTTCATTAATTGGAATAAAAATACAAATTATATAACAATAAATATCTACAAATACATAAAAAAAAAATCATCACTCAAATAATATAAATAAAAATTAAAATGTCAAAAAAAATAAATTAAATTAAATATTACATTAAAATCATAAAAATTAAATTAAATTAAATATTACATTAAAAATCATAAAAATTAAATTAAAAATCACAAAAAAATTAAATTAAATTATAATTATGGAAATAAAATCAAAACACTTATTAATAATACCCCTGCCTCTGAGTCATTTGTTTGTTTGTCATTACATTAACCATATAACAATGGTTTATGTATTGACAATCAAACCTATTCGCAAATACACTCAGGATGGTGTTGGAGGTGGTCCGGAGCCTGCGCCCCAGAGATGTGCACCGCTTACGCATCGTCGTGTAGAAACAGTCGACACGGGCGTCGGCGAACATCCCCGATGCGCTGCAGCGCCGGGGCAGCCCCAACAACACCCTGAACGCATTATTATATTGAACACGGAGAGCGTTGTACTGCTTCTGAGTATATGAAACCCACAGGCTGGCCACGCACAGGGACGTACAAAACGCTCTGCAAAGAGTTATTTTGACGGCCCCCGAGCAACGAAGAAACCTGCGGGCGATCATATTGGCTTAATAAAATTGGATTGTACGGCTACTTCCACGCGGTAATGAAGCGAACGCCTAACATCTACATTACTTAGGTATGATGCTACTTAACAACATTAATGTCTCAGAGAAAGGCAATGAATCACCATTTGACCATAAACAACTAAAACGCCTTATCTTTATCGTCGATAAAGTAAGAACCGTCTTTATCTCGTCAAATCGCAGTTATTTTAATTCAAGTTTGCGGTAGTTGTAAATTTTATACAATCATACAAATAAAATTGATCGAATACTGTTCTGAATGTATCATTTGGCGTTTTTAACGGAATCCATAATAATCGTCGCGTAACTGTATGCGCAAGCGCAGCGGTCGCCATTTTGTTTTACATTTTTCGGGAAATTTAAATGGTGCACATTTTTCCGAATTGCGTATATTTTGCGGTCTTTATTCATTATAATTAGTTATGTTGGTGTTACTTTTGAAGATGGATTTTATGATCCGCGTATGCGTGTTTTAACTACGGATCTTTTCGCTAACTACAAAACTGTAAAGTTTTAACTACGATTCGATGTATTTTTTGCCTCTTGAAATTACGAAAGTACTAAGAAATTGTGATTTACATATTTCAATTAACTGTCACATTTTCATTTGCTAATGAAAATAATTATTTCATCCGGTTCAGGGTCATTTGTCTTTAATGTCTACTCAATCTTGCAGTCCTCCATGGGACCATTATGATATTGCTAAAATTCTTCAATTTTTTATGTCTTTTCTTCAATATCAAATAAAAGAACTATAAAAATAAATTGATAGAAAATGCGTGTGAACATCCTCTGTCGCCTAATAAGAAACGTTTCAATATCATTTTGATATCGTACGCTGCGATTGGGCTCGAGATCGACTCACGCGCAGCCGTGGGACTCCCCGCGTAATTTGCCGCCACACGTTTGAAAGTTTGTGAGAACTTCTAAGTAGATCTGATCCTGTAATGTATTTGGCTTGAGAAAGTGTTCTGCCGAAGTTAGCCGAAGGTTGTGTTCAGTGTATCATGGTAGACATGAGACTTTACGTCACTATGTAAAGTTTTATAAAACACCAACTTTTTTTTTTTGTGGATGGGAACTCATCAAATGACTTCTCCCGCTCTGGGCGGAGTGGGAGGGCGTGTCAGACTTTTACTGACTAAACCCCACTCGTGTTCCTTCTGTTGCCTGTGCCGGGGCCACGGTAACTCTTTCGAACATCCCGCAACCCCGGCTGGCATAAAACACCTACTTAACATTCGTAGTCATGGCGTAGATATTGACCATCAGCTGTTGACGTTTACTGGTAGTTTGGCTAAAAAGTAGTTTTAAAGTATATTTTGATGATCGGTTAGAACAGAATCGAAACTACTGCTACTGCTGTAGTTCCAAAACATTCCCTTACAGTTCAGTAGAGAATTGGCATTTTATCCTAAAGTAAAGTCTTTTGTCTAATAAGTAGTTATTAGCATCTAAATATCTATATTTTTGACTTAAAAACTTCCTCGAGCGTGTTTATTTATTTTTTATTTTACTGAACTGAATTACTAAAAAAGAAAAACGTACAGACCTAGATTAAGGTGTCCTGAATCTAATGAGACCAAAATTGTCTCATTTCGTAAAGGTTTAGGGGAGTGAAAACGTTATCGCCCGAAACAATATTTCAAAAAAGAAATATAGGTAATTGCCTCTAAGACTTGCAACTCTCTCTATCGCACGATATGTTCACGCCCGGAGGGAGAGAGAAGAAGTATGAAACAGATAGCATTTTTGAAAATACCTACTCGTGCTGCGTATAATGCACTTCATAATCCTCTTAAGAACAGTTTTTCAGAGAGGTACGTATGACGTAGAGACGTTACGCAGAGACAACGAGACGAGACGAGAAAAAAAAGAAAAGAGAAGAGAGGGGATACAAGGCGTGATGTTATGCTATGTTATGTTACGTTGAGACGGCGACGAGGTGACAACATTACTACTTAAAAGTGTCTTGTAGTAGTGCCAACAAACCCACTATTTTTTCCGAGATCAATCACCTGTCACGATTTCACCACTAATTCGGAAGGTGTAAGTCCACACATAATCTATGCACTGTTTTTCTGTCATTGCACGATCATAATATGAGATTTTTTACACTGTTAATAATTATATGTATTAAAATACAGTGGTAATAAGAGGAAGTGAGTAATTTAGTATTTAACAAGTGTAGAGCTATGGGAGAAGCTCCTGTTGGTATTACATTGTTTAATAGCGTGAGCAACAGAAGATGGCGTGGATTAGACTTCGCATTCCATAAGCAATTGGCCAAGGTGCCACAGGGTTGTCTAAAGGAAGATACAGTGGTACACAGGAGAGGATAAAAACGACAAATTTTTCATATTTATTTCCTAAGGGCGAATTCGACCAAACTTTTATACATAAGTCTAATCCAACGAATATTTTTTTTATTATTTTAAATTTTTGTATAGAAAGTCTGTCAAAAATGAAAAATTGATTCGCTGGAGTTATTTTTAAGTCCTTCCATTTTGAACGTTCATGCTGGCTACCGCTATCAATTTAGGCGTTTTTTCGTGTAGATATAGAATAGGCTAGGACCGGGAGAGAATGATATGTAAAATTGAAGCTTATGCCCGAAATTTAAATGGAGTGGTATGATGATGATACAAGAATGCTATTTCATTATTACATTTTGGAGAACCCACCTGTTCGGTTATGTTCTGTTACTGGACCAAAAATTCGATTGACTCCGACGTTTCGGACAAGAGATATTTTCAGGCCCATTTCTTATCCCTGCCTTGGCCAGCCCTACAGATGTCCGGTGTTGCGTAAGTGACATTCCTGTGAAGGTGTTTTTTGGTGGGCACGGACGCTGAGCGGAACGGATCACTGGTATTCCAATCTGGAGCAGAGTCGACGTGATAAAGAAACTAATGAACTATTCTCTGCTGGAATTTTGAGCTGCGTTCTTCCGTTGTAAGTGTTGATCACGTTTTGTTTTGAATTAAGAGTTGTATGTTTTTGGTATTTGGACTTGAGAAAATGTGCAGTTCCGTTTTTAAACGGGGTGCTCCTAACAGAAGGGTGTGATTGAAGTGGTTTTTGGAGAGTGAGCTGTATTTTACTGATTTCATATTGAAGGCGAGGAAGTGAAAGGGTAAATTAGTTTAGATGAAAATCAAGCACAGGTTTGGTTTTCCTAGTTGATCGTTCTACGACACACTCAACTGTTTTTTTTTTTCATTTTAGTTGATTTTGAGTTTCCTTTGCGTCAAGCCTCGAAAAACTGATTACCTACAGGCAACGTTTTTAAATAACAATTAGTTCTATGCTGTTGGTCTCAATGAAAATGCAGGTAACCAAGATTCTAAAGTTAAATCAAGGAAGAATTTCCCTAACATAATTTGGAACTAAGCTAACAATTCTCTAAATATCGCTCCGGCGAGATCTAAGTAAATGTCTCCCGTTCCTCAGCGGGTCGGTGCAGCCGTGGGAACGTCCCAATGTCGGCTTTCTGGCAATTAATCCCGAACTGAGACCAGTTTAGTTTTATTTCGATGGCTGACACTTTGGAGTATAGGGCTGACAGGCATATGGGACTTAACATTTTGCGATGGAAATCCGATTGCTGATTAAGATTTCAGTGAAGGTTTGACTAACTTTTTTTCTGACCGAAATTATCCCTTTACTAGTGGCTGTTTTTCTAAACCACAATCACTTAATTATTATTTATGTAGACTTTCCTGTGAAGAGAGATAAGTCTTCTATTTTAGTCTAAATTTAACAAAAAAATGTCTAAATCTTACTCAAAACAACTGCAGAAAAGAAAGAGATCTTTTGGTGGTTTTATGATTTTTTTTTGCTTAGTCTCATTAAACCAATGCGATATGAGCGATGTCTTTTATTTTGTTATAATCATTTCGGGATTTCCGTAATCCTTTTTTCTACCGTACAGCCCTGCCGCCAAACGGCGCGCTAAAAACACCTTCGTTGCCATAACGACGTGCGACACATAGCTCATTACTCGGAAAAAGTATAATTATTGTGCGATATTACATCTGTTCGGCCGGATGGGATCAAGGTGTCATGGCGGACAGTGCAGCCCTTTGGCGTAATGTAAGTATATATCGTAGCCAACTCGCTTAATCTAGCGGCATGAATGATATTCAGTTATACATAGGTTAGGTTGGAACTGTGACCAACCACATGCGAGATGAATTGGTCGCATTAACTAAGCCAGGGCATCCCGACCAAATGGGTTAGGTTAAGTTAGAACTGTGACCAACCGCGCGCGAGCCGAGCGAGCAAAGCGACCGGTGCCGCGGTAGCGGCCGGCGAGCGCTACTTCCAAAGGCTAAGCTGTTAACTAAACGGCTAATTAAGCTGATTAGGCTGATTAGGCTGGTTGACTGCGACATATACAGGGTGTTATGATATGGTTAATGACTAAAAATGTTGTATTTTTGTAATTTTGGGCTGGCTTTTTTAATTTGCATCATTTTAGAGAGCCGGATTTATCGCCCTTTAGCGTTGGTAACCTTAAGTTTTTGATAATTCTGTATCGCACATTGCTTTGCGTGAAAGTTTTTCCACTTTTAACATGTGATCGCGATCGATTGAAAGTGGAAAGTGCGATATTGTCGCTTTATTGTTTCTGTAACATATTCATGCCAACGCATTTGCAAGTGACGAATAATTATGAAAACGAACTTAAAACATGTTACGACCGCTGTTGGTCAAATAAAATTCTGACCCATGAGAATAAATACATATATCATTGAGAAGATAGAAGTTAGGTTCACATGTGTTCCAGCTATGGTTGCGGGATATTCGAAAGAGTTACCGTGGCCCCGGCACAGGCAACTGAAGGAACACGGGTGGGTTTTAGTCTGTAAAAGTCTGACACGCCCTCCCGCTCCACCCAGAGCGGGAGAACTCATTTGATGATTTCACATAAAAAAAAGGCATCACATGTATTCATTTTTTCTTAAAACAACTGCTCGCTATCAAGTATATGCTGTATATCTGGCTCAGTAGCAACAACATTTTCGATTCACCAAAGTGTTTTGTCCCAACAGTAATCGAGTGTTTTTTCTGTGGAAAATGATACGCGCTTTTACCGCATTAGGTTATCCTATACTGATAGATGTAGGTAGATAAATAAATGAAATAAATAAATTATAGACTGAGATTTGAAGAATATGATAAGAAGCGACAGCTCCCATGACAATAGATTGAATACTAGCATCTATTACTACTTACCTGTTATTTAAATGTACGTAGTGTGGGACGCCCCCAGTTAGATGGACCGACGACCTTAAGAAGGTGGCTGGGACAGACTGGATGCGGAAGGCGGAGGACAGGGTGTTGTGGCGCAGCCTGGGAGAGGCCTATGTCCAGCAGTGGACTGCGATAGGCTGAGTTGATTGATTGATGATTAAAATGTTTGTTTAGTTAACTTTGAATCTCCAATACGCTGACAGTAATCGTGATTAACTGATTGATCAAGCCTTCTTATACTTGTCTGTACTTATGTGAAAATACATTTGGTCAAAACTTTGAGTGTGCAGTGCAGTGGGAATTACAGCTCTTTCTACAGTAACTTGAATTATTTTAGTTTTAATCTATAAGGTTACTGGGTTCTGCAAACAGGTGCGACACGCGGTGCCTTTGTGTCGCGTCACGTGTCGCGTCTGTTTGCAGGAGCCTTTAAACCCACATTCCTGACTTCTTCCTAGATGACAGCTCTCCATTCATCATACTTCCCCGAGTAAAAAGGTTTACCCCTTATTAAAAATAGTGGAGTGGCTTATCAATAGCCCTGGTTTCAGTGAATTTCACGGGCTACAATTACATTGAAGGAAACCATAAGTAGGTAAGTACCTAATGCAGTATAGTATGGCAAGTTTTGAACATCAAATTCTCAATTCAGAAACCCGAAGCCCAATTCCGGTAACTAAAAACGTTTAAAATCTAGTCGCAATCTCATCTCAGCGACAATCAAATGTCAAAAACGTAGGGAAATTATAGGTATTTTTGACATACTGAGACCGAGATCAGACTGTGAACGTTCTTAAAATTACGGGAATTGCCCCTCGGGTAAGTTTACATTTTCGTTCTGTAATTAGACGGTTAATGTTTCAGCTTAACAGCTTTTCTTATTCTAACGAGATTAAAACAACAAGAAAATTCACAGTACGCAGTGACGGTTACTGATCCGACATCAAAGTTTTCAGTCCACGGCAAGTGCATCGACCGCACGACTTTATCTGTTACGCTACATTTTGAAGCCTGAGTTTCGGCACGGATTGAAATTTTAATCAGTTTTTGAACTCGTGATGCCGAGCCGTTTTTGTCCTGGTACTTACTTTAGTGGCATTTGTGAACTTTTATTTGGTGCTAATTGAAGAAAGTACCACTATTCGGGTCACTCTTGAATAATTTAAGCATTTAAGTAATGGCTATTTTCGATAGTTATCGATTACATTAATTGGACATTAAGTTTCCTGCACTTTACAATCGAAAAGGGAACCTACATCTTCGATTAATGGTCAGTTTCAACAATACAATTGCAACAACAGATAGTGCAATCTGCTGATAAAATAATCATCAAATAGGATAGAATTACGAGACTTAGGATCTGTTTGGAATCCAGGGGGATTCCAAACAACCACATTCCTGAAGGCGTCGTGAGAGACAACTAAATTACTGTACCTTGGTATCTGTTGAATAAAGACAAGTAATCAAGCAGAATGCTATGTCAATAGCATTTTGCTTGATTACTTGCCTTTAAGCAAATTGACACTTCTGTGGTTTTACATTCGAGCTTCCAATCGTAGGTAGGCGATAGGTTAACTTACACTCGCAATTTGATAAATTGGACGAGTTGCTGAATGTGGTATTACTACATATTATTGCTTTTAGGGAATAAAACGGTAAGTAAGTCTTCTCTGAAAACATAGAACGTGGAAACGTATAGTTTTCTCGGAAAAGGTATAGCTCTTTCAGTGTCCACGGCGATTCAAACAGCTGCATCTAAACAGAATTTGACACAAAACGATGTCGAACATACTTTACGAATTAAAATCATTTATTAAAATTAGACATACATTCGCGGATGTCGAAAATCAAAGGTTACAAAAGACCTGAACTTTACCACCCCACCACTCTGCCTATACCACTTCCAAGTGTTTGAAGGGAAGATGTAATGGCGCCCAAACAAGATTAAACTATGCAATCAAACACTTAAGCTATGTAATGTATAGTAATTAACCTACCTTAATAGAAATACGGTCCCTAAAACGTAACCTTTCATCACTTTCTAGTGTTTACGTTAGGAAAGTAGAAGTTGCGAAACAAACTCCCAAGCGAGAGAGAAACTTTAAATAGTATATTATGATACAAGTGTGCTATGTTGGTCGTTACACTCGAGGCGGTATTATTAGTGTGTAATGATCAATGCACACGCGTTTCATACGACGTTTTTGAACACACTTGCGAGGAAAAAAAAAATTTCATAAACTAATTACCTATGTAAAAAAAATGATGAAATATGGCCCGCAGATTCCTTTTATCGCGGTGTCTTTGCATGTAGGTCGTCTTATAGGTATTAAAAGGTTCACCCTTGTTTGGTATAACAACTTTTGATGTAATGTTACTAGTTCGAACAAAGTTTAAGAAAATAATCAATTTGTATAATATCGATTAACATAATTTTCATTTCATCGAATATTTATTTGCGATAACAACATTTGCGCTATTGATCAAAAGGTATAATGTTCATTTGATGTAATGTTCAGGTGGTATAACATGTATTTTATCGAAAATTACATACATTTTTTATTTAAGAATCTCAAAAATAACATTAAACCTTGCAAACAATTTTCGGCGAAAAGGCAGAGAACCTCCGAAAATCCTAACCCTAGACGGTCGACGTCAGGGGCACCCCGAGGTTCAGGTTGGTTAGGTTCCTTTAAACCCTATTTCTATTATAGCAGTATCCATTCACAAACAACTTTACTTTGAACCCTTTGAACTTTTGTATGTCTCACACTTACCTACATTGTCATAAAAATAAGTTGCGCTTACCCACATAATATTACATAATTATTAAACAAAACCCTATTAGATTTGGTAAACAATAAACAACTAAATGAATATTACGCAAACTAAAACATTCTGCTACTTGAAAGTTGGCATTTTAAAAAGTGTCATTATGAAAAGCAGACCAAACGTACAGTTGGTAACTGTGAGGTTGGGAAATAAAACTAAATTATATGATACTAGCGACCCGCCCCGGCTTCGCACGAGTGCAATGCTGATACTAGATATAGGGTGTAAGGGACAGCCCTCCGCAAATTAACAGGGTGCATTCTGCTCTTATTTAAAGCGAAAATTCGGTCAAATGATATTATTTCAAAGAAATAAATATGCTAAATAAAAATCTACCAATTAATTATTCAGTCAAATTAATGACAAATGACTAAATGACTTTATTGTAACTAAAATTAGCCGGAGCGATTTTAGACAAAACGTTGTTATACCAAACAAGGGTGAACCGTATTAAAAGCATAAAAACGGAATATTTTGTATGTTACTTGGATGTAGAACACGAAAGAATGTTATTTTTTTGACAAAAATAAATAATTTGATGAAATATTATGTTGATTTATCATCTTTTATTTATGAACACAATATGCATAATAAAAAGGCATTAAATCTCATCATCATGAGATTTAAAAAAGCGCACATCTCCGACCAGTAAATAGTATATTACCTGTGGCGTACGTTACCGCACTAGTGCGGTAACATAAAGTAAAAAAATACGCATGTTTAATACTGCATTATGCACCTAAAATCGGTTCAATAAGAGCCAATTTACGAGCAAGGGTGTTGAAAAGTATATTAACTTACCTTACAAAAAAGATAGCCCCAAAACGCACACCCCTCTATCACTTCCTATAATGTCTAAGCTAAGTGGCAACAAACTTCCCAGCACGAATCTACCCAACATCCAAGTTATAGTATAGTACGTACCTACCTTATTTTTCAAGGAAAGCGATTCACTTTTATCTACAACTAGCTGTGCCCCGCGATTTTTTTCGCGTAAATGTCGTTAGATACACAATATACTAAAATAACAGCCACATTTTAATGAAACTTCCTGGTCTCCCGACCCGTCGCCAACAGGTCGCGTTGAATCCCCCCCCCCCCCACGCTATTATTTCGTTTTCGCTTAGTGTTCTTCCTGACTTTTTTCTTTTTGCTCGGCTCCTAAGGGTCATAGCGTGATGTTAAAATAGCCTATAACTATCCTCGAGAATTGGGATACCAAATGAAAAAGAATTTTTCAAATCCGACTTTTTGTTCATAATTTCATTGGTATTATTTCATTTGCGCGGAACCCTAATAATTTTTCTAAAATAAAAGTAGCCTAAGTTACCTGCCGTAAAATCAGCTATTATCTGCCAGTGAAAGTCCCGTCAAAATCGATCCAGGCGTTTCGAAGATTAGCCGGAACAAACAGACAGACAGACAAAGATGTTAAAAATTGCTTTTTTGTTATAAGTACCCTTTATACTTTCTTATGCATTTAGTAAAAAGTTGTTATTTTGACATTACAAACAGACACTTTAATTTTATTTATTTGTATAGATGTATAGATTCAGTTTGTTTTGGCTCGGGACCTGTCAGTTCTTTATGACTACGAGACGAGGACGAAGTCGCAGCCGGGTCGCCGGGTCAAGAGCCCCCCGTTCGCAACGTCGTCAATTTACTTAGAAATGTGAGATTCTCGTTTTAAATTTCATGTTTATTCCGTAATGAGGATGGGAACTGTTCGAATTGTTGTGGTAGTGGTGGCTAGAATTTTTTATGTTGTACTTTGAAGAGGATAAGGAACTAAATTCCATTATTGTCAACATCATTGAGTCTTTTAGTTTAGTTGCTGTGTTGTCTGTGTTAGTCGGTGTTAATGTAATGTTAACGTCGGTGTGAACGGGCGCCGTCAGTAGGGACTGGTCATCTCTTAGCTGCCACGGCTTATTTTAATTTTTGAATCGTTTTTGACTCTTATCTTTTTGTTGCGGACGCTTTTAACGTGCACGTATTTCTACATTGTTCTCACAAACTTAATTTCAACATGAATGATATAACCAATATTTTGTAACAATATTTTGATTTAAAAGAGTGTCCGTGGAGTTTCTTGCCCGTTCTTCTCCATAGAGATCTACGCTTTGGAATGGGCAACTAGCTTCAATTTTCTGACTAACTGATCGACTCTTTGACAATATTCAAAAGTGCCTGTAATTGGTTTAAGTATTTGAAATACTTAAATGTTTTGAGTTTTGAGTTTGAGTTTGAATGGGCCACAATCATGGGCATCTGTTTGTCTCTGCATCATCCAAAGGTTGACTGGTAGAAAATGCCTATTATTATTAAATGGCATTAAGTCCACCTCTGTACATTTCTGTGCTTGAACTAAAAAAAAAAAACAAAAAAAAAAATCAGCTGCTCCCTACATTTTGACGAGTTATGCGAACATAAATGTAGGGAGCAGCTGATAATTGTTTCGCGATTTCAGGTTTGGTCCCATAGTAAAAGTTGTTCATAATGATGAGTACAATGACCCCTTAAGAGGTTGTGCGTTATATGTTACATCTTGTATATACTAGTGCTTACAAATCAGTTCTCAATGTTTTAGAGTGACCGTTTTCCAGGGCTGATCCTTACTGTTATATAATATATTGAACGTAGAGGTAGGCTTAGTATCTTACCTCTTTTTCTTGTGAAATCAGTAATTGAAAATATTATTTCTCTTTTCGTCCTCTTCCTCTCAAGTAATTAATTTGCCAGTGCAACCTTAATTTAGTCCAAATTTTTCTGCCACGGAAGCACTTTCATGACATCCTCCAACAATACAATTACTAATAACAATAATAATGAAGGTGGTTACCAAACCTACCTAATTGTCCACGTTGCATCATTGCGAGTTCATTCACATGGCGCGGGCGCACTTGTTAGAAACCGTACGATTCGCGCCGATTCGGCACATTGCGCCCGATTGTTTCACGAAGTGCGATGTGTCACGATATGTGCTCTCATTTCTCATTGTGATTGGCATCGCTTGCACACAATTTTAAAACTGCTATTTTGAGGATTAGAGATTTTTAATTTCATTTTTAGCTTGTGTAGAGAATTTCAGTAAACGTTGATGCGCTATATTATAATGTCAGGTAAAATATTAGCTGACAGTAAAAATAAGGGCGATAGGTATTCTTGAAGTTTTCGCCGTGGAATGATCCCGGAAGTATAGTGATATAAAATTGTGCATATTATTTTGGTTTATCGTAGATATCCTCTTGACTTGGCTTGGTATAAGTATTGGCATTTGGGCTAGAAAGCCGGTTAGAAATGTTTTTAAAATTGATGGCTAAGCAGTCCTTCTTTCTGTTCGTAGTCTATTTTCGCAGCCTAATTTACTAATGCTGGGTATAGGCCTCCTCCATCTTAAGCCAATCTTCATAGCGTTCATTTTGTCAGTTGTTTGTGTGGGTTTAGAGCTCAGTGACTAGCCTTAAGTACTGGCATAAAATCATCTCTGGTTTCGGGGCTGGAGGGAAAGTTAGGGCTCCTTTATATACCACACGTTAATTTTCCACGCTAAATTGGAAATTTAGAGACAGCTCATCCCACGCTGTCTGAGTTAGTGAAGAAACGGGTTCAAATGATTGTGGGCGTTAGTTTGTCTGCGGTTTTACATATACAACCTGTGTTGTTATTGAACTTCCAACATTTCACGGTTGTCTGAAGTGGTTATCTGATATTCTATTGTTTTTGGTAGGTTTATGGAGTCTGGTCTGAGGGATCCTTTCTGACTTCGTAATATACTTACTGAGGATTTGCAAATCATGAAATGGTATTCCTTGCTTTGCAGATGGACGGTAATATTTGTCATCATGCTACCCTATTTATGGCATGACCGACTTCAGAAAAGAGGAGGTTCTATGTTCGTCTGTAAGTTTTTTTTAATGTATGTTCACCGATAATTTCATCAAATGTGGACCGATTTTGAACATACTTTTTTCATTTGGTTGAGGAAGCTCCCGCGGTGATCCCATATGAATTTTTATTAAGTTTACTTTGTGTATGTTGATGATGTTACTATCGTTTACATAGCAAGTAGTGGTA
Source organism: Fissipunctia ypsillon (assembly GCA_947568875.1). Lineage (NCBI taxonomy): Eukaryota > Metazoa > Arthropoda > Insecta > Lepidoptera > Noctuidae > Fissipunctia > Fissipunctia ypsillon. The sequence continues at coordinate 20,860,976 of OX387648.1, forward strand.
TACGAATTTGTATACGTATTTTTACAAATAAAAAAAAGCAACCGTCTTCCAAATTAAAACACACCACACGGAAAAATAACTTTAATTTTGAAAGTCGGTGGCTAAAAACGAAAATACAAAACCGAAGATTGACGTAAATAAAAAAGTTAAAAAAAAATGTGGCCTATAATCAGCAGCGGGTTATGGACGATGTTAGACTCAGTTTATCGGGTTTAATACATCATTTTACTTAGTTCGTCCATCATTTTTGGCCAATCCTCCAATTGCATAGTAGTAACATGCCTAATTGTTTGACTGTAAAAAAATAATAAGAGTCTAAATTCCATCACCAAAAAAAAACACTCATCAAGGGCCTTAGAACGAATTAATTTACCGCTTCATACTTCCTTTAATTAGTGCCGAATAATATTAATTACTGGTACCGTTAATTAGAAGGGATCACCCAACTATAACGTACGATGTAAACCTGGTGTGTGGCACTGTTTTGGTGATTTACGGTGATCTTAAAAGCTGTGAAAAAGTCGTTGTACATAGGTATTATGAGCAATGATTAAGGAGTATAAGGAAAACGTAAATCGTCCGGCAGTTGTGTATCAATATGGAATCATAATATCAAAAAAAAAACTCTTCTTTTGTGAAGCAATACAGGTAGGTTTGTATTTCACGATAAAGCGAGAATTAGATAGATTAACATCGAATGGAATTTGGTTCTTTAGTTATGGAGAATGGTTGCAACTGGTTTACCAAGCGAGGAAATTTTGACAATTTCTCCCATGATTGTGAATAGAGTCAACAACAACAACTCTGTTATAGTAAAGTGGTGAAATTGACAAATAGATATGTAACTAGTAAATAAAGTAATGCCTTCTGGCGAATAGTACAAAGCTAATTATGTTCTAAACAACCAGTACCTAGGTACCGAATGGCGTAGAAATAATTTGTAAAAAGTTTTATTATTATGGACAAAGCTCAGAACATTGAGTGATTCCAAATGAAAGGTAATTATCTTAGAAGGTGCAATACAAAAACTATAATTAGAACAGTCAGGATGTTCAGTCCCTGGCAAGGCAATCTGTCTGTTTCCTGAGTAAAACTTTTCTTAGGCCTCGTATCTCGAGTACATGATGGAAATCTAGCATCAGTTCCTATGCTTTATGGGCTTTAGATAACAGCCAATATATTCATTAAAAATACCACCGTGAAGACCTAGGTAAGTGAGCTGTCAACAGTGGCAATCCCTATACAGGACGACTTTGAAAATATGCGGCAAAATTTAAGGGGGTGTTCTACCCATTGATATGAACAACTTTTACTATGGGGCTAACTTAGAATTCGCAAAAAAATATCGACCTTCTTATACAAAATGGTCCAATCGTTTATGTCGTGTATATACGGGAAGGTCGAATTTTTTTTTGCGAATTCTAAGTTGTTCGCATAGTAAAAGTTGTTCACATTGATGGGTAGAACACCCTTTAAATTTTGTCGCATGTTTTCAAAGTCAGCCTGCATAGCATAAGATGGAATGACAGTTCACTTCAGCTAAGTTTTCAGGTTGAGATTTTTTCAGATTAGACAGTTAGTTTGCGCATCAGTTTAGGCCCACTTGCGTGAAAAACTTAACTCAGAGTTAGTTGCTAACACGGGGTTAAATTGACAATATTGTATGACAAGCTGCCAATTTAACCTCGTGTTAGCAACTAACTCTGAGTTAAATTTTTCACGCAAGTGGGCCTTAGTGAGTCAGTTCAGCGGCTGGTACTAAACTGTCATCAAATGTATTCGTTCACGAGGCCAGTGAAAGGCCAATGACAACTGTCAACTGAACTAACTCGCAATCTGGGCCCTAATTAACAGATTTGTCATACAAAATGTGTCAAAAACACACCATCGAGTAATCATTATAACGTTTCTAAATTGGAATGAAGGCTCTGGCCTCGTGTCCGGAGTCTTAGTTCTATTAATTGCTGTTTATAACAGTATTTTATCACCTAGAACCTCTCCAAATGCAGCAGCCACAGCTTGAAATTAGAATACAAAAACATAATAAAAATCGAGTCTAATTTTCATGAGGAGAGGAATCAGAGCATATACAACGAGCATCGTGAGGCTCGTTGCTCTGGTTCCTCGATTTATATTTACGAAGACTTAGGAGTAAGTATTCGTAAACAAATACCCCAGTTAAAGTTCTGTGTTAACACCGTTATCGTTAGTGAAGCTACCAAAGCATAACTAGGTACTTATATATATACTGAAGCTTTAAGCAGTGTTAATATATATTACGGTGAAGAAAAACATGACGCCTGTAAAGAACTTGTAATGAACAAGAGTGGTGATCTTTTCTTCTATAGAAAAAAAGAAGAGGGAAGCGTCTAATAGAAAACATTTTATTGTGGTTGGAGAGTTAATAACTATAGAACTAAATATACTACTTTGTAAAGTTAAGTAGCAAGTGAACAAACATCTGAGTCAAATATAAAATAGCGCAATGGCCGCGGCGCGACGGTGGATTATCGACTCATTTGTTTTGGTCCATCACTGTTAGGACCTCAGGGCCTGGGGGTCTACTCCCTAAGCACGAAGTCCGTAGTTTCGGGTGTTTTCTATTCCGTATCACTTACGGACATAAGATTAATTCAGTTTCTGAACTAAGAATGAATGACAACACGATTTTACAGTTGCCCGCTGTTTTTGCCCGTCCGAAAATTTAAATTTTACACCTGTTTTGACGGATTAACTACTTTCGGACGGGCCCGTATCTTCATTGACGGACATAGGGAGTAGACCCTCTACACCGACTGTCGTGTTGTATGAAATAGAGCTATTTATTTATTATGGTCGGTGTATATTATGGGAAATACGGTCCAAAGTTCGCCCCGCTTTGCAGTCAAAATGGAGCGAAGCGGCATACGGAGGCTGTAGGAAGTCGGTAAACACTCCAGTGCTATTGCTTTTAGATGCAGCATGATCAAAATATGCTGTCTGCGTTGAGTTTAAGTTATTCAACACACACTAGGTTTTCAATAAGGCTCAACGCTACTGTCCCAGATTAATCAAAATGTCAATCAATCTACCTAGCCTTTTCCCAACTATGTTGGAGTCGGCTTCCAGTCTAACCGGATGCAGCTGAATACCAGTATTTTACATAGAGCGTCTGCCTATCTGACCTCCACAGCACAGTTACTGGGCAACACGATACCCCTTTGTCAGACTGGTTGTCAGACTTTTTTGGGCTTCTGACTACCCGTAACGACTGTCAAAGATTTACGAATAACAGCCAAGACCAACGGTTTAACGTACTTTCCGACGCACGGCGGGATCTCGATATGTAATGGACGGTCACCAATCCATGAACCGACCGCGGCAAGCGTAGCTTAACCTTCGATAGACCGGTGCGGCTGTTATTATTTAGCCACGAGCCCGTATATATAAATTAATCAAAATATAAAACAACATAAAAAAAAAACAATTAGGATACTTATCAACAATTAAAGTTTCGTTTATTAAAATGCCATCTATGGACGGCAAAAAATGCTAATTCCTAGTTACGGATTGGACAATGGCTGCCATAGATCACCGACCATAGAGCTGCGGCCATTTTATTTATGTAATTAAACATGTGCAGGCGCCGTGAAGCTCAGATCGTTCACCGGAGCTACGATTACAATAAAAAATTATAGAGCATTTGCTTTTGTCCGCGACTTGGTTTGCATTCAAACTATAATCCTCCATTTGACCTGTTCAGGTTAAGGCTCTCTGTGTGTGTGGTTAAGGTTGTCTGTTAACCAACCAGTCCACTAGTCAGTATTTCCGCTTTTAATGTAGGTACCCGCTACTGGTACTCAGACCTCCTCTCTGTTAAAGGGGGGTGGGCCGTATTACACCACGCAGCCCCCCCCCCCGCGAGTACCTTAGCGCTTCCCCCTTAATGCAAAATTGTCATGTGTCTGTAATTTCATCGGCACCGGTCTTCAATTTAATAACCGGATCAATATAAGACAATGACACAAAAGAAAGATATAGCCATAGTAAGTACCAGTGGCGAGGCTTGACATTTCGTAGGAGGGAAGCCGAAGAAGAAATTGTTTAGTTATAAATAGCATACAAATACGATTATCACGTTGTGGCGCCGGCTTATTTGGAATAATTTGTGTTGTTGTTGGAATATATGTTACTTGGCAGTCGTAGACGTTACTGAATGTACTATTTTTCAATGCTGGTAGGTGAAGTTACTGTTCCGATCCTCCAAAGGGAAGGGAAGAAGGGAATGGAGTTGTTAGCGCGCTTCGCCTCTGGTAAGTACTACGACGGAAATAATAATCAACACAATGTCGGAAAACTTCCCGACTAAACTCATTTTACGGAGTTTTACTACTATTGGAATTACTATTGAAACTTTATTGTAACACAACCTGCGAATGTAAAAATAATAGTGAGTGAACATAAAATGGAGCACATTTTCCTGCGTATGATTGAATCATTATTATAGTTTATGCGTCCGACTCTTAATGCGTCTGCGTCCTGCACTGCGCGTGCGCTTGACGCTTAAGGGAGGTTGCATGCGTGAAGGAAAACGTTTGTAATAAAGTCGAACGTATTTTGTTTAAAGGTGATACGCTGTAGTAGGCCGCAAAATTCAAATTTTCTTACATTTTTTGCAATTTAGAGGTAATAATCGTGTTGATCAAAATATGATTCGTGACCGTATTTTATTTTATTTTTAGCCTGAGTTGTCCCACTGGTGGGTAAAGACCTCTCTTTCTCCTTTCCACTTCTCTCTATCTTGAGCTAGTGTGGACCAATCTTGTCTGTAGGCGACAAGCTCGTCTCACCATCTTCTCTTGGGTTTGCCTCGATGTCGACGGACGTTTTTTGGGACTCACATGGTGGTAGATTTGGCTCATGACTTGTTCGAAATGCGGCAAACGTGTCCAGCCCAGTACCATTTAAGCTTGGCTGCTTTTTGGGTGTCGTCGGCGATTTGTGTTTTGGAGCGCAGCACTGTGTTCCTAACATGGTCTGTTAATCTGACGCCAAGAATGTTGCGCTCCATTGCTGGCTGGCAAACCTCAAGCTTGAACCTCTGCTGAGCCGTCAAAGACCAGGTTTGAGGGCCGTATGTGAGAATAGGGAGTATGTACATGTCCATTAATTTTCGTTTATGGCAAATTGGAGGTCTCCTTTCATGAGGTTTCCATCGCCCTTCCAGGCGTTTCCTGTGCGTCTAGCAACTTCTTTTTCTTGTCTCGCCTGGAATGAGACTATTTGTACGAGGTAGATGTATTCTGGAACACATGCAACCTCCGCACTCTCTCCATACAGTTTACGTAGGACGGTGTTTGTCATGAGTTTGGTTTTTGACATGATCATTCGAAGTCCAATCTCGAGGCTCGCCTTATTTACATAGGTCACTTAGCATTTCGCTTAAATCAGCTGCCGAAGATGAAAATAGCACGATATCGTCGGCGAAACATAGGTTTGTCATCCTTTTTTCGCCGACAACTATGCCTTTATTTACCCAGATGTCAGATAGGCTTTCAAAAACCTCTTCTAGGGCAGCAGTAAACAGCTTAGGGGACAGCGAGTCTCCTTGCTTGACACCTCTTAATAGGGAAGGATGGTCCTGTGGTGTTAATTTTTAAAGCTGCAGTATATGGTTTTCAAAAGATTTACATAGGTGGTTTCTTTAACTTGATTCAGGAGTGCCTTAAATAATGAATCATGGTGCTATCAAACGCTTTGGCGTAGTTAATAGTCAACGAATGCTAGATATAGAGGGATTTTGAATGCTGTGAACTTATCTATTATTTGGTTGAGAGATTGTAGGTGATCCGAGATCTCGTAGGAATTCTGCTTGTTCAGGTGGCTGTTGGAAGTCAAGTTGACATGATACATGGTTTTCAATTACATACTTTTATAAACGTTTTATACAAATGAGACACCAAACTGATGGGGCGATAGTTACTAATTTCAGATTTAGCACCTTTTTTGTTTAGCAGTATTATTGTGGAATGGTATTAAAACCGTAACAAATGTATATTTATTAATAATAATACCATTTATTTGAGGTGACACAGGCCCATACAATCAGAATATATTTATGTTTTATTTATTTATGATATTTACAGAATTATAATCATTAGAATTATCAATACAATTCTTTATTGGCCTCAAATGTCATAATTTCATCAAATGATAGTCATTCAATAGGGCAATTGAATGATCGCACCGACCTTCACCGCATCGCTGTCAATGCGGTGAAGGAGTCGACTGCCTCGGACACCAAGGCCTATCCTGCAGCAAGAGCGCTGGTCGTATGGCACGGCACGCCAGCATTAACTACATCATCTGTCGGGCTCTTGTCACCGCCGGGGTGCCAGCTGTTTTAGAACCCAACGGCTTGGCACGCGACGATGGGAAGAGGCCAGACGGAAAGACCATAATGCCTTGAAAGTTGGGTAGGCCTTTGGTGAGGGATGCAACCTGTGTCGACACCCTCGCGCCATCCCATCTTCCTAGCACGGCGGGCTGTGCTGGGGCGGCTGCTGCAGGTGCAGAAAACCTCAAACGGCGCAAATATAACAACCTCATTGGGAGCTATATGTTTGAGCCGTTTGGGGTTGAAACACTAAGGCCGTGGGGTCCGAGTGCTCATCGAGTATTTCGGGACATCGCTAAGCGGTTGGTCGACTCTTTACGGGACCAGAAGGCTGGCCTATTTTTAGCCCAAAGAATCAGGATTGCCACCCAACATAGCAATGCTGCCAGCCTTTTGGGGACTTTTCCCATTGACAGCGATGCGGACGAATTTTTTGATGCGCAATGAGCTCTTCCCCCTTTTTTATTTTTTACTGTATTCTTGTACATAATATATATATATATATATATATATTAGTGTAGTAGTAATTGCCTATTATACTTTATTTTTACCCATGAGGCAATTTCAACTTAGAGAAGAGACGTAAGAAAATTTTAATTACGTTGGCTACGCTGGCCCTTTCGCCTTAAGTTATATGTATGAGTTTTTTAATGCGTTTTGCATAATTATTAATACTTACTTTTTTAATTTGTGGTTTACTCTTTCAAAGAAAATGAGAGAGGTCTGTAGTAAGTTTGCTGACAATTCAGGATCAGCTGGCAGTAATTCACTCTATTTAGAAAATCATCGGCATCTAGTGGTTATGGTAGCCTATCCCAAAGATAGGTAGAACGGCTATGATGCACTGAATGCATGAGCGAAAAATTTACACTTTTGAACTAGAAAGAAAAAAAAAAGAAAATACTAATAATAAAAATAAATAATAATAGTAATATGCGGTAAAAATGACGCAAAGAAAGAACACAAACACAAAAAAGAACAAATTGGGATAAAATATGCGTCACATCCACGCAAAACGGCCATCGGTCAGCATAATGCTGCGACCCTATGCGAGACCCTATGCAGCGCAGGTTTTCAGCGACGTCGGCCGGTGCAGCATTCAATGAAATATGAATAAAAATTAAATAAATACACAAAACTTAATTCTAAATGTCACAAGGGCGGAGCTTACGGACTGACACGATGAAGAGGTCATGTTCTAAATCACCACGTTTAGCAATCGGATTGGTGGTGACGTGGTGTTTAGAGACAACGTTGCTGATAATAAAATGGCCTTCACGGGTCACGATACCTTATATCCAGCGCATGTTGAGTAGTCAGTCCCGGTACGATGCTGGCTGGCTTCTCTTTTCAACATGACATGTTGTTTATCAAAACGGTGAAGGAAAACATCGTGAGGAAACCGGCATGTCCTAAAAACAAAAATCCGAAGACATGTGACATCCACCAGCCTGCACTGGGCCCACTCCCTCTCACAGAGAGGAGGCCCATGTCCTAGGAGTGGGAACATTATAGACTGATTATGTATGTTGTTTTTAACTAAAAATTATTTCTGGAATAAGCAGATGAGTTGGGAATCGTGTCCACTGCTAGCTTCTAACAAAGTCCTCAATCTCCTTACAGTTCCTCATAAACTCTACAGGTAGTTTTCTGACTTTAAGCCCATAATATAGTTAATTACCGCTCAGATATTAATATCCCTGCTCTTAAAGACCATAAGCGGTTTTATGGCAGCAGTGTAATATGGAAGGTTTCACGGCTTAATATTAGAGCTGTGTGAATTGGTTGATCTTAGATGCTGATGAAAGTGGTAGTTTGATGGATGACCGTCATACACTGATTAAGTCTACTGTTTAGATATTTAATCAGAAGCCCAATTCTCGGCAACTAAAAACGTTCAAAATCTAGTCGCAATCTCATCTCAGCGACAGTCAAATGTCAAAAATGTAGGGAAATTATAGGTATTTTTGACATATTGAGACTGAGATCAGACTGTGAACGTTCTTAAAATTATGAGAATTGCCCCTCAGTTCTTTCCTTAAGAAATTTGACATAAACCGACTGTTTAAATATCTAACCGGTGATTTGAAAGTGGGAACACAGGCCTAAGACTTGTGAAGATGTGAGTTCCATTCTTTTAGAAATACATTTTGAAGTTGAAAAGTGAGCTGGGACACAAATATCCTCTATGTGAGAGGGAGAATGTTGTTATCCACCACACGTGCCCAGTCGGTGGATAAGTGGGCTGTCACTGGTGCTCGTTTCGGTTCTAGAAGACATGATTGCTCTGCCTTCTCCGTTTTCACACCAAAAACTCAAAGTCAAAGTAATTTATTTACCAAAAACACGGCACATAGGATTAGTGTGTTCAGGATGTCAATTGTCAGCATCGATCTTTTAGTGATCGATGATTGTCGGTAATTAACTGTAAAATCTTAGGTAATTTAGCTGTGATATTGGAAGCCTGCCCATACAAAGTAAGGAAAAAGGCTATGAAGCCAAGTCATAATCTAAGTCGCAGCGACTGCTTTAAACTTGTAAAAGTACCACAATCATAATTACAGTAATAAGGCAATTATAATAAGGCTAATAGTGCATCCAGCGGATGCGAAAAATATGGTTCTGTAACTTGGGTTTACAATTTGCGATAGCTCTGTCCTCGGCCCTAATGTTAGGTTAGAACCAGTAATAATAAAATAATTTACTAACAATTAGAAAGTTGAATATATCTAGCGATTTTCTTTTGTTTTGTTCGAATTCTAGTTTAGTCCTAATTGATACTGCTGTATTTAATTAATCAGTTTCTCTTCTAATCGTTTCTAACGAATGTTTTAAAAAAACGATGTTCTATACGTAAGTAGCATAGGAGGCCGAGGAAAAGCTGGCGTGATAACTTAGAGGCGTTTATGGGAGATTAGCCGAAGAAGGCAACATACAGGGAAGAGTGGAAGGAAAGCTGTGGGGAAGACCTTTGCCCAGTATCCCACTACTGGGCAAAGATCTTCCCCACAGCACATAAAAGGTTGATGAAAAAAAATTACAGAGGATTTTGAAAAAACGAGTTTACCGACATTCCTTCTTTGAATTCCAGCCCTTATAAGCAAAGGCAGTCTTTGATCAAAAACAGCTGTTTTTATTGGCCTATTTAATTCGAGTAAAAAACCTTATTGTCCTTTTAACCGTTTTGCGCGGAGGCTACACGTTGCGTTCGGCGCGTGCGCGGGACAGCTGCGCGCGCAGATGCACACCCACGCATGCGCGCCGCCCGCGCATCCCACCCGCAGGGCCGTCGCCAATAGCCACACGGATTATTGATATAATAAAGCCTTATGACATAGAAATGAGCAGACTCAGAAAATCTACTTCTAAAAAAGCCACAGAAATCTTTAGGGAGATAAGAAACTTGGGTAGGTATCTATGGTCTGTTTTTAAATCTCGGAGACTAAATTGATAAGTGCAAATGGCAAACTGACGTAGATAATAATAGATTTAAGTCAGTTTTGAAATTTGCACTTGTCAATTTAGTCTCCGACATTAATAAAACATTTTTTTAGTAAGGACAGCTCTAACCACGTTGCTATAGGACAACGATCTTAGAAGGCTTTCTTAAACTTTTGATTTCATTGTAGGTAAATGGCATTAACAGATTTTGGGACAAAGATCATTTCAATTCAACCCTATCGCCTCTATTTATGTATATTCGGATCATTGACTTTAACGGACCCACTGATTTTGGAGTACTAGAATATCAGAATCCCCGAAAATTGATGATAGACATCGATGAGGGCTGAGGTCCTCTACCGCCCTGATTCCAATGATCCACCTTCTGTAATTCACTCTGTGTCATAGAGAATTTATATAGTCTTTGCTCTGTATGTATAGAAGCTGGATATAGTATACTATGTTGCATCGAATGGTTATTCTGTAACTTAACTATTATTTGTACCAAAAGGGATTCAGATTATTGATATCACAAAGCCGTAGTCCTATGTAACAGAACGCATAACAGAGTTAAGAGTAATTTATAGGACCTTCTTTGTTAATTCTGTCAATTTATCACGATTGTGTACTCGGTTCGTTGATTTCTGAGACTCACGAATAATGTAATTTGTGTAAGTTTTGAATGAAAATGGACTAGTTATTTACATAGTTCAGTTGTACGCTTTTGAACTTTGTGGTTGCATTGGTGATAGAAAGCTTTTCAGTTCTCTCTTGTAAGGATTTCGAGATGTCATTTAAGTTCACAGGTTGCATAGTATTGCTATTTAGGTTGAAATGCCAACAATAATTGCAATTCTCTTTGTAAGTACTTAACAACCCTTATTATACTGTCAGGTTTAAGAATTCTTTCTACAGCGTGCCACTTTTTAATGGCAACATTAATATAACACACATTAATATAACATACGGTTTTGCGTTTTCATTTTATTATATATTTTAATTTCGTTAAACGTTATTATTCATTGATTTATTTACAATTTTCTAGAATAGCATCTTGGAGCAACCTGTACTTAAAGAACTGTATCATTGAGGTTATTTGCCGGGGTCACAGATCATAACATCGGATCAATGAAATTAAAACAAATAACGTGAAGAGTAGGCGAATTGAAGGAAAAAGAGAGCTTGGTTATTTATTTTGTTTGGAAATTGAAATTTTTCAATTTACGAATTATTTTGTCTTATTATAATTTTTATGATTACTGGCCACTAGCCTCACCCGTGTGTTAAATTAATGTCGTCATTGTAGCAACACGTTGTAAACTTTACAGAAAACTTGCACCCACGTCTAAATTGTTTTTCCGGAAAGATAATTTTCATCTAGGTATCTTATTAATACTTTACGGTATTTAATCAGTGTATTTTCATCATTCGAGAAAGAAAATCACACTGATACTTTTGTGTAAAATAAAATCCTTAGCTATTTAAAAAAAAGTCTCGAGAAAATTTAAATAAGATTTCGATCCTCGCCGCTATTACTTTGTAGTTTCAATAAATCCAGTTCTAAATATTTGACATCTGCTGTAAGTAATGCCTCGGTTTATTGTCCTACTATTGCACGTCGGCATTCAGTCGCAGGCGCAGCCCGGAGGCAGATGTGTGATTCCTGGAGTCGATCGTTGGTACACTCGCTCGGTGCCTCTTGCTTATTGCGCGCAAGGTGTTACCAACATCGTGGAGCAGGGTCCCGTGGGCATAAATGAGTTATTCAGGATCGAAGTTATTTGTGGAATAAGACAATAACATAAATAATGTCTGGGCCAACCACCACCTCTTAAAGCAGTATTATTTTAATGTTACTTCAGTGTGAGAAAGAGATGAAGATTGAAGATTTATCTGCGTAAATATGATCATGTCTCTGCGCATCGGTCGCTTCTTAAGTGGTTGCCTATACGCCAGCGCAGAGAGCAAAGGGCGCTGACCACCTTGTTTTCATTTCTTGACTCTCCCACTTCCCCTAGTTATCTTGCCCCCCACTTTCAGTACATTTGTGCCAACCACAATAAAAATCTACGTTCATCAAATAATCGCCTTCTTCAATGTCCCTCTTATCGCACAGACTTTATTCACTCTTCCTTCTTCGTTCAGTCTATCTCTCTGTGGAATGCGCTCCCCCTGGAAATCAGGATGGCTACCAACCGATTATCCTTTAAAATAAAAGTTCGCGAGCACATTCGTAAGAAGCTGGCAGTATCATCACAACGTTAACGTTTTCCCATTGTTTGTCTTATTTGTTTTAGTATATTCGTGTATTTATGTATATATTTATTTGCGCTTATTTATATATAATTAGGTATATATTATTATATTTATAGTTTGTAATAGGTATATGCGTATCTTTATATTTAAATAAATATGTATTCCACAATTTCTCATAACTGCACCTACCACTGTTTGTCTCTGCATCACCCAAAGGTTGACTGGTAGAAAATGCCTATGACATTAAGTCCGCCTCTGTACTTTTCTGTGCATGAAGTATTAAATAAATAAATGAAGCTATACAGGACGTCTAGCTCCATCTCTTTCATACACTCAAGTAAGATTACAATAATACTGCTTTAAGAGGTGGTGGTCTAGCTCCTGTTTGCTTTAGGCAAAATCATTGGAGATCTTCGAATTTGGGGGATTATTTAAATTCGTCTGAGAGTTTTTATTAGCGTGTGCATTTATAATTTTATACTCCTTTTCGATCTCTAAAAACACAAAAGACAGTCCTAAAAATCTTTATTAGGTTCTCAAGGGACAAAGACAAAAATTATAAATATTATGTAGGTATGCATTATGTACGGAACTCTTAATGAACTTATATATTCGTTTGTTATCTAAGTCAGTAGATAGTAATATTATTCATAGACATTACAAAAGTACAACGCACTTTATGTCAGTGTAGTTATCTCAAAAAAAAACTATTACAACGGGTGTTAATTAATACAGAACAGCTGATCGATGCTTAAGTTGGAATAAAAGTTGCAAGAAAAAGTTTTTTTTTGGCTAATAATAAATTGTTGATATGGGCTTAGTTAGACATGCAAAATTGATAAAAATACGAGCAGGTGCACTAAATATGCAAATGGCTATAGGAATAACAAAACATCTAAAAACATAGCATAACATGTTTCAATTAATCAACTCAGCCTATCGGAGTCCACTGCTGGACATAGGCCTCTCCCAGGCTGTGCCACAACACCCTGTCCTCCGCCTTCTGCATCCAGTCTGTCCCAACATGCTTATTACTTATATTCCTCGAATGGGTAGGCAGAGGTGTGTAGTACCTGCAACAACAGTTCCCCAGTTATGTTTAAGTTCCATGCAATACAGGGCGAGCATATTGCCATCATCCGGACACAAATCCAAGCTCCGAGCCGCTACCAATTCCTGATTTACACTCCAGGAACCCTCGATCAGCAGTCACGCAAGAACCAGGCAGTTTATTAACATGTCCATTATCAAGAAAGAACAATATTTAGATTAAAAACAGTCTCTTTACAAAGCCACAATAAAGTCTAAGTTAAAGTACTACAATAGAACTAAACTGACAGTTTCGCACACAATTTTCTAACAAGTGATATGATGCACGGTGCGATTTCTCGACGTGCGACATTTGATTGTGGGCTGTGGAACTAATTCCCACGGAAGAGACGCGACGCGGCGACGACACTGCCCCATTATCACTTTACATTTGTCTATGTTTGTACAATGTTGATACATTTGTATGTATAGGAGTCGTTTGATATTGTTAGCAATTTTCAATTCACTGACAATTTGACCTTAGTCTTTTGCTTTTTCGAATTGTTCGAACCGATTTCGACTATTTCAGCAAGAGACTTCTCGTCACGCCCGTTTTCCCCGATGGGTTAGGCTGAATATAAGTGAATATAGGTACACCTCGTACCTATAGTTATCCACATTCCGTCACGGAATAGGGGGCGAGCCTATTGCCATCAAGCGGGCACAAATCCAGAAACAAATCCTGAGAAATTCCTGATAATAAAACCCAATAACACTTTGCCTGACCTAGGAATCGATCCCGGGACCTCATGTTAAAAAAATTATATGCAGTAAACTACATGACTTATTCCTTAGCTGTATAAATTATGGACACGCCATCCTTCCACGCTAACTGCCTTTATGAAGCAGTCGGTGTTATATGCCTGCTAAACATGATTCTGCTAAATATTGTGAGCTATTCTTGTCTCTAGCTACCTAATAAATCTTTTTATTTATAAAGGCTCCTGCAAACAGGAGCGACACGCGACGCGACTCAAAGGCACCGCTCGTCGCATGACATTTGCAGGAGCCTTTATTCTTATGATGAGAGATCAAACAATCGTTTTCACAATCAACAATCAAATAATGAAGTCGCTGACATCGGTGAAGGCATCGTGAGGGAACCTGGACTTATGGTCAATCGTCGTCTGAAATAAGGTCTGTAATCACCAACCCGTCTTAACAACTTCCCTGTCCCCATACAACGCATTTTCACAGTTTTTTCTTCTGATGAGTTATATATAACATTCTTATATACCATAAAATATAATTTTCATAAATTATAACATGTAGATTTATCCTATTTTGGTTATTTTATGACTCATATGTGACTCATGGACGTAGGGCGAAAACTTCTCTCGTGAGTCATATATGACTCATTGGACAGTGAAGTTGTTAAGCAGGCGTGGTGATTAATGCTCGTGCCTTCTCTGTATGAGAAGAGGCCTTTGCCCTGCAGTAGGACAATTATAGGCTGGTTATTATTACATTAAAAATGATTTCCTTGATTTCATTTGAATGGCAATCTATGCCGGATAAAAACAAATGCAGGCATTTCTAATATTTTCCGTTATTATCTGCAATGACACATAGACGGCGTTAGTGAAACATTTTGTTATCATTGTAGTGCGAATGTACAAGTGTGCATGTCTGTTTATATATATGTTACGGCTAAAACCCGAAGTGCGGCTACAACTAGGTGTGTTGTGTAGTCACAGTACTAACCTAACCTAACCTACCTTTCAGCCCACACCTAGTTGTAGCCGGCTAAAACTAGTTGTAGCCGCACTTCGGGTTTTAGCCGTAACATATACATAAAACAGTGAAAAATGAAAAAATGATTACGGTACATTTCAGAGTTAAAAAATTTTTGAATGAGTTTTTTTTGGAGACTATCAAGAATTCTACTGAGCTGACTGACTCACATTGGAAAGGACAAGGAGAAATTCGGAGTGGATGGCCAGCCTTCAGTAATTTGAGAGGCATCAGAAGAAGAATGAAGACTATGTTAGATCATTATTTTTATCTGCATGTTAAGTAGAACATATATGATTTACAGAAGACTTCTAAAAATGTGAATAAGGTACATAACGCAAAGCAATGCGCGGAAACATTTTACGTACGTACTGTTAAATTAAAGGAATATCAAATCTTCTTCCAATGTTAGCAAACCAAACGGATGTTACCCTACACAAGCTGTTGCTATTTACTTTTGTATTTTTTAGGGTTCCGTACGTTCGAATGAAAAAACGGAACCCTTATAGGATCACTTGTGTGTCTGTCTGTCTGTCCGTCTGTCACAGCCAATTTGTTTCGTATGTAATGAACCGATAAAGTTTAAAGTACACATATGAATTTATGTGACCCAAACACGTAAATCGATTACTTTTGATTATGGGACAACTTAATTTAAGAAAATAGATGAAAATCCATACTCCCTTTCTCCTAAAACTAATAAGCCTAAAATTTTGAAAAAATATAGATTATAGTTCTATACTTATATCTAGATTACAGGAAAACTTATGAGAAGTATGTATCATATATGGTTTTAAAATAACATGGTAGATTTTTCAATATTGTGCGCACAAACTTACATTTGCAGTTGGAATGTATGGGAGAGCATGTTCTTCATCAACTACAATGTTAAGTTTGTTCTTGGGATAAATTCATCCCAACTAAGGAACCCTTCATTGTGCGTGGTCCGACACGTACTTGGCTGGTTTTTCAAAACCTCCAGCCGGTTCCGGAGTGAATCGCTAGTCAATCGAAGCTAAAACAGCGGATTGCGATCGATATTTGTGTCGGTAGACAGAGTTCCGCGTATGATCTAATATAACTTGCATCAAGTGGAGCATTAAATGTAGTTTTATATTTATTTGATATCAAACATTATCTATTGACAAATCTGAAGCTCAATAAAAAACTTTATAATTAATGAGAAAAGCGCATTTAATTAGGTTGGCTTTAAAGTAATCTCATTATGCATGAGTGTAAGTAATTACTTCTCTTTTTCATATACTAATGTAGGTCCAACTGCCCATCAGTGGTACTAAAAACTGCTGGTGTTGTTCTACCATAATCTGGTCTCTTTTAACGCCATCAAAACACAGGCGTGTCTTTTTACCGCTAAAACCAGTCGTTTCGACCAAACTCCTACTTTTCGGGGTATATCTGTTCCTGTAACTGATCGGCTCGAGCTCCTAGGCATGGAGACGACATCATCTCTCAACTTCGGTGCCACTATCGAGTACCTACAAAGCCCAAACTGCGGCCAAGAAACTGGACATCCTAAATAAGGTGAAGCGAATTTTTACGCATGGACAGCTTTTAACCCTTTACAAAGCGCAAGTCCGATCCTACATGGCCTATTGCAGCCATCTTTGGGATGGCTCAACTAAATACTAACGTGCCGCGCTTGACTCGGTGGAACGCAGAGCAAAGAGGCTCATTGGCGACATAAACCTGGTGGATGCCAAGCTTCTTATTCCACCGGCCACCTTCTACCATCGGACATCTAGACGCAGTGCAAACTACCATCCCTGCCTAGTTGCTATTCCACCAATTCGCACTAAGCATTTCCAAATGGATAATATTTTTGTGTTCACCAAAAATCTAAAGGTACATCTATGTATGCATTTCTAAAATATTGATCTTAAACCCGTTTAATTGTTTTACTATAATTAAACTACTCGGCCAACAAAATATGTTACATCAAACAAATTCCAAATTAACACCAAGATATAACACTTTTTTATTGTAGTGCGCTGCAAATATTCTATTGTAACAATAACTATTTTATTCTTCCCCGAAAAATACTGATCGTGCACCAAATATTCCTGAATGTTACACAAAATATTTAGTATGCATCCTAGTACCGTATACCCATTTACATATTTTAGGTTAGGTTTCATTTTTTATTAATAAAGCTACATTGGACATTAATTGGTGTTTGATTCAAATACATTTTGCAGTGCGTTATCTGAAGTAAAACTAAAAAAATAAATGCTTGTTTTTAAAACTAGGTGTATTACTATTTTTACAAATTTGCAACAGTTGTTAAATAGATGCTCGTTATGACATATTTTAATGAACATATTTTGGTGCACATTCAGTATATTTGGTGGAACACAGGCAAAATTAGGTAAATGAAATGGGAATAAATTGAAGTACTTTTAAATACCATCCTTTCCAAATGTCTTTTGTGATGCGCACAGCAAAGGAGTGGAACTCTTCACTTGCGTCTATGTTTCCGAACACATACAACCCCAATCTCTTCAGAGTGAGAGTGAACTTCTTCTGGGTAAGCTCGTTCCACCGTCGACTTTGTCTCTGTCACCTTGGACCTAAACAAGAGTCAAGAGCAAATCCATCTCAAATAAAAAATAAAAAAAACAAAAAAAAAAAAAACAACCAATAGCCAGAGAATAATTGTGAAGTATAATTGGCAAGCACATACAAAAACTTAAAAAAAAACAATTGTGCACTCTCACTGATGAGAATAAGTAATGTAAGCTTCTACGCAAGATTTATTTCCTCTCACAAAACCTCATCTCTCTCCATCGTCCGGAGGCTGTGCGTAGTTTTTGTGGAACTCCGGACGGGTCACATCCTGTGCTCCCGGTTCATTGAAATCGCGACGATGGGCAGCCACGGTATTGTAGTACCGAGTGAAAAACTAGCCGACTCGGATATGCGGATATGTGAGCAGGAGGAAATTAGTTCTCAATGAGATTTACGGTGTACAGTTGGCAATGAAATGACATGTGAAGAGGAGGGAGGAAACGCATGTGACTAAAAGAGTGATGAATATAAATGTTGATAGATGAAGAGGGAGAGGAAAGCCAAAGAAAAGATGGATGGATTGTGTGAGGAATGATATGAAAGAGAAGGGAGTGAATGATAGCGTGACTTTTGACAAGGGAAAATTGAAAGAGAAAACGTATTGCGCCGACCCCAAGTAACATGGGACAAGGGCAGGAAGATGATGATGAGTTGGCAATGAAATGAATACTATGCTTTAATGACTTGAAGGTAGCTGAGGAATTTTGTGTGATTGACCTAACTCTGTATCTAAGTTACATTGACCGATAAGGAAATAAAGGCAAAGAAAGAATGAAGATAAAGTATATCAAATGAAGAACAGCTATAAGTGTATGTATGTCTATATCCAGAAACAGACAGCGAGCCTAGGCAGATGATGAGAACTGCTCAATAAAAATGTTTTTGAATAGGTAAATGAAATCTTTTAATCCTGTTTGGTTTTCTTAAAACCTTCTCACTTAAAGTGCGTAAAATTCAGCGTTCAGTCGCCGTTATCAGCAGGTGCCGTGACGTGTTGCGCTATCGTCGACTGCGCACCTCATGTGGCGTTTATCGCTCCCCTGAACACGACTAGTGAATTTGATGTAAGTCCTTCCACTACCTGTACCTAAGAGCTATGTTCTGCCTGATAACCTCCAGCTGTGACAAAATATTTTTACTTAAGAACATTTTGTTTATTATTTGTGTTGTTTGTATGCTTTGCTGGTTCTCTGTGGCGTGAAATATGCAGTAAATAGTAGGACTTTACGAGGTGTGAAGCCACGCTCAGCTCATGCATGGAACATTCTTTGATAGTTCGTGTTCAACTATCATCGTCATTGAAGTCTTTGGAATACTTGAAGCAAGCTTGCTTCGAATTTTTGTTGTAAAACCAGTAGAATTTTGGCATTTTGTGATACAAATCACTTAAGTGATCTCAGCTAAACCTATCTCTTGTTAAGGATCAAGCACCAGTATAATACTTGTGATATTCTTATAATTGAAATAAAATCTGTATTCGTAGTCTCGGTTCGGCGTTACAGCTGTTCGTTATTATTTGAACATAGTCAAGTTAGGCTGAAATAACTGATTCTGGTATCACCGACAATTGCATATTTTTCTTTACCTCCAATTGCATATATAAAATATACTACTTACGAACGAGAAAGACGAAGATGATTTCAAAAATGAAAATACTCTTTGGCTCTTATTTAAACAAAGAAAAGTTTAGCCTACTTTGTTTAAGCTCTTGAGTTTAAATAAAAATAAAAAGTTCAAGTCAGTTAGCAGTAAGTAGGATATGTGTCGTAATTATGGGACAAAATCGTTGAGGTTACATACCTACACACACGCAGTGTCAACGCAAAAAAACGAAAGATGATGAGAATTTAATGGCTGTATACTAGCATTTGGACCACAAGGGATTAATGGAAATTTGATTTACAGTAACCGCTTGAAGCAGTTGCAAGTTTTCACGGTTAAAAAAGCGAACAGATTATATTGTAACCTATTGGCTGGCTATTGACGGATGACTTGTTGAACGTTAATGCGGACAAAATCACGAAAAGATTTGATTAGTACCATTCGATAGTCCGTTATCATATCAGCTACAGATACAACCGATAAGAATGAATAACGGGCGGGCGTCCACCGGCGGCCGTTTACAAATAACTCAGGAACCGATTTGTAAATAAAATTAACGTAACCAAATCACTGTTATGAACAAAATGGACGACGAAACCGGCCTCGGATGTCCACCCGGTGTTAAAGCATTGTTTGTGTTTACAAGTACTTCGACAATTAGTTGAGCAATCATTCTTTCCGATTGTGCAAATTCAGCAGGTGCCAGAGCGTCGCCGTCGCCTCGTGTGTCAACAATTTCTTTGTGTTCACCGTTTTCTATATTTGCATTTTTAACGTCATCCTTAAATGAAGTCACTTCAGTAAGGAAAACAGCGGTCGAGTGTGAGTCGATCGCATCATCGGTTCATCATAAATTATCGTTTTGATCGACAAGGGCTGGGTATACGGCGCGTGAGTCAGGTGTTGCAAGTAAACAGTCGCAAGGGCTGGCCGGCCGGGGGCTCGCCGACCCTCGTCGATATATGGAGCGGACCAGTGGCGCGAACATTCGCGGCACGTCCTTTGTTGGCCGTTTTGTTTTGGAGTACCATCCGGTTCCTGGTGGTGGGGCGGGGGGGACAGGTGGGCGCAGGTAGCGCGCGCGGCGGCAGTCAGTCCACCTCGGCGCGTCGGGCTGCGCAAGCGCCTTGCCCGTTCATAAATACTATCTAATATGGAAATGGCCAGTCATTCCGCGACAGGTGCGCGCTCGCGGCATTCGTGCACGTGTGCTGTTAGTGAGTGCGCCGGCGCTGCCACCGCACCACCGCAGCACTGCAGCACTGCCTCATGAGCCACGGTAAGTTTTTCATTCTACATATCTCCGTGAAAAATCCACGCGTACTTTGAAACTGGCCGCCGCTTTTTGTAATTTCTATAATAACAGCAGCGGCTGCTCACGCGCATCTGCCGTTCCGTTTCGGTGCAGCTGTTGACTGGTGAATAGGTAGGTATGATCTTTTTCGATGTCGTGACGTTTTGTTGAATGGGCTCACCCTTACAGCAATGTCTAAGGGCTCTCTTTAACACAATTAGTGGAGTGTAGAAGTCGGGCGCGTTCACACGGTCGCGGCGTTTCGCGTGTTTCTGTTACCTGAGTAAATATTGGTTCGATAACGTCCGCGAGTGCGTGCGTGTACACTACTGTTATCGATTCCACACATGCGGCACTTCGATGGTTATCTTTGGCGGATCTGGGTCATTGTTCTTTTGTATTTCGTGCACTGTTGTTTCATAATTTTGCACTGAACGCCTTTTCTTTCATCTGTACTGTAACGCTCTACAATCGTTAAAATTAAAGTTTTCTGCTGATCGTACCAGTTGCCATGTGAGTCTAGAAAAAAAACTTATCTTTGGGTCTATTTATTTAAAGTTTTGAATTGTTTCGTCATTGTCATTACCAACTATGTAGCAAAAAGTAACAAAAACTCGGATACTTAAATGTGCGAGCAAAAACCTATTTGTCAAGTGTCGCAACAAAATCGGTAAGAAATACAATTAAGTAAAATATTTATTTATACAGAATTACTAACTGAACAATGCTTACTATGAAATTTGTTCTTGTCGAAACTAATAAAAGTTTATAAAATATAGATAGTCACAAAGTGTTTGAGACCATTTAGAAAAATATTTATGGAGAATCGATACAGGTGTTAAAATTCGATTTATAATCGTAGCAAATCGATTACCTATATCATGTACGGGAACGAATCACCAAAATAACTCGAAGTGAATGGGAGGTAACCATGGCGACGGTAGAGTGGGCGGCGTTATAGGCTCTTATCGATATGTAGATTTTAATAAAGCTTTATGGAAATTAAACGAAGGCTTAAATTCGATTAAGGAAACGACTTGTGAGGTTTACTTTACGAGTTCAAACAATATTCCGTTATTCGATGGAAAAGGTAAAGACGAAATGTGATTTTTATGGTGGATGCTTGGAGCACCTGTAGTATTCTGATTCTTATTCTTTATCGTGAATTCCCACATTATACCTGCCCAATGGTCTAAACACGCTGTTTCGTCATCTCAAAACTTCTCTACTTCACCTGTTCTCATCGTTTTCCTCTTATGCAGAAAAGTTAGGTCTTCTTGACTTTTTTCTCCACTGACACGTTCAATGCTTTCTTTCAACTCCAATTAAACAAACATGTATTGGGTAAAATTGCAACGAATCCATTATGAAGCAAACAAGTTTCTTTTCCTATCGTTTTGGTCTGATGCTTTGACTGCCTACGTACTAAATTACGAAAAATTATGTTAATCATGTTTTTAAAGAATTGATTAGGTACGTACAGCACTGTTGCTTTTACAATTAAGATGTTGCAAGGATCATAATGAAGTCTCTAAAGATATGTGTGGCCTCACCAAAACCAAGATAGATTAGAGTACATTATTTTAACAAAAACTTTAAATATGCAAACAGTTTAATTAATATTAATTAGTACACTAAGAATTCATAGAAACCTGCTAATTACCAAATTATTATTTCCACCACGTTTGTCCAACTTTCCGCTCCGTTACTTGCCATACGGCCTTGAAGATGAGGAAACTTTGAACCTGTGAATTTCCATTGCCAAGGCCAATAGCTTCATTCCACCTCCTAAATATACGTTCTGTATATCAGCATTAATGAGGTATATTACTTAATTATCATGATAAATATTGCCCACAATTCGATGTGTCTATGTTAATGTCGGATTTTTTTTTATGTTCTGTCCCTAATTTATATATTTTGGATCAATATTTATGGTGTGTGTCATTAACACTTAGTTTATTAGCATTAAAAATGTTACTGTTATTGAATTTCACTTTAGTTTTACAGAAATATTCTTGTTCATTCAACGTGAAATCGGAGGATATAAAATAAAATTGAGCAACTTTAAAGCCAAGTCAATAGCTAAGCTACCTAAACGAACAAATCGTATTCAATAAAAGAATAAAATCACAAAAAAGTCTAGCCATAGGAACATGATCAGTTTAATGGAGCTAGCCTTCGAGCTAGCCAATCGACAGCACGTTGCGTTGCGGCATCCGAACCGAGATTTCTAATCGGCGGCGTCACGCGCTGCGTCTCCTGCCCGGAACGAATTGTCCGGAGATAACCATCGAGCTGTGTTGCCACATATAATTGGAAGAAAACATCGCCGAAATCAGATCAGAAATTAAGTCCTATTTGAAGTGAAGTCGTTAACCAGTTTGGGAAAACAGAAAGGTGATAATGAGCCCTTGATAATGATACTACGACAGATAGAGATTCGGTAAGGATAAAATAATAATGATAAAAGTGAACGACAAAGTAACCGATAATAATTGTACTATATGTATACCTATTATAACTTAGTGATTAAATATGCTCTGATTTCAAAGGTTCTGGTTCTTCTGATTGCTAATTCATGACAGAATACTAAATCGACTAAAAGACCCATCACACATACACATATGACATATGAACTAAAAAGTGATCGAAGTGTAGAATTAACACCTTGTCATAATTATCACGATGCCAACAAGTTTGATAGTTTATTTAAAAGATATGACGACCCAGTTGAACATAAAATCGTTAGTAGTTTGCGACAAATCAAACCGTGCCGTGACGAAGCGCGATGACTTGTCGATCTCACTGTTGTTGCCATGATCGAGAGCCTCCTGTGAAGTTGTATGCCTATTTATAAAGTACTGACAGCAAATTAGATACAGTGCTTGAGAAGTTTAATGCTAAGAATATTTTGATTGCGGAGAAGTGTAATGAAGACAGTCATAAAGAATAATCAGCAGAATACGACAACATTAAATACAAAGTAGGCAAAGATAGTAATGAGACGGGAAATGAACTAATAAGAGACGTGGCTGTCCTCGCTGCTCGCAAGCAGCGCGTTCCGTTCTCATAACCTTTCGTCGAGACTAATGTGCCTCCCAAGATCACTGTCAGTGCCACAATGCCTTCAGCCGCATCAATGATAAATGTCGACAAAAAAAAAAAAAAACACCAATTAGAACAATACAATTGAATAAAACTCCATTCGTGAAGTGATCTATCGACTCTTTTTTTACCGACACGCATTAAATAGTCATTAGCTTCAGATTTGGAACTATTAATTAATTCAATCTGTAGCGGATTCGCGCCAGAATCGAGTTTCATGTGTTCGCGTTGTTGCTGGAAATATGACGAATCTAGACTGTTCGTTGAGAAGCCGGAGCATGAAATTGTGTGCACGAGGCGTATCGGCAATTTGCGTCAGTTTTTTTTTTATCACAGTCACGACAGGCCGGATTCCTCGTGGAGTGGCCAATCGCCGGCTAGAGACGATGTAATTGGGAGAAACTACTCGACCACCACAAATGCTTGAGATTCGTTCTCGGCCAGTTGACGGAGACCTCTGAAAAATCATCCGAATGCGTCTGAGGCGACTTAATCCGAGCATCTTGAAGAGGCGTGGAAGTTCAGATGTAGATAGTTGCTCCATAATGACATGCTTGTAGTTCGGCCTGTTGCAACACACATAGTCTAACTGTTTCGGCCCTTTTGTCTGTCGATGATTGTTTGAGCGATAGCCGATATTTCTTTGGCGGATATTGCGTATGCCACTTTCGCGGGTAACAATTATATTTTTGATAGAGGCCTATTCAGCTGAGACTATTGTTGGATTGGGCATATGTGTTTGAAATTCGGTCAGTGCTATATCTCATTATCTATAATGACGGCAATTGTGGCTATCGGTTATGAAAGTGCTTACTTTGTGAAATGGTCATTTGTGTAGGTAAGGTTTACTTTGTAAAATGCAGAAGCAATTTGCACTTAATACAAGAGTATACCTATAACTGGAATTAACAATATGCAGTTAACGGAAATGTAAGATATACTTGTAACTTTATCTTATTTTGTATAGTCAGAAGATGCTGAGCAGTTTCTCGTTCACTTGAATTTCACCGATTTTATCACACAATATTTACGATGAGGAGGAAAACTGCCCAGCCACGACCGAGAGCGACCCAGACACAATGTCAATATTTATTATCCAGTGTAAAACATTTATCTGGCATTGGACGTGGAAAAATATAATAATAATATAGAAAATCACCTACTTACTGATGTACATACAATGTTAAATTAATATAATTTTATATTAGGTATAGAAAAGCATGATTTCTTGCATTATGCGAGGAATGTGCATGGACGTATAATGTTCCCCTAGACAAATATAGTAAAATTATTGACTGTAAAAATAATAAATGGAGAATTCGAGTAAAATAATGAAACAAAATAAAAAAAAATGTTCATTAAAAATAATAAAATCAATTAATTAATTTCGATAAACGATCTCAGTTTGGCCGTGTTGCACTTTCTAATCACGCTAACAATGAACTGGCCGCTTTGCCGCCATATTTTATTTGTAACGTAACAAAGTGGAACGCCTGTAGTCGTAAACGTTCACAATGAAATTAATTAGAAATCCTCCAATCCACTGTTATTTATTTATAAAACGCTCTTCGGTTATTGCACGATGCAAGACGTTAAATTGGACGGTTATTAAAAATAACTCAATCAAGACTATTATTGCAGTTATTTTTCAGTAATAAACGAGTGACACTTTTATTAGGAGAAACTTCATATTGTTTACACGAACATGAAACGTTTTCGCGCCACCAGAAAAAAAGTAAAGTCAAAATTGGAATCATAAATAATTTTTGTTGTTTTTTTTTTAAACAGGTTTATGGCAAAACGTGCAAATAAATATATAAACTTAGTTTTGTGTGTATAATAATCAGACAAATGAATTAATAACACATTCTTCTGTAGGTGTAATGATAGATTATACCTAAGATATTGTTCAAACGGATGCTATAAATCTAACGAAACTATGTATTTATTGCTATTGGTTGTTTGATTAAGGTAATTAATATGAATGTTATCTTATCGGCCGCTTGCCCTGTTGGAAGGATAAATCGTTTTATATCCTATCCGTTTACAGTTTCTAATGTATCAAGGTTTCTCTTTATATTAATGTATTTGAAAAATAATATATTTTTAATCGTTGTAGAAATGTAAAAAAAACTTTTGACAAAAAAAAATTGCATTTATGCAAGATAACAAATTTTATCTTGATTGATAAGAGACACTTTTGGGAATTATACACTCCAAATACATTCCTAGTACAACTCCAAGGCACAACTGTAGCCAACAACTTGATAGCAAAGTTTCTTCTAAGAAATCGTTTGTATCTTTTCGATGAATTCGATATCTATATTCCACGAACGAACCTAAAATCCTTGTAATTTAAGGCCATTTCCTATTAATAAACGATTAATGGTCT
The DNA here is from genome assembly GCA_947568875.1 of Fissipunctia ypsillon. Taxonomy (NCBI): domain Eukaryota; kingdom Metazoa; phylum Arthropoda; class Insecta; order Lepidoptera; family Noctuidae; genus Fissipunctia; species Fissipunctia ypsillon. The sequence goes on from OX387648.1 coordinate 20,886,854, forward strand.
TTATTAATAACTACCAAATAAACGCATGCCACATCTTGATTTGACGTAATATAAAAAGTAGAGAACTTGAGATATTTAGTCAACAAGTCAAGCAAGCCCGTACATTACTAATGCATCACGGCAACCAGAAAAAAACACAATCAAAATCTATATATATATTCCCAAAAAAAAAAACATCACCCCTTGGGTAGTTTACCTATTCTCTTGACAAAACCCCTTGAAAGATCACGTAACGTAAGCTCTACTCAATGGGACAAAGTAAAACTGCATAATGCTGAGGCAAACATAACGGCGACTGTAGATGGAAAAAGAATGATAAAAAATTCTAACAAACCTATCCTATCTAAATCCAGTTATATAAATAAGATAAACGAAGAAGCTACACAATCATTAGAGACTGATCAAAAAATAACAGAGTCGATTGCCAATCAAAAATACCCAAAACGGAACTAATCCTTCCGTCAACTCAACAAAACCTTGCAATCTCCATATTATATTTACTATTTCCACGAAGCGAAGAAAAGGCCCGCGTCGTGTGGACATAACCTAATAGACTCGTAAAATTGGCTATGGCCCCATGTTAAGTTGTTTCACTATCGGTAAGTTTGTATGTGTCGCCGGCAACAGTGGCTGGTGCGGTATGTGGTGCAATTGTTTCCAAGTTTGTAGGTGGCCTTATTAATGGCTGGTTGTTTATGGGTGGCTGTTTGTTGTTGTGGAGTTAAGTGGTTTGCAGTTTATAGGGCGTGCGTAATATACTTAGGTTAAAGCTATATGTGTCTTGTAGGTATATTATTATGTAAATAATAATTTTGTAGTTGATATAGGAGGTTCAGCGATTAGGGTCAATTTTGCTCATGGGATATGTCCGACTGCAGCAGGCAGAGTTCATTCATTAATTGAGGAAACTCCAAAACCAAATAAACATACAAAAATATTAGCAATAACTTTTCTTGAAATGATAAAGGAAACACTATTTCAACTCATAACTGCAGGCACTAAATCAACATTTATCTCTATTACGCCAAGTTAGTTCACACAAATTCCCACAGAGATGTAACTCCAGACACAACAGTTAGCGACAGGTGTTGAGGCGAGTTAGTGACCCGCGGTGGACGCGTAGGACGGACTCACTCGACAGCGGCACTGGCTGCTAATGATGCGGCTATCTGATTGTGTTTAGTGCTTGTAGTAAGGTAGCAACTACTCTTGAAACTGTACTTGTAAACGTTGAAGGTTTACATGAAGACGTTAGTGTTTTACACGTAGAGCTGAAAAATTTACATGTGGAAATGGACGATTTACGTGCAGACATATTCACGTGTTAACGTCACTTTACAAGTTAACATCGATGGGTTTGACTTAAAAAATTACTGTAATACATGTACCTAATGTAATTTTAACACTGAAACCTGAAACTACCTAAACTTGGGTATTTTGGGTTCGAAGGATTTCCCGAACTTTGAGCGACAATGCAACGCACAAAATTGCAAAGAATATTTTAGAGATAATCATATAAAAATCGTTTTAATTAAAATCCCAAAACACTTCAAATCAAATGAAATCATTTTTATTAATAAGCTTATCAGTAAAATTATGAAGTCAATAAATACAAGTCAGCCATACAACGTGGCAATGCCGCCAGTCTCTTGGGTACATTACCAGTCGACAGCGATGCGGAGGAATTTTTCGACGCCATATTTTAGTTTGAGAATAGTTTTAGTTAAGTTAGGATATAATTTTGTTATTTCATTTATTTATTAGTTGTTATTTATGTACATTCCGTTATAATTCTGAATAAAAGTCAATAAATTATTTTAACAAGTCCACATTATGCACACAAGTGTATCAAATAATGTCAATAATATTAAACTGTAGAGATGACACATAGGGTCATTCAAAAAATCACTGTCGAATAATAACATTTCTGTATCAAAAAAGCCTAGAATTTATTTTTAAATTGTTGAAGAGTGTCACTTTTTATGTTGGGTGGTAGTTTATTAAATATTATTGGACCCATGCAGAAAACACTTTTTTTAAGTAGTTCTGTTTTATAGCCACCGATAATTAAGAGGTTTTTGTATTAACTTCTCACGGGACCCTTCTTGGTGTCTGAGACGTTAGCAAACAAATTTTTATTTCTTTTCACAAAAATACCATTTCCAAGATATATAGACGGAAAAGTAAGAATTTTTAAAGATTGAACAGAGGTTCACAACTATCTCTAGGACCAAGACCACACATAGCTCTAACACAACGTTTTTGGGCTTTAAATATGTTATCTCTTAGACTGCAGTTACCCCAAAAGATGATTCCAAACCTCAAGACCGATGCGACCAAACCATGATATGCTACTAAAGCAGTCTTTATGTCAACCTTTTTTGACAGGTTAACTTGAAACCTTGTTTGTCATAAATACCACGATAATGCAAGCGTAGGACGGACCAACTAGCTATCGGCTACTGTTTTGCTTCTCTCTAGAGATTCGACCGTGGGTAGAAGGAAATACTGTTGGAACTGTACACCTAATGGGGGTAGAACTGGCTTTGTAATTACGACCTCAGCTACAGTAGGTGGCAATGTGGTTTTCGTCGGCCTGCAGTCTCTGCAGGTGGTGAATTCTAATTTGAAACCGTTATATATAATATTACGTTCAGTCGACTTGACTTCAATTTTCGCATATTTATTCCTCACATATTTGTAAGTTTGGAGTTTCTTTGGTTAGTTTCTATCTATTTGAGAAATTCTTTCGTTCAATGCTTTAAAATTCTTTTTGAGTATGTCCTCTGTAAATATTATTGCTTCTTTCATATAATTTGCTTCCTACAAATTGGTTTCTTTTTCGTACTATTTCCGTTTTCCAACACTTCAAATGTTGGAAAAGGTAATATGTTTTCTATATTATGGGAAAATATAAGGAATGTCTCAGCGGGCTGTCGAGCTGCGGAAGTAGGCTCAAATGAGGGAAACAGGTTGCGAAGGAGTTCTCAAGCGAAAGATTATACATGCCTTATACTTACTTTCTATAGCGATTCAGGCAGTTATAACTAATTTCCTTGCCTGTTTCTATTTAGGTGCATGTGGCTAATCTTACTAATGTTTTACATGCAAAAGTTTGGATTCAGTACCTAGATGTTTGTTACTCGAAAACGGCTGAAGATATTTGGATGATATTTTGCACAGAGTTACTACTTATATTGACTCCTGGATTAATACATGGAATACTTTTAATTATAGAAAATACTGAACTTTCTGCATAACTTGAATTGAAGTAATAGCTTTTATTATTAATTGTACGGTTACTTGACATTAATTTGATCATGCGCATATTTTCTTTACTTTCTTCTTATTTTAAACAAGCTCACGCATTTTAAAATTAGCCATTAGTCAACTTGACCTCATTCCCATGACTGTGGCTACAGGAACTATGGCGTGCCATTGTCCATTGAGGCGTGTCGAGTACATTCTTTGCTATAAATATTGACAAGAATTGTGTATCGATCAAATAATAGTATTATGCGACTATTGTACGTAATAGGGTTTGATCACGGTAAGGCTCAGATTCCGGGTGGCCGGAATAAATGAACAAGGAATTGAGGCCATATCTATAGGATTGATTTCTTTAAAATATTTTTTTGGCTGCTGGACTTAGTTTAACTAGATTTAGCTAAGCAATTTAATAAGATTAGATATAGCCTTCCGGAACTAATTCAACATTGCTGTGTTAGCGGACTCTATAACATTGATTCTAATGTGTCTTATTTCCCTCATTGTAAGACAACGCATTACTTTCTTAATATTACAGCTTCATTCATTCAACAGATCAAACGAAAAACCCTTCATTTTCAATTCAATACGATATTCTCTAACATCGATGAAAGAACCTCGTCACGTCGTTCGATTCAAATCAAGTACTGTCGTACCTAATACAGATGTATCATTTCGTTTGACATTCACCGATGACATCGTATTAAAAGTTTAACCGACCGATCGAGACCGAGATAGTGATTTATGAACGCACGCGGCCGTTATTCGCGTTTATCGATACGACTCTACTAAACCTAGTAGGCGATTGGCGATTGCTAATCGACTTTTAGTGCTGGCGGTCATTCTGTGATGTCTAAACGCGGAGTATTTTCAGCGAATTTATTGCACGTAGCTGTTTATATCGATCTAGTTATTTTGTGTTATATCGATTAAAAATTTATACAAGCCGCTGCGCACTGCATTTTCTAGAAATATGAAGAGAAAAATTCAAAGAGTACAAAAATATACCTGTAAGTAGTATTAACTTGAGAAAGAAGTCGTGCAGAATTTGCAGAAAAGATTTCCATGCATAATTTTTCAGAAAATTTTAATTATTTCAAAGTAGGTATAATTTCTCCGTTTTTATTCCCGTAAGTGAGCGAACCGGGTATACGGGCACCGGAACGGTTATCGTTGCCGTGTAACCGTTTTAACGGGGCGGGTAACTGCGCGGACGCAAGACGTATGGCGCACGAGCTAATTGTAATTACACGTACATTTGTAACTTGTTTTAACAAGTTTCCGTTTAAAAATGTTGTGGTAAATAATAAAGTGATCGTTTGGGGCAGGTTTAGTTAGCCCCACCCATAGGCTAAGGATGTCTTTGCTCGGTAGCCATTTTCCAGTGATTTGTCATGGCGTTTATGTAATTACAGACTCACATGAGACAGCAGCTTTGTCTCTGGAAAGCAACGCAATGCGGAGCCTCTGGTATTGTAGATGTCCATAGATGGCATCATCTACTATCACGACTTTTTCATCGTATTGATTATTCTCTTTTATTAATTAGAGTTCCGTACCCGAAGGGTGCTAAACGGAACCTATTACTAAGCCTCCACTGTCCGTCAGCTGTCCAAAAAAAAAATTAGCTGCTCCCTACATTTTTGTTCGCATAACTCCTCAAAATGTAGGGAACAGCAGATTTTTTTTTCCGATCAGGTTTGGTCCCATAGTAAAAGTTGTTCATAATGACGAGTTCAATGACCCCTTAAAAGGTTGTGCGTTAATTATGTTACATCTTGTATAAGCTTCGACCAGAATTCAGCTACTTCGACAGGCGTTAGCGTTAGTGTTTTTACACAGAGAGCACGACAAGAGGTGAGGCATCGTTTGTGGCTCCACAGTCGCAATAAAGCTAATCGCAGTACCCTTACCTGGCTAAGATGTACCTGCAGCGACCCACCTGGCTTCTTAGTCGGAAGAAGAGATTTCCATACGGGCCATGGTAGCTGGTGGCCCGCTGGGAGCTGTTCAGCAGGCCAACATACACAGCTGAAGGGGGGATATTTAAGCAGCCATAGTTTTAATCTTGCCGCACTAGAGCTGCCGTCATTTAGTGGGATGGTCGACTTGTGGACAGTCTGCCCCTCGGCTTCGTTACGTCGTACTTACCTACTATCAGGTGGGCATTGGGCTTGTTTGCCATTGAATATCATAAAAATATAATATGTATACTAAGCAAGGGTTCATACGGTAGAATGGCTATATTGAAGCTAGGTATAGTCCGGCCGTCAACAGAATGCGTTCCTCACATCTGTCAGTTGAACAATTTCTAGTTGTAATAAGGATCAAATTCGCAAAACACCATATTCGTCAGTATGAAACTGACAGGTGTCAGTAGTGACAGGTGTCAGGTGCCTGTAGTGAATATTGATGGGAAGTATTCAAGTTTATGTTTTACGTATTAAAATTCTTTAATAGGATTACGATCAACATCAATGACTGTCAAATAGTTTTTGATGACAGTTTACGTCCCTACATCTTCTTTAACTACGCAAGTAAACACAAGTTATATAATAATATATGCTCGGACTAGCTAGTAAAATTCATAGTCTTAACTTAGGTACCCATTTATTGAACACTGCTTTTACAACTTTACTTAAACTTTCATGTTAATATAAATTTTACTGTTATTACCACCTGGACAAGACTTTATTGAGAATATCGTGATTACGGAGAGGGTCCTAAAGGATATGACGATGCAAGCGCCATATCCTTTAGTGAAGCTGTCAAATCAAATTAGTATTTATTAGCAAAATCTTAGAGAACAATTTCCAATATTCAAGACAGTAGCTACTCATCGTGCTTGGTTTAAGAGCGTTTACGACGTACGGCATTTCATACAAACTTTCAAGTCTTTATTTTTCCAAATGAATGAACCGATTTTAATGAAACTTCCATGAGAACATTTTCGAAAAATAGTGTTACAGCTAAATTCGACCGATTTGAAATTTTCCATAGAAACAGAGATTTCTAATTATCTTTTTTTAAATAAGACATTTAGAAAATGTTCTTAACTAACTTTTTAGACCTATGTATCCTGCTTATGCGTATGAAGTTTAATTAAAATCGGTTCATTCATTTCGAAAAACAAGGACTTGAAAGTTTGTATGAAATGCCGTACCTACGTCGTAAACGTTCTTAAGCCTACTGAAATTAATGCAAGTAAAATAAGCCAGTATAGTAGGTAATCGAACAATTTAGTAAGTAAATGCACATTCTTAATTTGAAATACTCGTATGTAGGTACGCCATGTTATTTCTACACAGTGGCACTAATCAAATTCTAAACGGACCGACGACAGTTGTAGTAGATTGTCGAGACTGAGTTTTAATTATGATATAGGTATTAACCTTAAAAGTACTTAACATGAGCGTGGCGTAGTCCTGACCACTGACGTCTCCTATGATAAAAGACCACAACATGCGTCATACAATAATGGTTGACAAACATACAGACATAACACTTACGAAGACATTTAGCACTTCTTTAGCAATAAACCTACCTGTAGGTACTTAACACTATAATGAGTTTGAATTCAGTGTTTTACATCGTGATTCAGCTTGCAACCCGACCATATTGCGATGGTAGTTGTCTATGCAGCTAGACTTAAATAACAGTGGTTTTTTCCACGTAGTTGGGTTACCACGCTAGGCGGATGGAAACGAGTCGGCTCTCACGACGTTATACAATACTTCAGTTGAATCTAAACAGGTTCTTTTTAGTTTACATTAAACATGGCTGGAAGTTAATCGGTTTTTTTTTTCTGTGAAAATGTTAGTTTTGTATGTTTGAAGGGCAGAATAATAAAAATCCAAGTAGCTTTTGGTCTAAGAATTGGTCAGTTTCTATGTTCAGAAATAATTTGGAACGGTTTTGTTCTGAATAGGCTACAATTTTTCAGTAAGAGTATTGAGTAGTAGAGCTCTTTTTGAAAAAAAAAACTGGACCTTTTTGTAGATTACAGCTCGGCCGACGAGAGATTGCGTTCCTGACACCTGGTCAGTTGAACAAACTCTAGTTGTAATAAGGATCAAATTCGCAAAATACACATTCGTTAGAATCGTTAGTATGGAACTGACAAGTGTCAAGAACGCATTCTCTCGACAGCTGGACTGTAGGTATCAGCATTATTCATCCCGTTTGAAGAGAACATGATTGTAATGTTACAGGCACATGTGACTTTTAAACTTTGCCTCAAAGGCCGAGAACACATCAGTGGCGGACACCTCGGAATCGCAGGCGTCCATAGACGGCTCTAACCACTTTCAATCAAGTGGGCAGTCGGCCATTTGCGTTTTAGCTTCAGCCAGTAAAATGTGTCCCATTTATAGGTTTACCGAGCCTCAATGTCGCAGTATAGGTTATGTTCATGTCCCATGAATAATGATAATGGTTTATTAACTCCTACATCTTGAATTATAGCGTTAACGAAGTCATTTATTAAGTGAAATTATGGTGCATGTCTTTGATATCAATTAATTTGTCCCGGTGTGTATAGTATGGTAATAGGTAATAAACATTGAACGTGTGGTCCTTGTATAGAACAGGCTATAGATATATTTATCTATGGAGGCAGTATGGAGAAAGGTAGCCTTTGGGCGTTTGTGCAATAGCCGGACTATTGTTTCTGGTTTTTGCTGCTTCTTAAGCTACGGGTACACCTGAGCCTCCTTCGGGGACAACAGGCGTAATCTTAGCCCAAACGTGGGACATATGACCCATTTTCGATTATCTAGTGCTATTTCTAAGCAACTGTTTGTTGGTTCATGGTTTAAAATGTCAAAAGGACAGGTGGGCAATGCTTTGTCAAGTCCAAGAGCATTATTTTAAGCCTCGCCAGGTCCGCCGAAAATGTGTACAGCATAATCAGCCTATAATGTTCCCTCTGCAGGCCTCTTTGTGAGAGAGAGTGGGTCATATCCATAATCCACCACGCGGGCCCAGTCCGGTTTGGTGGTTGTCGATTTTTGGGTAAATTAAAAAGCCATTTAAGGGCGCTCCGAACGTTTGCCTTTGTCTCTGTCTTTTTCTTTACGTGTAAAGAGTAAAGACACTTTTGTACTTTTTCAATGTTTTTCATTGTTATTTAAATCATAATTTGCTCTTAAATAAAATAAAAAAACTATCGTGTGTAAACGCTCCAGTCATCTATGAACTTTATTTTAGTAAATTAATCATATTATCAAATTACTTATTTATATAAAAAAGTATGTAAATAGGGGAAAAAATTACTCGAAATGAGGTAACTTTGCGAATTTATTCTATCGAGTCAACTTTATCAAATCGTGTTTCCATCGTGTATTCTGCCTAGTATATATCCCTAATAACACAAATATATTTCCCTAGATTTTAATGCAATTGGTTACTACTTCAAACAAGGGTTACAAAAACGTGTTTGTGTATAATAATACCTCTTGATGTTATATTGTGTATAAATCAACATGTAACCCTCCCTGGGTCCGTATAACTGATTAATACATAACGTCCTCCTTCTATTAAAGTCTGCATGTTATATAGACCCGTCTAAAATGACGGTAGTACATTTTCAAAAGACTTTTATTGCTTTTAGCGTGTCCGGGGTTGTTTTATTAGCTAGAGTTTAGCTTTAGTTTACATGCAAGTTTAGTAGTTAGCTTTACATGTGAAGTAAGTACGTACTTGGTTTTAGTTCGCTTGTAATGTATTGGTGTAATGAGATAACAATTTTTTAGTACCTTTATTATTCCAAATTGTGCTGCACATGATCCGAAAGAGCTACATTTGAAAGGAATCTAGATCTTCAACTTTTCCAAATGATTGGTTCAATGTTAAATCTCATACCGATTTCACCCTACTCACATACCAACCAACTGTACTTCTTCGTAACAAGCATCAAAATAATATATACCCAAAAATTGTACCCACACATAAGTAGACAACTCGTGACGACCACAACTAAATTGTACAGGCACAGAGTGAATCTCAATTATAAAGGAATCATGCGCAGTCATAGTATCCATTGGGTGTACCGTTATGCCAATGACAGGGCGAGACTGACCGTGTGTAGCCTGCCTTTGAATTTAGAAGAAATTAAAAGATGGTTGTTTGTATAATGTCATTGCTTTTAAGTTTGGAAGGAGGATTTATTGGCTGTGTAAATGGCCAGTGTGTCAATTACTTTTAAGGACTTTGTGATCATATTGTAAAGGGTATGGATGTAGTCTTATTTTTTGAATGGTTAACGAACTGCTACTGATAGTCTTTTGTCTCAAAAAAGGGGATATTACAAGGGGATATTAAGAGGGTAATACAAGGGTGATTTTCATACCGTCTGTTGCACTTCCGTAGGGCAAGAGCTCAATACCTGTTAAATTAGTAGTGTAGGTAGTGTTAGCTATGCTCTTTGTTTTCTCCAAATAAGCTCCTGGCTCATATAACTATTAAAAAAAATCTCTTGGAAATTCGTTTCCCACGCCGTGTTTTGCTGCCTAATTTACAGTATTAACTGATAAAATGTTCATGTCAAATGAATTAAAATAATAGTGTCGTTTTGATTGGAAAGTGTCACAAGTATTGAGATGTTAAATAAAGTTTATTATTTATTTGATGTTTATTTAATTAATGTTGCTGTCACAACAATTTAGCACTTCATTGATCATAAATATACTTCTGATATTACTGAAATGTTTCATGCTAATATAACAGTAATAAAGTCGAAGTAAAAATAATTTGTTTAGTATTTGAATAATCTATCATGCAACCAAAGCAGTTCCTTAATTGACTGACAGGTAACACACAATCAACTGAATATTTAACCGTCTTTAGTCTGTTTAGCAAAGGCAATTTCTGGAGTCACCGTCGCGAGATGTTGCCGTCCAGCAACGCTTTTAAAAAACTAATAAATGCTTAGAAAATATTTGTTAAGGTTTTGTTATGGACTCCTTTGTTCCACCATAGACAGCCCGCCATTTACGCCTGCGCGCTGTCAACTGTCATTACATGATTTGTGTTAAAGGACTTTCTGGTGGATTTGGAAGTCGGAAGCAGGAAACACCTGGATATGGGACGCATGGAACTGGGAAGTATGGCAGAAGAAAGGGGAGGCCTATCCTATACCCAGCAGTAGATGATTCCGGGCTGAAATGATGACGATGACTTTCTGGAACTCAACTCCTGAGCGTAGTAGTTGCTATGCGAATTGCGAACGAAGGGCTAGTCGTGATTGTGATTATAATAAAGTTGAAATGAAACTAGTATTTAGGACAATAGCACCATAAATACATAACATGACACCGTTTGCATGTACACATACACTGTACATAATCACTGCAATTTGACTAACAAAGCTAGTAGATCCACTTTAGCTGGTTACAAAATATTTCCGTACAATTATATATTCATTAAGTGAACTGCCCGCGGTGGCCACATTTTATGTCATTAAGGACGCACTGAATCGGCTTTTTAGACGTTGTAAAGTCATCTTAAAAGACCTTCAGGCGTTAAAATGAGAGCAACAAGAAGTTCTCAGTTTTGCGGTTTTTATGAATAATTTCCGGGTGGGTGCTTGGGTATGAAAGAAAAATATAGAAGTGTGCGATGCTTCTTATCCCCTTATTGTTTAAGAGAGTAAAATGAAGGCAGTTATGTACCTACAGGTAATTACAAGAAATAAATACTAGCACTCCAGTGTGAGCTCATGCTCTTACAGAGATTTAAAGATTAGCCGATTAGTCAGCTATTTTGGTGGCATGGACGCGCCGAGTTTAGGTACTTTGACCATCGTCACTCGTAGAGGCTCTTTTAAGACGACACCGCGCGCTCAGTGGCGCCCTCATCGTTTGTTTGGTTATTTCTTATGTTTTAGAATAAAAATGCAGAAAATAAGCATGTTACGTTATCCTCCATAATACTATACGTTATTATTATTACAAACGGTAGTTTTATATTGTTAAGTTTTATTGTAATCCGGAAAATAGGGGCCACTAAGCTCCGATAATAAAACTTAATAATGTAGTAGCGCTCTCGCTACTGCGCGCGCGGTGTCATCTTAATGTACTCTCTACTAAGCTTATCAAGAATACCTCCAGTGATGTTCTCGAGATTAATCAGATAGCGCTCCTATAACCTTTCGTACCCCCGTCAATTGTAGGCCCCGCTACCATTCTTCACCACTTCATACATTAACTGGCCACTTTCTCACGTCTATCTGACGTAACCTCATGCTAATCTACCCTCACAATAGATGTTATCCGTATCTTCAATAATTGCCTTAATAAGCGCCGTATAATCATAATCGAAGAGAATTACAGGCGTATTGAAAAATGATGTTTTATTGTAGTATTGTACGGCGTTACAGCTACTACGGTTGGCAATCAATTTTTGTATATCCGATGACGTTAGTGTTATTGAGTGGTGTACAATAGATTTGTAATTGTTATTGAATGAGTCGTGTGAATTTTGGTATGTGACGTATGAAACAATCGGCTGTTACCGAAACTAGGGCCGGCGCACATCTGGCGAGCCGCGAGGCGCAGCGCAGCGCATTCGTCACTGCCAAAAAAAATATCGACCTTGCACAAATTGAAATAAAGTTGAAAATAAATAAACTTCCATTAGCTCGAGAGCGCGTCGAAACGGAAAGAGGCGCGTGTCTCTGGTTATTTATTCTCAACTGTATTTTTAGGCACGTAACGTTGATATTTGTTTGGCAGTGACGAATGCGCTGCGCTGCGTCTCGTCATGTGTGCGCCGGGCCTTAAGCGTACGGTTACGCGCTCCGATTCGCTGTGATGCGTCATGTTGCTTTGGTGATGTTCGGATATGTTTATCAATCTATTGATAGTGGATTTGAAATAAAAATGTAATATTTGTTCTAGGGTAAAGTCCTCTATTTGATCTTATTTTATTAACCCACAATCATTGCCATATCTTTCGATAAACCTAGTTCCATCTATCACGAATTTAATTGACTAATACCCAACTAATAAGCTCTGAATTATTATCAAAAACGTCAGTCATAGTAAAATACAAATAGTCTGAAACGTCAATAAAATTCAAATTCTACATAATTATACCTACTTACCTGAGAATTGAACGTGGGAGACAAAGAGAAGCTAGGTAAAAAACTAAGCTACTCTGTCGGTGACGCCATCTACTAACGGATCAACGGAGGCTTCCGGTCAATGACCCTTCCTCACCACTTCCCCTAATTATCCTATCCCCACTACCGCATCTAGCCTTGCTGCGGTTTTAGTCGATTTTCATGAAAAAACATACCTACGAACAGCAAGATTAGCAAATAATATTGACATTTTTAGTTAAGTTATTTTTTTATTACGTCTATGATAAGTACAAACGGGGATTAGTGTATTTCAGAATCGATTTATCGAAACAACTTTGTTAAGGTATTAATGATTCTTGTGCAATTAGATAACGATTGTATTATGGGTTTACAAATGGCAATGGCCGAATAATTTGTCTGCAAACGACCTTGCTTAATTTAATCAGCACGAAACTTCGCAAAACCTAAACAAACATTTTAAAACTGGCAAATAAAGGTAAAATATAACAAAAAATACTTATCGCAGTCAAAATACACGAGCACATAAAAGTCAGTGCAGTTTAAAAGATACAACAACGCGCGTCACTTCAATTCATTTCCCATGGCATGTGGCGTGAGAAAGATTTCTATCCTCCGTCGCCATTCATTTTTGTGCAAAAACCTGGCCGTGTTCGGAAGCCGCGGAAAGGTCACACGAGAACTCGCGCCTTTTTAAATAAAAAAAAGAAATGGCGCGAAACTCTCTGGCGTTTCCCGGTTGCCAGTGTTTTTTTTTATTTCGCTCCTCGGGACTCGGAACTGAAGTTAGAGGTATTTACTTTGTGTTGTTTTCCGTGGATATCTTGATAATGTTAATATACAGGGTGGATTTTTGAGACGGGGCAGTAAGGGTAGATACCTTAACCGTTGTAGTTACAGAAAAACGGTCTTAGGTCTGGTAAAATCTGTGAATGGGGATCAAAATTTCTCAAAAAAATAAGGACATTCTCCTAAAACAGTTTTTCTGTAACTACAACGGTTACTGTAGCTCCCCTTACTGCCCCGTGTGAAAAATCCATTCTGTATAATATGGAATAGGGCTTGTTTTAAGTAGGTACCTTAAAAAAAGATCTTAAAAGAAAAAAAAAAACATGGGAGGAAAGTCCTGTTTTCACTTTTTTCTATAGAAAGTATATTTTAGTTGGATCATACGATACAATTCTTTCTGTTCATGTTAATTAAGCAGCATTGTTAATATTTATTATACCATCAAAATCAATAACTTACCTTAGTGAATTTTCTTCAATTACACCAATCTTCAGGAGAAAGTCATATTCGTAATTCAAAATATATTGTATTGGATCAAGTATAGAATTTATGGTCCGAATTCATAGTTAGAAAACAGTTAGGATATAATACAATGCGTTATCAGTTATAAGGATCGCAGCGTATGCCTCGGGACAAAGCTTTGAAAGCTCCACCGCGGCGCCTGCGCAGTTATAGATTTATTGAATGGAAGCGATCGTAATAAACTGGTGATTTGTTAGGTAAAATATTATTAAGCTTTAATGTGGCTATTTGGTTCTATTTATTGACTACTGTTACTATACAGGGTGTCCGGTAAAGAATGGATAACCTTGAAATCGCATATAACAGACCTTATGGCTGTTCTAAAAAAAATACAAAAAAAAATATATCCCAAGTAATAACTAAGATTTTTTTGAAAAAGAATACTAACTTTTTTTACATTTTTCATCACCACAACCACAAATGAATGAATTCCATCGGTTATCTGTTGTTATAATATTGTACGTTGACTATGCCGCCGACAGAGAGGCAATAAATAATGTGACTAGAAATTACACAGAATTTTTGTCTAAAAAAATTATATCTTAGGTACTTACTACTTGGGATATACATTTTTTTTTGTATTTTTTTTAGAACGGCCATAGGGTCTATTATATGCTATCGCAAGGTTATCCATTAATTACCGGACACCCTGTATATACTACTTTATAGAATTAATCTAATATGACTAACCATTTGATTAATGATGAGTCTACAAACGGCAGCCATTTTATTCTAGAGTATGACAGGTTTCCTCTTTTGTTAGAAGAATGAAAATTACTGCAGTTTCGTAGCGTAGCGTTTGTGTAGCGAGTGTAGCGACTACACTACGCACGCTACGCAAAAAACTACGCCGAAAACGCTACATACAAGTAAAATGCGACCGGGTCTTGCAAGAACCCACGGAACATTTTATAAAAGTTCCACCACTGGAATCTCTGCAAAAACAAAACGAAATGATGTTCAAACAAAAATGAGGAAAGCACACAATGCAATACCAAGACAGCTGATAATAAAGCTGGCAGATATCAGACGAGCACAATAGGAGTGAGGTGGCGACTGCATCACAATAGCGAGCCTACCGTCAGCGCGCGCGCCGATAATGGACCGATAAATAACTATTTTGAATTAATGACGTTTAACTAGCGGTTTTGCGCCTTTGTCTTGCTGGAAAATTTTAGAAAATATTGTTGGGTATGATGGTGCTTTGTTCCTATGAAGATGTTTACAGCCAGTTTCTGAATAGAAAATTTCAAATTGAGAACTTGTCAAACCCTACTTGGACATTACTTAAGGTGGATGCGCAAAGGTAGCCCGCGAAATTAAAATTTTCTTACGATTTTTGTAGTTTGCAGCTCAGTGTCTGTGTGTATGTTGATTAAAGTATGATTCGCGACCGTAACAAATATGTATTTACAGAATTATAATCATTAAAATCATCAACACAACCGTCTAAATTTCTATTAACCTATTGAATTACTATATTTTCATGAATTCTTGACATTTGCACCTTAAGTAGAATTTGACATGTTCTGAACTTTAAATTCTCAATTTAGAAAAAAGGTGTCATAATGATAGTGCTGGTTGCTGTTTTTGAGATATAAACCTGTTTAATGTGTATTATGTGTATGTCTCGTCTGCAAACCCTCAAATGTCTTTAAATAAACGTTTCCAGCTGGCTGCTTAACTTAAAAATAGTGTACATATATTACGACACCAATAACATATTGAACTCTACCAAAAATGCACCATATCATATTTCTATATTTAATCTCTCTATTGCACAATCTCCTCAGACTTCGCAATTCGCAACATAGAATTTATTTTGCTTCGGTATTCGTTTTTCTCCTAATTAATTCAATATATTAATAGAAACATTACGACAGCAGTAACTGTTCGCTAAACATAAGCCATGGCCATCATTTTTAAGTTTTTTACGACATAAGTTTCAAATTAGCATTCTCTAAGATTGCTACTTCAATAAATAATAAAAAAACTTCGATCTCTCTTACAATGTTAAAAGTTTTTCTATTGCTGTTGAAATTTACATAACCATTTGCGTGCATTTATAAAACAATGAACGTTTTACTTAAATATTTACATAAAGACGCGTGGCGTTGGTACTTACGTTATTGCATAGTAGGTATAATATATAGACTGGTTCGTAGTTTAAGAGAATATTGATTAAAACTGTTTAACAGGCAAATTGGATAGTTCATTAGTAAATAATAATCCGATAGGTTTTTCGTAATCAATGCCTAGAAAAATGCATGCATATTTCAGGATTTTTCCGCAGTAACTAATATATTGTTTTCTTTTGTTTCAGAATTATGGGATTTCCAACATCATGACAAAATGAATTTAAATTCCGGATTACTTTGGTAAGTTTCTAACAAGTTTTTCAAGTCTGTATTGCTTAGTGTAGGTAGACTGTAGTGCATTCGAAATAGAAACACGTCATCCAAACTCATTACATAGATGCGGGCCCCAAAACATTTAACTTTTTGTCATCGCGCTGGCCAGCAACAATAAAAATAGTTGTCATACCAACAATTTGAAATGAGAACACAGAATTGCTGGCTATTTAGATTTAAAAAAAATACCTATTTGAATTGTCGATGTCAACTCTATGTTTTTGACATGTCATCAAAAGTAAACGCATGGAAAACTGAAAACATGCAATAATTAAGAAATCGCGCTCCATATTATAAACCAGATGCTTCAAGTAATTACGTGTGTACATCTTGTTGGTTATGCCTGTGAACAAGTGGTTGAATCATGTCACTCCTGGAAGTGAGGTTCCAATAAAAATTCTGATAACCATTTAAATCCATTCCATGTTCACACACCGATCCAAGTTTTTAACCAAAAATGCTCAATAGACGAATAATGCTTCGCCAAGAATGATAATCGAGGGACATGGTAATTGCCGTGACGTGTTCCGAATGTACCTAGTCGTCACGCAACGATGAATGCCCCTACCACGACACTTTCAAGTTACATTCCGAAGCGATTCCGTTCCCTTCTACGCTGTACATTGAAGAGGTCAGTCGTGTGTTCAAGTGCTTAGTGTTAACTTGTGCCGCAATGGATTGAGAACTTGTTTATACTGAGTTTTGTGAACTAAGTGCGGGCTATGGTAGTCTAATCGAAGTCCAAGGTCTCAGGTGTGCTGTTTATTTCGGTTTATGTAAGTAATTTTGGAGTTTTGTATATTTTATGAATCGATGTAATTTTATTATTCTCTCTCATACATTGAAGTTACATTTAATCCACGTGTCTTGTGGGTTAAATTACTTAAATGTGACTGCAATATTAATGTATTAAACTTAATAGCACTATGAAAGACCCGTAATTTTCTATGTATTAATAATATGGTTTAATTTAATAGTAAAGGAGCTCTAAACAAAGTCTTTAAATTAATGCCTTTCCTTTCGCGGTGGGCAGATCTGCAGGTCGTTTGCAATAACACTTATCAGCTCACGTTATAGGTACCTATGCAATAAAAATATAACGTAGTGTAAAAGCAATGCTGTTTAAGTACCAACGTATTCTTGTTAATTGCCCTTATTTCTATTGTCTTATTAGAAATTTAGTATACCTACCTACTTAATTTACTATGTGCAATAATAGTTAAACGAAGAGCTGACGTTTTACCCGATAGACATAAATTAATATTCACAATTTTACATCAATAATTATTAATTACATGCTAGCAATTAAAACGCACAGTGGATGCATATTTTTAGCACTCAAACGCTGGTCAAAGTTCAATAATTTTATTTTTAGTTTATCTAGCAATAAATGCGAAATGTCAGTAGGTAGGCATATTTTTTTAGGGTTCTTAAACAAAAAATGTTTCGTAAGTGCGATTGTATGAATTAGAATAAATTATTAACAAAGCTAGCATTAGGTAATACATAGGTATGTACATGAAGACCATTCTTTCCACATTCGGGATGAAGTTTATTTTGCACGACTAACAATAACTCTAAGCAAACACACATCAAAAGACAAGCGAATGACTCATAAATTAAATACTAAGCATATATTTAAAAAAATTATACCAAAGAGGTTATACAACACCAAACCTTAAGTTAATAAGGAAAGCTTAAAAGTAAATTAATATCATCGCCTGCGCTCGAACCCGGCCGCCATCGACATTCGATATTTGAATCCCGTTCTCGGATTGGCGCGCGTGAGGTCGATGGCTCATAATATATAAATGCCTTTTATCTGTATTATTTTAGAAAGGAGCTCCTATAGGTATCAAATCATAATTGTATCATAAATGATAAATGATTTTATTTCTGTAAATAGGTTTATACAAACACTTTTACACGTCAAACATTTTTTTTAAACTAGATCAGGCCGGCGTTTCCTATCTGACTACTCTGAGAAGAAAGGCCGAAACAAACTCAGAGGTCGCAGTCTCTTCTAAAGTCCAGACATAATCTTGGTAGGTTGGTGTCTGAAATGGTCTTTTGAGGAAAGAACCACACAGATTGAGTGGACTACTATACTACTATACTTACTAGGCTCCCGTTGAGAGTTAATAAATATATCACTTAGGACAGTAAAAGTTCTGGCGATCACAGGGAACCGTTTTATTGATTTTTTTTCACTTATATTCAAAATTTAACTTTCATTACCAATTATTATATGATTGTAACGATGCCCTACTGTGCCAACACTACAGTGGTGTGGAAAATATTGTATTAAAATATTAAAGAAGTGTCGATTTCGACATATTGTATCGATAATATCGCTAATTTCGCACTTTACTGAATCTGTTACGATGCACGGATTATTAAATAATTTTTTTATTAAAGTTCGAAAACTTTCTGAAAGTACAGCTCAGCTCAGTTCTTATGAAACATAAAACGGTGCTAGTGTAAAAAAATTACGTAATTTTCTTATCTTATTGACTTTTAAGACACAAAAATATTCAATTAAAACACTAATTGCAACATATAAGAATATTTATGATTCAATTAACGCGATACTAACACTTCTTCAGTCACATTTAATTTAAAGTCAATTTCCAGCACTCGGCCAAAATAATTGATGGCTATTAACCACTTGTGTTCTAAAAACCAATGATTGGATCGTGACAGAAGCCCAATTCGCATAACTAAAAACGTTATACGTCTAGTCGCAATCTCATCTCAGCGTCAATCAAAATGTCAAAAACTTGTCAAAAATGTAGGGAAATTATAGGTATTTTTGAGACTGAGATCAGAGCGGCAATTCCAGTAATTTTAAGAACGGTAGCATTCTAATCTCAGTCCCAATCTGTCAAAAACTGTATTGCATTTACTTACTTTTTTGACATTTCATTGTCGCTGAGATGTGATTGCAGTTAGATTTTAAACGTTTTTAATTACGGGAATTGCCCCTCTGGTCACACCCATCATACAAATAGGATGCCTCCATTAACCAGTCGTATTACACTAGTAGTAAAACATTAATATTCAGCTAATAGCTACCAGTTTCTGCTACTTTTTGTCCAGTTTTCCTAGTTTTTCCCCACTGTGACAAGGCAGCTCATTATGTATGTCACTGTGGTGTGGCTAACAGTTAGCTCAACTGGTTCTCGTGTGTCTTCTACTTATCGGCTCAATGTTAATTGAGTTTATCAATGTAACGTAGAAAGTTTTTGAAGACCTTGAACTATTTTGAACTTGGAATATTTGAATGAATCGTGGCAGAAAGGGCGAAAATAATCGTGCGGTTTTTCGGTCTTGAAAGTATTAAGTGGTCTTTGCAACATCATAATATTCTTCAATAACTAATAAGAATTTCGCAACAGCTTAAAACTTTTCACCTACCTGGATATAGATGGCGTTTTTGTACAAATACAGTAGAATTATTCCCTTTAGTTAGAATTACCCCACAGTCTAAATAGCTCCGCGCTACTCAATAAGAAGAGAAGACAATTCGTAATCCCTTAAAAAAAATAGTTTTCTGAAGTTGAACCATTACTCATATTCATATTAAAATAATTGTTAAAGTACCTACCTACAAAAAAGAACCGGTCACATAATATAATACAAAAACTACACTTAGTTCAATGCCGACTGCGTATTATAGTGATAAAAATATTCAATGGCCAACCTTGAAAGACCCTTTTATGACCTTAGTTACCCGCTCTATGGAGTATGGAGTAACATTCACACGTGCATGGAGACATCTTTCATGTTTAAGATCCAAGAAGGTTAGCATACATTAATAAAAGGCGTTCGCTAAGATCAGCTGCAGCATCTAACCTACAGGATGCGCAGATCCGTTATAAAATAAAAAACAAAAAAAAGACACGTTCATTGTGGGCACGTGTGCGACGGGTGGGGGGCGACATGTGCCTGCGCAGGTGCGCGCGCAACCGTCCGCCAACTGTTCTCGACTACCCTTTACCTTAAAGGTCGTAAGTACCTACTACAACAAGCTAGGAAAAATTCATTGCATAATATTTGTTCATACTTAGCCCACAAGGGTCGTTAGGCATCATTATCGTGTCTAGTTTTATTATCTATCTTAGTTCTATAAATACATTCACGAGAGAAAGCTGCACTTTGTAAAGTATCTACTAATACGTATAAAGCTTACTACTCGCTGAAGGCTTACATAGTTCGTAATAGGGACTGACAGTTAACACGGCTGTTTCCTTAGAAAGTATATTAATAATACAATAAAGATGAATGATAACTATTTATCTTCCAGTCATTGATATGCGTTATTCTAAACATTTGCTTTACAAAATCAAGTGAACAGTGCGGCAAACGGTTTGTGATGTTGATTGTCAATATTGAACGTGTGAGACTGTGACGTCAGAGCTGACGGTCAATGTGATGTAATCGGTATCTTGTTAGGAGAAGTGATCTAAAAGGGCAAAAGATGTTTCCACTACCAAGTACTTGGACCTACTCATGAACATAAATAGCATGATTAATTTTGTGTTGAGCGCAAAGTCAAAAGAAGGGAAAAGAATACGCGATCGGAATATTATCTAAACATTTGACTATGTGTAGAATGATAAAGCGCAAGATTTTGTCAAACTTAAAGAAAATACGGATGACACTACTAGAGCCACTGGTTTGGTTAGAAAAGGATACATCTATAGTATTCTAGTTCAAGTAAATAAATCAATATTAAACAAACTCTAGTACAATTTAGGTGATCAAGGAAACTTCACAAAGTAAATAAAACAAACAATGATATATTTGATATTGTAAGGAAGGAAAATCATAAGAATACTATTCACTTGTTCAATAACTACACTTAGTAAATCGCCGGAGGACGTGACAAGATAGGCAATAAGACTGCGCTAGGACCACCTTTAAGAGTCGAGTGGACAATTAGCAATATTAATCGCGTTAGAAATGCCAACCCACAGTCGTAGTAAATGTCCTATCAGCAAGCTTAGCACAATTACCTACCTCTACTGTCTATTTGTGTGATTTGTTTCAGAAAATTAAGACTGTTTATTGTAATTGCTAGTTTTGTATCCAGTGTATCACTAAAGCTGTAGATTAAAAGACGTTAATATTGGCACCTTAGTGTCGTCAAATCATGAAGTGTGGAATTGCCATTACCAATTATATTGTTTATTGGATTGGTTGCTGATTCATGGGAGGAAAGTGTAATAATTATAAAGTGGAAATAGACTATGAACACAAATTATTTTATGGAAGTCTATTCGCATGACTCAATCAAAAATAATGAATGACATGAAAATGTTTTCAGACCAAAAGAAAGAAACAAGCTCAAAGATTGTCATCAATTTATCATAGTTAAAACAAAAGCTATCCCATATAATCAAGAATGCACCCCAAAAATAATTTTAAGTTACTGAAACGAATTTGTTAATGTGGGAACAGAGATAGAAATTTAAGGAATGCTGAGAGAATCCCACGTAAACTCAGAAACCATAGTTTTATTGTTGTGCAATTATGCACCGCTAGGATATTTGGGCTAAATACCGAGCATTCTGCCCGTCCGTGGATGGAAATGTTTGTTCAGTGAATCGACCACAAAGCCGTATTTGCTTTCCAATTCTGTTTGCCGTCCACGATTTGTATTCCTCGTAATACAAATGTGTGTTTGCTTCCAATACATCAAATATCATTCTTATATGCAAGAGTTAAGGTTGTAGTTTCTGTAATATGTTAATTTTATGATTTTGTTGCGGTTCGTCAAAACTTTACAGAATAGTTAGCACTTTCATCCGTTAGATCTTTTTAGTGGCCGATGTTTGAATTGGAATTTTGATTGTTGAATTAGGCACGGAATTGTTCATGATTTTATAGTTATTTAGTATTGCCCTTAAAACGATTGGAATCCTTGCTAGTATAAATTATATTGGCATAGTGGGAACAAGCAATCTTAGATATTGTTACCAACCAGAGACTATTTAACGCTGTTATTTAAAATGGATCGATTACAATACTAACATAGTGGACAAACCGAGATTCGATCTCTATAAACGAGGAAATAATAAACAGACATGACTAATACCTTTATTTATAGAACATATTTACTTCCTCTGTTGGTATACAATACATTCTGAGAAATTCGACTGCCTGAATTTTGACTCTAGAATATTTTTTTACATCATCTTTTATTTATTGGTTAAGATTTGTATCGGTGTCACGAAGTAGATGTTGACTATTGTGGACACTAATTAGATGCTAGAGATGAAACATTTTTCCTGTTTTACTTATTCATTCTCCATAAACTTTATCTATAAGCGACATACCATTTACTACTTACCCGTTAACTAAGGTTTTGTGTGAGAAACAATTTAAAATAACTCATGTGTCAATGATACAGCAGAATATGAATGCTTTTTTTATTTTAATTATTTGGAAATTGCTGGTAAAACTAATAAATTCCAACGAGTATTGGTTTCACGTTTCATGAGACGTTGTGGGAAACACATACAATGGGGAGAGCGATACCCTGTTACCATCGAGAAACCGTGGGATATCATGTCATAAAAGAACATTTATGTCAATAAAATTAAGGATTTTCATTGTTATACAAATAAACGAAGTAAAGATAACTCATAAAGCGTAAATATACGATGATTGAAGTGATAAAGAATTGGAAACAAAAAAAAAAGATGAAGCCTTTTCCCACCTGAAAAACAAAAGGACGTACAAGTCAATTTTAGACTAGTCAAGTTAGTAAGAATATTAATTGAGAAGAAGAAAATGTTTTTCGAGGCATATTAAGATAAAGAGCAGTGGTAGCCCAGTGGCGACTTACGAGTTGTAGGTTGTAGGTTTGAACCCGGACAGGCGCTTTACTTTGTGTAAATTATGTTATCACCAATGCTCTTAAAATGGTGAGGGAAAACATCGTGAAGAAACCGGCATGTCCTAGAACCAAAAATTCGAAGACGTGACATCTACCAACTCGCACTGGGTCCGTGTGGTGGATAAAGGCCCACTCCCTCTCATCGAGAGGAGGCTGTGTCCCAGCAGTGGGAACATTATAGGCTGATTATGCTTACTTATCTATGCTAAGGCATATTAAGTAAAAAAACTCGTTTGATTGATGTTGTATATCAAGTCTGGTCCCTCTATGTTACTTTGGTCTGCCTCGAAGACAGCGATCTCAATTTCTCTTAGCTTTGTTGTTTACGGCATGTGTATATATGCATTGTTTCGAAACAAGTATTAAAATAGTCCAAATTCTCATTCCCAATGTGGCATCGATTGTTTGAACATGCATATCAATCGGTACGCGTGATGATATTCGGTAATAGCATATTATTATGTAAATTGATATCGGTCGCGCGGTCGCTACTGGTTTCCACAACGATTTGCATTGGTAGGTGACACGGAACGAGTAATTGGCTGGTTGTTGTGTCTCGGACTTGTTGAACAAAAAATAATTTTATGTAATTGGTATGTTCGGTGTTGTACAACCGGTATTGTTTCAAAGCTGAGCTGGATATATGTTTTTTTTTCATAGGTTGGTACAATCATTATTTCTATACGATTAACCATCTTCTTTTGTGCCAGGTATATTTAGCCCATAAATATACCTACATGACTTGTAACTTATCATCCATGTTTAAATATGGGCTATTTGGGAAAGGTTAAAAAATGTAACATAAATGTTACAATACTTATATTCGTTAATAACCACAATCTTGAAGCTTCAGTTACTGCAATCAATAAATCCTAGGTATTTGATATTTTTACAAATATTCACAGAAAGACAATGGCATGATAAGTCATAGAGTGGCTAATGAACTCTAACGTTTAGTGTCCAGAACAAAACTTAATAAATATTTATATGTATAACTGAAAGGTTCACACAGTTAGTCACTCCAAAATTAATTATCATTTGTAATTACATTTTTAAATAGGATCATCATAGTGAATGAACTTCCGATGGAATTTGTTGATGATAGCGTGGGGCGAGATGAAGAATAATGGAGTTACTGCTACGTCATCTAAAGTAATATCCAACTAATTAAATTAGATGTTCGTCATTCTTCTGCTAACAATGCTTGTGAACTAATCTGGGAAGTAAAAGAAATCTTAGAGCCTATCTTAGAGATTATGCGGGGCATGAAAGTAATCTCATCTTGCTATAAACATAAATAATACTACCAACTGTCAATCTTTATCATTTCTCTCAAATCATTCGCGGTCATCAATAGGTTTCGCGTCAGTATTACTAGGCTTATCTACACACCGTTGTTAACTCATAGAATCAATACTCCATCCTCAGATCCCTTATAATCTCTAAGAGATTTAGGATCCAGGATGTTCTACTTACGTGGAAATTTCTGTTCCCACACCGATTAATACTAACTGATAATTGGAGGATTTTTCAGGTTCTTAATCAGAATGGCTGAGATCTTCGATTTTGAAATACTTATAATAAATTAATAGGTATATCTTCTGCTTGAGGTTATTGCGTATCAAGTCCAATAACTATTGATTTCCCTATATTTATGTATCTTTCTACTTATAATATTTAATGCAGGCACCGTAGTCATAACATTTTGCGCAAGACCGGTTAGATCACTAAGAATTAACTTAGTTATGCACCGTTTTTATCTACTTCGCTGCAACTAACACGAGACTAGCAATAGTAGCAATCCATAGTCAGTTTCTCTTGCCACATTGGCAAGGAAATAAACAATAGAAACACTAATTACAATCATAAATATAAAATACTAATGACCATTATAAGTCACACTTATACAGCAGTACATCCTACATAAGAATCCTAAACAGAGACAGTCGACCATGAACCGAAGCCGTGTGAACGAACTCATTTAGGAGTCAAAATGCTCTCTCAATCGCGTTCGCGCGCTCGTTTGTCTATGGACGTGACTGCCAGGGCCGCACTCGGACGTGCAAGGTGCATGCCGATTGCCGGATGCACGCTAAATGATGACGTTGCTGCCGTACTTAATGTCAGCCGACGGGAAAAAGGACAGCCCATATTCAACAGGGTACATTGAAAATCGATATGCAAGTCGGAAAGATAAAGCTGCGAAATAGAGGAGGCGTTTGTTAAGATTTGCTAGTTGGAATGAATATTTTAACTCGAGAGCTGGTACGAAAATCGATATGCAAGTTAGAAAGATAGAGCCCTGGTGCGAGATTTCACGAAATGAAATAATGAAATCCAAAATGAACGTTTAGCCCGTTAATAACATAGCATAAAGCAAGTCAAGCAAGCAAGCAGTATTGTCCTCAGGCAGACCTTAGATTTAACCATGGTTAACTCCCTTCTTCATAAAATAAGATTCAATAAACAGTAAACTG
The DNA here is from genome assembly GCA_947568875.1 of Fissipunctia ypsillon. Lineage (NCBI taxonomy): Eukaryota > Metazoa > Arthropoda > Insecta > Lepidoptera > Noctuidae > Fissipunctia > Fissipunctia ypsillon. The sequence goes on from OX387648.1 coordinate 20,912,324, forward strand.
CTAAAAATAAACAATAAACAGTGACTGCCTCGTTGTTCCAGTGGTCGCAAGCGCTACTGCTGAGCATGAGGTCCTGGGTTCGATTCCCGGGTCGGGCAAAGTGTTATTGGGATTATCATCCACCATCTGAAATTTCTCAGTAGCAGCCCGGAGTCTGGATTTGTGCCCGGTTGAGGTCAATAGGCCCCAATATTACATTCCCATGTAATATAGGGGGAGACATAACTGGTGAAATGTGGGTGTACTGTAGGTAGGTACACCTCTGCCTTACCTTTCGGGGAATACAGGCGTGATATTATGTGATAAACAGTAAACCTTTCCCGTTCCCAACCTGTACTTTCTGTCAACACATCACTTTAAAACAGTATCGAAGATTGATGTAAATAATGCACCTCTTACCAATTCAAATCCGGCCCTGTGCATGCAGTCCTTGCGTGCTAGCCGTAGTATTTTCTCGCCTCGCGTCGTATATCCGCGTCGGACAGTGATCGTACATCTTCGGCCTGGCCTCACGGGCTTGCCACGAACCAGACTTGGCACGCACTGACCGTGGCCTGACCCCGTGAGGCCGTAAACCAGCCTCCTGTCCTATAAACCATTACGAACTGCGCTCATTTGACAAATGATCAAACCATTTATCAACTTTTGTGAAGACTTTATAAAAGAAACTCTGATTAATTCACTATAAATTGACAGCGACGCTGCTGCTGTCAACATTTATTATTCAAGAGCTATTTAACGCCTCATCTGAATAAGAAAAGCGTTAATAATTTCATATTTTCAATTTAAAGTAATGCTATAAATGTATTGTAATTGTATACTTAATTTTGGTCGCCAGTGCGGATGTGGTCGTAACATCCTGCCTGTTATATTGATCTCAGGATGTATGATTCAGTAACAATAATAACATACCATAATTGATGTTATTGAGATAAATAAATAATTACACTGCGAATAAAAAGTTTTACTGGTTAAATTGGTTGTAAAATGGCCATTCTGCTTATCGCAAGCCTGTGAATATAAGTTTATTACTTTCCCTTAGTCGGTCATTATTTTACATTTTCCTAATGATATGTCTTGTTAATACCATGTAGTCGTGCATTTATTTCTTACATTTGTTTTGGTGACTCGTTGGTTCCGTTATGTCAAATTATAACTATCCCTATATTTCGTTGGTGTACCAATTTTACATCACCGCAATTTACCGGACAAGTCCTTAGGGCATATCTAAAACGGTTACATTCGAAATATTCGAAATTGGAAACAGCGAACATTCTAATCATTCATCGTTTTGGTACGTTTCCCATAGAGTTGCAACACCGACCATAAAATATAGACCGCCTCCGAGCAACATCGTGACCGCATTCACACGCTTCGGGAAGATTACCTCCAAGTGGTTTCAAGACTTTCGAGCCAAGTGATTGATTGTCAGAATACGCGCGGAACTAAAAATGAACGGATTATACTTTTGTTTTGCTGAATGTGTTTTGTCTGGGATGACAGCTGTCACGATGACGTTTAATTTTTTATATATTTTGTTGTGTAACGAGACGATCCCGAAGTTTAAAGTAAATAAGGTTGGATTCATGCAGCAATTAAGGGTAAATCAATGATCTTTTTGCTGAGATCGGCCGGATTGGTAGAGGTAAATCTTGTTGGAACGAGCAAATGATTTACTTACTCTTATTCTGGGCTGTGCTGGTCTTCCAAGCTACTCCCTTGTTCCACCTATGAAGGCAATTAAAGCTTTATAATATGTAATAGTACTTAACTGTCTACTTCGATTAAGCCATCAGCCATAATTTTGCAGTAACCCAGCAGGAGGGCCGACACCTAGTATAAATCATTTTAAAATGAGATGCGCAACTGCGTATTAATGTAATAATTGTATTGTTTCACATTTTCTCAACATATGTTGCTAATCGTTATACCTTTATAATCTGTGCTTCATATATAATATAATTGTGGTTTCATGTAAGTAGGTTCTTATTTAACACCTACACGAGGGATTATGTTTTTTGTTGTTCGTCATGTATGGGCGTTGGGTTTTAAATAAAAGGATAGATCAATAAACTTTATTAACTGGAAGTCTGAGGATATTAGGTACACAAAGAATACCAAGCATACTCTGACTGAGTTATGTTCTTTTCTTTGGCACGAGAGCTTATACTTATATTTTAAATAAAATACATATCGACGAAAGAAAGCAAACTTGTAGCATCTCGAAAAGTTGAACTTTACACCAGAGTCAAATAACTATTTCAAAAACTCGTAATCTAGCTGAATCGGAGAGGTCATTTTTGGAACACTTATTTCTTATAATGAAATTTATCAGATGCCACTAACGATAGCATTCTAAAGTTCGTCTAACATGCGTTTTATAATAGTTACAGCAATTGGTATTTTAATTTCAAGCAGCAATATTGGTGTATCTTGGTAGTTGTAACATAATATGTATAATATTATGGCACAACGAAATAGCTTTAAAGTATACAGGGTGTAAGGGACAGCCCTCCGCAAACTAACAGGGTGGATTCAGCTCCTTATTTTGAATCATATTCCACCGGAAATATTCTCAAGAATTTTTTTTATTTTTTTACCGTTTTTTCAGTTACTATTCCTTTATTTCAATGTAAAATTACATTCTCTCTACGCAGCACTCCATTTATGTAAATAAAACAGCTAAAATAAAAAAATCAGCAATGAATGGTGAAATACTCGGCGGCCGAAGGCTCGCTGCGCTGCCGTTCGCTACGCGCGTCTTGCCACGGCAACGATACATTGCGTGTGAGGTAATAAAACAAATCGTTTTTATTGGTTTCCCATAACGTTCCTGAAATAATTTCATGTACCGGTCATCTTAGTATGATATACTGAACTCACCCCATCAGTCTGTGGAGGGCTGTCCCTTACACCCTGTATGTATCTGTATGACATTGAAAAATAGTGGATTTTACGGTACCTATGTACAGCATTTTGAAGGATGTTTTGTTATAAAAGTTTAGAACAAGTCTATGTCGTATCATAAAAAAAAATCGTCGCGGGTAAAACGTTGCTCTGACCACGCAATATTTTTCCGGATTTCAATGATGCAAAAAAGTAAATTAGCCATTTTTTCGAGATACTACAAAATCACATTCCAGCGTCGATATACGTTATTAATTTATTATCCAAGCTTTACTCAAGACTGACAGACAGCCATAATTTGCCAAAAAAATGCCCATGTCCAATATCAATCGTCAAGTGATTGATTGCAGCAAAATTGCACACATTTCGTCGAAGTCGGTTTTTATCAAGATGGTGGATCAAGATACTACTCACAATTTGTGACATTAAGCCTGAATCAATGTGTTATCGCCTTCGGCAGATGTTTAATTAATAAAATAATTGGCGTATGGATGTACCGTAAGCTATTTAAGAGAAGAGTGTTGATCTTAGATCGTAAGAACAAGATAGTCGTGTCGATGTTTGTCAGTTTCGTGGCGCGTCCTGTTGCGTGATCTCTTCTTCTTCCTAGTCATAATTATTATCAGAATTAATCATTTATGCCACTAAGATTAATCTTGCATCATTAGAAGTTGAGATCAGTAAGTGAAAAACTGTGTGCCTATAATTAATAGCCTCTTGTTTTCCTACAAATCAAAAGCCAAGCAATAAATTACATGATTGTAACATTCGGAACATCTAACCATGTGAGAACATTAATTCGAACGTCAGATTATGTCAAGAAAACATTCGACTCCTTAATTAAAACAACATAAAGAGAACGTTGACAAATTAATCCTAGCACTTATTACATCAACTCAACAACGTCGTTCTATTAGCCGCTTCTTATCCACCACTGACTAATCCGTGCGCTAAACATGGCCGGTCCATACATCGGATGGGTTCACGACCTTGATTTGCATTAGAGGTAGGCAGCACGATGCGTGACTACGACCAGTCACGCTGCCGCTGACAGGTGTTGTGATAGCACCAATCGTGGAGTAATGAGCCGATGTGTAGGACAGGCGTTGGAATTTATTTGAGAACTTAATCCGTTGGCGAGCTTTGTTTTTTTTACTACCTATTGATTTATGAAAACAAGCTTATTAGGGCTTAGCATATTTACGACCTTGTTTCATCGTAATAAGTGCTACTTAATACTCAACTTGAATGTTTATTTCGTAGAAATTTATTATGATATGATTATTCTACACAAATGAAATAAGTAAGTGTGACGCTTGATTACCCACCGCATTTATTCGTGTGTCACGTAATAAAAGAGATATTGCATTTATGATGTCAACTTTCTTTTTCCGTCTACCAGCAATCATTGCAACGCAAAAGTTGATGGATACCGGAGAAAATTTTCAACTAATTTCGTGCAGCGAAAGTCTAATCGAATCCAATCGTTTCGTAATCGGAAAATTTCGAATTGTGCACGTGATTTTGCTCAAATGATCGATGCAGAATCGAAAGTTGTTAGAGATGGGAATACAAAGTGTTGTTGTGTTATCGAGTTATCGATAAAACTTGTTGAAGTGTCAACAAGTCAGGCCGCACCATGCAAATTAGATGACAGCAATTTGACATTCACTTGACACTACATAGTGGTTGTATTGCATGATGAATATTGCGAATTCAAATGAGAATATTAATCATTCACGGTGTAGGTTAAATTGTAGGGGAAAACCATATACCATAACTTAACTTGAACTATTTAAAACTAATTTAGTTAAGATCCTTCTTTATTTCAGTTCTAAGTTGCAATGCAAACACAACTGTTGCCGAGATCTCTATCTTTGTTGCTAAATGCCCCCATACTAATAGCTAAACGGTACCTACTTAGAGTTATTCTCAAACCAAAACATAAAATAAGAAAGTCACCATAGACTACACGGTACAGTACCTACTGCACCTGTGTCCTGTGCAAAAGTAATAATCATCAACAATACTTACTTTTATGCCATTCAAGCGGAAAATGGAACGCTTGTTTGAAAGGGTCTCGTTCTTTCGTCTCATTTGTTGAAAGAAGACAAGGCCACACTTTTAAATTCCTACTTGACAAAGATCTTTTAGTATATTAAGAAGTGTTCTATCTTATATACATAATATATAATTACTTGTCCCGACTGATTCATCAACGCAGAGCCTAAACCACTGGGGCTACAAACTTGGAATTTTGGCGGTTGATGCCTTTTCTGATTGTAAGGCATCCACTAAGGAAGGATTTTTGGACTTTTCGCCCCTAAGGGGGTGAATTACGCAAGCAAAGCCGCGGGCAACAGTAAAACAAAGTAATTTTTCGTGTAAGTCTGTGTGAACTCTTAGTTCTTCTAAAGTAAGTAATGGATTTTGATGCAGTTTTCACCATCATCTCAGGAATTTATTCCGGAAGGTTAATGTGTATAATACACGCACAGGAATCTCGAAGTTTTTACATATCGCCGTTGCACCCGTGTGAGGCAGGGGCGCTTCGCTAATTTGATACAAAGGCCCTGTCTCACTAGGACACCAGTGGCGGTGAAACCATGGTCACACTGCCAAAAAATGTGTGGTTGGTTGCGCAACCGATCAGACGCCTGGTGAGACACCCCCCGTAAAGCTGTGTATATTTTGTTGGCAGAACGACCATGGTGTCCTAGTGAGATATAAGCTTTATTGCTCAAAAATGGGTGTATATATACACCTCTGCCTAACCCTTCGGGGAAACAAGGCGTGATGTTATGTTATGCTCAAAATAGTGAATAAAATGACAGAATACAATTGTTCTAACCATCTGATTTCTTTTGTTTCAGAATTCGCAAATGTGTTTACCACGTATATTTTGGTAAGTCATTCCTTTGGAAACTACTTACCGAATACGGAAAAAGGTGACTAAGTACTCCATTCTTCCTAGTACGAGAATAGAATTAGGTACTTACGTACCTAATGCATTTTTAACACTAAAACTACTCGAATACAACTGTATGGTCGCCTGCAAGAGTGTCGTCATTCGGGCGAGTTCACGACCCGCTCATTTTTATGCGCCCGCGCTCCTAAACGTGCACACGTGGGAATGAGCATTACACTAATGTTACCGTATTCCTGGAAACTATTGTGTGCTTGTAATCAAGTAACTGAAGTATAATTTCACATAGAGGCGGTTTCTTCCGTAGTGTTTATTTTGCTGTGTTTTCTGTAGCTCTAGCGGGATAATAATAGACCATAGATAACAAATCTATATTTGAGTCCGGTCTTGTTTTTTTGCAATTCGCAATTTAGTTTAGTCAAAAACTAAAGTGGCGATGACATCTATAAACGGTTATGGCACTCCCAGCCTTTCATTGATATTACCATTGCTTAACAATTCATTTACATAAGCTTTGGTTTCCGGTTCCGTCATATTATAAAGGCCGTCGTGAAAATCTGTCAGTTTCACCAGTATTTGACATACCTATAAGGTGTCAAAAAACGCTCTGTATTTGAAAATTGACAACACCGCGTAATAATGCGCGTAAATTGATCAAGTTTCATTACTTCAAAAAATCCCGTTATTAGTATGTGATTAGTATTGCTAAGTTATGTTTAATCATAATACCATGTAGTTATAATTGTAACCAACTATGTTTTCTCATTAGTTACCGTTACCGTGCGTGACCATATGAGCTCGATTTATGTATAACTAATTAATTGCTGTAAGAATTATGTGTTCTACAAGTAAACTGATATAATAAATAATAGTAATTATCAGTCATTAACACGTTATGTCTCAATCAATCGATTAACTCAGACCTAATAATTTTGCTGATGATAATTATGTCAGAAAATAGGATGATCATGCTTATTTTTTTCTCCTATTTGTAACTAACAACAATTTAAAAAAATACTTGAATATTATATTTATGGTCGTCTGACCCTTAATATTAAATAGGCCGAACTTATTAAAAAATATTCCCGTGGCCACCGAAAGCCATCTGTCATAAACATATTCATTGGACATCATTACCATCCGTCAATTCCAATTTCAAATCATAATGACAGTTATTCCGATGTTGCCATAAGCGCGTACTTCCAAACAAGACGTATTCAATTTTTACCGTTTGCAATAGAGGTCAGGTCAATCAAATAAAATCTCGTGGGCACACCAATTACTCGCCCACGTGTAATTTTATAATTTCGATGATAATCGTACAGCCGTGTGAATATTTTATAGATATTTGAGTGTTCTAATGTAGGTACAATATCCTTATGGAAAAGTCCACGACGTCGCGCTTAATATCTTTTGGCACGTTATGGAAGGAAAACGCTGATATATTTTGGAATCCGCTCAAATCTTTAGGATATGGTTAGATGATAAGTAGGTATTTGTAGACGTGAAACCCTATGACTAACCATGTGCATACCTACTAATACCAAAATAACATAGTTTTAATGCTACTAACATGATGTTTAATATTGGTGCTGATTCTCTTGTACACCGAACTAAACTAAATATACTATCACTAAAATTCCTTACGACGTGCAGGGGCAGCCTCGTCGACGTGTTTTGTATAGAATTTTTCACTTTTTGTAAGGAAAATATGAAAAAATTACTACCTACATGTTGAGTTTTAGGGGTTTATAGCTTCTATGAAGGAGGTCGAAATTTTCATTACTTTTGCGATAGGACACACCATTTTCGAGATATAAGCAAAAGAAAAAAAAATCCAGTACTGTTTTCGCACCTGAAGTCGAGGTGTTGGTGTGAATTTTAGTTCATGACAACTAATCTTAAACAACACTTTTTTAATCGCGATTGAAAATAGTCAGATTTAGTTAGACAATCAAAATTGAAAAACGTCAAATTCAGAATAGCACAATTGCCTTTTTAAATAGATTAATTACTCAGTGCCATCTTAGTGCTGTCAAACTAAAATATACTTAAGTTTTGTCATTTTAGTCAATTTCAGAATGGGAAATCGTCGTTTGACAGGAATAAACTAAATTTTGGTGATTTTTAGTCTAGTCTAGAGGCATAGTTGACAAGAGATTCGGCGCTACTATCATAAAATATTTAGTAACTTAACTAACACAACAAATAAATATTATTGTAGGTGTTGCCAACTAAAAGTAATTCGGTGTCAATGTCAATTAAATACAAAATTATTGAATACATAACTTGTTATGTTTGGCTGTATCAACCACTTACTTAGTTTTCCCTGCCCGTATCTGCCAGTAACTTAAATTTTACATTTCTTCCGCCTTAACTGGCTTACTACTAACAATACTAACATCTTAGTTGAAACAACATGATAATAAATCAGGTTATACACCAGCTTCTTATGGTATTTGCTTACAAAGCTCTCAGCTTATTTAATAAACTTCGTTCTCAAGACTAACAAGGCAGTTATAATTTGATTTAGTGCAGAAAAGGGTAACAGTTTGATAGACAGTCGTAGTTATACGTAAGAATGGCACTACTTGGGAGTCATACGTTGCACAAAAGAGAATGGTGTGATTGACAGATTTCAATTCTAGTTCCAAATCCAATTTTATTATCTTCTATGGATACATTCTTTTCTTCCATAAAAAAAAACTCGTCATATTCTGCATGGCCAGTTATCATATTAGTTTTTATTTTATGTTCGCCTTTTTTACAGCCTGTACCATGCTTTATTTTTAGTGATAGTGATGTGACTCAACAGGTAAATCTGGATATCGATAGTCGGTACCGGACTGCCGGGCGTTCGAAATTGGTTGTTCCGTTTGGAAACGAGTCGTCCTGTCGCGCCGGTATATACCGGTATCAGTACCGGTCGGCTTGTCGGCTTGTCTCCAAGTTCATGGCTTCCGGAGCTGGCTTTCGTTCAGGCACGCCTTGGTTATCTATAAGTGAATATTGCATTTAATGTAGGTTAATGAGTATCATACATGGCAAATAAAATTTGATTGTGCAGCGTACATTAATGAACATTCAATAATGGGAGTCGAGAATGGCAGTTGATGACTGATAGTGAAAGCATGGGAAACTAATAAAAAGGTAGTTAATTAATATTTTACAGTCAATTATATCCTATGTCTATGCAGCTAGAAAAAGTATTTTTTTTTTTTGGTTAATAATATTATTTAATTACTTCTATTGATTATTATTGTTCTGTAGAAACTAAACAAGGCCCGAACAAACAGCAAAGCTTGTTCATGTCGTAAATCGTTGAAGTTGCCTATAAGGTTCCTATCAATTTTCTATTATACGAGAAAGTAAAGGAACTTTCTTGTTTACTTATTCGTTTGTTTGCCGACTATTGTAATTCATGTGAAACCCGTTAAAATCTAGCGTTACTACTTCAACCTAACCGTTAATTTTGCACATCACTTTTATGGGTGACTGATGCTATTTTTAAAAGATGAAAGCAACCGATATCACTTAAAGTTTATTTTAAATTAATTGTGGGTAAAATAAAATGTGAACGAGGCACATTAATGCTCTGTAGATAATCAGTAATGTGTGTGTTAGCGGTTATTCTCACGCCTCGCTGTTGAGGGGCCATTACCATTACGTGCATTCGGCCAATGTGTTCCCCAAAACGCTAATGTTTCAGTTCATTAATGCCCCACATTACGCGTGAAGTGCGTTAGTTTTATTATTTTATTGCGGTTTATGTGGCAGCCTTGGATCTTTGTAAGTGACAGGAACGCGCTGGAATGTTCTAGCAACAGTTCTTTTTTTTAAATTCGCTGAGATTGCTCTTTTCTTTTGACAGACTTCTCGATTTGGTAAGGTTAGCAACAAAAGTTAATATTTAAAAATGAGAAGCAAAACTAGAAATGCATGCTTTTGTCTGAATGCATTTGTCAGCTCAACAAGCACTTAAAGGAAAACAAATCTAAAGAATAACTGGGTGGGTTTTTAACATGTCGTAGGCAGCAACACACGCCCACATGCCGCACGGTTGGGCTGTCAAACTGTCTACGGACAATTATCTGGTTGCGTCAGAAAAATATCGACGCAGCGTGCACCTTTGACCTCGTGTCGCTTAGTGACGTAGCTTTGCGCTAGTGACTTTTGTCAGACGCCATTTTTCTTCGAGTCATTGTACAGGTGGCTGGAAAAATAAGAGAACACGTTGTTTTTGTTGATTTTTCAATGAAAATGCAAAACCTTGATGATTTTTAAGGAAGCTCCATGGAATGACATTAAAATTTTCTCCCTCTGATTTAAAAAAAACCTCCATTTTGGCAAAACTTAGCTCTAATTCGAATCTTGTCTTAAAGACGATAGTCTTTATGGCGAAAAGAGCTTCAAAACACGAATCAAATCATAATAATGTCGTCACCACACTTGTCAATAGTATCTGCCTAATTAATAAGGTATGACATGAAATGATTTATTTCGTGGAGTTGATGTCATCAAACCGATTATGTAGGTGTCAACTGAAGATATCACCAACAAATCGTTTCGCTAGACTGCTTGATTAACAACTTAGATTACCTACTTACTTAATCATTAGAAAAACCTCGGGTTTCCCTTTATTGATGGCTTGTGCTACCGCGGAGACTCGGTGATTGGCTTTTGAACTGAGAGTTGCAAGTTCGATTTCCATTAGAAACAAAACTGTGTAGCGACTGCTTGTATGTGCTTGCCTGTATCGATTACCCATAATTGTGCCAGCACCCTAATTGCGAAACACACTATCAATCACAGTCTGAATGATTTTGAAGCATAATGCTAATCCACTGCTTCATATGTTCGAAAAATTTGTCTGCTCAGCAACGTAAATAACGCAATGAATGTTGTTGAACTGTCAAAACGAAACCGATTCCTACTGTAAGTGTGTTACGCAATGGGAGATATCATTTTTGTGCTCACCAGTTGGCGCCACTGGCGAGAAAGGTCCTGTCAGTATTTTTATTTTATGTTTTTGATGTTTAAGTAGGTACCCATTACTTCATACAATGTTTATTTTATTACATTTTAAAACTTCAAATGAATATTTACATTATAATGTCCCTAAAATGGGCAAGCATGAAGCAGGACAAATATTATTCTTCCTCCAAGTGTTACCAAATTAGATCCTATGTTGTTACTTAAAATCTTAAGCCATAATTAATCAGGAATGACATCATCTTTACAAAAATTATGAATACCTAATTAGTAAAAATTCGCGATGGAAAATCCCACAAACTGAACGTTCAGTGACATTTGACACTTCGGAGACCTCACACTACACTAGCGCCTCTAGCGGCGAATTCATACGCGATAGGGCCTCATTGTCCCGCAGATCAGCCGATCTGTTCTGTAAAAATCTCACCGTGTAAACTTGGATGAAGTGAGCTGTCATTCCACTTGGTACTAGGGATTGACACTATTGACAGCTCACTTCACTTAAGTGTTCACGGCGAGATTTTTTACAGAATAGACCGGCTGGATATTTGGTGAATCGTTATCTGCAAACACATTCACGAATGGCTAATATTTAGCTAAACTCTTAGCTATTTTCTTAAAGAGTACACATGAAAACTAACTTCAACATCAACATATCGTTAAATCATTCATAAACCGATGATTGATGGCCCATTAACTGGCGATGGTACCGGTATGTTAATCAGGCACAAGTGGCCACTTCCTTGCCTCGGGCACTACAGGGGAAGAGAAAACTATTTCCATGATAAACTCTATGGTTTCCGGGTCAATAAGTAGTTGGTATGTCAAAAATAAATATACAAACAACGCGTGTCTATGTATGGATGGATAGATTTAAGAGAAATGGTAAATTGATATGTATGGAACTTAAAATTGAAGTGTTTCGATGTTTTCCACCCATAAAGGTTCTTTCTTATATTCTGGTATGAAAATTACCGCAGAAAAAATAGATAATTTTTTCTTCACTGTTTATTGAAGATTTGGAGTCTTGTAAGTCATAAAGCTTTATAAAGCCAAACTACTACTACTTTGTCACAATAAAAGGGACTTCAATCAAAATTGAATTTATCATTTTATAAGCTCTCAAAAACAAGACTTTCAGAAATAAACTTAAACTCTAAAACCCTGCTAACCTGCTAATGAATCTTAAAGGAAAGTATTAAAATAAAATGTTTTATTAATGCGGTACAGCATCTAAAACGAGTGACAGCATAATAACTCAAGAGCAGGCTGTTATCTATTCAATTACATTTATTGCTAATTATTACACATAGCCATTTACATGGACGATTTATGAAAACCGATCGGCAAAGTTACGAGGGCGACCTGAACCGGTCGGTGGAAGTGTCATTTTGTGAAAAGGGTTCCGTGTAATCGTGATGAGTTTTTAAGAGAAATTGATTGATAGTTTTCAAGAAGATGCCTGTTTATTACGTTTAAATCGTTTATGAGGCTATATATATTAGATTAAGCGACATCATTAGTTAATTTTAGACAATTATAAAATGTATGTTAAGTATAAAATGTAATTTTGTTCATAATATACTAATAGACATTACGTCAGTAAGTAGTATTTTCCCGAGTTCATTATAATTATTGTACCATACTCCCGAATGGATAAGGTAGCATGTTTTTATCAATACACAAACTTAATGTTGACAGTCCAGCCATTATCAGGCGTAGACACTTGTCTCTAGACACTTTCCCTCTTATTCATAAAAATTGATTACAGTTTAGTAATAATTAACATCTAGTTAACCATACATTTTTTGGCGTTTAAACGTCTCTTTAACTTTAAACACCGTTTATGAATAAGGGCGTTTATGCTGATGACTAGTAAAAACATAAACGAATACAAATAAAAAAACATCAATCTAAACCGACGTTCGTACGGACGTAAAATTATCGCGGCGATTTATTTTCGCACACTGTATTTTCAACTCTCTGCTCAGTGCCAGAGTTGAAAATCGAACAGTGTGATTTTCTCAGCGCTGGGATGCACTCTGTTGAATTCTCAATTTTCGACTCAACACCGAGAGTTGAAAATCCAGTACAAAAAATCGTTTTTATGTCCGCGCGAACGTCTGCTAACAGTGAAAACTTTCACCTATCAAATACGGCACTGGCATCAGTTTAAAATATCAATAATCATAAATATTTTATACAAGCAATAATTACCATCATAGTAATATTTTACAAACTTGTAGAAGTTGTAGGTAGATAAACGATGAAAAGCTTCCTCCGTGTAACTCATATATTTATTTGTTCCGTTATCAATAAAGTAGGATTATGTTAATATATTATGTGTATCGTAAAAACTCTGTATTTCTTACCGGTTGTTTTCCTTTCTATAAATATTTTGGAATGTCGTCAAAGAGGCTACTACTTCATAAAGTGTATTTTTGGAAGCTATTGGCGAATTAAGTGTTATTTATCGTCAATACCAATTTATAATAAAAAAAAACAGTTACATTTGAAAACTGGAAAAAAGAACTTCCTATTTTGAACATAAGGCTCATAAACGCCCATATAAGTTCAGAGAAACACAGAAAAATGCTCCTGCCATTTCATCTTTCAAGAATAATTAGATCAATACAGTATGCGAATGTTTTATTTTCTTCCCCATTTCTTGTCCCAAAAACGTTGCCTGTTGGCTCCCGTATCCATATAAATCGTAAAGGAACTCCAACCCGACTCGTTTCGCGTCCGGGAGGGAAACGAACTCGTTTAACCTGTCGCGTCGCGTCAACCCACTGAGTAATAACCCGCGGACGCCACCTGACAATATCATTTGTACCTTAGTTACAATATAAGTATAGGTACACATAACAATAATTCTGGCCTGTAATAGGGGATGATGCCTGGGTACAAAAAGAGAAATTCTATTTAGTCCGTCAGTCAGTTATTTAAAAAATATTAGACACGTATTTTTTTCTTTATCATATAAATAAAAAATTACTTAGATAAAACCCATTAAAGTTGGGGAGTGGGGGCTCACTACGTCACAACTAACCATAAAATCTAGCAAGGCGTGACGTCATGCCACATTTTAGCTCAATGTATCGCCGTAATGTCTTGATTACGTAAAAAAGAAAAAATACGTGTCCAATATATTTTAATAATCTACCTGACGGATAAAAAAATGTTTTTAGTCACCATCCCTATTGCCGCACTGGGGTGCATTAAATAACCTCCACGAGTGGCGATTCTTTTAAATGTACGGTATACCGCATATCAGTTGTAACAAAACCAGTACAAGCTGGCCTCCCTATTGAAATTCCGTACTACGCCAGGCTAGCTCAAGGCCAAAGAGTTACCCCTGACGTGCGGCCCAATGTACGTGCGGCCCAATGTACGTCCGGCAAACCCTGGACAGCAAGCTTTGCTCTTTATCACCTTGCTGACTAGACAATAAGATATTCTATCTACCTTCTAGCACTTCCCCCGCGACTTCGTCCGCATGGATTTCATACTTTTGGGGTAGAGATTGATGGAGATGGAGTAGAGATTTTCAAAAAACCCTGATACACGTCACTCTTTATTTTCGGTCTTTAGTATAAATACTGAGTTTCGAGTTAATCAGACCGCGCGTTAAAATTCTTCCATACAAACTTTGACACCCCCTTTAGGGAGTTTAGAAAAACAAAAAATGACAAACTTCATAATTTACCTAGATAAATATTCGTGCCAAGTTTCAAGTTAACTCAACAAATATGATTAAATAAAAGGGGGGATTTTGTTTGTATGAAATGAAACATAAAAGGCATCAACTGCCAAAATTTCATGTTTGTAGCCCCAGCGGCTTAGGCTCTGCTTTGATGAATCAGTCAGTCAGGACACGTAATATATGCCTAACAGCCAAAAAGGGATGAGCAACATTTTTTGCGAAATCGACTAATATTATGGTTAGAATCGGCTTTTTGGCTGAAAGGCATCGATATGCTTAGAAGATACAGGGTGGATTTTCGAGTCAAAATTTGTAAATGCAGTTTGTCAATTACTCGACAACATTCCTAACAACGTTTTTCTGTAGCTACAACGGTTAAGGCTCTTAGTGCCCCGTCTCAAAAATCCACCATGTATACCTAGTTCGTGCCAATAAGGGGTAAGAAGATTGTCCAACTAAAAGGAAAAGGTTTCTTCTCGCCACTGAGACGGTACGAGCATTAATCATCACGACTGCTCATTGCTGGTTTTCCTCCAAAGACAGTGATGTCCAAGACTTTGAAAGTGCACCTGATTTGAAAACGACGCATATCAATACGGCCGGGTCCGAGGCTAATCATGAGCTGTCATCAGTGACATCACATAATTTGTATGTTTCGCTAGGTTTTCCACGGTTTTCGCTCAGTAACTGTAACCGGAGCGCATAACAGAGTAATGTTTGCATATTATTGTCGACTTGCCTAAGCGCAATCACACTGATTACACTAACGGCCGAACCCAATAACCTATCTATCACCAGTTTTGGCATACTGGACTATCTTCAGTATGCTAATACCTATCTATCTATAGTTTTAACGTCCCAATAATCTATAAGAGTAAGAGATTATGGAATCTTACCGGCCTGACATAAGGACAGATAGAATTATACTATATACCATCAATAGCGATCGGTCTTTTACTGAAAACGGTGTTATCTATCATAATTTATTTATTTATTTATTATGTCCATCTTGACCTATACCTACTTGCTGCGCTGGCGCTCATTTATGTGTAGGTACCTAGTCAGAGTCACAGATAAAGTTGAATCGGAAGTTGGTGACTAATTTCTTTGTCTAAGTTGGTAGTTTAGATAGTTTTAGCCTATTTCCTATTTTCATTAGGTACTTTCTAGTAATCTTAATCAAACCACCTGGCACGTAATTAACATTAAAACCAAGAATTTTTCATTAACATATTAGTCAAACATTTCCGAGCGTATTTAACTGACCATGAACCGTTCGTCTGCCGTCTCCTTGCCATGTAAAAAAATAATTATTCCTCATGAAGGTAAATTTTAATAAAACGACGCCACGTTCCGCAAATTGCTTGTAATTAAAACGTTCACGTGTTGACGAAGTTGACTGCAGTCCTTGATCTTGAATTCATGATAAAGTGAATAATTTATCTGTCCGAAATTCGCTCGTTCGTAGTACCGGCCCATGTGCTAGTGAGTCATGCCCTCGCACATCGTCGCTCATGTATTTTCGCAAAACCGGTCGCCTACAGCGGAGCAACGAAAAACGAACACACCCGATGCGGCAATCGGGCAATTAATTCTTTTTTTAAATTCATTTGATGTAATGACGCAAAAAACACCGATCTTGTTAAGTGCCTTGTTTGATTTTACTTTTTATTTGTTCCAAAGTTAATGTTGTAACAAATTAAATAGTTATTTCGAGCTGTCGATAACACCTCCATTATTGGCTGTCAAATGAGTATTGGCAGTGATCGTAATTTCCTAAGTGACGTTCATTAAAATGTAAGTAGGCGACAGAGCCAGTTTGTCAAGCAAGATGAGCCGAGAATTCATTAAGTTAATAATACACTTGATTAACTTTTCTTGCTTCTTTATATATATAAAAAAGGTGCAACCGCTTATGAAACATCGATATTTCAACAACTTATTAATAATTAGATTTTTTTTAAGTTATTTATTGGCTTGATGTATTCGGGTATACGTACCTATAATAAATCATTGCGATTTAATTCTGACTGACGACCTATTATGTGGACAATGTCTCACCCTGTGGGTGTACCAGTTTGTAACATTGTATCTTCGTTGAATGGTTTAATACGAAAGGAGTTTTCAAATATTTGTGCGTTTCTTTAAGATTAGCTCGTTTGTTTTGGCAAAAGCAAAATATATAAAATACTAAGTAAGTACCTATTATTTTTACGTTGTTAAAAAAAGCGTTTTTTTTATGTAGAGCCATCGATAATTTACGATCAAAATAAGAATTAATTTGACTTACATACTAAAACACCGCAAAACCACTATTAATTCCCAAAAATCGATAAAATTAATCGACTGACAACATTAAAACATTCTTGCCACTTAAATCACAAGTTCACAACAAAGTCAAATATCGAATGGATCCAATAAATCTATTCGGATTCATTATGTCATCGGCATAGTGTGGCGGCCGTTGGCACTCGTACTCTATGAATATTCAAACCAGTTTCATACAACCTGTGGAACTTGTCCTGCCGCCTGCGCGCGCGCCGGACGGAGGGGTTCCGTGGATGCGACGCGAGAAAACAGATGCGATTTGTTGGGACAAGGTTCCTAAATATTTACTGTTTTTGTGAATTAGTAGGTAAACAACTTTTAGGGATAGTTTGAAAACAGAACTTTTTGACGACGATTTAAGGCCTAGAGAACGCATAGTTATATTTAAATCAACTTAGGGTGTGGCGGTGGCAAAGTTTAAATTTTGGGTGCTCTTTCAAATACATCGGGTCCATCAAGTCTCCGAACACTAAATATGCTACCAAATATCATGTAAGATAATTATGTAAGATCATTTATTTGTCTAAAACATAAGTATACTATAAGCTGTCGTGATTGGTTAATCAAACAGAATAACAACATTATTAACCAACGACAAATGAGGTTTGACAACAGATCTAGCTTCCAGAAACCGGCTTTGCTGTGTGCTACTGGGCTGAATTCAGATATTTTAATTTATATAACGGCGCAAGATAGGCTTTACCAGAAGTGGTCATCGTATTAGTGGTTCAGCAGCTTCAATATCATCAGGATTGTGTCGGAATATAGCAGTTCGTCATCTTTGTCGTCAGAAGATAGCCGCCACGCAACCATCGATGCGACGGCTAGAGTGACTGTCACCAGCCAGTGTCACTCTTATCCGACCTTTTCGGTGATTTCAGGAACTTCGTAACAAAACTAGACGGTCCTAGCTACTTGCTGCACCGTCATAGGTATACATATTTTATTTCATCATGTACATCCTTTTACAATCTAAGTTAAAGTAAACATAACATAAACAAAAGACTTTAACCATACACATTAGTGTTAACAGCAAAGTAATTTATTAGAATATCGATCGGTAAGACTTCAGAACTTTTATTAGTGTCGTATATCTAAAGGCCCCCATAAACGAAACGATTTATCATTTACTAAACTTAACTATAGCGAATGATTATTTAAAACGATAATGCATTTTGTATATACTAATTTGAGTTTTATCTTTTAACGATAATGTGAGAAAGCTCCCTTTTACAATAAAATTGGACAGTTATATCTTGATAATCAGTCAAGATCAACGTCTTGATTACAATTATTTATTTGGATAACTTCAGTAAGCCGATGCATCATTTGCAAACCACGTCATAAGTTGAAGTTACCTATTGCTTAAATGAAAACAAATGCATTATGTACGTGCCTAGTACAAAATAGAACATTGTTCTGTTTTTAAATAGTTTTGTTTGTTTCATTTGTTTCTTGGCAGAAAAAAAAAACAAACCACAGCAGTAGCAGTGTTTAACCTTACTGCTTCAAATTATGATTATTGCAAGTTGAAAGGTTTCCCAAAGACAGTAGAGGCAAAATGCAAATATTATGTACTAAGCTAATGCCGCTAAACAACCTTTTCAGCCAGTAGAGTCGTTTCAAAACCATTACTACGTTGATATTCACATTCGCTTTACCGAAATGTTGAATTTAGTTCAATATTCGTAATAGCACGGAATATTGTCGATGGCGAGGCGACTCCCACGGCATAGACATGGAATTGCTGCGGAGTCACGAACGCGTCTAATAGACCTTAAGGCTTATTTTATCTTTGGTTTCATTAGGGATGGGATTCACTATGGTGATGCGCTAAGAGCAAATTAATTTCAGCTTACAACACAATTTTTAGCGTACATCATTTGAGGTTTTCCTATCCATTTCGTTCTTGGCCTTTTTGACTCACGAACCTGAAAAGAAATAGACATTGCTTTTGTTTTGTATGCTCACAGTTTGTGATTATTTCAATAAGCTAAGATTGGTTGCATCCAATTCCCAATGCGACTGGCATCTAAGAAACTATGATAAACATTGTAATTTTACGTGATTACAAAACTGTGTCATCAATACCCCTGTTTAACATAATTCTCCTAGCCCTAATTCCGTCAGTGTAACTGATCCTAACCACACACGGCCATGAAGCCATGTGTTAAGAAAGCTCACTCCGTAACCACGCCATGTACGGCAAATTGAATACATTATAATCTCCTTAATGCCTCTAGTCTCCTAGTACAAAGTTGTTTTACTTATACTACTGAAAATTCCTTTTAACTAACTTTACACGATTTTGTAATACATTTAAGTGTATGTTTCGTTAGGCAAAGTAAGGATTTGCTTTTTGTTTTCAAATACTCTCTTGCTGTCTCTTTGGCAAAGGATGAGTTCTTATCATGATGATGGATTCTATTCTAGGCTTCTTTTAATGGACTGTTGATTCAATAACACTCAATCATAACACGAAGCAGAAAACCGATTTAATGAAAAGCTTCGATTAATTTCAACTCGATAGTTTATGACTCGCCTGCTTTAATTAAAGCTGTCTTATTTCTGCTCCAAATGATTTATAGGAGCCTGGTATTTTCAACGTGTGGTTACTCTTAATGCAATGAGAAATTGTTTTTTTTAATGTATGTATGTTGAAGGACTTTAAAGTTGTGTAAAGTTTTTAACCATTTCAATTCTCTCGTAGATAGCTAGATTCTAAACTTTCTCCGTCTCCAATGTAAATAAATGGATGCTCCAAGTAATATTTTTCAATCAATGCTCATAACTATTAGCCGCGGGACATGTACTAACATAAAGCTGAATTATGAATGACCAACTCCTTAGTTCCTGGTGTTTAACGATTTGCTCCTGGGCGCTCTGTAGCTCTAGTATCCCCCTTAAGGGCAGAGCACCGACTGTTGGTCTCATTAGCGTTTAACGATGATTTGTGTAGTTCATAATTTATACTTCTACTGTAGTTTATGTTAAAGTTTGATTTTCTAGATGGTTTGTTTTGTAATGAAATGTAAATATTATTGGTTATTAGGAAAAGGAGGCACCGGAAATAATTTCCTGTCCATTATTTTAATACGTTTTTTAATTCTTGAAATGTGGGTTATATTTATATTCCTTGTCGAAAGTAGGCAATCGAAAACAAAAAATTGGAATCTGTTCCTTAAAAAGTCAATAATCCAGCCACAACAGTTCCTCCATTTTTTGTCACAATCGGTTACGCGGGTGCAGCGTAGGCCGGTAGCTGAACGCCCGCGGGGTCCGCTCGAATTAATTAGTTCCAACGGCACACGGTAGCGTTTGGGACGCCCGCCCGTCGCCCACCCATCCTGCCGCGCCCTCTGTCGGGAAGACGCCAACCCACGGCCTGTGGGAATATTTTGGTTATCGGGATACAATATAGCATTGGATATAGCATTAATACCTACAAGTTTACACTGAAGGTAATTTTAGGTATTAATGGTATCTCCTAGTAGTACATAGAAATGTTCTCTTAAAAGTTCTCAAAATATGTAACTATGGTTTGTCGCAAAATATAACTTGTGTCTTGCTTGCACTGAGCAACTGACGTAAGCAGGCAAAATGTTTTGAGAACAACACGAAATTAACGAAGCAACGGTATCAAAGAACGCATCATCGAGGACAGGACGAAACTGCATAATTGTGGAAGAAACTGTATTCAAACGAGAGGTCACGAACAAGAGGAAATAAACAAAAGACAAAGGAGGAAAGAGGAACGGTGATTATTCCTAATTGGTTTTTGGTATGAGATAATAATCTTAAGTATTTTTGGAGATTTGGCGATGAGAGAGTATAATCCTCACAAAAGATTATGTTGTTTAAAAATACATACATGTAATAACATAACACATAACATCACGCCTTGTTTCCCCGAAGGGTTAGGCAGAGGTGTACCTATAGTACACCCACATTTCGCCAGCCATACATCTAGGTAATAATGTTTTAGATATTAGTTTATTGATGACATCCGATGATAAAAACTAAATGCATAAGATATCTCACAGTCAAGATTCTCTCTGATCCCGGAGATGGGCACATCCTAACGGTTTGCAAAACTTTACCGTTTCACAATAATTTACATGTAGATTTGTATTATGAATTTCATCATACCTATTTCATAGATGTCTAATTCGAAACGCACCTAACTGCTACGATAAGACCGAGTGTATATACAAGTAACAGAAATGATGAAAGGCTAACTTGACATTACGCACCAAGCTGCTGAAGGTGGTACTCTCCTTTAAACATGCCGTTTAAAGGAGATAATATGATTCTATGAGATTAGAAAAATATTGCATGGTAGAAACGGGGCATAATATAGTCCTTAGAATAAAAAGCAGTGATTTCAGGTGAAAGACCAAAAACAAAAACACTGGTACTGCTGCTTAAAGCGCAGGCCACACTGGGAATGAAGCTAAGTGCGTTTAGCTTTGCTCATGTAGCTACCGCATCTTTTCATTCTTCGGTTCGTAGTTCGCGGTGTGATCCGAAGTATGCAAACACGCGGTAGCAGGGGCGTAGCCTTCATACAACCCGATTCCTATCGGCTTCCCTTCGGAACAACCGCTCTTCTTAATGTTTACTATTCCCAAATAACATGGTACACCTGTGTTTAACTGTGTATCACATCACATGACATATTTATGTTTAACACCAGTTTAATACCTACAGTTTTTTGGTCTGCGTTTATGAGAACTGAACAATTTTTTCTTCGGCTTCCCTCTAATGATAATTGCAGCTGCGCCACTGCGCAGTAGCTACATGAACCTAAACAAAAAACGAACTTAGCTTCTTTACCAGTGTGGCCTGCGCTTAAATCAGGCCCCTCCCAAAGAGATCAAATGAGAGTAATTTGCGTAAATTTCGTTTTCTTTTTTGTTTTCTTCAGATTTTGCTAGGTGAGTGCATTTTGAGGCATTTATTTACCTTAGACCTTCTGCATATATTTATGACATGCCGTATGCATGCGTGCGAGGCTCCCTCCCGCAGCGCGTGCGCACAATTTCACCTCAAGTTTATTACCAAACACTGCGAATAATTTAACAGACATATCAGGAAACGGGGTGGTTTACAATGCGAATATTTTAGCGTCGTGACAACCGCTGTCGCGAGCGGTTAAATCCGTAATGAGATAAATCTATTGTTGGGTTACATTTGCCGGTATTAGGAGACACCATGCAATTTATGTTGTTGTTGTTGATGATTGTCGTGCTTGTGTGTGCATCTACATATTTAGATAGGTTGTTGAAATTACTGCTGAGTTGAAGATTTATGGCACTTGATTTATGGTCATGAATTTCAGTATCTCCTTCTTCAATGAATGAACTCCGTTTATTGCAGTCGAATATTGTACCAAACAAGTTACGGTAAAATACGATAAGATTTTTATTTGCTTAAGCATGTGTGTGTATATACATGGAAAGTGCATACAAGATGGTAAAGTAAATTAAGTCCAACATGTTTGCCACTACGTGACGTGCAAAGTAGTGGATTTATACAATTTAAAAATAAAGAGAAAATAAAAATTTGTAATATTAAAAGTTGTCATACTTAATTATTAAAAAGAGAGATATTAAAAAAAGTGAGATTAAGAGTAAATCAACGTTATTATTAAAGTAGCTCCAAATGAATGTCAAGACAAATTCCTTTTCATTAAGGAACTCAGTAACGCTATAATATGCTCTAGCGGTAAAAAAAGTACGAAGTTTATTTTGAAACATAGATTGAGGTAGTTCTCTCCAACTTTTAGGTATTTTGTTATAAATGACTGGAGCCATACAGTATACACTTTTGCGCATTAGGGACGTCTTAGCGGATTGGAGACAAAGCTGACCATTGTCACGTCTATTGCGTGGGAATATGTCGGCTGGACGCTTATAGTAATGTGGACGAATTTCTGATAGCTGTGTATCCTCTGCACTGAGGTAATTATATAAATTCTTGATAACCTAATTAAGCTATTTGATGCTTTAGTTCTATCAAAAGTTAGAGATCTCAAAAAGTTGTGACGTAATTTTTAACGTCAGTATTTTGAATGATTCACGCAATGAATGATAGATAAATAAGCCGCCTTATCTGACACACCGAGATTTATCGCCGTCCTCTTAACGATAAGATAAAACGTTTATTTATTGCCATAGATCTATTTATAACGATCGGAGACAACCCGCTACGGACAATGCAAATTCGCACTTAGTTATTGCTATTCAATTCACTGCCAATTTTCTTTTCCCAGCGCTTGTTAGTCGCGCAAGAATTTTGCATCTCGCTTGAGTCGTTTGCGTTCGCATTTCGTGTTACTCTCGGTTGTACTGTAACGCAAACGTGTTGGTATGTGTTAGGGACTCGGGGTTGCGGTTCGTGAGTCTATCCTCGTAAGCAGAGCATTAAATCTCAGCATGACTGTTACTCGCACAGTATATCGAGTGTATTCTGTGGAGAGAGGAGCTAATCCGCTGGGAAATGCAACCACGATTCCCATGGAATCGATTTAAATTGCTTTAATCGATATCGTTTGTTTTAATTGGAGATATATATAATTGTTGATGATCGATTTGAGCTTAGAATAAATTAATGATGGTTAAAGCTTATTAGTTTTGTAAAAGGAAATACTTGATCACACTAGGAGGCGAGCTTTGCTAATATCATACGATAATCAACTTACTAAGGCATGTTTGCTTAGAGGTTATCGAGGATTCCTCTATAAAATCAACATATGTCGTTAAGCGAGCCATCTTTAGTAATTGGTAATTTAATCTAATCGTAGGCTTATTCTAGACTGGATTAAAATTGTGTTTAGCGCTTCCCATATTTGTTTAATAAACTCTGCTTCGTGTTCCACCGCCATTTCTTAACTTAGTTTCTTACATTAATTTGTGTCTGGAGGCTCGCGCGAGGAACATGGTTTATTTGCATTTCTTCGTTAGATAGATCTCGCCCGATGTTGTCAGCGGAAATAGAAGCGTATTATTAAATAAATATAGTGAGGAGAGAAGCCCAATTATAGGCCACAGAGATGCATCGTCAGATACCCGGCAGTGCTTGCACTGATTTATTTAATTCCGAACAGATTTTATTGATAAGTTACCGGAGCAAAGTGTGCTGACGTGGCCAATATTCAGTACCTAGTCAAATAAAATACAGACAAGGTAACATTATGAGGTGCATTGCATTGTTGTTATCTTTCCATTAATTAATCCAATAACTCACAGCAACAGATTTGAAACTAAAGATTTGATTGTTCAACACCGATAAGGACAGTGGATTTCATTTTGATAACTTGAAATCTATAAATTCTATTTCTTGTTTACTATAAGTATTAAGTCTATTGACATTCTTACGTCTATCAGTATTACCGCTCCCATTAATTTAGCTGAAGCATTTATGAAGTACTTACCTACAATTTTATTATTAACTTAGTAAATTGTAACTTAGAATTAACTAATAAGATCGAACGCGTCATTAAAGTTAATATCAGCTAATCAATATCAGAATTTGTGCCCACAAGTAGGAACCAAGCACATAAATCTGTATGAGTAATAGTCATCCCAGTCTCAGATCTTGATTCAATTTAGATCCAACATGAGTCACTAGATATAAAACTTTCTGTTCGCGTGTCGGTATTTTAAGTATCGACGATTTCATCTATCGTCTTTTGCATCGATTTTCTAAGAAAACACCTGGCGACATTTTTATGTTCGTTCATCTAATGTATATCGGTTTTATGTAGTATTAAACGATTTTGTCCGGCTCTTAAGCTGTACGCGATTTATAACTTGTGTTATTCAAAAGAATTGCTTTCCATTACAAATCTCATAAAAGTTATAAAGAGCACCAATAAAAATTATTACATTCTGAAGGATCTTTCTTTACTGACTCCTTTCATAGTTCACTTATACTTAATCATCGTTTTCTAGATCTGTTTCTTCTCATACTAAATAATATATGTATAATTGTGAGATGGATTAAGTACTTTTACTTAATCCATATCACAGTTTTATAATATTTACCTACTGTTAATAAGACAAAAGGACAG
Organism: Fissipunctia ypsillon; assembly: GCA_947568875.1. Classification (NCBI taxonomy): domain Eukaryota; kingdom Metazoa; phylum Arthropoda; class Insecta; order Lepidoptera; family Noctuidae; genus Fissipunctia; species Fissipunctia ypsillon. The sequence goes on from OX387648.1 coordinate 20,937,257, forward strand.
GGTCTTTAAATGAAAGCAAAGATTTCCATAACTTTTTTGCATGATAAAAACCCGTCCAAACCTAATCAAAAGTAAATATAACATAGCACTAGGTACTATGTCTAATTGATGAATCCATCATTCACTTCCTTCTAATTGCTATACTGAATCACACAGGTAAAACAGATGTGTACTATGCTTACTGTATGTAACCTGCAGCGACACTTGTACCATTCATTAATTTTAATTGCAACCTGCGCGCGCGCCGGATAAACATCTCTTAGGGCTTGTACACGTAGGAAGGACGCAGTACAACTTAGTAATGTGCTTTTACTGTAATGGGATGTACTTGTATGTTATGCAAATATGGATGACTTGATCTGATAACTTCATTTAGGTAAGATTTGGATGCGTCTGAGCGAAACGTAGACTGAAAATGTCAAGATTTTTTGTAGAACAGACTGTTGTTTGTTTGTGCTCCTGAATGCCATATTTTGTTTTGGCTATAGATCTTTTTGCAATAATAATTAGTCTATTCATCATCGTCTATCTGCCCAATTCATTTAAGATAGCCAGTGTCGCGTTTTTTTCTATACATGTGTCATCTCTATCAGCCGCCTCGACAATTTTCCATCATTCCAACATTTATTTCCTTTTTTGTCATTTCATCTTCTATAAAGCCTTTAAATTTCTTGTATGTCTGTATGAGTCCTAAACACAACCGCAAGCGCACGCTACCGCGCACAATGCACTTGGCGATCGTAAATAAAACTGTCCATAACTACCAACTAGTAGCCATCTCTGATTGTTTCAGTATCATGGTACTGGTTTTCACAGCTTCCAGCTTATTTTACTGTGATGGTTTTAGGCTCAAGAATAAGTCTATGATGCCAGACAAAATGAAACGGTTTGAATACAAATATGATTGAGCAGCTAAGACATTTAAATCACCTGGGCAGGTGATTAGGTTAATTTATCCTTCTGTGTATGCAATTCTTTTAGGTGTTCAATATAGGATCTAAAGAGTATTTGCTGACATATCGCAGCATCAGTCATGTAAATTGAATGCCATATTGGGACCAGACAAAACACTGAGTTGATGATTTGCGGTTTTTTATACAGATATGTGATCTCCAGTACAAGATTGTTAAGAATAAAACCAACACTGATAATATTACTAACAGTCCTAATATGTTATATTGAATTAGATTATAAAACTGAACACACTTTTTATTTGCACACGTCTGAATTGAAAGGTGGATATCAAAACAAATGAAGAAGCTTTCGAGATTAATAATGAGATATAAACTAAGAGGTTTTTTGAGGATGTTTTGATTTAAGATTATGAGTTATTAAGTTTACTATCTTAATCTGTGAACCCGTTTTATGTGTATGGTAAAATATTAATAATTTTAAGTGTATGAAACATAGTTTATGATCAAACGTAATACTAATTTTATGATTTCATTCTCAATAAATGGGCATGTAATAATAGCTCTTCGAAGAAGAAAGAAACAGAAAATCAAGAAGAATCGAAGAAAGAAGACAAAAGAAGAGAAGAGAAGAACTCGCACCATGCACAGGCAATGGCACTGGAAGAATTCACGGGTTACATTGTAATAGTCCCGTGGTCTCTTAGTGGCATCACTGGTGCTGGGCGATACTACTGTATCTATATATACCCATAATATGAAGAAAGAAGATAGAAGGTTGGGAAAAGATGCTCGATGGTTTTAGAAGATTTTGTACTGTTTTCACAATTTCACTTGGGATCAATATGGATCTTATCATTTCTGCGATTACGTTATGATCAATAATCGTGTCTGCCTAACCCTTCGGGGAATACAGGCGTGATGTTATGTGTTGTGTGACCCAAAGAACTGAAATTTCGTACAGTTATTTTTGAACTAACATGGTAACTTGATAAATATCCTATATCCGAAGTACCTGGTTAATGTTGTTCTATAGCATTGGTCTGGTCTCTGGTCTTTAGCAAGGCGATTTATTGTTAGCCGTGACTTAATTATATTGTATCTTCTTTAGTAACGTGCTCTTTTTCACCTAATATTGTGCTCATATTTTGTTTATGTTCAATACTGATATCTTTTGTAAAATTCTTAGCGGTTTTGAAATCAATATTTACATTGTATGTTTTGTCAAGAATTACAGAGTTATAAAAGTATGAACACACTTTACACACTTCAATCAACTCAGCCCATCGCAGTCCACTGCTGAACATAGGTAGGCCTCTCCCAGGCTGCGCCACAACACCTGTCCTCCGCCTTCCGCATCCAGTCTGTCCCAGCCACCTTCTTAAGGTCGTCGGTCTCACACTACGCTGCCCGAAACGTGGTCTCCACTCCAGGACTCGTCTGCTCCACCGGCCATCGGTTCTTCGACAAACATGGCCAGCCCACTGTCACTTAAGTTTGCTTACTCTGCAGGCTATGTCGGTTACTCCGGTTCTTTTCCGGATAACTTCATTCCTGATTTTATTCATCAAAGAAACTCCAAGCATAGCCCGCTCCATAGCGCGCCGAGTGACCTTGAATTTATTGTTTGACAGTTTGATATCCTTCACTCACGAACACCAGCAGCTAGGCAGCACCGTAAGTTTTGTTAAACCTATTAGATATTAATCCGTTTAGTTCTATGTTACTATTGTACTTCTGCTAGTTGATAAATGTTGTACAAACTTGATATTTATTGTTTAATTTTCGGATTAAGTTAGACCTAAATAATTTTGGCTCTATTAAAGCCCCGATAAGTGCATAAAGTGAAACTGTAAATATAGAACTATATTGTCAATGTTTGTTACCTCAGTAGGTAGTCCGTCATTTATAAATCAATTTGGAAAATTCTTTTTTTTTTTTAAAGGTACTTCCAGATTGGTCCCATTTTTAACAAAATCCAGTTCTGATGATATGATCCATGAGGAATTGAGGGAACTCCTCAAATATTATAGGCATACACATAGCGACTTTGATATTTTCATCAAGTTAAGAGCATTTGCATTCAGAAAGTATCATTTGGTGAAGTGGAATTGATGACTAAGACCGCCACCGGAAATACTCAATAATGAATATTTCACGGGTTACGATTCGATTACTTGAATATGGTTGCTAAGCAATTTATGCTCGTCACAATGCATATGGTGAAGCGGAACTGATGATGAAGTACCAGGAGAACTCCTCAACAGTTAACGTCCCTGCATCGGGAAAAGCAATATTTTGTAAAAGGTGATGAGCAGTTGACACTAGGCTATTGTAACTTAGATAAACTACAAACCGACCCACTAAAAAGTGAAAAATAAAAAACTTGTTTTTTTGGAAGTCGGTTGATTTTTTTTTTTTGTAAAAAAAAAGTTTTTTATAAGACATGCTGATCTCTATATCCGCTGGCACCTCCACCTTACACCCAATCATTGCGGTTGTTCAGATTTCTTCAATTTATCTTACCCATAGAGATATAGCTTGGCTCACGCCTGAATGTAGAAAGCGTTATGAAGCCACTTTTTCGCTATACTTAAGTATAGCTATTGTGCCGTTTTTGCTGTAAAACTAGAGCACGTTTTTATACTTTCCAGTTTAGTTGCTAGATTCTTTGTGGTTAAATGATTTGTCGTAAGTTTATTATTATGCTTCGTGGTAAGCTGTAGGAACTTCTTATTTTTATTTACGCTGTTCCGTATCTCAAATTTTCATTAAAATGAAGTTGATTATCTTTATCTCATCTCCTTATTTTATAGTTTTTATCTCCTGTCATTTCTAATCTTCAGTAATACTCATTGCTCACAAGATTTCGGGCCTGGGTTCTCACCGTGGCTGAGATATAATGGACTACGGTGTCACACTGTGAAGGTATTATATATGTTTTTTTTTTAAAGATTAAAGAAAAAAGTGAAAAGCAAGATTTTGAGTCACTCGGTACCGTAACGATTTCACTTTACATTTTTTTTGACATTTACCAAAGCTAAACGACTACGCGACACTCTAAAAAGTCACTCGATTTTTTGGCTGACTCGATTGTTTTTTGTGTGTCAGAGAAATCGATACATAAAAAGATATTTCTTAAGATCAACACGATTCAATGATACTGTTGATTTTTTGTGCGCCGTTACACTTTGCTTTTGTTAACTGCGGTTAACTAGAACATTCTGTTTTTATTTTTCATTATATTGTGTGCACCCGATGTCTTTTGCGTGCAAAAGTTGCTGGTAGTTACAATTTAATACTTCATCAGAGAGTTAATGGATTGGAAGCGTCGTCTGTTTTAGATTACAAGAACCTTTAGGTAAACTTGCACGTTTAGTCGGGTTAAATTAATAAATGTAGAGTTAGTAAACTCGTAGTTAAATAATTAACATTTTAAGGCCCACTTGCATGTTTAGTCGGGTTAAATGAATAAATATAAACTCGGAGTTAATTAATTACATTTTAACTCTTATTACGCTTTGCGCCACTAAAAACTAACACCCGGTTAGATAACCTGACAATAGTGATTTTGAGTTGAGAACATTGCAGTTCAATCGACGAAACATAAAATAGGATTGCAGTGGCCTGATATGTAATCCGGCCAAAAATAAATTAACAAACAACAAACGGAAATTTTATACCCGTCTCTTTTACACTACATTACGATATAATACTTTCTTGTCTTTTCTTTGACAAAAATGTCAGAAATGGATTTTTTTTTTTATATATTTTTTTTTATAATTTGTATTTATTTTGATATGAGTTAATGAATATATTGCCTGCTGATATAGTACCTACCAAATTTTCACATACTATAACGTCGAACAATGTAAAATACAAAATAACTTATCAGCGGGACCTCATAACGTCAATTTATTTTGACATTACTTACACTAACCCAGAGTTAACGACGTAACTCTCCCACATCGGTGGGTTAAATGTTTAAAAGTTTAACTCTAGGTTTACCTCTAACTCTTGGTGGCGCAAGATGAATTATTTTATTTGATTATCCCGGAGTTAGCTGTTAACTCCGAGTTATTTAGGACTAGCTGTTGCCCGCGGCTTCGCCCGCGTGATGTCAATACTTCCCTATTTGAATCGGATTTTGATCACAATTTCATGGGTTTTAATTTTTTTTGCGCGGAATCCTAATTCTTTTTCTAAAATAAAACTGGCCTAAGTTACTTCTTATAACATCAGCTGTCTGTCAGTGACAGTCCCGTCAAAATCGGTATAGCCTTTTCGGAGTTTAGCCGGAACAAACAGACAGACAGACCGACAGATAGGCAAAATTTTTAAAAATGGCGTTTTTGTTATAAGCAGTGATAGGAATAGGTAGTGCTAATTTGCCTAAACTTCGAAGAAGGAAGTAACATAGAGTGGATAATACCTCCTCTAAAATCCCGAAATAATTTTAATGACGTTTAAATCCCGGGATTTAAAAACCACGAATTTTTTATCGGACTTTATTTGTAGTTACAAATTATTGATTTGAAAAATCATAACATTTTTTAGGGTTACACACACACACACACACATTTATATATGTAATTTTTATGGTGTACATAGTAAAGAGTTTTCTATCTATCTATAAATAAAGTCCAATTAATAATTCGTGGTTTTTATATCCCGGGATTTAAACGTCATTGAAATTATTCCGGGATTTTAGAGGACGTATTATCTACTCAATGTTACTTCCTTCCTCGAAGTTTAGGCAAATTAGCACTACCTATTCCTATCACTATTATAAGTACCGTATATACTTTCATGTGCATTTAGTAAAAAGCTGTTATTTTGACATTACAAACAGACACTTCAATTTTATTTATTTGTATAGATGTTTGTCTTTCTTTTACCCGATTTTATTCCATCATGATTCTTTGAATGTGAATTTTAACCACGTGAGAGGTCACTATGAGCAGGTACAGCTGTGAGGCACACACTTATTGCTGTAAAAAAATATTTTCACTTTCTTTTTTGATATTTCTCGTGTTGCGTTTCATTGCACGAACTGTCTATATTTAGACGTATATTATTATATACGTTATTATTTCTTTCCATAAAACCATTCTCATCAGAACATTTCAGAAAACACATGAAATTTCTCACTAACGCGTATTTTATTGCTCACATGGTCACACGTGTGCCTACAGAGGTATACGTACAGTGAAGTAAACTGATAAGCAAATAGGATGTAGGCAGCTAACTACAACTTCTGCTTACCTCATGTGGTGTTCTGAGTGGTGTAATCTTTGACACCATTTTTATGAATGTATCTTGTGGCTAAAGTTATTATATTACGCACCTAATAAAGGGTTTTTCAATAGGGACGCTCGAACTTTGACAGCGTGTAGCGGCCATCTTGGTAAAGTGACAGCTGTCAAATTTGATATATGGATATTTATTTAGTCTTGAAATTTCACCATGGAATGCTACACGCTTCAGTAACGCGTTGAAATTGTTAAAATGTATTAGGTTGGGGAAAAAGTCTTTTCGCATTATAGTATGTATGAACTTGTAATAAAATCTCTTTGGCTATACTATTTGTACGAGTATTTGGCTGGTTTTGGTATCATTGAAAGTTTAAATTTTAAAGAACATAATTCCAAATTCAAATTAGGAAAATGTGTGATTTTCATTTGTTTTTCGTACTGTCAAGATGAGTGAATCTAATGAAGAAATTCGATACATTTTAAAATTTTACTACATAAAAGGTAAAAATGCAAAGCAAGCTGCGAAAAAAATTTGTGATGTTTATGGACCTGGTGCAGTGTCTGTGAGAGTAGCACAAATTTGGTTTAAGCGTTTTCAATCCGGAAATTTTGATGTCAAAGATGCACGTCGCTCTGGTCGTCCTATTACGGATAAAATGGATGCCATTTTTGAAAAAGTGGAACAAGATCGGCATATCAGTAGTTACGACGTAGCTGAAGAACTGGGAATTGAACACAAAACAGTTTTGGCGCATTTGAAAAAAACTGGGTACACAAAAAAGCTCGATATTTGGGTACCTCACGAGCTCACTGAAAGAAACCTAATGAACCGTGTACTTATTTGTGATTCTTTATTACGACGTAATGAAACCGAACCATTTTTAAAGAAGCTGATAACTGGTGATGAAAAGTGGATCACGTACAACAAGAACGTGCGAAAAAGGTCGTGGTCAAAGGCCGGTCAGGCTTCACAGACTGTGGCGAAACCCGGGTTAACTCGCAACAAGGTGATGCTGTGTGTGTGGTGGGATTGGAAGGGCATTATTCATTATGAGCTATTACCACCAGGCAGGACCATCGATTCTGAACTCTACTGCGAACAACTGATGAGATTAAAGCAAGAAGTTGAGAGAAAGCGGCCGGAATTAATCAACAGAAGGGGTGTGGTTTTTCATCATGATAACGCTAGACCTCACACATCTTTAGCCACTCAGCAAAAATTAAGAGAGTTTGGCTGGGAGGTGCATCCGCCGTATAGTCCTGACCTTGCACCTTCAGATTTCCACCTGTTTCGCTCTCTTCAGAATTCTTTAGGCAGTGTCAGGTTAACATCACGAGAGGACTGCCAAAACCACTTGTCGCGGTATTTTGATCAGAAGTCCCAAAATTTATATAGCAATGGGATCATGTCCCTACCTACAAGATGGCAAAAAGTTATCGAACAAAATGGTACCTACATACTTTAGTTAAATGTGAATAAACTATATTAAAAAATGTTTTGAATTTTCTTTAAAAATGCGAAGAAACTTTTTCCCCTACCTATTATTATCAAAATCAGTGGTCTGTTCGCCTAACGTTCCATGCCTTGCGTCCAATTTATAGCATTCGTGGCCGTCCTGCAGAGTTCACAATTCGTCGTTTAATCCTTTTTTTTTACTTTCTTCGGGGCTATGTGAAATCTCGGGTCTATGTAGACAAACCACAGACAATTGCCGCAATTGTTGCGCAACATAACTCGCGTTCTTCATGAAATTGAGCCCCATTTATATGCGAAGACCTCGTCCAAAATTGGTCCACCAGTATACACCACCTACAGCGGAGCCGCGGCGGTCATTTGGCCGAAATTATATTTCACACAAAATGTCATCGAATGTCCATTAAAATAAATAAAAAAACGAGGTCACTTACACAAGTTGTTTTATTTCATTTCAAAGCTCGAGCGCTCTTAATGAAAAACCCTGTATTTCTCTTTACTGCGTAGTGCAACGAAAGAGGATGCGCTAGATTGCCTGCGTATTGAACGACTAAATTAAAGCGGCAATTAATGCTCCCTTTTATGATCACAGACCACCATGTAGCTCTCCCTTTTATGAGAAAACCAGAGGCAAGGGCAATAGTGCGTGAGGAATGGTGACTGATTGTAAACCTTGCTATCTGGAGTGGTACTCACGAGGCAAGGACACTCTGCCACAATTGCAACGACAAAAAAGATGCGTATTTATTGCCTCCCATTCGTGCATACCTTTTACTGACTGAACAATCTTAATACACCCTGTACGAAACAACATCCTGACGTTGTACGGTGCACATAAAACGTGTTCTATGTCCGCGTGACACTAACACACTCATGTACTCTGTAAGGAGAGAGATAAGCAGGCACAGAGGTTAGGCGACGGCCTACGATTGCGATGAGGCAAGCAATTGCTCAGGGTGGTTGTTTATGCAGCTTACAAGACTTTGCCATTGGTGAGGTTTCCCACGAGTGTAAGGAAGTTTAAAGCTGCTTCTATAATTTTATTCTAGTGTTTAAAGTGTTAGATCTCAGTCATGATGGGTACTTAATGTTTGAGAGTTTATCTTTAGTTGTACCAAAAACGATTTTGCGTTTGATGGGAGCAGCAGTGATCTAAAATTTGATCGATACATTGATTTGACTCTAGATCATACCATTATCAAAATCCATATTGTCTCCCTCCAGGATCACCAACTGCTGCTCAATGTGTGTCGAACCGTAACAGATATAGAAGACCAGAAGCCGACAACCTAACCTAATGGACTTAAATTAAATTTTATTTACGACCATCATCGACTATGAGCAGTAAAAATAGAAAAAAGTAAGCATAACACACATAATATAACATCACGCCTGTATTCCCCGAAGGGTTAGACAGGGGTGTACCTATAGTACACCCACATTTCGCCAGCCATGTTTAAGTAAGCATAAATCCCTCCTTATTCAAGTCAGCTTTAAGAATCGCGTACATTATTTACCTACTCATGTATTTCCGAAACCTACACAGCCTTGCCTTTGCCCCCAGCATCGATAAAACAAAACACAAAAGCTATTAGTTAACCCTTATTAAGTACAATCATCGACACAGTAAGGACAATTGACGTATCGCCCGACACGTAGAAAGTCGTAACCGGTAGTAAGTACCTACTAGAGGTGGGCCGGACTATCGACTTTCGCGAACGCCCCTATCGATCAGCGTTTTATCGATCGTCGAGACACGTGTTAACAAGTAGGCCTGCACTCGGGACGTTTGATAAGACGTTATTTATTGTCGTCGTCGTACAACTTAGACAATGTTGTTTATTAAAAGATAGCTAAGTTTGGTTCAGTCAAAGATCGTGTACGACTGTTTGTTTTCTATGGTTAATGTTTAATTTAGGAGAAGGATAAGAATAAGATTTACGTCTTTATATTCTTCCAGTTTTGGAATGGAGAGACAACAGCTATGTGCAAACACGTATGTAGGTATAATAAGTGATTCTGTTTGGCGTTGTTGTCTGCGCTGATTGTAGGAATTGTGGGGTATTTGCGTAACACAGCCATAATCGCATTAGGTATGACAATTCAACAAAATTCATTGCGTTGGAAGCAGTGGTGGCCTAGTGGTAACGGCCGTGACTTACGAGTTGCAGGTCATAGGTACGAACCCTGACAGGCGTTCTAATTGTGTAAATTATTTCATCACCACTGCTCTAAAAACGGTAGGTACAAGAAAACATCGTGAAGAAACCGGCCATGTCCTAGAACCAAAAATTTGAAGACATGTGACATCTACTAACCCGCACTGGGCCCGCGTGGTGGATTACGGCCCATTCCGGTTCACAGAGAGGAGGCCTGTGTCCCAGCAGTGCTAACATTATAGGCAGATTATGCATTGCGTTATTTACGTTGCCGAGCAGACGATTTTTCAAAAATAAGTACTTACGAAGCAATGAATTATGAATCCTTCAGATTATGATGGAAAGTGTATTACGCAATGAGGTGGTGGTAACGCTAATAATGTATAACCTGGATACGTCACAGTGACATAAGAGCATCTGAAAATCACTTATGTCTTAATTACGTCGTCTATTGATTAATGAGTTGTTAACCATCTTTTTTAACGTCTTAAGTTTTTTAGAATCTAAATATAAGGTGGTTTAGTGTATCTATCTTTTGACATTAGCACTTGCGATCGTTACCGCTTGGTTTATAATATACATTGTAGAAACATTTTCCTATTAAATACCTACCAACGAATTTAGTACTGACACCACAAACGTCTTGCATACATGTACAGGGCGTGCTTTAATAACCTATTACAATCTCGTCTACCATCGCATTCCTAGTTCCCGATATGCTCATGTTACGCGAAGGTGGTATCCATCCGCCTGGGGCTTCACCCTGTAAGGTACAAGAACATTACCTACCATATCAATCGAGCAATGCAGTTTTCTCTCCAAAATAAGCGCAGTTTCCTTTCTATCGAGTAATCCCTGAGGTCCACAATTGGTCCTCTCGTGGGAGTTACTAATATAGAACACAATGAAGTGTGGTTTGTGATCGGATGTACGGACTAAAGGTAATGGGTACCGGAACCACGTTCGATGCTTCTTTCACTTTTTTACGCAACTGTACTATAAAGATGTCAAAGGGTCTACTGTACAATAGTTAGTTCTAGGGTATGGATGACCGTTTTTCTTTACCTTATTTTTGTTTTTCCTCTCATGAATATTTTAACACTTTTTTGAGCAAGTGTAGAGCCCCATCTTGCGGTCCATGTAAGAGTAAACAGTGAAAAATGATTTCCAAAATAAAGCAATTTTTAGATCGACCATATTTTTTTTACAAAATAATTAGTAAGTAAGTTTTTATTAATAACCATATTATTTAAATGGTTGCAATTTTATTAAAAGTGACTTGTCATATTTAAACCCACCTACATTTTTAAATTAGGTAAGATCCGCTTGTAATGCAACTGGTTATTAAGTTGTATTGTATAAAACTGTTGATTCATAACCGGGTTACTACTGAACCGCAAAACCGTTGGTCTGAATTCCAGTCTGACAATCTTAAACATTGTACCTATGTACTCTGCTACCTATTGACTGGGTGGTCGATTCGATGGCGTGTGGTCTGGATTATGAAACAACATATTGAAGATAGGGAATATTGACAAGCAGATGTTCTAAATACGAAAATATCATGATAATACTTCTGATCATCTTTTGTTTTGGCAGGTGTGAAGATTTGAGTATAAACCTGGTTCGGCTGATGTTCGCTGTAGGCTTTTTAACTGACGAAAAGAAAGGAAGAGGTTCTCAAGTGGATGCGTAAATATACATATATATATATATATATATTTTTTAAGTATGATCACACATTATAACATCTATTGACATGCCATCTTAATTGTAATTGCTTGTTTATGTTGATTTTGTACGTCAAATATTGCCAAAGCATAGTGTAACCTATGTTTTACAAAATAAATGATTGATTGATTGATAACATTTTACAGCGTAGTCCGATTTGAATGATATTTGTTTTATTTGGGCGGGTATACCTAGAAGTTGGTCCCATGTAAAATTATTTGCCTGGGTAGTTTTTGAGTTAGCTTCAATAATACGTATTTTTCCCACTTAGTCTATGTGGATGATGGTATAGTAACTTCCTGTCACTGTAATTTATATATCAGGTAAGTAGTGGGAATTCGTGTGGGGTTAGGTACATTTAAACATATAATTCGTATATATTTTTAGCCCTTCATTTTGATAGACGAGTAGACGAGAAATGACTCGATAGGTTTGGGAGATTTTTTTTTGGAAAATATATATTAGACGTGTCCGGCGAGTACGGAGGATGATGGATGGTTTCTAACTGTGGGTCAACATAACACATAACATCACGCCCTGTTTCCCCGAAGGGTTAGGCAGAGGTGTACCTATAGTACACCCACATTTCGCCAGTTATGTTTAAGTCCCATGTAATAGGGGGCGAGCCTATTGCCATCTACCGGGCACAAATTCAGACTCCGGGCTGCTACTGAGAAATTCCAGATAGAAAAACCCAATAGCACTTTGCCCGACCTGGGAATCGAACCCAGGACCTCATGCTCAGCAGTAGCGCTTGCGACCACTAGACCAACGAGGCAGTCCGAGGCAGTGCGAGGGGCACTGTGGGTCCTGTAGTGTAAAACACCTATTATTATTTTGGCGCCAAAAATCCGCCATTTAGATTTTTTTTATAATGTTAATATACCTACTCAGTGACACTCGCGCGAGAAAGACTAATCTAACGACATATCTTTCATCAAAATCGGGTCAGCCGTTTAGTACACGACGGACATACGTACATACATATATATATACCTACATAGGTACATACATGTCAAACACATAACCCTCCTTTTTTGGCTTTGCCGCAGTCAGGTAAAATTAAGTTATTAAGCCTAATCTTAGACTACTTTAGGCATATTCACTACATAGTGGTTTTTCTTAACCTTGATGGTAGGTAGTCCTCTCCAAAACATCCTCAACACGATCTCAGCCAACATAGTAACATCGAGCTTAAAACAAATAGATAAACCTTACCTCCTGCAAAGTAACACGCACTAATTACACTATCAGCAGCACGGCGGTAGACACCTGTGCGTGACGTCACTTCCGCAGGCACCCGCGGGCTCTTATCTGCACAATTAGCATTTCCCGCCGGCCTTCCTGCTCGAACGCTCGCTACACTGAATGACTGCAGGCTGTACTACTGTGTTGCCACAGTCTAGCTACTTGATGGTGGTCTATCGACATTATCTGAGAAATGTTGCACTGCGAAAACGCTCCCGTTGAACCACTGTTAGTATTTACACTGTGGTATAGTATGCTATGTCTTGAAGGATGTAGTCTGTGCGTAACATGAACAACGGTACAAGTACTTAAGGCGAAAGTGCAAGGGTAGCCCGCGAGATTTATTTTTTTTTACGTTTTTTGCAATTTGCAGGTCAGTATCAGGTATTTTTTTTTTTTTTTTGTGGATGGGAAATCATCAAATGACTTCTCCCGCTCTGGGCGGAGCGGGAGGGCGTGTCAGACTTTTACTGACTAAAACCCACCCGTGTTCCTTCTGTTGCCTGTGCCGGGGCCACGGTAACTCTTTCGAACATCCCGCAACTTTCGAACATCCCACGTTTATCAGAGTATGATTCGCGACCATAACAGGTATGTATTTACAGAATTATAAGAATTAAAATCATCAATACAACTCTTTAATTTCAAATTACCCTATTATGAAATCATGACATTTGAGGTCAAGTTTTATTAATGATCCTAATTTTTATAATTAATTAATAAAAATAACTAAATTATATCCTAACTTAACTAAAACTATTCACAAACTAAAATATGGCGTCGAGAAAATTCATCCGCATCGCTGTCGACTGGTAATGTACCCAAGAGACTGGCGGCATTGCTACGTTGTTGTATGCAATGCTTAGCCTCTGGCCAAGGTAAATTATTATTTATTACGTACTTATAAGTTGTTATTTACGTTCATATTATTATAATCCTGAAAAAAATGTATATAATTCCGTAGAAACATATTTTTGCGGTCGCGATTCAAATTTTGATCAAAATACAACCCGACACTGACCTGAAAATTGCAAAAAACGTAAGAAAATTTGAATTTCGCGGGCTACTCAGGCGCTTCCACCGTAAGCCGGTGAGTAAAAAAATTGCAGCGATTTTTATTCGCGCACTGGATTTCCAATGCCGAGAGTTAAAAATTCAACAGTGTCTTTTCGAATGCACTCTGTTGGATTCTCAATGCTCGGCTCAAGACCGAGAGTTTAAAATCCAGTGCGCGATAGAATCCCGCCGCGATATGTGTACGAGTATGTCCGTGCGAACGTCGGCTAAAAGGAACTTGGCGCGTGACCAAAATCGGAACGAACGCCACCATTTTGTCTTTCCAATAAACGTTTCATAAATCTTTCCAATAAACGTTTCATAAAACTTTCCAATAAGCGTTTCATAAAACTTTCCATTAAGCGTTTCATAAAACTTTCCAATAAACGTTTCATAAGACTTTCCAATAAGCGTTTCATAAAACTTTCCAATAAGCGTTTCATAAAACTTTCCAATAAGCGTTTCATAAAACTTTCCAATAAACGTTTCATAAAACAATTGCACAAATGCTAAATCAACAACGCCTCCTTGTCAACGTTAATCGAGTGCCAAAGATTGTTGTAGCAGTATAGATAAGCATTTTCAGCCTATAATGTTCCCACTGCTAGGACTCAGGCCTCCCCTCGGTAGAGGGAGTGGGCTGTAATCCACCACGCGGACCCAGTGCGGGTTGATGGATATCACACGTCTTCGAATTTTTGGTTCTAGGACAAGCCGGTTTCCTCACGATGTTTTCCTTCACCGTTTTGAGAGCAGTGGTGATGAAAATATTTACACAAAGTAAAGCGCCTGCTTGGGTTCGAACTCAAAACTTACAACTGCTCTTATAGATAGATAGATGATGAACAAAATGTTGGCGACTCATGGACTATTGTCAAAGGTTCCATCATGTCGGTTTGCAAAATGTATCTATAGGTCTACTCAGGTCTAGGTATCTAGCTGACATTATGTTAAAGGAAGCTATTCTGTTTCGAAAGGAACATTTCAAAGTTACTAAGAATGGATTTTTAGGGTTCACACTTACGAACCAACGTCTGTATATCTGTCTGTCACAGGGCTGTGACTTTTAGACTTTATAATAGATTTAGAGTTGATATTTTCGCAACATACGTTTACTATAGTGATGTAGTGTATGTGTATATAGTGTATGGGAACGAAGCTACACTACTAGAGGTTAAACTCAAATATTGCATAATATGTTTTTATATTAGGTTTATTTAAGAAACGTACATCACATAACACCGCTGTTTTCTGTCTGACTTTTCTCCAAACAAAAGGCATATCGTTCAAATTCAAAAGTAATTCTATACCTGTCTGAACATTCGAATTAACATTTGTAAATGCTTAACAGCCTGTACAACATAAAGTCGCCTTCGGCATTAAACTTTTGCATTATCTACCAACTAGTAAATTAATTATAAAAAATCGGCCAAGTGCGTGTCGCATATTAAAAGGTTTCGTAGTTGGGTTGAATAATTACGCATACACAGTAGTGATTTTATCAACCACAAAAATAAGTTTGCACTTCATAGTACTTCTAGAAAAACTATGAACACAAAGTTATTTTCGCAGTTGCAACCGTAAACATCTCATATTTTAATATCATCGTCTTTTTTTAATTATGGGATCCAACGATACGCCACAAGCTTATGTGTGTAACGAATATTTTTTGAGTGACACCCCTAATCATTTTTTTTTTCGTAATTTCACTACGCCATTGTTTAGCGGTGTACCGAATATACATTCTTTCCAATTTTCATCGATATAGTACTAATAGTTACCAAATAAAATTTCTGCGTGTCATCCGGATGGTCGGGACGGACGGACAGACGGACGTGGCGAAATTATAATCTGTTTTTGCCTTTCGACTACGGAATCCTAAAAAGAAGAAATACTATAAAAGTTTAGCTACCAAAGCTTTAGGTACCTGGATCTGGTACAGAACCCTTACTATGGGTACCTATGCGACTATTTTACCAAGTGTATATTACAAAAGCCAAGCACGACATTACGGCTGACATACAGCTGTTCCTTTGTTTATGCCCACGTGTGTGAAGCGTGAAGATAATACAAATGGATAAGATTAACCTTGTTGGAAGTAGCGCTTTATAAAACTATACCTTTTCTTATATTGCGATATTTCAACCTCTCAAATGTCGTATGAACCCCATAGGTTCATAAGCAAAATACTTTCGAAACGACAATAAATATAATCGTGAAAACCGTTGATCGCTCACATGCAAAAGGCTTCTAGTAGGCGAACATTTGTCAGATTAATAAAATATTTATTGAGTCGATATCGATATAAGTAGATGCTCGGGTCTGTCCCTGATGTTTAAATTAGGGATTTTCTGCATTATCTAAGGGGTTCAAAAATCATAAGGAAATAAATAAGACAAAATGGAAACCCTGTTTTTTTTTCGCAACAACCACCATTACGCTGTGCGAAACTGCAGACGATAAAAATAAGATTTAATCAAAAATTAAACAAAATTTTTTCGACAGTACCTAATTATGTTTTATCTAAAGATTATATAAATACCTACCTATCTATTTTGTAGGTGTCCTGACGAAATCAAACTGTTCCATAAAATATGTCATTAGCTAATTGTCGCGTAGTTTTTAGCCAAAGTGGCCCCATCATTTGTCGAGTATTAGAATTTTGTTTCAAGACGTATGTAAGGGGTACCTAAACATTTTTCTTGAACTCATAATTATCTAACAGAATAGGAATAAAATTAGTCACAGATGACATGAGCTGCCACACGGTTTGCGTACCTACTTGGCGTTCACGTTTCCAGCAAACGTCATTATTTTCTTTGTTTTTCTCTTTATATTATATTCATCGAGCAATGGGATGCAGCAACGTATGCTGCCGCCGCCGGCGACAGAAAGATTGTCTCTTTTTATATTGTTTGATATAAGAGTTGTTCTTCTTTGTAACCAACGAGATGGCCTTAGAAAAAAATTGCTATCCGTAATAGTTCAGCTTTGTCCATACTGATCTCAACAGATCATAGTGTACGAGAAAAAAATAATGTTGGAAATGTGAACGTCAATAGTGCGCAAGACGGGTGGCTCATTTCACCTGTGACTATTTACACTCGTAATTTTGTTACATATGAGAAAAATCTTTGCCCATTGTCTCTTAGTCTACTACTCGACAAAAAATAACATAACATAACCCCGAAGGATTAGGCAGAGGTGTACCTACCTACAGTACACCCACAATTCGCCAGTTATGTTTAAGTTGTACCATGTAATAGGGAGTGAATCTATTGCCATCAATCGAGCAAAAGTTAAAAAAAAAACAACAAAACACAAAAACAGAAAAGAAAGAAAAAAGATATCGCTAACTTTATCACATCGCAAAAAAACCTACGCCGAAATGATACATTTTTCAACAAATTTCATGTCCCACTTTATGGCGTCGGGACACTTTGCATGTCACTGCACATTAGCTTAGGCCTGTCCATGTTCAATGACACAATACAGTTTTTTGGAGTTCTTTCTGATCCAGTCATAGAAGTAGCCGGTGTCCGTGTAGACTACCAGACTATTGCTGATCGAAGGCATCTTGTAGGAGACGATGCCAATCTGGATGTAGCCTCGCACCACTAGGGCGCTGCCAGAGTCACCCCTGGGAAACAAGAGAGAAAACACGTCAAGTATTGTTTGTGTTGCACTTTATGTTGCTCCAAATCCGACAACGCTTTCTAATCTCGATAACCTACCCGACTGCAGCGAAGCCAAAAAGAGTAACGCTATTTTGTAGTTCAATTGGGTAGACGTTCTAGTAGATTTTATCACATATTATTGAGCACAAATTACAGAATAACTAGATTCATCATCGTTAAGTCGAAACTTCAAAGGTGCAGAAGCAAACAACAGAAAACATGCAGAAGATTCTTCCGATTCTTTTCTTTGCTGGCGCGGTCTCAATTCTGACGCCATCAAAGAACATGAGGACAAAGTTGAGCTCATAAGTTTCATGTTAAACTAGCTTCTGCCCGCGACTATGTCCGCGTGTAATTTCTTGTTCTCCTGATCCATCCCGTCGCATCGCATTGCCTGCCTGCGTTATTACATACTTCGTTTTCGCTAAGCGTTCTTTCTGACTTTTTTTCTTTTTGCTCGGCTTCCTAAGGGTTCTAGCGTGATGTTAAGTAGCCTATAGCCTTCCTCAAGAATTGGGCTATCAAATGCGTTTTCAAATCCGACTGGTACTTCCAGATATTAGCGCATTCAAACAAACAAACAAACAAACTGTTCAGCTTTATTATTAGTATAGATTAAATGGGATGGGTTTATTCATTTAAAATTTTGGGTATCTAATTTTTATTTCATAACAATACACTAATCACGAAACGTAAAGACTAGATAGCCTATACATAATTCTTGTACAGCGCTTAGAAAAAAAATGCATCTCCAGCTCGACCGACAGTCTACGCCTGAATACCTGAAAACTCAAAGTATTAATTTCAAATGAACCATTTACAGGCACTTTTGAATTATCAAAGTGTCGATGTTGAAAGTTGTAGCTGCGGCAATGCAAACCGTCATGGTAACATCAGTTTATGCAGTTCTAGTGGTTGCTGGCATCAGGGGGCTAGCCACCACCTCTTAAAGCAGCATTGTTTTAATGTTACTTCAGTGTGAGAAAGAGATGGAGCTATACAAGACGTCTAGCTCCATCTCTTTCCCACACTCAAGTAAGATTACAATAATACTGCTTTAAGAGGTGGTGGTCTAGGCTCAGGGCATGACAGTACCAAGTATCTTCGTCTCCCATCAAATTAGCTTTTCCCAAAATCTGGAGCCACCTCAAGCTGAACTCTATACTTAGTAGCAATACTGCACTTCTGCTGAAAAAAGTCTAAATAAGGTGTAATTGAAACAACTCAAAACTCGAAAAGAATTAAACAATTTAATAAAAACATCAGAGAATGATTTCTCAGCAGACGAAAATAAATTAGGGCTCATATGTAAAAAAATACTTAAGTTCAGACCAAAGAAAATATGTGATGTGTGTTGGTGGGGGTGTGTGTGTGTGTTAATAGAAAAGTACGGCGCACCTTGGTTGTCACACGCTATGGAGGTGCTGGTCAGAAGACCCCACAGCTAACCTTACAATTTAAGTAGGTACCTACTTTTGTTTTTGTTTCTGTGTTTGTTTACTAACAATAGTTTTAAGAACAATGTTGCTAACAATTGGGCCTAGTTTCCAAAAATAAACAAATATTTGAATTGATTTGATTTTGAACATAGATGGACTGTGTGAGCGATAATAGACTGAAGAGGGAGTGAATAGGAACGTGACAGCTAAAACAATCTGCGCCAACCCTAACTAACATGCGATACTCGTACCTAAGGGCTGGCAGAAGAAAAAGAGTTGAGTAAAAGTACTAGCCTATTATTGTCCTCCATAGGGGCAAAGGCCTCTTCTCATACGGAGAATGCACGAGCAATGAACACCATGCTTGCTCAAGACGGGTTAGCGACTTCAGACTTATATTAATTATAATATAATTCCAAGTTTCCTCACGATCGCGGGATGTTCGAAAGAGTTACCGTGGCCCCGGCACAGGCAACAGAAGGAACACGGGTGGGTTTTAGTCAGTAAAAGTCTGACACGCCCTCCCGCTCCGCCCAGAGCGGGAGAAGTCATTTGATGATTTCCCATCCGCAAAAAAAAAAAAAAGTTTCCTCACGATGGTTTTTCTTCACCGATTGCAGTAATATCCAAGATAAACTCGGAAAGTACATATAAATTGAAAAAGTCACATTGGTACTTGCCCGGATTTGAACCCACAACCTCGAGCATGAGAGGCGAGGCCTTAAGCACTGGGTCATAACGACATCAAAGAGGTTCAGCTGCTGTTCATTTTATTCATATCAACCGCAAAACGTTTATGCCAATAATTGTTTAAATTGTAAATAATTTGTTCCTTTTTTTACACTTTTCTCCTTACCGACTAGCGTAAGAATTGCTCTTTTTGCTTCTCCCGCAGAAAGTGCCTGTGGGAATATTCCGATTAAATTTTCTACACTTGGCCAGTGTCCATACGTATTGATCGATATAATGAAATACTTGGGCATTTTTGTTCGAGTTTACCTGGAAACATTGTTTTGAATCAACCACTTTTACTTTACTAAAATTCCATTCGTTTACCGATAGTGAATGGAGTCACAAAAGGTTCATTGCTTCCTCACTCGGGCGCTCTCATGTTTTTTCGTCTTTCAATTCACCTTGCACGAAGCGTATTCCCCACAAAAGTGAGGGACTTCAACTCAAAATGAAGATGAAAGCGCACGAGGGATAAACGGACAAAGATAAACTTTTAAATAATACTTACTTTCATATTCCCCCACCCTACTACCTGAGCCGTCACAAACCGAACTCGCTTTTTCATTATTGCCACTCGTCGTACGTCAAAACTGAATTTTAAATCCGTTTTGAGTCTCATTAATGCTATGTCATTATCGAAATGATTCATTTTGTACTCTTCGTGTGCGAGGACGCTGTTGACACTAGACAGGAACCCTTTTGCTCTGTGGCTGTGGCCCACTGAGACAGTCATGGTCTTTTTGCCAGAGCAACCAGCCACGCAATGTGCTGCTGTCAACATTATCTTCTGGTTGACGACAGATGCCCCGCAGATCCATCCAGGTAGGTCTTTTAAGTTGCAGTTAACTTTCAAGAATGCGGAATGTGGGAATTGCCGTATATTCCCAACTTTACCTCCCACTATAAAAGGTTCTAAGTCACATCTGATAAGGCGTATCAAACTCAATATTACAAAATAATACTGCATTTTGTAAAATTGAACTAACCACACATAGTAACTAATTGGTTTTGACAAAGTAAACTCAAGACTGATAAGTATTGCTTAATATAGCCATTAAATCTAGTTATTAGTTCTTCACTTTTCTTTTATGAACAAATCAATTAATAAAACGGATTTAATGACCGCCACTATTGCTAATTGAGTTACCGAGGCCGCATAACATCTGATAATACTTTATTGAAAACTTTCCAACGTTCACTACATTAGCCGACGTTCGCATGGACGTAAAAATATCGCGGCGGGATTTTATCGCGCACTGGATTTTCAACTCTCGGTGTTAAGCCGAGCATTGAGAATGCAACAAAGTGCATTACAGCGTGTCGAAAACGCACTGTTGGATTTTCAACTCTCGGCGGTAAGCAGAGCGTTGAAAATCCAGTGCGCGAAAAAAGATATCGCTGCGATATTTTTACGTCCTTGTGAACGTCGGAGATCTGATGGTGAAAATATCTAATGCTCTGAACATAAACACAAGAAAGGACTTAAAACGGCTATTACATAGAATAGAATACAATAAAGAATAATCTAACATGGATAAACATAAAACTAAACTATGTACTAGAACTTAGTAGGTAATTTAAAGACAAATAAAATATAAAATGGTTGTTTAGGTATTTTATCGAAACTTAAAAAGGAAACTATGCTAATTTGTTGAACGCCTTAGGGCCCGATCACGTATCTGGTACACTTGCGCGAACCCACTTTTGTGAAAAGACATTTCCGCGACTGGACTTAAGCGCGAATGGACATTTGCGCGAAAGACACTTGAGTTGGGCGAAAAAGTTATGGAACTGAGATTTCTTCATAATATCACGCCTGTATTCTTTCAAAGGGTTGGGGCATGCTGACTGCGGCTCGTGGAAGGCGCACAAGTTCCCAAGATGCTCGGTCCAAGTGTGACATAACATGGAAAATCTCTCACTATTGTGCTTACAAACTTACATTTGTAGTTGGAATGTATTGAATGAACATGTTTTTCAACTACAATTTATTATTGGGACAAAATATCTTTTTTTTTTGTGGATGGGAAATCATCAAATGACTTCTCCCGCTCTGGGCGGAGCGGGAGGGCGTGTCAGACTTTTACTGACTAAAACCCACCCGTGTTCCTTCTGTTGCTTGTGCCGGGGCCACGGTAACTCTTTCGAACATCCCGCAACCCTAGCTGGCATCGGCCCTAGCGGACCCCGTCAATAGTGCTGACATCTCTTTGAGGCGCGCGTGGAACACGACACGCCGTCGACTCGGGCTTGGTCCTTACCGGACGGCGAGCTACCCATTGCTCGCCGTCCGCAAGCCCGCGCCTACGGTGGCCGGGAATCGGCTGTCAATTCCAACAAAATATCTTGGAATAAAAACATGGTCGATAACATATTCATCGTACGGAACCCTCACCACGCGAGTTCAACTCGCACTTGTCCGGTTTTTTTATATAAACTAGGAGGTTGTCGGTTGCTTAGCCGGACTTTCCTGGCTTATAAATTAAGGCCTCCAGCCAGGGCATAAAACTTAAAAACTAAGCAACTAAACACTATGGGCACCCCATGTGGGGTACGGAGCTCGACTTACGGCGTCGCTGGTGGAGGGCAGTAAGGGACAGGCTGGATCGAATTAAGATTAATTTGGGACGAATTTAATGCTACAGTCACAGCGACGACTACTGGCTTGAGCAACAGTCAAGGCGGGCATGGACTGAGGCGTCGCGGGGCGCTCTGCGGTGAGGAAGGAAGGACGGCGGTCTGATTTTATACTTTCGAACCGTACTAGTGGCCCTACTAGGTACTCTCCTGGAGGAGGGTTGTGGCGTCGTCGTGAATAGTGAGAGTATGCCTCGGTTTGCGAATCCTGATTCGAGAGGGAGTGTATCGGGCAGATGCCGCAATCAGTGGATTGGGGTGCTTTATAGCAGAGTCGAAGAAACGCTTTGAGAGGCATTTCATGAATTGCTGGATGGTGGGCATTTTGAGATATAAGTGTAGATCCCCATTGCGAACTTAGAAGGGGACTCCCGTGACCTTTTTTAGGAAACAATTCTGGAGGGTCTGCACCCTATGGAGATGGCGTGGCCTAGCATGTGCGAATACGACGCAAGCATAGGTCATGATGGGACGGATGACCGCGGTATAGATGCGCAATTTGCATTTGAGTGACAATTTGCTGCGAGCGGTCAATATGAAGTCGAGCCTACTGAGAGCGAAGGAGGGGCAAGAACAAGCCGCCTTTATATGCTCACTGAAGGTAAGGTGGTGGGTCAAGGATCACACCTAGGTATAGCTCGCTTCTACCAAGGGATCGGCTTGCCATACATAGTGATCGTACTGGATAGACGAGGGACACTCCTCGGTGCTAGTTGTGGACATTATGCTTTGTAGTTTACAGTGTTTGTGTTTAAGATATGGACTGATTATATGGGGTAACTCTACATACGTCCAAAGAGCATTTATTGCTCAAAAAAAATGTATTAGATCGATTTTTAACCTTAAGTGGACAGATTCTTGTCGACCAATATTTGTGCAACAAAAATTGCTCACACTTCCGGCATTATACATATTTGAAATGAGTAAATTTGTAAGAAATAATCCATCACTTTTCAATAAGCTCCATTTAAGAGAAAGGTCGTTCAAAAACCATTTCTCATCCCAAAAAATCGGCTTAAATTGTGCGATAAAAACTGTTACAGTATGGCAGTTAAAATATACAATAAATTACCTGTAGGCATAAGAAATCTACCAAACTTGGAATTTAGCAGGACTCTCTATAATTGGCTTTGTGATAGATGTTTCTATTCAATCGATGAATTTATGAATTTAAAGCATTAAACTTGGGTAGTGATGTATAGGAATAAAGTATTTTTATATTATAATATGAGTACAACTGCATGGTGCTGTGTTAACTGATATAATTTTGATAATTGCAGTTACAATTTTAAACTACGAGTATTATTTAAATTAAATAGTTATTTTATCAATTACCAATTTTATTATGAATTAATTTAAAACCTTCTACTATTTTAAATTATGTATTATGAATTTATTTTAAACATCTTCAGTCTTAAATGCTTTGAATTATTTTTAAACTAATATACAATTATTATAAATTAATTTTGAAAATTTAAATATTGCAATTATCAAATATTAGGAATTGACAGGGTCTCGTCTCGTATGTAGACTCGACGTATAACTAAGTGACTCAAATGATTTTAATGACCTACTGTTAATCAAGTTTAAAATTGCATGTAAGTAGATATATTCTCAGTTAAAAAATGTCAATGTTCCTTATTACTATTAATTTTATTTTTTGATTTAACATTTGCACGACCGAAAGGTTGAATATAGCGTAACAAACAAATTGTATAACATCTAATGTACATCCTATATTCTAGCAAATAAAGTTATCATTCAATCATTCATTCATTCACAGTATCGGTTGATGTGGAGATCCTTGGGGGAGAGGATAAAAACAGCCTCGAAGCGGTATGCGGAGAAATAAAGGTAAAAAATACTCATGTACAAACCAAAGAACAGATGGATGGAGTGTGTATAGGATGATAGAAAAAAATAAATTAACTCAAAATTATGAAATAACTTTAATTTCGGATGTCGGTGTCTTGAGATCTGTATTTTAGTTTTTTGCCATCGACTTCCGAAATTAAAGTTATTTCATAATGTTGAGTTCGTTTCTTTTTAAGTCGATTACATTTTTTTAGATTACTTTTTTATTTCGTAATTTTTATTCTTTAAAACTGGAATATTTGTTTGTAATAAGTAGTTAATATTTTTGATGTAAATAATGCACTAGAATTTGACCAAGGTTTTGGGATGTTTTCCCTTTGACACCACACCCGTAGCTCGTATCAATAAGTCAGGCCGTCACACTTACACGTATTAGTCCATATCTTGAAAACTACTGAAGCGATTTTGATGAAACTTGCACTGTTCCCTAAATTGAAGGTTAATGTAAGCCAATAAAAATAGTCACAATCCGATTAATAATTTCAGAGAAATGCGGGGGACAAACATACATACACCAAAACACACTACTCGTACAACCATACATACACCAAAAAATAAATTATTTATTTGGAAGCCCTAATAGATTATCATACTGCAGTTCCAATAGTATTACATACGAGTACATAAGTACCGGATTGATAACCTCCTTTTATTTGAAGCCGGTTAAAAAGTGTGTGAATGATAACGTGAAAAAAAATTTAAACTGGCAGAGAATAATTGAACAGGACACTATTTTGCGACGATCCGAAGTAACAGTGATTGGATGTAAGTTATTTTTATACTCTTATTATCTGGCAAGGCGCAGTGATGACAGGTGGAGTAAGGCAGTGACCGAGTGGCGTCCAAGGACTGGAAGACGAAGCGTCGGTCGTCCGGCGGCGAGATGGGCAGCCGACATTGTTACCGTCGCGGGTTGAACCTGGATGAGGTTGGCACAGGAGCGTGGGGATTGGCACATGAAGAGAGAGGCCTATGCTCAGCAGTGGTTGAAAACGGGCTGTGGATGATGATGGTTATCTCACGTTACTTTGAACTAGTTTCTTTTGTTTTTTTAGCGCATGAGGGTGCTTGGCGTACGTACTCGTATACACGGATAGATAACAAGCTAGAAAGTTCCAGTATAAGCTGACCTCTCATTGTACGGTAATCCTATAAAATGCGAGATCAGTTTATACTGGAAATATATAGTTTGCAGTGATGCAGCTACAATTATCATTAGAGGGAAGCCGAAGAAAAAATTGTTCATTTCTCATAAACTCGGACAAAAAAAAATTTTAGCATTTTTGTAACGTTTCTAATCTTATGATGACTGTATTAAACTGGTATTAAATATTTATAATGTGATGTGATAAACAGTTACACGCCAGGTGTACATTATTTGGCAATAGTAGACATTAAGAAGAGTAGTGGTTCCGAAGGGAAGCCGATAGGAATCGAGTTGTATGAAGGCTTCGCCACTGATAGCTTGATATGTATCCGTGTGTACATAAACCTTAAAAAAATTTACTTACTATATCAAACCCCCACCCTGCTACCTACGCCTTCTCATAATAGGGTGGGTTTTTCATTAATGCCACTCGTTGAACCTCGGAACTGAATTTTAAATCCCTTTTGTGTCTCAGTAGTGCTATGTCATTAGTCATTTCGTACTTAGGATATTTTTCGTGTAAGAAGAAGCTGTGGATACTAGACACTACCCCTCATCCGCTGTGCCTGTGGCCCGTCGACACAGACAGTTTGTCTCAACTGCTGCACAGCTCCACGCAATGCCCCGCTGTCAGCAGTATCCTCTGGTTGACGATAGATGACCCGCAGATCCATGAAACGTCCTTTTTTTGTGGCAAATAAGATGAACCCAGAATGTGGGAACTGCCTTATCTGTCCCATTTCACCTCCCCCCCCCCCCACACACGTACCGATTGACTTTGACGTAATAAACTCATGTCCATTGCTAAATAAGGCCAATCAATTTGATAATTAATTCTCTTAAACGGAATTCTTTTATGGACGAATCAAATGTCTTAATTAATAAAAATGGATTTAATAACCGTCATTACTTAAAAGCATAACAATGAAAATTTCGGAACTTTTGTTATTTACATCGGAAGCCAAAAATATCGAATGCTCTGAACAAAGGCACATTAGAATAATTTGATCAAAACTAAAACGTTGAACAGGGGACCAACCACCACCTCTTGAGCTCTTATTTCAGTGCGAGAAAGAGATGGAACTCTGCCTGCGTCTGTGTTTCCGAACGCATAGAACCCCGATCTCTTCAAAGTGAGAGTGAACAGGCTTCTTCTAGGTAAGCTCGCTCCATCGTCGACTTTGCCTCTGTCATCTCTGACCTAGACTAGAGTCAAGAGCAAACCTATCTCAAATTTAAAAAAAAATCTTCCTGCACACTGAAGTAAGATAATACTGCTTATGAGGTGGTGGCTGGCCCCCAGGGGCATAAAAAGTCCCATTACATGGTCGTTATCTAGGCATTCTGTACCTACATCAAACTAAGTGACATCACACTGAACAAAAATATTGCTGGGAAACGACTTTTATTTTTGGTGTGAAAAATAAAAACAGCCTTGTCTGCAGCGCGCCGTGTGACGCACGCTAAACATTATGCTATGGTAGGTACATGCAACGGTACAGTAGTTGTGGGGGTATAATTAACTTATAAACTTGTTTTCGTCAAAGTAAGTAAAAATGTTGTAACTTTGGCGTTCAATATCTCTGGAACCCGAAGGTTACCTGGTATGGTCTAGTACAAAAAATATATCACAATGACGACTTTTGGCCTCCCTAATGGCCTTTTTACCCGACTGCCCCAGAAGGAGGTAATCTTTTGCGGGAGTATATATGTATGTCTATTTGTTTGGCAAGCCTGAACGGCTTGGTGGATTTTAACATATGAGGTGTCGTTAAATTCGTGTTAATTGTGGGAGTGACATAGAAGTGACATTACATCCGCAAATACAAAAAAAAGAGGAAGACAATTTTTAAATTAATTTAACAATATTGGTATCAAATAAAAGCTAGTAATAGGTCAATAACAAATATATACAACATTATTTTTAGTATATGCGAAACCTGAATATAGTTGGTTCAGAATAAGTAAGTGAATCGATTAATAATTTTTACATCATGTTATATTTTGTCCCAAAAATATTTTAAAAAGGTTACAAGTTGGCCACCGAGCGACACTAAGTACTTTATAGGTACCTACTGCCAAATTATTATCAATGAGCGCAAGACGACGCTGGAAGCGCGGGCCCCGCGGGGTTGCTGCGTGGTGAGCATGTTTTTGTACGGACAACCGGATAACATAACAAGCTTATAACTTGTATAAAAATACCAAATACATGTTTCCGGTTTCGCATAAACTAAAACTAATGTTGTATATGTATTTATATTATAACATTTTTATGCTACAACAACAACAAGAAGTCGTTCTTTAATAAAACTAAAAAGCTTGTAATAAAGCAAATTATTAAAAAAAATAAACAAAAACCCGACTGCAAAAACATATAACTGAAAAGAGAAAACAAATTATGTGTTTCTGCAGTCGGGGTTTTTTTTTATACACCCGTTATCTATGATTGTTTTATATTGTTCAATACAGTTTGCCAGTCAGCGGCTGGAACCCACCGGTTTCAGCAAACAAATGTGACATAGCATGGACGGCAGAAGTACCCTAGAAGGTAAAGCTATTGTTAATTTTACTATCAACCCGTACCACGTTCTCGTTCTAACCTACTTAAGTCAAGAGATTACGTTTTTTTTTTTAACATAACATAACATCACGCTTTGTTTCCCCGAAGGGTTAGGCAGAGGGTTCTCTTTTTAATTTATTTAATTAAGCCTAAAAAAACAATGCCATTTCTCTCCTTACCGACTAGGGTGTCTTGCTGTTATTGCTGCAAATCATGCCCCTGTGTACATCACCAATCGCTTTACTACATCTGTATGTGCTCCATAGCTATTGATCGACGCATTATAGGATTTTCATTCGCTTATCTGGTTCGATTTCCTGGAAATATTGTTTAAATCTTTCTCTTTTACTTGAGAATTCCATTCAATTCTTGATAGTGAATGGAGGGGTTCGTACTAGAATGAAGAAAATTAAAACATCTGAAGTAAAAATACCGATGTTCGAAGTTCAAAATACCGAAACTTATCATCATCATAATCATTCTCCTGCCCTTATTCCAATGTATTTGGGGTCGGCGCAACATGTCTTTTTCATACATATTCCTTCACATTAGTCGTCATCTCGGTAGTCACCCCTTTCTAGCCATATCATCTATCAGACAGTCCATCCATCGTTTCTTCGGTCTTACCCTACCTTATAGCCACCCACATTCTTACTCAAACTTTCCTCAAAGCATTTTCCTCATTCTTACGTATCACATGCCCATACCATGACAACCGATTTCCGCACAACTTTTCAGTCACCCGTGCCGCTTTCAGTTCAGACTTCAGAAAACGAAATTTTTCTTAAAATACCGAACGGTTTAATGGCTGCAGTTAAAAATGTCGAAAGTCTGCCGATTAGTAATATGATCTACGTACAAACATACATACATAAACTCACGCCTTCTTCCCATGGGTACCCCCATGGGAAGAAGGCGCTTTAAAATTTTTGTCACTACATCTTCTGTTTAACCGCAACGTTGCCTTATCACATCATTCATAGTTACGCTACACATGATTCGCAAGAAACGCAATTCCACAGCATTTATTCTACTTTTATTCCTCTTTTGCCACACCCAATGTTCACTTTCATGCATAAGCGCAGGGCACCAGCACACCATTGTGCACACTTGAACAGCCGGTCGAGCCTTTTTGGACATCGAATCGTTGGACACAATCGCATTCACTTCCACTCACTTTATTTCCCACATCATTCCTCCTTTCTACATCTTCATCAATCTTTCCATCTCTAGTAAACAGACTCCTCAAATACAGGGTGTAAGGGACAGTCCTCCGCAAACTAACAGGGTGCATTCAGCTCCTTATTTTGAATCATATTCCACTGGAAATATTCTCAAACTCAAACTCAAAGCATTTATTTCAATTAAACCAATTACAGGCACTTTTGAATTGTTAAAGAGTCAGTCAGTTAGTCAGAAAATTGAAGCTACTCGCCCATTCCAAAACGTAGATCTCTATGGAGAAGAATGGGCAAGAAACTCCATGGACACTCTTTTAAATCAAAATTATTACAAAATCCTGGGTACATTGTTCTTGTTGCTTCTATATGTGAGAACAATGTAAAAAACAAATAATTAAAAAACAACCCAAAACATAAGATCAAAAATAAGCCCTGGCAGTTAAGAGATGACCAGTCTCCACTGACGGCGCCCGTTCACGAACATGACGCGTGGATCAGCACCATCCAGCTCAACCATTTTGTAGGGAACCGAATGACACACGCGCCACCATCAACGAGACATTTAAGTGAGCATGACATACTCTCAACTGCCATACTCTCAAGTCAACATACCTACATCATAACATAAAACCGCTCCATGGTACTCACATTTACAAAATTGAAAAAATGCTTCTAATTTATACAAAACTATAGTTTGCAATGATTGTATTTAAAAGATTAGTAACCAATAAGGTCATAATGTCAGAAAAAAAGGGACGCATTTCTTCCAAACAAAAAAAAATAAAAATTTAACAAAGGAGAATCTCTCTCTTCTTCTCTCTTCTCTCTCAGGAGAATTTTCATTTTTTTTATCGGTTTTTCAGTTACCATTCCTTTATTTCAATGTAAAATTGCATTATCTGTCAGCAGCACTCCATTTATGTAAATAAAACAGCTAAAATAAAAAAAAATCATCAATGGATTTTGAAATACTCGGCAGCCGAAGGCTCGCTGCGCTGACGTTCGCTACGCGCGTTTTGCCACGGTAACGATACATTACGTGTGAGGTAATAAAACAAATCAGGTTTATTGGATTCCCATAACGTTCTTGAAATAATTTCGTGTACCGGTCATCTTAGTATGATATATTGAATTCACCCCATCAGTCTGCGGATGGCAGTCCCTTACACCCTGTATACAAACTCATTCCACACTCCATTTCCACTTCTTCCGCACTCTTATGATTTATTTTCACATCCACACCGACATCTTCTCTTCTCTTTCTCGAAAACGGTGGTGGAGATATGAAGGTGGATGGGAAATGTCACACTCTTCTGACAATTTTCCATCAACCTCACTCACAACTCACGCTTTCGATTATTTTCGGTATTTTAACTTGTCAGTATTTTTTGAATAGATATTATAAGCGTAGCTGTAAGAACGACCATATGACTTATGAAAATGAAATAAATATGACATTGAATACTGGTTTGACAAAAATAATTTTATTATAAATTTAGAAAAAACTAAAATTATGCATTTCGACCAGAGAATTCCAAGTAACATCCTTGACATTCATTATTTAGGGACTCGAATAGAGCCAACTACTCTCACTAAATTTCTTGGCATCATAATAACTTAACCTGGAGGCCCCAGCCAGACGAAATTTATAAAAAAAAAAAATAATTTGCGTACGTTCTTTGGAAACTATCTAAGATTGTCAGCCTGGAATCGGTTCTAACAGCTTATCACGGTTATGTTCCATCCACACTTAGGTACGGCATAATGTATTGGGGCAACTCAGTTGATAGAGAACTTGTATTTAGAGCTCAAAAAAGGTGTATCAGAGTCATGTGCGGAATAAATGGCACCGACAGTTGTCAACCGTTGTTTAAAAGCTTAAAAATCCTTACCCTACCGTCGTTATACATCTATGAAACTAGTGTATTTGTAAAAACACACATTTCTAAATACAAAACAGCTTTCAAAAGTCACTATAAAAACTTCGTGACAAAAATAAGCTAGAGCTCGAAACTTTAAATGGTAGAACAGCCTTAATGAACAAATGTACTTTCTGTATGGCGACAAAAATATTTAACAAGCTGCCTGACACATTAAAATTATTAAATCTGGACAAATAAAAAAGTGTATTAGGAAAAATTTTAATCAATAAATGCTACTCGTTAAAGGACTATTTGGATGACAATTCTATTTATAATTCCTCCTCGTAAACATTAAGTCACCTGACCTGTTTTGACATTCTTGTACTTTTTGACATTTAACATCGGATCTATGTGCTTTCTTAACATTTAAATTATTGTGGACATTCTGGAAAAACATCGATTCACTTTTTTTACTCTAGTTCTTTGTACGAGTATAATTAATAATGATCATTTATTGGTAGGGTACTTAATTAATTTCAATTTAAATAATAATTGTACGCCTAATGGCAAAACATAGAGAACCTATGTAAATGTTATAACATCTCACCCAGTACCTATGTTTACAAATAAAGATCCTGATTCTGATAAATGCGAAAGTAAAAGAGAAGGGTAGCCATTTTGAATAATTCGATATACATATAATTCTGTAGGCATTTCAATCGGAGATAATAATAGATCGGGGATATGATGATTGTAGATGTTTTGAATCTTTCGGTATTATACAAAGTGTAACATAAATAACGCACAACCTCTTAAGGGGTCATTGTACTCATCATTATGAACAACTTTTTCTATGGGACCAAACCTGAAATCGCGAAAAAAAATCAGCTGCTCCCTACATTTATATTCGCATAACTAGTCAAAATGTAGGGAAAAGCTAATTTTTTTTCGTGATTTCAGGTTTGGTCCAATAGTAAAAGTTGTTCATAATGATGAGTACAATGATCCCTTAAGAGGTTACATTTTGTATGTTTTGGTATTTTGTATATATGTATTAGCTTTGATATTGGTTATTTTTTCATTTTATTTTTTATCTGTTGTATATTATATTCTGTGCCTTTTAGTTTGTGCCCAATAAAAGTATTTTTTCTTTCTTTAGGTATTTTTGTTATAGATATTTTAATTTTCGACATTCAATACGTACCCAAATGTAGACAAAACATATTATCATTTGCATAACCTCTTAACAACATAACTTACTTTAACCGCCCCCAGCCTGCTTCTAGTGCCTTCTCAAAGTAAGGTGGGTTTTCCATTAATGCCACTCGTCGAAAGTCATAACTGAATTTCAAATCTGTTGTGAATCTCACTAGTGCTGTGTCATAAGCCCATAAAGCTTTGTCATACATATCGTGAGAGAAGACGCTCT
The DNA here is from genome assembly GCA_947568875.1 of Fissipunctia ypsillon. NCBI lineage: Eukaryota > Metazoa > Arthropoda > Insecta > Lepidoptera > Noctuidae > Fissipunctia > Fissipunctia ypsillon. The sequence continues at coordinate 20,969,633 of OX387648.1, forward strand.
GGACACGAACCATTTTTCTCTGTGCCTGTGGCCCACTGCGATTGTCATGGTGGCTTGGTTGATGGAACTGTCCACACAATGCGCTGCTGTCAACATTATCCTCTGGTTGACGACAGATGACCTGCATATCCATCCAGTAGTTGTGGCGGCATATCTACATCGCCACAAGCGAACGCATCACACTGACGTCACAGCAAAATCCTGCATCGCGCAATCAGAGTTTACCGCGTGACTAGCATATACAAGGTATAACACAATTAACGCACAACCTCTTAAGGGGTCATTGTACTCATTATTATGAACAACTTTTACTATGGGACCAAACCTGAAATCGCAAAAAAAATCTGTTGCTCCCTACATTTATGTTCGCATAACTCGTCAAAATGTAGAGAACAGCTGATTTTTTTTCACGATTCCATGTTTGGTCCCATAGTAAAAGTTGTTCATAATGATGAGTACAATAACCCCTTAAGAGGTTGTGCGTTAATTATATTACACTTTGTATACAACATCCCGACATCTACCGTCGGACAGTAGCCCACCAGACACAACATCCGTTACATACCTAATAGGTAATGCCGAGAGGTCTGTAGTAGGTAAATAATACAGGAGTACAATAACACGTGTAATTAATTAGTCTCAGACTTACCTACACTTTATAGTTTCTTTTATTATAATCAATGTCGTACTAGGTAACGGTATTTTTATAGGATATCTAAACATAACACGTCATAATCACAATAAAATCAATCCAGTATTACGGAACCTAGTAAGTAAAACTATGAAGTGCTGATAATAGCGGTTACAGACCAAGATTATTTGTTCCCGCTACAGCGTACACGCACAAGCACACGCACACTACCATTGACAGCGATAGTTCGAACGCACACAGACACACTGCGCTACGATTCACTTATTCTATGAGATTGTTAGGGATTCTTATGGATCGAATCTTTCTATTAAGCACTGCTACTTAAAATTCAAGGAAGATCATTAAATGTTACCGTTTCAAATTGCGTTTTTAATTAATGACATCATCCACCAAACAAAGCGACCAATGACATAGCAACAAGCCCTCTAATTGAGTGGATAGCCTCCAGGTCATCAGATGTGTGAGGAGCTGGTACCTACGTCTGAATTCTTTTGCATCCCCACGGTGACCACCACGAAGATGCTTGTCACCACAAAAATACGTTTTTTACTAGTCCCTCGGCTCCGGGATTTCATTTAGAAGGCACTTAGACCCACAGACTCAGACTGAATAGCTAGATAATATTATACTTCTCACTTGTCTTACCGGGAAGAAAAGGAGTTAATAGCTCCACTGCTGGCGCAGATAGTGCCTCTGGGCAATGCATGCATCACTTGTCTGCAAGCGCGAGTCTTCCACACGTATTGATCTATGTACTTAAGATTAACTGCCATTATTTTCTTATCTTCCTGCAAGTGCGAAAATAAGGATAGTATTTTTTAAACCGATATTCTTTTATTATTTCATCATAGTTACCTATTGATGACCACACCCAGAACAATTTGCTTCAAGTAGTGGTAGCTTTGGCCGCAGTGTGCGTGGAAAGGTCTTAAGGCGAAAGCGCCACGGTAGCCCGCGAAATTCAAATTTTCTTACGTTGTTTGAAATATGCAGGTCAGTATTAGGTTGTTTGTTGATTAAAATATGATTCGCGACCGTAACAAATATGTTTTTACAGAATTATAATCATTAAAGTCATCAGTACAACTCTCTAAGACCAAGTAATTCTATTGAATGACTATTTCATGAAATCTTGACATTTGAGGATTATACTAACCTAAGGAGTTGTATTACTGATTCTAATGATTATAATTCTGTAAATGCATATTTGTTACGGTCGCGAATCATGCTTTAATCAACGTATATCCAGACACAGAGCTGCAAATTGCAAAAATCGTAAGAAAATTTGAATTTCGCGGGCTACCTTAGCGCTTCCTCCTTAAGGCCTTCACTTTCTCACGGTACGAATTTTTGAAAAACGAGGCGATATTGAACATGCGTGTGGCTCTATGTGCAATTAAGTGATTCAAGAATGTACTCACATTAGTCAGTCCCCAGCCAGCTATCTGCGCTTTTTCATAGTAAGGTGGATTCTTCATGAAAGCTATCCTTTTGACGTTATTGCCAAATTTTAGAAGAGTTTTAAGCTTCAATAGCGCTATATCGTTGATTGATAAATCACCATTATAATTTTCGTGAATAAGATAAGTACGAACGGTGGAATCAAAACCTTTTCTTCTATTGACGTGCCCCACAGAGACGGCCAAGACGCTTTTAAAAGTACATCCGAAAACACAATGTGCCGCCGTCAGTACTATATTTTCATTCACAATGGAACCGCCACAGACCCAGTTGTAGATGTCGGCGGTGTTGACTTCAACACATCTAATAAACAAATACACGGAATGAGGAAAATATCTAATGCTTGCTTTTTCTCCACCAACCACGAACGGCTCCATCTGGCATTTGATCAAGGCTATCCAACTCATGAAAACTAGAATACGGCTTATATCGACCATTATTATTAGTCTTACTCGTTCTGCCTTCAAGAATGTTGAATGTGTATGTACGGATCCTTATCACTTAATTAGCCATTTCATTGGGTCGTTATTGTTTAATGAATTATTAAAAGAAATCGTTTAACACAATATGTGGATACTATATATAGCGGTCAGGGGGCCAACCACCACCTCTTAAAGCAGTATTATTTTAATGTTACTTCAGTGTGAGAAAGGGATGGAGCTATACAGGACGTCTAGCTCCATCTCTTTCCCACACTCAAGTAAGATCAAAATAATACTGCTTTAAGAGGTGGTGGTCTAGCTCCTGAACTCCAACGCCAGCATTACAAAACTATTGCATTGTTACTCGTTGCACTTGAGACCTTCTTCTATTTTGTCATTTCACACATACATACACACCCGTATATTGCACTCTTTTATCACGAACCAAACAGAAAAAGCGCGGTATATGGTCATCATCATAGGCCTATCGCGGCACGCAGTTTTATTCTGATTATGCTAGTGAGAAAAAGACAGCGAATATTTTAAACTGGTCACATAAAAGTTGAGGGTAGATTTGAAACAAAATCAATTTTCTGACTGTAGTTAGAATGGTATGACGTTGTTGGTTGGTGAACTTAGTTACGAGCGTTTGTGTTATTTATATTAGAGGTGTTGAGTTTGAAGATTTTTTTTGAAAATGCAAGCAAATATAAAATATATTGAAGCATAATTTTACTCATAAGTTTATTGATGACATTAATAGTTAAATTTTGCATGCCAAAACTCAAGCAGAATGTACCCGGCTCACTATATTTTTTATAACAACATTATTGAACATTCTATGCGAATAAATGATTTGATTTGAACCGACTTCAAAAAAAGGAGGAGGTTCTCAGTTCGTCGGAATGTTTTTTTATGTGTGTTCCCCGATTACTCGAAGATGGTTAGACCGATTTGAAAAATTATTTTTCTGTTTGAAAGGGTATACTTCCTAGGTGGTCCCATTGTCATCAGGTCAGGATCTGATGATGGGATCCTGGAGAAATCGAGGGAACTCTTCAAATATTATAGGCACACCTATAGCGATTTGGATATTTTTTTATAGTAACTCGTACATTTGCTCTCGGAAAGCACCATTTGGTGAAGTGGAACTGATGATGAAGACGACAGATGGCTGCCGGAAATACTCAATAATATGTATTTCACGGGTTGCGATTCGATTACTTTAATAGGGTTGCTAAGCAATTTATGCTCGTCACAATGCATATGGTGAAGTGGAGCTGATGGTGAAGTACCAGGAGAACTCCTCAACCATTAACGTCCCTGCATCGGGAAAAGCAATATTTTGTAAAAGGTGATGAGCAGTTGCTGGTGATTGTTCTATAGAGGCATGAGGAACAGGGTGTAAAGTTCACTCATTCTCCATTGAAAAGGGAGGATCCTCCAACCAGACGGGTGTTGTGTCTGGTGGGCTACAGCCCGACGGTTGATGTCGGGATGTTGTATATATGCTAGTCGCGCGGTAAACTCTGATTGCGCGATGCAGGATTTTGCGTAACGTCAGTGTGACGCGTTCCATTGTGGCGATGTAGATATGCCGCCACATCACTCCCCTCCGGAGACCGGAGGTCGATAGTGGGCTGAGTCGTGTATCTTGCGATGCTTGCCAGGGCCAGTTGAGGTTCCAGTGAGTCGGAACCGGGTGCCGCATAGTTCACGGTGAGTCGGAACTGTCTGCGGAGATGCCCCCAGTGAGTCGGGGTGGCGCTGCATTATGCTCCAGTGCGTCGGATGTGGTACAGCGCCGGGTTAAGGCTGACTGCTGGCGTCGACCAGGAGAAGGAGAGGTTTGAAGGGCTCTGCTTGTTTGACCGGCTGAGGGTGCAGTGTGCTGTGCCAAGGTTGCTGATGAGGCTGAGGGTGATGACCGGTCGATGGTCGATGGTCGATGCGCGGTCGCTGCATGCTGGTGGTCAGGATACCCGTTGAAGCCGTGGGTGCTGGCTGGCTGTGTGACTCGCTGCTCGAAAGCTCGAGGAAGTGATGCTGATGACGTCACGCTGTAGTAGTTGCACGAAGGCTGCGCTGACGTTCATGTTCGGGGTCACCAGTATAGAGGCATGAGGAACAGGGTGTAAAGTTCACTCATTCTCCATTGAAAAGGGAGGATCCTCCGACCAGACGGGTGTTGTGTCTGGTGGGCTACAGGCCGACGGTTGATGTCGGGATGTTATATATGCTAGTCGCGCGGTAAACTCTGATTGCGCGATGCAGGATTTCGCGAGACGAGAGTGTGACGCGTTCCATTGTGGCGATGTAGATATGCCACCACAGTTCGTTTGATTTTCGCTGCTGACTTTATTTTTGAAATGGGAAAATAATTTTTTATTCCAAGGTACCAGGAACCCTCGGAACGAGAGTCCGACTCGCACTTAAGACATTAGGAATAGTTCTATTAAAATCAATGCTGACTGTATAGAATGTCGTGATTTTTTTTTCGTTCAACTCGTACAAAATACAGGCTATTCTGAGGACTTTAACCCTTGGGGCTCCCGCACAAAACTGCGATGCAATGCGAATTCACAGTTTTGTGTAGAAGCCCTTAACCTGCTGAATTCTGCTGACGCCTTGTGGAGTCACCGAGCTCAACAGGTCCTCCTAATATTATAAACGCGAAAGTTTGTGATGATGGATGGATGGATGGATGTTTGTTAGTCTTTCTCGCAAAAACTAGTAAACGGAATTGGATGAAAGTTGGCAAAGAGACAGTTTATAATCTGATTAACTTATAGGATAATTTTTATCCCGATATCCCTACGGGATTGAGACTTATGATAACGACAATCATACATCGCCGTCTGTGGGAATCGAATTTTTCACGTCTTCTTTCTACTAACTACTATTATATTTGTTCCAGCTTAATCTCATTCGCTGGTAACTCTTTATCTGAAAGCCTGCAAGAGACAACTCAACCCTGCCATCGCCTATGCGCTACACAAAGCTGCAAACTATAGGTATTTTGTACGTCAATACAAGAAATTACGATATCAAATATAGGTATCTATGCAAACTTCCCATTACATGCAAATATTATAGAATAGAAGAATGTTCTGTTTTATTATACAGGGTTAGTTTTCAATAACCGGCCAAATTTTCACAGAGTGAAACCCATGAATATTAACAACTTTCACTGTGGCGCCAACTCCAAAAAACAAAAAAAAAAAAATCTGCTGTTTCATACAAATGTTCAATACCTACTCGGCCAAAATGTATGAAACAGCTGATTTTTTTCTCGCGATTTCAGAGTTGGTCCTATAGTGTAAGTTGTTCATATTCATGGGTAGATCACCCTGTGAAAATTTGGCTAGTGATTAAAAAATTGCCCTGTATGTAGAGAAGTTATAAGTCATGAAATCTTTAATTTGTTTGGTATACCTACAGAAAATCGGTGTTGACTTACGGTCGTCGATATTAATGCTGCTCAACACACAGCTTTCATTGCTGTTTGAAATCATTTAAAGAAGAATTAGTTATTCGCGAGAAGACCTGACGCTATCTATCTTGCATGGATCAAATGCAATTGAATTGCAGTCTCGTCGAACTCGTCAGCTTATTACCGGCAGTTAACGAACACAATAAGTAGACACCATTGCATTACTCGGAAAATTTTTAAGGGATTCGGGACTCAACAAAATTCACATTTAAATAGTACATACCATAATTTCAAGCAGCATGTTACAATTTCCAAATTATGTCTGTAATAAATGACGGCATCCATATCTGTTGATGGTCCTCAAGTGAACCACCGAACGGCGAACAGACTTCTAGAAGACTCGAGTTTGTGAGTTCAAATGACAAATGTTACACACTCATAGTTATCGAAAGCAAGAGGTGTGCATTGTCCTACATGCACACGGTGGTCTCAAAAAATAATTGGATCTCCTTTTGGGCTAACGCCTTTAACCCGCAAGCTCGACCGTTTTTTTTTAAATAATATTAAATAAATAAATAATAATAATAAATTGATGCTCACAGTCGGCGTCCGACTATGCATGTGTTGTGAACGCGGCCTTATACTTCTCACTGGTCTTACCGACTAGAATAAGAATTTGTATCCCCACCGCTGGCGCAGATACTGCCTTTCTGCACCTGATAGATCACCTTGTTGCAAGATTCAAGCTTCCACACCCATTGATCTACGTACTTAAGGTACATTCCCATTGATTCCGTATGTTCCTGCAAGTATAAAAGAAGGATGAATTTTAGAAATCAATGTTCATAATTGTTTTATCATAATTAATTGATGACCAGAACTTTTAACGATGAGTGCACGTACACGAAACTGTCTCCTCGATATTAATCATTTGCTTTAATAAGTGCTTTGGCCACAGTGTACGTGTGAAGGGCTTGGGGTCTTGACATCACACCCAATACGGATTTTAAATAAGTGTGGTGAAAATAAATTTAGAATCTCATCATGTTTCAGGCTTTAGTTACAAATATAATACTCATTCTAATTAAAATATGTAGAAAAATTTACTCACATCAGTCATCCCCCAGCCAGCTGTCTGCGCTTTTTCATTGTAAGGTGGATTCTTCATTAAAGCTACCCTTTTTATGCTCTTGCCAAGTTTTATAAGAGTTTTAAGCTTCACTATGGCTATATCATTTTTTGTTGTAACACTACTATATTTCTCATGTATTAAATAATTGCGAACACTAGATACAACACCTCTCTGTAAATGCCTATGCCCCATGGAGACGGAGAAGGTGCTTTTGTAAGAACACCCGAATATGCAATGCGCCGCCGTCAGTACGATTTTTTCATTCACAATGGACCCGCCACAAATCCAGAAGACGCTTTCAGGATTGTTGCCTTCGAAACATTTAACATACATAAACACGGAATGAGGGAACATTTTAATGTTTGCTTTTTTTCCACCAACTACGAACGGTTCCATCTCGCATACTGTGAAGGTTGGCCAACTTATGAAAACTAAAATAGATGTTATTTCAAGCATAATTTATTGTCGCGTTTTCTGTCTTAGATAATGTTGACTGCGTGTGCGTATGCGTAGTGTATTCTTATCACTTAATTAGCCAGTGCATTTGGTCGTTATTGTTTTATGAATTAATAAATTTTTCTTCGAACATAGATCTATGAACCAAGGGTTACGCTTGCATACAAAATATATTCTTTGATTTACTAACGTTGGTACCAGTTCAATCTGCATATGTTTCAAGTCAATTAGTATCATTATTTAAGACAGCGCATTTAGCACTTTTTCAAACCCGCGAAACTTCATATTAGACGTAACCACATCTAAACTATTATGAGGTACTTATGTAAGTAAGAAAAGCGCGGAATCCGCGCGGTTTCCGTCGTGTCTGAATGCAAGCTTATTTAACAGCGGTTATTAAAAAAAAAATTTGCTGCTCCATACATTTTGACCTCGTAGGTAGGCAAAAAAGTATGGAGCAGCAAATTTTGTTTTTTAATAACAGACGAAAAATTTTAACGTAGCGGGGTTCAGAATCATGTACTGAATACGTGGTTTCAATTAATGTGATAACCTAATCGCCACCCTGTATTTTAGAAAATGTTTACCATATTCTATGAACTATTTGAGTCGCCAAGCAACGTTGCTGTGATCCCGTTGAAAGGGAATGGGTGCCTGTGTAGTTATAAGTACATATGATACAGCCTCAGCCTTGTCTCTGGAATGGCAACTTATCTACGACACCTCCAGTATTCTATATGTCACCACTTACCATCACCATCTGGTTTGCCACTAAGAAAAGGAGTTTTCTGTTTTGAAACTTACCGAGTGGAATAATCATGATTTTTCCCGCTACTGGCGCATATGGTGCCTTTGGGCGTGTTCTGTACGTAATTCTGGCAGTCCTTGCCAGTCCACACGAATTGATCGACGAACTTCAGCAGATCTGTTGTTGTCTTCTTTATTTCCTGTAAGTAAATATTTACGATAAGTTATTATTTCGGTTCTAGCAAATTGGTTACATTTTACTTGTTATAAAAAAAGTATTTTGAATCCGCTGTGGTTTACTTTAAAACCAAATAAGTTGTCTTTTGAAAAGTTTACTTCTAGATGATAGTATTACTGATGGCACGATGGCCGTTTCTTATTTTAAAATGTGCCTGCACATTAGACATTAACAGCTTTGTCTCTGGGTTGGTAACACAACTGCGTTGTCTGTGGTATTGCAAATTTATCTGTTCAAACTCTTAATGTAAATGACGCATCACACAACTCACTTATAATATCGTACTTAAATTCCCAACTAGTATCAATCTAAATTATTCTTACATCAGTAAGTCCCCAGCCCGCTATCTGCGCCTTCTCAAAATACGGTGGGTTCTTCATCAGCATCACCCTCTTCACTTTCTCGCTGAATTTAATTCTAGTGTTAAGCCTCACTAGCGCGATGTCATTGATCGTCAGTTGCATGTCGTAGTCTTCATGTATCAGGTAACTGTGAACTGTGGACTCCACTCCCTGATCCCTGTGGGAGTGCCCCACCGCCACGCTGATGGAGCTATTGTACCCACACCCGAACAAACAGTGCGCAGCCGTCAGCGTAAGAACCTGATTCACAATCGAAGCCCCACAGATCCAAGACAAGTCCAGTTCGTCCTCGTCAATGCAATGAACACTCATAAAAGCAGAATGAGGAAAGTGAGATATATGAGCGTAATTTCCGCCGACAACAAAAGGCTCCATCTTAGACTTAACGAAACTTATCAGGCATAAAATGCAAATAAATCTTGCTTCTACCATTCTGACTGGTTTTGTGAGCCTTGGATCGTCTGGCTCTATATTCTCTTATCAATTAATTAGACGTTATATTTGATCGTTACTCCAATTACAGTTTTCCGGGCTATTAAACTTTTCGGAGTACCTTGGTATTACGTATTGCTGTGATCTGGATTGTAATAGCTTAGCTTGTAATAGTGTGCTGTCGGTGAGGGACTCGTCGTCACCCATCCGCTCACAGATCGACGGATCCGAATGATGGTCATCCTGCAAATACATCAATACATAGTGCTTCCTTTACGATGCCTTATCGAACACTACATTTTGCTCAGCTAAGTACCAAGTCAACAAAGTGGCTCAAAACTAAAAACATCATAATTTAAAATCTACAATTATTTTTAGTATTATCCTCGATCTAGCCAGCAGCTAACGGTGGTCGGTAGTCGGTGGTTATTGGAGATTTTATGATATAGCTTAGATTTATAACACGGGGTATCGAGTGGCCCCAGGGCGAACCTATAAGTACCATACTTAAAGTAAACACCCTTCTAATAACTTAATACCATGCTTTACTTAGAGCACGCGGGTTCTCTATACATATATTCTAGAATAAATCTGGGTTATTGATGGTTCGTTGCTTTTTTTTAGTAAATGAATACGGAAGTGGTGTAATAATATTTGCTATTGTAAATAAATGTAGAAATTCCAGTCAGATTTTTCTTGAAAATGAAATGGATATATTCCTTCGACGATTATTTATTAACGACCATTTCTTTCTTTTTCAGTGCAATGGGACGTCTTTAAAACAGCAGGAAGTAGTTCCAGATGCAAACTGTGAAATATGATTAAATTATGAAACTTAAATAAATTAAAAATAAAAGATAATTTACTCCACATTTAATAACACATTCTGCTTCATAGTTCATCAACAAATCCCGATGCATCATTGCAACAACATGCTCGTTTACAGAAAAGAGATCAGCATCTTCTACAATCTTTATAATAAAACATGTCGTTCCAAAACAAGCAAAAATAAAAACATTGTCATCAGAAAGCGTCTAAACACGATTTAGTAGAAAATAATCCAAAATAACGAAACTGCTAGCGAACGGCGAAGCGTGGTGAATGTACTCCAACCGCTACTGCGCTACCAACGTTTACTCGCAATACTCGAACTTACGACAAACAGTTCAAATCAAATCAAAAATAATAAAATAATAATCTGCTAGAATATGGTAGAACACTAGGTCTAGATGGTACAGAGTTTTAGCAAAACCTGTCATGTAACTAGGTATGGGTGCAAAAACCAATAAAAAAATTCATTTAAAATGTCTGCATCACAGATAATGGTGATCAGATGATGCAAATTGCAGACACAGGTACATTCTTCAGATTTCTTAAGCTGGATACCTACTGTATCAGTTTCCTGATGCTTAAATCCAGTTTCATTGCCTTTGGCGACACCCACGCCACGGTACGAAATGGTACCTATCCAGTGATACATTCAAAATGTCGATTATACAAACAAATCTATTTCTTACATTAATTTTATTCAACTACGATTATTTAGGTATTTTTAGATTCATGTAAGAGGACACAGCCTCAAAATTAATTTTTCAGTACCATTCCAAATTGGCTTTTTAATTTGAAATTGTACCAGCTATACCAGACAAATCTTTTCATGGTTTGCGATCTGCAGTCCTTCATTGAAAAAAAATTACTTATAGATAAGACAGTACAGTTTAAAACGATAACAAATCGAGTTGCTCCGTAGTTGCACTGTTAGTAGTCGAGCACAAAGAAAAAGTACTGCAAATGGTGGAACCGTTAGTTAGAGAAGAGCGGAATAACTGTCGCGTTCCGGTTCCTAGCGTTCTATTGCAAGCTTTGATTGCCTCGCCTTGCTCCGGATCCGAGGCCTTAGGAGCCATTGTTTTCAACCACAAAAGTTCAGATAACGCTCACACGCTTCAAAACGATATCTCTCTCGTCTAAACGGTCGAATAATTGCCTAAATTTGAATATTTCATGCAGAATATCGGAACAGTTTAGTTTTTATTTTATTTTACAGCTTGATCTTTGACCTGAAAGGAACTGTTTTAAGATAGTTTTAGTCACGAATGTTTGGAATAAGAGACTGTTTTGTGGTGTTTAGGTAGACTTTCATTTAGTTAGTAGTTTAATAGCTAGCTATGTTTTTACGGGTTTAACAGAAACGCTCGACTCTGAGAAAACCTTCTCGATTTTGTACTCAATAGATACAGAGAAACTTTTTGGAAGGCGACCCTCCTCTTGTAATTGTATCCTAAGTATTATCATTAATTTTATAACCGTCCCGAGACTAGTCGCTTCTCACCATGCTATAGGAACATTCTGGGCCTTTGCTTAGCAGTATTCAAGCCTTTATAATTCAATGACTTCAAAAAAACTAGATCCAAAGACGGGATATAATTATAGGATTAGTCACAACGTTCTTAGTTTCGCCGTACTTATCTGAATTGGACAACTACTCTATTAAAAATCATATTACAGTATAATTAGTTCATTAGATATTTTAGGCACTGAGCTCCGATTGTCCATTGTTGAGGTTCGTCGGTGGCACGATTGTAAGTTGGGAGAATTTTAGTGAAATATAATAAGGTATTTACTTTTGTGGACCATTTTCCAATTCAATGTCAGACCTATGAAGGGCTACTGTAGCTTGGTGGTCAAGTTTGATAACTTTTCTCTGACTATTCAGTTTGAATAGCTGTTTAGTAGACTTACCTAATAAGTTATACGTCTTTTAAATTGTGTCAATAGTTTATTTTCCTTCCACATGCTGTATTCCATGGTCTTGTTGAATCCAACGGCTGTCCACACTCCTGAAGCTGTCTATTGGCTTAATCAGCCTATATTTGGTGGAATCCTTCCTGACTGGTACTATGATAAAATTACACCAGATCTCCCCCGCCGCCATTGAGGGTCCAAGACAAGATATTACAAGAATTCGACAGTTTTATTGGTCAAAGTATATCCAGAAACAACTTTTTAATCAGCAATTGTATCGCAAATATTTATATCATACATATCCATGTTTTCACGTTTCGTAACATCCTCATACTTCGCAAGTCCTACATCATTGCGTGGGCAGCTTTCAATTACAATCCAAACTACAATAACTCCTCAAAATTAGTTCACAATAATAACAGTGTGTTGTTCTCGTAAATCCCTCAAGTTTCAACGAGTAAGTTATTGACGTCACTCACTTTCAAAGCAAGCTGTTGCTTCATACAAATTGTTGAGAGGATCCATCAACATCCATATTGGGATGAAAGCTACGATGTAGGAAGATGCTGAATATGGCTGTGAAGAAACGAGGATGTTCAGTTTGAATATAATGATGAAATTTGTACTAGGGTTGGAATCCTCCAGTAAATCATTCAGTCATATAAATATGGAATAATTACTACTCGTCGATACAGTAATATGATGAATTAAATAACAAATAAATTAAAACCTATGATATTTACAAAACTAAAAACACAGACGGTGCCAATGATGTCATAAGAAGCGTGTTAACTCCAAACAAAGGAAACTATTTCTGTTGAGTATCTACCTATTTACGAAACAAGTGCAAGCGCGGTGCGACAGCAGCCCGGCAGCGAAGCAACAACACTGCTACCAAAGGGCCGCAGAAACGACAAAGAAAAACACTCCAATACAGATGATAAATTAATTACCTCTCTCCCGTACTCCACTTTTGTTCAACAAAAACTTGAGCAAAGTACTAAACAAATTTTTTAGTTCACAACAGACCAGTTTCCTGACTCCGTTGTGTAAGAACGGGGCGGGACCACCATGATTTGTGTCCCGCGGCCGATCCCGCTTTCGAGAACACACGCCGATCTTGTCTCCGGGACTTACGAGCTCGAGAACAAGCCGCGGTGTTTATTAGAATTATTAGATTATTGCCTTGAAAATTGTGTTTGTTGTGATAATAAAGTGGTTTTCTAATTTCTTTGTACTAGGTCGATAATAGTGTTATTAGAAAGATATCTAGATCAAAACGAATCTTTAGTTATTCTGACCGTAAATTTATATCACTGTAAAATTTACTGTCAAGATTAACTCAATTTTCTGTTTAAGGAGTTTGTTAAATTGTGCTCTTTGAAACATCTGCCTAGCCTTTTCCCAACTGTGTTGGGGTCAGCTTCCAGTCTAACCGGATGCATCTGAATACCAGTATTTACATGGAGCGACTGCCTATCTCACCTCCACAATCCAGTTACTAGGTAATACGATACCCCTTTTTAAGACTGGTTATCAGACTTTCAGGCATCTAACGACTGTTAAAGATCCAAGTATGACAGTCGGGACCAACGACTTAACGTGCTTTCCGGGGCGCAAATTGTGTTCTTTGATTACCTTAAAGAAATACCGATATGATTAAAGCAATGCAGCCGAGATTTGAACTGCAGCACCGTTTTGATAGATGAAAGAACAGGGAAGTAAAAGTAGCTCTGTATGGTTGGAATATTCTGATTAACACTGAGCCCGAGATCTATAGACATTCCTTAGCTCGTGCTTTGATTTAGATATGTTCCCGTCTCTACTGGTACTTGTAGTTTGACAAACCTGAGACAGTAACTGGTTTATACATACATGTCCCGGAATTAACGCACAACCTCTTAAAGGGTCATTGTACTCATCATTATGAACAACTGTTACTATGGGACCAAACCAAAAAAATCGCGAATAAAAATCAGCTGTTCCCTACGTTTTGACGAGTAACTTATGCGAACTTAAATGTGGGGAACAGCAGATTTTTTCGTGATTTCAGCTTTGGATCCATAGTAAAAGTTGTTCATAATGATGAGTACAATGACCTCTTAAGAGGTTGTGTATTAATTCCGGGACATGTTGTAATTGTCGGCCTCAAATAAGGCAAGAGTCAGTTAATGCTGGATAAGCAACGTCTTCAAACACAGAAAATGTCATCGGGAAACGTTTCCGTCTTCATCAGAAGAGCACGCAATGTAGATGTTCATTAATTTTCCAGTCACAGACCGAGATATCAACATATAGAGCTATACCTATGTTTCCTGTGTCCTACCAACCTTGTTTCCGTACAACAGCTGCTCAAATCCAGCCAGAATATTCAGTGTTTACACCATCGTATAAATCGCTAGTTTACAATTCCAGTAAACAAGGGGAATTTTCTTGATATGTACCACGTGACGCAACAAGGTGTGCGCAGACGCAGCAAGACCGCCGGGCGCCGTGTTGCGACAGATTTATATCTAGCGCAATGCCCCTTATTTAGTACTACATCATAGTAATGCTATAAAACTATAGAGGTAATGCTTGTTAGTGTTTTAAAGATTTCATCACGTAGTAGAAAATCAGTCTTGTTCCATTTAAACGTGTCTGGATTATAATAGACATGCTATCATGGCTATAACTTAGTAGGTAGCACATAAATGTGGGGTTAAGTGAAACGTCATCATCTGCCTAGCCTTTATGCCAACTATGTTGGGGTCGACTTCCAGTCTAACCGGATGCAGCTGAATACCAGTATTTTACATGGAGCGACTGCCTATCTGACCTCCACAACCCAGTAACTGGGTAATACGATATCCCTGGGCTTCGGGCTTCTGACGACCCGTAACGACTGTTAAACATCCGCGAATGACAGCCGGGACCAACGGCTTAATGTGCTTTCCGAGGCACGGAGGAGTCTCGGTATGTAAAGATGGTCACCTATCCACAGACCAACCGCGCCAAACGTAGCTTAACCTGATCGACTGATCTGTGCGGTTGTTATTACTTAGCCACGAGCCCCTCCCCCCCCCCCCCCCCAACTGGTTAAGTGAATAAGGTCTAAAAATCAACCAGACAGCTGTAAGAACATTCGACGAAGCCCCTTTTTTTTTTTTTTTTTTTGTGGATGGGAAATCATCAAATGACTTCTCCCGCTCTGGGCGGAGCGGGAGGGCGTGTCAGACTTTTACTGACTAAAACCCACCCGTGTTCCTTCTGTTGCCTGTGCCGGGGCCACGGTAACTCTTTCGAACATCCCGCAACCCTAGCTGGCATCGGCCCTAGCGGACCCCGTCAATGGTGCTGACATCTCTTTGAGGCGCGCGTGGAACACGACGCGCCGTCGACTCGGGCTTGGTCCTTACCGGACGGCGAGCTACCCATTGCTCGCCATCCGCAAGCCCGCGCCTACGGTGGCCGGGAATCGGCTGCCAATTCCCGACGCCCAGGGCGTCTCCTGCGGCGACTAGGGGCGTGAGGGCGCAAAGCTTGCCTCTCCCTCACGCGTCCCGCCTCCTCCTTCACGAGCATTACTGCTTCGCAGAAGGAGGTAATGGCTTCCCATGCACTCTCGCTCCGTACCATGGCCTGGACCAGGGCCGGACGCGAGAGATCGCCGCCGCCGATCGCTTCCGCGAGGACACGGCGGTGCTCCGCCCAAGCCGGGCAGACCTCCACCGTATGCTCCACCGTGTCCTCCGGGCGATCCACACAGTGGTGACACCCGGGCGTTTCCTCCCGCCTTATCCGGAACAGGTACCTCCCGAAGCACCCATGTCCGGTGAGGACCTGCGTCAGGCGGAAGGTGAGGACGCCGTGGCGCCTCTCTAGCCACTCCTCAAAGAGGGGACTTATCGCCGCAATTGTGGCGTGCCCAGCGCTGGGTTGCGACAATCGCACTCTCCATGCCGCCATGAGATCCTGCCGGAGCTCTGTCCGCCGTGCCGCGATTTCTCGCGGCAACGGAGTTACTCCCCGGCGTCCTGCCTCCTCGCGCCACTCCCACATGTGCGCGAGGACTTTTGCCTCCAGATCCCATGGCGGTAATCCGGCAAGGAGGTTCGCCGCCTCCCCGGAGACCGTGCGGTATCCCCGGGCTAACCGGATGGCCATGACCCTCTGGGACGCGTTCAACCGACGGACCGGTCGCCGCCTCACGGAACGCGCCCACACCGGAGCTCCGTAAAGGGCCATGGACCGCACGACCCCCGCGTAGAGCCTCCGGCAGGAGGCGTTTGGACCCCCCAGATTGGGCAGGAGCCACCCCAAGGCAGCCCCGGCCCGCTCCAGTCTGGGAGCCAAACGTCGGAAATGCTCCACGAAATTCCACCGGCTGTCGAGGACGAGTCCCAGGTACTTCATCGTCGACTCGACACCGATGGGAACCCCTCCTACCGTTATTTGGGAACCCGATGGTGGCGCGTTCCGAGGACCATGAAAACACATGGCCTCGGACTTGTGCAAGGCCACCTCGAGTCCCAATTGCCGGATCCTCTCTACGATAGTCGCAACCCCGCGTGCCGCTAATTCGGCCGCCGCCTGGTGCGACCTCCCCTGCGCCAGGACCAGCGTGTCGTCAGCGTAGCAAACTACGCTGACACCACCAGGGAGGTCAGCGCGCAGCACCCAGTCGTACCCGATGTCCCACAGATGCGGTCCCAGAACCGATCCCTGCGGGACACCGCACGACATCTCTCGCCGGTTCCACTCTCCCCGGTGACCGGGGTAGATGACGGCCCTGTCCGTCAGATAGGCCTCGACCACGCGACAGAGGTAGGTCGGCACTCGGTGATACCGGAGTGCCTCCCTGATGCAACTCCAGGGCAGGGTGTTGAAGGCATTGGCGATGTCTAGAGACACCGCCAAGACGACCCCACCCCGGGCCACAGCATCCCCCGTCGTGAGGGCGACGAAGCCCCTAACAATTGCTTCAGTAAACACACAGGGTTATTTTAAATTGGTTAGTTAAAATCCGCAGACACGATGGGTAGCGATGTACAAACATGATAAAATAAAAAATAAAAATTAAATTGATGATTTTTTTCTTGTTTGGTCATCGACCGTAATTATTGTAGTCACTTGAAATATCAGTATAAAAATCTGTTTTTTTGTGTTAACTTCACAGACGTACGTGATGGGTATCGATATCTAAACACGATAAAACATGAGGTAACAGTTTTTCTCAACTCATACTTCAAGTAACTACACTACAAGCGGTAGTTAGCCCCAAAAATAAATCATCAAATATTTTTTATTTTATCATGTTTACATATCGATACGCATCACGTCTGTGGAGTTTAGCTAGTCAATTTAAAATAACCCTGTATTAAATCATTTGTATGCTCAGTACAAGACAGTTGGGCGCCTGTCGCGACTCGACTAGCTCGAGACATAGAGCGTTATGTAATATTTTGGTGTAGGTTTTACAAGTTTATCTACGAGTATCTTAGCTGTACAACTTGCATGGCTACTACCAGCAAAACTTAAGCATGCTCAGTTTAGAAAATATTTCTGGGAAGCGCAGCTAGTGATAGTCCACACCCCTTCCTGGTTTCGCCCAATTAGAGACAATATGCATTTGTGTGAGTACTGTAACAAAAAATATAATATAAAACAAATACGTGCACCTAGTTTCTGATGTTTCATAAGTGCCCATGTAGGTTTATGTGAAATAAAATATTTTGATTTAGATTTTTTGATTTTGGTAAGGGTAAAAGAACCATAACAGAAGGAAAAATGGAGACAATTTAACACTCGAAGATCAATACCCTCATTCTGGGGCAGTGGGGTGAAAAGAAAAAGAGGAAGGCCGAAAAGAAAATACTAGGAATCAAATAGAATATGGTTTTATCGTTAGCAAATAAAGTTGGTCGAAATTAAAAAAGTATCTATTACAATATATTGTTATTCTAGGGTGTACAATAATAAGAAAATAAATGAAAAGAATACTCTAACATGGATAAGATAAGATAAACTATGCTAAGAAATACAGGGAAAGATACAAACACGTAAGCCTAGGGAGTTTTTTTTTCATCTCACCAGATGGTAAGTGATGATCAGGCCGAAGGTGGAAGCGAGCTTCACCCGAAATACAACCACCAAACCGAGCAGGAAATATTGCCCCCGCTGGGAATCGAACCTGAGATCTCTGGGTCTGAGACAGATGTTCTTACCACTAGACCACATAGGCGGAGTCCTCAAAATATTCAATAATTGAGTAATAACATTTCTGTAACAGTAAAATTCCCAGTTCATCATCATCATCATTATCTGCCTAGCCTTTTTTAACAATTTTTGTGGTCGGCTTCCAATCTAACCTCATGCAGCTGAATACCAGTATTTTACATGGAGCAACTGCCTATCTGACCTCCACAACCCAGTTACGTATATAGTAATATTCCCAGTTTTTTTTTATTTTTTTTATTTAAGAGCATCATCAGTTTTTCTTAATTTGACTGATTGCTTGTTATAAATATGTGGAGCCTTGATGAATATGCTTTTTTGCTTGAGCATGGTTAGGCAAGGCACACATAGTTTGCCTGCTTTTCATGCTCTTTCTCTTTGATTAAATAAATTAATATTGTTCTTTAAGAACAGAGTGCTTTCATAGAAACAGGGGAAGGTCATAAATTTTTAGAGCAACTCGAACAAAAATCAAATGAGCCTCTTGTGAACAGCTAAAAGAACATCCTACTGCTGTCTGGATGTCTTTAATGATGAAGAGTCTCCTGTGACTGTAGAGTTAAGACTCTAAACTTATTGCGCCTAAAAAACTTGAAGAAAGAGTGACTCAGTAAAAAAAAAGTAAAGTAAAAAGCTAAGTTTTTAAAATATCAATCAGTACATAATAATTAAACAGAATATTTATAAATCTGGCAAAATGTGGGTATACTATAGGAACACCTCTGCCTAACCCATCGGGGATTACAGGCGTGATGTTATGTAAAATTTGTATATATGTATTTCCAATCAATTTGGTAGCGCAACAACGTTGCAGTATCTGAGTCCGATTGAGCCAGAATTATGTATGGATTTGCAGATAAGTGATAAGAGGGCAGTTGCGCTCGCGCCAATCTGTGCCCACTTTTCTTATTGCCTACAGCGCGAGTTCAGCGATAGGCTTTGTGGAACCGTAACAGTTCAGTTTTGTGATTTTGAACGGTTCGCCGACGGAACGATTCACTTTTCATTTGTATAATTTGATTTTGGCCAGATCAAAACGAAACTGACCAGTTCAAAGCCTCATTGTTGAAACAGTGATACTGCTTATTAGTTACCAGCTTGACAGTATGGGCAGAATGTAGAGCGAAATTCAAAGCTGACATTTTTATGATCGAAATGATGATGACGTCGCTTCATGCTGGTAAACCACGGTGAAAATGGCTTTCTATCTTCCTTTACGAAGAATCTCCCGGAAAATCTCTCGGATCTGCAGCCATATAATTTTAAATGGGTTTAGCAATAAACTTTTTTGTATGAAAACCATAAAATTTTATTGTGGAAAACAGGGCAGAAGTATAAAACGGAACACGGATTAATAACGGAACAAAATAAATTAATAATAAATACCATTGATCGGCTAATTGATCGCGGTTTCCACTCGTCAAAGCTTCGCATACATTTGGTCAAAATGTTTTGGATTCCAAAATATTTGCTTTTGCGAGCCGCCAATTATACCAGGGACATTCACACCTCCTGGTGGGAATTTGTACGTGTATCAATATGTCAATGTACAGCATTTGCTTATTTTGGCTGCTGCATATTTTGTGTCCAATCCACATGCTTAAAAACTGGACGTGCGCCCGCGCCTGTCTAAGGATTCAATGCATTCTGTGCCCGTCTTTGGTAATCTAGCTACTATTCAGTGTGAGTTCAGAAAATAGTTATTTCCAAACATGCGAGTAGTCACGCATTCCATTTTACAATGTGTTTCTTTCAGTGATAGATAACTAATTATGAGATGGTATATGTGTACAATTATGTTCCTTATTGTGATGGAGCAATCCTTCCAGAACTAGGTAGGTACAGTCAGCAACAAGTCGATTAACACTTCAGGTTTTTAAAATCACTACGCACTAAGCGTTTCCAAATGTCTTTTGTGATGCGCATAGCAAAGGAGTGGAATTCTCTGCCTGCATCTGTATTTCCGAACGCATACAACCCCGATCTCTTCAAAGTGAGAATGAGCAGCCTTCTTCTGGGTAAGCTCGCTCCATCGTCGACTTTGTCTCTGTCATCTCTGACCTAGACTAGAGTCAAGAGCAAACCTATCTCAAGTAAAAAAAAATAAAAAATCTTAATTATTTAATTAAAATCGTTATCATATTATCATAATCAGCCTATAATGTTCCCACTGCTGGGACACAGGCCTCCTCTCTATGAGAAGGAGTGGGCCGTAATCCACCACACGGGCCCAGTGCGGGTTGGTGGATGTCACATCTCTACGAATTTTTGGTTCTAGGACATGCCGGTTTCCTCGCGATTTTTTCCTTCACCGTTTTGAGAGCAGTGGTGATGAAATAATTTACACAAAGTAAAGCGCCTGTCAGGGTTCAAACCTACAACCCAAAACTCGTAAATCGAGGCCATTAGCACTGGTCCTAGTGCTCTTTAAAATCGTAACAGGAGTAAAATGTGAAGAATATTAACTAAGCTAATATGAAAAGGTACAAATTTTGTGTAAATCTTGATGATAATTATGTAAAACTAACAGAGTAGATGTTTGTTGGTGGCTGGACCTAAGTTTAATCGCCTTGCCCATTATGTTAAAAAACATTCTCAAATCAAATTGTATTTATGTATCCGTAAATCAACACGCCATTTACGTAAATATGTAGGTAGGTACCTATATACTATAACCTGAAAAGGTATATCTCATAACTCATTAAACCACTCATTGTAATCGCCGCTCTTAATTCCCTAAGATCAGATTAATTAACAGAGTACATACTGTAATTAACTACTAATATGTTCTCATGGGATAAGGCTATTATCGAGGTGGTCTACCTCATGGTTAAAACGAAACATGGCCTCTTATAATAGTCAATGTTATGGGTTGTGACCGTTATAATAGTGATGGTATTGTTCATTTTAGTAAATAGTTTTTAGCCTTTCACATAGAAGAAGGCTGTGTGTTTAGCAGTCCACAAAATTACTTATATTCAGCACTCCCAATAAATTGACTGAATCCTATAAACTTTGTTTGAAACACCATCTTACGAAACGCAATCGCAATAGTTTAAATTTTTGACAGATCTAAATTCAAAGCGTATCCATTAAGCATGATTCAAAAGTCAGTATGACTACGGTATTTTTGACAAAACAATGTAATATTGCGTACTTTTCGCAATTATTTCCCAATCACAAAATAATTGCCTTATTATTGAATATGATAGCAAAAGCCACTGTACCTAACTGCGCAAAGAAAACGCTAATTTATCGATAATCCAATTATTTTCTGTTTCCAGAAACTATTGGTTTCTCCACGAAGTAACTTATTTATTATATTTATATTTATTACCGGGATATTTGATTAAAACACTTTATTTGGTTCATAACTTCGTCCAACACGATTGCAGCTTAATAACATAAAATCAAAGTCAATCTCAGTGGATTTAAATTGATGTTTTCTCCCTTGGTTTCAAATGCCAAATGAAACCGATGCCTATTACCTACCGTTCAAGTCGCATGAATCATATGCCGACTTATTATTGAAAACGTACCTGATATTGTAAAGAGAGTACCTATGTATTTATACTGTAAATGAGTAGTTTTCTAAAGAAGAGAATGTAGCTCCAATCTGTCAGTACAAATATGGATTTATATTTCGTTGATAGCTTTGGATTTTTCGTTAATATTGGGTACTGAAGAAAACTCGCGATCATCACAATTTTTATTCTGCAAGTCATAGCTGATTCAGTAAAAGTATTTGAAACAAAATGTGGTTAACTAGTTATTTAGTGCAAGCGAAATTAATTAAAATCAAGTTTGACAAATACACGCTCTAACGTTGGCAGATTTTCAACCTACATTTTATTGATGAATTTGATGATACACAAATTATTTTAATACACGTTTTGTACCTAAAATATATAAAACTTGGACTTTGAATTTAGGGTAAAACGTTCGTTTACCTAATGTTTAGGGACCTATCTTGTCTAAAGTTTGTCATTTTCTATTAGACACTTTTTTTTTCTTTTTTTTTTTGTAGACACATTGTACGGTGATTGTAGTAAATAGCATTGTTTTATTAGCACACAGAAGAACTGATGGCTAATGTAGGTAAAAAAAAGTGTGTGTGTGTATGTCAGCTCCGACGCACGACTGTAGTTTAAGGTGTAACCTAGGTGGAAGTGTGCAGCGCATGAGATGGACACAAACAGTCAACGAAAATGCCATGCGCGCATACTTTGGGGCTACTGAGGGGGGAAGTAACTTGACTGCGTACCGTGGTCGAATGCTCTCTCTGTTTCAGGTGCTTGAGCCAGCTGTCAACGTGTCGGCGCAACGACTGTCGGATCAGGTGCGGGTCATCCAGCGTAACCATATGCTGGATGACGTCGTGCTTGATCGACTACGTCTCGAATCACGGAATAGCCATGTTACACCTGCTTTGCCACCGGTCGCGGTGCAACTGCAAAATCTCCCCAGTGCTTCACCGCGACCCGACCGCGTTGGTGAAGTGGATGATGACGGGGCTATATCCGTGAATTCCCAATGCAATGTACGACTGAGGAGCGCTTTGGAGGATGCTTTCCGGGAGTACCGCTCCACTCCACCTGAACATAGACCACGTTTACCTCGTTTGCCCATGCACAAGAAAAACAGGGCGCTGGTGTGTGCTCTAGACTCGCAGCTGTCAAATTGTTTTGACGGCAGCAAAGACCTCGCCGACACCCACTCAATCTTGTACTGTGCGGCTGTAGCGGCATGTCGTGTAGCTCATGTTAAATTTCCTAACAGTGACAGAGCTCCATGACCAAAACCAACTGTGCCAGCTTGGCAGTGCAGGATTGAGCGACGTATCGGTGAGGCTAGAGCACTCATCGGCAAGCTAATCTCCTTCAGGCAGGGCAACACTCGCCCTAGAGTGATGCGCTTTGTGAGGCGGGCGTTCTCGGGGACAGATATTAGTTCTCGAGATTATTTGAGCCGCGTCACAGAGCGTATCGACCTCCTGAAGCAGAAGATCTGTGCATGGGCAAACCGTATTCGTCGATACAGACGGAGAATGGAGCGGTACACTCAGAATCGCACATTCCAGAGCGATGAAAGGTGGGTCTATAGGGCTTGGGAGCAATCGAACCTACCTACTCCGTGAAATGTGCGCAAGATACGTTGCGCAGAAAAACGTAACGCTTTTGAATTAATGCTTGTATTCATTTCACTCCTCAAAAAATGTCCATACCGGGGGCCTTATATGAAAATGGAGTCATCTCTGACTAGCTTTTTCTCAACTAAGTTGGGGTCGGCTTCCAGTCTAACCGTACCTATGCAGCTGAATGCCAGCATTTTACATGGAGCGACTGCCTATCTGACCTCCACAACCCAATTACTGGGTAATACGATATCCCTGGGCTTCGGGCTTCTGACGGCCCGTAACAACTGTTAAATATCCGCGAATGACAGCCGGGACGAACGGCTTAACGTGCTTTCTGAGGCACCTAGGGGTCTCGATGTATGTATAAAGATGTTCACCCATCCACGGACCGACCGCGGCATGCGTAGCTTAACCTGATCGATCGTCCCGTGCGGCTGTTATTACTCAGCCACAGCCTTGTATGAAAATGCAGTCAACTCCAAAAAATTGAAAAATCTGAGTTGTTTTGTCAAGAGTGACAAGACGACTCAGATTTTTTAAGGTAGGTACACTATTTTAGAACCACAAGGTATTTAGTCATTTATCTACTAAATTGTAGGTATTCTACCCTGTTTACAAGTTCCGCCATACAACATACGTCCTACGCCAAAGAAATGGCATATAACCACAAGTGCATTACACTGGAACTATCGCACGCAGGTGCGCCAACATTCTCCAGCTCTAGTTAAGATAAATGCCACCATTACACCGGGCGCCGCGACACTATCATTTCTTCCACTACTCTTCTAAATGAATATCGATTCAAATCAACATCGATTGAGCAAAGTAATCGATGAACGGTAAAAACTGAATGAGGACCATAGAGCATTTGAGTTGGAAATGACAGTTTCTGATTCACAACTATTTGTCCAGCTTCAGAAATGTGCATGTAATGTACACATCATAATTCAATCAATCGATCAATCTGCCTAGGCTTTTTCCAACTAAGTCGGGGTTGGCTTCCAGTCTAACCGGATGTAGCTGAATACCAGTATTTTACGTGGAGCATAATTCAATTCTGACCACTGTCCAGGATCTTGAGTCTGACCATTTTGACTCGGGAAAAAGGAAATTAGAGGCAAGAACCTCTTTTCCGATAAAATAGTTGGTTTCCTGTTAATGTCGGCCAGCATCATCTCACTGCTATCAGGAGCTAGACCACCACCTCTTAAAGCAGTATTATTTTAATCTTACTTGAGTGTGGGAAAGAGATGGAGCTAGACGTCCTGTATAGCTCCATCTCTTTCTCACACTGAAGTAACATTAAAATAATACTACTTTAAGAGGTGGTGCTTGGCCCCCAGGTTGAGGTAAGAACAATCAAGCAAAACATCACCGAAATTCGCAAACAAGGTTGTAAGTATTTTTAAATTGGCGTAATATTGCACCAGCCCAAAATCGCTAAAGGATAGGTACCATCTTCAGCCTCCATAATTGATTCGAAAAATAATCGATATCCCGCGAATATAACGCATCGATAGCTGCGTAAGTAATGTAGGATAAGACGCGTGGTATTAGGTGCCCTCGTAAATATGGCCGGCTCATTACGTGGCCTTAACGAGCAGCCAGACCGCACGTGCTACGATATATTAACATGGGTGATGCTCACACCGTAGCGTAACATGAAGTATCAGTTAACGAGTTTTGTTGAGTGTTCGCCGTTATAATATCGGGGTGATAAATTCATGAAGATTTTAAACTGAGGTATATTATATTTGTTATAAATCAAATAAAAAATCAAATCAAATAAATATTTATTGCAGATAATGTACAATTCATATTATCACAGAGACTAGAATATAATTATTTAAGAATAACATTATAGCAATAATTATAACATTAATTAATTAACAGATTATAATTTTCAAAAAGGTATAGTTACACTACAGAACGAACTGTTTGTTTACTTTGAAAGCATCAATCGCTTGAATCTAGAGCGTTACAAAAAACAGCGAGAATACAAAAAGACAAAGTTTTAGACCTCTCTTAAAATTGGAAGGAAAAACATTTTAGAATTCTGTTTTCTTACTCAATGGGATATTTAAAATGGAATCACATATTACTAAGCCTACATTCGAACCACGTCGTGCGTGTGTCTGTCACAGGGATGCATCTTTTTAACCGTAATAGCCAAATGAAACCACGGAATACGTAAGACGTAATAAAAAAGAAGTTATGCTATACAAACTCCGCGTTTACGCCAAGGTATAAAACATGTATTCTTCATGTTATGTCTAATGATTTCGTTTGCCGTTTACCTACACCTAAAACAAGTTGTAAAGACTTCTGCCGTATCCTAAACAACGCAAACGTAGCGAGAGTATGCGATCGTCGTACCTATTTCGTTCAGCGAACCTGAACGCGTGTTCGTGTCTACAGAGGGCGCCTTCAAGTTTTCCGAACAAATGAGTGACATATGAACGCGACGATAGCGTCTTCGCGCGAACGATCTTTTTGGTTAGGAGGCAGGATTAGAAAACTGTCACAAATGACAAAATAATATGTAAGCAAAATACACAGTCAGTTAACTAAACATGTCTGAAACTACGTCATTGCAATTTTATTCAAGACATGTTTTTAACTTTTTATTTGGTACACATATGAATTTTTGTGACCCAAACACGAGCGTGTAACGTAAAAAAAAATAATTTTGAATATGAGGTTCACTTTTGGGGGAAAAATTAGAAAATTAAAAAAAAAGTTTTGCAAACTGTACCGTGTGACATATCAAATGAAAGGGCTTGTTATAAGAATTTCATTTTTTTTTAAATAAGTATCAAAATAAGTACATAGTTTTAAAGTTATCAAAGAAAATAGATGCAAACTGGCCATTCCCCTCCTATCTACGAAACTGTTGAGCCTAAAATTTTGAAAAAATACAAAAAGTTCTACTAATAGATTACAGAAAAATCTATAAGAAGTCTATCTGGTCTTAAAAAAACATGGTAAATCACTCAATATTGTGCGTACAAACTATCATTTGCAGTTGGAATGTATAGGGGAACATGTTTTTCAACTAGGTACAACGTTAAGTTTGTTCTTGGGATAAATTCATCCCAATTACGAAACCCTTCATTGTGCATGGTCCGACACATTGTGGACAGTTTTTCCTTACGGTACGGTGTAACACACGGCCTATTTAAGCGCACACTGCATTGAACGAGTGCACACGCAATTGTGGTTAGCACCGGTAATTATTGATTTTCTTCTGGGCAACATTCTCATAGTAATACGGGAAATGTCGGATAGACAGTGTTGCCAGCCTATTCCTATGTAGTTGGTTTTATTAAATAGTTTAATCATTGTTTATGATGAGACGTTTCTTGTTGCAAGTAGGTAACGCAAGTACCTACTTGTACTTGTAGTTTAGATACAGTTGGGTCATTTATATGCAAGACGAATAATAGGTGAATGAATCTTCGCACTATCATATCCTACTTCCTGCTATCCAACTTATCCCACCCTACTAATATTATAAACGCGAAAGTTTGTGAGGATGAATGGATGGATGTTTGTTAGTCTTTCTAAGATACTTTTCTTTTATATTTTGTGAATGCGAGAACGTTGTAGGCTCAATAGACTGTAGATTTGTAGACCATTTTCCATTTTGTTAAGTACCTGGTACTTATTGACAGGCCTAAACTGTCCTCCCACACTTAATAACACTGTAATTTGAAAACATTGTAAAAGCTAATTATTTTTAAAAGAGTAACCGTGGAGTTTCTTGCCGGTTCTTCTCCATAGGAAACGGCCAATTGGAACCGTGCACCTAGCTTCTGACGTTTCATAAATCCCCATATAGGTTTATGTGAAATAAAATATTTTGATTTTAATTTCACGTAAAACTAGTGAACGAATTTAGATGAAATTTGGTACACAGATAGTTTATAACCCGGATTAACATGTAGGATACTTTTTATTCCGATATCCTAACGGGATCGAGTCTTATGCGGGTGAAACCGCGGGGCGCTGCTTGTCTAGAACTAAAGACTATAGGACTACAATGCACTACAATCACATTTAGCGCTAAGGTAATTTAGTGATTTTTGGTGTAAGCGAGCCTATTTCCCGGGATACACGAGGATAGTTTTTGAAGCTAGGAAAGTAAGCTAGTGTTAGTAAGCTAGCAAGCTTGTAACTCTGGCTTCTTGTATACAGAACTAGCTTCATTTCTAGGCTAGTAAGCTAGCGCCTCAAGCCGGGATAGTTTAATAGGATAGGGTTCTATTTTTGAGCTAGTAGCGCCTCCCACCACCGACTTTACTATCCTGGTTTGTATACTAGCCTCGTGTGGCCGGCGAAGGTATCCCAATCGGATCATTTTACTCTACGGACTAAGTCACGGCAAAATTTGACCAAGATTATGACTAGACATTCGATTTTTTTACCTAGATTATGATTATACATGTAATTTGTTATCATCATTTAATTGTGCTTTTGTATGTTGTGCTATGTCTTTTGTGTGCACTGAATAAATGTTTTATTATATATCTATCTAGACTTTAAAAGAAATTTTGACCCCTGAGTTTGTTTTGCCATTTCTTCTCAGGGGTAGTCAGATAGGAAATGTCGACACCATCTAGCTTTCTTTTTTTAAATATGACGTTTAAAAGTGATTCCGATATCCTATTTACAGAATAAACAATTCATTTCATTTCAGTGCTATCAGCGTAAAATCTACTAGCATCGTGTAAACAGCACTAGCTCGAGCCAGGCCAGGACAACAAGCCAGGCTAGAATACAATATACAGATTCGAAAAACTAACCTCGTGTATCCCGAGCATATACGATGGACTACCTTAGGATCTGCCTACGTCGGGCAAGCAAGACTATTTCCTTACAAAAGTAGGTAAAGCATCGTCCTGAATATTTGTAACCTACTTGTACTATTGTGTGCGTCTAGTAATTCAAAGTACGTCATCACCTTATTACAGTGTTAATAAATATACTTGACTAATCAAGTAAACTAGTCTCGTGGTTAACAAAGTAATGATCTGTAGACAAGCGTCATTAATATCTGTGGTCATATTTATCTCGATCCAGACTATCCTGATCCTAGACTACCTATGCAGTAGGTACGTTTTCCAAGTGGACAAATGATAAATATTTCTATTCCACATATTACTTTTTTAGGCCTCCGTAGTCAACAAGGAACCCTTATAGTTTCGCCATGTCTGTCTGTCCGAGGCTTAGCTCAGAGACTCTTAGTACTAGGAAGCTGTAACTTGGCACGGGTATACATAT
Source organism: Fissipunctia ypsillon (assembly GCA_947568875.1). Taxonomy (NCBI): domain Eukaryota; kingdom Metazoa; phylum Arthropoda; class Insecta; order Lepidoptera; family Noctuidae; genus Fissipunctia; species Fissipunctia ypsillon. The sequence goes on from OX387648.1 coordinate 20,998,349, forward strand.
TAATCACACCGACAAAGTGGACAAACTATTTTGCAAAAAAAAAACAACCGACTTCCAAAAAAAACACTACAAAGTGAAAAATAACTTTAATTTCGGAAGCCGGTGTCTTTGGATCTTTATTTTAGGTTTTTGTCACCGACTTCCGAAATTAAAGTTATTTTTTTTACTTTGTAGTGATTTTTTTGGAAGTCGGTTGTTTTTTTTTTTTTTTTGCAAAAAAGTTTTTTATTTTCCACTTTTTAGTGGGTCGGTTTGTAATTTACCTGTGTTCCAATAGCCTAATAACAACTGCTCATCACCTTTTACAAAATATTGCTTTTCCCGATGTAGGGACGTTAATTTTTGAAAAGTTCTCCTGGTACTTCACCTTCAGCTCCACTTCACCATAATATATGCATTGTGACGAGCTTATATTGCTTAGCAATCATTTTAAAGTAATCGAATCGCAACCCGTGAAATACTTATTATTGAGTTCCGGTGGCCATCTGTGGTCTTCATCATCAGTTCCACTTCACCAAATGGTGCTTTCCGAGAGGAAATGCACAAGTTACTATAAAACTATATAAGTACTATTACTGTAAAACTATTTATACCTATAATCGCAGCTAGTGAATTTAAATTTATATAATTATTTAATAATACTTTTAGGTTTATAAGTTTAAAATTTCAAAGATAAAATCTATTATTAAGAGAGTAGTTATTAGTCATTTGCCTTCGTTTATGGTTTTTATTATTATTTTCCTCACCGTGATATTTCCTGCAAGGAATAGTCCACCATTTTACATACCAGGAATTTCGGATAAGGAGACTTTACACATAAACACATAACATAACATCACGCCTATATACCTCGAAGGGTAAGGCAGAGGTGTACCTATAGTACCCCCACATTTCGCCAATTATGCTTAAGTCCCATTAAATAGGAGGTGAGCCTATTGCCATCAACCGGGTACAAAGGAGATAAGGCAATAAGAAGTCATTTATGTTATAAGGATTGGCAGCAATATCATTATGTTCCCAACGTCTTCTTTGGGCATGAGATAAGATGAAGGTAGCCTTTCTTTATTTTACGTACAACCCAATACACTTGTCCTTATGTGCTTAGGACCTTTAACCATCGAAATCAACTTACAAAACCGACTCCTTTAAAAATTCTGCAATCTGCCCACAGATAAAACAAAGCGCGAATGATTATCCAATGCAGTCATTAGGTAAACGACCACCTACTCGCTTTATAACGAGGGTATGACAGTACAAACATCATCAGCGCAGTGGGTAGCCACTATTAGCCACTAGCCACTATTAGCCATTAGTCAGTGGCCCACCCACTGGCGACCATTTAGTCCAATCATATGTGCGCCACTGGGACAGTTTTATGGAGTGTTACGTTACCGTTTTGATGAGCTAGGTCCTTATTTATGAGGAAGGAAGACCTGTTTCTATTACCTAGTACCTACTGTATCATTAAGTTCATATGGAAAAACTCATTAGATACTTCTCCATGTATAGCAAAACAATCAATCTGCCTAGCCTTTTCCCAACTATGTTGGGGTCGGATTCCAGTCTAACCGGATGCAGCTGAATACCAGTATTTACATGGAGCGTCTGCCTATCTGACCTCCACGACCCATCAGTTACCGGGTAACACGATACCCCTTGGTAAGACTGGTGGTCAGACTTTTTTAGGCTTTTGACTACTCGTAAAATATGCCAAAGATCTGCGAATGACAGCCGGAACCAACGGCTTTTAACGTATTTTCGAGGCACAAAGGGGTCTCGATCGGTCTCGATACATGGTCATCTATCCACGAACCGACGGCGGCAAGTGTAGCTTAAACTTCGATCAACCTTTGCGGTTGTTATTATTTAGCCATGAGCCCCTCAAAAAGACCCATAATATACTTCAATGCCTCCAACGCAAATGACGTGTTACGTTATTTTTTAATAGGTGCATGTTCCGAATTTCTACAGTTTCTACATTTAGGAGATACCTACACATTTTTCGAAACAATGTTCCTAGGAAACTAGTGTTGATCTTGTTCCAACAGCGCCAGTATACCTATCTACACCAGATAACATCAACAGGCAACACATCCTAAACGACAGTCTAAAATAGCCGGACACATGCACTTTTGCAATAGCTACTGGCAAGCACACCCACTTGACTGCCTCATAAAAGTGACATAAAACAATTGAAGCCATTAGAAACGAGGGCTTAAAGGGCACGTAAGCATGATATAAACTTAATAGTCAATTATAAATAAGGAATATTGCACCTGTTTCCACGAGGCGGGACGGCCCACAGAGCGTGACGGTCACTCACCCGAGACCAACTGAAGGAGCTAACATTAAATAGATACCAAATTGCTGTTTTGATTCTGACGTTATTTCGTTATGTTCTGTCGCTGATTTCTTAGGAAGTTTAGTGAAATTATGTGTTTTGTTCTTTAGTTTCAACTTGTGTACTGTTTGGGTGATTATTTTGGTTACATTATGGATGAAATGTAACTATACTGCGTGGTAACTGACGATGTAACTATACTGCGTGGTAACTGACGATGTAACTATACTGCGTGGTAACTGACGATGTAACTATACTGCGTGGTAACTGACGATGTAACTATACTGCGTGGTAACTGACGATGTAACTACATATACTGCGTGGTAACTGACGATGTAACTACATATACTGCGTGGTAACTGACGATGTAACTATACTGCGTGGTAACTGACGATGTAACTACATATACTGCGTGGTAACTGACGATGTAACTATACTGCGTGGTAACTGACGATGTAACTATACTGCGTGGTAACTGACGATGTAACTATACTGCGTGGTAACTGACGATGTAACTATACTGCGTGGTAACTGACGATGTAACTACATATACTGCGTGGTAACTGACGATGTAACTATACTGCGTGGTAACTGACGATGTAACTATACTGCGTGGTAACTGACGATGTAACTATACTGCGTGGTAACTGACGATGTAACTACATATACTGCGTGGTAACTGACGATGTAACTATACTGCGTGGTAACTGACGATGTAACTATACTGCGTGGTAACTGACGATGTAACTATACTGCGTGGTAACTGACGATGTAACTATACTGCGTGGTAACTGACGATGTAACTATACTGCGTGGTAACTGACGATGTAACTATACTGCGTGGTAACTGACGATGTAACTATACTGCGTGGTAACTGACGATGTAACTATACTGCGTGGTAACTGACGATGTAACTATACTGCGTGGTAACTGACGATGTAACTATACTGCGTGGTAACTGACGATGTAACTATACTGCGTGGTAACTGACGATGTAACTATACTGCGTGGTAACTGACGATGATATATTATGATGTCGGCGACAATAAGCGGGAACATTTTGTTACATACAATTTTATCATATTTTTTTTAACTAAATTGGGCGATGTAGAGGAAGAAATTAAATTCATAGGCATCCTCTAAAGGGGTCGTTGTAGTAATCATTATGAACAACTTTTAGTATGGGACCAACCCTGAAATAGCAAAAAAAATTGCTGTTCCCTATATTTTGAAGAGTTATGCGAACAAAAATGTAGGGAACGCTGATTTTTTTATCGCGATTTCAGGCCCATAGTAAAAGTTGTTCATAATGATGAGTACAATGACCTCTTATGAGGAAATGCCTATAAATTCAATTTAGTCCTTTATAAAAGCTCTTCTTTGGACTGTTAGGCAGTAGGTACAGTATAAACCTTATAGGCTTTACGTAAATGACCGAAAATGTAAGTACTATCGAGGAAACTTACATCTGACCAATTTGAAAACAAAATTCAGTGCACACAGTGGCCGAGCGCTGCAAGCAAAAATAGTACTTATGGTGTAAAGATGTTCGTTTCTCCCATGGTACCTATCTCCCTCAAGTTAGTAACTAAAACAAAACGTTTTTTTATTCAATGGGGAATAAAACTATTTTTCCTTTCTCTTTTGTACTTTCCACTTTTGAACCTTGCAGATGCTGTCAGGGCATAAAAATTATAACACCTTAAATTATTTTAGCGAAAGCAAGCAACCTGCCTAGCCTGTTGATGCAGCTGAACACCATGGAGCGACTGCCAATCTGACCTCCACAATCCAGTTACTGGGACAACACGATAACCCTTGGTAAGACTGGTTGTCAGACTTTTGGGCTTCTGACTGGCCGTAACGACTGTCAAAGATCTACGAATGACAGCCGGGACCAACGGCTTAACGTGCTTCCGAGGCACGGAGGGGTCTTGATATGTAATGGATCCACGAACCAACCGCGGCAAGCTTCGATCGACCCGTACGCATGTTATCATTTAGCCACGAGTCACTGCGGCTACGGAAAGCAAAGATCGGTCTTTAAAGGACAAAGAAATAAAATATCTTGATCAATCCTTCATAAAGGCGATTAAAGTCCTTAATTGTTCGATCGATAATAAAAAACAAATACATCAAAATCAATAACAACAGGAAATGATTCTCGTTTATTAAAACTTAAGTAACTGATGGCACAGATAATGACTATAATTTGATGGTATCATTAAAAGTGCATTTATTTTAGAACCTTCTGTCTTGTGTTTTAACATCGGCAAACCGATAATATCGTAATTTAAATAAGTTTGTTAACTTATACAGGCTGTATCAGATATGTGTGGTCAAATTTAAGGGTGTGGTACAGACCATCAAACTGAACAACTTTCTCTATGGGACCAACATCGTAATCGAGAAAAAGTTATCAGCTATCCCGTAAAGTTTCAATACCTACTCGACCCAAATGATGGACGGCTGATAATTTTTTCTCGATTACGATGTTGGTCCCATAGAGAAAGTTGTTCAGTTTGATGGTCTGTACCACACCCTTAAATTTGACCACACATATCTGATACAGCCTGTATAAGGTACATACTCTTTTCTTGCGCCATCTCGAACCAGCGTTTGCGGTGCGCGCCTAGGTCGTCTCGAAAAAGGACTCTTTAGAAAAAGTAAGAAAAGAATACTTGGAAAGATTTGGGGAAGGCCTATGCCCAGCAATGGGACATTTTAGTCTTAAGTTAATCATAAGCAAGTCGCTCTTCCTTGTTCATTTGCAAAAGACGAGTTTTTGTGAGACGTTTCTTCTAGAGCAGTCTGTCTTGAGATCTCGAGATCATTCTAGCCAGGAAAACTCGTATCGAAAGAGTAGTGGAATTTATGTTTCTCTATTACGTTCCCTAACTTTTTTATCCATAATCTAAAGTGCCATAATTTTTTTTGTCCTAATCATAATTTGCCCGAACTTAATATCATATGCCATAAAACTGAAATACAATATACCTTCAATTTGTTTGTCATAAATATTACAAACAATAATATACAAAAGACAAAACCGTTTTCAATAAAATAAGTCCTAAATTCAAATTATTTAATGTTTTTTTTTAATGTTTGTTTATTGTTTTGTGTATTTATTTGCATGCAGCATGCAAGCAAGCATGCAGCATGCAAGCAATCATGCAGCAAGCATGCATCATGCAAGCAAGCATGCAGCATGCAACATGCAGCAGGCATGGTCTCCATCGGTCCCACCCGTGCTAATCGTCGCAGACAGCATTCGCTCACCACCGCAGCTTCGGCTTGTTGGCCGGCCTCGCCGGTCAGCCTCAGCCGCGGCGGCTCACTCGCAGCCTCCTGCTCCTCAGCCCGCGGGCCGCCTCGCCCCTACGCGATTCTAAATTACACTCTAGGGGTAGGGCAGACAAGACTGCGTGGAGTCGGACTTACAGCGATTCGTTTCTGTCACTAAAATCTAATTTTTAGCAAATGTTTTACGACTAACAATTTTATTATAAATGAACTTTCGGAATAATACACAATATACAAGGTGTTCGGCGCACGGTTGAACAAACGAAAACAGCGAAGTGGTGCGGTCATGTGTTATGTAGGTACTCACGCCAAAAAACTCGGACTTTTCTCCAATTTTGTTTTAATCAATTTTATTAAAAAATTCAAAAATTATCAAAATTCATCGCTTAAACCCATAGATATCCACAAAATGCCAAGAAAACTGTCCCAAAGTAGCTTGGTTCTGTTGTTAAATGTTGTTATTTTCTGATAAAATTCATACTTTGAGCAGATAGTAGATTTTTGAATTCGCTGTTTTCGTTTGTTCAACCATGCGCCGAACATCCTGTATAATACAATATATAGGACATGACTTTATTTCATGAAAAATAAGGAGGTTCAACTATTATAGTACCCGATATTATGACAGAATAGTTTTAGGAGTAAAGATAATTATGTAAAACTAAATTTCGAATTTTTGAACATTATGGTTACTGGAGCCCAACCACGACCTCTTAAAGCAGTATTATTTTAATATTACTTCAGTGTGAGAAAGAGATGAAGCTATACAGGACGTCTAGCTCCATCTCTTGCCCACACTCGAGTAAGATTACAATAATACTGCGTTAAGAGGTGGTGGTCTAGCTCCTGAAGTTTATAGCAAACGTGTTATGGTTAATGATTTTCGGACAAACAATTTTAGCCGGAATTTATCCCTAAGTTTCCTAGTTCAATAGGAGTGAACCAGGTGCCTTTTAAAATTTCTAACCACTCCAGGGCTTATAAACTTCTTCCGTTTTATGCCATTCTTTTCTGCATTTAACCAATTCTATCCAAGTAATTCGTGTAATTGCAAATTATAGGTATCGGTGTAGTTGTAAATCTTGATAAATGATCATTTTTAACGAGATAAAATTATACAATCATAATACAATAGATTAATTTGAAAGATTTATTACTGGAATTCCCAGAAATCTGTTAATTATATCCAGTATGCATAACTGGTAAACAAAAACTCGTATGATAGTCATACAGCTCGTCAATTATACATGATTGCAATTATAACGCGGTCATTTACCCAGTACTTATTAATAATGTGAAGATAGGAGAATATTATGCTGACGATAACTACTGCGGTACGTGGTCAATACAAGACAGTTAGTTCGTGAGTATAAGAATTTTTTGCGTAATTGCAGGTACGATTTATTGCGGAAGAGTGGAACTCTGAACCTGAAAGTAGGTATTTTATCGACTCTACAGTAAGTATGTATATCAAAGAAAAACTTTCCCGTTGGTCTCGTGGCCGCAAGCGCGGCTACTGGGTTTAATTCCCAGGTTGGGCAAAGTGTTAATGGGTTTTCCATTAGGAATTTCTCAATAGCAGCTCGGAGTTTGGAAGTTGGTCGTGTGATACCCCCGTGCCTCGGAAAGCACGTAAAGCCATTGGTTTTGCGCCTGATCTCTCTCCGATCGTGTCGGATTGCCTATAGGAGTAAAGGAATAGAGAGTGCACCTGTGTTTGCGCACATACTTGTGCACTATAATATTTCCTGCGTACCTGGCTAATCTACATTGGCGTTGGCTACCGTGATCGAAATCGGACAGGAGGATATACTATTATATCAAAGACAGGATCAGTAAGATTTTCCAGATTCTAGATTAGATGGTAAAAGAACAAAAAATAGAGAAAATAGAAGCGAAATTGGGCGTTTTAAAGACCAAGAAACCACAGGTTTCGCAATATTCATATTTCACACGGAGTGACTGCGGTCCGTCTTCTGTAATTTATATTTTAGACAAGCCAATGTTGCAACAATATGTCGCGTTCCAAATACCTAGAGATACCTTTTTTTTCTGCGTGGAAATCTTCATAGATACCCTCCGTCTGGGGAAAACGGAGCATTATGTCGGACTCCTACCGACTAAAATCCCACGGTACCTTCCACTACCATGAGGAGGGGGCCCGGAAAATACTTCTACATTCGCCACATCTCCGACTGGTCTCTAAAGTCACCAGTCAAATAACCACTTAGCTTTTAACCAGCCAGAGGTAAGCTGACACCTCTAACAGGTCATAGGTAACTATTCTGAAAACTTTACTCATTCCAAATCAAGAAAAGTCCTAAAAATCGTGGTTTGGCCCACGATTTTAGTTTCTTGATTATCCTCATACCTCTTTAAGGTTATGAGATAACCAGACCACCATAAAGCTACCTGCTTCAAAGCATGTTATCTCGTAAGAATCACTGAATGGTGTCTTGGCTCCGAGGTGGATGGCCTGACAACCGGAGCGGAGCGGAGGGCGCTACGCTCCGCCGCCTGCGCCGCGGTAATGACACTGGATCTTGGGCCAATCATATCTCACGACTCTGGTTATTAATTCAAGCAGGTTGGACGGAAAGTTTTGTGCTGGACACCTATAAATGCTTTTAGAATCGGTAGGCTTTTGGTTAGTGTGTTACGGATGCTACACACAAGTTCAGGGGGCCAACCACCACCTCTTAAAGCAGTATTATTTTAATGTTACTTCAGTGTGAGAAAGAGATGGAGCTATACAGGACGTCTAGCTCCATCTCTTTCCCACACTGAAGTAAGATTACAACAATACTGCGTTAAGATGTGGTGGTCCAGCTCCAGCTCTTCATAATTCGGCACAGCCGGGCGCAAGCCGGGCGGCATAATCGGTATAGTTTTCTGCCCGGCTGTCCCAATTCGTATCAGGGTCAGCCTTAGGCCCACTTGCACCAGAAATCACTGAATACATACAGCGCTAAATGAAGTAGAAGTTTTCCTTAAGAGATTCCTTTTTTTGCAAAATTAACCTAACTTAACAGCTACTTTCGATTACACCTGACAACACATTGTTACTCTTCAATTCCATGAACAAGATAAAAATAATTTCTAAATACACGATCGGTCTGTAACAAAACAACAATGGTGTCTGTTCGAATTCTACGTAAAATGACTTCAACAATGATGACAACTTTGTCATGATGAGCCTGAAACATTTAAAAAGATATTAAAACTAAAACCATTATCTGTTTCCGATGGTAAGAAGACTCTTTTTGTAGAGAATGACGCTGTTTGGTTCGTGAATCGTTAGATGGTAGTGCTTTAGTATCTAGAACTAGAGAAAATCATGGTTGTAACAGAGTTGTTATCAAAGGGTAGGATAGGAATGAAGGCAAAAACTAACCAACATTTTCACGTGTATTAAATCAGTTTATCTGCTTGGAAACTACGATACAACATTCAGACAAACCAATACTGGTACGCAGGGTGCGGGGCAGCACCAACAGCATCCTAAAAATGATCTCCGGCCGATTGGATTGCGCGATCGTTACCGGTGCTGCAAAATTACTGCTGGACTTAAAGCGTGATTCAGCATTTCATTGTTTGTATTTAATTTAGGTAGCTAACATAGGTATAAGTGAAATTGTTACTAATACTATGAGTCAAATTGTTATTTGAATAAATAATTGAATTAATGAATACTTCAACTTATAAAATTGTGTCGGTGCTTAAAGATGATCGAAGGCGACATATTTGTACGGAAGATCACAAGTTTGAGTTAATTAAGTAAAATTCCCATTAAAATAGGAAACGTTGCTTATATGTTGGTTCAAGTTCTACTAATAGTAATTTAATGGATATTTTTCCACTTACAAACAAATCAGTTGTCAATTAAAGCAATCCTGCTTAAAGCAGTATGTTTGTCACGATGTAGCTTAGTATCGTTGTTCGAATTCCGATAATTGCAGGCCACCGATCATTGCGTCTCTCATTGACCGAGTATCTGTGAAGATAGACGCAAGTCTGGGCGAATCGCGCGAGAAAACTAGGACACTGTTTGTGAAGGACGAGGAATATATTGAGGTAATCTTTCTCGTGTCTCTCATTAGTCTGTAGATGTTTTCTGATCGATATTGGAGTCCTTGTAAGCGGCTATAATGAGCTGAGCATTGAGCAGTCTTTAAGGGCCGTGTGTTAGACAGTGATGCTGAATAATTACATCATTATCTCCAGAAGAAAATTTGCTGTTCATCTCTTTAGCATGTCCCGTCCTATAGTCCTTTAACTACTATTACAAAAGCACATCATCTGTTCTAACAAGCTAAATCATATACCGCCTTGTTAACAACGAGCCCCAATTGTATCACACCTTTCGATAAATCGATCACCTGTCAAATTACAAAGCCATTACAAAAATTGCTCAACCACTGTGAACGGACTTCGATACTAAGTCAATTGATCTATGACACCTGTGCCCAGTAGTACAAGCGAATCGGTACCAAAAGTGTTCACCAGTTCATCGGAAGTACCAGAGCGTAACTAGAGGGTACACGGTCTGCTGCGCGCGCGCAAGCGACGGCAATCGGACGATCAAACATCGCTCTATGAATGACATTTATGATAATGTAATTAAAAATAACGCTTGCCCGGTTATTGTACTGAGGTCAGATGAAAAATGTAAGAGCATATATACATTTATTTTTAATAGATAAATAGTATGGATAATTTGCATATGTCTAGTGTCATCTGCAAATTTTCCTGGTGGGAGTTGTGTCAGAATTCAAAATAAAAATGTTTACTCACTTTACACCTATGCTTAAGTGCTAAAAATAAAATAGGGTTGTACCGAATCTAAGCATCGATCGAATCTTCTTACAATAACGTTACATTGGGTCGTACTTTTGCCATCATCATCTTCACCTTTTGTCTGGGACGCGTTATTAAATTAATGATGTGTCAAAAAAATACATAACAGCTAAAGTACACGGGACCTACTTTTCATTATTTAATCGACATTAGGACAATTAATCCAATCTTAAGATGACTTATGCTAAGCAGAGTATCTAGTTCAGTAATAAGGAAGCGACAATTGAATTAGAGACAAAGTGACTGGTCTATGCATAGGGTTGTCAGAAACAAAACCATAATGTTATGGAAACTTGTTTTTTTTTTATGTTTCGAAACCTTTTTATGCATGAGCAATATGAGCATGCGAATTTTAAAGATATGAATAATTATTCATATGTCACGTAAATCTGTTACAATATAATTTATGTTAGTGGTGAACAGGAAAACAATTGAGCAAGAATAATTTCAATTTTGCATGATGAATATGATGCCAGATAAAATAGTAGTTACAATGATTTCAAACAAAGAGATGACCCTAATTATTATTATCTCTGTTAATAGAACTATAATGTGTGTCATGTTAGGTCGTAGGTCGCGTAATCTACACATTGTCGTTGACCGGAGCGCACGGGAGTCTCCCGCGCAGACCAACGTCTGCGCATAATCTGAACCATTTCATAATATTCTCTCAAAAAGCTGACAGTTATTTAAATTGATCGATCCAACAGTTCCTTTTTTCTATTTGACGTTACAATTTTTTTTTTTTACAAAAGTGTTAAGCTATTCAGCCTTGTCAGTTATTTAAAAAAGAGGTTTTATACTTTGGTGTGGATGTGGAACTTTTTATCGCGCAACAAGCAGGTGGCCGCGATGTTGGGGTTGCTGTCGGTGGCGGCGGTGGTGGCGATCGTCTTGACCACCAAGGGCGGCAGTAATGCTGCCGAAGACATAGGGATGGAGGAGACTGAGGACATCAGTCCGGCGAGTCACGTCTTCTCGACACATAAGTGAGTCGGTATTTTTTAATTATAATGCACTTTTATGTTGTGAGTCAGTTCCGTCAATGAGTTTCACTAACTAGTTTTTCCAACGTCAGTAGATAGGAGTAGGTATCTAGAAACCTCTACCTATAAAATTAATAATTATGTATACTTCCTCTGTTAAGTTTCTTAATTTAATTAATGAAATCATAGATCATTCATGAGTTAACGTAGGTAAAGTAAACGGAATATTAATGTGCCTATAAAATGCCATGAGCATCTTAAGTAATTATGATCATACCATTATATGCAAAATAGCGGTTATACAGAAATCATCTTAAGTTTTTTACCAGCGCAGCATTATTTTTAAGAACGCCTGTTATATTTTTGTAAGCAATAATCTGTAAGCGCAGACAATAGCAGTTGCTTCTACTTTTTAGCGCCTGTAGGAGTTTGTTGAAAACAACCAATGTAACCAATGAATTATTATTGTATAAGGCGCTTTTTATGTGCCAACAAAAGTGGAACCGATTTGATCAAGTATTATTTTTTTGATAATAGCCACCAGAGCACGAAAGGTACCCTTATTTTTTTGCATCTTTCCAACTTTATAGCTACCTTCTAACAGCATCAACTTCTTTGAAAATAATACCTAAGTACATGAACAAAATAGATGTAGTTAAATAAGATAACAAAACATTATTCTTTTATAAATAAACCATCTAAATCGGCAGTTACATTTTTCTGAACCGCGCTTCTTTAAATATTCCAGCCTCCCATCAAACGACAAATTCATGCCGTCAGTCGGGAACGGCCACATAGCCACCAACATCTTCAGTGACACAGTCTATATGAATGGCCTGTACAACGGCCAGGCTGGCTACAGTCACCGCGCCAGGATCCCAGCCTGGGCCAACATCAGGCTCAACTCGACCCTGACTCACGCCCCTTATAGCCCGATATACAGCCTGGATACCAAAGAAGGAGTGTTTAAAGTGAGAGTAGACAGAGAGCGGTCGGTGGTTACGCAACGGATTTACGCGCATAGATTCTATACGAGAGCTATTGTGAATCAGATTCAAGTGGATTCTAAGACGCATTACGGTATGTATGTCTCATCTCGACTAAAACATTTTATTTAGGCTCAAATAAACTCTTCATTTGTATCATAAAATATCAAAATATCCAAGTTTTGTGGGCATTATTGTCTCGGAATGGTCCAATCTTTTAATGATTTCACGAAGTGTTTGACGAAATTTGTAAACGGACGTTTTCCCGAATATGAGTGCCTCTTATAGTTGATCAGGCACATTTGACGACAACAAGCAACAAATTCATATTGTAAATTATTTCAGATCCCAACTTCATCAACCAAGAAATCTGGATAGCAATCAAACTTATGCCTGGAGAAGACAGCAAGGACATTGTCTTTCATGAACCTGTACCAGAAATTATTGACGGCAGAACTGTTTGGAGTGCCTGTGGGCAGACGAAGGAATCCGAAGACCTGACTTACCAGCCATTACCGGTAGATGTGTGTGCTTACTGGACGTCGGTTCCCGACCATCTGGTGGTCCCTCAACATGGATCCAGGGTCTTCACGTTTGCAATGACAGCTGACAAGAATAAGACGATCGCGAGACAGGAGCTTGTGAAAGGTTATTTGTGATTTAATTCTTTTTGTGATGTCACCTCTTTAATGCCAGTGTAGATGGGCCATTAAGATTTTTATGCCTAAATTCTTGGCAATTCGTAAGTAGTATTATCTGTCTGGGACAGTACATAGAGGTGACATCAAATACTTCTGATAAAATCTCATTGACAGGACACCTTAATTCTGAATCTAAACCTGCATGAGCTTGCACAATAAGCGTTTATAAAAGCTGTTCCATTTTCTTCTATTAAGAGCTGGTGTCCACGTATGGTAAAGTTACACGCTTCCATAGTATTGCAGGAGGACGGCGAGGAGTTGTTCCAGAAGCATGTGGAAGAATGGCAGCAGCTGTACAAGCAGGGCGGCATCGATATTGAAGGGAACTTGGAGCTGGTGAGTAAATGAATGTGTGTTGCTCTGTTTGTTTCCGAAGTGTGGATAAGTTGATCATCCACATTTACTAGGTACATACCATGCGATTAATTAGATAGTCGACAATGATCTTGCCAAATACAGTCCACTGCCAGATGTTCCATACCAAAATGTGTCATGCTCATAACATACAGTCTCCTCAAACATCCAGCTGTTGGTAGGTACTTGACAGAGTCGCATTGCCGGTCTGTGGTAGGATCACCTTAAAGGGCCGAATTGTAACTTGACGCAGCATCTCTTCAACAAACTGCTTGCATTATCGTTCTTATACTTTTTAATAACGTGTTTCAGGGCAAAATAGTGAGCGGCATCTGGTACTACTTTCTGAGCTCCCTACCCTCTGAAAAGTCGTTCCATCCTCTGGACCGGTACTACGGACTAAGTCCCACCGGTCTGGCGAGAGGAGGCACCTTTGAAGATTATGAAGGTATGAACACTTCAGCCTCCAGAATGCAAAGAGATTATTTTAGAGAACTTGATGGTTGTGATGAATCCAATACTTATAGTTCTATAGTTCTGACACACGGTTTTCTTTATCAGAACATTTTATAATTTCAGGACACAACTTCTGGGATACGGAAACCTGGATGTTTCCTTCAATCTTGCTGCTGTATCCACAGTATGCAAACAAGTTGCTACAATACCGGCTGGACACGGCATACGTAGCTGCTGAATTGGCAAAGACCACTGGTAATAAAGGATACAGGTAAGCTAATCAATGAAGATTCTAGTCTAAGCATCGCGATAGTAGGCACCACTTCTCTTAGTTTCAGCTATGGCTGACCTTCAGTTATCATTATATAAACTTATAAGAAATTAGTTAGTCTCAGTTAAATGTACAATTCCACTTCACTACGCATATCCTACTTGACTAATACAAACCAAAAGTCTTACAAGTCCAAATGATTCTACTCAAACATAATTGTATATATTAGTAGTTATTTCACACACACACACACACACACATACACACACACACAACACACTTACACACACACACACTCACCCCAACACGCGCACCCACTCACGCTCACTCTTTCAGTCAATGTAACAAACTCATATTCCTCATTAACTTTGTCGTTGTTCCTTTATTAATTTTTAGTATGCTTTTATTACAACCGTTCATGTATTTAATTAGGTTTACTACGAACAAGGTATGATGAAAAGGACTACTTGTGCACGAAGTAACAGTAGAACACTGTCTCCTAAGGCACAGGTTTCCCTTAGTTTAGGAGGCAGGGTCTCATCATCCTAGACACCTTTATACTACCAACTGTTTTTTGTAACCTATATTTATTACATAATGTAACAAAGGTTTTTAGCATCAATAAAGTTTTTATTTATTTATTTATTAGTTCTCTTTAGATTTGTTGGAAAAATGCCAGTCACAAAAATTAACTCGCTAATGAGCAAAGCCCTAATGAAAAGGCAAGACAAACGAAAACTGATGTCAAGGAAGAGATTGATACTCCTTTTGTCTGGTAACTTTGCAGGTTTCCATGGGAGAGTGCATACACAGGAGTGGAGGTGACGCAGCCGTGCTGCCCCGACGTGGCGATCTTTGAGCAGCACATCAGCGGGTGTATCTCCTTTGCCATCAGGCAGTACCTCGCCACCACCAGGGACGAGGAGTGGTTGAAGGTATTGTCAATAATTTAACATTTCTTTACTATATGTAATTACACACATAAACCTTCCGGAATAATTTCTCTAAATGATAGTGAAAACCGCATCACAATCAAAAGAACAACGCGGTCACACAGATACAACACGAAAAGCCACGTTAATTTATAATATGTAGGTTTAGATGGAGCTTCTTTTATGTTTGGTCCAACTCGGCAAGACCTATCCTGATAATTAGCTAAGTGGCATGGTAAAGACACCATGCAGTACCTACTCACGGTGGAGCCTCAATGTTATGATGATGAAGATGGTGATTGGGAAGATAGAAAATAAAATAAAACATCACGCCTGCATTCCCCGAAGAAGATATCTATAAGAAATGTGTTGCCCGCAAATCACTTGCCACAAAAAAAAAACTTGTATCATCATCGTTTTTTTTATATTATAGGTACATCTAGGTACATTTATTACTTTTATTTCCAGCATGGCGGCTGTGACATTGTGACAAACATTGCAGACTTCTGGGCGTCCCGCGCTGTGATCAACTACAACACTGGCCTGTACGATATTTCAAGTAAGATAATAATATAAACCTGATACTACCCGATGTGGACAGCATCTTCTTCATAACCTGATTACATAACTGATGAAACCCACAAAATATTTTGTTTACAGATGTGATGGGCCCTGACGAAGATCACAGGAATGTCAACAACTCGATATTCACCAACGTTGTCGCTGGATATTCGCTTTATTTAGCACAGTGAGTAAAATACTCAATAATCACTTGAACCTGAACGCTTTCTATCCTGAAATATACATTTCAAACTTACAACCAACATGTTTTTGAATTTTTAGCCAAACAATGGGCACATTTTGCTCCTATTTATCCCCTCTTACCCTTACCTATTCGTAAATACGTAGGTATATCGGACCGTTACTGACTACATCAATAAAGTGGCCATCCTCAGCGTACAAGTATCAGGCTTCGGAGTATCACAACAGGGCTCCTCTATGGAACAAATTGGACTACCCTAACACCCTCAGCATAAAAGATTAATTAACTGCACTTACCTACAATTCACACTGTTATCAATTCCAGGTACGTATCCTGTCTCTGCAAGTCCTACTACATGGCTAAGGACCCAGACCACTGGGCCGATATCGCATGGAGCCTATTTCTGCCGTATGACCAGGAGTTTGACTACCATCCGCAGTTTTCAGGCTACGAACGAGGAGACAAGATCAAACAAGCTGATGCTGTCCTGCTAGGTTTCCCTCTACAGTATGCTATGAATATGTAAGTTTCTGGTCCTTACATCTAATTTTGAACTTTAATAAGCTGAATGTTAAATTCAAACTATCAGAACATCGGTCTTTCGGGGAGTTTGCTTCCTGTCATTATGAGGAAAGAGGTGCAACAAATATGACTAGCTCTCGGACAAAATCTCAACCACTTGGGGAATCGTTTTTACTGGAAAGAGGACAAGAGGGACAGGATGAGACCCGAATAAGAGAACCTGAAAAGCGATTTTAGCAACGGCATTTTTTTGGCGATAGTAAATTTTTTGATACCTAATTTATTTTCCCTGGCTGTTTGTGGTGTTGACCTTTACAAATCTTTCATTCCAAAAATTTTATTTATTTTATATCTTTTCCAGTTCCACTCGACTCAACGATTTGACTTACTACGAATCAATGACACGGGAGAATGGCCCAGCCATGACATGGAGCATGCATACCATTGGCCATCTGCAGGTCGGTGACGACAGCAAGGCTAATGGTATATTCAACATGAGCTATGAAGGATTTGTTAGAGAGCCTTTCAAGGTAAAGAAAAGGACTCCTAATTCCTATTTGTTTGGTTGTGTCTACTCCGACTTACACGAACCCACACTGCTTTAATTTCTTTTTTACTAGCCTACGCTGTCCCACTCCTGTGCAAAGGCCAGGCTCCACTCCTTCCATCTTTCCCGAGTCCGCGCGTCCTCTTTCCAGTTTTGACGTTTCGTCCCGTCATCTCCTACGTGGTTGCCGCGACCCCGCCTCACTGTCTCTGTCTCACTGTCAGTTCTGTGCTATTTGGGCCCAGTTTGTCCGGCATGCGACAGACATATCCTGCCCAGTCCCATTTAAGTTGGTCAGCCTTTTGAGCCACGTCAGCTATCTTTGTTTTGGAGCGCAGTATTGTGGTTCGAACACGATCTGTTAATTTAACGCCTAGTATACTGCGCTCCATTCCTCATTGGACGTCCAGATGTTAGTCAAAGTCTGTGCACCATAGATTAAGACGGGAAGAATACACATTTTATACCTATAGGAAGAATACGCTATAGAAAAAATAATAGTTCAAAAAATTTTTTAGCGTATTCGCAACTAACGTAACTTTATGTTAGTCATACCAATTATTTTCCTTCCACTGGTGTTTAAGTCCACCACCCACTTATGAACCTCCTAAGAAGTTTTAAGTAGGTACTGTAATGATCTGCCAGGGTATTAGGGGGCCTAGCAGATCACTACGCGTGTTGTGTGTAATGTGTTTCTCTTTGGTGAGTGCTGGGGCGTCTAAATTACTGAATTAGACACACGGAGCACCATATTATTATTTAATACTTTATATAAGAACATTACATGTCAAACGTAATACTACCACTGACTCAATATAAAACAAATTGCTTCTCCTATCAAATTCAAATACATTCGACACTTGCTGGCGTTCGAACGAGCCCATAGACAAATATTTAACGGCCTGTGACACATAAGGTTGCCACCGGCATTAAAGCTCTACAGTACCTAGTTTTCCAGCAGTTGGCACTTGTATCCAACAAACCAACGATCGCACCTAAATTCAAGCCGAGACGAACCAGTGATACCACTCACAATAGACAACTAGAAGGAATAAAAGATCTTCGAATAATCCAAAACACTGAATACTCTTTTCAGGTGTGGAGTGAGCTCCGTCGCCCCTACTCAGGGGCTGTCAACTTCTTCACCGGCATGGGAGGGTTCCTGCAGACGCTGATCTTCGGCTATGCAGGCGTCAGCATCCACTTGGACCGACTGGAGATCAACAAGCCTCGTCTGCCGCCTAATGCTACTAAGTTTACGATTAGAGGTAGGCAATAAGATAGCTTGATTTGTCCTAACTAATATTATAAATGCGAAAGTAAATGTGTTACGTTTTCACGCCTAAACCGCTGAGTCAATTTTGATGAATTTTTGTATAGAGATAGATGGGAACTTGGAGCAGAATATAGGCTACTGTTTGTCGTGAAAATAAAATTTGAAGTGGGTGAAATAGGGGATGAGTTTATATATCCCGATATAAATTTTATGTAAGTCCACGCGCACGAAGTTGCGAGAAGAAGCTAGTTTATTTATATGTACTTTATTGTAGGTACACCACAAAAATACATAACAAAAAATAAATCCAACGCTACAAAATACAGGGTGGCAGGGACATGAACGCACAACCTGTTACCGTGGATTCCGTACATGATTCTGGAACCCCCTTTTTTTGGATGGGAAATCATCTAACGACTTCTCCCGCTCTGGACGAAGCGGGAGGGCGTGTCAGACTTTTACTGACTAAAACCCACCCGTGTTCCTTCAGTTGCCTGTGCCGAGGCCACGGTTCTGGACCCCCCTGTGTTGAAATTTTTCGTAGGTCATAAAAAAAAATTGCTGTTTTCTACAAAAGTGCCTACCAAAAATGCCTACCAACGCGGTTAAAATGTATTAAAATGCAGTTCTTTTTTTTAAATAACCGACGAAAAATTTCAACGCAGGGGGGTACAGAATCATGTACTGAATCCACGGTAACAGGTCGTGCGTCGAAGATGGTTTCTGTAAATACAAATATTTGTTACGGTCGCGAATTGTATTTTGATCAACATTCAACCTAATAGGTACTGACCAGCAAATTGCAAAAACTGTAAGAAAATTTAAATTTCGCGGGCTACCTTAGCGCATCTCCCTTAAGCTATTCTTGATTAATTTCAGGTATCAAGTACCTCGGAGCAAACCTAACGCTAGAAATATCATCGAACAGCACGAAACTGAGTGTGACGTCACTGGACGATAACTGGCGATTAGTACTGAATGACGGCAAATACAACATCACGTTAGCGCCCGGTATTACAGGTGAGATTGTAATCATTATTAGATTTATGCGGAAAGGTCATCTGACATACTTAGGTAACATTTCCTGCGTAATAAGGTCGGTTTTTAAGCGACTATTAATACAGTCACAAATTTTGGCTAGGATGTAAACCCCTTGTGGGTCCAGTTTTCCTGTAGGTACCTACTTTCTTCTAGATGTAAGATTGGTTAGAAAGGTAAGGAAGTGTGAGTGAATAATGCTAGGTGGTTACGAGGCAAAAATTGTAGGGGTGAGTTTGGTTTAATGGAAAAGGTTTTGGGGGTGAGATGAGTGGAGGAAGCTGGTGTTTTTTGAAGTGGAAAAATAATTACAAACACACTAATAGTGTTTCCTCGTAGATCTATCCCCCCTACTCTATGCAGTACAGCATCCAACTGACCAACAATTAAGTGGCATGCTGCTAATTTCACAATAGTAATATCCTTCTGATTTGGTTAAGGCGGTCTATCTCAACGGAGTTAACAATGTACACAGGAGATATTATGCACAGTGTGTGCGCAAACAGAGGTGCACTTCCTCTTCCTTCACTCTCATGATCTGATGGGACGGCAATCATACAAAGCAAAGCATAGGGTTTTTCTATCAGCCCGGAGTTTAGAAGTTGGTGGTGTGTGGTGTGACACCCCCGCAGTGGCGAAAGCACCATATAACCCGATTCCTACCGGCTTCCCATCGGCGGTTCGCATCAGCTATGGGGTTAAAAACTGAAAGCTCGTCATAGGTGGCAGCACTTTTGTCCGTCTTCAAACCGCCATTGTTGTTTATGTGTTCACTGTTGTGTCAATTACAAAATATACGAAAACGGAACAAAAATGTCTACGAATATGCCTTCAGCTGACGGGTTGACTGGTTTGACTTTCGTAAATGAAAAAATAGACGGTACAGCAGTCTTCCTCAGCCTTTTATAGATAATTTCATCACCTAAAACAGACAAAAAGAATCTATCTATGTGCGAAACATTCTAAATAACTATGAGACTCAGTGCAGGATATATGTTAATATTATGCAGTAGGTAGTTTGGTATGAGGGTATTAAATACAATGCAACATAGCGAATGCTGCTTAGATGTTACTTAGATATTATTATATTTTGGTCGATTCAAAGATAATCTTATCACACACACCCTTAAATAATGCATTTATATAAATATCCACAAGTGCCTGTAACGAAAACACACTTAGTTCTCTATGACAAAAAGCATCACCTGTGTACGAATTTCTCTGATAAAAGTCTTCAGGTTTAAAATGGATAGTACATAACCTCGACGTATTATTGAGATTACAATTTTTTCTTCGGAGAGCTCTCTCCCAGTGTGTTCTTCTTTTAACATCTTTGGGAAATAAATGGGTCCCCGGATTTTTGCAGTCAATAGCTGCGCAACGGGGCATATTAATTATTTATGAGAAAAAGACGTTGATTGTTTACAAAAAATGTATGGATATTGACAGCTAGCTGTCAAATTTTTAGACGGACAATGGTGGCGACATCTGAAGTGAGCAAGTGGCAGTTTTTATCCTCATTGTACCGCTATTGGAAAATGGCACAGTCAATAGTGTCTACTATTGCCAAAAAAAATTAAAACTGGCTTCGCTTCAGCTTCTCTTACAAAAATTGACACCTCGCCGCTGCACCCCCGTGTCTCGGAAAGCACGTAAAGCCGTTGGTCCAGGTGCCATATTATGACGTTCTAATGCCATCATAATTCCAATGCGCGAAAGAGACCTAGCTATACCTACATGACCGATAACAGCATTCCTTTTTCGGACTGGGATCATGATGGCATTAATACTTCATATTACGGCCCCTGTGCCGGAATCTAACAATAATTTACCTCCTTCCAGTGATACTGCCCGGATCCGGTCCATTCACAGTGTATTCGGAGCCGTGGAAGGAATGCAAACTGCCAACCGACATCATCGGACAGAACTATCTGAGGCCAATCAGCAAATAGTATTGTAATGAACGTTATTTCTTAGGATCTCTTATTGTATACGAAGGAAATTCAACATTTTCATCACACTGACGACATTCACACCTAGTTTCTCAGTTTTTCTTCAGCCTTACACAAAAATAGCTAACAGACTGTCAAACGATTTGATTTATTTAGCCGAAAGACGTCCAATGCTGCACCCGTCGTATGACCACCATAGAAACGGATTTTGTCGACGGGAGAAGACGAAATGACACATCGCCATGCTAAGACGTTAGAAATCTTTCTACATGCTGTCATTTTGTCTATTCTTCCGGCGACAAACAAAACCATTTTTTTTTATTGGTAATGACATCGCGTGCTGGACATCATTATGAATAGCTTTTGTTATTTCCGTTAGCCAATCACAGTAGTTGACATGAGTGTGACAGTCCGTTATCTAACAAAATTTTGTGTTGATTAGCTTTTTAGAAACTGACTATAACCTGCATTTTTACATGAAAGTATTTATAAATACATTGCTTTATAATATTTTGCCAAAGTTACCATTAAGTATATAATGTTTTAACTATCACTTATCATTAGATACGCCAATCTTTCATAGTTAAGTTCGAATTGATGTGTAAATATTAACAATTCGAATTTAACCATAACTTAATTTGAATTAAAGAATAATATTAGTTAACTTTTGTTTTGAAAGAAAATAAACCTTTTCGGATAGATGACAATGTTGATGATGATAGCAGTGGCGGCCAAGTAGAAACGGCCACAACTTACGAGTTGTTGGTCGTAGGTTCGAGCCCAGGCAGGCATTTTACTTTGTGTAAATTATTTCATCACCACTGCTCTCGAAACGGTGCAGGAAAACATCGCGAGGAAACCGACATGTTAGGAACTAAAAATTCAAAGACATGTGACATATACCAACCCGCACTGGACCCGCGTGGTGAATTACGGCCCACTCCCTCTGCCGTGAGGAGGTCTATGTCCCAGCAGCGGGAACGTTGTAGGCTGATTATGATAATGTTAAAAATAAGCTTAGTTTTATGTAAACCAATTAAAAATGAAACAATGAGTAAACTTCAAACGCATAAATGTATTTTCAAATTAATTCTAAATGGTATTGCATTCAATCTAAAAATATTCTTTAAAATAAGTTAGTAAAATAACTGTCGCTTTTAGTGATAACCTCGTTTTATTTAAATCAATAATACGAAAATTAACACTTTTCACACTTGTTCAAATAACTACTTTATTATTGTACACATTTGATTAATTAATATTTAATTAATGCCATTTAAGACTTTATTAAAATACAATAAAGGGTATATATCAATCAATCAATCTGCCTAGCCTTTTCCCAACTATGTTGGGGTCGGCTTCCAGTCTAACCGGATGCAGCTGAATACCAGTATTTTACATGGAGCGACTGCCTATCTGACCTCCACAACCCAGTAACTGGGTAATACGATACCCCTTGGTACGACTGGTTGTCAGACTTTCGGTCTTCTGACGACCCGTAACGACTGTCAAAGATCTACGAATGACAGCCGGGACCAACGGCTTAACGTGCTTTCCGAGGCACGGAGGAGTCTCGGTATGTAAAGATGGTCACCCATCCACGGACAACCCCGGCAAGCGTAGCTTAACCTGATGGATCGACCCGTGCGGCTGTTATTACTTAGCCACGAGCTCCTCAAAAAATACAATAATTTACTTTATTTAAAATACAATAAAGGGTATAATGGCATTTTATTAGCACCATTACTGAGTATCAATATGATGGAAGAAAAGAGAATAATTTTATTAATAACTAGCTATGCCCCGCGAATTCGCTCGCGTGGAAGTCGTAAGATACACAATATACTAAAATAACAGCCACATTTTAATAAAACTCTCTCGTCCCCCAGCCCGTCGCGTTGCATCGACCGCCCGTGCTGTTACTTCGTTTTCGCTTAGTGTTCTTTCTTTTTCTTTTTACTCGGCTCCTAAGGGCCGTGGCGTGATATTAAATAGCCTATAACTATCCTCGAGAATTGGGCTACCAAATGCAAAAAGAATTTTTCAAATCCGACTTTTTGTTCACATTTTCATGGGTTTTAATTTTTTTTTGCTCGGAGCCCTAATTATTTTTCTAAAATAAAAGTAAGTACCCTTAGTTACTCCCCGTAACATTAGCAATCTGCCATTGAAAGTCCCGTCGAAACAGACGGACAAAAATTTTAAAAATTGCTTTTTGTTATAAGCACCTACCCTATATACTTTCTTATCTATTTAGTAAAAAGTTGTTATTTTGACATTACAAACAGACACATCAATTTTATTTATTTGTATAGATATAGATGATCAGTAGGTACCAGGGGCGAAGTCTTCATACAACCCGATTCCTATCGGCTTCCCTTCGGAATAATCACTCTTCGTAATGGCTAATATTGCCAAATAATATGGTACACCTGTGTGTGTAACTGTGTATCACATCAAATTACATAATTATATTTAATACCAGTATGTAACACCATAAGATTAAAAACCTACAGTTTTTTGTCTGAGTTTATGAGAACTGAACAATTTTTTCTTCGGTTTCCCTCTAATGATGATTGTATCTGCGCCACTGGTATTTAGGTACTTTATATTGTTATGTAGCTATGACTTTTCAGGGTTCCGTACCCGAAGGGTGCCAAACGGAACCTTATTACTAAGCCTCCGCTGTTCGTCTGTCTGTCTATCAGAGATACAGCCCCTACCTACCTATTAAGGTAGACAGTTGAAATGTTCACATATTGTGTATTTCTACTACCGCTATAACAACCAATAATAGAAATAAAATAAAGTAAAGAAATTAAAGGGAGGGCCCACAGAAGAAACGTATTTTATAAACTGAAGTTTTGATTTTAAACTATGTAGTGTTAAATATTGAACGGTGGGAGCCCTGCGTCTGCGAGTCCGACTCGCCCTTGGCCGGTTTTTTATAGTATCAGCTGTTATCACTAAAATGCAAGCAACTTTGACCGGAAAAGAATATAATAAAACAGAACAAACGCCTATACAATGATAAGATATGAATTCAATTTCTGGAGCATTGCACTGTTTGCAATAAAAAGTACTATGTAGCGACCTCTTAAAAATAAAAAAAACACGTATTACAATATTTTACAATATTACATCACCTGTATCAGAAAGTCATTGTAGGTATTGACATAAAACATAGGTTTTAGGTACCTTATTGCCTTAGTAATAAGGTCGAAGTGGTCACCGCAAATGTCCGCGACGGTACCTCACTGAAACTGCAAAGTATGGATATTGCAAAATGAATAGTGATGAAAAGGAACAAATGAATACAATAATGATGAGTTTGATTTTATTCGGCACAGGTAATGTAATATTTGATAGGCGAAAAATATATGTAACCCTATGAATGCAGCTGTAAATAAAGTTACTTATATATGAAAAAGATACAAATGATAATAAAGGACTACTTTTCAAGTATAAAATGGTTGACTAACAGATTTTTATAACTAAATAAATAAAAAGATAGTATAAAATATAGGTAACACACGTAAGTAATTATAATATGAATCAGAGTTTAAAAAAGGTGGAAAGATAGTTTTAAACTTAAAAATAAAAGTAGGTATACATGATAATATTATGATTGAAAATAATATTTTTACATTAAAATTGCACGCACAGATATCATTACAATATCGATAGCTGTTCTCATTAGCATAATCAATTAATTATTAATATTCGAAAGCAAGGTGTTAAACATGATAAAAAATAATTATCAAATATATTTACGTCATTAAAACAATTGTTATCAAACATTTAATTAAGCCTACTGCATCAGAGCTTATCACAGGGAGCTTTGGAATATCATTGTGGAATGTTAATAAACTACATTTTAGCTAATAATATCTCCCTTGAACCTAATGAACGCCAAACTATTAATTAAAACCACCATACCATTGATACGTTATCAACAACATTATTAAAATAAAATGATTTGAGTGCTTCGAAATTAAAATAAATACTATTTTACATAACATAACATTACGCCTGTAATCCCCGAGGAGTTAGGCAGAGGTGTACCTATAGTACACCCACATTTCCCCAGTTAAGTTTAAAATATATTTTAATTTTGGTCTATATAATTTTATTTTTATTTGACATAAAAATATAACGCCAGCGTTCATAAGGTTAACTTGATACAAATAATATTGTCCACCCAAACATTAAACTCTCTGCTGACCACACCAGTTGCAATAATAATTAAAACTAAAATAATGTTGCATCTTCATGAATTCTGTTTTAGAGACTATAAGAAACACAATGGCAATAATTAAAGAATTCGCTTTACATGTAAATATTAAAACACAATCTTTCAATGAGACAAGAATAGGAATGACATTTTTTTATAAAACGAGTAAATACAACATCTTCAATTCATTGATTTTGAATTTAAGCTGCAGGATTATTCTAGCGCTACTGCTGAGCATGACGTCCTGGGTTCGATTCCCAGCTCGAGCAGTGTTATTGTGTTTTTCTACCTGGAATTTCTCACTAGCAGCCCGGAGTCTGGATTCTTGCCCGGTTGATGGCAATAGGCTCGCCCCCTAATACATGGGACTTAAACATAACTGGCGAAATGTGGGTACACCTCTGCCCAACCCTTCGGGGAAACAAGGCGTGATGTTATGTTATGATTATTCTAGTAGGTATGTACTTCATCATCATCATCATTTCAGCCAAAAGACGTCCACTGCTGGACATAGGCCTCCCCAAGCACCACCACTTCAACTGGTTCTGTGCTTCCCGCATCCAGCGGATTCCTGCGGCCTTCACAAGGTCATCAGTCCACCTTGTGGAAGGCCTTCCAAAGCTACGTTTTCCAGTACGCGTTCGCCACTCCAGCACCTTAGATATGTACTTAGTCCCTCTGAATTTAAACATTTTGTAGGCTGAGGTTAGCCCGCGTACTTCGAGTTTCTAACATAGTTTCACTGTACGCTCCCAACGTATCGTTATCGTCATTGGAATAACAAATAATATTTCGTGGAATTATTTATTATTCTAAAGACTGCATACTAATAAACATGCAAGTATACAACACAACTAATTATAACTTTCTAAATATTAAGTGTTACGCTTGTACTCATACTCACTAAGAAATCCGTGACAAAACCTCTTTTGTCACGGATTTCTAAACCCTCAAAAAACCTCTTTTTTAGTACCAGAACTAATATTAATTTTAACTAACAATGTGGTTGTCCCGAAGTGTAGGGAGTAATTAGCGAGAACGCTATTTTAGTCTACTTTAGTCCTAAAGTAGGGACTAGATTAATTTATGCTTGATTCGTTACCTCCAACTAAAAATTCGTTAATATATCGATACTTTGCTTGCACTTTTTGATTAGTTTAATTATACAATACTGTAAAAAATATTTTAAAATAGGCATTTTGCAGAAAAATCCGGTAAAAATAACACCTTTTAGGTGATAAAATTATGCCAAGCTAATTTTATTGAAAGCTATATTTTTATAGATATGTACGATGTACATGTCGTACATTCTGCATATTAACCGGGCTGTGTCAACATTGACTACTAACAATGCAGATCATTTCTGCGTAATCATATCTCCATCAAAATTCACACCAAGAAACATTAAAATCGAAACAGTCAGTTACTCCGAAGTCATTGAATGTATTTATTGCTTTAGATAAGTATTGAAGATATCATATCTGACTTTCAGAATCTGCCGACTGACGATGTACCCACGTGAGTTATTTAAAATATTATCTATAGTACAACGTATGGTCTAAACAGTTAGTAACTAGGTTAACTGCAATGAATCAGACCTCTTATAGAACATAAGTAGTTGATATAGTTTCAATTCATTATGTCAATGCAGTACCCCAATTGTACGTTTACAATTTTATATACCCTACTTAAACATCTAAATATAATTTCTACTTGGGTGTATTTTATCGACCGGAGCAAGAGCGTGACGGATTAACCGGACAATCTAATAACTGAGTGGTACATTTAACTGAGCCTAATTAGAAAAACAAGGTAAACTTTTCCACGGCTCGCCACCTTTTGCTACAACACGCAAAACTTTATACTAAGAAGTAAATGTAATGTATGGATGCCAGCACATCAAGCTACCCAAAACTGTCAAATTTTCCCAATCAACCTTGAACCTAATACTTTAGCAATAAAGTCGAAAATCTATTAAAGAAATTTGACAGATTGTAGTAGCTTGATGTGCTGGCGTCTGTACTTTCTCCAATTCCAACACTAGGTTAATTAGTCTTCTACAACATAATTAAAGTTAAAGTTTCCATTTTCGGAGAACTAAGCAAGAACGTGACTTAGTAAATCAAGAATCTTAATAACGAAATTCACAAATTATTTAAAAATAAAAAGCCTACCGTTTCGCTTATGATTACCTAATTCAGAGATTACAGTTTATGGTTCAGATTTAAACAATTAAGTCTGACTGGGCCTGCCGAAAAATTACTTCTGATTTGACCGACCGAGACTATTGTCTAAAATGTGAACTTCCTATCAAAAATTAACTCTAGTCTAAATACACCGAACGAAAATGACGTTTGACCTGACAATTAAAGTCTAGGAGTTAAACTAAGTACTGATAGTCGCACGTCAATCCGACGCTGTCACCCCGTATCGGCGTTTTGCTCTAAAAGCTTAGGCACATTCTGCACACATCATAAATTCTAGTCTTACCCTAGATCAAAACCCACAATGTTGTCTAGATCGTAGTTGAATATCCTGTAGTCGTGTTTGTACAACTTGTACAGCCGCCTGATGAGAGGCAGGTCCAGCTGGGAGAAGTACCTGTGAAGCTTCTCGGCAGTTCCTGAAGTGTGGTCCAGGCGTGGGAACTGGATGTGGGAGGCGTTGATCGTGTGTAAAGCTAGCAGCGAATCGTCTACCAGGGTCTCGTATTTACCTAGAAGTAAACAAAGGTTTGTATGAGAATTTGTAATGCCCAAAATTCTCTGGAATTATCTCTCAGATAGCCAATTAATATTTAGGCATTGTACATTTAATAACACCATTGAAACAGTGTTTTCTGCAAAAATACATAATTTGTATTTGAATGTTTATTAAAACTTTAGTGTACGAATAGGAGGGTTGATATCCAGCGGGAAGATGTAGAAGATTTGAATTTACTTTTGATCTGACCTTAACCATCAACACAGATACCGACATCGCCACTTTATCATCTGCTAGAACTATCATAGTACAAGGTCAGGTAATTAAGTGTTTGGTAATAACCCGTGACTAACGCACGACTATTCGACTATATGTCAACTATGGACATAATCACAGTCTAACGATGAAGTCTATATACAAGATGTAACATAAATAACGCATAACCTCTTAAGGGATCATTGTACTCATCATCATGAACACCTTTTACTATGGGACCAAACCTGAAATCACGAAAACAAAATCTGCTGTTCCCTCCATTTTGACGAATTACGCGAACATATATGTGGGGAGCAGCTTTTTTTTTTGCGTTTGGTACCATAGTAAAAGTTGTTCATAGTGATGAGTACAATGACCCCTTAAGAGGTTGTGCGTTATTTATGTTACACCTTGTATATACACTGTGATGAACTCTTCTTTATGACATTGATTTCAAGGTCTCTTGTAGCTGGTGTAGTTGGCCGAAGCGAGAGCAGTTACACACAGCTATTGGACCTGGTTCACTTAAATTGATGCACAAGAAGATGGTCTGGATAGTCCCATGAATTATTATGTCGATGATTAGTAAATTTTTGTAACTTCTACGATTACATTAAACAGGTATGGTGAATTGTAGCACTTACTACAAAACTACGCATCAACCAACTATGCATTAGAATGCACATCAAGTAAATCCACAAAGATGACCGATTGTGTCGAAATCTGTAAATGAAATCATTAAAAATATCAAAGACCAACAAACTCCAGAACTTAACTAGGCCAGGAAGTTCAAAAAATCTAAAATACGTCAAAATTGATATGCAGTCTAGATAAAGGCACGAATATGGTCGGACGTAGCGTCAAGAGGTCCCCGTTATTATAATATACTCAGAATTCCGTTTCTAAGAAAACAACATTAGGCATAGAAACAGGCAAGTTCGTAACAGGAACTGAAGAATACACATTTTGGTGATCGATTTGGATTCCTTTAAAATTGCAAAAGAAATTTAGCCTAGAAATAAGAAGAATTATAATATCTAGGATAAAACAATGATGATGACAATTGGTTGAATCAATCATTACCTAGTTCTTTGATATGTGGACAGTTAACCTGCCGCAGGTTAACGTAGCCAGTAAATTGCTTAGTACTTTGGTGTAATTTTCATCATCAGTTTATCCTCGTTCTTAGTCTTAAGAGATGTGATTGAAATTGCAGCTTTTTTGCATTCTAAATCGTTTAATTTGTAAACCATTTTAACTGTAGCACACGATCTATGTGATAAATCTAAAAATAAAACCGAGTCTCACCTTTTTCGCTCATTAAAACACTCAACTTACTCGCTCTAGTTAAAATTATACCAACATTATTTATTTTGAAAACCACAACTTTTGAAGCCACTGCCTTAGTTCAACCGCTATGTTTCTATCCTTTTCTGTCTAACTCAAAATACCTAACACCATCCTTTTCTGTCTGGCAATGGCTTCCCGAAATACTTAGGCATTCAACCAGCTGCGACTGCCTAAAAATGTTCCTAGAATTGTGACACGCGATACCGTCGCGTCGTCAAAAATATTCGGCCTAGTTACTAAACATAAGAATTATAATGGAAAACCAGAGTCAACAGTATATTTTGTTACAGTAAAGATCTTGAAAAAATTTGTTTCTTAGGAGCTTTGAGGTGTGTTAAAGATATTAATGACGCAAGTTGTATTTTTTGTGTCTGCTAATGCCTCTTCCAAATGTCATGAAAATTGATTGCTATACCATCAACGGGGCTATTATAAGGACTTGTTTCTCGCTTGCCTACACAGAGGGCATTAGCTGTTTTTTGTCCGGCCTTGTTTCATGAAATGCTACAGCTTTTGTTTTATCTTCCTTCTTGACATTTGCTGTAACAATAACACTGAGATATACGCTGGGTACTATAACCACATCCACTAAAACTTTGTTAATTTTTTTTTTTTTGAAGAAATGCGTCCCTTTTTTTCTGACATTATGACCTTATTGGTTACTAATCTTTTAAATACAATCATTGCAAACTATAGTTTTGTATAAATTAGAAGCATTTTTTCAATTTTGTAAATGTGAGTACCATGGAGCGGTTTTGTTATGATGTAGGTATGTTGACTTGAAAGAGTATGGCAGTTGAGAGTATGTCATGCTCACTTAAATGTCTCGCTGATGGTGGCGCGTGTGTTGGATCATTCGGTTCCCTACAAAATGGTTGAGCTGGATGGTGCTGATCCACGCGTCATATTCGTGAACGGGCGCCGTCAGTGGGGGTCATGTCTTAACTGCCAGGGCTGATTTTTAATCTTATATTTTGAATTGTTTTTATTTTTTACATTGTTCTCACATATAGAAGCAACAAGAACAATGTACCCAGGATTTTGTAATAATTTTGATTTAAAAGGGTGCCCATGGAGTTTCTTGCCTATTCTTCTCCATAGAGATCTACGTTTTGGAATGGGCGACTAGCTTCAATTTTCTGACTAACTGACTGACTCTTTAACAATTCAAAAGTGCCTGTAATTGGTTTCATTGAAATAAATGCTTTGAGTTTGAGTTTGACTACAACAGCATCGCAACTTGCGGATAATTTACTTCGAAGTAATTGCATTATGTGCATCCTGCTGCCATTTTTAGGACATGAGAGCTACTGGAAGATCCATTTGTTTATCCATTCGACAATTACTGCAGTCAATTATGTTATAGTAAAGATCAAATATACCTACTTGAGAAATAAATGCAGGCAGCATCTTGTTACGTTTGAAGAAGCGAGAGGACTTTGAAGAGTAAACATAATTACGAGTGACGTGACGTCGATGGCGTGGTTTTCGTAATTATACAAAGGTCAAGGCAACGTTAACCTGTATCTACTTCGTCGTACTGTCAGTGTTTTATTAGAACTGCAAAGCGTATTTTATGAGATATACTAAATCCCAGTAGAGATAATTTTGTGAAGGAATCTCCTATACATTTGTTGGAGTCTTTACTACTTGTTTCTCAGTTCAATAGGTCTTTTGTCCTATCCGGCCCTACTCACTTTATGTTAAATGAAGTTGAACCAATAAGTACCTACTCGTATAATGTAAAAATAAATCGCTAGATGAGCTTCAAAATACTAGCAGTTGCTTTGGTATGCAAAAAAAAATAGTAGCATCTTTATTACATAGGTACAAATTATACAAGAATAATTCTTGTACAAGTTATAAATGTACGCAAAAACTCGATACGGGTATGAAAAGCCAAAACATTGGACGTGAAATTTATTTGACATCATTAGAGATCCATGGAACGTGGAACATAGTGGATAGGAGACTAAGTGTTCATAGCCTACTATATTTTTTTTTTGTCAAAAACTTCGATTAATCTAAGGAGGAAACAGTTAGAAGACCGGTTTAAAGGATGGACATCATCATCACTGAAATAGGTGAAAAAAAAAGAAAACGAGCATGACAGAAGGCAAAAGAACTAACCTCAAGACCTACGTCCATCAAAGTGTACGCACAAAACTAGAAATCATTTCTTTAAATGGGGTTTCCGTCTTCAATATAAATATTGAGGTTATCAGTTTTACTTTTTGTAAGTTTCTTTTGAAAAAGAAGTTGATATTTATTTCGAGAATCAACGAATGGATTTGAAAGTAAAACAAAATTATGGCATGGCTAGGATTCCGTCTGTATGCCATAACTTAGAGAGACCCGAGACATAAAAGTTACCTATATTATATGTAAACCTAAATAGGATAGTCGGTTTTTTAATGCCAGAAAAGTAAGTAAGTCAGTACCACATAATAAAAGGGTCTTTACCTATGTAAATGGAGATTCTATAACCAGCATTTTCAGACTTAATTATCTGTGGATTGGCGCGCAATTCGAAATTCAAATAAATTTTATTCGAAAGCCGTGTTAATTTCATTTCAAATTCAGTCATTTGTTTTTAGAGAGTTTTTGTTAAAATTTTAGTTTTTGGCGCCATGGATAAACTGAAAATTCGTACAATTTTCGAATATGAGTTCCTACGTGGAAATACCGCTGCGCAAACAACACGAAATATTAACGACGTGTACGGGCCTAACACTGCTTGCATAAACACGGTCCATTATTGGTTCAAGCGTTTTAAGTCTGGAAATTTTGAGTTGGAGAACGAGCCTCGCGGTCGGCTGGTAACTATTGTCGACAACGACGAATTGAAGGCGATAGTGGAATCAGATCCCACTCAATCTACGGCTGAGCTTGCTGCGGGTCTTGGAGTTAGTGTCAAAACAACATTGAAGCACTTGCGTCAAATCGGAAAGATTAAAAAGCTAGATAAGTGGGTGCCACACGAACTAAGCGACCAACAGCGAGACTTACGCGTCGAAGCATGCATAGCACTACTGAATCGGCATAGAAACGAGGGAATTCTAAATCGAATTGTTACCTGCGATGAAAAGTGAATCCTGTGCGACAACCGTAAGCGTTCGTCTCAGTGGGTGGACCCGGGTACAGCACCTAATCAGTGCGCTAAAAAAAAGATTACTCATAGGAAGATGATGGTGACTGTCTGGTGAACCAGTGCTGGACTTGTACATCACAGCTTCTTACCGAATGGCACAACAGTGACGGCAGATGTCTATTGCCAAGAATTGCAAATAATGATGGAGAAGCTCGCAATTCAACTACCAATACTGGTCAATCGCTCTTCCCCATTGCTTCTCCACGACAACGCGCGAGCTCATACTTCACGACAGACCATCGCAAAGCTACAAGAGTTACAGCTGGAAGCTCTCCGTCACCCACCGTACTCCCTGGACCTTGCCTCAACAGATTTCTAGTTTTGTCAAAATTTAGACAACTTTTTAAGTGGGAAAAAATTCAACACCCGAGAGGCAGTACAAAACGCTTTCGCTCACTTCACCGCCTCCCGTCCGACAGACTTCTACAGTAAAGGGATAAACAAACTGCCATCAAAATGGCAAAATTGTATAGATAATTTGGGCCAGTACTTTGATTAACTGAAATAAAAAAAAATACCAAAATTTTTATATTTTCATACAAATCTCCAATTTCATAGGTAAAGACCTAAATAATCCATCATGGGAATACGAATGTGCATTTATAAAATTCAATAAGTAATGGCGTAGTTTCACAGACTACATAGTGAATTTATGACATTTAGGACCATTGAACCACGGAACCCGAAAATGAGGCATTGATATAATATGACGATGACGCAACTGAATAAACAGGTTCCGATGAAGGCACAAAAAGTAGTCTGCGAATAAAAACCTTATGTCTGATAACTGCTAGCTTTGGATGGAGATTTGATCAGCTGTAGGTACAAGATTAAAGACTTTGTATAATATGATATTTATTTAGAACGAACGTTTATTAATTACGTACCTACCTACTTACTAGTAAAAGGAATTTATTAAGACAACTGGGAATTCTTGTGTTGAAAATATGTTGACTTCATTTATAGGCAGAAAACAGCATGCACAACAAAAAAATAAGTACAGTTACAATAAACCCGACGAATTACTGACACATCACTATGCTAACGTAGCGAAACGAATATACGAAAAAAATTATGAGCATAACGCGAAAATTACATAAATGATGATGGTTTTAAAATATTTTTAAAGAATAGAGGGACCCAATTCTTAGTCTCTCGCTCTTGCCGTAGAGATGAAAGTAACTAATAACTGTAAAAGAATGGGCAAGGCCTGAATGTGTGAAGATCTGAATTTCGACGAGGTGGTCTAGATTTAAATCTGATAGCAGTGTCCGAGGAGACTGGAATTGAGTCATCACTCGTTACCAAATTCAGAACTAACGCAATACAAGGACAACTATGGTACTTTAGGAACTCCTTAGTATATGTTGCCAAATTAGTCGAGATGATATTCGAGATATGCTATACAATTTGAGATACAAATTGGAAGTCGAAAGTTGATAGTGTCAATCCCTTACATTTCACGAATGTGTCTGTACCTTGGCTTGGCAATAATAAATGTTCGTCATGTTTTCGAAAGGTGGATAGTCAACAGTTTTAGAAATCTCAACACTGCTGTCGACGATTTTTGTTCTACGTTTGTCAATGTGAAAAACATATAATGTATCTTGTTATTATGATAGTACTATAGCAGCACCCCGCGGTTTCGCTCGCATAAGTCTCAATCCCGTGGGGATATCAGGATAAAAAGTATGCTATGTGTTAATCCAGGTTATAAACTATCTGTGTGCCAAATTTTATCCAAATCCGTTCAGTAGTTTTTGTGTGAAAGAGTGACAAACATCCACCCGTCCATCCTCACAAACTTTCGGGTTTATAATATTAGTACGATAGGATTTGCAGGATTTTTTGCGTTTAAATGAACAAGTAAAACTGCTTAGTATGTAATAGTTCCTGCGTCATCTCTAAATTATTCTTCATGTTAATTGTCTTCGGAAATGAAAAATAAATCTACGAAATCTGTATGCTTTATTACTTCTAACGCTGTAATTACTTAACGATTGGCAATATATTTGAGACGCAGTCGAAGCTATCACCATGGTTTGAATATTGCGCTTAGTAAATTGTGAAGGTACATGAGCATGTGAGTTTCCTCACAGTGTTTACGTTTTAACAGTTGAATGGAGTCATAAATTCTGTAAAATAAGTGTCTTGGAATGATATAAGAACTATTTGAAAATTTCTCATACTTGTCCGATGTTTAAAGGTTAAAAGAGTATGTTGCTAATTGAAAAATAGCCATGTGCGGGGTTGGCCCTTGCCAAACACTTTGTAGGTTGAAGGTTGGCACAAGCAAAGAGAGGCTTATGCAGCAGTAGGTGAAGTCAAGCTGTGGATGATGATGAGCCTGCAGAGTCTACAATGTATAAACCTCCTCAAACGCTCATGACCCATGCAGACCCCAAGCAGGAACATAGACCCATCTAAAGTTTATTCATAATTAAAGCATTCCACCCAATGATCAATACCGGCTGTTGTTTTGTTCCACAGAAATATTTGGCCGATATTTTAAAGCAAACAATATCATAAACGTGCTTCAAGCACTACTAAAACAGTTTGCATTCTTAATTGCTTGCTGGATTAATCAACTTCAAACAATAGCGTCATAAAAAAAATTAGCCATTACATTATTTGAAGAACTAAAAATGATGTTTGATAACTATAAAGCAACGGCCAGCCTCTTTACGAAAAATAATCAAGTCTATTGTTAGGTTATAGAACTTGAACGCGCACAAAAGACTGATGTGAACGAATCAGTCCTGTCAACCTTGACAGTTGATCCAAGGTTCGTAATTCGCTGTCCCAAGTTGATTTTATATTCAATCGCGTGATATCTAGTATCAAAAAGTGGGTACATAATCTGTTCTTTCTAATCTTTACTTCGTTCCTGCCAAAGTGGTCTCGGCAGATTTGGGAGAGCGGAATCCATTTTGAAAAGCAATCTGCGAAATTCATTCAAGCTATTCTAATCTACTGACATAAAAATTTTGAATGAATGTAAATGTTTTCTTTCATTATGCTAAATGCTGAACAGCCTTATTTCTCTTCCTCCTAGACAGTACCGTGTTTCCAATTTACTTGGAGTCAGTCTCCCTATTCCATATTTTCCACTGAGCACGATTTTGTGCGGTGTCAGTGTCAAATTGAGCTCTCGTATAAAAATGTAATTGTTTAATAGTACGTCGGTCTTCATTAGTATTTTGGTAACCTGTAATTACACATTGTATTGCACATGCGTGAGTTTAGTCACAATGACAAAATCGTCATTGCAATGCCATTTTGGTGCGCTATCGTGAGATTTTGAGCCGTAGTGTCGCATTTCGAGGATATGTATTATACGAATACAGAACGACTGTTAAAACTTCCACCGTCAAACGTAAAACGTCACTGACATTATAGTGCATGTGATACCCCCCTAGCGAGTTTCGGGCTTAAAATACTTACTTAAGTATAGAAGCCTAATTATAGAAAAATGTTATAATTGGACTTGATTATTTAGGAAAAGTGCATAATTATATAATAAATAAAATAGTTTTGTAAATGTATCTACACCGATTAATTAAAATATCTGCGGATCGATTGAAAATACTAATTAGTTTTTTTATTATTTATTATGAAAAGGGGTTTTTATCCATACAAATACGCCAACCCATAGAAATTTATAAAAAAAAACTTGTTTATTATATCTATGCGCCAACCCCATACTAATTGGATAATATTATCAAAACTACTTTAATATACTATTTATGATCCAGATATAAATCAAATTATTTAAACTAAATTCCAGTAAAATTATAAATAAACTCGACTAAAAACAAACCTGCAACTATTGACAGTGCCTAAAAATAATATTATACAAAACAAGATGTCTACAAACGTAATTTGAATTTAATAGGGTGTAAAGTTATTTATTTCTCCAAATTACTGGTTTGGGAAGACTTCAATTTGATTTTTTTGTTCATAATTATAGAGCAGTCCCCAAATTACATTATTATAAGCTATTCTTCAAAGTTAATAGATAACTAGAGAAGTTTTGTTTGCAGTCCGAACCAGGGGGTCTACTCCGAAGCGATAAACCGAAGTATCGGTATCGGCCGAATGTTCGGATGTTTCTTAATATACTTTTTGAATTTAGCTCGGTCGCTTCGGATCCGAACGAACTTCATTTTGACGTTTGGTCGGATCCGAACCCGACCGAACGAAATAGAACAAGTGTATTATGAAACATTCGGCCGATACTTCGGTTTATCGCTTCAGAGTAGACCCTGTGCGTACAAAATTTGACGTTAGCTTTAATCTACCAAGAAAAGCATCTAGCTGTTGATTACAGTTTAAAGTTTACTGTTAGAGGCGTTATATTTCTACGGGTTAGCAACAGTATCTTCATTGTAACGTTTATGAAACCACGGGATAAAACGAAGTCAGGTTTTGACCGCATCACTCTACAATCTAAGGCATCGTGGATGGAAACCAGTTTATATCCATCTTCAAAACGATTCTAAGTTAATTGGAATGACACGGTTTGTTTGTCCAACATTGAGTTATAGGATAAAGAAAATACACATATCTAGGTACAGAAACAAGAAGACGTACTTTGCCATCAAAATAAGAAGCTGAAGACTGACTTTTTCGTAACTTGTGACGTTTCAGCTGTGGCGGCATATCTACATCGCCACAATGGAACGCGTCACACTTGACGTCACGCAAAATCCTGCATCGCGCAATCAGAGTTTACCGCCTGACTAGCATATATACAACATCCCGACCTCAACCGTCGGGCAGTAGCTCACCAGACACAACACCCGTCTGGTCGGAGGATCCTCCCTTTTCATAGAGGATGAGTGAACTTTACACCCTGTTCCTCATACCTCTATACTAGTGACCCCGAACATGAACGTCAGCGCAGCCTTCGTGCAACTACCACAGCGTGACGTCGTCGTCATCATCATCATCATCATCACTTCCTTGAGCTCTCGAGCGGCAAGTCACACAGCCAGCCAGCACCCACGGCTTCAACGAGTATCCTGACCACTAGCATGCAGCGACTGCGCATACCTGGTCATCATCCTCAGCCTCGTCAGCTACCTTGGCACAGCACACTGCACTCTCGGCCGGTCAAACAAGCAGAGCCCTTCAAACCTCTCCTGGTCGACACCAGTAGCCAGCCTCAACCCGGCGCTGTACCACATCCGACTCACTGGGACATAACGCAGCGCCACCCCGACTCACTGGGGGCATCTCCGCAGACAGTTCCGACTCACCGTGAACTATGCGGCACCTGGTTCCGACTCACTGGAACCTCAACTGGCACTGGCAAGCATCGCAAGATACACGACTCTGCCCACTATCGACCTCCGGTCTCCGGAGGGGAGTGATGTGGCGGAATCGCCACAATGGAACGCGTCACACTGACGTCACGCAAAATCCTGCATCGCGCAATCAGAGTTTACCGCGTGACTAGCATATATACAACATCCCGACCTCAACCGTCTGGCAGTAGCCCACCAGACACAACACCCGTCTGGTCGGAGGATCCTCCCTTTTCATAGAGGATGAGTGAACTTTACACCCTGTTCCTCATACCTCTATACAGCTGTCAAACAGACGTTACTGTCAGTTGCGTGTCTTTAGGTAATAGGCACTAGCTGTTGCCCGCGGCTTCGTCTGCGTGGATGTCAACACTTCCGTATTTGAATCGGATTTCGTTCACAATTTCATTATTGTTTTTGCGCGGAACCCTAACACTTTTTCTAAGTCCTGTCAAAATCGGTCCAGCCGTTTCGGAGATTAGCCGGAATAAACAGACAGACAGACAAACATTTTAAAAATAGTTTTTTTTTATTATAAGTAAGTACCGTATATGTTCCTTTCATCTGCATTTAGTAAAAAGAAGCTGTTATTTTGACATTACAAACAGACACTTCAATTTTATTTATTTGTATGTATAGTATGCAATAGTGTACTTATAGTATACATGGTGTAAGGGACAGTCCTCCGCAAACCAACAGGGTGCATTAAAAGCTCCTTATTTTGAATCATATTCCACCGAAAATATTGTCAGGAAACATTCATTTTTTTTTATCGTATTTTCAGTTACGATTCCTTTATTTCAATGTAAAATTACATTCTCTGTACGCAGCACTCCCATTTATGTAAATAAAACAGCTAAAATAAAATAATCAGCAATGGATGTTGAAATACTCGGCGGCCGAACGCTCGCTGCGCTGCCGTTCGCTACGCGCGTTTTGCCACGGTAACGATACATTGCGTGTGAGGTATTAAAATAAATCAGGTTTATTAGATTCCCATAATGTTCCTGAAATAATTTCATATACCGGTCATCTTAGTATGATATACTGAATTCACCCCATCAGTCTGCGGAGGGCTGGAGCTAGAACACCACCTCTTAAAGCAGTATTATTGTAATCTTACTTCAGTGTGGGAAAGAGATGGAGCTAGACGTCCTGTATAGCTCCATCTCTTCCTCACACTGAAGTAATATTAAAATTATACTGCTTTAAGAGGTGGTGGTTGGCCCTCTGTTCCTTACACCCTGTGCGCTGACACATCAATGCCCAAGGTTAGTCCTATTCTTATGTTATTTTCATACAGTACCTATTCATGTAATTTCAGAAGACTGAAAATATGTATATAAGGCCCAAGTGTTAAAGGTAGTCATTCCCTAAAGCGATAACTTCAGTTAATCAAGTAGGTAGGTATTGCAACAACAATGAGTTATTTAGGAACAATTACGATCTTTGACCTACTTATGATAAAGAATTATTGTACATAGTTGAAAAAAGTCGACATTATCATGCGGTGAAATTATTTGTTTTCAACGTTTGTAATAGTCCCTTCTTCCATTCTCTCGTTCTATTTATTATTAGGGGCCATTTCGAATGGATTTCATAATTATTTATGGGATAAACTATGATTTTAGGAGCTCGTGGCTAAGTAATAACAGCCGCACGGGTCGATCCACCAGGTTAATCTACACTTGTCGCGGTTGGTCCGTGGATGGGTGACCGTCTTTACGTACTCCGAGACTCCTCCGTGCCTCAGAAAGCACGTTAAGCCGTTGGTCCCGGCTGTGTCATTCGTGGATCTTTGACAGTCGTTACGGGTCGTCAGAAGCCTGAAAGTCTGACAACCAGTACCAGTACCAAGGGGTGTCGTATTACCCAGTTCCTGGGTTCAGCTGCATCCGGTTAGATTTGAAGCCGACCCGAACATAGTTGGGAAAAGGCTAGGCAGATTGATTGAAACTTGTATCTCAAAGATACTATTG
This sequence comes from Fissipunctia ypsillon, assembly GCA_947568875.1. Lineage (NCBI taxonomy): Eukaryota > Metazoa > Arthropoda > Insecta > Lepidoptera > Noctuidae > Fissipunctia > Fissipunctia ypsillon. The sequence continues at coordinate 21,038,616 of OX387648.1, forward strand.
AATCGTTCATTTTTGTTAAACTTGAATAGTTAAAGCTACTGTTTCTATCGAATCTATAAAAAAAACAGAAAAATAAATAACAATATGAAATGATTAGTAAACAGATAGTTTATAACCTTTTCAGGAAACATGATTATACCAGTCTGTAGTGTAAAAAAAATAATATTGATGACCAAAAAAATCTACGAAATGTCGGACGATATCGCCGGCCAATAAACTTCTCTATTCAAAATACATCAGTTATTCACACATTCACGTCCAATCGGGAACCGTGACTATTCGAGACGAAACGTAATAATTATATATAACGGAACATAAACAATTCGTTCGCCAGTTTAGGTACAACCAACACCTAACAACTAACTTAAGTTTACACCAAAGTTATTGTAACTTAATAAACTTGCAAATCCATTGATATTACAACATAACATAACATCTCGCCTGTAATCCCCGTTGGGTTAGGTAAAGATGTAGGTATAATACCTGTAGTAAACCAACTCATTTATGTTCAAGTCTATTGCCATTAACCGGGCACAAATCCAGACTCCGGGTTGTCCCGTTAATATTATTTATGCCTATTCGCAGTTATATGAGATAAGTAATTTATTGTTTTCTGAAATTAAACAATAAATTCAACTTGACAGACGCACATGATAATTAATTAAGAGCTTTTACGACGTACGGCATTTCATACAAACTTTCAAGTCCTTGTTTTTCCAAATGAATGAACCGATTTTAATGAAACTTCATAGGTACGCATAAGCAGGATAAATAAGTCTAAAAAATCAAATTGTAAAAAAAAACTTTCAACTTATTTTACTTTCAAGTTATTTTAGTGAAGGGAGTGAAAGTTCAGTGATAGAAAGGAACAATTTTCCTAGTCCCAAGTGATATAGCATATTTTTTTATGCCAGAAAAATGCACGGTTCCTGTCATCCTGTGGGACTCTCCATGCGGTTGAAACCGCGACGAGAAACTAGCACTGCATAATAATCGTGATCAATCTACATTCAACACTTCGTTTAATATTCATTCCGGTTTATAATTACTAATACCTTGAAACTAAAACAATGAAGGAAGACGCAGGAAATCCTTTCATAGTAATTTCAAGTTTGTGGCAAGTTATTTTAGTCCAGACATAATAAAAATGTAATTAATGATCAAATAATTGTAGTATTTCCGCGATGAATTTGATTTGAATTCAGAAGTTGTTATATTGACGTCTTTGATTATCAAAGGGGGTGAGTCCCGTGTTTTTTTAGGCATTCGCTTAGGTGGCCCCCCAGTGTAAGTGAATAGAATTCAAAAGCATACACAGCACAAACTTATTTAAAAACAAATTAAACACGTATTTATTGAGGAAGGCTAGTACAGTATCGATGAGTTCATAGATGACAAACGACAGCCACAATTTTATTGACTTGTGAATATTATTTGTGTTTATATGTTTTATTTTAAATACCGGATTATGAATTTTAAATGTAAATGGAATGTTGGTGATTATTTAATTTGTTGTTACTTTATTATTGATATATAATTATTTACATAGTGGTGACCAGATGTATGAATGTAAACGAGGCAAAAGGAGTATGTAAGGATCGTAGCAGGTGGCGTTCTGTAGTTTCTGCCTACCCCCATGGGAAGAAGGCGTGAGTTTATGTATGTATGTATGTTATGTATAATTATTTATTAGGGATGCGTAATGAATTTTTCAACACACTTGCTCGTAAAGTGGTTTTTATTGAACCGCTTTTCGGTGCATAATGTGTATTAAACACGCGTGCTTTTTACTTTATATTATCGCACTAGTGCGGTAATGTGCGTCATAGATAAATATTTACGGAGACGTGCGCTTTTTTAATCTCATCAAAAAGACTTCATGTGCTTTTATGCTTACTGTGTACATAAATAAAATATAATAAATTAACATAACATTTCATCAAATTATTAATTCTTGTCAAAAAAATAACATTATTTCGTGTTCTACTTCCAAATAACATACTTCTTACAAAATATTCAGTTTTTATGTTTTTTATACCTACTGTTCGACGGCTTCGGGCCTTTGCCTCTCCTTTAACCTGCGAAGACACCGCGATAAAAGGAATCCGCGGGCCATATTTAATTTATTTTTTTAAATTAAGTAATGAGTTTATGAAACTTTATTTATTTTTTGCCTCGCAAGTGTGTTGAAAAACGGTGTACGAAACGCGTGTGTATTGTGCACTCGGTTCTCTTATCGATAATACCACCTCGAGTGTAATGACCAACATAGCACACTTGTATCGTAATGTACTGTTCAATATGAATGTAATGTTTTTTATTATTATTTTATTTATCAACACTGAAACTTTTGCAACACAATGTACATATTTTGTTATGAAATAAATGACTTAGGAATGAAAAAGGGCATAAGTCACAATATACATATTGAGGTTGTTGCGGGGTAATTGAACACACATTAAATGACAATTGATCACAATGACTTTCATTTTGACAGTTCAGCCACGTTCATTGCGTAATTTAAGTTGCTTAGCGGACGAATTTTTCAAACCTATGAAGCAATGGATTAGGAGAAACTCTCCTTCAAAACCCTCGGATAGTGTTGAAAGCGTGTTACGCTATTAGGGTTCAGGTCCTTTTCTAGACTTTTCTTTTGATCGCAATAACTGCTTCTTTCTGCTAGACTTCATAAAAAATACCAGTTTTTTTTAACAATTAACACGGATGGCATCTATAAAATATTCAGCTAATATTAGTTAGACTTTTATAATCACAAGGTTATGCTTATAAATATTGATTTGTAAAACTGGTCGGTCGTGTAACCGAACGCAAACCATCGGGTACAAAAACTAATGGCCATGAGGTAATGTTACTTTTGGAGACTGAATTAGCTATGACCGCGGCTCTGTTACTATGCAAGTAAGTCTGGAAATGGCAACGGTGAATGAAAAGTTGTGCGGAAATCGCTTGTCATGGCATGGGCATGCGGAGGAATGAGGAAAATGTCTGGAGCAAAGCTTTGAGTTTGAATAAGTGGCTACAAAAGCAGGGGTCTACCAAAGAAACTATGGATGGTCTGTGTGACAGATGATACGGCTAGAAAGGGGTGAGAACTAAGATGACCAATATAGAAGTAAGTACGGAATAAAGGTACTTACAAACAGGCGCGACACGCGACGCGAATCGCGTGCGACACAAAGGCACCGCTCGTCTCGCGGCACGCGTGCCTCGCGTCGCGTATCGCGCCTGTTTGCAGGAGCCTTAAGATGATATTATGCTACGTCGACCCCAAATAAATTGTGATATTAGTTAGACAAAGTTAATGTTAGCAAACACAACGCGAACTAATAATATTTGTATACAGCATTTAGCGTATGCTATCAATCATCATGTCTTCTTCACCTCGACTATCCAAAACCTACTGAGCTGTCTGTTATTTTATATGCTTAAGGGGGAAGCGCCAGGTAGCCCGCGAAATTCTTTTTTTTTTTTTTTTACGATTTTAGCAATTTGCAGCTCAGTGTCTGGGCGTATGTTAATTAAAGTATGATTCGCGAGCATAACAAATATGTATTTACAGAATTACAATAATTAGAATCAGTAATACAATCCCTTAAGTTGTATAATCCTGAAATGTTAATATTTCATGAAATAGTCAATAGAATTACTTGGTCTTAGAGAGTTGTATTGATGACTTTAATGATTATAATTGTATAAATACATATTTTTTATGGTCGCGAATAATATTTTAATCAACATACAACCTAATGCTGACCTGCAAATTGCAAAAAACGTAAGAAAATTTGAATTTCGCGGGCTACCCTGGCGCTTTCACCTTAAGGGGGAAGCGCCAGGAGGCAGGACGCCGGGGCGTAACTCCGTTGCCGCGAGAAATCGCGGCACGGGGGACAGAGCTCCGGCAGGATCTCATGGCGGCATGGAGAGTGCGATTGTCGCAACCCAGCGCTGGGCACGCCACAATTGCGGCGATAAGTCCCCTCTTTGAGGAGTGGCTGGAGAGGCGCCACGGCGTCCTCACCTTCCGCCTGACGCAGGTCCTCACCGGACACGGGTGCTTCGGGAGGTACCTGTTCCGGATAAGGCGGGAGGAAACGCCCGGGTGTCACCACTGTGTGGATCGCCAGGAGACGGTGGAGCATACGGTGGAGGTCTGCCCGGCTTGGGCGGAGCACCGCCGTGTCCTCGCGGAAGCGATCGGCGGCGGCGATCTCTCGCGTCCGGCCCTGGTCCAGGCCATGGTACGGAGCGAGAGTACATGGGCAGCCATTACCTCCTTCTGCGAAGCAGTAATGCTCGTGAAGGAGGAGGCGGGACGCGAGAGGGAGAGGCAAGCTTTGCGCCCTCACGCCCCTAGTCGACGCAGGAGACGCCCTGGGCGTCGGGAATTGGCAGCTGATTCCCGGCCACCGTAGGCGCGGGCTTGCGGACGGCGAGCAATGGGTAGCTCGCCGTCCGGTAAGGACCAAGCCCGAGTCGACGGCGCGTCGTGTTCCACGCGCGCCTCAAAGAGATGTCAGCACTATTGACGGGGTCCGCTAGGGCCGATGCCAGCTAGGGTTGCGGGATGTTCGAAAGAGTTACCGTGGCCCCGGCACAGGCAACAGAAGGAACACGGGTGGGTTTTAGTCAGTAAAAGTCTGACACGCCCTCCCGCTCCGCCCAGAGCGGGAGGTCATTTGATGATTTCCCATCCACAAAAAAAAAAAAAAAAAAAAAAGGGGGGAAGCGCCAGGTAGCCCGCGAAATTCAAATTTTCTCACGATTTTTGCAATGCAGCTCAGTGTCTGGGTGTATGTTGATTAAAGTATGATTCGCGATCGTAATAAATATGCATTTATAGAATTATAATCATCGAAATCAAAAATACAAATCCATAAGTTTGTATAATCCTAATTGTCAAGATTTCTGGAAATAGTCATTCAATAGAACTACCTGCGGGGCAATTGCGTAACATACTTACAGTAGGAATCGGTTTCATTTTGACATTTCAACAACATTCATTGCGCTATTTACGTTGTTGAGCAGACAATTTTTTCGAACTTAAGAAGCAATTGACTAACAATTTGCTTCAAAATGATTCAGATTCTGATTGATAGTGTGTTACGCAATTAGGGTGCTGGTCTTAAAGAGTTGTATTGATGACTGTAGTATTACAATGCTGTGAATACATACTTTTTACGGTCGCGAATCATATTTTGATCAACATAAAACCTAATACTGACTTGCAAATTGCAAGAAACGTAAGAAAGTTTGAATTTCCCGGGCTACCTGGCGCTTTCGAATTAACTAGGTCAAAGATACTCAACCAGAACACAGTTTCCCAAAATCACCTACAACTATTGGAATATCCCGAGTTTAAGCCGACGTTCACCGTTCGTATGAACGTAAAAACATCGCGGCCATTTTTTTTCGCGCATTGGATTTTCAACGCTCTGCTCAGCGCCGAGAGTTGAAAATCCAGTGCGCGATATTTTTACGCCCGTGCGAACGTCGCGCGTCGGGTAGTGGACTCACAAAGGTTTCATTGAACATCGAGTATTTATTATCTTTCGAAAAACATGTCTTCCACATAGGAATAATTAGTTGATTTGCTGTAGGATGGCCGTAAATAACGTTTCAAATGAAATATCAGATTTCACCATCTCTATTGTAATTTCTACCATGAACCCTTCTTAGGGAACGCAGATCTACGCGAGACAGAATGGCTTTTTAATAGTTTATGTAATTTCGGCATACGAGTGGTTAATGAAAAGAATAATCAGAATTTTGGTAAAATTCCAAAGGAGTTTATCCCAAGACTTTTTATTTTTTTCAGGTGCACCAAAAAAAAAAAAAAACAAATAATCTCAAAACCAAAAATGTAAAAAAAAGATCAAACACTGCACTTTGTATTTGTAAATCAGTAAACACACCAATCTTTTCAAACAATGTTATTGCTAGATTATTAAATCTCGTAATATCATGATTTATACCGATATCCTGTTTACACTAAGAATTAGGAGAACTGTTAGTACGGTCTAATCTTATATCCTATGTTTACTCATTGTGTTGATGTTATTTCCTATAAATAGACGTAGTAAGTACCTAACGCACAGAGATTTACCGTGTGATGCAAACTATACAGTACCTACACACTTCGGACGAACTGGTTCGAGTTTCCCAACCTGAGGTCCGACAGCATACCTCAGGGGGTCCTCGGGCAAAATTAAAAGTATGAACCTCCTTCACTAAAATACCTAAGATGTCTGTTATTATTGTTTTGTTTTGCAAGAAATCCGTGAAAAAGATTAGAAAAGGCTGGATATTTTCGTTGGAATCGGTGTGATCAATTGTTTAGTAGACGCATCCTAGTTATTTTTCTGTAGACTCTGAATATGCAGAAAACCGGTTTCTGGTATTGACGTCAGCTGGTAAGTAAATTATTATGTTTTTACGAGTGTAGACGCAACTTACGATTACTTACGAAGCCATATCTGATAAAAAGAATGATGCATACTGTTCTGTAACCGGTGGCGATGGCTTATTAAAATATAACTTTAAACATAAGCTAACAATATCTATGATTCAACTTCTTAACCCATAAAGATAAATAATCAAATATGTGTCAACGATAAGTCGTATTTTTGTCGAAACACGTGAAGGCTACAGGAAAACCTGGGTAATACCCAAATGGACGTAAATGGCAAATGTCCACTTGCCTAGATGTTAACAGGAAACGGTCTCGTGGTCATTAGCGTTCCCTTATAGGCATAGTAAGGTAAAATAATGTTTGTATGACTGCAGCCCTCCATTGAGCGCTAATACCGGTCGGATAAACTAGTAAAATCGTGCTGACTTTATAAGAATCTGGTTTCTAATAAGTACTAGGAAGTAGAAGTAAGCTAACAGGCTTCGACATATATTATCGGACACCTGTGCGAGAGATATAGCTACAAATTTTGTTTAATCAATATACGAGTACTAGATGACCCGGTGAACTTTGTATCACGTGGGTAATTCCCAAATAAAAGAATTAAAATCGAGCCATTTTCGTGTTTTTTGCGAGACTAACGCACGGCAATTGATTTTTATATACAGGGTGTCCGGTAAAGAATGGATAACCTTGAAATAGCATACATAATAGACCTTATGGCCGTTCTAAAAAAAAAAATACAAAAAAAATATACTTATCTCAAGAATTAACTACTTATTTAAGATTTTTTAGAAAAAAATGCTACTTAACTTTTTTACATTCTTCATCACCACGACCACAAATGTATGAATTCCGTCGGTTATTTGTTGTTATAATAATTATTGTACGTTGACTATGCTGACCAAAATGCAGTAAATACTTAGTGTGACTAGAAATTGTACAATATTTTTTTCTAAAAAATCGTATCTTATGTAGGTAGGTACTACTTGGGATATATATATTTTTTTGTATTTTTTTTAGAACGGCCATAAGCTCAATTGCTATTTCAAGGTTATCCATTAATTACTGGACACCCTGTATATAGACAGATAGAAATAGGCGATACATGAGTTTTTATCAGTTTCAAAAATCTATAATTATTTATCTATGGCTTAAATTGCCGGTCTATATTTAGCTACTAATGACGCAATCTCTGTAGACACAATAATTATGTATCATTAAACAAATTGAAATTACATGCATGGCCCAGCAGCAAACTTCGGTTCACTAGATTGTTTAATTGCTATTTACAACATATTACATGCCAAAATAATAAAGTATTCGGAATCAAATCGTGGTGAGTCTCCTCTTTATGATTGGCTGGAAGAAATCACTAAATTGAGATAAGAAAGCCGATTCACCTATATTTCATTTAAACAGTATGTCCGATTAATAAATGTACAAACTTTCAGTGGATATAAATAATTTGAAAGATAACATTCTCAGATATTGCGGGCCTTGACCTAACCTGACTTTTCACAAAGTGGCAGTCATATTTCGTCATTTTTAAAGTGCGGGAACGCGCTCCGCACGAAGAGTGCAAAATACCTCGTTGGTCGCAAGCGCTACTGTTGAGCATGAGGCCCTGGGTTGGACTATCAGGTTGGGCAACGTGTTGCTAGGTTTTTCATAAGGGTTTTCTCAGTAGCAATCTGGAATCGGGATTTGAGCCCGGTTGATGGCAATAAGTTCGCCCTGTATTATATGGGACTAAAACATAACTGGCGAAATGTGGGTGTACTATAAGTACACCAGAGCCTAACCCTTCGGGGATTACAGGCGTGACGTTTTGTATCAACATGTTGTTTGTAACAATGAAGAGGGCCGTCGAGATCCTTTACAATATCTTGCCCAGAATCTCGCAAACTCCAACAGATGTGAGGAATTAGATACAGCTAACGTCTTAAGCAGTTGTCCCACGTGGCTAGCTAGCTACTCCTATGGGGTCGCCGACATCCGTTTCGCACGCACGTCAGCATCGTCTACCGTCAATGAGAATATGCTTCTTGTATGGAGTTGTATAGGTACCACAAACCGCAAACATTGTGTTTTTGCTCATTCAAGGTTTCAGATTGATTTGAAGATGCTGTTGAGTGTTTCCGGATTAGATTTAAGATAACAGAGATTTTTGTAACATTTCCTAATGAGCAAAATGTACCTACATTGGGCTAAGAAGGTTTTAGCAGCAGTGGTACGTTTTAAGCTGCGGCTGAGGAATGATGTGGTAAGGCAACGGTGCGGTTTAAAGAAGATGTAGTCACAAAAATTGAAAAGAGTATGCCTAGATGGTTTGGTCATGTTGAGAGGATGAATGAAAGTCGACTAACAAAAGATATTAACACGGCAGATGTAAGTGGAAACGCCGGGAGGGAACCCCTAGGAAGACATATAGTGACCTTATTGGTGATGCTCTTCAGAAAGGTCAGGTGCGTAGTACTCGCAACCGGCGTTCGTGTATAACCAGATGTATGAACGTAAACGAGGCAAAAGGAGTATGTAAGGATCGTAGCAGGTGGCGTTCTGTAGTTTCTGCCAACCCCCATGGGAAGAAGGCGTGAGCTTATGAATGAATGTATGGTACATTTTAAGGCGCCTGCAAACAGGCGCGACACGCGACGCGAATCGCGCGCGTCACAAAGGCACCGATCGTCGCGCGACACGCGGTACCTTTGTGTCACGTCACGTGTCGCGCCTGTTTGCAGGAGCCTTTACTATTTCAATACTCATACGCGATGACTGGTGCTATGTTGGTCGGAAGGACCATATTGAATATACTCCAGTAGCAATCCGACCCTGCTTCGCACGAGCGCAATGGCGGCGCGTCATAACATAGAGATGTCTGTGCTTTATAAAATAATTATGAATGTATTATATTCATAAACCTTGCGAAATAAATCATAATCATTTATTTGCAATAAGTATTGGTCCAAAGTGTTGGTCTTAAAGTCAGTAATTAAGTTTCCAATACATAGTCAGATATTTGACATGCAAAACAGTCCAATATTTGATGCTAATAAAAATATTATAGGTACTCGTAAACTATAATATTTACGTCCAATGGCATGCTTTAAATTCTAGTTTATATATTATTCATTAATTTTACAATACATTCAATATTGATTATCGTCACATTAATTTCAAACAGATTATTAACAGTATTTATAAATGCTCTAAATGATGGTGAAACCCGTATCCATTGTGCAGTTAAAAGATCTAAGAAGTCACACAGAAACGAAAACTTTGTTTTATAATGTTTAAACAACATGTCCCGGAATTAATGCAAAACCTCTTAAGGGGTTATTGTACACGGTATACCGCCGTTTGCCCGAATTTTATTTACCCTAATATCATTTGCCATAATAGTCAACAGCCATAATATTATACGACGTAATATTCATTTGCCCTACTCTTTTGTTATATTAGTCACGTGCTAGAAGCTTTGTTTCCCATAAAGTCACTTACCATAACATCATTTGTCATAATCATTGCAAGCCCTAATTATCACATGCCATAATTTTCATATGCCATAACATCATTTGCCATCGACATTGGGTATGTAACGGTTGTTATATCAGGAGAAACTGGATGCAATCGGGACTTTAGGGCACTTCGACTCGGATAGGTTAGGTTAGAAGGGGATGGCAGGGTCGTGTGAGCGAGCGAAGCGAGCGAATAGACCCCGCCATCCCCTTCGTGGTTATTTTTTTATAAACCACACAGAAGTAGGAGCCCCGCGAAGCGGGGCTCCGTCGACCAAGCCCACCATCTAATTATGTCTAATAATCATTATGGCGTTTAAATATTATGTTTGATAATTATTATGGCACTTAAAAATATGAAAAACAATACGTATGGCACTCGTATCTTATGGTATCTAAGTTTCGGGCAATTAACAGTATGTCATATGTCTTTTAGGGCAAACAAAACATTCAGGCAAATGAAATTCGGTTAAATGAAATTCGGGAATATAATGACTATGGTATATAACCTTCGGGTAAACAATAGACAACCATTGTACACATCATTACGAACAACTTTTACTCTGGGATCAAACCTGAAATCGCGAAAAAAAATCAGCTGTTCCCTACATTTATGTTCGCATAACTCGTCAAAATTGTAGAGAACAGCTGATGGAGCGTTCCATGCTCGGCATAAGACTTATAGACCGAGTTCCGAACGTCGAGATCCGAAAACGAACGAGTTTTCGATATCGGAAAACGAGTTATGGAACTCAAATGGAGTTGGGCAGGACATCTGGCAAGGCGCAGAGATGACAGGTAGTTACTCCACCAGTGCAGTGACCGAGTGGCGTCCAAGGATTGGAAGACGAAACGTCGGCCGTCCGGCGGCGAGATGGGCCAACGACATTGTTACCGTCGCGGGTAGAACCTGGATGAGGTTGTGAGAAAAGAGAGGGCTATGCTCAGCAGTGGCTGTGAATGATGATGATGATGAAGTTTCTTCCATCTAACACAGCCCTTTCAAATCATTAATTAGTTTGCAAGCTAGCCAATGATTGGCTCGCAATGGAATTTTCACAAGCATCCCATACAGCTACACCGACGTTGACGAACTGCTTAAGCGCTTTAAACATCTTTCAGCACGCAATTCTAAGTTACGTAGGACTTGTCTCCATGACTCCTTGATTGAGATTTATTTTCCAATCTACTTTAATTACTATTCTACCGACAAGCGAAGTAAATCAACTGATAATATCTACCATTACCTCATTCACTTTGAACGGCATTAACTGTAAATAAATTGTGTCAATTTATAGCGTGTTCGTTGATTCATTCAAAAGTCGTACGATTTCAATTTCAACTGATTTTAATTTGGTTAGTCGCTATGCATAATGAGCATTTTGTCAATAGGTTAGTAGACGACTGGGCAGGGCACGGTCAATTTATGCTATTGCTGTCTGTGACTTCACTACAACCATTGGATTTGGTTAGGGTTTCAATTTTTAATGTTTTATGCAGTCGCACTACGTTATGAAATGCGCAAACTCATTATAATAACATATCTTTTAGAAGTCATCGTTTATAAATACTTTTTTACAAAAAAAAAAACAGACTTCCAAAAAACAAACACTAAAAAGTGAAAAATAACTTTAATTTCGGAAGTCGGTGTGTCTTGTGTGAGGAGCAGTGGTAGCCCAGTGGTAACAGGACGAGTTGTAGGTCGCGGGTTCGAACCCAAGCAGGCACTTTACTTTGTGTAAATTATTCCATCACCACTACTCTCAAAACGGTGAAGGAACACATCATGAGGAAACCGGCAAGTCCAAAAATTCGAAAAAATTTGACATCTACCAACCCGCACTGGGCCCGCGTGGTGGATTACGGCCCACTCCCTCTCACCGAGAGGAGGCCTGTGTCCCAGTAATGGGAACATTGTAGGCTGATTATAGTGTTTGATTTTGTATTTTCGTTTTTGCTACGACTTCCGAAATTAAAGTTATTTTTCACTTTGTAGTGTTTTTTTTGGGAAGTCAGTTTTGTCGCTCCTGTAACCTCTACCCCCACACAAATTCGAATACTACCTCCTATATAAATTACAGTAACAGGAAGTTATTATAGCATCATCCACATAGACCAGTGGTTCTTAACCGGTGGTCCGCGGACCACTGGTGGTCCCTGGAAGCACCCAAAGTGGTCCGCGAAGTCATCCTAAAAATATTAAATAAGTGATGAATTCAAAATACAGTTACGCGTGTCTTATTTATACATAGATAGAACAACGCTTTATTCATTTACATTTACTGTACATTACCTCCAAACAGTTGGTGGTCCATAGCAAGACGGAAATTTTGTCAAATGGTCCCATAACACTAAAAGGTTAAGAACCACTGACATAGACTAAGTGGAAAAAATACGTATTATTGAAGCTAACTCAAAAATTACCCAAGCAAAGTAAATTATATATTGGACCACCTAGGAAGTATACCCTTTCAAACAAAACAAGAATTTTCCTAATCGGTCCAGCCGTCTTCGAGCAATCGGGGAACATACATAAAAAAATAAAAGATTCCGACGAACTGAGAATTAACCTCTTTTTTTTAAGTCAGTTAAAAAGGCGACATGATACGGGAAATAATAAAACCCCTTAACTCGGTGACCCCAGGTCCACTGATTTAGCTTATCACAGTAATAATTGGTTAAGCTAATTAGGTACATTATATCCACTCGTAAAACAACTGCATTAAGATTAGTTCTTAGTTACATCAAAACAAACTAACTGCGGTCGATAACAATAATTATGAGTAGATGTAACTCCTGGCAGTAGTTAGTTACCTATGGTCTGTTTTTAATCTCGGAGACTAACGGCTGAACCCAATAACCTATTTTCAGTAAAAGACAGACTATTGATGGTAGACAGTATAATCCTATCTGTCCATATGTCAGGCCGGTAAGATTCCATAATCTCTTATAGATTATTGGGACGTTCAAACCATAGATAGATAGGTTTTTCTATCTCCAATATGCCAAAACTGGTGACAGATACATTGGGTTCGACGGTGAATTGACAATTGTGCAAATGGCAAACTGAATTCCATGACAGTAGCATGTAAGTCAGTCAGTCATTTGGACAATTTAGTCGCCGAGATTAAAAACAGACCTTACAATAAAGTCTGTTTTTAATCTCGGAGATAGTATGTATGCTGTTTTTAATCTCGGAGATAGTATGTATGGACGGCAGCACATCAAGCTACTACAATCTGTCAAATTTCTTTAATAGATTTTCAACTTTATTGCTATAACATTAGGTTCAAGATTGATTGGGAAAATTTGACAGTTTCGGGTAGCTTGACCTGCTGTACATATAATACATATTGTGATTTAGAACTTCTACTGCTTTAACAGAAACATTACAAACAAACATGAATCAGAATCAGGAATAGCAGAACAGGAAATTTTCAAAACTATTAGCTTTACATATCAAAACATCACGCCTGTCTGCCCCAAAGGGTTAGGCAGAGGTGTACCTATACCTAGAGCACTCACATTTCGCCAGTTATGTTTAAGTCCCATGTAACAGGGGGCGAACCTATTGCCATCTACCGGGCACAAATCCAAACTCCGGGCTGCTACTGAGCAATTCCAGATAGAAAATCCAATAACACTTTGCCAGACTTGGGATTCGAACCCAGGACCTCATGTCCAGCAGTAGCGCTTGCGACCCCTAGACCAACGAGACAGTCTATATTAGTTTTTGTTTAAGAAAAAATTTGCCTAGCCTTTTCACAACTATATTGTAGTCGGCTTCCAATTATCCGGAAGCAGCTGAAACCACTATTTTACATGGAGCGACCGCCTATCTGACCTCCACAACCCAGTTTACACTGGGTAACACGATACCCCTTTAGTTTCAAAAGAAAAATCAAATATGTAATACATTGAGAGCCTACGATGTCTAATCAACAGCTGAGCAATAGCTTTAGATAAATATTTTAAGATTAGCCTTATCGGTGTGTCTCCAGTCCAAGAGCGGACGTACAAAACCTGACCGTTTAATCAGACTGACAAGTTGTATCACATGGCCAAAGACGTAGGTATTTCTTTTTTATGCAATTGCTTTACCTAAGATTAAAGCAATTCTTTGAAATAGTTTCCTGTTGTCCCAAAAGGGCTAAGGGCTTCTCCTCCACATTTATTATGCGCATGACCAAAGCGTGGAACTCTCTGCCAGCCAGCGTGTTCCCTTCCACATATAACCTATCAGCCTTCAAAGCAAGAGTGAACAGGGATCTTCTGGGCCTGCTCGTCCACCGGGTTTCATGTTGGAACTTACTTATATTGTAACAACTAAATGTACACATGAATGCAGTAAAGAGTTTTGAATTTTGAATATAGACTTCATCCATCGTTTTCCACCAGGCGAGATCTAGGTCAAGAGCAGATCAATTTCGCAATAAAAAAAAGACCTAAATGAGAAATGCTGTAGAATCATACTCCTCTGAGTTTAATGTAAGTTGTATTCTATGAAACGAATGACGTATGCCCGAATAAGCCCAATTTCCCTGGAGACCTGAAGACTGACTAATCTTATTCATCAAGGAGATGAGCGTCAGTAGATAATGTGATACTGATTAGTCAAACTCTTATTTCCATTCTACATTTCCCGCTTACCTATTCGAATAAAATATTCGATTAAAAAGCAAAATCGCTATGAGCAAGTGTAGACCCAGGATAAACGCATTTACTGCCGAAATTGATGCTTATAGCTTATAGGAATGGTGCCCATCTTATCGAAGCATTGTTAGTTTGTGGCATTGAAGTCCCTAGTGTGGAACTCTACCCAAGAGACTTATTGTATGTTTTAGATTATTCAAGACTGCAGGAAGATCATTGGAAAACTGAGTTCTGAGCTTCTAGCAATTTATTTTGTGTGAGGCTTTAATTTTTATTTGTTTAATCTAGTCTTGCTTCCCTATTGTTAAGAAACATTGTTTGTCTACTTATTAAATATTCAGGGACAGTAGCTTCTACCAAAAACTGAGGCCAATTCTCTGAGTCATCACTGAGCGAGTGGATTTGAGGCCGAGTTTTGAAAGCAAGATTATCTTATTTCAATTTCTACAACTACCACCTGCTCTGTAAAAAATCTATGCGAGGCCAATGGCAATGTTGCAAATGTTCAAAGGTTCTGATCAACTATAGTTGGAAGGTTTAGAAGACATTAATCTATACAATACTATCTGTCCTAATGCTGCGATCCCACGGCCCGCATTCTCACAGGCCAGATCGAGCCGAGCCAAGCCAGGCCGACAGGCCGTGGGAACCGTCGATCCGATGAGGCCTGTGGTAGGAATGCTCGGGCCTCGACAGGCCTCGATAGGCGTGGTCGCGCACCAGGCCGCAACAGCTCTAATAGCAAAAGCGCCATTTAATTCTGCCTTCACTAAAGACAGAATTTAATAACTTGTAGGTACCTACAAGGAACGTGACGCATGTGGCAAATAGAAAATTAAGGCCAATGAACATGTACTGCGCCTCTATTGCAATTAATTTAATGTTACTGCAGTTTATAAAATGTTACATAGGTACTCGAATTACATGCCCATGCACGATTTTAGATGTCCGCGCGAAAAGAACCAAGTCCGAACTTTCGACACACGAACATTTCTTTAGTAGGTAAGCAAGATTTTAGCCAGTGAAATTATTCAATGTTTGATTGAAGAATTTCTTTTCTATTTATTTCAATGCTGCGTATTGGCTTTTACAATGATTACTATTTTGATGAGACCGCCTCGTTGGTCTAGAGCTCGCAAGCGCTACTGCTGAGGTCTTGGGTTCTTTTCCTGGGTCGGGCAGTGTTATTAGGTTTTGGGCATCTGGAATTTATCAGTAACAGCCCGGAGTCTGATTTTATGCCCAGTTGATGGCAAGACTCGTTCCCCCTATTACTGGGACTTAAATACAACTGGCCAAATGTGGGTGTACTAAAGGTACACCTCTGCCCAACCCATCGGATATTACCGGTGTGACGTTATGTACCTATGTATTTAATATTTTGATCGATCCTAATGGCGAAAATGTCACTTAAAACATTAAGTATGTCATTCGTTTATTTGAATAGCGCCACTATAGTAAATTGAGGTCTGCGCCAGTCTGGGTGGTACTGACTATTGCCTAAACAGTGATTCACAACATACCACTATCAAATTACAATACTCGTATGATGTAAGTAACAGACACTAACTTTGATATTGACACGTCTAACCTTATTATTAAAGTGAGAGAGATCCATATCCGGAAACATGAACTTGTTTAAGCACATCGCTACTGATACAGTACCTACACGGGTAATTTACTAAGGTCATGCTTACGGCCTAATAAAGAGTGTTTATTTGATAGTTATCTGCTCTTGAGGAAACAAAAAACAAAATTGCACAGTCATTATTTGGCAACGTATGTAAGTATAAATATTTCTGCACGAACCACAGGACCGAAAATATAACTCAAGTATGAGAGACTGGTAAAAAAAGCCAAACTTCACCGCGGTTTACAAGCTTTCAGCGCTGTCTTCGTGAGGTTTCCAAAAAAAAGAAATTATCATATTAGACACGTATTTTTTGCTTTATCATATTAATACAAAACGACTTAGATAAACGCATTAAAGTTGGGGAGTGGGGGCTCGCTACGTCACAACCAAGCAAAAAATCTGGCAAGGCGTGACGTCATGCCACATTTTAACTCAATGTATCGCCGTAATCTTTTGATTGCTTACGTAAAAAAAGAAAAAATACGCGTCCAATATTTTTTAATAATCTACCTGACGAACAAAAAAAATTTTAGTCATCATCTGACAAATTACAACAGATTCCACTTGTTACTTGCGAGGCTGTGCTATTTGGTATTTATTTTATGGCCACGTTTCCTCAAACCTAACCAATTTGGTAATATGATATATCTATTCTATGGTACAGTGAACCGCACATCAGTGGTAACGCATGCACTAGGAAGATCGTTCTTAGTGCTACGACATAAATCCGCTGCTATCAATGTCAAATTATTACCACTGATGTGCGGTTGACTGTACTTCCAACAGGCAGTGCCATAATCAGTAGCACAAGGAAAATACTTTGTGGTATTGATGGCTGTGGTAACCTTTTAAGCAACTCATGTTTTGACAATTTTTTTGCCAAAGCCACTCGGCTTTGGCAAAAAAGAATCAACCTCTCCATAGGCACTTTAAGTTCTTTACTTTGCAATTGAAAAAAACTTATAACCATTAATCTCTTTTGAACTCTGCAATGGTGGTTATGGAACTTCGTTATAGAGCGTTGGTCTTTCTAAGCCCTAACAGTCTAGGCACTATACAATGCAATGGCGTGAACCCAGAAAGGTTAATGCCATAATCACTATGCCAGGCGAACTATTAATATTCGCAGTATGATTTTATGAGCATGTAGTGCACATCCTTTTTAATATGATTCAATTACCGACGAAGCTTGGAGCAACTTTTAACGAATCCAATGGAAAATCTTTCAACGATACTTAAATAAAAATGAAAACGTGCCTTTTGGTTGTGGTCATTACCTTACTTAGTATGATGATGATCTCTGCTTTAAACTCGTTTTATTACAAATAAGACACCAAAACAAACACAAAGTACATTAATTCCGTCCTTTAGTAGTCTTTTCGTCGAAAAAGTCTTATTCCAGTAAAAATATTTCATTTCGACTTACCAACTAAGGTATACTTGATAAGGCAGGGATGGCACAGATTGGTGATGGGCTGCCAATGTTCGTTGTTCACAACATCGGCCATCTCCTCTGACCGGTTGGTGAGGAAGAGCGCGAACTCCTTGAAAGTGACGTCATGGCCAAACTCCAGGGATTCATTCGACGGGTTCTCGCGGTATGCCTTGATGATGCGTCTTCCTACACGATCCTGCAAAGATATATTTTGTTTAGTAAGGGTAATCCCTACGAATAAGGGTAGAGTTTTATTTTCTTCTGGGGACATACACTGAGCATAAATGATTTTGCGTTTCTGGAATAGCTGCTATTTTCGCACTAAATTTTAGCAGGTAAATAGTTTCTACCTACTCAAAAATAAAGCTTATGAAAAATAATTTCCTGGTGCAAAAAACTAATTATACTTTTCAGACACAAAATATTCAACACATACAAGGAAAAAATACGAGTTTTTAGTCGGTACTTATTCGACTCTTACGACGGGCAATACGTAACAGTTCATTAATTGCAAAAGGCCGTCTAGATATGGACATTACAAATATGATCCCGCCAACTAAGTTCATGGATACTTTATAGCTACCATTATCAATGACTAACGTCAAAAGTCAACGAGCTTTAATGACGACCAAATTATTATAAATTCGTACAAAAACAACTGCAAGGCCGGGTGGAATATTTGAGAAGGTAATCGAAATACTCGACATTCATAAAAATTGGATAATCCATAATTTGCTACTTTTAAGAAGTGTTAGTGGAATCATCACACCGGTCATCGGCCAGTGCTAAACTTGAGTCTCCCCAAAACCCGCTACAATGCACGTTCTTGAGAAGAGGGGGCAATTAAAAATCAGGCTGAGTTTCTACAGCTGTCTAGCTGGTCTAGAAAATGGTCTTTTCCTCCCAAATATTAGATATATACCAGAAAAGCAACAAACAGTAGACCGAAGAGCAAAACACACGCATGATCTTAGCGATCTTTGCCAAATAAACAAGAGAAAGATGGCGAAGTAGGACGTCTAATAATTCATTAACCCCGTCTTTAGTATCCATTCGTTGCGTTTTGTACGTTAACACCCAAGTACTTACATAATACCTCGAAATTCTGTTAAGTATCACACCCGCGAGTTTTACAAACGTTAAGAGTTAAGACAGACGTTATAGTGCAATCATTAGAAGGCCTACAGTACACAGGCATATGTGTTTATGCTAAAGTAGTGAAGAGAAATAATCAATTATTATTATTTCATTTTAATTTAAAAATAAACTTTACAGCTGCATCAGGGGTTTTAAGCGGACGTCCTTATCAGTAGATGTTTCGTTGTTTGTTTGATGTTGACGCTTATTTTGTACGCGATACTTTGTCCTATGGTCTTGGGAAGCCCCACAAATATCTACAGATATTTTAAAAGGTTGGTTGAAGTAGACAACTATTTAAGACTTTCAAGACCAGGTTCCTCACGAGGTCTCATTGGAGGGTTTGGGCACGTTAGGCAAAATCAGTATTAAAAAATTGACAGCAGAAGTCTAGGATTTGACGGAAGGTGGTAACCAGCTCGTATTTGATTGATATTTTCAGAGAATTTCGGGTAAGCACTAAAAGTCTGCGTACTCACATTTTTGAAAAGCTGGCTAAACTAGTTTACATTTTAGACCACAGAGTGTTTAGGCCGCATCATTTTAGAGGTCGTCTTTATAGTAGTAGTGCAAGCAATGATTTATGTTTATTTTTCACTGTCCCATACATCTTAGGGAATAAGGACCAGTGTCTATGTATGACTTGAAGAGAATCTGTGGTGTTGTTCAAGTTTTCTAACAATTCTAGATGACTAACACAGATGTGCTGTGTTCACAATTTATTTCGTAATTCTTTATGATAATTAAACGTGTTTTGAATGTATTTTTGGCTTAGACTGTATATTATACAGTCTAAGCCAAAACTACATTCAAAACACGTTTTATGATCAAACAAAAAAGTCCTCTGTCAGATGTTTTAAGATAAGTTTCAATTGATGGGAGTTTTATTAGGTATTTCGTTAAGCATTAAAGAAGTTAACACATAAGTTCGGCCGTGGTCATAAGATACGTATTTATGCTACAAACTGTGCGGAAAGTATGTGAATTCCGGCGAGTGGCATTTTTATTCACGAGCGAGCGAAGCGAGCGAGTGTATAAATCGACACGAGTCGGAAATCATCTTACGCACGTGTATCATACAACGTTTTACTGAACATAGTGCGAGGAAATAAAAAATATTAAGATTTACACAGATCGACTCCGAACTGAGCAAGAAAAAAAAATCTGCTCTTCCCTACATTTTGACGAGATAAGCGAACATAAATGTAGATACTTAACAGCTCAATTTTTTCGCGATTTCAGGTTCGGTCCGATAGTAAAAGTTGTTCATAATGATGAGTAGAATGACCCCTTAAGAGGTTGTGCGTTAATTCCGGAACATGTTTTATTTAAGTAATATGATATCACTAAATTGCATGTCAAGCGATACCTATTTGATATGAGTTTGTTTTATTATTATTTATAATCTGTAATATCAGTGTGCATGACTTGTGAAGGAGTGAAAGTGTAGTTAGTTACTGTTAGTTTAGTACCTAAGTGGTAGAAAGTGTTATAAAAATGTATTATCTGCATTAATTTTGTGCATCTTGCATTACAAAATTTAAAAAATTAAATGGTTTGCTCTTGACTCTAGTCTAGGTCAGAGATGACAGAGACAAAGTCGACGATGGCGCGAGCTTACCCAAAAGCAGCCTGTTCACTCTCACTTTGAAGAGATTGGGGTTGTATGCGTTTGGAAACACAGACTAAAGAAATTCAAACACAGAATTCTAAATTCCAAACACAATGCAGTTACAGTTTTTATTTCCCACACTAAACAAAAACGTTGAATTTACTTTTAGAGAAGCATCAATTAAAACTTATTTATGATGCCACAGATATACAAGTATACACTAGCTAATAGGTAATTTAGTATGAGTAGGGACTGGATTTTAGTAAACAAATAAGTACCTACCTGTAATATGAACTATATAGTCTATACCACAGTTTAATAAAGTTGTCTATACTTACTTACTTGACCTACCTATATCAATTTCAAACATGATACTTGCCTATGTATCTAATCATAATCAAGTATTACACAAACACATAATAATACCTACAAATATTTAAGTGTAATAATTATAATTTTAAACTCACCTGAAAATACTTAGCACTTGGAGCATCACCCTCCAATTTATTTCTAAAAGCTGACAGCAGCCTTTCAAATGGATTCCTGACTATGATCATCTTGTGATAGTTCTCCAACATGTAATCTCTTTCCGGCCGGCTCACTGTGCTCATGTTCCGGAACATTCCAGGAGTGTGGGCAATACTGGCTGTAATGGACAACACATCTGTGCCATTCCATTTGCCAGCCAGTATCATGAGGATCCGCTTCCAGTTTGTACAGGCCACCTTCATGAATAAGATTGTTTAGTTTTGAAAATAGAAGTATTTTTTTTTTTTCAAGAAATCTGTTATGTTTGCAAAATTAAAAATACACTATGGTTTGTCTATGAATAAGTCTTTTTTGGAATATTTTACTAGCTATCTACACTACCTATCAATTTTAGTTTTTTGTGGTCTACTCCAAGTAGATTAAAGTTGGTAAATCAGTAAATAGGTAAGAAAATTATCACTATCAGTAGGTATTACATAACTGGAATTTATATACCAACATATATTTTAGATCTCTTGGCCTTGAATATAATTATCTATACAAATAAAACAAAATTGAAGTGTCTGTTTGTAATGTCAAAATAACAGCTTTTTACTAAAAAGCCTATGAGTCTATAAGATACCTACATAAAAAGAAACTGATTTTAAAATTTTTGTCTGTCTGTTTGTTCCGGCTAATCTCCAAAACAGCTAGACCTATTTTGACGGGGCTTTCATTGGTAAATAGGTGATGTTATATAGGGTAATTTTTTATTCCAGAAAAAGAATTAGGGTTCCACACAAAAAAAAAACCAATGAAATTGTGAACAAAATCTGACAAATAGGGTAGTTGTTTTACGACATCCACGCGAACGAAGTCGCGGGCACAGCTAGTGTAGGTAATAATAAACATATTATTTCGTTTGTTTACAATATTAAGTAAACCTGACGAAAAGGTCAAATTACAATAATAGGTACATGATCAGCACATGACTAACAGTAACCTACCTGTTATTATACAAAAATAGTAAACCATAAAGGTCAATGGTCAATAATAATTGGTTGTGTGTGTAGTGTTTTCATAATTTTTATACCTACACTAGTCAGTAACAACTACTGCTCTACTCGTCAAAAATATTACGAAATCAAGATCATCTTGAGGAAGTCATAAATTATAATATCAAGAAGCTAACATAATCAATGACAAGCTGTAAATATTAGAAGAATTATGTCATGGAATCCAAAAACGATTTGTGTACCTTAGGCTATGTAGGACATTGTGTTGGTACGAAAATCCGGTTTACCTTGAAAAACTTACCTTTGGCACATAGCAGTACAGAAGTTTGTGTTCCTCGTCTATCAAGATATGCTCCAGTTGGCTCTTAGGAAGTTCATCCAACCCGTACTTCGGAGGGAAACGTCTACACGTTTCCTGAATCAACTCTTGCCGCGCTAAGTTCAAGGACTGGGTCAATTCTAAAGAATGCTCACTAACATCATTATTAAACACGTCCCCACTAACTAAAAACAAGTTCAGTAACAACACTATTTCCACCTTGAAAACACACATCTTCCACATTTTCACATTACACGACAAAACAAAAACTTTTTAAAAACTTTCTTTCGGTAACCTATGTTTTTAATGTAGGGCACGTTGCTGTACGCTTTGCTGACTTAGAAAGTCATTACACAATTAATGGTCACGGCGAATTTGATTAACTTTTAGTGATAATAACAATATTGAGATTGAATTTACTTGTGAAAAATAGTTTTTATCGATGTAAATTACGTCAGAGTGCGCACTCGAAACACGTTCGACACAACTCGCGTTGACAGAAACACTGAATGAATGAATGAATTCTTGAACGAACAGTCGAACAGAACAACGAAACGAACATAAATATGAACATAAAACTGATTGTATTTTCGCAATATTTTCGACATAAACTTGAATGAAAACACTAGTGTTGGGAAAATTTTGAAGTTAGTTGCTAGTATTAGTAGCGCTGATATGGTAGTGTTTATTGTTTAGACATACAAATAAATAAAATTTAAGTGTCTGTTTGTAAAGTCAAAATAACAACTTTTTACTACATGCCTATGAAAGATATACAGAACTAAAAAAGTAATTTTTAACATTTTTGTCTGTCTGTTTGTTCCAGCTAATCTCCGAAACACCTGGACCGATTTTGACGGGACTTTCACTGGGAGATAGCTCATGTTGCGGGGAGTAACTGAGGCTACTTTTATTTTAGAAAAATAATTAGGGTTCCGCGCAAATAAATTAAAACCCATGAAATTGTGAACAAAAAGTCGGATTTGAAAAATTCTTTTTGCATTTGGTAGCCCAATTCTCGAGGATAGTTATAGGTTATACACCACGCTACTACCCTTAGGAACCGAGCAAAAAGAAAAAATCAGAATGAACACTAAGCGAAAACAAAGTAATAGCGCGAGCAGGCGATGCAACGCGGCGGGTCGGGGGACGAGGAAGTTTTATTAAAATGTGGCTGCTATTTTAGTATATTTTGTATCTTACGACTGCCACGCGGACGAAGTCGCGGGGCACAACTAGTAGTTAATATTATAATAACATAACTGTCATTGCGTACTTTGTAACTACTTTGTACTTAATGTAGGATAGTAATATTATTCTAAGCAACTACATAAGTAGGCCGTCAGTTGAGACTGGTCATCTCTTAACTGCGAGGGCTTATTTTTAATCTTATATTTTAAATTGTTTTTAATTATTTATTTTTTACAGTTTCTCACATATAGGTAGAAGCAACAAGAACAATGTATGTATGTACCCAGGATTTTGTAATAATTTTGATTTAAAAGAGTGTCCATGGAGTTTCTTGCCCATTCTTTGTACATAGAGATCTACGTTTTGGAATTGGCGACTAGCTTCAATTTTCTAACTGACCGACTCTTTGACAGTTCAAAAGTGCCTTTAATTGGATTAATTGAAATAAATGCTTTGAGTTTTAGTACCATCGCGGGCATTTGCGGTGAACCTCTTTTCGACCTTATTACTAAGGTAGGTACCAAGGTAATAAGGTTGAAAAGTGGTACCCACAGTATCTACCAATCTAATTACCTAATGAGTACAAAATATTGTTTGATTTTTTTGAAAGAGGAGGTAAATAATGGAGTTTTTACCCCATTCCTCTCCATACGAGACTTTGGGACTACTAGATTCAATACTTCTTTTCTCGCTACATTTTGACGTTCAAAAGTGCCTTATTGAATAGAATAGAATTGAAATTAATGATTTGACTTTGACTATGAAGCTCGTCAAATTGTTGTTGCGTATTTTACGAAGCACCTGTTACCTAGGTTACTATTAAATAAAATAATTCTCTCTGTTCAATAAATTTTATTACAAAACCACATGTTAATTATTTCCTCAAATAATAACAATTCGAAACAGAAAAAAATTACTAATGACTCATCAACAAATTATTTTATTTACCAACACTAATAGGTAATAAGAATAACATTTATTTTATTTAAATGTACAAATCCAAGCGGTAGATTACTTTCTAAGTTAACACCATTATCATTAAATATGAGAACAAGGTAATAATGAAAGAGTGACAAAATTGATTTTGTTAATCAAAGAAAGATGAAGTGAAGGTACCTACCTACCTAATTGCATCACGCGATTAACATTGTGTCTTGTCTATCATACCGAGGTACTTCTTGATTAGGTACCTAACCCAATTATTGTAAAAAATATCAGGGATGTTTTAGAAATAGAAGTGATTGACTTTTATCACCTCACCGGGAAAAGTACGTAGTACCTTACCTTACTACCGTTAGTTCCAACTTTAGATCAAAAATTTCTATTTATCTTTAGTTTAATGACATAGGTATTATTATAAGAAAAATGTCTACTAATTGGTCATCAGTTTTTCCGGTATGTTACTCTGAAAACGAAACAAAAATCCATTAGGTAAGATATTTATAAAATGACCCAATGCAAGACAAATGCTTCTCTGAAAATGTATTTTTCAGAGAAGGAACGTTATGTTATTGTTATACATAGCTTTATATTTTGCTATTGTTGATACTTACTCTAAGATGTTGAATATAGCAGACTTGATGATATTGCCTTATCAATGCGAACGCCTCTTCAGCCACGGGTAGTTGATGATGCTGCCAAGCAAGAACTGCCAAACACGCCCAAAGTGTCTCATCTTCAACGGTCCGACAGAGCTAAAAATAATTTATTACGTGCACTTAGTACGATGTTAAAAGAAAATCCGTTCAACTCATCTTATTTTATAGATTTACTTACCTGGAGGGCTTGCTGCCACATGTTCGCAACTACATGTTTGAGTAACTTTTCAGGGAATGCAGCAATCGACAGATGTAATATTGAGCCATTGCCACGGCATATATGCGCTACGCCATCTTCAATACTAAGAATTGTGGGGTTCCTTCCTAGGTCCCTAAAAATTTAATGTTTAATATCAACACAATTTGAAGATCTTTTTATAACGCAGAAACTTGGATACTAACACGACATCCTTGCTGACGGTGGTGAGAGCAAGCCAGTCTGGTTGCATAGCTGCCCGTGGACAACACCAGGCCACAACAGAGCTAGAACGCAAGCCTACCAGGAGCTCCGTCTCGCAGCTCCAACATATACTTAGGATTTGAGAACCTGGCAAAACAATCGAATTTTTAGTTCAGGGTCAAATCAATCTGCCTAGCTTTTTCCCAACTATGTTGGGGTCGGCTTCCAATCTAACCGGATACAGCTGAATATCAGTATTTTACATAGAGCGACTGCCTATCTGACCTCCACAACCCAGTAACTGGATAATACGATACCCCTTGGTAAGACTGGTTGTCAGACTTTCGGGCTTCTGACGACCTGTAACGACTGTCAAAGATCCATGAATGACAGCTGGGACCAACGGCTTAACGTGCTTTCCGAGGCACAGAGGAGTCTCAGTATGTAAAGATGGTCACCCATCCACGGACCAACCCCGGCAAGCGTAGCTTAACCTGATGGATCAACTCGTGCGGCTCTTATTACTTAGCCACTAGCTCCTTTCTCCGTTCAGGATCAAATAAATGTGATAAAAAATTGCTGAAACTAAGACTAAAAAATAATGGCCTGCAGGAAGGACACCAGTCAGTATTCCAGCCATGTATGTAGATGCAGATGACTTGCGGCCATGTTGGGGGGAGCCGACCTCATTCTATAGAAAATATTAAGAGGTAACCTGGCCTGCGATTCTCCACACAAATGTATTCTCCTTTTTTCTTCCAGAATAATGCCTCTACACCAATCATTTATTTTTTCATAAAATCAAGGTCTGCTTTTCAAACACACACACACACACACATTTTTCAAATTCCTCGCTGGGCGGAGCGAGAGGGCGTGTCAGACTTTTACTGACTAAAACCCACTGAAGGAACACGGGTGGGTTTTAGTCAGTAAAAGTCTGAAACGCCCTCTCGCTCCGCCCAGAGCGGGAGAAGTCATTTGATGATTTTCCATCCAGAAAAAAAAGGCACATAATAAATAGTTTGGTAAGAAAAAAAAAAAATTGTTGATGTGTTATTATTTGGGGATTTGAGTGAACCTGTTGCCACACTAAACAACATGTCATTCCGGTTGTTTACCAATACCAGATTGTAAAATTGACTTTTCCCGAAACTCCTTACTCGAGTCAAGGTTGGTTGGTAAGTACAGACGCCAGCAAATCAAGCTACTACAATCTGTCAAATTTCTTTAATAGATTTTCGACTTTATTGCCAAAGCATTAGGTTCAAGGTTGATTGTGAAAATTTTACAGTTTCGGGTAGCTTATGATGTGCTGGCGTTCATACATCAATGAATAACAAGCATGAGAAGTTGACTTTTCCTTTACTTATCTTTTTTATTAATGTTAAGCAATAAGCAAATTCAGAGGCACTGAGTATATATTATAACGTCTATGAGATGATGGGTCATGAGATTATGTTTAGATATACCTACAGGCTGGCGATTAGGTGGCGGTTAGCTGGGAAACAAAATTTGCTGCTCCATACATTTTTGCCTACCTACGATGTCAAAATGTATGGAGCAGCAAATTTTTTTTTAATAACCGACGAAAAATTTCAACGCAGCGGGGTCCAGAATCATGTACTGAATGCGTGGTTTCAATTAATGTGATAACCTAATCGCCACCCTGTATATTTTTATCGATATACTTGATACTAAAAACTAGTAAGATGAGTTGACTCAAAACTTAGAAGTCATGTCTTTTCCTAATTGAATGCCTCCTCACTCACTAAGCCCATTAAATTGACGGAATACTTAAGAATCAATTCACTCACCTAATTTAACGAACTTGGGCTTGGTATCCTTAACTGTAACGACATACAGATCCCTGTTATAATCCAGCAAAGCTAGTTGTCTTTCATTTATGGGCCCTGTTTGACTTAGCGCGATGCTGGATACTGTCATCTTGTGCGTCAACTTCGTCACTGTATTGTCTGCTGAGCTTCGAACTATGAGGCCAGTGGGTAGATCGAACACGTGGATCACTGATGAAGATCATTACGAAAAAATAAATGTCAACAGATGAACGGTGTTCACTAACTCTTCTTTACAGATAAAATAAATAACGTACATTTTCTATCACCCTGGTCGATAGCAGCAAGTGCATCAGGTCCCAGCGAAACAGCAGCACGTCCTAGAGATTCTGGTCGGGCACCCCAACGAGGACTGGCTAGCAGACGACCCATATAGCTATATACTGAGAGCCCAGCTCTTTCTACTATGCATATGCATCTGAAAAAATATTATTTGCGTTTTATAGTAAGATTTGTCAACTGTAATATAATTAATTGATGTTTTGTCCTGAAAAACCTGACAGCCTTCTTTATTACTGATCCAAATTTAGATATAAAATCTCTTGTGAATGTAAATAATCCAAAGCAATGGTAGAGAGCGGAATCTATGACAAGTTCCACAATTTACCTTTCGGCAAGCAATATCATGCTTATAGTTCCTTCTTTGAGATCGAACGTTACTGGTGTATTCCATGATGTCAGTTTATGTATAAAACACTGCTTCACCGTTGCAATGACCATATGATTGAAGCCCAGAGCAATTTGTATGACTCTATCTGGGTAGTCCAATTGGTCACTCTGATCACTTATAATGTCCCTAATAGCGATCACTTTCCGACCTACTTGGTTGCAGGCGTAATTCTTCCAAGTGTATTCTCTGAAAGGTGATCAAAACCTTAGTTTTGGGAAAAGCTTTTCGTTTCGAATGAAATTATCTGAAATCGTCAAGCTATTTACCGATCAATGATATGAGCGAATAAAACATGTCCGTTTGCACACGCGGCTGCTAACTGCGTACCATCAGAAGACCAGGCTACATTGTAAATGCTGCCCGTTGATGGTCTGTCGAGGCAGTGAGACCACTGGAATCAATTAGTAATTACTATCAATCAGAAACGGAAATGTAGGATAATTGAGAATTAAATAGGGTGCGGTATGACAAGCTGAGAAACTAATTAACTAAAATGGTTTCTTTGTCCAAGAAACCCTTGGTGATAAAAAGTTTTTGTCATTCTTACCCCATTAGAGTTGCATAGGCGTATGAGATTGTAGCTACCCACGACAAACATGTCGCCAGCAGGAGACCAGCTAACGCTTGTGATAGGCTGGTCATGTTTCACGCTCACCGATATTTGCTGACCGAACGTGTCCCAAATCTGAGGAAAAGTAGACTCTCACTTACAGTAAGTACCTACATAAGTACTCAAATACCTACAAATGTACATAATAGAGATGTAGATTTTGATTAGGTACCTTAGAATATCCATCTTCAGAACCAGACAGTATTAAATTGTTATTGGCATTCCATGCGATACATAAGATAAGCCCTTCGTGTGCTTTCCACTGAAAGAGAAAATATTATACGTAAGGCATTAATTAGGCAATCATAAAATTGAATCGAGCAAGAATAATCCACAGTAATTTACCTTAATTTATACTAAGTCATAAATAAAATTCACAGCTGTGGCTGTGAATTTGTGCAGATGTCCTTTGGGGGAATCTCTACAATATTATAAATATTCCACTAGTCTGATTGCGTTTTGTCAACCACTGTGAATTTGTAAACAACAGCTTTTGGGAAATTCCTACCACAATAACCTCGACAGTATTTTTTATCAAAATACGATGTAATTTCTGTACCTACTTTCGTAATCTTATTACTGGAATTCAGTTGTTTTATGACGAGTGAACTCCCCTTCGTGTGTAAGATAGCACTGCTATCTGGACTCCATACGGCGCTAAAACAAGGCACGTCGGATTGAACTATAGTTGACCGCAGCAGACCGTTGCGAGACCACACTTTGACGAAACCGTCTTCACCAGCTGAAAAATGAAAAAATACTTGAAAAATCCCATACAAGGGTGAAGATTTTGTTTCAAAGTTAAGTTGTAAGGTTTTTTACCTGTCAGGAGGCCAGCTCCATCAGGACTCCACTGTGCTATAAGACAAGCACCTTGATGTGCGTTTACTGATTTTTCTATACGACCGTTGTGATTTACAATGTGGAACCTACAAAATATTAAAATAAATAAATGAGTAGGAGAGACCGTACGTATTCTATTCAATGAGTAGGTACCTATTTCGTTCTATGAAACCAGATTATAGCAATGAATGTTGATGAACTGTCAAAATGAAAGCCATTGCTACTGTAAGTGCAAATACACCGCTGTTTGCTCTTCGAAAGGTCTTTAGTTACGTTGTTGAGCAGACAAATTTTTCGAACATATGAAGCAATGGATTAGCTATATGCTTCAAAATCATTCAGATTGTGATCGAAAGCGTGTTGCGCAATGAGGGGCTGTATATAAAAAAAAAACATCACACTCACTTGCCATCTGCTGTCGAAATAAGAATCACATCGTGTTGATGTTTATTGCCGCCCACATTGATTTTTGGAAACAAATGCATGTCATTCGGGTAAAAATCATCAGGAAATGTTGTGACTACTATGCATTCGCTGTTTACTAGGTTCCATTTCAAGAGTTTGTGATCGTCTCTGCAAAGTTTTATAATGCTGTGATTATATTACTTACCTACTCATAATTTATACTTGGTGGTTCCATAGAACATCTTGTATGTTACATACATGATACCTACAGTAGGTACCTAGTTTGGATTATATTTGTAAAACAGCTCAGCTAGTACAGTCGCTACCATGATAATAATTGAGAAAATAAAGGTGCCAAAGGAGAATTTATCATTCAGTAATGCATTCAGTCCGTCCCAGTCGCATCCCTATTTCGGTCACTCAACTTTTACTCACCCACAAGAAAATACGTCTTCGGTATTATTCCAATTAACGCAAACAACAACACCAGTATGCTTAGGTTCTTTGAAAGTTGATATTTTTAATTTCATGATTATTCGATTTCAATTGCGTTTACTTTACAGTTTTGTTGTTACATTATTTTCTAAACTGGTGCCATGGCAACGAAATAAAAACAAACTTTCGCGCCGCCCATTGTGCGCAAGACAGATTTCTTGGGGTTGCAAATGTGAAAAGTTGTTGGTATATTTTTTTTTCAAAGAAAACATAATTTCTAGTTTTTACAAAACTCAACTTTCAAATAATTATAATAATTTAATCGGGGAGACAACATTCCCGATTAAATATTTGTCAATAATATGATTGAAAACCATTACTGTAGGTACTAAATATGTCAAAATTAAAACTAAAACGTATTTTTTTGTCAGAAGCAGTTAATTTTATAAGCCGTTTTTTTTTTGCTATGTATTCTCGCCATTTATTTTAAAAAACCTCAAAAAAGATAATCATTTGAATATTTCTCTCGATTTTTTAGAAACAAATGTTATCTTTTTGAACGTAAATAATTTTGACAGCACGGCACGGCAGCGAGACAAATATAAATGTCATATAACCTTTCAATGTCCGATTCTAATCTGAATGACAGTTCAGCCTCACATGTTCCTATTTTGCGAATCTTAATTTTATGAATTAACTCTAAAAGTACAAGGGATTTACAATTGTTAGATTGACAAAACGTAACAATGTCGGACGTGCCAGACCTCAGTAGTGACGAGGACAATTTCGAGGAAGATGAGTGGCAAGAAATGGAAACTAACGATACAACGGTAACATGCTTATTTTGTCCTAACATTTCATCGAATATTGAAGAAGGAATCGCGCATTGCAAGTCCGTCCACAAGTTTGATTTGAACGAACTGAAATTAAAGTTCAATATGGACTGCTATTCATTCATCAAGTTAATAAATTATATCAGAACGCATAAACCCACCCCGGAGGTTATAACTAACATCAGCAAGGCCTTGTGGGATGACGAGAAATACTTTCAGCCTGTGGTGCAGGATGAGTGGCTTATGTACGACTTTGACGGTCTCACCGACAAGCCAAGTTCACCTAAAACATACCATGCCAATGTGGAGAATGGCTTGGTAACCCTGTCAGAGGCACACTTCAGTGAACTTCAAAGGACAATACAGTGTTTAACGCAACAGCTAAGTGAGAGTGCCACACTTCTGATGAATGCAAAGGAAGACATCAAGACAATGCAGGATTCAATGCAAACCTTGGTAGAAGGTGGTCAATTAAACAAAAGTAATGATGAACCCGCAACTAAACTAAATTGTGTAGCAAGTGTTCCCTTAGAGATGGATGATGGCTACTTTAGTACATATGCTCATTTTGGTATCCACTATGATATGCTTTCAGATAAAATCCGCACAGAATCTTATAGAGATGCAATATTGAAAAACAAGGAAACATTGAAAGATAAAACTGTCTTAGATCTTGGTTGTGGTACTGGTATCTTATCAATGTTTTGTGCAACAGCCGGAGCAAAACAGGTTTATGCATTAGATCAGTCAGAAATTATATACCATGCAATAGATATTGTTAGAGAAAATAACTTACAGGATGTTATTAAATTAGTCAAAGGAAGACTTGAAGATACCAAGCTAAATGAAAAAGTTGACATTATTGTCTCTGAATGGATGGGATACTTTTTGCTCTTTGAAGGCATGTTAGACAGTGTTGTTTATGCGAGAGATCACTGCCTGAAACCTGGTGGACTTTTGTTACCCAATAGATGTAATATAAGCCTTGTTGCTAATGGTGATGTAGATACAC
This sequence comes from Fissipunctia ypsillon, assembly GCA_947568875.1. Lineage (NCBI taxonomy): Eukaryota > Metazoa > Arthropoda > Insecta > Lepidoptera > Noctuidae > Fissipunctia > Fissipunctia ypsillon. Next base: position 21,070,690 of record OX387648.1, read on the forward strand.
ACAAAAAACTAATTGAATATTGGTCAGATGTATATGGATATAAAATGAATTGCATGAAATCTGAAGTTGTACGGGAAGCAAGTATTGACATAGTTGGATCTAAAAATATTATATCAGAGCCTTGTGTTGTTAAGGACATTAATATTAACACATGTAAAATAGATGTCATGGACTTTGCATCTGATTTTAAACTTCCTATTGTAAAAGATGGTGTTTTGACTTCAATTGTTGGTTATTTTGATACCTTTTTTGATCTGCCAAATGCTATAGAGTTTTCAACTGGTCCTCACAAAACACCAACACATTGGAAGCAAACAGTTTTCTATTTCAGAGATTGTAAGGAGCTGAAGAAAGGAGATGTTATTGAAGGTACAATCATTTGTAGTAGACAGAAAACTGATGTCCGAGGTTTGTCCATACAGATAAATATATTTGGTAGGAGTCATAAATATATATTAAGTTAAACTATTTGTGATACTTTTTAGAAAGCCTTGTATTTTATAAGTGTCAATGTAAACTATATTAACAGCTTGATGTGCCTTTGATAACACAGGCCTGCGATGGTTTTCCCCTTAAAAAACTAATTAGCACTTTAGGTAGGTATTAGGTACTAAGCAACGAAAAAAAAAAAATCCATCACGTAAATTTTCTGAGAAAATGACTTTTTAAAAATTTTTCTTAGTACTACCGCATACCCATAGACATACATAAACTCACGCCTTATTCCCATGGGGGTAGGCAGAAACTACAGAATGCCACCTGCCGCGTATTACTAGCGTTAACTTACTTTATTTAGGGTATACAAAATATCCCTGCTTCTTTTGTGAATGGGATAACAGGAATAGAGCACAACATTGGATCAAAAAAGTTTGGATTAACCCCTGGAACAAAAAATGTTGTAAAAGAGGCGCTAGTTGATCGCTCAAAAATTTTGCTACCTCCACTTCACATTAAATTAGGTATTACAAAGCAATTTGTAAAGGCACTATCTAAAGATGGTCCCTGTTTCAAGTACTTATGTGATAAATTTAGAAGAAGGCATTTTTGTTAGCGCTGAGATAAAGAAGTTAATGCAAGACCCTAACTTTGAAAAACATATGAATAAAACCGAAGAGAATGCTTGGAATTCTTTTAAAGTGGTAATCAAACATTTTTTAGAAAACAAAAAAAGTGAAGATTATGAAAATATAGTGTAATATGCTCAGCAATTTCCATAAACTGGGTTGCAATATGTGTATAAAGTTACATTTTCCATATTCTCATATTGACTTCTTTCCTGAGAATCTTGGTGCTGTAAGTGAAGAACAAGGTGAGCGCTTCCCTCAAGATATTGAGGTTATGGAGAGTGGATACCAAGGAAGGTGGGACGCAATCATGATGGCAGACTACTGCTGGATGTTGAGGAGAGATGAACCGGATAGAAAGCATAAGAGAAAATGATTGAACAGGAGTTTTGAAGGAAGTAGAAAAAGATACCATGTCTTTTTGATTTACTTAGTCTCTTTAGCACTGTATTGCATTTTTGTTTTTTCATGAAAATTGTAAAAAAATTCTAAAATAGGTATGCATGTTATCAATAAAAATAAATTGTGCCAGAGAAAAAAAAACAGAGCTGTATTTTAATTTAACATACCTAGATATATAAAAATATAACATAATTATTGGAAGGGGGCAAAAAAGTTAAATTTCGTAGGCCTGTGTAATTGTTTTCATTGCAAATATGATTTGTGTTGTAATTCTGCTGTACTACTAAGTAATAAGTACAATATGTTCGTATATAGCTAAGAGATAGCATTAAATATGGCAGGATAGTTTATAAAGTGTCATTAGAATTCTTTTTAATCATGTATTTTTAGGAAACTGAGATACACACCAGCGAGTCAGTGTGTTCATCATATATATCATACACATAGATTATGTCAAACATCTCACACAAATTATGTCATGTATTGGAACCTTAATTATCAAAACGGGATTTTCACTTTTGCTTTAATATCACATAGAAAATTCACTAGGAAGCTTGTATAAATCTTTATTCAAATACGCTGATTGTGGTCTGGTTTGTTTTATCAAAGGTATTTTAACTTGAAATGTGTATTTGATGAAACATCCTGTTTTTATTTTGTTTAACGAAAATTGTAATGAAATAAGTACATAATAATGAAGCAAGTGATAAAATTTTGACAGCTGCTAAAAGTAGACTAGAAAAGCCTATCGTTTAATCTCCTATCAATATAACCTGAATCATTTTATCCTGCTAGGCATTACCTACTATCTAAATATATACAATGTGGATCTGGTCGTACGACATTAAAATAAAATGAGCACAGCACTAGTCCATCGAAACATTTGAAACACGAAGACTAGTAGTTAATGAAAAATTAAAAAATTGCAGTTTTCAAACAAAATAAATAGCAGAATCAACTGCATAAAGAGTAAACACGCTTTATCTACGAAAATTCACTGACCAACGGTGCGTTGCGGGGTGCGGGGCGCGGCGGCGGCAAAGTTTACCACAGACGGACCGTTTACGGACTCAGATCTACATCATGTTGAAAAATAAGAAAATGAAAAATAATTTCCTGTGGCTAAAGTACCTATTCATTGGATTGGATTGATATATTGTATACGGGTAAAGAACATGATTGTCTTTACGTGGAGGAATGTCAATCGTCCTGTTCCACCTTGTATAAATGTCGTGTCAGACTGATTCATCAACACAGAGCCTAAGCGCGCTGGGGCTACAAACTTGAAATTTTGGCAGATGATGTCTTTTATGTTGTAAGCATCCATTATGGAAGGATTTTTGGAAATTCCACCTTTAAGGGGGTGAAAAACGCGGATTTTGTTTTTTTGAAAAATCTTATTACTCGATTTAAACTTGAAACTCAAAGTACCTAAATTATGAAGTTTGTCATTTTTTGTTTTTCTAAAGTAGGTACCCCCTAAAGGGGGGTGTCAAAGTTTGTATGGAAGAATTTTAAAACGCGGTCCGATTAACTCGAAACTCAGTATTTATACAGACCGAAAATAAAGAAAAACGTATAGACGTTTCAAAATACCCTGATAGCAGGGTATTTTGAAAATCTAACTACTAAAGTATGAAATCCACGCGGACGAAGTGCTAGTAATACATAGGCTTATAAAATTACGAATAAATCTCGAGCAAATATCTTCATTGCATAGAGACCTTTTTATAATTTTATCTATTTCTTAGATATATAAGAACATGCATCATGACTTTCATGCCTCATGTATAATAGTTATAAGTAAATTAATTATCTAAGGGTATTAAAGTAAACATTTCGTCTACGAAAATTTTTATTTTATTTTACACATAAGTAATTTACACATAACTAAAAGGTGTTAAAATCTATTTACACATGTAGAAAAAAACTGTCAAGTTGATAAAAAAACTTTTGATTTTGAGATTTCGTTTTATTAGAGAGAAAATGTAGTTTCATACAAAGATTTTTGTGTTGTTTACATAAAATTATTGTGATTTTTTAAGATAAAACATTTAATAATATACATTCGCATACTTACAATATATATATAGAAAATTATCGTTAGCAATTGCATTTTAATTTCATATTTTCTTTATCATGTGGGATATAATATATTAGAAAAGTTAATGATTTTTACTTCGACTTTTATAAATAACATTTCTTTATTATATATTTAATATTATTATAAATTAGTTTTGTATGTTTTATTTTGATGGTGTGAAATATTATCTGTAATATTTTATGTAAGCAGGACGTGTGAAAAATATTTGACGATTTTGTGGGTAGGTAAGTAGGTACTATTTTATTAATATTTTTTCTATCTTAAAACGTAGCAGTGTACAGGTCTTTAAATAGCTTAATTACATTGACAATTGAATACTAAACACATTCGGAATGTTGTAATGTCACATTTAAAAGCAATATTTTGTGAAAAAGTGGTTTCTATAAGACAAAGATTACATTATCAAGGGTGCCTATGCAGGTACTGCTCCAAGCTATGATACAGAAACAACAATTAATATTCATGTACATAAGGCTCAGTATGCTAATCTCTACAATTTTATAAAGCTATATCCCCAATCTGAATGGCACCACTAGACTACATTTCAAATTAAGTAGGTAGTATCTATAAGTATTGAATATCCTTAATATTTAGTACCTATGAACTATTAGTAGGTACACTAAATGCACAATATACAGAATTTAATAAATCTCTAATAATTAAAATAGATGATAAATATACATATATAAAAAAATCTATTGTTAAATTTGTCTACGATAAGCGTCACCAGTTGGATTATAAATCTATCCTTACCATCCCTGAAATGAAATAGGGACCTAACTTATCATGATTATGGATTCTTTTGATTTGATATTCTATGAGAGTGGTCCCACGTACCTACCAGGAAAACTAGGCCTCTGATATACGTTTGAAATGTTTTTGAATTTACATTCATTTTGTATGGTTACAAAAATTCCTATGTTAAGCAGATTCAGTTCAGATTTTAGATGAAAATTTGGCAACTGTGGGTAAACACTTGGCCTAAAATCTTTTAATATCTTTGTAATTATAAATTCAATGTTAATTCCGTTCGTCAATAGTACTCTAGTTGAAGGACGGTACATTTACTTTGGTTGTGTCCTCCACAAAAGCTTGTTAATTTCAAGTCTAAGCCTAGCTAAGAATTCCTGTTCGTCCTCTGGCTGTGACGCCTTTGCCTCTCAGTCTAATAGATCTAATAGGTAGTTGATGTTTACAGAAAGCTGTTCGACTCCATCTGATTTGAGCACTAGCTTTGAAATTCAATAAATATTTGAGGTTTTCTACTTTATCCTTAGTTATGTTGTATATAACAAAGACAAAAATCTTAATTTGTATCATGAAGATTTACTAATGTACTATCTACCTATTTACTAGAATTTGAAATGGCGTTATCATTTAGAAAATAATTTCATATTAAATAACATTTGGTCAAGAATATCAAGACTCCAATTTAATCGGAAACATTAAAATTAATAAGCGTATTCATCATATTATGGGTTAAATTTAACACTAATATTAAGCTACATTTAAGTTATAGTTAAGTGTTTGATTGAAGAGATGTGCACATGTGTTTATGATTATATAAATTAATGTTGTTGCTCCGTCACCAGCATTTGATAGTTACTTACAGATACATTTTGCTCTTAACAACTATATTTGAAATGAGTTCAGTACAGTTTTATACATTAATTATTTCAATTATGAGTAGAAAATAGTGTTATCTATCGATACATCCTCAAATATACAACCAAGACTCTCATTGCGAATAATTTATTACAAGGGTTCTTCAGGGAACAGTTCTGGGACCACATATATCCTAAACTTATTAAATATCGTTCTTTGTGTTCGCAATGGAATCTTGGTAACGAGATATCTTCAAAGCTTTTAGACTTAATATTTAGGCTAGGCTAAAATCTTAGCAGCGAATAATAATGAATCATTTACACTACTGGCGGTACCGCTGAGCGGTATGTCGCCTGTTCGAATTAGCTCACTATGTTGTCTTCCACATAGAGAATCTGTATACATCCAGGCTTTTCGCATTGTGCTTCCAAGTCGTATATTTGTGCGTTACACACAACAATTTTATATTTAAAAAAATTAGCAACGTATAATATAGCTCGCACACGTATGTATACCTATTATGTAGTATGCTTTAGCTTTTCTTCAGTAATGAATAAAACATGTTGCAACACCTAGATCTAACGCTATTTACAAATGAGGCTAAATATTATTCCTCTGTTGTCGGTGGGACGCTGTTGTTCTCCTCCTCCTGCTTAGCTCGAGCCTCAGCATCTGGAAAATGTTTTTAAATTTTGTTAGTCATTACATCGTCGTTACATCTTTTGGGTTCCAATGTGAGGTAGCTTAGCATGGAGCTCTTGGTCTGTAAAGTTATCAAATTGTGAGTACCAATCTAGGATAAAATTAATGTCCGCAAAGTGGCCACAGGTTTCCAGGTCCACGATTTCATGAGATTCGAGTTATTCAGTTGTCGATCGAACCACGGGTAGGTACCTCCGCTAAATAGAAGTGTATTTTCGGTAGTACCTACGATTGAAAACACACCTAGGCAGGACGCCTATGTAGAAAACAGGCTCGGAGATTATGATATTTTGTTCAGTGGGGTTGATTTACCGAGGATTTTTTTCTATTGTGTCATTTCTAACATTTAGAAACTACAAATATAATTACCCTTAGCAGCTTGCTCTTTCCATATCTTCTTGTTGTCGCTGAGGCACGCGACCCACGGCTTCCTGATCTTGAACTTGTTGCTGTTTTCATTTCCTGTAATAGAAAGTAGATATTCGTGAGTTCTCTGACTACATTCGTTATTTATAGTACCTACCTACTACTTATGTAGGTTTCTGTTTGAGTAGGTTAGTTCCATGATAACAATAAAATGGTTCTCTTAGAACAAAGAATGGTATGATAGTCTGTTGTAAAAACTTAAACATAATATCGTTTAGTCTAATTGCAGGATGGGTTATACTTACTACTCAAAATATTTTAAATAAATAGCATGCTATATGTTATAAAAAATATGATTGGCTCAAGTTAGTTCAATGACGCAAAAATATCTTTTTTCCACACAAGATTGTCAGAACAAAGAGTGGAATGGTAGTCTATGTTGTAAAAACTTAACAAAATATCGTTTTGACTAATTGCAGGATGGCTTATACTTACTACTGAAATTATTTTTAATAACAAAGTTACTATAATTTAATGTTATTAATAAAAATAACTCAAGTTAGATGCAACAAAATAAAATCTCCACAGAAGATTGTCATAACAAAGAATGTATGGTAGACTGTGTTGCAATAAAAACTCAAACAAAATATTGTAGGTATAGTCTAGTACAGACGCTCGCACATCAAGCTACTACAATCAATAGATTTTCGACTTTATTGCTGAAGCATTAGGTTCAAGGTTGATTGGGAAAATTTGACAGTTTCGGGTAGCTTGATGTGCTGGCGTCCATACATTGCAGGGTTGGTTATACAAGACTTACTGTCCTTCGAACCTGTGCTCTCTTCATTGATTGGCTCAGCTGAACTGGTGGAGTTCTTACTACTGGAATGTAGAGGCCCCAATACGCATTCAAGCATATCGGCACACACGCCCATGCTGGGTTCCACAATAAACTCGATAAAACCGATCTGTGACTCTGCTACTAGGGTGTTGTTTCTGTCACACAGTGGACTGAACGGGATTCCAAGATCCCGCTCCTTGTCGCCCTGGAGGAAGAACTCTTCCAGGAGGCTCATTGTCCATCTGTGGTGCAGATCCCATCTCTGAAACAGTTTGATAGAAGAATTAATTTATGTCTCATTCAATGATGTTTTATAAAATTCTCATTAGTATTATGTACAATTATGTACCTATGTATGTGTATTTTATTACAAAAACAATCAATAGTATGTGTTTAATATCTATGTTTTTAATTGATAATTCTAGGTAGATAGGTGCTTCCAATATTTGCTAAATCGACTTCATCTATATCTTTCTTGAAACGGTCTCTCACAACAAGACAACAAGACAAGTATCAAACGTTTTGCACGTCTCCTTGACAAAAAATCCTATATTTGCTCCTTGGTCACCATAGGTACAATCAAATGGGCTCACCTTGGCAGGATGCGAAATATCACAGCAGTGTAGAATGAGGGAGGCTGCCTTCGACTTATCCACTGTAGGCTCCGCGAGCGTTAGCAGTGACCTCATGTTCTTCAGCTGCTGGAAGTGGAAGGACATGTCTGTGGCCAGCACCATGTCGATGACCAAGGTCCGGAATTCCCGGAACTCCTCTCTGGATAAGTTCTGGAGTAAGTTGCACTCTTCGTCGCGCATCAGTCTGAAATTGGGAGAAAGGAAGTTGTAATTAGATTGTCACCATACGTGGGACTACATCGTTTAGTGTGATGAATTGGTAAGGATTGTTCGTTGTTTGAAATTTGTCTATTGGAGTGTTAATTGATTTTTATGTCCAAGGTTACGAATCTGCCTCGTGAGGTAGCTCCAGGTTCAAGGAGGTAGCCTTTGGTATCCATTAATTGACTTTACAAAATATTGACTGGCTACGAGTGGACAAGCAGGCACTGTCAGTTGGTCCATCAAACATTCAGGAGATTATACCACCTCCCTCTAAACACATTTAGGTACTTAGAACAGCAAATTCGATCGTTTCCAACTATGTCAATGTTATAATTGCGCCATAAAAATGTAAATTTATAAACACCGGTGTCCTAATTGCATGAAATTGCCAGTTGTGTGTGGTACGTGTCGTTATAGGTTATAAACGTTATGGAACATTAAAGTTACGACTGGTTTCGATTTGATTTGCCGATCACATTGGAGATACCTAACGACAAAACACAATCGTCGTTTAACCTTTGGTATGCTGTAATTACAGACACAATTAAAAACCCATTCTGTCTCGCTGGATCCACGTTCGGCATACAAAGGGTTAAAAGCTATAATTTAAAGGCAATTATAAGTATGAAGTTAGGTAAATATCGCCCTTCTTGGTATCAGTGACCTAGGTACATATTTCAGTAAGGAATTCCTAAAAAAATATCCTAATATATTATTTTATTTACTACATCTTGTCATATTGTTTTCGTTTTCATTTATTGGTATCGATGACCATTCTTATGGATGATCACGTACCTACCACTAAATGGAGCGTTAAATAAAATGGCTACGTTGAACATTAAAATATTTTGATCAGGTTATAAAATTTGCAAAGCAAATCAGTAAATAACATTTTTTTTGCACCAATAGTTTAAAGAAGGACCTAAACTGTTTATGAAACAATCAAAGTACTTTATTAAAAATGCTTTATCAGGCAAAATGGCAATCTAACTCTTTCGACGTGCACTGGGCCTGCGTGGTGGATTACAATTCACATCCTTCCTCTTACAGAGATGAGGCTTGAGTCTTAGAAGAGGGACCATTGTAGGCTAAGCATATACCTATCTACCTACCTGTAGCTTCTCCGAGAAGCTTTTTTCATCCAAAACAAAAGAATTACTACCATGTCCAGTCTCCATAACAACAAGATCAAAACTTCAGTATTAACGGGAATCAGGAACAGGCATTTCTAGTCCTAGTTCCCAAGTGGTTCACCGAACTGCTCTTTTACTTTTATCATCATTTAAAACCAGATTAGAACCTGCGCACTCGTAAAATAAAATTGGAATTTATTATCAAGGCAAGTTTTAGTTTGTATCTCAAATCAACATTATGAATTGACTGTTTCCTGTCGCTTTCGAAACTTCCACTCCACACAACGCCGACAAAGAAATATCTCAAGGAAATAACCGACAGGTATACACATGCCCTCATAGATTAACTCGTCAGTTAGGTAGACTGACGGTGAAATATAGTCGGGACATTTCTTCAACTCGCTCAAAATTCATAGCGCGTTGCTACTGTCAATTACTGCCAATCATTGTGAATAACACCATCGGCATCGGTCCTAGTACCCGTCTCACGTAACCAATGGCTTGAACTGGAACCGTGGTAAATAATAAATCACTAGCCTTTGCCTGTGTCTTTGTTCGCATACTTTTAACCCCGTTGTAAGTACCCGTTTGGGAAAATCCTCTAAGACAGATTTATAGATCAAGTAACGTTAATAGATCTCGGCCTAACGAATTTAACTTCCGAATGTTATGTTCGTTTTTCCGAGTGTTGCAAAAGTGAGATTTAGAAAAACGTGAGACTCGCCCGTTGAAAATCGGGAAGTTCATGAGGTTTATTTGGCAAAATGCGTAATTTGGCCCTCTGCTGCTTTGCTTCAACCGTCCTGAATTTTCGTGTCGTAGCTCCCATTCTTATTGTATACATAAACATAACATAACATCACGCCTTGTTTCCCCGAAGGGTTGGGCAGAGGTGTACATACAGTACACCCACATTTCGCAAGTTATGTTTGTCCCATGTAATAGGGAGCGAGCCTATTGCCATCATCATCATCATCAGCGTATAGCAGTCCACTGCTGGACATAGGCCTCTCCAATTGCATGCCATTCAGCTCGATTCTCGGCAACTCTCATCCAGCTGCTACCAGCCACACTGCGAAGATCGTCGTTCCACCTAGCCTGAGGGCGTCCTACATTACGTTTGCCGATTCGCGGTCTCCACTCAAGAACACGTCTACCCCAACGATCATCGGTTCTACGGCTAATATAGCCGGCCCATTGCCACTTCAGCTTTCTTATTCTGTGAGCTATGTCGACAACTTTGGTTGGTATAATCTATACATCTATACAAATAAATAAAATTGAAGTATCTGTTTGTAATGTCAAAATAACAGCTTTTTACTAAATGTATATAAAAGTATATACGGTACTTATAACAAAAAAGCTATAGAGGTATGATGAGGAACAGGGTGTAAAGTTCACTCATCCGCCATAGAAAAGGGAGGATCCTCCGACCAGACGGGTGTTGTGTCTGGTGGGCTACTGCCCGACGGTTGATGTCGGGATGTTGTATAATAGTCGCGCAGTAAACTCTGATTGCGCGATGCAGGATTTTGCGTGACGTCAGTGTGATGCGTTCGCATGTAGCGATGTAGATATGCCGCCAAAAGCAATTTTTAAAATTTTTGTCTGTCTGGCTGTCTGTTTGTCCGACTAATCTCCAAAACGGCTAGACCGATTTCGACAGGACATTCACTGGCAGATAGTTACAAGGAGTAACTTAGGCTTCTTTTATTTTAGAAATATAATTACAGTTCCGCGCAAGAAAATTAAAACCCATGCAAAAATAATAACTCTGAAACTATCAGCGGGATTAACAAAAAATCGTTTTGCATTTGGTAGCTCAATTCTGGTGGATGGTTATAGGCTAGTTAACATCACGCTAAGCCCCTTAGGAGCCGAGCAAAAAGTAAAAAAGTCATAAAGAACGCTAAGCGAAAACGAAGTAAAAGCGCGGGCGGGCGATGCAACGCGGCGGGTCGGGCGACGAGGGAGTTTTATTAAAATGTGACTGTTAAGTATTTTAGTATATTGTGTATCTTACGATCTCTACGCGAATGAAGTCGCGGGGCACAGCTAGTCTATACCTACTAATATTATTAAGCTGAAGAGTTTGGTTTTTTTTTTTTGTTTGAACGCGCTAGTCTCTGGAATTACTAGTCGGATTTGAAAACAATCTTTTGTATTTGATAACCTAATTCTTGAGGAAGGTTATTGTCTATTTAACATCATGCTACGGATCTTAAGAGCCGAGCAAAAATAAAATAAAGTTTGAAAGAATGTTAAGCGAAAACGATGTAATAGCGCGGGCAGGCGATGCGATGCGACGCGGTAGGTCGGGGGCCGAGGGCGGCCGTAGGATATCACGCGGATGAAGTCGTGGGCAGAAGCTAGTAAAAAAAATTGTAAGTACCTACTTAGTTACATTATTTATAGTAAAGGATTTTACTACTTATTTCTCTAAAACCTACCAAAAATATTTTGATCAACATTATTAGGCATTGTGTTGTCCGTGAGTCAGTAAGTCGCTGAACCGTATAGTACCTAAGTATTCCTAGATAGAACATTGTAATGGCTGGTCCCTTCGTAATTTAGCGTAAGGTCAGGAGTGACGTCACGCTTGCCAGATTGATGGATGGCCGCTATGATCGGATCGTAAACAGTCTATACGGATTAAACCTTCCGTGATTCTCGGGAGCTTAGACCCTTAGTGTGTAGGTGCTGGCACAGTGATGTACAAAATCAAAATGATTAAATAATGGGGAAAATACAACAAAGCTCAACCTAGCTAGTTTCTTGGTTTCGACTTTCAACCATTGTTTGATTTATGAAATAAAATCAATTTCTAATATATCTAGCTATCAAAGAATAATTTCCAGTGGAATGATTAAGTACAAGTAATAAAAAAAAAGTCACGTCACCAACAGTGGTTGAATTGTTTATTACAGGAAAAAAGTGAGAATGAATGTTAGCAAATGTTTTGATTTTCAATAAAAATAAATAAACATTTTTTTTATTTCAGAAAAAACACAGTGTTCCAAGTAAAATAAAGAATATTTTATTTGACGGCCATATTTTGTTTGATTCTTTAAGATTTTTGAAAGTATTATCCATTACAGAGAACGTATCAATCATTTTTATTTTAAACACATTTCCAGTACGCCTTGCTAAAACAGGAATTCTGCGTTCTAATTCATCCCAAAAATACTAGATGGGGTTAAAATCGGGCGTCATCGAAGGCCATTCCAACAAATCCACTTCGTTTTCCTCAAAATACTCTTTATCCTAGTCGTAGGTATGCTTAGGCTTTTTCGCTAGGGCCGATGCCAGCCAGGGTTGTGGGAAGTTCGAAAGAGTTACCGTGGCCCCGGCACAGACAACAGCAGGAACACATGTGGGTTTTAGTCAGTAAAAGTCTGACACGCCCTCCCGCTCCGCCCAGAGCGGGAGAAGTCATTTGATGATTTCCCATCCACAAAAAAAAGGTATGCTTAGGATCGTTGTCTTGTCCTGTTGGTATTTGAAAACTCGACCGAGCCTAATGGATTGGGCAGATTGTGTTAGATTGTCCCGCAGAATAGACCTTTGCTTTTTCATTTTGCTTTCAATTAGACATTTGCTTTTTCATTTTGCTTGCAATCGGTCTGCGGGCTCCCACACAAAATGCTATGCGACGTCGCATCGCAGTTTTATGTGGGAAGAACTCCTCCCGTCGCGTCGCTGTGTTTAACAGTGGTTTGTTAGTACATCTTTGTAGTCGCTGAATACAACTCTCTTCCAAAAGTCCAGAGGCTTGTCCGAATATTTTTTAGCAAAATCTAATCTGCGTCTTCTAAGGATATTAAGGTTTCTTTCTAGCGATGTAACCACGTATATTAATGCCGTGCGTGCATTGGTGTCGTCTGGTGGTTGTTGCAGAAATTATATTTAAGTACCGCTTCTTGGAGATGTTGTAAACGAGACACAATATAAGTTTTATTGTTATGACTGCTATAGCCATTGCCCTTGAAACTGTTAATCTCTCGGATTAATTTTGTACTGGCATGCCGATCATCATGAATAGTTGTTGCCCGTGGTCGGGGCGTCCATGGTCTATTGCCAATACTAGGATGTTTTAAACCCATTTTATAATTTTTCGGACACCTTCCGGGCTGATTCTAAACAATTTTCCTACAGCACTAAAGTTATTTAGATTTTCATATTCACACACAACCCTTGTTCTTTCTTCTCCCTACAGTTAGTTTTTGCTTCAAAGCCATAATTTCTGCAGAACAAAGTCAGTTACCCTGGCGATAACTAATATTCTATTTTTAACCGACATCAAAATAAGGAGGAGGTTCTCAATTCGTCGGAATCTTTTTTTTATTTTTTTTATTTGAGATGGGTTTGCTCTTGACTCTAGTCTAGGCCAGAGGTGACAAAGTCGACGATGGAGCGAGCTTACCCAGAAAAAGCCTGTTCACTCTCACTGAAGAGAACGGGGTTGTATGCGTTCGGAAACACAGACGCAGGTAGAGAGTTCCACTCCTTTGCTGTGCGCATTTTTATGTGTGTTCCCCGATTACTCGAAGACGGCTGGGTACCGATTTAGAAAATTCTTTTTTGTTTTAAAACGTATACTTTCCAGGTGGTCCCATTGTCATCACATCAGGATCTGATGATGGGATCCTAGAGAAATCGAGGGAACTCTTCAATTATTATAGGCACAGCTATAGCGATTTGGGTATTTTTTTATATTAAATTTTTCATTTGCTTTCGAAAAGCACCATCTGGTGAAGTGGAACTGATGATGAAGACCACAGATGGCCACCGGAACTACTTAATAATAAGTATTTCAAGGGTTGCGGTTCGATTACTTTAAAATTATTGCTCTTCCCAATGCATATGGTGAAGTGGAGCTGATGGTGAAGTACCAAAGAAATATTTTGCAAAAGGTGATGAGCAGTTGTCTTTAGGCTATTATTGTAACTTAGATAAATTACGAACCGATCCACTGAAAAGTGAAAAATGAAAAAAACTTTTTAAAAACACTACAAAGTGAAAAATAACTTTAATTTCGGAAGTCGGTGGCAACCTAAAATACAGATCCATACACTTCCGAAATTCAAGTTATTTTGCACTTTGTAGTGTTCTTTTTGGAAGTCGGTCTTTTTTTTTTGTCAAAGTATTGATATTTCAATAAAAATATAATACAAATAAAATTACGATCTACATAATATGATTAATCTGCAGAAATGTTGTATTCAACTGAATTTTGGCGGCAAGAAGGTATTTATTTGACAAATAAACATATTGGCTTCTTATAATCATAGACAATAGGATAGGTAGTCTTTGAAAACATCACAGTGAACAGTTCAAACATTTGAAATTAGAATTTTAAATGATATGTGCTATTTAAGCTGAAGTGGTTTAATTTCAACAAACTTTTGGAGAGCACTGCATCTACTTTTGTCTGGTTAGAAGAACATACCAATATTTTTCCAATCTGGCAAACACTTTCACGTTGCGGCGTAAGACGCCCATGTTCTGCTATAAAACCTAACAACGCAAATTTGATCTTTTTAGCATATACATTAAGTAGGTAAACAAACAACTGTAAGCACACACATTTATTAACAATGTCCCCGAGGAGTGCATTTGCCTAATTAAAACCTACCCATTTAATTATCTAGCATGGCTTCGCAGTTAATTCCAGTGGTAACATAAAACGGTTAAGCCTGTAATCCTCAAAGGGATGCAGACTAATTTTCGTACACAGTTTATCTCTATTTTTACAAAATTTTCGAGGAGCTTTCTAGACACACTAGCGTGCAAAAAAATCGGCCCACCCTGTGCGCTTCGATTTGAAACAAGACATCTAAAAAAGTACAATATATTAAAAATAACTTTGGTTGGTTTGGTTTAAAAATAAACTTGTTTCAATAACTCGTATTGCCACCCCTTGTCCTAATTGTAGCTTTCATCCGGGTTTTTATCGACCCTATTAAAGTTCCAATGAATTCCTGAAGGATACCGTCCTACTCCTCTTGGATACCCACCTTAAGTTCCTTCAGGGTGTCTGCTGTATGAGTCCTACCCCTGACCCTTCGTTTAAGCTCATCCCATAGGCATTCTATTGGATTAAGGTCAAGGCTCCTTGCTAGTCAATCCATAACAGGAATTTCGACCTCGTGTAGATATTGTTGGACAGTTTCGGCAACGTGTGGTCGGGCGTTATTCTGTATGAGCATGAATCCTTCGCCTACAAAAACAGAGTATGGCATGACATGTTGTTCTAGCACAGCCTGGAGGCCCGGATATGAACTCAAGATTGGTTTTTCCTTCAAAAGAAATACCGCCCTAAACAGTCCACGAACCTCCTCCAAATGCTACTCTTTCCGCAATAGAAACTTAAGTAAATCGTTCTTCATGTCAAGGAACACTTTTCTGCGTCCATCGTTCCCATGCAGGATTATTTTACATTCGTCTGAGAAAAGTACAGCCTGCTATTGTTCCAGTGACTAATAAACGTGAGCACGCGCAAACCGAAGCCGCGCTTGGAGATGAGTTGCTGTTAAATTCGGACCAGTAGCAGGATTGTGTGGAGCTGAACCACCTTCTGCAAGTCTCCGTCTTGCAGTCTACTCACTTATTGTGACTCCACGGACCTTTCGAAGTCGCTGTTGCACTTGACTACCAGTAAGGTGTCGATTTCGCAATTCACCATAAAACAGTCATCTCGGTCATGTAGCACGATTTCTTCCCGAACTCAGTCGTCTAATAACGTTTCCGGCATCTAGAAACCTTCATTATAACCTTACCATACCTTCGGTGATGTAATTGCACCACGCTTGGAAGGAGCGAACCAATATGTTGAAATTAATCGGGATTCCAATTATCGATATTACATGTTATTAATTATTACGGTACCTATGCACGAGTAGATCTGTATGTATATTTACTCTGAAGCTGGCTGATTAAGAGAAATGTACGATTTCACCAATAAAACTCAATCGTACGTGTTGTTATTTTACGCTTTCCGTGTTTCCTTTAGGGTCGGACATGAAGTCAGATAGGATTATTATATTATTGGTAATGTATTAAAGAGGATAAAAATATATACACTGGATAAACCTCTTTTACTAAATTATCTAACAAACTACTAAAATAAAAATATAATAACCTAATTAAAACTATTAACAAACTGAAATATGGTGTCGAAAAGTTCCTCCGCATCGCTGGTAATGTACCCAAGAGACTGGCGGCATTGCCACGTTGTATGGCAATTTTTAGCCTCTGACCAAGATAAAAGCAAGCCCTTGGGTCACGGGAAGTGTCAACCAGCCGTTTGGAGATTTCGTTATATTATTTATATTGTCTTTTACGTAGTGTGTGTTATAGTGTTTACAACGTTTTTTTGACGTTTCACGTAATCGGGATTGTCTCCTTTTATTTTATCATTGTTGTTTTCTTTATAAACTTGTATCGATCTAAAATCCTCGCCAACAGTCCTTGTCAAAAGTGTCACATGTTTACATTTTTATGTCTTATTATTATTATGAATGTGTTGAGTTTCACCTGATCTTATAATATTTTTGCTATCTGTTGACATTGTAGCAGTACATTCATCATAACAGCATCACCAGAAACTGTTTCCATCTTTATTATTAGAATATAATTGAATGCATATTAAGTCTGCGGCTAGATGCCATTTCCGGAGGCCTTGTTATGTTTCATTTCATCCCTGTGTCGTTTAGGGTGTCGGCAATGAAAGTCGATTTTCCTCTGATTGTCTTTTGCCGAGCGTTGTCGTTGGTATCCTCAGCGATGAAGTTCTTCATGAGAGCTTCAGCCGATTCTTTGCTCTTGCTGGTGCAGTTGCTGTTGCTAATGTGTAAGGTGGTCTAGGTTTTGGCGTGTTTTTGAGAAACCTGTTCGTATGTGACCTAACGTTGATACTGCACTTCACTTTTGCTCAGTTGAGTTTTGACTGCCTGCTTTTTTTACTGAGGTTGTTCTTTCTTGGTTTTAGATCTTGTATTGGACGGTCAATATGTATTTTTTTAGGGTTCCGTACCCGAAGGGTGCCAAACGGAAGCCTATCACTAAGCCCCCGCTGTCCGTCCGTCCGTCTGTCTATCAGCGGGCTGTATCTCATGATCCGTGTTATGTAGACAGTTGAAATTTTCACTGATTGTGTATTTCTATTGCCTCTATAACAGGAAATAATAAAAATAAAGTTAAAAATTAAAGAGTATCCCCATACAATAAAAGTCTGATTTTGAAAAAATTTTTTTTTTCTTACCCTTGTCAAGAACTCGTCGAGTAGAGTACAAATATAATTTTTATTTTTGTAATCTTAAAAAATGAAGAAATAGGGGGCCGCAAAAGTTGTCAGTTTTAGACCATTTTTGTACGAGCTCGCAATATCTAAACAAGTTAGGAATTTAAAACATCTGTATCTTATGTACCATATACAGTATTTATTCAACAAATACTAAAAACGCCGATTCACAAGGTATTTAGTTTACATATGATTGATTTTCTGCAACTGCAAAAAAAAAACTTTGTAATTTACAGTATTATTATGAAATACAAAGTTATCTTTGCGACTGTTATTTAAGCTGAAAAATATTCTTCAAAAAAAAAAAAATGTAGTGTTTTTAAATATGTAGTATACGGTGGTACGGAACCCTTCGTGTGCTAGTCCAACTCGCACTTAGCTGGTTTGTCTTCATACAGTGTGAGTCTTTATAATGTGCACATATCGAAATGAGGGAATCTATGCTTAATTTTATCGACGGAAAAAATGTTAAAAAAAATCTAAATATTTATTTATATTTTTTATGGATTTTTAAAAAAAATTGTTTGCTTTTGTGACCCCAGTGTATACAAAACTGTGTAACTTTTAAACTAAACGATTTATCACGATGAAACAAACTCTATAATGTTTGGAAGTAATTAGGTGTCGTCATAAAATAAAAATTATGGAAAAAAAATAGCCACATTTAAAAATAAACATTTTTGTTTGGCAAAAATCTGATTTTTTTTCATTAATTTTTACAAAAATTGTAAAATTTCTCAATAACATGCCCCCATCACCTTCTTTTTTTATAACTTTAAGTTATTCTTCATTGTATTAGGAACCTAACGGTAAAAATTGCATGTTTTTAACTCAACCCCAACATTTTTTATCAACTGTCAAAGAAAGGCCCAACGCATAGCTATTGTTTAGCAGGTAGATAAACTTTCTTTTGAATGTGCGCAGGTCGGGGAGGTAGGGCCAGCCAAAGGAACTTGAATTATGACAGATGTCAGACTGGCAGTCGCTCTGAATTATTCGCCGCTGCTACATGTGTTTCGGTACTTTCGTTCGCTGGACTTTCATAACTTTCGTTCGCTGCTACATGATGCCGCGTTTAAGTGAATTTTCCCCGGCACACATCGCCGACATACATTTTTATTATGGAGTGGGACAAGGAAGTGCCAGAGCTGCGCGCGCGGCTTACATAGCTGCGTATCCTAACAGGCAACCAGTGCCATCTGCCCGAAACTTCCAGGAAGTTCACAGAAGGTTGTCGATCACTGGACTTGGATCAAGTAGAGATCGTCGCGAGCCACCTCAAGTAATTATTGATGCGGCTACTGAACAAGCAGTATTAAGTGATTTGTTTGCTGATCCATCCATAAGTACTAGACGACTGGCTCTTCGTCACGGAATATCCCAAAAATCAGTGTGGCGTATTTTAAAGAAAGAAGGATTGCATCCTTATCACTATCAAAGGGTGCAACATCTACATGAAGACGTAGACTGGCGTCCAAGGTGTGTGATGTCCACATGGATTCAAAGAAAAACCAGAGCAAACCCAAACTTTCCAAGAAAAATACTATGGATGGACGAAGCGACATTCACTAGAGACGGTATTACTAACTGTCGAAATTTACACAGATGGTGCCGCGCAGGTGAAAACCCGAAACTGAAACGGTCATCTACTTTCCAAGTAAGATTTTCGATAAATGTTTGGGCTGGTCTTATCGATAACATGTTGATTGGACCAGTCATATTGCCGAGAACGTTGACTGGTGAAAGATTTTTAAGTCTATTGAGAGATGATATGCCTCAGTTATTGGAAGATGTCCCACTGGCTGTGCGTCAAAGGATGTTTCTTCAGATGGACGGATGTCCTGCCCATTACGCTACAAATGTAAGAAGATTTTTAAACGAAAATTATCATGACAAATGGATCGGCCGGCAAGGACCTGTAGGGTGGCCTGCGCGTTCACCCGATTTGACGCCCCTTGATTATTTCCTATGGGGGACCATGAAGCAACGCGTCTACAGTACCCCCATCAACAGTGAGGCCGATTTGCGTGACCGCATAATAAACTGTGCGAATGATATTCGCAATGATCCCGAAATGATAAGGAGAGCGACACACCAAATTCTAATTCGCGCGGCTTTGTGTTTACAACAACGAGGTGGACATTTTGAGAACCTGATGCATTAAATTTTGTATTTAATAATAAATGGGTTTCAATTGAACTCTTTTGCATTAATTATCATCCCAAACAAACCACCCTTATGAGAACAATACGATTCCGCGTTCGGAGTGCCATCTTTGAAACGACCCGCGCGCATTCACAACAAAGTTAACAAAAAAAGTTTATCTACCTGCTAAACAATGTGCGTAGCTATGCGTTGGGCCTTTCTTTGACATTTGATAAAAAATGTTGGGGTTGAGTTAAAAACATGCAATTTTTACCGTTAGGTTCCTAATACAATGAAGAATAACTTAAAGTTATAAAAAAAGAAGGTGATGGGGGCATGTTATTGAGAAATTTTACAATTTTTGTAAAAATTAATGAAAAAAAATCAGATTTTTGCCAAAAAAAAATGTTTATATTTGATTATGGCTATTTTTTTTCCATAATTTTTATTTTATGACGACACCTAATTACTTCCAAACATTATGGAGTTTGTTTCATCGTGATAAATCGTTTAGTTTAAAAGTTACACAGTTTTGTATACACTGGGGTCACAAAAGCAAACAATTTTTTTTAAAAATCCATAAAAAATATAAATAAATATTTAGATTTTTTTTAACATTTTTTCCGTCGATAAAATTAAGCATAGATTCCCTCATTTCGATATGTGCAGATTATAAAGACTCACACTGTATTTTCCAGATGGCAGGGCACTCGTTGCTTCTTCTCTTTCGGTTAAGGGTCTTACCATAATTGCACAAACCCTGCTCTAGACTCCATAACATTGTAAAGAAAAATACTCGTATTACAATGCTCTCTATTCTACTGGGGTTTAGGTTGCCCATGTATCTGGCAGTGGCGCAGCTACAATTATCATTAGAAGGAAGCCGAAGAAAAATTGTTTCAGTTCTCATAAGCTCAAACAAAAAACTGTAGGTTCTTAATCTTATGATGTATTAAACTGGCATTAAATATAATTATGTAATGTGATACACAGTAACACACACGTGTACCGTTATTATTTGGCAATAGTAGACACTAAGAAGAGTGGTTGTTCCGAAGGGAAGCCGATAGGAATCGCGTTGTATGAACGCTATGCCTCTGGTATCTGGTCTAGTCCAGCGGGGCAATTGCGTAACACAACACATACAGTAGGAATCGGATTCGTTTTGACAGACAACATTCATTGCGTTATTTACGTTGTTGAGCAGACAAATTTTTCGAACATATGAAGCAATGGATTAGCAATTTGCTTCAAAATCATTCAGATTGATTGATAGTGTGTTACGCAATTAGGGTGCTGTTTTAGTAATTCCATTTTATATTAGCATAAGCAATTTACAAATATTTGAACCTCTTATTGCTTTCATTATGTAGTAATTACATTAGGCATGTGCAGATACTGCATAGTAACCTACTTAGCATTATCTATTACCTCTAGAAATCCATTCCGCCCGCTGTTTACGTCGTCTAGTAGACACAGAGTAAAAAATTTGCATAAAACCGAGCTGATGTCATCGTTCATCAATCACACGACGTTGTCGGAAGATAAAGTATCTTATTTCTGTACTCTGTAAACAAACTGAAGGTTCCTTGAGTGTATCATTTCCCTGGTTTAACATGTGGAACATTACAGCAAGTCTTGTTCGCGAGAATAGGGCAATTTATAAAAAAGGTTTAATTAATTAATCGTATCCTAAAGACGGTATTCCCGTGTGGGGCATTTGTTATAAAACATATTTGGTTGGTTGAGGATATTTTAAGATCTTGTTTACATAGGACTATTTACTACGAGACGATGACTATGTTTTTTTTTACTACAGTTGTTTATTAATTTTTAACCGACGAAAAAATAGGAAGAGGTTCTCAAGTCGACGCGTATATTTTTTAAATCTTTTCTATGTATGACCACACATAACTTTTTACAGAGTAAGTACTCCGATTTGAACGATTCTTATTTAATTCGGGAAATATCTCGAAGTTGGTCCCATGTCTTTATTAACTTTGCTTTGGTAGTTTTTGAGTTAGCTTCAATAATACGTATTTTTCCTACTTAGTCTATGTGGATGATGTTCTAATAACTCCCTGTCACTGTAATTTACATAGCACGTCGTGGTATTCGAATTTGTGTGGCGACTTTCGATTTCGAAAGTCGGTGGCATAAACCGAAAATACAAAATCAAAGACACCGACTTCCGAAATCGAAAGTTATTTTTCACTTTGTAGTGTTTTTTGGAAGTCGGTTTTATTTATTGTAAAAAGGTTTTTAGTTCACTTACCAATGTTTCTCTACTGTAACTACAATACTATAATAATTATGTAGATTACCTTCATATTTTTCTTCCATATTTACGAGTCAGAATAGTTCTCAACCAGGAATCTATCATTCAAAATACTCCTTGTATCTTTATTATGCGATAGGGTTTCTGATACTTAACAGTAATTTTCAGTGACCAACCATCAAGGGGTACCAACTCAACCATGTCTACATACTTCTTTTACTAATGCAGCAAAAGATTAGAAAAGTCACAGTCGTTTGGTTCTCTTTTCCTCTGTACCTTTGTAAATGGAAGCCCTGGAACTGTCAATAACCATGTTCTAAATATTCTCTTCCTCTCAGTCAGTACTGTCCCAAACAGTAAAGAAAAAAAATACGTATTGCAAGCCAATCCTCAGCGGAACGTGTGTAAATGCTCAGTGCATTACACACTGGCATTTGTGGCACGGATCGCAGAGCATTCACTACCGACATCGAAAGCGCGAGCGGCTCGTCTGCATCAAATATTCAACTCGATTATTAACCATCACTTAAAAGCTGTTTCTTTTACGAGAATATAAAGAAAATAGGTGTTTTTGTTAAAAGTTAAGGATGGATTTGAAGGTTTGGATTTTGAGCCCTGATAATTAGGTACTCTGAGTCAGAGCAACTAGAGTCATGCACAGTTTTTGAATTGAGTCTTTGAAGTTGAGAACAGACATTAAGGTGATTCGTTCAATGTAGCTCACGAAATTCAAAACTTCTTTGTAAAAACCTAAATAAATAAATAAAAACCTAAGAAATTTTGCGAGCATTTCGCGGGCTTTCACCTTAAGTAATGCTAAAGTAACTAAAAGACAAGTTCTCAAACTTCAGAAACCGGATGTAAGCGTATAACTCTACTTTTACGGACTTAAAAAAAGGAAGAGGTTGTATTCATCGATATGTTGTCGTCCATTTTGGACCGATTTTGAAAATTCTTTTTCATTTGGTAGAGGAAGTTTGCGCAGTGGTCCCATATAAATTGTTATTAACTTGCTTGGGTAGTTTTTGAGTTAGCTTTAATATTACGTATTTAATCCAATTTGTGTATCTTGATGATGTTATAATACTTCCTGTCACTGTTGTTTACAATAACTTTAATTTCGGAAGTCGGTGTATTTTAGTTTCCGAAATTGAAATTATTTTTCACTTTGTAGTGTTTTTTTTGAAGTGGGTTATTTTTTTTAAGTTTTTTTATTACTCATTGTTGACTATTGACTGATGGACGTCCTAGAATATTCCTTAGATTATTAGTCCTTGGAATATTCCAAGCGTCTTACTAGTCTAGGACCAGAATCACTTATCACCACGATTGAAAGATATTGCCAGTCTTATCTGGTGTCTGTACGTAGGTAATACACGGGAGGTTCTTTTCATGCAAGTTCTAAAATCTAAGTAGGTGATTCCCGTTACTTTATGTATCAGTAATACGAATAAGTGTTAATAAACGTTTGATTGTTTATATCAATCCGCGTAAAAAAGAAACTAAATATTTTACCGCGGTTTTTATTACAGTCGGTCTGTGGCGGCATCTACAACGCCACATGTAAACTACGCATCAAAAGACCTGACGTCACGCAAAATCCTGCATCGCGCAATCAGAGTTTACCGCGCGAGTAGCATATGTATATACAGCATCTCGACATCAACTGTCGGGCAGTAGCCCACCAGACACAACACCCGTCTGGGCGGAGGATCCTCCCTATTCTATGCAGGATGTGTGAACGTTACGTGTGATAATAATAGCTATAATATCACGTTTCGGATATAGTTCACTTCGAGTGAAAAATAGCTACATTCATGTCTCTGGGGAAATTATATCGTATCATGACGCATTTTCGGCCTAAACGCGAGATTCTTTTGTTACCCAACTCGGATGTTCCATCATTATCTATCTATCGCTTTTCACATATTTTTACTGCAAATTGTTCAGGATGTGTCGTATTGAAAGTTGAGGTCATTATAAATCAATGAATGGGTTGTAATCTGATTGTTCGTTTGTCATCATTACGCAAAGGCATGTTTCTTTTATGAAAAAAAAAGCTTTAGTATTATTTTAGAATGCAGAAGAAATTGTGCCAGAAAATCCTTTCGTTTTATAAAACTTATCGTTACAGTTAAAAATAACTTATTACAATAGTTTATGAAAACGAAATATGATGTAGAAAACAGCATTTTGGCAGGTAATAATACCATTCAGCAAAGCACCTAGCGGAAAACGTCACTACCCAGAAGCAGAATTACCGTTTCAGTAAGAATTTCTTTTTCATCAGCGATGCTTTTAAACATGTATAGAGATTCAAAAATACTCAAAGTAATGCAATAGCTTTCGAAAAAACTCCTCAAAGGATTGTCAACTGCACCGTACGAACAAAAAATTACAATATTTCCTTTGAAGTAAACATCTACAAAGATATCGAGGAGACGAAAGCGCTTGTATTTGATTAAAATGTAAATCGTCGACGGAAATCACGCCACAATACTGAGCGAAAGGGTTTCCTGTTTTAATATACAAAGCTGGCCTCGGGTGAAGTTCGCCTAAATGAAATTTTAGTACCTGCCACGAGATATGGAATACATTCTTTTTCGTTGTTTCGTCTACCTGTATTTGATTTGCTGTATAGGGATTATTAGGGATTAGGCAAATACCAAGTACCATTGAAATACCAAATCATGTTTCTAGGTCCTGAAGCTAGACCACCACCTCTTAAAGCAGATTATTGTAATCTTACTTCAGTGTGGGAAAGAGATGGAGCTAGACGTCCTGTATAACTCCATGACTTTCTCACATTGAAGTAACATTAAAATAATACTGCTTTAAGAGGTGGTGGTTGGCCCCCTGTAGTATGTGGTTAGAAACGTTAACTTTTTATGAAGTTTCCTTTAGCATCCAACATTTTTTTGTTGCACTTCAAACCGTCAATTGTTTTATGCCTATGTTTTAATTATTGTTTCATGGTTTGCTCTGTGACTGTCGTCTGTTTTGTCTGTGTCTTTTCGATGCATTTCATAATCATCCCTACTTGTATTTAAAACTCCTCATTTCATATTATAAGAACTAACTTCTGCATCATCTACAGCATCTAAAAGGCCTTACCTGAAAGCAGCACTTATATGATGGTTCTCGAGGACAGCCCTATCGTTGTACAGCAGGGCGGTGTCGGACCCCGACATCACATGGAAGTTGTTGGTAGTTCCCGTGTGTTCGTAGTCATGTACCACAGCTGCTACCAGCGTCGCGAAGATCTCCAGGTCTGATAGCCAGTTCTGTTGAGAAATAAAAACGGCTTAGTTTTTAGATTTTTGAGAAATAATCTGATAGGAATTTTACTGCGTCGACTTTACAGGTCTTGGTGTTTTAAAGTTTATATCTCGAATGGCTTGTGAGTATCTGACCTCGATTTATCAATCTGAAAGCATTTGAATTAGTAGAGATTGTTACTTCAGGAGTGTCCTTTGTGGGGGGCAATGAATATAGTGTTTGTCTTATAAATTACGTTCTAATTAACACATAATTAAAAATGTATACCTCTATACAAATAAATCAAATTGAAGTATCTGTTTGTAATGTAAAAATAACAACAACAAAATAATTAGGGTTCCGCGCAAAAAAGTTAAAACCCATGAAATTGTGAACAAAAAGTCGGATTTGAAAAATTCTTTTTGCAGTTGGTAGCTAAATTCTTGAGGATAGTTATAGGCTATTTAACATCACGCTACGACCCTTAGGAGCTGAGCAAAAAGAAAAAAGAAAGATCATTAAGCGAAAACGAAGTAATAGCGCGGGCGGGCGATGCCATGCGGCGGGACGAGGGACAAGGGAGTTTCATTAACATGTGGCTGTTATTTTAGTATATTGTGTATCTTACGACATCCTCGTGAACGAAATAGCGGGGCATAGCTAGTAATAAATAAATCTGTTTCATAATGTTAATGTTAGTAATATAATTACAAGAAGCTGTTGAGAATAAAATGAATATTAATTCTGTTAAATATCAGGTTGGCACAAAAGTAATGAGACATTCTACATAACTCTATACATTTCCTTTTTCAAGTTAATTGCTTTCGATAATATTCTAGAATGTTGTAGAACATTCTAGGTACTTGTGATGTGGGGGTATATAATGCCGCCCTCGCGATCGGTTTAGTCAGTTTGAAGAAAAATGGACGAGCGACAAGTTCGAACACTATACTTATACGAGTACTTGTTAGGCCACAGTGCGCGGGCTGCGGTTGACAATATCAACACTGCATTGGGCGCTGGAAGTACAAGCCATGCGACGGTGTCCTGATGGTTTGACCGTTTTAAATCAGGAGACAGGAGCCTTGAAAGTCAGCCACGCTCAGGACGACCACCCGCAGTGAATGATGACGATTTACGCCGCGAACTGCTGTCGAATCCGAATGCTACCACTCGTGAATTAGCGGAAGCACTTAATTGCAGTCACCACGCCGTGGAATATCATCTGCATGAGCTTGGGTATCGATATATTTTGGCTCGGTGGTACCGCACATCCTTACAGACGCCAATCGTGCAGTCCGTGTCGCTATCTGTCAATCACTTTTGCTGCGACCCCGACGTAAAGATTTTTTGTCTGATCTGGTGACTGGAGATGAATCATGGATTTATTACGAGAACGATACACGTCGTGCTTTTTGGCTGTTTCGAGAAGAAACGCCACCAACTCAACCGAAGCTGAGTCAAAAGAACCGCTTACAAGTTCTCCTTTGCTGTTTCTGTAACGCGCAAGGCATGTTGTTTTATGAACTATTACACAATGAAACTATAAACGCTGACAAATGTTCAACCCAGCTCACCAAACTATCTGCTGCTATCAAGAAAAAACGACGAAGACGAGTCAATGTAGTTTTACTACACGATAACGCTCGACCTCACGTCGCATCTGCCGTGCCGAGAACTTGGGCTGGGAGACGATACCCCACCCACCTTATTTCCCAGACCTTGCCCCATCAGACTAACATTTGCAGAGTAAACAATTTAATGATTTCTCGGATGTAGAGGCGAAGTTTAACAACTTTTTCGAGGCACAGCCATCAGAGTTCTGGGCGAAAGGCATCCAAACTTTGCCGGATCGTTGGCAAGAAGTCTTAGATGCTAATGGTGATTACATCACTGACTAAGCTTTTTGTATTGTAATAATAATAAAAAATATAAAACGTAAACCAAGTGTCTCATTACTTTTGTGTCAACCTGATAATTTGAAATTAGGTCAAAATTACGCCAGAACCGGGAGTGTTCTTCGGAAAAGTTTTTGAGATAATTTTGTAAACTTTGTTTACAAGTTACATCAACGCCAAAGTAAATAGTATCGGTTAAAGTTTACATGGGTTATTAACGTCATTATGATTAAACTAGTTAAATTAGTTTGGTTCCTTTGGCTTGTCCTAGAGTTCAGTAATGTCTTGTTAATTGAGCTTCCTAACTTCAACTATAAGTTTGGCCGTTTAAACCAAGTCAGTCAAGTGTGCTAATTAGTGAGCTTGTCTTCTGCACTATAATGGTTAGTCTAATTTGTATTATAATTTTTTTTTTTCGTCTTTTTCATTTCTCGGGACCCTGGGGTACCGGACCTTTGGAAGGCGTACGAGGGGCCGAAGCCAACTCACAGAGGCCCGTTAGACTTTTTTAACGAAATGAGGCACCAACCGACGATTATCCCTGTGCGCACTATGCAAGTGCACCCAAGGACATTGCCAGGTTTGTGTAGGATTATTACAGGATATGGAAACAAAGATATTGGATTATGTGGGTTTGGTTGGGTGGCTAAAGTGAACTGGTTATCTAGAACTATGGTCTGCCTGGCCAATGTTTTATATTAAATTAACAGACAAAATGGCAGAGGGGTATTATAATTATTATTGTCAAACCACTCTTTGTTAGCACTGGAATCAGACGGATTTACATCAAAAAATTTGAGGTCAAAAACATTTTAAACCATATAAATATTGTTAACAGTTATGCACGATCTCTTATCTTATAAGTTCGTCAGTCATACTTGAAACGATCGTGTTTGAATGCTGCAAGTTTATTTACATAGCTTGGCTAAAGGCTGTACTCAACTGCTGTATTTGGGGCACACTCCAATTTCTAGCAAATACACTCTGTGCAGACTCAATATTTTAAACAAGTTCTACCATCCTTACTTATTTACCTTATAATTTTGCTTACCATCAGTCCAGTCTGACACAGCATATAGTGGACTGTTTGTGCGACGTCAGCAGCATGGAGGTTATTGTGGTAAGGGTTGTGGAACTTGCAGTAGCCTTCCTCTATCCTGTTGAGGAAGTTCTCCAGCGTCGTGGGCGGGACCTGGTGAAGACAAACCAGTTAGTTATGATTAAGTACTTAACTCTAGCTTTAGGAAAGGAAGATGGTTTTATGCTGAAATAATTAGCCGCAAACGGCTTATAAACTAAGCGTTGTGAGGCCCTGGGAGGGCCTTCCTCGTCCTGCTCAAACCGAATATTTATTTATTAACTATTATTGTACGTAAACACAACAAATAAAGGAAACAAGAGTATGAACTAGATTGAGTACATATAGAAGTACTGCTAATTTCATAAGTAATTTCTGCCTGCAGACCTGCGACAGGGTAGGTTGTTACGGCTCAGTTTTTTCCTAACGCGCCGACAACGCATTAAGTTGGGTGAGGACAATAGTATAATTATTATGAGTAATGCAATTCTAGGCTTGTCAGGAAAAAATCTCTTTT
Source organism: Fissipunctia ypsillon (assembly GCA_947568875.1). Classification (NCBI taxonomy): domain Eukaryota; kingdom Metazoa; phylum Arthropoda; class Insecta; order Lepidoptera; family Noctuidae; genus Fissipunctia; species Fissipunctia ypsillon. The sequence goes on from OX387648.1 coordinate 21,099,222, forward strand.
TCAATATAGTACCCACCTAAATCGTAATAAAAGACGAACGTCGTTCATCCTTTATTTTGATTATCTAGTAGTACTCGTACATAATATACTACTTGATATTCAATCAAAATATATTTAATACGATTAAGTCATTTAAAGCAATTTTATCTTAACGCGCAAAAAACAAGTCAAACGTAGGTCTGCCTATTCAAATGAAAGACCCACTTGTAAGTAAGTTTCCAGCATGCAATGCTATCCTCTAAACTTAGACACTCGGAAATCCCATTTCAATTCAATCATGCAGAACTGCCGCTAACACAGGAAAGTAAGTACCGAAGTTTTCTAGAACATTCTCCACTTGCCTTGGTCTGATGCAGAAATATGCTTCGGATGTTTTATTATAAAGTCTTCCGAGATGCAATGTACTACATCATATTTCATATGCAGAATTGATTTAAATTACATTTGAAGAGTAACGGTATTTGTGTTAAAACATTAAAACAATTTTGGACCTAATAATTTCCCTTGAGGAAATCCTCGATTTATTTGAACCTTTGTGATCACAGCACGCCTGCGGCCTCGAAATTAAAATTATTTGAATAACAAAAGCAATTGACAACAATGATACTGTAATAAAAATCCTTAGGGATTCTTTGGAAACATTGTATACAGCAATAACTGTTTATAAGCCGTTATTACGTCTTCCCACGTTATTATTTTATTAAAATTCGTCCTACAAAAGAGCCCTCATCAAAAATTACCTCGAACACGTATTCTGAAACTTTTTAGTCATCGTTGGGAGTCTATTAAAACTTCCATAAAGACTTCCCCGGGTGATTTTTTCCCGAAATCACAGCTTTAATATTAAAATAATGTAGCGAGACGAAACTTTATGAATAATTATGTTATTTTTGGAAAATTATTTTTACTGGGGAATTACGGTTATCATTACCTATTCACGTATTTATTTAACGTGCTATATATGTTTTTACTATCTTAAACTGGTGTGAAAGAACTGGACAAATCGTCATGCATTGACCACCAAAACACAAAAAAAGATATTACCTAGTTGAACCTTTTGAGCTTCTTTCTTGAAATTATTTAAAAGATTAATGAAAGAAAGGCAGGCAAACTTCCCGGGGAGTAAAAAATCGACAAATTGGATTAATGTCTTGCAAAACGAAGGTTAATTTAACTTATCAACATTTCAGAGTAGATTTGGGGCAATTGATTTTCCAAATGCTTTTGCTTGATTTCATTATCGTTCCACATTAGGTAACATTTAATTAAAAATGTTCAATTCCCTTAAATGTATTTTTACTAGTATACCTAATTAGTAATAAAAAAATTTATCAATATCGATAACTATTTATTCCATGCATTACCATAAATTTTCGCTATTACTTAGCAAGGTATTCAAAGATGGCAAGCTTAGCGTAAATGATAGAAGCAACTGAACTTTCGGTAAGGAAACAAGGACTCTTTTATTATAAACGGGAACCGGAAGGGTTGCGGAAGACTTATTATCTGGAAACGACAAATGCAGATGAAAAGGTTACAAGACAAAATGCTCGATTGTTCTTGTATTCCATTAAAGAATTGAGCTTAAGAATTCAAAACTGATATAGGCGTATTTTCACAAGGGTTTAAATAAAATGTTAAAATAAATTTTGATGAACGGTAATCCATCTAGAAACTCAACAACACTATCAATCATTGCTGAAGCTTCATTTCCAAATTAGATTTACACAAAAATATTTTAACGTTACGCATGCGCGAGGAACAATAAAATAAAATAATTACGCGTATTAGCTGGGTAGGTACTAAAGAAAATACGCATGGACATTCAGATTATAATGACCTTACCTTAAACTTGTGTATCATTCCGTATCTGTTCAGAAGCTCGTAACCAAGGTACTTGACAGGTGCTCCGCCTGACGCCTCGTGCAGAGCGAACACGTCGAATGACCATTCATCCAGAGTCTGAAACAAAATAATTTAGTGTAGATGTAAGGTCGACCCGGCAAATGCAATATTTAGCAGCTTTGGAGAAATCAGAAATATGTAAGTCAGAGATAAGTCGTTTTAAATATATATTTTTTAAGTAGGATATATTCGGGCATTCTAACAAACAGAGTGACAGACACGAATGAAATGAGCCGTATTGTGGAATGCCTATTATTATCGATGGTTTAATTTGATAAGCAATAGCAGGTTTACACATTCATAACCACCTACACCATTTATTCGAATAATACGCAAGTCCGTATGCAAGAATGTTAGCATTACCGTGTTAGAGAATTGTTTGCCGCAGAAAAAAAGCAAAATAATGCTCGTTTCAACATAGACGTTTAGCTGGAAAATGTATTGAACAAAAAATTCTTGAAATTTCTCTAGCTTGCTAATATACGAGTAGATAGACAGAAGATAGAATACTCTTTGTTATGTACACCATAAATATTACAGATATGAAGTAAAAATTTTACAATGGGTGACACAATGGGCGGTCTTATGGTTAAGAGCGATCTTTTAAATACAACTTTTGGATGGAATAAGGGAGAAAGGAGAGACACAATACTATACAGGCATGAGGAACAGGGTGTTAAGTTCACTCATCCTCCATAGTAAAGGGAGGATCCTCCAACCAGATGGGTGTTGTGTCTGGTGGGCTACTGCCCGTCGGTTGAATTTTGTTTTTGGGGAATGGCATCTCGCAACCTATAGGAGGTTGTCGACTGCTTAGCCGGGCTTTCCTGTGGATGCCTCAATAAATTAAGGCCTCCAGCCAGGGCATAAAACTAAAACTAAGCGACTACTCGCTAAGGGCACCTCCTGTGGGGTACGGACCTCGGCTTAGGGCGCCGCTGGGAGAGGACAGCAAGGGGACAAGCTGGATCGGATTAATTGGGGGCGAGTTTAAAACTACGGGCTCAGCGGCGCGGGCTGGCTCGAGCACGGGTCGGGGTGGGGATGGACGGGGACGTCGCGGTGGCCCTCGGCGGCGAGGGCGGAAGCACGGCGGTCTTGATTTAAGTTTCCGGATTGTGCTAGTGGCGGGATTACTCTCCTGGAGGAGGGTGATAGCGTCATCCGAGAGATGCCCGATGGTTGATGTCGGGACGTTGTAGATATGCCGCCACAGTACTGCAGGTAGTCTGTGGTGTACCATTTCGATATATAAAATAATTATACATACATACATGAAACATTTACTTATCTATATAATTTTATAAGCTATGCTTTGCAACATAAGTTTTTTCTGTACCAGTTCGTTTTTTTTTTAATTCTGTTTTCCCATTCCGATTGTACAGTAAGCTGAAGATCGATCAATGATATTGAATACACGATGTCAAGAAAGAAATCCATTTACATCACTAGTTTGTGAGAATTTAAGAATATATGATATTAATTTAAATGTCCTCTGCCTAACCCTTCGGGGAAACAAGGCATGATGTTGTGTGTAATTTAAATGTGGGTTCCATTATAATGACGTAACTTAACTAAATTAAAAATACGTCAATTGAAGATGCAAAAACCGTTGAATCGCTTGAAGTCATTTAAGTGAAACATAAGTGTTGGAGCTCTAGGGGCAACAATTGACGGACCACGTTCTAAAGTCAAATGAACAATAGACTAACTAAATAAAACTGGTACAGTGTACCAGTAACAAGTAACTTTTGCTGAGAATGCTGCCTCCTGAATTATTCTAAAAGGAAAAGTGCGAACGGTGCAATGTTAGCTTCACTTACGGCCGAACCCAATAACCTATTTTCAATAAAAGACAGATCGCTATTGATTGTAGACAGTATAATTCTATCTGTCCTTATGTTGGGCCGGTAAGATTCCATAATCTCTTATAGATTATTGGGATGTTAATACCATAGATAGATAGGTTTTTCTATCTCCAGTATGCCAAAACTGGTGATAGATAGGTTATTGGCTTTGGCCGTTGAAGATGTAGCGGAACTGACAAGTAAACATAGCTGTGGCATAGATTATTCATGCCAAAATTTATGCAAACAGTTTTAACTCCGAGACTAGTTGCCAAAGTATTTTAATTAATGAAAAACAAATGACTCTCGGAAAATGGTTTGTGAATATGGACTTATTTTTCATAGCGCCCTTGACATTATGCTTGAGATTTTGTACGGTTTCTTAATTAAACCTGAAAGCGCCAGGGTAGGTAGCCCGTGAAATTACGTTTTATGAACATTGTAGGGCAGTATAAGGTTGTATGTTGATCAAAATATGATTTACCACCGTAAAAAATATGTATTTACAGAATCTTCAATTTTATTTATTGTAACAAGAATGAGATAATGCTGAAATATTTACATAATTTGAAACCTAACAATCTTAAAATAATAATAATAATATGTACAAGTATATAAAAAAGGAGGGGAAATAATCAGAGGGCGTCAAAAAATTCATCCGCATCGCTGTCAACAGGAAAAGTGCCCAGAAGGCTGGCAGCATTGCCACGTTGTATGGCAATGCTGATTCTTTGGCCAAAAAATAGGCCAGCCCTCTAGTCACGTGTGGAGTCGACCAAACAGAATTATAACAATTAAAATTATCTATACAACTCTCTAAGTTCAAATTACCCTATTGAACAAATATTTCATGACATTTGAGGCCAGTTCTAACTTAAGAGAGTTGTATGGTGATTGTAATGATTATTATTCTAAATACACATTCGTTCGCGACTCATAATAATATTTTGACCAACATACCTACAACCAGAGGGGCAATTCTCGTAATTTTAAAAACGTTCACAGTCTGACCTCAGTCTCAATACGTCATAAATACCTACCTATAATTTACTTACATTTTTGACAAGTTTGAACATTTGCTTGTCGCTGTGATGAGATTGCGAGTAGATTTTGAACGTTTTTAGTTACAAGAATTGGGCTTCTGATACTGACCTGCAAATTGCAAAAAAACGTAAGAAAATAAGAATTTCACGAGCTACCTTAGCGTATCCCCCTTAAATCAAATTAAAAGAAACTCAACACTATTTTGGTGAACATACTACAACAAAACTTGTCAATTATTCGTTACCAAAACTTTACTAAATAAAATAATTTATTACTACGAAAGAATACAACTACGAATGGTTGGGTCACGCCATAAATTCCAATACAACAGACTGTGCGCTCTTCTGCCTGTAAATCACTGAATTAAGATAAATGTTCACGTGCACAAATTAATCTAGCTCTTTGTAAGAGTTAATTTGTTCAACCCTTAGTTACTTGATAGTGAATATTTGATACCTGAGCAGGATTTGTAGCCGTCACTTGATTAGCTTGAGACCTTGCTAAGTCCATTAACGGAGTAAAAATTCTATAGAATAGAATAGAATAGAATATATTTTTATTGTAAAAACATGAGTATACATCATAACATGTGCAAGGTCTTATAATAATGGTTAGATCTGCATGTTTTGCCATTAATGGCGTACAAAAACAACATATTTGGTTTAAAATAACCACATAAGATCTGAGTCTAAACAACAAAACAATTTGAATTATGAAATGCCAACTTATATTTAAAGGAGACTGGGTGAAAGTGGTCTATGGAACAATAGCAATATGGTTGTGATATTTGTGTGCTATATTTCACCTTTACCCCTGTGCAAAGTGGCATCAAAATTTAACCCGGTAATTTTGAGTAAAATAGACATTTTAATAGACCGGGTGGATATTCGGACGGGTAATAAGGGCAGTTACCTACCTTAACCGTTGTAGCTACAGCAACACATTCTTAGGAGACATTAACAGATTTTGAAAAAAATTACAGCCAGCAAAAAAGCGGCTATTTAATTTATTTAATGCATTGCAAATCTGTGAATGCTGTTAGCCATTAATCAAAAAGATAAAGACAGTCTCCTCATAACGGTTCCCTGTAGCTACAACGGTTAAGTTACCTAAAAATAAGGTTAAGGTGCCTTTGAAAATCCTGTAAATTCTACAAGTATATTTTTCTCAAATTGGCGGGTCAGATTTTGATGCCCCTTTGCACAAAGGTATGAATGAGGTATTCCTACATAAATAGCAAAACTGTATCAGTCGCATCGCTTTGCCCGCCCGCGCTATTACTTCGTTTTCGCTTAGCGTTTTTTCTGACTTTTTTTCATTTTGCTTGGCTCCTAAGGGTCATAGTGTGATGTTAATTAGCCTATGCTTCCTCAAGAATTAGGCTATCAAATGCAAAAAATAATTAATTAATTAATTAAATAATGGTGGTTTCAGACATTAGCGCGTTTAAACAAACAAACACTTTAGCTTTATTATTAGTATATAGGTATATGGAGACACTTAAATATTCTATTCGTATTTCTGGAACCTTACTTAGGTGTGGGAAAGAGATGGAGCTAGACGTCCTGTATAGCTCCATCTCTTTTTCACACTGAAGTAACATTAAAATAATACTGCTTTAAGAGGTGGTGGTTGGCCCCCTGGTTACGAATCGTTGACAAGTTCTAGAGAACTATTTTAAGAGCGTTTACGACGTACGGCATTTCATACAAACTTTTAAGTCCTTGTTTTTAGAAATGAATGAACCGATTTTAATGAAACTTCATACGCATAAGCAGGATACATAGGTCTAAAAAGTTATTTAAGAACATTTTCAAAAATAGTGTAACAGCTAAATTCGACCGATTTTTAATTTTCCATAGGAAAAGAGATTTCCAATTATATTTTATAAAGATATTAAGACTCCGGTGTAGATTTGTGCCCGGTTGATGGCAATAGGCTGGCTCCTTATTACATGGGACTTAACCATAACTGGCGAAATGTGGGTGTACTATAGGTACACGTCTGCCTAACTCTTCGGGGAATACAAGCGTGATGTTATGTTATGTTACTTAAATGTAACTTCTAGCGCATCCAGGGCGTCTGCCTGCCCCATAACTATCTTCTTGCTGACTCGCTAATATTTTTACCATGGCATAAGATATACTTATAATATACTAGCAGCGACCCGCGATTTCTCCCGCCTAAGTCTCGATCCCGTAGGGTAGGGATATCGAAATAAAAAGTATCCTATATGTTAATCCAGGTTATAAACTATCTGTGTGCCAAATTTCATCCAAATCCGTTCAGTAGTTTTCGCGCGAAAGAGTAACGAACATCCATCCATCCATCCATCCTCACAAACTTTCGCGTTTATAATATAATATTAGTAGAATAGTAGGATAGTTCATGAGAGGAGCTCGTGGCTAAGTAATAACAGCCGCATGGATCGATCCATCAGGTTAAGCTACGCTTGCCGGGGTTGGTCCGTGGATGGGTGACCATCTTTACATACCGAGACTCCTCCGTGCCTCGGAAATCACGTTAAGCCGTTGGTCCCGGCTATCATTCGTGGATCTTTGACAGTCGTTACGGGTCGTCAGAAGCCCGAAAGTCTGACAACCAGTCTTACTAAGGGGTATCGTATTACCCAGTAACTGGGTTGTGGAGGTCAGATAGGCAGTCGCTCCATGTAAAATACTGGTATTCAGCTGCATCCGGTTAGACTGGAAGCCGACCCCAACATAGTTGGGAAAAGGCTAGGCAGATGATGAGTAGGATAGTTCATGACGATATTGTGCTGACTTCTATAGAAGAAAAAGATGGGTGAAACACAATAAAATTACTAGAAATCTGGGTTGCACAAAGGACTGGAGCTAGACCACCACCTCTTAAAGCAAGTATTATTGTAATCTTACTTGAGAGTGGAAAAGAGATGGAGCTAGACGTCCTGTATAGCTTCATCTCTTTCTCACACTGAAATAACATTAAAATCTAACTTAGTTTGTGCTAGGAGTGTGTTTATAAAAGGGCAAATCCTGACTTTTCGTTCATTAGTCCACACTTCAACTGTTGGCCTAACTTAAGGGGAAGCGCTAAGGTAGCCCGCGAAATTCAAATTTTACTACGAGCCTGGGTGTATTTTGATTAAAGTATGATTCGCGACCGTAACAAATATGTATTTACATAACCATTAGAATCAGTAATACAACTTCTTAACTTAGTATAATTCTCAAATGTCAAGATTTCATGAAATAGTAATTCAATAGGATTACTTAGCCTTAGAGTTGTATTGGGGACGGTAATGATTATAATTTATTTATTATGTATGGACGACTTACAACTAAAACAATTAAAAAATAGTATGTGAGACTGACAGCCAATTAAAAGTCGTCTTCTTCTAAAAACAGATTGGAAAGAAAGAGTGTGAACAACAAACACAGCTACCAAAAAAGAGAGAAAAAACAATATAACGTTCAAGCTTAAACTAAATTCACATTTCATATTCATTACAGGAATAAAAACCTGAATATACAAAATTTTAATTAAAAAAGCTAAGGCTCAGGCACTGGACACACCTGTTGTGAAAGGATCAAAATCATGCCGTTTACACATGGCATTTAAGTTTCTACTTGCACGACTATAAATGAATTTTGCCTGTAATTGGTAGAGGTAAATGGAACACGCAACGGTGCGTTCCATCGCTTCGACCTTCCGGGAACGTTAAAACAAAATTTGCATAGAATATCGGGGTTATTAATAGAATTATTGAAAATTTTAAATAATTCTGTAAATACATATTTGTTACGGTCGCGAATCATATTTTAATCAACATACAACCTAATACTGACCTGAAATTGCAAAAAAACATAAGAAAATTTGAATTTCGCGGGCTACCCTGGCGCTTTCGCCTTAAACCTAATTGACATCGACAAGCTTGTTAATTTAGTTACTGCACAGTTTCCTGTCAAGCATTATAAATAGAAACTCATAGAATTCAGGCGAGGTGTTGCCGGCTTGTTTACTAAAGGTTACTGGGTTACTAGGGTAGCCCCACTTTTATACCATGTGCTGTACCCGGGCGCGTATGTGATCCATTGACCTTTAGTAAGAGACTGTCATATAGGTATCAATGACGGATACGACGATGTACGTAACAAAACAGAACGTTTTCTTAAGCTACGGTTTCATAGAAGAGTGGTGGCCGCCTCACAGCGTCTGCTTACCGGAGAATGACGTCATTGAAACGTTATTTATGAAAGTGAGTTGGTGTGTTTTCCTAGAGAGTGTTTTTAGACACCGTAAAGTCAAACCGCTGCCATCATCTTCATGACAGCCGTCATTGCGGCCGTACCGTAGCGGCCACCGCTCTTCTATGGGAACCGTAGCTTAGGACTCGATGTGCTATATTTACGGCCGGGTGAAGATTAAATTGTGCAATGTGCAATATTAATTTATAGGTAAGCAATTTGCATTCCAAGCAATTGAGATAGATAATTGTATCTATATCTATACACTAGCTTCCGCCCGCGACTTCGTCCGCGTAAAACTTCTCGTTCCCCTGACCCACCCCGTCGCATCGCATCGCCTGTTCGCGCTGTTACTTCGTTTTCGTTTAGCACTCGTTCTTCCTTTTTTTTTGTTTTTGTTCGGCTTCTAAGGGTCCTAGCGTAATGTTACATAACCTATAGCCTTCCACAAGAATTGGACTTTATAATGCAAAAAGATTTTTTCAAATCGAACTGGTAGTGACAAAGATTAGCGCGTTCAAACAGTCCATAAAAAATAAAATGTAGGTAACTAATAGACTAAGCGCATTTTACTTACTTTAAGCATTTTTATACCCGTCGTAATTTCTAAATGAAACGTCCGAATTGAATAATTCAAAAAGGACTTTACATGTACTTAATCAACCTTGATGATGAAACTATTTATTTGGATAAGTATTAATACCATGTTTATAAAAACACCTTCGCAAATAATGCATTTTTTTATAACAAATTTGATTACCATTGAAAGTGTTATAGTAAGCCAACCTTAAAAGATAGACATATGCTATCGCGGACTTTTTTTAGAACTTTTTAAGAGGAACAATCCCGTCATACATAAGTTTTGCGTAACTTTAACCGTTTACGCAGCGCACGCAACGGAAGTTCGCAAAAGGAAGAAATTTTTCCCGTTTTTACAACATTTTTCATTGATGCTCTGCTCCTGTTGGTTGTAGCGTGATTTTATATAGCCTATAGCCTTCCACGATAAATGAACTATCCAACACTAAAATAATTTTTCAATTCGAACCAGCAGTTCCTGAGATTAGCGCGTTCAACCAAACAAGCAAACAAACAAACACTTTAGCTTTATAATATTATATAGTAGGTATAAACTAAAACAAATAAATAAAATTGTAGTGTCTATTTGTAATGGCAAAATAACAGATTTATAGGTATGTACTTATAACAAAAAACAAATGATAAATTTTTTGTCAGTCTGCCTGTCTGTCGATCTGTCTGTGTGTTTGAACAAATCTTTTTGCATTTGTAGCCCTGGTCGAGGATGGTTATAGGCTATTTAACATCACGCTAAGACTCTTAGGAGCCGAGCAAAAAGAAAAAAGTCAGAACGAACGCTAAGTGAAAACGAGTAGGTACCTAAAAGCCCGGATGGGTCGAGGATGAGCGAGTTTTATAAAAATGTGGCTGTTATTTTAGTATACTGTGTATCTTATGACTTCCACGCGAATGAAGCCGTGGGGCACAGCTAGTAGGTAATAAAAATGTCATGTTCATATACTGTTGCGAGCAGTAGTGGCCCTGTGGCCACTGCTGTGTGTGCTGTGTGTGTGTGTGTGTGGTGTGTGTGTGTGTGAGTCACGACTTACGGGTCGGGTCGTAGGTTCGAACCCAGACAGACGCTTTACTTTGTGTAAATTGCCATTGGCCATATCATTAAACGTTGACGTAAACGATATGGCCAATTTTGGCTGGCCATTTCATGAAATGATCGAACACTTCATGAAATTATCAATACTATGATCTGGCCACGACATATACATAGATAACAAACCTAATGAGGAAAAAAAAACATAATACTCTTTAAAAGGTTCCAAAATCCCGATGTGGTTTTTATACCTAAGAGTTAAAGCTCAATTTGGGTCACGCAGCAAAAGGCGGCTCTCTGGACATGCCGCTTACAAAATATTGAAAGCAGAGCTCCAATACAGTACAAAGTGTTAGAGCCCTCAAAATCAAGTCGTGGCAGTAACATTTTTAGATCCGGCTTTGGTGGGAAGTGGAATAAAGTGATATTCTGCCGTTTTCTAAAATTTACTCGTGTGATACTTCGTGTAGGTGCTTTTACTTATCGGTCTACCAATAAACTGAATGAATACTTAAGTGACAGTAGCCCGCTGGTAACTTGAAGAACCGAATGACAGTAAAATCGGACTGGCGGACAAAAGCCGAGAATTTGAAACTCAGAACGACATGAACCAATTCTTATCCTAACTTGCATTTTGGAATAAACAAGAATCGCAGAAATACAACGCCTTTTGCTGAAAAAGCAAAAAGTAAAAAAAAATATCTTACAGACTTTGAGAAGAAAAATCAATTAAATCATTGAGTTTCTATAATAATAGACCACCATCAGCTTAAACCACATAACCATTGACGCACCTATCGCTTGTAGCTAAACTAACATTCTCATTAAGGGAAGCTTCCAGAACTAATCGGATTGTTCAGAAACACTCTTGTCTTACCTATCCTAACATTCTAATTGTTCACTTCGAATTCATATTGTAACTTCAACAGACGAATTAAACGCGAGGTTATTAATTAAGTTTGGAGATATTGAATAATGGACTGCCTCGTTGGTCTAGTGGTCGCAAGCGCTACTGCTGAGCATGAGGTCCTGGGTTCGATTCCCGGGTCGGGCAAAGTGTTACTGGGTTTTCCTATCTGTAATTTCTCAGTAGCAGCCCGGAGCCCGGATTTGTGCCCGGTTGATGGCAATAGGCTGGCCCCCTATTACACGGATCTGAAACATAACTGGCGAAATGTGGGTGTACTATAAGTATACCTCTGCCCAACCCTTCGGGGAAACAAGGCGTGATGTTATGTTTATGTTATATTGAAAAATCTGTTACTGGAGTTCGTGGCTCAATATTTGTAAATGAATTTTATTTGAATTTTCCTTTGAAGGTGATATCAGTGTATTTGGACTAGTGATAGGATTTCAGTCTGTGTTTGCTCAGAGTTTGTATCAGGCCAAAGAACGACGAATTGCGTAGTGTAGATGTGTCTATCTTGTCAAGCCATATTGGATTAGAAAAAATATTTGATATGGAATATTTCTTATCCTTTTGTATGCACGTGTTTCTGTGACAAATAAACCTATTTTCCTTTTCTTTTCTTTATATGGAATTGTATATTATTTGGCAGCCTGCTTTGTGCCCAACTCGCTAAGGCCTCCCATTCCTTCGTCTGAATTTGTCTATCTTATGATGTAAACAGTAATTATTCTTACCTTGAGCACTCTAATGACATCTTGAGGGAACTGCATAAGCGCAGTGCTGGTGACCCTCCTGTAGATCCTATCGACGAAGATTCCAGCCCTGATCGCGTGCGCAACCGACCGGAACTTGGGCTTCTCATCCGACTTCCGCTTCGCCGTCGCCAGCTGCCGCGTGAAGGTGGACGCCAGCCACTCCCGAACCTCAGGAGGGACGGCATCCGGCTGGACCTCTGACAGCTCGTCATCTTCGTCAGCCAGCCGCCTGTGCACAGCACAAAGAAAAATTAGTTTCCGGAAAATCTTTAGCATAAAAGCTAATTTTCGCAGCTTAAGCTTCACGTCCAAGTATACCATTAGCTCCATTATTGTCATGTCCTTATTAGCTCCATTTACCATTGAAAGCTGCGAAGCTGTTAGGACACCGCTATGACAACGCTGCAATTCAAATATTACTGCCTTGGGTATTCTCGGCTACCGGTCCCTTTTAAAGACGCCATTCCCTCATTTCTATCCGACAATATCAGCCGGATCCATAATTTTCAGTTAAAGTAATAACTTTAAAAATATTTTCGTTGCTAATATAAAAACTTTGGATAATTAAAACAAATTACCTTCTCATCCTATTGTATTATCTTGCTAACAAACTTACATTTTATTCTTAATAATACTTGCTTCAAGATTTTTAACTTTTCATCATACCACTAATATCTAAGCAAACTTTTTAAATCTAATTAATATTAACTATGTAATGCTGTACATTATTAGTCTATCAAAGTTATATAATCTTAATTAACTCACTAACAGCTACAGCTAATTGAACTATCTTGTAGTAAAAGTGTGAAATTTTAATAAATTGCTCGAATTTAACTACTTAATTAAAGTTATCAAAGTAAAAAAAGTGGTTTTCTTTGCAGTATCTTCAAACAATACATAATTTGCATGATAAAAATACGGTGTATACAAAATCCCACCCACAAGATTCCAAATCAAGCATATTTGAGTGAATACAAAACATGTATAAGATAGGCAGTCCTTTGCGTGGGGCTTTGTAGAACAATATGTCACATTTTTATCCAGAACTTCGTGAGATCTCTTTTGTTGCGGACAAAAAAAATTTCAAATAAAACAACAAAGTCCTGAAATTGAGAACAGTATTTTTTCCAAGTATTGGATGTAGGTTACCGATGTGTAGAAACTGTTTGCCCATCAAACCAAGTGTGATGAAGTAGACAGTTGGCAGATTTCAGAGCATGCTACTTTGGGTACACTAGCTACGGGTATCGGATACCTATGTTACATGCAGCGTGCTCAAGAATTCGTAATGATGTTACGAGTACATTGCTTTCCATTGGAATACTCTGTCGTAATGATATTATCAAAGTATTTCGAAATATTGATGAAGATCTTGATCTTGTTACTCTAGATTTACGTATCTCGCGAACGGTTTGTCATAAAGGGACTGAAAATTAAAGCACTCTCAGTGCCATTTTCAATCAGAAGAGAACAGATCAGGATTAAAAAAATGTCCAAACTAAAGCCTTCTATCTTAATAGCGCCGAGGCTATTTTTTTCTCATCTATGTTGAAAAGAGTGTCATTTAAAAGATTTTTTATCCAACTATAAGGACAAAATTTCGCTTTGTATTGACCATCTTAATCATTAACATATTAAAAGCGCTTTTCAGCTCACATTTGGGTTATATCGTATATAATTTTAGTCACAAGCTTTGAGACAATGGAAAGCAATACAGTACACAAACAGGCACACGACAAAACAAGCGAATCTCTGGGGATGCTCAAGGTTAATTCGGGGTCGTACTGTCCTTACTACTTGAATGAAACCGGAATATAGTCGATGGAAATGTTCGAATATATTGATGAAGAAATTTTGAATTTTGATAACGAATTCTGGTTTGATCCAAGCGTTGTGAGTGGCATAAAAAGTGATAACATCGACACACCTAAACACCAGGGTTGGGGCCGACTGCTGACGCGCCACTGCCGGTCTAAAATAAAACACGTCGTCATTGGGACAGAGTCAGGGATCACACAAGGAGTGGGACAATCGCGAACGATTTTTGCTTATGGGAAAACTGACTGTTCATCATTTTAATAATAATTACAATAAATAGTAAATACCAATGCAAATAATTGATAAAACTTATATCAAATCACTCAAAAATTTGAACGTAGGGACTACGACAAAATTTAAAATGATGAACACCACCAGCATATGGTTTTTATAAAAAAAAAGAAAGACACCTGCAAAATTTATAATACACACATTTAAAAATAATAAAATACAATATCAAATATTCAAAATATGAAACAAGCTAGTTGAAAAAATACCTAGAATAAGGAATCTTGAACGTATATATAAAGTTTTGGAAGCGGTGGTAGCAACTATAAATAAAATAACACGTGTACATAAACTAATTATAAAAGGTTTCACCAAGAATAAAGGGTGAAACCGCAGGTATGATAAAGAAAATTAAATATTTCATAAAACAAAGGACAAGCTTGATGGAATGACTCTACACAGGGGTCACCCAGACACAGGAATGAAAGTGGAACATGCCTAAGGAAAGGAAAAACACAGACGGAGCGAAGACTGGGACGATCACAAAGACGAGTCACACAGGGTCCAAACGGCACATGGGTCTAAGTTCCAGAGCTAATCTAAACGTAATCTAGACGCAGATAAAATGCTATTCTACCTGGGAACAAGTTACGCGTTACTTTAGTGAAGCACAGTAATGTAGCAATATATCATACCAAGACAAGATACGTAGCACGTAATTTGTTCACTGAAAATCGTTTACAAAGAAACAAGTAACATATAAAACCTAAAAAATGAAACTACCAGTCTGGATACAAATCCAAACTGATGAAACAGCAAATGATAGTGGAAACACTAAACTAACAGAGGACAGGTAACTGAGAGAGTATTGTTAACTGAAGCATAAACAGAACAGAAAGACCTAATCGCACAGATTGGACAGAAGGGAGGCGCGACTACTTGGCCATTGTCGGCATTGTTGTAACGGTATTAACTTTGCTTCGTTTGGTTTCTCTACTGAGCACCTCGCCCAGCACGGGGTGCGCAGGCGGCGCATGTGGAGCGTCGACTGCTGCGCGCGCGGCTGCTCCGCCACTCTCCTATCCCTGCGTTAGACATAATCACTGGCGGCGCGACGACACATCCGCTCACACCCATTGTTATAAACACCCTAGAATTGTTAGCTTTGGAGACAATCGTCGCGAAAATGATCTTTAATGAATTCACAAACTAAATCATCAAAAGCTTGGTCTTCAAATAAATAAAGCGTTTCATGTATCGGAGCGTTTTCGTTTTGCGTTTTAAATGTAAGAAATAAATTACCAAGTCAATAACAACATTTACTTGGTTTCAAGTTAATTTTATTTGATTCAAAGATTTGTAAGGATTCGTTTCAAAGGTTAACGTTAAAGATGTTGAAACCTTTAAAGTTTGATTTGATTCATAGTTTATAAACTAGACCGAACTTAATTAACTTTGTTTCTTCGTATAAATACTAAATATATAATAAATCTTAATATTCCATCATGTATTTTCGTTTAAAAGGTGAATTACTTCGTATAAGTAATTTTTCTCTGTTAAAATCCAATGAAAGTCTATTTGAATTGAAAACGGAAACTATGCAAAATATTACATTCATATGCAAATTGTCTCACTGT
The DNA here is from genome assembly GCA_947568875.1 of Fissipunctia ypsillon. Classification (NCBI taxonomy): domain Eukaryota; kingdom Metazoa; phylum Arthropoda; class Insecta; order Lepidoptera; family Noctuidae; genus Fissipunctia; species Fissipunctia ypsillon. The sequence continues at coordinate 21,115,222 of OX387648.1, forward strand.
GCTTCCATATAAATCATAAGTGGTATGAAATTGTTAGTCTGTGAAAGGAACTTTTTTAACAATTTAAAAAAAGGTAATTGTCAATGGACTCTGATTTTTTTTTCGTTTTGTTTGACAGGACAGCTGTCATTAATTCGAGCGTTTCCTTTATTTTATTTAGGTACTGCGAGGTTCTGATGTCAAATGAAATTAGTGAAATCAGATTGGGACTAGCATTATTAATTTGTGTAATGAAATATTGAAGATGTCTGACACTGAAAGTGAAATGGCTAAGTGCTGAGAATCCAAAAAAAGAGACCTAAAACTTCCCGTTAAAGCGACATCGTAAAATGTTTCATAGCTGCGTTCAAGAAATATGAAGAACGAGTGGCAGGCTTTGTATATTTAATAGCTGAAAGGACAATTGACTTTTGTAGTAAATATAGTTGGTTGTTACATTGGGAAGAGTTAGATTTTGTTAGTAGTCAAGAGCCAATATGAAAAGCAAAAGATTCAAACTTGGGATTGTGTTGTGTTTTCAAATTTGCTTTCCGTTTTAGTTCATAGAATTTAACAGCTTTGTGTAATTTTACAATTAAATTTTCAGTTTGGCAAGCTCATCATAGTGCACTTTCTGTATTTGTATTTCCAGATTCTAAAGCTGAAATTTTACGATTACACATTATCTGTTGTTGTTTCATAGCTTGAAAGCTTTTGTAATTTTTTACTAGATGGCGTAGTTAAATCAAAATTGAAAAAAAATCAATGATCCTTCTTTCCCTGTACCTATGTCCTGTAAATATTCTCCATATTCTATTTAATAACTATGCAATGATCTTGCAAACTGATAAGTTGACAAATCGATAAGTAAACCCGAGACGGGGCACGTGAGTTTATAGTCACGAGTGCCCCGTTAATTGATGTTAACAATTTTCTGTAAAAATTCATTTACAAACAATTAATTAATTTCCCTTCTGTTCTGAGTACTATTTTCTCAAGTTAACACAATCAGGAAACTGTGCATGTGTAAGTTTGTAGTGTGGCTGAATAGTTCTCGAAGCTTGTTCTGTGATAGAGGTGTGAAATTTAATTGCTTTTCTAGTGTAGTCAGCCCATTGTGGCTTTAGTGGCAGTTGTTGTCTTTCTGTTGTCTTATTTAAGAATAATACAGGTATGTGTATAAATTCCAATTTTATCAAGGACTTTCTTTAATTTTTAACCCATTTCAAATCTATATAAACTGCTTTGAATTCGAATGACTTGACCAAAATCTACAATATTGACGTTGGAAATAAATCTATACCTATTCGTATTCAACGTCAGAATTTTATTGAAGCTGCTGATGCAAAAGTTAAGTTGTAGATCTGACAGATTCTTCTTATTCGACATGAAACCTCTGAATATTATGAGTGATTAAATAGCAAATAATATTTGAAAGCTTGGCACTGTACCAATATGGTTAGTGTCCCATGGCAGTTTATTGGCTGGGACGCTTCGTTGCGCTCATGCACAAATTCAATATGACTAAATACGTTACACGGCGTGTCTATGGAACGCAGATTTAGAATGTATAATTATGTTTCCTTGCTTGCCTTGTTCAGTTATTTTTGTATTTAAGTTTTGTCTATACAAATAAATAAAATTGAAGTGACTGTTTGTAATGTGAAAATAACATCTTTTTGCTAAATGCACATGAAAGTAGCTTTTTTGTTGTAAGTACAACAAAAAAGCAATTTAAAAAAAAAATTCTGTCTGTCTGTCTGTCTCTTTGTTCCAGCTAATCTCCGAAACGGCGGGACCGATTTCGATAAGACTTTCACTAGCAGATGTGACAAGAAGTAACTTAGGCTGCTCTTAATTTAAAAAATAATTAGGATTCCGCGCAAAAAAATAAAACCCATGAAATTGTGAATAAAAAGTCGGATTTGAAAAATCCTTTTTGCTTTTGGTAGCCCAACTCTCGAGGATAGTTATAGCATATTAAATAACGTACTACGATTCTTAGAAGCCGAGCAAGAAGATAAAAGTCCGAAAGAACACGAAACGAAAACGAAGTAATAGCGCGGGCGGGCGATGCAACGAGACGGGTCGGGGGACGAGGGAGTTTTATTAAAATGTGGCTGTTATTTTAGTACTTATGTATCTTACGACTTCCACGCGAACGAAATCGCGGGGCACAGCTAGTTAGTCATAAAATAAGACTGGATATTGCGAATACGTTCTTTGTATTAAAAAAATACCCTGGAATTCTATAACGATGTTACTCTATTAATAAATAACTTAAAAAAAACTACTAAGGTTACCTACATTGATTGAAATATCTACCAATAAAACTCAAAACCTCATTCAGAGGGCAGTAAATGACAATAAATTGAAAAACCTGCATTGCTCACGTAAGCAAATAAAGCTAGGTAAATGAAAATTTCTAGGGACTGTCGACTGGCGCGGCATCGCACACAAACGGTATGGCACTCGCTATAGTACTTTTTAGTTTTATTTCGCAGTGAGGGGAAATGCGGAAAATGATTCCAACATTTACGTCGGCAGCTGTTAGGGAGTTCTGTTTTCGTTCTTTATCTATGTTGTTTTATCTGCAGGATCACTATTGTCATGTTTGCCGTTCCGACGATGTTCTTTGTAAGACTTTTCTTGAATATTGTGGACATTTCGGATTTTATTTCAGTGTATATACAAGATGTAACATAAATAACGCACAACCTCTTGTCCCCATCATTGTACTCATCATTATGAACAACTTTTACTATGGGACCAAACTTGAAATCGCGAAAATAAAAAATCAGCTGTTCCCTACATTTTGGCAAGTTATGCGAACATAAATGTAGAGAGCAGCTGATTTTTTTCTTGCGATTTCAGGTTTGGTCCCAGAGTAAAAGTTGTTCATAATGATGAGTACAATGACCCCTTAAGAGGTTGTGCGTAATTATGTTACACCTTGTATATATAACACTGGCAGCGCCCCGCGGTTTTACCCGCATAAGTCTCGATCTCGTAGGGATATTGGGATAAAAAGTATTATATGCGTTAATCCAGATTTCATCCAAATCCATTCAGTAGTTTTGGCGTGAAAGAGTAACAAACATCCATTAATCCATGCTCACAAACTTTCGCGTCTCTAATATTAGTAGGATATTCATTAGGTACTAAGATTGTGTAAGATCAAAGCAAGTTCTTCTTACTCTATTGCTACATTTCAATAGAATAAGCATTGAATGCCATCTCATAGTTTAGTGAAACACCATCATTCAATTGCCTATCTATTTTCCAACTAAGTTGAGGTCGGCTTCCAGTCGTAACAGATGCAGCTGAATGTCAGTAATTTTCATGGAGCGACTGCCTATCTGACCTCCACAACCCAGTTCAATTACTAGTATAAAATTTCAGTGTTAGGAATTAAATGAACCGATGCAGAAATTATTAACTACGTATAATTACGGGTTCACGATATCCGTAACGTTAGCTGTATTAATCGTACCTATCACAGTGTTATCGAGCTAAATTATTGCAAAAGCGAGCATCACATGGCCAAAATTGAGCAATTTGATCGAACAGAGGTAGACTACTAAATTGATTCCAATTTTCCGTTATTGTTTTATGAGAATTTCCAATTTTCTCTGCAAGGTATTACAGGAGTAGTAATAAAATCCCTGTGCTTTTGTACATCTCAAATTCGAAGGACATCTAACTAAGTCGTGTTTTATTATTATGTTTAGAACTAACATTTTGCTCGCGACTTCGTCCGCGTCGATTTCGTACTTTCCTCTAAACGTTTTAAGACCCCCTCCACCGCCTTTGAAAGGTAGTTTCCGAAAATTAATGTTTACGATCTTTATCATTTAAATTTGTTAGCTTGTATATTATGTAAATATAAAGTTCAATTAATTTAGATAAATTAGCATCCGGGCCAGTTTTTAAGTTTATAGGTCAAAGGAATACTATGTTCTCGTTTTTCACCACGACAGGGCCTATTTGTAAAAAAGCGTTTGGTGTTTCCATTGTATGACTTAAACAATATTTATACCCATTTTCGAGTTAATTGAAGCAAGCAGTAAAATCCACCCGTTAAACTTTATTACCATTTTGCACACCGTTACGAGATGATTTTTGAAAAACCCTGAAACACGCACTTTTTTATGTTTTAAGTATTGAAATGAAATGAAATTTATTATATAATATATTTATAATGAAGTTTATTCGTTTATTTAGTTTATTAAATGGATATTGGAATACATTTTCAAAGACATGTTAAGAAAAATGTCGGGAGGTATTACATACCCATGTGATATGGTCTCAAGTTTCAAGTGTCAAAAGTTGTTTTATACAGACCCACTTGAAACTAACTATTTCGTGTACGTGACGATTTCTAGCAGTTTACTCCTACCGCAAGCCACGTTAAAGAACTCAAAAAAAGCTAGATGGAATTGACATTTGCTGACTACCCCTGAGAAGAAATGGCGAAACAAACTCAGACGTCAAGTCTCTTTTAAAGTCCAGACATAATCTTGGTCAGCTCATGTGAGGACCACGTAAATTAGCGTCTGAAATGGTCTTTTGAGAAAAGAATCACACAAAGAGTGGACCTGTCCAATCAGTGCTAGCATTTGGTAGTAATCGTATAGCTCAACTCAGTACCCTAAGGAGCTCAACGACAATATTAAAGAAAGGACATTTGGGTAGGCCGCATAAAATACTCAAACTGCCAGACAATAATATTAGTACCGAGTTTCAAGTTAATCCGAAAGCGTGTTAAAATTTTTCCTTACTGACACCTCCTAAATCCTCTGGGAGGGGTTGTTTTACAAAACTAAAAGAGTCAATCTTTATTTTTTACTGAGGTAAATATTGCCAACATTCAAGTTTATTAACCAAAGGAAACGGATTTTTCATATAAACTATAGCTCCTCTTTCCACCCCACAGGGGTGGAAATTTAAAATTTGAAAAAAATCCTCTATTCACATTTTAACATCCCCTTTGAGGAGTATTTTTGAAAATCTAATAATGACAAACTGTATTACTTACTTAGGCACGTATTTGTGCCAATTTTCAAGTTAATTAACCAAATGAATAAGATTTTTCATATAAACTGTATTCCCTGTTTTCACCCCCACAGGGGTGGAATTTTGATAAATCGTTTGGGGTGTGAACCAAATGACTAAGATTTTTTCATATAAACTTATATTCTCTGTTTTCACCTGCACAGCGGTAAAATTTTAAAACATCGTTTGGGATGGTTCCATAAGTTAACTCAAATATTATTTTTACCAATTTTCGAGTTAATCAAGCCACTTTTCACCCCGTCAGAGTTAGATTTTCGAAAAACCCTCAAGTCTCAAGTATAGATACTGAGTTTCGGGTTAATCGGAAAGCGCGTTAATAATTCCTCTATACAAGCTTTGACACCCCGTCCCCCTTTAGGGGGTAGTTTAGAAAAACTCAAAATGAAAAACTTTATAATTTATGTAGACGTGCAAAGTTTCAAGTTTATTAACTCAAGGATTAAGATTATATAACACTTTGCCCGACTTGGGAATTAAATCCAGGACCCGATTCTAGCGCTGGCGGTCAAACAAAAATAGGCAAATTGGCACTTTGGCAGTATGACCCAAGTATATATAACGTAAAACGAAGCCAAATACTAAATTAGATCATTATATTTCCAGATGTAGTATAATACGAGATTTAGCAATTGTCTCACAAAACAAGATACTACAGGCTCGAAATGAAATCCTGTTGTTTTGTACACGCGGGTTGAAGAATAGAACGTGTCAGATTTAACAAGGGTAGAGATTTTTAGGAATCCTGTTGATAAGTGGGCCAACGTTTGCTAGGTCTTGTTTTGCGTTCGCGATTTCGTTCCGAGTGATTCTAGGTTTTTGTTGTGGCATTATCTTTCCCTTGCTCCTTTGTCTTTATAAATTCTTGTAAAACCCACTAACATTGTCACTACTAAAATGAAAATATAAACTCTTTGAACCAGAATTTTATTATTTTAAAGGACGTTGTCATGCAGGCACACGCTTCCAGGGCGTTTGCAATATTTATTATTGAAACTAACAGCTCGAACAATTAATATTTAATCACTCGGGGCTTAAAAGGATTTAAAATAATAACTCCATTTTCATACTTTAATTAATTAAGCTTAACTTCGGCATTTTATGTTTAATCTCCATAATTAAACGAGAAGGTAATTCAGTTTTATTCTAATTTAAAATTAATATTATTAAGCATTAGGTAAATGGTTTGTTTAACCTCCTTACTAATGAACGTTGTATATAGCGTCTGTATATAATAGTTACACAACGCTTTGTCTTCTTCTTTCGAAAGTCAAATTACTGACGACTGAAAGAGAGAAATAGGTGTGTAACTTTCACCTGATATAATACGTTTATTAGTAAGGTTATTGTGCTAATGGACTATTAGATCATTATTGTGATATAGTTATAGTAATAGGCAAAATTTTATTTAGACTTATGTACAATAAATCGTAAACGTTTCTTTAAATTTTGGGTTACACCAAAAGTCAACTAATGAAATTGACAAAGTGTAAGTTTTTGGCCATGTTATCTAGGTATTCCAAAAAAATTCACAGATCTCATGCACCACATGACCTTCAAATAGCATTGGAAATGAGCTGCAGTAATAAAAAAAAAGAAAACAAACATGAAGGAATTTAGTTACAGTTCTCAAAACGTTTTTATTTTAATTATTATAGAAAATACAGACGTTTCAATACTACTAATGCTAGGTAGTATTAGTTCTACAGCTTTGTTATACATGTATATTTCTTTTTCAAACATTTATTTTAATTTAATATAGAAAATACAGAGGTTTCAATACTACTTCTATACCACACACTAACAGCTTTATTGTACGAATATGCATATTTATTTTTATGTTAATTTTTTTAAACATTTACTTATTTACTATAGAAAATATTAAAAAAAAAAAAATTGTTTTTGAAAACTTTGTGACTAACAAAAAAAAAAACAACAGAATTACAAAAGTATAATGAATACTGTAACTATTTATCGACCAAAACCCTGAATATGTTACATCAAACGCGCGCACCTGAGACGCTCAAACCTAGATTTTAAAGTCGTCATAACTCCAAATTTTTTTTCTTAATTTCGTGAAATATCGCGAGGCATAATCTTTCTGAACATGTACATGTAGATTCTTTTTTAAATATTCATATATAAGACTAGATGTAGGGTACACAAGGTACCCCAAAAAAATACAATTTTAGAGCAATTTTTTGAAGAAATATATTACTAATTCATCTTTACTTTTTGTACATTGTAGACCTCTATATTGACTAAGAAATAACGGAAATATCTGCATATCGCACTTTTTTTGTTTTTTTTTTATGGGAAATCATCAAATGACTTCTCCCGCTCTGGGCGGAGCGGGAGGACGTGTCAGACTTTACTGGCTAAAACCCACCCGTGTTCCTTCAGTTGCCTGTGCCGGGCCCACGGTAAATCTTTCGAATATCCCGTGACAAAGGAGCCCTTACCAGAGGGGCGATTCTCGTAATTTCAAGAACATTCAGAGTCTGATCTCAGTCTCAATATGTCAAATATAAGGCGGGAGGAAACGCCCGGGTGTCACCACTGTGTGGATCGCCCGGAAGACACGGTGGAGCATACGGTGGAGGTCTGCCCGGCTTGGGCGAGGCACCGCCGTGTCCTCGCGGAAGCGATCGGCGGCGGCGATCTCTCGCGTCCGGCCCTGGTCCAGGCCATGGTACGGAGCGAGAGTACAAGGGAAGCCATTATCTCCTTCTGCGAAGCAGTAATGCTCGCGACGGAGGAGGCGGGACGCGTGAGGGAGAGGCAAGCTTTGCGCCCTCACGCCCCTAGTCGCCGCAGGAGACGCCCTGGGCTTGCGGGCTTGCTTGGTCCGGTAAGGACCAAGCCCGAGTCGACGGCGCGTTGTGTTCCACGCGCGCCTCAAAGAGATGTCAGCACTATTGACGGGGTCCGCTAGGGCCGATGCCAGCTAGGGTCGCGGGATGTTCGAAAGAGTTACCGTGGCCCCGGCACAGGCAACAGAAGGAACACGGGTGGGTTTTAGTCAGTAAAAGTCTGACACGCCCTCCCGCTCCGCCCAGAGCGGGAGAAGTCATTTGATGATTTCCTATCCACAAAAAAAAAAAAAAAAATATGTCAAAAATACCTATAACTTCCCTACATTTTTGACATTTGATTGTCGCTGAGATGAAATTGCGACTAGATTTTGAACGTTTTTAGTTACGGGAATTGGGCGTCAGAGCGATTCAAAAAATACTTTCAATGTCTAAAATCTTTTACAGAACCTTTACGACCATGACTAGTCTAGAAAATATTCAAAATTTAAGATGTCTCCACCGTTAAAGTTTAATTACCGTTTAAAAATAAAACTTTTACCAGCAATATCTATCTGTACTATGTTCCATTTACCTGAGTCGTAACGTTGTGAAAATATCATTACGTTTCCTTCCTATTGTAACTACCAGATATAACTACCCTTCATGTAAGGCAGAATGAATCTTTATATATTTATACAGTTACGTACCGTTTTTACGATCGGTAACGTTTTTATACAGTTTCATTTCTCTCAGGGTTTTATTACTGCTTGTAAATGTTCTGTTAGCTAGTTATGTAAGGAGTGTTAGTGAAGCAATCGATTTCTTTGGAGGACCGTTATTTGCATTATGACAAGCTGCTGAAATAGTTTTTGGATTTTTCTTTCTTTTATCAGCAAACTGGGTGTTAATTATACAGTCTGTTAGGTTAAACGAGGGACTTATTGAAGGAGGGTATTCAGTATTCGATTCTCGTCCCAAATAAAACTATACCCTTTATTTATGACGTAATTGTCCAATAAAATACATTACTCATGAACACTGAGCGCGCAAGAAGTGAACTTGTAAACAGTAAAGTAAAGCCAAACGGGAAAACTTGTGTGCAAACCCCGCCCCTTTGTCCTCTCTGATGCACGGACACAGGCAGGATACTTCCGCGCTGACCGAAGTCTATGCGAGTGCGCCGCTATTTCCACATATTTAATTGCGCTTCCGCGTATCGCTTAACAGTCCCGTTTACTGCGCGATAAAGGTGTCCTGTAAATGTTGAATAAACAAACATGACGTCTTATCAATATTCGAATGAAGAATATTGGGACATGGTTCGTGCCTACGCGTTATCTAATGATGATAGTGTGCGAGGAGTCATTAAAGTAAAAGCCATTAAGGTGTAGTAAAAAGAATTGTGTACGCTACGGAGTACCTGCGTTAAAGGTGCGTATCACGAACGCTTTTAATAGTGTAAGAAGTGATCCGTTTAAGACAATATGTGAAAACGTGCTGAACTATGCATCATACGAGGAGGTGCTCATTTTGAACAATTTTTAAGATTAATCTAAAAATATGTAAATAGTCAATCAAATTAATCGTTGTAAATAGTAAATCAATTTAATCGTTGTAAATAGGTATGATTCCATTTTTTAAATACGCCAAAAATACTAAGGTGCGTAATGATCAACTTTGTCTCATCATATCTGTCTTAAATTATTGCGGTTCACAATTCACATTAAAGATTTTTTAATGTTTTGTTTAGTACCTAGATATTTTTGCTTGTCCTAAGTCAGGTTTAAAGTATGAAGGGAAAATGGATCATACCTAAAAGTCATTCACCCGCGCAAATATTCTGCGATAAGATTAATTAAATCGCTAGGGCAATGGTGCATATAAGAGTACGGTGCGAGACTTTTTGCGAAATTTTCGGTAATGTTCTGTTCTGTTCTGTTATTAGTATCATGTAAGCATGTAGTATTGTGGGTTTCAATACGCCCTCGTTTAAACTAATATACTGTATAATTCTGTCGTTATTCAGACATGCTGCGTGGACTCCAAATAATCATCTGTTAATGATGTTTCTTTTCCGCAGATGACAAATTTTTACAGTCTTATACACCCATCTGCCTTCACTTTTCATCACAACGACTCAAATCCCTGTGTTTCCCCGTAATATACTGCCAAAATATCGGTATCGTCCTTTAAAATAAAAATAACATGAATGAAACACCAACCGTCATTCAACCACTACAAATCTAGATAGAAAGCATGCATCGGAAACCACAATTTTCAATCGGAGACCGGCGACGTCACGCATCGTCGCCTGCTGTCAACCGTCGCGTCGGTGGCATCGCATGACGTCATCCTGTCTGCGCGACTGAGCTGAAAGCTCCCGTGTGTACGTTGAAATATGATTCTTCTTTTTTGTATTTGCCTGGTACTTTGTGGATGGTTACTTATTGTTTCTAGAAGTTTGGAGTCAATTTCAGTGTTACTTCTTAATGGTATTTAGGGCATAAAACCCTTGGGAAGAAGAAAAAAACATAGTTTTGGAACATTGTAAACAGGCCATTGTGCAAACGGTTTCTATTATGTACGATGATTTCCAGCACCAAAGCTTAACTATTACGACTTTCCTAAAACACGTCATTGTTAATCTTAGCCTTCACAAATGCTCGCTTAAATATTTTATCATCAAAAGTGCCTTCCGCGTACTTAGTGTTCTGAATTATATCCCAGCCGTGCTCGGAATTGACGCTACATCTTGTGTTGACATTAGCTCTCGTGTTGACTTAACTCTCGCGTTGACGTTAACTCGACGTCAGGTTGCGAATAAACACAGTTAGTGACTGTCAATTTTAGGCAGTTGTCATTGGTTTTGTCTAGTAAGGTATATATGTGGATGGATGGATTTTGCGACAGCTATTGTGATGTTTCATTTTACGGTTTATTTTTAAAAGAATCAAAAAACCTTAGTCAACAATATTCATAAAATGTGCGTAAAAAAGAATGAACATTGTAGAATATTATGTCGGTGTACTGAATAGAAAATACTAAGGCCCTTGGTACACACGTTTTTCTTGCCGTGAAAAACTACAGTTTATTCCCCGTGTGTAGGCATGGTCGTCAGTGTTGTATGGATCACTATGGAAGCTTGTTGTTAGACACGTTTTTTCTACGGCGCGGTTTATACGCCGTACCGTAAAGAAGCCGTGCCGTGTACAAAGGGCCTAAAGCCCTAAATAAAAGGGGATAGATAGGTAACATTATACGAGAATAGCTCATGCTTACATTCAGAATAAGATGAGCCTGTCAGTAAAGATGACTGCATAGGTAATACTTACTAGTCACTCAATTGCTGAATTTTCGTTACTCGTTATTTCTAAGTTTATTGAAACATTAGTTGTAAAAGTATTATTAGGATTAATAGTTTCTACATCAGCCGATGTATTCTGGAAAATTCTTACCGTGAAAACTTCGATGAAGTCAGCTGTCAATAGTGTCAATCTATAGTATCAAGCGGAATGACAGCTCACATCATGCTCACTTCACTTAAGTTTACACGGTGAGATTTTTACAGAATATACAAGGTGTAACTTAAATAACGCACACCTTCTTATGGGGTCATTGTACTCATCACTATGAACAACTTTTATTATGGGACCAAACGTGAAATCGTGAAAAAAATCTGATGTTCGCTACATTTTGGCGAGTCATGCGAACATAAATTTAGGGAACAGCTGATTTTTTTTCGCGATTTCAGGTTTGGTCCCATAGTAAAAGTTGTTCTTGATGAGTACAATGACCCCATAAGAGGTTGTGCGTTATTTAAGTTACATCTTGTATAGACCAGCAGTAACTGTATTCTCTGTTGTTGTATTAATCTTTGTTTCAGAAACTAAAGGGTGACCGGTAATACAAAATATCATTATTTGTAAAACTTTCAGATCATGTTAACTAAGGATTTACATCAAAAGTATCGGCAGCGTCCTCCAGTTCCTTAGAAACGTTGCAGAAACAGAGTAAAACTACTTTTTTTGAAAATGTTTTACTTATACAGGCCCAGATGCACCACAAATTACTAAATGCATTTAGCGCTAAACTTATTTAAAACATCATTCTGTCGTTGTTATCTTCAAACGATAGACAGAAACAGAATGATGATTTATTTATATCTTTAACGCCAATTTGTGGTTGGCATGGGCCAGGTTAATGATAGGCTTTCTTTGAGGGTAACACTTTTGATGTTTCTTGATCTTCTTAAATCAGAAGATTAGGAAACATTGAAAATGCGCAAGCACTTTCATCCTGAATTTTTAGATCTGAAACTACCTTTAAAATAAGTAGATTTTCCAATCATCCCGTTGACCTGTATTTGCTTAGCGCAATCAAATTAAGATTATTTGGACAAAGTTTGATTTCCTCAAAATATGATGAATTTTTGATAATTTTCAGAGAAATCTGTCTCTTGAATAATTTGAAATACTTGTGCATCGATAATTTTCTATGAGTAAGCAAGTTTTCAAGCTTTCCGATGTGAATTGAGCAAAGTCAAGATTTGATAACTAACACGCTTTGGACGCAAAGTTAATTTGAAAAATCGGCCAAGTGCGTGTCGGACCACGCACAATGAAGGGTTCCGTAGTTGGGATGAATTTATCCCAAGAACAAACTTAACATTATAGTTGAAAAACATGTTCTCTCATACATTCCGACTACAAATGTAAGTGGGTATTACTCGTAAACTTGTAAAGCCTACTTAGCTGTAATAGTTTTCCTTTTAATTTCGTTGTATACGAGTATACTACTACCGTGAATTTTTTCACATATCCAAAACTCACCATTTAGCTGGCAGGGGGGGGGGAGGACACTTGACTCTAACAAAAATTAGCACATTAAAGTTTAATATTTCAGAAACGGATCCCTTAATCGAAAAATTGTTTTCACAAACCTGCAATATTTTTGAATTATCTATCCAACAACACCCTACACCATGGGGTAGATGAGAAAAAAAACATCACCAGTTTACGTGTACGTGTACCTGAAAAAAATGTTTTTTTCATGATTTTATGTTACCACTTTGTCGGCGTGATTAATATCCATGCCAAATTATAGCTTTCTAGTACTAATATCTAGTAATAATGAATATTTCATGAAATCTTGACATTTGAGGATTATACTAACTTAGAGAGTTGTGATACTGATTCTAATGATTATAATTATGTAAAAACATATAAATGTTACGGTCGCGAATCGTACTTTAATCAACATCCACCCAGACACTGAGCTGCAAATTGCAAAAATCTAAGAAAACTTGAATTTCGCGGGCTACCTTAGCGTTTCCCCCTTACGATATTGTAATGTAATTCATGATTTTAGTCTGAATTGTACTAAAATTAAGAGAAACGGAGGTAGTCTGGCTTATTTATTAAAGGTGCTGGTAATTTATACAACGGGGTTAGCTCCCAAGCTGGTTCACGGTAGGAATATTTCATAGGTATTGATTAATTAACAGTCTGCTACGGTTACGTTTCCGAGAAGTACACGAAATTCTGTATCACTATGTTTATTCATTTTCAAACTTCCTGGAATTGTATTGTTACGGGTTTTATCGAAAGGGATTTTATCACTAGCTTTTATACATTATTAATATACATAGATTATACAACAAGTAAAAAAAAGGGAATTTAATTCGAGGGACTAAGTTACAACCCGAGAGCAGCGAAGGAATCTAGATTAGAATCCTGAGCCGAGCGAGGGATACAAGGACCGAGATGAATTTTTTTATTCACGACTTGTGTACTCTACTTTTTACAATTGACTGCGAGAAAATAAATAGTATTATAGTATTTATATTTGTTACATTTTATTATACACACTCCTTTTTTATTGGCTAGGGAGCTGCCACGATAGTGTTATACTCATCATTATGAACAACTTTTACTATGAGACCAAACCTCAAAACGCGAAAAAAAATCAGCTGCTCCCTACATTTATGTTTGCATAACTCAAAATCAAATTGTAATTGTACAGCTGATTTTTCCTGGTGAACCATTTCGCAACCTAATTACCTTAGTAATAAGGTCGAAAAGTGGTTCACCGCAAATGTCCGCGATGGTACAAACGTCAAAACGTACAACCTACATTATCACTAGCCATTACCATTGGTTTGCGCAGTTTATCCAGGCGGACAAGAATATTTAAAAGCTTCAATCGAAACAGCTAGAGATAATCTAAGGTTTTACATGTAAGTGTCTTGATATTCTTATGTAATCTAGCAGATCAAGAAGGTTACCTACTTAACTATCAAAGTACTTACAATTTTTATCAATGAGCGAGCGAATTATTTTACACCTGTCTGGGTACATTGTGCACATTGCAAGAACGGCGGAGTTACAAATATTGAATATTGAAACTTTATCGTCCTCGTCCGTTTTTCGTGGAAAGTGGATATTGGAAGTTTGGAACATACAGTGTGTATGTGTAACGCGATAATGTATTCACACCTTTTTTAATAGGTCAAGGTTCTCTTGACGGCTCAATAAATATTGATGTGAATTAAATTGTGTTGGATTCTTTTTAGGGTTAAGTACCTCATAAGGAAAAAACGGGACCATTATACTGCCTGATAGGATCACTTTGTTATCCGTCTGTCTGTCTATTCCCTTCCATTTTCTCCGGAACGCGTGGAGGTATCAACTTGAAATTTATATAAAATACGTAGGTTTTCAGTCCCTTGGAGCTCTAAAAAAATCAAGCTTCGAAGTCAACGCAATAAAAAATACGGCCATTTATGCGACATATTTTGGTAAATACTCTCAAATAAATCAAAACCTATAGGGTACTTCCCGTTGACCTAGAATCATGAAATTTGGCAAGAAGCAAGGTATCCCATCACAAGTAAAGGAACAAGTCCGAAAATCGTTAATTTGTAGTTCTGTCACATAAAACATATTTTTTGCGATTGCAAACTTAAATTTGCAGTTGGAGAATTCATCAATGTATGGGAGAACATGTTTTTCAACTACAATGTTAAGTTTGTTTGCGGGATTTCATTTCAGAATTCATCCCAACTACGGGGCCTTTCATTGTGTGTGGTCCAGTCTAACCAGATGCAGCTGAATACCAGTATTTTACATGGAGCGACTGCCTATCTGACCTCCACAACCTAGAAACTGGGTAATACCCCCTTGGTTAAGACTGGTTGTCAGACTTTCGGGCTTCTGACGACCCGTAATGACTGTCAAAGATCAACGAATGACAGCCAGGGCCAATAGCTTAAAGGGCTTTCCGAGGCACGGACAATACCTACATACCTTTCATTTAATTATTTAATCTTTGCTTCACTTCTAAAACATATGTATGTCTTTATTTCTTTAATTACCACCCTAAGTAACCAAGCCCAAATGCAAGAGCTAACTCTATTTTACGCAACTGGCTCTACACCGAACCTAACTACATAACCCCTTTTGGTACCACCGCTGCTCTATATTGCCCGTACATAAAGCCGCGTAGAGTCGCACATTTCATTTTGTAGAGTCGACGCTCGCATGAATGTAACAGATGCTGGTTCGTTTTAATTGTTTTTTTTTTTTTGATAGTTTTAGTAACGCGGCAGATGTTGGTACCTAACGCGCCTTTTTATTTTCGAAAAGGGAAACCATTTTTATTTTCATCACCTTCAAATCAATTCTTTATAAAATTCAGTTTAGCTTGGGTTGGATAAACTTTAGTGTAACATTCATATTATTCTTCTAAGATATTTGACAAAAACATTTATTTGAATATTTTTGAATACGTAATATGTATAATTACTTGTCCTGACTGACTGATTCGTCAACGCAGAGCCTAAACCGCTGGGGCTACAAACTTGAAATTATGCACGTGGCTTCCTTTTATAATGTAGGTGAGCACTAAGAAGGGGTTTTTGGAAATCCGAGCGTAAAGGGGTGAAAAGGGGGGATTTTGTTTGTATGAAAAATTTTATTCCTTGAGTTAATAAACTTGAAACTTGGCACGAATACATATCTTAATAAATTATAATGTTTGTCATTTTTTGCATACCTATTTATACATAAGATCAAAAATAAAGAATAACATGTATCAGGGTTTTTAGATGTTTTTTGTTAAAAAAATTTAGAGGAAAGTACGAAATTATTTATTTATTTATTCATTTATTACATCCTGGAGGACTTACAGCTTAAACTAACTAAAAATAGAACCCAACATAAACTACGGAAAGCCAATTACAAATCCTCACGTATAGTGACAGACTTAAAATTAAGAAGTGAGCATATCAAATTTTTCACAGTGATTACAGTTTATTAAAATTACACAGTTTATTAAACAAGTTAATATAATAGATAGATAGTTAGTTATGATTTATAATATCCACATTCCATTTGTAGATATCTAGATTTTAGAAAGTCTGGATCTTACTAATATTATAAACGTGAAAGTTTGTGATGATGGATGTTTGTAACTCTTTCACGCAAAAACTTCACAACGGATTTGGATGAAATTTGGCACACGGATAGTTTATAACCTGGACTAACACAGGATACTTTTTATTTCGATATCCCCACGGGATCGAGATTTATGCGGGTGAATCCACGGGGTGCTGCTAGTCTAATAAATTCTTGTCTAACATGTGAATACAGAAACAGTATAAGTTTATTTATTATGTATGTATTACAGAATTATAAGCTTTAATGTAAATAAACCTTTGACAATTACGCGTTTAAATACGTCTCGAAAATCCTCTTCCAATGAGCAAATATGCTTAGACGCCTGACAGCAATCTTTGTCTTGATGAATATTATACATGTGAAGATTCCTTTGTCAATGAAAATTAAATTTCAGATATAGAGAGATTTTAAGTAAAAGTCATATTATTTAAGATTAGAAGATAAGAAAGATGAGCTCTTTGCAATGGAAAAGAGTCTACTAGAAATGTGTGGTCATAGTAGAATTGCTCTATACAAATAAATTTATTTTTCAATGAAAACAAGGTTGAAAACTGAAATTTTATTTTACTTTCGACAATTGTGTGTGATGCTGATTAACTGATAGAATGAAACGAATACAAATGGGAAAAGAAATACTTAGCAGTAAAATAAGTGTATTAAAATACAATTAACCTAGCTAAGGGAAGTTTCAGAAATAATTTCTCTCCTAGAACTTAGTAAGAACCTTAAAAGCATTGCAATTTATAAGGTTGTGGCGGCATATCTACATCGACACATGCGAACGCATCACACTGAAGTCACGCAAAATCCTGCATCGCGCAATCAGAGTTTACCGCGCAACTAGTATACAGGGTGTAAGGGACAGCCCTCCGCAGACTGATGGGGTAAATTCAGTATATCATACTAAGATGACCGGTACATGAAATTATTTCAGGAACGTCATGGGAATCCAATAAACCTGATTTGTTTTGTTACCTCGCACGCATTGTATCGTTACTGTGGCAAAACGCGCGTAGCGAACGGCAGCGCAGCGAGCCTTCGGCCGCCGAGTAATTCAACATCCATTGCTGATTTTTTGATTTTAGCTGTTTTATTTACATAAATGGAGTGCTGCGTACAGATAATGTAATTATACATTGAAATAAAGGAATAGTAACTGAAAATACGATTCAAAAAAAGTGAAACATTTTCCTGAGAATATTTTCGGTGAAATATGATTCAAAATAAGGAGCTGAATGCACCCTGTTAGTTTGCGGAGGGCTGTCCCTTACACCCTGTATATGTCATACAACGTTCAGACATCAACCGCCGGGCAGTAGCCCACCAGACACAACACCCGTCTGGTCGGAGGATCCTCCCCTTTTCTATGGAGGATGAGTGAACTTTACACCCTGTTCCTCATGTCACTGTAAGGTCATTGCGTACAAATATAAATGAGGAAACATCAAATAATTATCATTTTTAATTATTTGATGTTTACTCATTTATATTTGTACGCCGTTGAGGCAAAACATGACTGTGATAGAACTTAATGTAACATCTTGCATGCCATGTGTGTGTATACTCATGTTTTGGACAAATATATTATCTTATCATATCTAGACATTATTCGTAAAATTTTCGACAGTACTGGAACAAACCATTCATTTTGTCTCGCTAATTAACCTGACTCGTTTGTTGTTGTCGTGATTACGGATACTTTAATTAGCTCCTCCCTTTACGGGTTCATTAAGAGGTCTATTAGGTACTTTTCACAGGTTTTATTTAAAAGTAAATATTTTGCTTCAAGCGAGAAATTAAAAGAAAATGTTTGTATGAAATATTCTGTCGTATCATAAATTCTTTAAATGATAAAATTCACGCGAGTCACAAAAGTTTAGGGAGATCTAGCTGGCATTTGATGCAGTATAAGTAGTAATTGTGTTTAAAAGTTACAAAAAATATGAGTAAAAATGTTTATAATTATGTATTTTGCGACGATGCAATTTCTGAAAATGCATTGATAATAAAAATAATGCAATATTTAAAAATATTGGTCTCACAAGTAATAGTCAGCCATTTTCTGGATAAATGGGCCATTTGTCGCTGGAGTGGACTCTCGATAAGAGATGGCAATATTGAAGCAGACCACTTTAGATATTGCAAGGAACATTCATTCCAATATCCGAAAGTAGTCAAAGTCACGTTTTGTAATACATCTTGATGTCACAAATCGTGAATCTACTGTAGATATTATTTATTGATAGGTAGATAGAATACTCCTAAAATTACAGATATAAATGTAGAAATTTTACATAGCGTGACACAATGGGTGGTCTTATCGCTAAAAGCGATCTTTTACAGACAACCTTTAGATAGATTAAAGGAAGAAGGAGAGATTGAAAAGACTAAATAAGTCGAAAATGTGTTTGGTAGCGTTTAAACCAGCACCCTAATTGCGTAACACACTTTCAAGAGTTTTGGAGGATATTTCTAATCCATTGCTTGATAGGTTTAATAAATTCGTCTACTCAACAACGTAAATAACGCAATGAACGTCAAAATGAAAGAAATTGCGATCAATTGTCATTTATGTGTGTTACGCATTAAATTACCCTGTAGTAGCGGTAATTACAAAAAATATGCGTTTAGTTGTTTATTTGCGAAGATAAAAATCGTAGTCTAACAATTTGACATAATATTTGTAATCAATGAGCATCATTTAACACATACACATAACATCACGCCTTTTTTCCCTGAAGGGTTGGGCAGAGGTGTGCCTATAGTACACCCACATTTCGCCAGTTATGTTTAAATCCCATGTAATAGAGGGCGAGCCTATTGTCATCAAACGGGCATAAATCCAGACTCCGGGCTGCTACTGAGAAAGTCCAGATAGAAAAACCGTTTATATAATGTTTAAATAATTGGTTAAAAGTAAGTAGAAGCTTATTATATAATAATATAGCTTATATACAATAGGATAAAATTGAAGTGTCTGCTTGTAATGTCAAAATATCAGGTTTTTACTAAATGATGTGAAAATATATACGGTACTTACAACAAAAAAACTATTTTTAAAATTCTTGCCTGCCTGTCTGCCTGTTAGTGTGTTCCGACTAATCTCCGAAACGGCTAGACCGATTTTAACGGGACTTTCACTGGCAGATAGCTGATGTTTTAGGGAATAACTTTACTTTGAAACAAGAATTAGGGTTCCGCGCAAAAAACTTAAACCCATGAAATTGTGAACAAATAGCTCGGGCGGGCGATGCAACGCGGCGGGCCGGGGTACAAGGGAGTTTCATTAAAATGTGGCGGCTATTTTAGTCATATTGTGTACCTTACGACTTCCACGCGAACGAAGTCGCGGTACAGCTAGTTGTTGTACTGTTGTTGGTGTGAATAAGAAACCACGCCTGTTCATCAACTAGAAGCTAATTTGTTCTAAGAAACGAAACGCTCCGACACTACAAAATAGAAATACTGGGGGGTGACAGACACGGTATATCAAAGCAAACGCTCCCACAACGAAAAATGAATACCATGTGTGTCATGAATACAATTTATGATCACGACGTAAAATATAGGAACTGCTTGACACATCTGAAACATACAAGTTATGAGATTTTTTCAGACTATACATTTTATTTGTTGAGATAAACTACGCTTCGTTGAGAGACTTGCAACTGTGAGAATGTCGAACTGGATGTCTATTGATGATAATTAAAATGTTACGGTAGATTAATCTTCAAAGCCAGTTGAGTTTGATAGAGTAAACAATTTAAATGACCCGGTAGCAATGGCGCAGTTTGTTTTATATGGAGATTGGATTTAATGGGTACAACTATTTTGTTTACAACGTTGCTGATGTGGATTCAGAGCAATGTAACATCTATAAAAACCTTTTTGAGGTCAGTCTTCTCGTTTCGAAATCTGACGTCATTCCAGCTATCTTTTGAAACTTACAGCATTGCAACTTTTTTTTTATCTTCTGTGGATGGGAAATCATCAAATGACTTCTCCCGCTCAGGGTGGAGCGGGAGGGCGTGTCAGACTTTTACTGACTAAAACCCACCCGAATTCCTTCAGTTTCCTGTGCCGGGGACACGGTAAATCTTCCGAACATCCCGCAACAGCATTACAACCAGTAGGTTATATTATAACTTGCAACTGAATTCATTATTAGTAAATAATGAATTCAGTTGCAAGTTTCTTTCACTATATATGTATGTATCTTTCAATAAAACAAAAGAAACCGAAGCATAGTTTTCCTCAACTGTTTACCCACAACCATTTACTATGAACCTTAAAAGCTAGATACATACTTGGTTTCATCAATGTAGACTGCTTCGAGAACTTTCGCGGCATATTGTAGGTTCTTTTGTAAGGTCTCTGCGGATATTTCACCCCTATTCAATTGTCTTAGGAGATAGCGTAATCTGTGAACAAAGAGAGAATAGAATTAATTACAGGAAATTTATTATGAGGTACATTTTATGTGTTGGAGTGGTCCGGGTTAATTATGGCGGTGCTTCGTCGTGTACCTGTGTTGGGGATTATTCGCTGACAAGGGATTGTGTTTTATTTCTTATGGTTTGATTATTTATTTCTTGTGTTCTTAGGGTCAGTTTGTATACTAGTAGGTATTTAATATATATTTTTTATCTGTACGAGCAAACCCGTACATATCAATTGTATCAATTTTATGCTGACATCGACGTGCAGAGAATGAATAAAATATACATGTAGTCGCATAGCATCGTTTGGGCAAAATTACACCTTCACCGCGGTTCGATCATTTATCAGTTATTTTAATAAGTAAATTATCAATACACAAGTTGAGCTCATTGAATGAATGAATGAATTTATTTGTAAGAATATAGGTAGCTAACATAAGTTCTTAAGATATATGGGTTTCACTATATTCGGCATTTCCGCCGTACAAATATTTAGATTTTACATCTTGGTTATACTTATAGCATGCAGTACACATTTCATAATTTAAATTTAGATTACAATGCAATTAATAAAATTAAAATTAAATACAATTCTATTCATTTAAAAGAATAATTTATATTAAAAATAGCGATCAGTAATAATGATGTCATGTCAATAAAAATAGCAATAATAATCAGAGTATTTCAATATTATTTAAGTAATGTTAATATGTAGATGCCATAATAATTATAGTAAATAAGTTTTACATTTTACACTCAAAATATTCATTGATGGAATAAAAACATCTGTCACACAACCAGTTATATAGTTTTTTATTAAATTCTAAGTCTGTAGCATTTCTAAATTCTTCGGCTAAGTGGTTATATATTTTCACAGCCATGGTATAACAATTTTTGTTGCATAATTTTAGTCTATTACGCGGAACTACTAGTGGCTTTTGTGTTATTTTCCTCTTTAACTTAGCTTTTTCATCTTTTTCAAAAAGCGAGTAATTGTTTCTTACAAATTTACAGGTTTCAAGTATATATAGAGACGGGAGGGTAAGCAGCTTTTGCTTAATAAATACAGGTTTACAAGAATCTGTCCACTTAAGATTGAAAATTGACCTTACACACTTTTTTTGGGCTATGAATGCCCTCTGGGCATCTGTTGAATTCCCCCACACAGTTATTCCATACCTTAAAACAGAACAAACATGGCTATGGTATACCAATAAGGCTGTTTGAATGTCTGTAAAATTTTTGATCCTTCTAAGTGCAAATACGAATTTGTTTATTTTCTTACATACATTATCTACTTGAGCTTTCCAATTGCAATGTCTGTCCATAACTACTCCTAAAAATTTGATATTATTAACTTCTGCTATGTCATTATTATTGTATTTTAAATTTAATTTAATTTCTTTACCTAATTTTTTGTGGTTATTATATGGCAAAAATGTTATAAATTTAGTTTTATTTGTATTTATTTTTAAGTTATTCCTCTCTAGCCAATTGATTAAATCTGTCAATGCTTTATTCGTAACTATTTTACTGTTATCTAGAGTTTTCTCTTTTGTCAACACAGTAGTATCATCTGCAAATAATATAGTATATTGGTTCGTGGAGTTGGGCAGTTCGTTTATATATATTATAAACAATAAGGGGCCAAGGACACTCCCCTGTGGTACACCATAGCAGTTTGCTAAGTACGGTGACCTAAAGGTTTTATGGGTGTTAGTTTTGAAACACATTTTTTTAATCTCCGTGCATTGTTGTCGGCCTCTTAAGTAGCTTTCGAACCAACTATAAGCAACGCCTCGTATACCATATTGCTCAAGTTTACGCAATAAGGTTTCATGACATACCATATCAAACGCCTTACTCATATCTAAAAATACTGCTACTGGGATTTCTTTTTTATTGATAGCATCCATAATTTCTTTTACTAGTTTAAAACATGCCAAAGTTGTAGACTTTTGCTTTATGAAACCATTCTGTTCACTACATAATACATCATGTCTCTCTAAGAAATGTATAAGCCTTTTGCTCATTACCTTCTCAAATATTTTTGAAAATATGGGAACCAAAGTAATTGGTCTATAATTATTTGCCTCAGATCTAGGTCCATTTTTGTGAAGGGGTTTTACAATAGAAAATTTTAAACTGTCGGGGAATACACCCTTTTCCAATGATAAATTAATTATGTAAGTCAGGGGTTTTGTTAAAGTTAATAAATTTTCCTTGATCATATTAGTACTAATGTTATCATATCCGACTGAGTTGGTATTTCGTAATTTCATAGCTGTCATAAATATTTCCATACAAGTAGCTGGTTCTAGATAAATTGAGTTCACAACCGTTTTATTGCAAACATGATTATTTTTTGGATTTTGAGTGTTTCCCTTTTTAGCAATGTTGATAAAGTAATTGTTAAAGTATGTTGCTATATCATCACCTTTTTTTAATATATTTTCCCCGTCCAAGATTTCTCTAATTTCATTGCTAGCATTGTTCTGTTTAAGTTTATCATTTATTATTTTCCACGTAGCTTTACATTTATTGTCTGCTTTTTCGATGTATTTTTTATTATTATCCCTTTGTATCGTGTTTACACATTGCCTGTCTTTTGCTATATTTTCTAAATTTTTGTTTATTGTGGGTAGTTTTATTTTTATAATAGATAACTTGTAGTTTTCTCTTTGTTATAAATGACTTTTTTAGACCTTTAGTTACCCATTTTGTGTTATGAGAGTTAGAGTTCATCTTAATTTTAATCAATGGGAAACACAGTTCATAGAATAGACAAAGTTCATCGTGCAATAATGAAAAGGCTTTATTTACGTCTGTTTCCAAGTATACTTCTGAAAATGACAGCTTACTAATATAGTAATTAAATTTTTCTATATTTTCTTTACTTAGGTCCCTTTTGTATGCAAACCAATGCTTTCGAAATATATTATTTTCCGTTTTTAGTTTTATTGATAATGTTTGTCCAGTATTGTGATCTGACAGTCCTAATTCATGTGTTTCACCTTTTGCTTCTTTGATGTCACTTATAATATTGTCAATGCAAGAATTTTGCCGAGTTGGTTTACTTATGTGTATTTTTAAGTCATAATTGTATAAAATATCGATAAATGTATTCTTATATTTACTATCGCTTAGAATATCTATATTAAAGTCGCCACATAAAATATTTTTATATTTGTCTTTGTTACGTGTTTTATCTAATAATATTTGTAATTTTCTAAAAAAAATATTTATATCAGAATCTGGTGTTCTATAAAGACAGAATAAGTTTAGGTTATACTGTTTTATCTTAATACCACATATTTCAAAATGTTTTTCCATTGCAATACTATTCAACCACTCTATGTTTTCAAATTCAACATCTGGCTTCATTAGTATACAGACTCCACCTCGCCTTTGGTCTTTCCTAGAATAGCTGCTGACTAATTTAAACGAATGTACTGTCATATTATCTTCTTCTCCAGATTTAATAAACGTCTCACTTAGGCATAGGAAATCTACAGAATATGTTCGATCCTGAAGCAAATTAAGAGCAATTTCAATTTCGTTTATTTTGTTAATAGCACCTGCAATGTTTTGGTGTAGAATAATATGACTTCGGTTTTTACCCACGAAAACAAGATTTATTTTCAACTTGTATCAATTTATTGCCCTGAGATAGTTCAGTAATGTCCGATGATTGATTCATATCACCCATCAATATATCGTCATCAGTCTGTGTGCTTTGGGTTTTAGTTTTAAGAATCACACTCGATTCTAATCCAGTTTTTTTGTTATAATAATTAGGACACCCGTAAAAAGATAAAAACTGTTTGTTATAGTCTAGTTGATCTAATAATGAGTTTATTTTATAACTTAATGATGACACATTATAACATTTTTTGAGAAAATAACACTCTTTAGTCTGACTACAAATTAAATCTAACATTTCATTCAATTTTATCTCATTGGAGCAGATGTTTTTATTCACACCTAATACAATTACAGGACAAGGCACAGATTTTAAAAACAAACATAATTCTGTTGTCATTTTTAAGGTATTGTCATCATTTTGTCCAATAGATACTATCAATTTATCGTCAGCTTTAATATCAAATAGTTTTGCGCTTGTTAAGATTTCCTGCGTGGAGGCATTCGTTTTAACTATAGAGTTAAACTGATAGGTGTTATAAGGATTACTAAACCTAGATTTTATCAATTGTGATGATAGCCCACTGCACTGACTGCCTCCAATTATAAATGCCCTTTTGTTACATTTATTTTTAGTATTAAGTATTACGTTTTTTGTGTTGTTTGTCGTCTTAGTTTCCTTAGTTCCCGTATCCGTCTGCAAAGCTGTACTTCTTTCCCCACACGTACTTTCTCGAAGATGTGTGCGTTTTGAAGATTGGCTAGTAGTTAATTCCTTATTCAATTGCTGCAAGGGGATTAATGGGCTTTCGTTTAGTTTTTGAGGTGAAGCCCGAAAACTGTCTGTTAGTCGACGTCGTACACTTTTCTTAGTGCTGCTTGACATATTTTGTCTAAAAATCGTTAGTGGGCTTCTACATAACTGTTTGAGAACGCCCAGTTCTTGATTCATGTTTGCAATCGTTTTTTTAAGTTCTAAATTTTCTAAAATAATATTTTCCATCTCACTCTGTGTACTTTCTAAATTTGACTTTAATTGTTTAATTTCTTCTTTCATTTCCGCCATGTAAGTTGAGCATATGTTGGTGAATAAATCAAGGCTTCTACCTAACAACAATTCATCACAGGACATTAGGGTAGTATTGCTTTGATCGAGGAAGTCCATAGACCTTGATTTAATAGTTTGGTGTCTCCGTAACGTAACGTTGCTTATTTCATTATCATTTTATCATTTAAATGTGCCTTACCCGTACACTATCACTTTCCGATAGCAGAGGAACTTTCTACTAAACAGTCAAGGAAACTATTTTTTCTATTCAAAGAGGTTTATGTAAGAATTTCAATTTCGTATACATATGTACTCGTACATGTTAAGTCAGTTTGTCAATTCCATCTGTATTTAACTCAGTCACATCATCTTAAATACTAGATAAATATAAAAATCTTATGTTCATTACTTGGGTTTTTGAGCAAGTATATACACTAATATGCCAACCACCACTTCTTAAAGCGGTGTTACTTCAGTGTGAGAAAGAGATGAAGCTATACAGGATGTCTAGCTCCATCTCTTTCCCACACTCAAATAAGATTACAATAATACTGCATTAAGAGGTGGTGGTCTAGCTCCAGGGCAAAAAGTTGATAGCTGAGTAAGTGCGGCATGATGAGAGAACAATCAATCAATCTGCCGAGCCTTATCCCAACTATGTTGGGGTCGGCTTCCAGTCTAACCGGATGCAGCTGAATACCAGTATTTTACATGGAGCGACTGCCTATCTGACCTCCACAATCCAGTAACTGGGTAATGCGATATCCTTTAGTAAAACTGGTTGTCAGACGACCCGTAACGACTGTCAAAGATCTACGAATGACAGCCGGAACCAACAGCTTAACGTGCTTTCCGAGGCACGGAACAGTCTCGGTATGTAAAGATGGTCACCCACCCACGGACAACCCCGGCAAGCGAAGCTTAACCTGATGGACCGACCCGTGCCGCTCTTATTACTTAGCCACGAGCTCCTCCGATGAGAGAACACAGAAAACATGTTTAAAAAGTTTCAGATAGGAGCCCAGTGGTCCGGATCCCGACACTTTCAGGTTTCGAAAATGGATAAAAAATAACGTGAATTTCAGAGCCGTTGATTTTGGTATGATCGTGTGCGGCCTAACCCATAACGGCTTAACTATTTAAGCCGAACAGCCGAGGAAAAGCCAAGAGTTACATGTCCTGTTAGTGAATACAAGGTGAAACAGGACGATTGACATTCCTTTAAACCTCGTAAAGAGAAACATCCGTATACAAAAAATCAATCAAATCCAATGAATACTTTATAGCCACAGGAAATTATTTTTCATTTTCTTATTTTTCAACATGATGTAGATCTGAGTCCGTAATAATAGGTAAACATTGCCGCCGCCGCGCCCCGCACCCCGCACCGCATTGTTGGTCAGTGACTTTTCGTAGATAAAGCGTGTTTACTTTTTATGCAGTTGATTTTGCTATTTATTTTGTTTGAAAACTGCGATTTTTAAATTTTCCATTAACTACTAATCTTCTATTAATGTTTCGATGGACTAGTACTGTGTTCGTTTTAATTTAATGTCCTTCGTCTAGATCTACATTGTATATAAATATCTTCTTAACATTCTATATTATTAACCTAATTCCAACCTTTAAAGACACTAAGCGGAGTCAATCGTCCGTGGGCGTCGAAAGGTCCCCTAATATTGGTTCACACTACCCTACATAAATTGGATTGCCTTCCTAATGCCTTACACGCACTTGTCTGAGATTTCCGATATCTAATATTGCTCTTTTATTCGATTCCCATTCGAAAAGTGGCGGGATGATAGAAATAAAGTCATATCCACTTGAAATTACTATTATAAAACCAATTTCGAAATTAAATTCATAAAGAGCTTGTTGTACTTCGGCTCAAATTTAAAGGAAAGGTCAAAAGAGGTATAATATCCCGCAGATTTTTAAATTCTAATGTGATGTACCTTATTAGAAAGCTTATTTAATAAGCTACTCGATTATAGTAAAATATGATTTTTTCAGGCGCCTGTTTTTATAAAAATTGAAAAATGTTTCAGTACAAACAAAACGCACATAGCCTATATTTATTAATTTCTATGCAACATAATTATTTAAAATGTGGCTCAAGTTTCCGTTTCTATTAAATACTTTGAGATTTTATTATAATTTTAGCTGCAGCTCCATAATATTGAGAAAAAATATTGATTATCATGACAATGCAATGTCAAAACGTGTCGAAAAAGGTCAAATCTGTAAATGTCAAAACGACGTTGAAATAAAAAAAAACCAAATCCAATAGGGAACCTTACTGACAATTTATCCCGCTAGAGGGCGCACCCGAAAAGCGTAGTAAACAAAACGACATGGCGTCCATCTGTGGATTCTGGTTAGGAGACTGTTTTTAAGATTATCCCGTATTTCTACAATCTACAATCTCCTGATAGCCGTTCATCAATAATGCATCAGTGTTGTGCAATTGGATGCAGGAACAAAGGCATTCATGTATTCCCAAAAAACGGCAAAATTCGCAAGGAATGGGAAATTGCTGTACGTCGCGTCGCAAGCACTATGCAAAAAGTTCAAGGCTGTGTTATGACCATTTTAGAGCTGAAGATTACAAAAAATAAGGATATTATACAGGTTAGTGTATAAACCTAAGGTATAAACATAATACATTTAGTGATATTTACTTTTAAAATTATATTAGAAAGAAGACAAATAAATAAAAAAATCTGCTTGAAATACCAACTTACTACGCGCGTGTTTTACCTTCTAATACTAATAAAAACTCTGTTTAAAATAATAATATAACAAAACTTATCATCACGCCTTGTTTCCCCGATGGGTTAGGCAGTGGTGTACCTATAGTACACCCACATTTCGCCAGTTATGTTTAAGTCCCATGTAATAGGGGGCGAGCCTATTGCCATCTACCGGACACAAATCCAGAATCCAGGCTGCTACTGAGAATCTGGAGGCAAAAGTCCTCGCGCACATGTGGGAGTGGCGCGACGAGGCAGGACGCCGGGGCGTAACTCTGTTGCCGCGAGAAATCGTGGCACGGCGGACAGAGCTCCGGCAGGATCTCATGGCGGCATGGAGAGTGCGATTGTCGCAACCCAGCGCTGGGCACGCCACAATTGCGGCGATAAGTCCCCTCTTTGAGGAGTGGCTGGAGAGGCGCCACGGCGTCCTCACCTTCCGCCTGACGCAGGTCCTCACCGGACACGGGTGCTTCGGGAGGTACCTGTTCCGGATAAGGCGGGAGGAAACGCCCGGGTGTCACCACTGTGTGGATCGCCCGGAGGACACGGTGGAGCATACGGTGGAGGTCTGCCCGGCTTGGGCGGAGCACCGCCGTGTCCTCGCGGAAGCGATCGGCGGCGGCGATCTCTCGCGTCCG
This sequence comes from Fissipunctia ypsillon, assembly GCA_947568875.1. Classification (NCBI taxonomy): domain Eukaryota; kingdom Metazoa; phylum Arthropoda; class Insecta; order Lepidoptera; family Noctuidae; genus Fissipunctia; species Fissipunctia ypsillon. The sequence continues at coordinate 21,144,048 of OX387648.1, forward strand.
GCCCTGGTCCAGGCCATGGTACGGAGCGAGAGTGCATGGGAAGCCATTACCTCCTTCTGCGAAGCAGTAATGCTCGTGAAGGAGGAGGCGGGACGCGTGAGGGAGAGGCAAGCTTTGCACCCTCACGCCCCTAGTCGCCGCAGGAGACGCCCTGGGCGTCGGGAATTGGCAGCCGATTCCCGGCCACCGTAGGCGCGGGCTTGCGGACGGCGAGCAATGGGTAGCTCGCCGTCTGGTAAGGACCAGGCCCGAGTCGACGGCGCGTCGTGTTCCACGCGCGCCTCAAAGAGATGTCAGCACTATTGACGGGGTCCGCTAGGGCCGATGCCAGCTAGGGTTGCGGGATGTTCGAAAGAGTTACCGTGGCCCCGGCACAGGCAACAGAAGGAACACGGGTGGGTTTTAGTCAGTAAAAGTCTGACACGCCCTCCCGCTCCGCCCAGAGCGGGAGAAGTCATTTGATGATTTCCCATCCACAAAAAAAAAAAAAAAAAAAAAAAAAAAAAAAAAGGCTGCTACTGAGAAATTCCAATTCTACCATACAACCACTCTAACTCCACCAATTCCACTTCAACTCCAATTCCACTTATATAATATAATTAGGTGTTCTTACATTTCCATAAAACTAAGGTAACTAAACTACATAACTAACTATATACACTAGATACTAAATTACATAACTAACTATTGTATAAGTATTTTAATTTATATGAAAAAAATTGTACATTTATTTAATAATCATAAAATGTAAATGTTGTGTTTTTATTTTATACTAGCTGTGCCCCGCGACTTCGTTCGCGTACATGCCATAAGATACACAATATACTAAAATAACAGCCACATTTTAATAAAACTCTCTCGTCCCCCAATCCGTCGCGTTGCATCGCCCGCCCGCGCTATTACTTCGTTTTCGCTTAGTATTCTATCTGACTTTTTTCTTTTTGCTCGTCTCCTATTCCTCTCCTCTCTCCTATTCAAAGGCAAGTCCCGTTAAATTTTGCCGCGCGTGGCTAACAGTTTGGTACATGTACTCCGCTCGTAAGTGGCGCCATCTGTTCTCTCAGTTTTGCGTAATGTTCCCTTTTATCTACTGGTACAAGTCCGCGAGACGGAGTTTTTATATGTAGAGAAATACACCAACAAATTTATTACCTAATGTACTTAATTATAAAGTACATATATTAGGTTGGGGAAAAAGTCTTTTCGCATTATAGTATGTATGAACTTGTAATAAAATCTCTTTGGCTATACTATTTGTATCTGGCTGGTTTTGGTATCATTGAAAGTTTAAATTTTAAAGAACATATTTCCAAATTCAAATTAGGAAAATGTGTGATTTTCATTTGTTTTTCGTACTGTCAAGATGAGTGAATCTAATGAAGAAATTCGATACATTTTAAAATTTTACTACAAAAAAGGTAAAAATGCAACGCAAGCCACGAAAAAAATTTGCGATGTTTATGGACCTGGTGCAGTGTCTGTGAGAGTAGCACAAATTTGGTTTAAGCGTTTCCAATCCGAAAATTTTGGTGTCAAAGATGCACGTCGCTCTGGTCGCCCTATTACGGATAAAATGGATGCCATTTTTGAAAAAGTGCAGCAAGATCGGCATATCAGTAGTTACGACGTAGCTGAAGAACTGGGAATTGACCACAAAACAGTTTTGGCGCATTTGAAAAAAACTGGGTACACAAAAAGGCTCGATATTTGGATACCTCACGAGCTCACTGAAAGAAACCTAATGAACCGTGTACTCATTTGTGATTCTTTATTACGACGTAATGAAACCGAACCATTTTTAAAGAAGCTGATAACTGGTGATGAAAAGTGGATCACGTACGACAAGAACGTGCGAAAAAGGTCGTGGTCAAAGGCCGGTCAGGCTTCACAGACTGTGGCGAAACCCGGTTTAACTCGCAACAAGGTGATGCTGTGTGTGTGGTGGAATTGGAAGGGCATTATTCATTATGAGCTGTTACCACCAGGCAGGACCATCGATTCTGAACTCTACTGCGAACAACTGATAAGATTAAAGCAAGAAGTTGAGAGAAAGCGGCCGGAATTAATCAACAGAAGGGGTGTGGTTTTTCATCATGATAACGCTAGACCTCACACATCTTTAGCCACTCAGCAAAAGATAAGAGAGTTTGGCTGGGAGGTGTTAATGCATCCGTCGTATAGTCCTGACCTTGCACCTTCAGATTTCCACCTGTTTCGGTCTCTTCAGAATTCTTTAGGCAGTGTCAGGTTAACATCACGAGAGGACTGCCAAAACCACTTGTCGCGGTATTTTGATCAGAAGTCCCAAAATTTCTATAACAATGGGATCATGTCCCTACCTACAAGATGGCAAAAACTTAGCGAACAAAATGGTTCCTACATACTTTAGTTAAATGTGAATAAACTATATTAAAAAATGTTTTGAATTTTCTTAAAAAATGCGAAGAAACTTTTTCCCCTACCTATTATATATATATATAGAAACATATTTCTATGATAATTTCTCTTCTATGTTATAAAAAAAAACAAGTAAAAACTAATGAAGAGGTGTAGAAAGTCATTATTCTAAAGTGTAGAAGTACGGTTCACTTTGGTACTGGTTGGTTGGACTTGCCAGCTCCTAGGCATCGCAAACCCAAGCTGCTAGTAGCCCTATTATTGGACCTTACCCACTCAATCTAGGAACATATTTTAATAAACACAACGTAGACGAAAATTATATGATACACTAGCTGTGTCCCGCGACTTCGTTCGCGTGGAAGTCGTAAGATACAAAATATACTAAAATAACAGTCACATTTTAACAAAACTCCCTCGTTCCCCGACCCGTCGCCAACCGTCGCGTTGAATCGCCCGCCCGCGCTATTACTTCGTTTTCGCCTATGGCTCTATCTGACTTTTTCTTTTTGCTCGGCTCCTAAGGGTCTTAGCATGAAGTTAAATAGCTTATAATTATCCTCGACAATTGGGTTACCAAATGCAATAAGAATTTTTCAAATCCGACTTTTTGTTCATAATTTCATGGGTTTTATTTTTTTGCAAGGAACCCTAAATATTTTTCTAAAATCAAAGTAGCCTAAGTTACCCGCCGTAATATCAGCTATCTGCCAGTAAAATCGGAACAGCCGTTTCGGAGATTAGCCGGAACAAACAGACAGACAAAAATGTTAAAAATTGCTTTTTTGTTATTAGAACCGTTAATACTTTCCTATGCATTTAATAAAAAGTTGTTATTTTGACATTACAAACAGACATTTCAATTTTATTTATTTGGTTACAAACTCTAAAATATAAATGATGTATGTGATGCAAGCATTTTATTTTTCAACACTTGTTTAAAAAAAAATTAAAAGCCCAAAGGCATCAAAATCCTCCCCTCCCTCCCTCCCCTCTCAACCTTTTTTCAGCCTTTATAGCTCAAAGGCTGTTTAAATTTTCAATTATTTTAGTACCAAGTCCCATACATTTAATGAACGTCTCCTTTTGCCCCCACTTTACCGCGCCACGACTCTCTCTATCCCGCTCACACTGTCAAACTGATTCTTTTAGAGTGAACTAAATTATTGTTGGAATGATGCCAAGTAATCAAATTAATTAATTTAATATTAATATATTACATTAAGTACAATTTTATTTTCACGCATGTGTATATAAAATTATAGCCTTTTAAAGGGTCATTCCATGTATCGTTTCTTAAAAGGAAAAAATATTATTTAAATGGTCAAAACACTTTAGTCCACATTTCCCTAAAATCAATCTTTATTTCCAATAATATTCTTCACCAGATTTCCGCAATTCTACTCTACGGCGCTACAAAGTTATTTTGGTGTGTGGCCAAAATTGGAACTAGCGCCGCCATCTTTTGTTTTGAATACATTTCAAGTGACATTCCACAAAATAATTGCACAAATGTTGACCTACAGCGCCCCCCTATCAACGTCATTCGAGCGCCAAAAGATTCTTGTAGCTTAAAGGTTTGGTTTCCTATGAAAGCGGTGAACGGTCACACAATAATGACTGGCCAATAACAGAGCGTTTTTGACACCTTAATTTCAAATACTGGTAAAACTGACAGATTTTCATGACGGCCGTTATAATATGACGGCCGCCGCTGTCCTAGGCAACCCAAGCTTATGTATGTGCAACGAGCCGTAATGTCACTTTGCTTCTACCTTTCAGGTTGTCAATCTATAAATTCTGCTTTAACCAAATTAGTATTGATTTTTCTCTGTCTTTTCTGATCTTTCTTTGTTTTGTCTGTGAAGTAATGTCAAATATGACATTACTTCACAGACTTTGATCCATAGTAGCGACACTATCAAATGATGCCAAAACCAACGGTTTCGATTCCTGTCTACGAAAATTAACTTTTCTAATATTAAAATCGGCCCCGAGACTATGTTTCGCTCATGCTCATTATAAAAGGCACAATAGGCAATCGACAAATAATAAAAAAGATACTGCTCCAGTTGCAAAAAGTAAAGAACTTACAAGCCCGGACAGCAACAAAAGAAAAAGAAGAAAAAATCATTAGAGCATCGTCTCTCACAAGTTATAAGGTCGCTTGAAACTCAACAGGTAACTCTTTTCTCGTGCATAATTCTTATTTTCCTGAGATGAGAGAAGGTTAAGCATGCTCGAGCAATCTATCTGTCTATACATATATAGGGTGACTTGTAATTTGACGTATTCCTTCCAGGACATGATAGTGTGACCCATTTGCAACAATTTAGCACACCATAAAGCGTAGGCGAAAATTCATGGGATTCGAGAAAATCCAATTTTTATGTAGGTTTTTTGGAAATCACTTGTCCAGATTGATTTATCAACGCAGAGCCTAAACCGCTGGGGCTACAAACTTGAAATTTTGGTAGTTGATGCCCTTTATATTGTAAGCATCCACTAAGAAAGGATTTTTGGAAGTTCGACTTTTAAGGGGGTAAAAAGGGGGATTTTCTTTGTAAGAAAAATCTTATTCTTTGAGTTAATAAACTTGAAACTTGGCACGAATACTTACCTAAGTAAATTATGAAGTTTGTCATTTTTTGTTTTTCTAAACTAAAGGGGGATTGGGGGTGTCAATGTTTGTATGGAAGAATAACGCGCGATCCGATCAATTCGAAACTCAGTATTTATACTTAATACTGAAAATAAAGAATAACGTGTATCAGGGATTTTTGAAAATTAGTACCCCGTTAGGGGTAGCCCTAACGGGGTACTAAAGGGTGAAATGCACGCGGACGAAGTCGCGTGGGAAGTACTAGTATTAGATATAGTCTTTGCAATTCACGATCGCGCGTAAAGTGACTCATATGAGTCACTATTATAATATTATAATATTTTTTTTATTTTATTATACCTGTGTATATACGAAGAGCATTATTGTGTTTAGGATCGATACCGGCTGTATCAGATTGAGATATTCAAGCATACATAACTGAACCCATACAAGGAATGCTATTCAGTTTAGTTCCAATATTCACCAGTATCAGATTGGGTTACGTCATCATGATACCTGTATCTATGGGTTACAAAGTTTAAGGACATTATATAGTGTTACACAGTGTAGTAGTGGTACAGGATGATCTGTATCAGATTGAGTCGTTCAAGCATGCTGTCAGTTACATACTAACGAATATGTGTTTTGCGAATTTGATCCTTACTACTTACTACTAGAAACTGTCCAACTGACAGGTGTCAGGAACGCATTCACTCGACGGCCGGATTGTAGATTTCAATGCACCTCGGTCACAGCCTAATATTATGTTCATATCAGTCTAATAAAAGCTTCTATTGTCTTCCTGTGATCCAAGATGGCGACGACGTGTATTGTAGGTTAATCCAGGAGCATGTGCATGTAAACTGATAATGTCATGTCATACTGTGCTTATGTACCTACTTGTGCCTATCAGGGGGCCAACCACCACCTCTTAAAGCAGGATTATTTTAATATTACATCAGTGTGGGAAAGATATGGAGCTATACAGGACGTCTAGCTCCATCTCTTTCCCACACTGAAGTAAGATTACAATAATACTGCTTTAAGAGGTGATGGTCTAGCTCCTGCAGGCCAACCACCACCTCTTAAAGCAGTATTATTTTAATGTTTCTTCAGTGTGAGAAAGAGATGGAGCTATACGTCTAGCTCCATCTCTTTCCCACACTGATTAGGTAGTAGCTATTTAAACTTTTCCCATAAAATTACTTGAATGTTAGTTGAACATACTAAACCACAATAATAATATACGTTTCTTTCTACCAATAAAGGGCCATAGTAGGCACAAAATTTAAAACATACAATTAAAAATACTTCACACAAACATATTAAAGCTGCAATGGAATCCAAAAAATATTCACTCTAATCTTGTGGTGTTCCTGGGTTCTGACGTATGTTTGCGTAACAGTCTTTATTGTAATCTAAACCAGAAAAACAATAATAAATACTCCGTTCGATCTCAATATAGCTGAGCGTAGGGGGAAAAAAAAACGAAACAAGTAATCATTCGACTCACAAGCCCTTAACAACACTATTTTTCAGAAAACCACTGAACTGCGCCCAGCCTGTGACAAGCGGAACGATGCGGCTATTCGTATGCGAGAGAGGAAAAATAAAACGCTGAAACCGCAATCGAAATTCAAAAGAATTGAGTGGACTCGTGTCGGCACCCCAGGGGATTATTAAAAAGACGGACGAAACCGTTACCCGTTTAATTTGAATGTCCTACAAATGACGGTGTTGTTAAAGAGGATTGGTGAATGCGTGGTTCACTTAGATAAAAGTATGCAAGAAAATACGTAGCTAACTCAATATCCACCCAAGCAAAGTTAATACATTTTACATGGGACCAACTTCAAGGTATATTCTCTCGAATAAAATAAGAATCTTTCAAATCGGATTACTCTGTAAAAAGTTATGCGTCGAATTGAGAACCTCCTCCTTTTTCTTTCGTCGGTTAAAAAATAAATTCGTTATTAATTAAAAGAAAAATACATACGATTCAGGAAGTAAATTTTTATAGGAAAATACTGGCATACAGTTAGGATAAATTTGTGACTGTTAAATGAATAAGTGTTAGAAATTCTAGCCACGTAGAAGTCCTCTTCATTATTTTATACCACAATAGAACTATAAAACATTTCATAAGAGTTTCCTTACGAGATCTTTTATCACTCATTATCGGTTATTATTGGTCTTCAAATAAAAGTCCAAAATCGACCATAGAGCTAAAATATAATAAGATGGAACGGGTAACGAGTTTTATAAATAAATCTCTTTTAGTTGAATGGGGCAATTTGTCTCAAGAGTGTTGGATGCCCTTGTCTAGACGCGGCTGCTGCGCTAGGGGCCAGTGATGGATGAAGACATCGATAACTTAAACTATAGGATACCGGAGAGATTTTACACTACATATGACATTGGAGACAGAGTATCGGTTATTTAATTTTATGATTTTATAATCAAATCGTATTCAAACGTTTTTGTCAATTTGTATTTTAGTCCGGGGAAATTACGATTGAACCATGCAAAAAATAAATCTTATCATCATAATTGCATATTAAATCTTGCAAAGGATTTTTGCTTGAATCGTGTACTTGAACTTTTCAGTGCCTTGGAGAGTTTATTTTTTTAATGCAAAAAAATTAATTGCGAATTAAATTGTTGAGTTTGTAGCATCTGATGTGGGAGATAGACAAGCCAAATTGAATTGCGATTTAGTGATCGATTTGGCATATATCGGGTGTAAAAAGACACTTAACGAAGCCGAAAGTTAAATGTTCTTCCATACCTGGGAACCTTCTGGTTACGGAAATATATTACGTTTTTTTATATGAAAGCTGTTTTAAATGTTATAACTGTACTTTAAATACCGACACGACCCCTATATTGTTCTATGCAACCGTAAGCACTATGTTTTGCGCGTGTTACATTACGTGTAATAAAAAGTGATTTTTCACACCAAAAAAGAAAGTCGTTTCCCAGCAATAATGTTTGCCCTATGTTGCTTAGTTTGATGGGCAGTATGCGTACTTAACGGGTATGTGAACCACTGAGCTAGGTTCTGCTTCCGGGTATTTGAAAACATTGAGGAGCTCATCAATACAAGGAGAATCTTAAAAAAAGTTGGACAAAAAAATCCTTGTTGTAATATCGCAGACGCAGTGTCTCAACCGCTTATAGCGGGAATGAACATAATATTATTTTTCTTAGCAGGATTGAAAAAGATTTTCATGGAATAGATATGTATATGTAGAAACGCTTCCGAGTTTTTTTGATTATCTATCAAAATCAAAAGTCATTCATTCTAACTAGGCTGAGAATCAGCACTTTTCGAACGTCAAAAATTACATAAGACAGTCCCCCAAAACGGCCGCCCTTCACCACTTCCTAGTGCTTTAGCTGGGAAGAAGAAGTTACGCAACAAACTCCCTAGCAGCACAGTTATCTGTTTATCATAGTTAGAAAAACCTCGAAAGCGTCCTCGGAAACTCGGAAACAAATGATTATCTATCGTTTGTTTTAGTCGTTGAACCATAAAGTATAACTAAAAGGTCAAAGTTATTTGCCACAACCAGACCCATAAACCCAGATTCATCGTTTTAATCGCAGTTGTCTTAATTAGCACGCCTGCATTTTCTGAGCTTTCTTTGTAAGAATACAAGCTTCTTTGAAGTGATCTTTAAGCCATTTTATTAGTAACATTTTATTATTATCTTTGTTGAGAAATGACTCTTGGCTTACGATAATGTTGGTGCAGTCTTCTGGGCTTGTGGTTAAGCCGCACGGGTCGATCGATCAGGTTAAGCTACGCTTGCCGCGGTCGGTCCGTGGATGGGTGACCATCTTTACATATCAAGACAGGGGTCTGAAAGCACGTTAAGCCGTTGGTCCCAGCTGCCCTTCGTGTATCTTTGACAGTCGTTACGGGTCGTCAGAAGCCCGAAAGTCTGACAACCAGTCTTATCCAGGTTACGGGTCGTCAGAAGCCCGAAAGTCTGACAACCAGTCTTATCCAGGGGTATCGTATTACCCAGTAACTGGGTTGTGGAGGTCAGATAGGCAGTCGTTCCATGTAAAATACCGGTATTCAGCTGCATCCGGTTTGACTGGAAGCCGATCCCAATATAGTTGGGAAAAGGCTAGGCAGATGAGTCTTCTAATATTATATCAGTATTTTAGGAACTGCCATTTTTTATAATTGCACATGTATTACGTACATTATAGAACAGGTTCAATCTGGAAGTGTAAACAAAAGGAATCAGAATTTAGAGGAGCTCGTGTGGGGAAGGTTTAAAATTATTATGCGCGGCTCGAGTTTGCCTCAAGTATAGTTAGAGTTTTGCATTATGTATTTGCATGCATATTCGAAAGCGTTTATCGCATAACGTGACTGGAATCAAGCTTTATAATAGGTACTAATAGGAGAATATAAAATATTTGACGTATACATAAACTATCATATAATATCTAAGGCCGCTATCCCACTGGCATTTTACGAGCGTTGGCGCTTCTCCAACGTCTGCGCAGCGCCAACGTTGCGCAGACGCGACGTTAACGTCGCGAGTTTCTAGCGTTTTTTGGCAACAGGTGCAACCACGCCGTTCGTCAAATGTAGTCTCAGGCATTAGCAAATATTCATAAAATTCCGATTAATTAATTTTAATATTATTAGAGTACAGTGCGAAATATTCACTTTCTTGTAATCGATTGGACCAAAAGGATATTCCCAAAATTGACGATGAGACTTTATTTTTCTTTTTTTTTTCGCCTAGTCAAGATCAAACCTATCTCAAATAAAAAAAAAAGAAACGTAATTTTCGTCGAAGTAGCAAAGCCAACAGTAATGTTTTCTCGTCGGAATCCATTTTGTCTCAGTAAGAGTGCACTTTTTCATTTTAAAATAAAAACAAGTATTTTATGACAGAGTTGTGATATTATTATTGTATTGTAAAGAAGACATGTTCCGATTAAGTATGGAATAAAATATCCGGCAAATGACCCCCACGGCTCCGATGACAGGCCATTACTCTTTTCATAAAATTTTCCATGACTTTTGCACAGAGATGTGGCTGTATCTCACCGATGACGCGTTGGATTTCCGATTTGAGCTCAGGAATTATTTCGGGTTTATTCGCATAAACCCGAGATTTCATAAAACCCCAAAGAAAAAAATCGCACGGCGTTAAATCGCACGATCTTGGTGGCCAGTTGAAATTCAGAATTTCGTGAGATAATGTGTTCTGGAAATCGTTGCTGCAATAAGTCGATTGTTTCATGCGCGGTGTGGCAGGTTGCGCCGTCCTGCTGAAACCACATGTTGTCCAGATTCATGCCGTCCAGATGAGGCCACAAGAAGTCCGTTATCATATTCCTGTAACGAATGCCGTTCACTATTGTAATGAGTTTTCACAATTATAACGCGTTGTTCTTTCGAAAAGCGCTCCATTTTTAATAATCGGAATAAACAGAGGTGACAGCTGTCAAATTTCAGAGTTGCCACTTGAATGAAAAAAAAAATCCAATTTTAAAAAGTGCACTCTTACTGAGACACCCTATACTAGAAACTCGCGACGTTAACGTCGCGTCTGCGCAACGTTGGCGCTGCGCAGACGTTGGAGAAGCGCCAACGCTCGTAAAACATTAGTGGGATAGCGGCCTAAGGCTTCCACTGTGACAAGAAAAAGATTTAAATAAAAACTTATTCTTACACAATTGGGACATTATTTCAAACAATCATCGTCTTTCCACGCGACGAAGTTTTCGACAAAAAACATATTAAAATGTTCGTATTATTTTCCCTTATTATCTTTTGTGTTTAAAAGAAATAGTCGAACAAGATTTTCTTCAAAGCCTAGGAAACTTAATTCTTCTTCAAATCGCTTAAAGCTAGAAGAGTAGAGAATAAAGAAATCTCCCGATGAAAAAAAAAATTTTGAGCAAAGAAAATGTTTTAAAAGGCTTTCCGAGTCTCATATTTCATTCAGGGATAGCATCGCTCGAACATGCGATCGATCCTCAGCTCTGAGTGGTAACGATTCCATTGTCTTCTTTAAGAAATTTATTGCTCTCCACGTTTTATTGGCCTGTTTAACTTTATTATTATTGAAGGCCTTGCGCCCAACGAAATCTGTTTATTTCAGCCCCAATGTTTTTTCTCAACAACGACAAGTTTACTTGTCGAATCGTTTGATTTTTGCTAACGTGCGCTCATCATTTCGTGGACTATCGTTATATCCAATGCATACGGGAATTCTTTTGCGAGCACGTGGTACTTCCCATGTTTTAAACATTATTAGCTGTTGCACGAAATGGCTGCACGAATCTCGGCTTTGTCTTCCAGATCCTGTATCCATTAGGGTACAGCTTCTCATGTCCACAAAACTGAGGAAAGATCTTCATCATGTCACCGATCCCGGACTAGCTCCATAATTCTGGGATCAGAAGCCCAACTCCCGTAACTAAAAACGTTCAAAATCTAGTGGCAATCTCATCTCAGCGACAATCAAATGTCAAAAATGTAGGAACATTATAGATATTTTTGACATATTGAGAGTGAGATCAGAGGGGCAATTCCCGTAATTTTAAGAACGTTCACTGTCTGAGATGAGATTGCGACTAGATTTCGAAATCTAGTCGCAATCTCATCTCAGCGACAAACGTTCAAACGTTTTTAATTACGGGAATTGGGGTTCAGACTGTGAACGTTCCAAAATATACGGGAATTGCCCCTCGGGTGTTAAATCAAACGATTTTTCTGGATATATTTTCTTGTATTTATTTTAATCTTAATATTCAAATCACTTGTCAACGTCTGTTGTTTGTCACTCATTCTTTCAGTACTTAGTAATAGGAAGTAATGGGAATTACAGACGATCTGCATAACAATGCGGATCGTCTGTAATTCCCAATATAATAGTGTTGCTAGCTGTTTAGTTATGTATTTCATATTGTTCGCAAACGTATTCTCTGTGCTTTAATCTAGCAAATAGAATGTTCATAGCCTTGATTTTTTTCTGTGCGACTTAAAAGAAATGCCTCTCAAACGATGTGTTTCGACAAACTCATTGTGCATAAACTGAACTGTTATCTTTGACGATTTTTTTTGGTCTTTGTTCTCTCCTGTGAGCTGTGGAATGATATCTCTCATATGAGTTTAAAAGATTCTATATGATTTTAAATAACTACTATTATGGTCCGACTACAGGCTCAGTCTTGTCCAACATTTTCTTAAATATAAACCATGAATTTAGATAACATCACTTCTCGTATTTAGATCATTGATATTTACTAACTTGTCTATTTGAGGTGGTTTAACAAGTTAGTAACTATCAATGATCTACCACCTCAAACATAAGACTATGGGCTCGTAGTAATTAAAAAGTTAGGAATTCTATGAATACCAATGTCTAGAACTAACAACTGAAAATTGACAAAAGTTAAGTCTGTAAATTATCCCAACGAAGAGCTAAGCCTGGTTATTCAAATTAGCGGAGTGAGTAAAGGATGATTAATGTAACACTATGACGGACGCGAGCTGTGCCATGTACGAGGCGCGGGCGAGGCACGAAGTCAAGAGGTCACGAACATTTTATATGAAGCAGTTCATGCTACACCGTGTTAGTGTTCTTGTCCCGTCCGAGTTTGGGTCCCTCCAAATTGAACAGACACGGTCCGGACGGTTCGGGACGGTATTGCATAAATTATTTCTAAAGCTTCAAAGAGCAAGGTGAAGTAGTCAGAAGTAGCGTAGCGGAGCATCCCGGCCCACTGAGGTAGGAAGGACCAGAATTTAGTTGGAATTCTATTGGTTAATCTTTTCCTAACTCTACACTTTTTCGCCCTTACCTGCTCAAATAGACACACACACACAGGCAGCCTAAGCCATTTTCTCATACAAGGGAAGAATCAGCATTGATCAAACAGCTTGAGTACTACGTTTTAGCAATTTCAGCCTGTTGAGTCCAGGGTTCCTCACAATATTTTTTTCCAAATTAAGGTCGCTTGTACACGCTTAGAAAAGTCACCGGGCCTAGCAAGAATTCGTGTCGTTTCTACACACGAACTGTGTACACTGCCACGGTGCTGAACAAGCAAAAATCTTGTCTGCGCTAAACACGACGCGCTCTGTGTTGCTACGGTTTAGGGAGGGGCGGGGGAGATGAGGTAATAAAGAGTAATGAACCCACCAAATTCATGTCTTCTTTGTAGAATTGGATGAACCCAGTAAAGTCTCTTGTATTTTGTTTCCTTTTTTATTCTTATAAACATATAATATGCAACTATCATTTTTTTGCTTCGTGAAATGAAATGAAATTGTTTATTCTGTAAATGAGACATCGGAATCACTTTTACACGTAATATAAAAAAAAAAACATTTAAAGCTAGATGGAGTCGACCACCGACATTTCGTATCTGACTACTCCTGAGAAGAAATGGCGAAACAAACTCAGGGGTCAATCTCTTTTAAAGTCCAGACATAATCTTGGTCAAATCATGTGAGGACCATGGAGATCCGTGTTTGAAATGGTCTTTTGAGGAAAGAACCACACAAATTTAAGTGGACCTGCCCAGTCAGTGCAAGCATTTGTCAGTAATCGTATAGCTCAACTCACGACTTAAGGAGCTCAACGTAGTTAACATGATTCTTTTCTTCACTCACTAACAATCGAAAATTAATAACAGACTTTACTAGTGCAGCCTACCATACCCTACGCACGACTGTCCGAAAACAATCTTATGGTGTACACGTTCATATTTGCCTTGTCTGCAGCAGACACGACAAGTTTCCATGCATAGGTCCGAAAATTCTTGCCGTGTATATTGCCATGCAATATACACCGCGCATATTCGCGACTATTGCCGTGATGACTGGTCATCATTATCATATACACGGCCAGAATTTGAAGACGGTGAATTTTCTTAGCGTGTACAAGCGGCTTAAGTATTCTAGTTTAACATAGAAATTACCATCTTAAATATTAAATTCAAAGTACCTTCTTACATAAGCCTACCCACAAAAGTGAAATGTAAAACCTTTTAAAAAAAAGAAAAACAACAGACTTCCAAAAAAAACACTACAAAGTGAAAATAACTTTAATTTCGGAAGTCGGTATCTTTGGGTCTGTTTTTTAGTTTTATGCACCGACTATCGAAATTAAAGTCATTTTTCACTTTGTAAGTGTTTTTTTTGGAAGTCAGTTGTTTTTTTTTTGTAATAAAGTTTTCATTATTCAATTTTTATTGGGTCGGTTTGTAATTTATCTAAGTTACAATAGGCCAATGTCAACTGCACATCACTTTTACAAAATATTACTTTTCCCGATGCAGGGATGTTAATTTTTGAGGAGTTCTCCTGGTACTTCACCATCAGCTCCACTTCACCATTTGCATTGTGACGAGCATAAATTGCTTAGCAAGGATATTAAAGTAATCAAATCGCAACCCGTGAAATAGTTATTATTGGGTAGTTCCGGTGGCTATCTGTGGTCTTCATCATCATTTCCACTTCACCAAATGGTGCTTTTCGAGAGCAAATACACGAGTTACTATAAAAAATATCCAAATCGCTACAGGTGTGCCTATAATATTTGAAGAGTTCCCTCGATTTCTTCAAGATCCCATCATCAGATCCTGACCTGACGACAATGGGACGACCTGGAAAGTATACCCTTTCAAACAAAAAAATCCTCCTCCTCCGGTTAAAAAAATATCTAGAAATAATGAAAAAACTTTGGAGGCCAACTGAATTTCAGAATCGTAATGCGAAACGGCAATTTCTATTCTACATCTCGGTAAGAAAACATGGTTATACGTTATAACATGACCTCATTAGTTTTAAAAACCACAACTGAACCAGACCTGGCCAGACCAAACTGAATCTGATATCATGGAAATAATACTTAATACTGCTTCAATTACTTCTTACCCATATACAGATAGATATCAACTAGTAATATCTATTGTTACGCTACCACTGAGGCGTTCACAATCATGTTGCATCCAGTCGTTTGATCTGTGATGACCAACATCTGCTATTGTTTGCAGCTCAGAGGATTCGCTGGTATACACGTACCTACCTATGTATTGGATCATATTGGAATGGTTTGAAGATAAGTGATGAAAATAGTTCAGTATCTGCATGAAATAATCATCTTTACATTACTCTGGTAATGTTTGCTTTTTGTGTGTAAAAAACACAGAAATTCAAATGAATGACGGAAAGGCAAAGACTTGACTCGGTTCAAACTTTAGCGGCATGCACACCTTTCTCTTTCGTTAATTGTATCTGCAAGTTACTTGTTCGACGTCAGTAACTTTGCAATTAAATGTGGAGTATATTCTGGTATACAAGATGTAACATGAATAACGCACAACCTCTTATCCCCATCATTGTACTCATCATTATGACAACTTTTACTATGGGACCACACCTGAGATCGCGACAAAAAATCAGCTGTTCCCTACATTTTGACGAGTTATGCAAACATAAATGTAAGGAGCAGCTGATTTTTTTTTCGCGATTTCAGGTTTGGTCCCATAGTAAAAGTTGTTCATAATGATGAGTACAATGACCCCTTAAGAGGTTGTGCCTTATTTATGTTACACCTTGCATATACGTACATTACACAGGTTGAATAAGCATAATCAGCCTATAATGTTCCCACTGCTGGGACACAGACGTCCTCTCGGTGAGGAGTAGGCCGTAACCCACCACGCGGACCAAGTGCTGGTTGGTTGATGTCACATATCTTAGAATTTTTGGTTCTAGGACATGTCGGTATCCTCACGGTGTTTTCCTTCATCGTTTTGAGAGCAGTGGTGATGAACCTAGACATTAGCAAGAATAAAAGAAAAACAAATTGAGAACAACACTAGCTAGCCCACGCAACTCGTGGCTTCTTATATAAATATTCTCAAGAAGAGGGCCGTGTTTTGAGGTCAAGTCCTTCGAAGAGTTCAATAATGCTGCTTAGCAAAATTTCTAGATTGTTCAGCAGGGAATTTTGTACCGAGGTTATGTAAACCTTATCTGACTGTAAATTATTTGAAGCTTAAAGCGTGGGGTAAGTCTGGTTTTGAACGGAGAAAACTTAATTTGCATCTGTTTGCATTAACTAATAGTTTTATAAAATAACTTGCTGTTGCCACGGTTCCACCCGCATTCTAGAGGAACATCTTCATATACCAGGATATAAAAGTATTAGCTAGGACATGACAATTTAAAAAACTTTAACAACGTAGTAGGATTAGTAAGAATTAATTTTCGTTACAGTTATTTACCTACTTTGATCAATTTCCATTTTTTTTATGAAATGCTCTTTAAAAGCAAATCCCTTAAAGCTTACTTTAGTCAGTAGCATTTTGCGATAAGTGCAAACATCAGGGGCTAACCACCACCTCTTAAAGCAGTATTATTTTAATGTTAATTCAGTGTGAGAAAGAGATGGAGCTATACAGGACGTCTAGCTCCATCTCTTTCCCACACTGAAGTAAGATTACAATAATACTGCTTTAAGAGGCGGTGGTCTAGCTCCAGTGAGTTTGCCAAAATGATTTAACTGTCATGTCAAAATGTTACAAATTGTTTTCTGAATTGTTCTTTTACTTGCTTTCCTTTACGCTTCATTAATTGTTACAATCTTCTAGTATGTAATTGTTGCCTTGCTCACATTTTTTTCTATTAGAGTTTAAAAGGCTAAATTTAAGTTGAGGCAAAAAACCTGTTGTAATTTCTAAGGAAAAATAGACGGTTCATAGATGTGATAATTTTATTTTGAGTGACAAGTAACCGAACGACATAATATAAAAAGTAATCTTCATAAACATATCTGGAGAGTTTTAAAGCTAATCTCTTGAATTAGTTTACATTACAAGAAAACCGCCAAACACAGCTAACAAGAACAAACAACACAGCTCTTATCCTACTTTCGTAAAACAAAATGAGCTGTAAGTAGGTAAATAAAGTAGCTAGCTACTATCCAACAATATCCATTTAGTGTGCTTCATAAGCTGTTTTAAAGCAATGCGGTTTACGTTCCGATCCCCCGCGATACCGAACGAAATCATCTGGAATAATTGACCTTATTGCCATGACAATTGGACGGAAATATCCGAGTGTACCGCAAACTTTATTTTGCCGGACGAAAGATCAGAATATTATCAAGATGGCGCCGATTCTGGTGTTATTGCTTGATTAAAGTGAATTTAGATGATATTGATTGTAGAAGCAATAAGTATAATTACCGTGAAAAAAGTTGGACCAAAAAATATTAAGTTCACCTATGTTCATCCTCTTTTTCGTCGTCTTCTCGATAAAAGAAGTCAGAGAAACCTACTTGCCTAATTCATGTTGCATAATCGATACATAGTTTTATGGTAAATACATGGCAAATACAGGAAGCACTGTATATTATAACCCACCGATTTTTTATAGTAGTTTTTTTTTTGGTACAATATTTTTGACATTCCTTAAACCAGCAAATTCATAGGGGCCGAGAAAAAAAACTTCATGTAGTGGGTCTAAATTTGGTTTCCAATCAATTATAATGTCAATGACATTTTCAAGGTCAAAGTCAACATCCCAAAAGTCAAGGTCAAACCAAAATATCCCCTTCTAACCTAACCTGTCCGAGTCGGGGTGCCCTAAGTCCCGAGCTCGCTTCGCTCACTCTTGCATCCTATGTTTTCATTGCCTTTTACTAAGTCGAGATGTTATTTTTCACTTTGACTTTCAATAATAAAATTAATGTCATTAATTATTTTTGTGTTCTTTTTTATGTTAACCTTCAAGTCAAATCGTTTATTTCAAATAGGCATATAAAAGGCACTTTTAAATGTCAAAGATAAACAAGAAAATAGAATTGATTCTAGTTGCCCCTTCCAAAAGGTAGTTTCGTATGAAGAAGAATGAGCAAGAAACTGCACCGTTACTCTATTAAAATGTTTTACAATATTTTGTATGCATGAATTATATCATTGAAAACGACGCACCTAGATTACAATTACTATCCCACAATAGGTAAAAACATTGAAAAATGAAGCAATGACAGATAAGTTAATTATGTAATAGCAGTGATAGATACAATTTTATTTTAATTTTCAATTTTATTTATTTTTATTATTATTTTTACATTTTCATTTTAAATTGAGATTTGTATGTGTCTTGTTGTTGTAAAGGTGTATTTTTTTTAAATATGGGAGAACCTGAAATAAATGGATTTGATTTATTTAATTTTATACACATATAAAATACATTTAAGCAACACCTCAAAAGGGTCTAAACGATGAATGGCTAAGCGACGCCTCCATGAAAATTCTGTTAGCCAGTCAGCAAAATTTTCTTTATAGTTTCCTTGCGGAAGGCCCTGTTTATCTCACGCCATTGACTCTCTATCCGCTGTGTGTCCCGTCTGGTGCCACAAATCTATTTTCTTTATCACTATGATTAACTTTTTTATGGATATACCTATGTTCGGGAAGGCTAAGCTCTCAGTCTGTGTGTATAATAGA
The DNA here is from genome assembly GCA_947568875.1 of Fissipunctia ypsillon. Taxonomy (NCBI): domain Eukaryota; kingdom Metazoa; phylum Arthropoda; class Insecta; order Lepidoptera; family Noctuidae; genus Fissipunctia; species Fissipunctia ypsillon. Next base: position 21,162,556 of record OX387648.1, read on the forward strand.
GCCCTCGCGAACATGTTTATTTATAAGTGGCACCAATAGATCAGCTGATCTTACATTATCAGGACACAATTCCACACGCAGATCATCACAGCCGTCTTCAACCATTCCTAACACCCAATGGCCTCCCACTTGACGTCCTCTGTTGTATTTCCTTTTTCTAAATTTGGACTCGTCAATTTGAACAATTCTTCCAAGCCTTCCAATTAATGGCCTTTCAGTTTGGTTTTCTAATTCGTAGACTATTACTGTCTCAAGGCAATAATTATACCAATTTTGCAATTGTTTTGTGGGACAAAACCGTTGGTCTTACGTCATCTTTTGTGTTTCTTTGGGCAGCTTCATAAGTTTCATTGTGGCTGAATGCATATATCAACTCAAACACAATTGGTAATGATAAACACACATTTTCAAACCATAGCTCCCCATAGCTCTGCTGCGATCTTTTGCTCTGCAGTTGCTTTTACGACAGCGGAATGTCCCCAATTGTCCATTGGCCGATCTAACTGCCATGGGACAATGGTGGTGCGTACACATCTTTGTTGTGAGTATCATGCCTCTTTGCTCGGCAAACTCTATGCACGATTCATGGGTGCCTAATTTTGCATATAACTTTTGTAGTCCCATAGATCACGAATTTCATTGTTAGACATATGATATTGCCTCTTCGATGATCCAGAGGGTCCGGCCAGTGCAACGTCCACAGCAATGGAACATCCGGGAACGGGAGACTGGGAGCATGTGGGCACAAGCGGCTCATTAGAGTCCAACACTTGCACAACACAGGTTGCCTCATTCAGCGATGCAGCGCGCACTAGCGGCTCACTTGAGTCTATCACTTACACGACACAGGTTGCCTCATTTCGCTGTGCAGCGCGCACAAGTGGCTCACTTGAGTCTATCACTTGCACGACACAGGTTGTTTCATTCCGCTGTGCAGCGCGCACAAGTGGCTCACTTGAGTCCTATTACTTGCACGACACAGGTTGCCTCATTCCGCGGTGTAGCACGCACAAGCGGCTCACTTGAGTCCTATTACTTGCACGACACAGGTTGCCTCATTTCGCGGTGCAGCACGCACATGCGGCTCACTTGAGTCTATCACTTGCACGACACTTAACACATATGAAGCAGCAGCGGCGGCACATGATGCGACGCACGAAGCCAGGAGCTCCAATGAAGTGTGCGCAAGCGGCTCATGAGAGTTCAACATTTGCACGACACACACTTCGGGATCGGGAGATGATGCAGCGGAAGACGAAGACGGGGACTTCGGGGACGCCATGGTGTCAATTAATCGTAGTTTCAAACAGGAGTACGATAAACGCTCTCGATTGTGAGTACGTACGATGAGTGAAAACTGTCAAACGTTCGCGCCTTTTACATTCGATTACGTTTCGTTACCAAAATCTTATAAGAATACAAATAAAACTTTTTTTTATTTAAGCTTTATAATTGTGTTTATTACGGTAACAGCTATTTAAAAATTAATTAAAGTTAAAAGTTACAATATTTATACAAAAAACCATCAAAAATCCGCTGTCACTTTGTCTGAACGTAACATGGAACAACCAAGGAGTGAAATTCATTCATTGTCTGTGGTAAAATGTCAAAAAACTTCAATTTTATTTCGTAAATACGTGTAAGTTTCTGAAACTATACTATTTATTTTCTCGAAAACTATGCATTTGCTGGCTATGTCATTTTGCAAAAGTGTTTTAAATGAAGACATCTATACGCAAAAATGTTTAAAGCTTCTCACACTTGGGTTATAAAGTACAGTGGAGCCGTTTATTTATATATTTTGCAGTGAAAGGGCTGGTTGTATTCAATAATTCTTGTTACCTGTACCTAAATTTTTAGATATAAAATCACAGGACACTCATTTAACTACTACTTAGTTCACAAACCATACTTTCTAAAACTATTTTACATGAGTAATTCTCCATTTTTGTAAAACACATAAAATATTTTCATTCATTGACAATTTCATCATAAATTGTCATCTGTCATGTTTCTTTTTCTATGTTCTAAATTGTCAACTAATATTTTGTAAGGCTAGTATTATAAGGTCAGGTCTTCACTGTAGCCGCCTTATTGTTTCTGCCCGATTACCAATTATGATTAAGTTAAATTATTTTGAAATAAGATACTTTTGACTCTTATAAGTACGGGCCTTCAGGCCAAATAAACTACTACTGGTCTACTTTTATCTCCAAATGATTTTCATTACATCCCAGTTAGCACTGGCGACCAGCTCAAATATTATCATCCGGTGAGCACCGGCGACCAGCTCAAAGTCCTCCCTCACCATAAAATGGGGTAATCTATCTGTTCGGCGCATGGACGCCGTTGCCCGGAACCCCCGGCCCCAGTTACATGGCGTGAGGACATCGAAGCCCTGGGAGTTCCATATAATCCCTGTTGCCGACGTCCAGGCGCTGGGGGACGTGAGACGGCGCCCCCATCACTGGAGGGACTCTGTCGTCATTCGTCCGACTGCTGCACGGCGTTTAGACGCTGCAGTCCTAATTCCTGCTGAGTGGCACCACGTTATTGACGAAGACGCTACGTTCCTGACTCCGCGTGGACCCGTTTCCTAGCTTCCTCGTGCTCACCGAAAGACTCCGCTAACCTCTCAACCTTTTTTTTTACTAATCTTTGTAAAGTAACTTTTTTTTTTTTTACTAATCTTTGTTTGTTTGTAAGTGACTTACAATTTAGCCCTCCGGCTAAATCGTAACGTTACAACAGTTAAGAAAAATCTGTTGTCTCTGCTAATTTTACTTGTATCATATTATCATCATCATCATTCTCCTGCGCTTATGCCAATTAATTTGGGGTCGGCAGAACCATGTATTTTTCTTCCATACTTCTATTAGTCATCATCATGATCATAATCGAGACAATTAAGTGAAGCTTTTGTTCCGTCTCGTATCACGTTTATGCACAAAAATAAATATTTATGTTCTCTTCTTCTTTACGTTATGTCTAAACCTAGAAACGTAGTCGTGACAAATAAATGCAATCTCAGTAGAACAAAGCTGGTTTCAAATGTCTTTCATTAACTCTGTCGGGATTAAACTATAAATTATACTGAGTACCTATCTCCCTGAGGTACTGGTAGTCTTAAGATTAAAAGAAGATTTTATGATTAAGTTTGGCCTCTGATCGTTTTATTACAGGATAATTATTTTATCTGCACTCATTATAACTTCATGAGAGAAGAAATTTTTGCCATGTGTGGGTAGTTATTGTTTCAAACATGTCTTTTACACCCGTAACCCGTAACTGGGGTAGGTAGGTACTAGTCAAGTCTTACAGGATGTAAAAAGAGCAATCAAGTAGCCATCATCTAGGTATTCTGTATATCAAACTAAGTAACTTTGTGTAAAATATTTGCAGGAACTTTTATTTGTGACTTTTATTTTTGGTGCGAAATTTCGCAGTGTACGATTGTGCGCAACATTACGAACGCAAAACATTGTGCAACGGTACTGGGATTGTTCCCTATTTTAATTTATAACATTTCAAACTTTTTTTTTTTTTTTGTTAAAAAACCTCGGATCTTTGACCTTCAATATCTCCGGAACCAAAAGGTTGGTCCAGTACTAAAACATATCATAATAACGGGAAGAGCAAGTGGCTCTCGGCTTCGATAATAGTATTTTCACACTCGTTATAAGATACTAGAGTCTTAGGGCACTTACATAAAGAAACAGGTTTCCGGTACAGACAAATCCGTGCGGGTCGGTACCGATCGGTATGGCTCGGTCCAGGTAGTCGGTACCGACAAGTTTAAACCTGTTTCTTTATATAAGTGAGCGCATAAGATAACATGGGAATATTATACCTGCACCGATCGGTACCGACCCGCACAGACTCGCCTGTACCGGAAACCTGTTTCTTTATGTAAGCACCCTTAAGCATAAAGCCCAGTATTTATTTTTGAATTTTGATAAAAAGAATGAAATAACTTAAAGGAGAATGTAACTTTCTTTCATGTACAACGCTAAGGAATCCGATTATAGAGTTTTCTACACCTGTGACCCTTCAAAGCCCTCATTATGGAGCAATTACAATGCGAATATAATATAATTTATTTCAAACGATTTTACTTTTATGAAAGTCTAAGTGCCACTCTTTAAACTTTATACTGTACAAAAAAATATTCAACTTAATTGGTATATGCTAGATGTAACGAAAATCACATTGAATATTAGTTAAAATGCTTCTTATATTATACTTCACCTTGTTGCTATGTGCTAAACTTATTTGACAAAGATCTTAGAGCCCGTATATTAAAGACATCGTGGTTATTCAAAGTATAAAAGGCTTACCAAGTTTGCAGTCGTCCTAAGCAAACATAACTGTGTATCCGGGTGACTTGTGCGACAACTTTTGCGAATTTCGGCCACGGCGACCAATCTCAGCGGAGACCAGCCTTCGGCGCCGGAGATATTATAGTGCACCTGTATGCGCAGGCACAGGTGCACTCTCTCTTCCCTCACTTTCGAAGATGTCGTCTGTTGGAGTTTCTTTCTACGCTTTGATTACAGTAAGACATAAACAAAGATTTTTTTTCAATTTATCTGGCCGTTAATACAATCACCAAATGGTTGTTGATAAGTAGGCCTACGACTTCGTTTATTTGAGACTGGGTTTGTCGCACAAGTTTGTCGGATTTATAGACAGTGAGTAGGTATGAGGTTAGTGTCAATTTCAAGAGAGTAAAGTTCTTCATCAGATTGTAGTATTGGGCAATTTAATATTATAGATTGGCCGCAGTGTCGCACGCATCGGTCGTGCGTGTCCATCGACAAAGGACCAGTGCTTAGTGAGTGCTCGGTATCCAAGTCGAGAGACTGAAGTTGTTCATAAGTGGACATTGGAACACTGTGTACTTATTTATTAAACAATTTAATAAGTACCTATTTTATATATTCTTATAAAAATGTTTTGTTTTATATATTTTATTATAATATTTAAACATTTAATTTATGACATAATTACATACATAACATCACGCCTGTAATCCCGGAATGGTTAGGCAGCGGTGTGCCTATAGTACACCCACATGAGTTCGAAAGTTATGGTTAAGTTCCATGTGCCTAATAGAGGGCGAGCATATTGCCATCAACCAGGCACAAATCCAGACTCCGGGCTACTACTTACTGAGAAATTCCTAATGAAAAACCCTAATAACACTGCCCGACCTGGGAATTGAACCCAGGACCTCTTGCTCAGCAGTAGCTCCTGCGACCACTAGACCAGGGATCACCAATTAGTTTAATTGGGGATCCATTTTAAAAAATAATATGACTGTCGCCGTCCGATTGGTTGACGATTAAGTACTCAAATATTATATAAAGGTTCAAAGCAAAATTTTTAGTTCTGGGTATTTATTACCACACAATGGGCAATATTTTGGTGTTTTAAAACAGTATTTTCTTGGAAATCGATCATTTCCATCTGTAAAGCAGCTTTGTTAAATAAATTAAATTATTAAAAAAAATATTTTTATATTTTTAATTTAATCTTAGTTATAAATTTTACTGTTTAGATAGGTACTTAAGGTCGCACAGAATAGGTTCGGATCCGGACTGGGGTCCGCCATTTGGTGACTACTGCAATAGACCAATGAATTTTTAGGTATATGAAAATAAAATAAACGGAATATAAGGAAAAATAAGGCGTTACCTAAGGGCGGCCTTGTCGCACGCGTCGGGCGTGTCGACGGCGGGCAAGTGCTCGGTGTCCAAGTCGAGGGAGTCAAGTTGTTCATCAGTGGGTGTTGGACAACTTTCTGCCTTACTGCGGCTGGAGGAGCGACGCACTATTGTGAGGGCACCTTGTTCTGAGGACAAAGGAGACTTGGTTAACATGAGGTTGGAAATATAATAGAATGTACGCCCACACGATAAAAGAGCGACGTTTTGGAATTTTCTTTTCAATGCAATATTTTTCTAATCAAATCATTTCTTTCTTTGCAAACATGGGTAAGTGTTACACAGATGGTTTTTAATAATGAATTCAGTTTTATGAAACAAAATTTACCAAAACATTGCTATTTTATGTAAACTATCAGATTAATGTAAATCACATTCAAGAAGAGGCACATATTTGATGTTTATTAAATAACAGATACGAGTTTCTAAACTAAAATCATTCACATATCAGTCACATGCACATTTATTTTACACACAGTGCCTACCTACGGTAAAAAAACTATTATTTACAACTAATTTGTACATTTAACCACTAGCATAGTATAATTTTAGTACACATGCACATTCGACACATACCAAATTAAAAGAAATATACGAGTACGTACAATAACTTAAGAAATAGGTGCAAGTAGATATAGTCAATCGTCGTCCACTTTTTATGGCGCCTACAATAATTTTAGATAAACGACAAAAGAAGGTAATAGGTAGGTAGATACAATACTTTATTCGGTGGAAATTAAAAATCAGTACATGATTACCCGATGAAGTTTAATTTTAAACGTTCACGATGAATTTTGAACTTTATACAAATGATGTAGAACTTTAAACGTATATACTTCGTAACTGACTCGAACATTTTGTAAATAATATAACATAACACCACGCCTTGTTTCCACGAAGGGTTAGGCAATTTTGTATATAATAGAAAATTGAAGTCATAGCAGCATAAACATAACTTGGCGCTAGTTAAGTTCTCGTATTTATTCTAATTTCTATATAAACAAGAACTTCTAATATTAATTAATGTTTAATAATTTATAAATATTTTTCTCAGTATAATAAAGTGAACTGCAACTAAAATGCCATCATCATGCAAAACTGCGAATGTAAAACCAAAACGTAGAATGCACCCATATGAAACCTATAAACTGAATAATCCGCCATTTTAAATCCGGTATTCGGAACTTGAATCCCGATCATTGATTCCGCGGATTTGGTCAGTTTATTTTACAGGGTTTGCACAACGGCACGTGCTATTTTCATATTCGGACCGTGCGTTTGTTAGCTGCCAGTATACGTATGCGTTTTTTTTTTAAATCCCAAATAAACCTGAATTCATAGGTTTTCATTACACGATTTCGGTGAACTGCGAACACATGCAGACTTATGCGTGATGCTGTTTTTTTGAAGCACTCTTTGTTAGTGTGTTAATAATAATAGATTTCAATGTTAATTGGTTATAAACGTTCTCTATTTTTGTAATAATATACTTACGATTTTCTATTAGACTTCCGTGCTGACCTGAGAAAAGAAAATGACAATGTAGAGATGGTTTTATTCCCATTAGTGACTACTAAGAAGGTGTAATTTTATACAGCCTTTTTTAAAAGAAAATAAAACTGATTTTCTTTTAAATTCCTAGTATTTTCTGTACGGGTTAATTGGGTTTGCTGGTGCCAAGAAAGTTTAAAGTCTCCCGAGACTTGTCGAGTGGCGTTGTGTCACGTTTAGAGCTTTGTCTATAATTCTATAAGTACTATCGAACAGAAACCAGGAAGAAACTGTGCTGAATTGTTTGGAAAAGAGATTGTATCACTCAGCATTAAAACTAATAATTGCTTTATCGTTTGCGGTTGCAAAAGGAGACAATGTTATGCTATATTTTGAGTACTTTCACAAATCATGACCGAATGATGATGAGATGGAGCTTGACCAAAATGATTTGTGTTAAAGGTTATAAGAAAATCGTTAAATGGGCTTCAATGGCGTTAAATCTCATACTCAAACATCAAAGAGGTAAGTAATATAACAACAATACAGATAGGTATAAGTAATTGAGTAAACTCCAGGAGATGCGTTTCTAAACTTTATTGCCAAATTGTAAACCGTACATTTTATTATGTCCTTTTTTGACTATGTAAAACATCATTATCGTGAATAAGCTCGAAATTTTAATAGCCTCTCCATTTGGGATTGTCCTTAAAATAAGTATTTTTTGGTGCCTTATCAAAAAAAAAAACATTCAATTACGTTATTCTTAGGATTACGAAAGTAATTTTGTTTTAAAGCTCTCATAAATAAGTCTTTGCTTGGAAATGTATTTAGTATTCAATTATATTTGTTTAGATTTATGATTGCTTATGCGAGTTATTAAATTGTTTGTTTTAATAAAATATCTTCTATAATATGATTTGTTAAATATTATCAATGGTTACCGAAGAACGGTTACCGTTGATAAGGTGATGTCTAACCAGTCACAATAATATAAGGGCCGATTTTTCAATCGTCAGAAAACTTATAACTGAAGAATTAATATGGCGGTTTGACATATTATTATTATCTATACAAAATATTCAAAACCTCTATTTTTATTATTCCTCAGATAAAAGTTATCTGAAGATTTAAAAATCGGACCTGATCGGATCGGTTTAATAACTCGACTCTAGAAGACGACCATTGATGGTTGTGATACGTATTATTTTTCCAAGTATCCATCAATGGTCTACTATTTCATTACCTCAGAATTCACTCGGTATAACTTTCACCCAAGATCGTATCTACCGTTCTGTCTGTTGACGCCCTCGTAACCATGGCAACGAGAGGGTACCCAGAATTGCATTGCCGGGCGGTAGACAAATTGAAATTGTAATTTGATTGCACACTGAGTATTATTTTCAGTGAAATGCTTCTTTTCAGTGTAATGTCTTCCACGATTTGGAGACGTTGTCTGGAGGAAATGGGTTTTATGAAAATACTTGGAGAAGTGTGCGATATTTTTATACAAATAACAAGGGAAATATGACTCTGTAACGGCAAAGATAAAACTCATACACATCATCACACTTGCGTAACTTGACTAGATTTATAAATAAGTCACAGTGTGTTTCGACAGCGTGGTAAAAAACAAATCTGACAGAGAGGCATTTGCTGGTGGTGTTCATAGATAGAAATAAACTTACATTATAAACCTACCTATAAACTTACATTTGAAAAACGTTTTGCACAATATACACTAACTACACTTCTGGACACATCTATTGGCCCATCTTGTATTTTCAGTTTCGTTTGGTCCTAGCTAAAATTTTATATTAGGTCGAGCAAAAAGTTTTTATGCAGTTTTGAACCTGGCACATTCACAATTTCATTCAATAGTCTTTTTTTAAATTTCGAACACAGAATTTAAAGAAACAAAAGACAATTTGGAGCCTGTTTGTTGATATCAAACAATCGAATACTAAGAAAACTTGGTTTTATTGGTTTACTTGGATTTAATTCTTGAAAAAGTGATTGATATCTTTGGTTTTGCAACAAACATTACTTATTCTTAACATTAAGGTGAGGTTCTATCAATAATCTATGGATACTTTACCTGAAGTCGCCGCCCAAGCTGTGGCACTTATTCAGGCCGGACACAGCCAAAGAAACGTGAGTGCTCAACTTAATTTAAGTCGATCTGCGGTCCGAAATGTTTATCGGAGGTACCTAGAGACTGGCGGCTTTGTTCGTCGCCAAGGAAGGCCACGATCTCGGGTCACAACTGAAAGGCAGGATCGATTCATCGTGACGACCAGCTTGAGAAATCGTCACCTTACCTCCATTGAGATACAAAACCAACTTCGCGACTTCCACGGAGTATCTGTGAGCGCTCGAACTGTTCGGAGATAGTTAAAAGAACGCGATATGGTACCACACAAGCCAGCTAATGGGCCCAAACTAACGCGAGCCCACCGAACAGCGCGCCTTCATTTCGCACGCAGTCATTTAAATTGGACACAGCAAGATTGGAGCCGTGTACTCTTTTCTGATGAGTCTAAAATTGTGTTACATGGCAATGATGGAAGGAAGAAGGTCTACCGACGTAAGGGAGAGCGTTTCGCACAATGCTGCTTTGAAGAGAGGGTTGCTTATGGCGGTGGCTCATGGACTGTCTGGGGCGGTATATCCGCGAGCGGCAAAACTCAACTTGAGGTTGTTACAGGACCACGGCTGCCAACATTAAATGCTGAAAGGTACATTCGTGAGTGCTTAGAACCTCACGTGATACCATACGCGGACTATGTGGGCCCAAATTTCCTTTTTATGCATGATAATGCAAGAGCCCATGCGGCCGGCATCGTCAGGGGATATCTTCGGGATGTGAACATCACAGTTATGGACTGGCCAGCCAGAAGCCCAGACATGAACCCCATTGAGCACATGTGGGACGAGCTAAAAAGACGTGTTAGGGCTCGTCAGCCAGTTGCCCAGACGATGCAGGAGTTGAAAACTGCCATAGAAGAGGAATGGGAGATGATCCCTCAAAATTTCATAGAGCGGTTGATAAACTCTATGCCTAATCGTATGAGAGCTGTGGTAGATGCCCATGGAGGCAACACGCGTTATTAAATTAAACCTTTATTTGATAAAACATGTTTGTTATTCAAAAATCAATTGCCTTTAACAAGGCGCATATCCGACTTGTTAGGCGTAGCTCCATGTCGTATGGTATTCTGAATTCAAATTTAAAACAATACGATCGAAAAAGATGGTAAAATGTATCAGGTTTAAAACTGCATCAACAGTTTTTGTTCAATCTAGCAATCATATTTCGGTAGGGGCCATCGAAACCTAAACTCTAAGGTGGGCCAATAGATGTGTCCAGAAGTGTAATATTTTTAAGACTTATAATTAAATATCGAACTTGGAATGAAAGTTGATGTCGTTGCTTTGGAGACAGGCAAAAACAAAAGAAACTGCAGACTATTCTTTTTTGAGAGAGTTCTTTTGTCAGATATAATATTTGAAGACTTGCATGGAGATATTGACCGTCTATGTTTGATTTTCAATTGCTTTTCAATAGGTGAGAGTCAAGTTGCTGGCATTTATTATTTTTCACTACGATTTCGACTACATTTTTTCAACGTACCAAATACATTCACGTTATTAATACAGTAAAGTTGGTCAATCTTAACACACACGTTTGTATTATTAATTGTGTGGCGGCATCGCCACAATGGAACGTGTCACACTGACGTCACGCAAAATCCTGCATCGCGCAATCAGAGTTTACCGCGCGACTAGCTAGGTATACAACATCCCGACACCAACCGTCGGGCAGTAGCCCACCAGACACAACACCCGTCTGATCGGAGGATCCTCCCTTTTCTATAGAGGATGAGTGAACTTTACACCCTGTTCCTCATGCCTCTATAATAGATTAATCTACGATAAAGCAACCGGATAATAAAAACAATCTGTATCATAACTCCATCATAAACTATACAGAACAGTTTCCGCAGTCCATCTCGAAGAAAATAGGCAATCTTTGTTACAAATAACTTATTTGTACGAGTAATATGAAGGGAATTCGTCTGATACGAGAATTATTTTACCGCGCCAGATATTTTATTTGATGTGTTACTGACTTGTGTTCATAAACTTGAATAATTGTGTATGTAGGCAAGAATAATTTTATTATAGAAGATTTCTTATACCAAAAGAAAATCATGAACATAATTCACAAGCAATATTTTTTATTAAGCTTTAATGTCCTCCTTATCCGTTTTGATTAATTCTTGAATTTAATTCGTGTTTTTTTTGTGGTAGAGTTAAGTTAGTTTGTCATTTCTGTAATTGATCGATTTTGCTCAGTACCGAGTGTAATAAAATATTAATTATGGTAATTAATTTTCCAGGAATCGGGCATAAATAAACTGTCTTGACTCTTCTATGATTATTCTCTAATTTAATCAGTGTCCCAGCCACCTTCTTAAGGTCGTCGGTCCATCTAGCTGGGGGGCCTTCCACACTACGCTTGATACGTGTCTCCACTCCAGGACTCGTCTGCTCCAACGGCCATCGGTCCTTCGACAAACATGGTAGCTGTGGACAGACTGGATGCGGAAAGCGTAGGACAGGGTGCTGTGGCGCAGCCATATTCAGCTGTGGACTGCGGTAGGCTGAGCTGATTGATTGATTGATTAATCAGTGTAAATAATAAATTGTCTCATGGCAGTTCCAATTTCTGTGACGTAATTAGAATAACCATCAATGATATATCGTCTGCCATCATTTGAACCAGATAACTTCTTATAATTGATCTTCAAACTAGAATGAATTCTATCTCAATGCCCCAATGATTGCTTTATCTATCCTAAAGAAAGTATCCAACTATCCGCCAAATAGGGTTAACGACACATCAATCGCCACACTTCAGTGAAGAAGCAATCTTGTTCAGGATAACGGAAATAACTCCCGATACTTTTGTGCGTTACGGTTATAGGAATATAGTGAATTCTTTTTATTTCTTTCTAAGAGTTGAATCTTACCTTGTTTATGATGGCTTAGATAATTGGCTGCACTATTTTATTGGTTTTTATTTTTCTTACAATTTTCAAATCTTTTATCAAAATATAGCGCCCTCAACTTCATGTCTCGCGCTTACACGGTGCAATTTTCTAGAACGTTCAAGAGCAATAATCGCATGCCATAAAGTATGTTCAATTTTATTGCCATTCAAGAATTGCATGCAACTGTTTACACGCGTGCGATTTCCGTAAAATGGCTTACAATAATTGAATGTAAGTTTTGCCATTCAATAAAATTGCAAGGCGATAATAATCGCCTTGAGACGTGGCAAAACTTGTCTAAACACGAGAGTTGCACGTCCCTGTACAATTAATTCAAGTATCACCCGTATTTGCGCTTCCAAATATGTCATTCAATTTTATTGAACGTCGTGTTTCGTTCCCCCATGTTTGAATGACAGAAAATTTTCATGCCAGAATTAACTGTGATTTTATTGCACGTACGATTTTATTGTACGTGCAATTTATTGTACATGCTGTTTATACCTATACCAGTTTTGAACGGCAACTAACTTGCACGTATCGTGCTACAATATTGTTTAGATGGTGCCAGTTATTTTATGGTATATTACAAGAAATGAAAATGGATCTTTATTTTGCTGACGAAAAATAAATTGTTACTTTGATGCTTATTTGTTTAGTTGTTGAATGTAATTTTTATTTTCTTTCCCATTAAAATAACATCAGTTTTCGCACAACCGGAGTCATAGTCACAACATAAATGGTCTCTTCGTCGATAATCTTCGGATTTGTTTGACGATCAGTTTTAAGGTGAAACTTATGCCGCTTCCAGGTCCACTAATAATAAACATCAAAAGAGAATTATGATATTCATTGTAAACATCTCATAATTTTGCACTAACTTTATCAAACAATTTTATTATTTTTGATCGTGATTAAAAGAATTCACACCTCTCAAAAAACCTTCATCGGTCATATTATCTACAACGCCGATATTGTCATCAAAGTGTGATATTAGTTGATGATCGGTAGAAGTCTCGTCATTGTTACATATATCAGCTGCGCGTTCAGCTGCAAAACTTCAAGTGTATCATGTATTTCATTTTCCCAACGGGATAACAATTCTTTGTCAAATCCAGCATGAAACGCCCTTTTGCGGGATGTTCGAAAGTGTTACCGTGGCCCCGGCACAGACAACTGAAGGAACACGGGTGGGTTTTAGTTAGTAAAAGTCTGACACGAGAAGTCATTTGATGTTTTCCCATCCAAAAAAAAAGTATAAAACGGCCTTAACTGTGCACGCTTGATCAATTACATACCCCACTCACATACGTTTAACATGCACAAAACACACTCATTTGAATAAGCTGCTATAAAATATTTGTCTTCTTACTTTACTTTCCCAAAATTATATAAATGGTAAATACTGGCATAATTTCTGTATGTGAATGTACATTACGTAAATCTAAGTTGCGGAAGAGTGGAGTGTCCTAATACACGCATTTATTTGCTTCAAAAGACACTTCTATCACTAGCTATATATTACAATCCTTGATAAAGAAATAAACTATTTGTATTTGAAAAATTGTCGCAGCCGTCCAGCACTTTCAGAACGAAATGAGCTGTATCTAAGCTCAGGCTTGCAAGTATTGACGAATTCCGGTTTCCAAGAACTATCGCGTAATTTCAAGTGGCAAAGGCGGTAAGCACATTCTGGCCCTGGGACTTGTCGATGGGCTTTGGGCAGCAAATACTTGTCGGCCGAAATTCCTCCCTTTTTCCCTAATACTGCAAAATGCCTCTGCAATTACTGCTTGTAAGTTCCTTGGTTCGGATTTCGCAATATATTAATTGATTATATAATACACAATGCCAAGAGATGAAATCACTGGTTGAATGTCAATACACTCAACCAGTGATTTCAGCTCTCGGCGTTGATGAAAGATTATTGGACTTTACTCCCTAAGAATCGATTTTTATATAAGGGCCCCGATATGGAAATTTTATGAGGAGTGAAATTAATACAAGCGTTATTAATTCAAAAGCGTTAAGTTTTTCTGCGCAACGTACCTTGCGTACCTTTCACGGAGTGAACTCCAGTCGTGCGTCAGAGCTGACACACACACATTTTTTTATCATGGCTTCTTCTGGACTTCTCTTTAGTTTTTAAAACCTGCCACCATTTGTAGTTGCTTGGTAATCATCCAATTTTACCATACCTACTTCCTTAACTAGGTCTTGGAAATGCCAACCTGAAGCTAGACCACCACGTCTTAAAGAATGTTATTGTAATGTTACTTCAGTGAGGGAAAGAGATGGAGCTAGACGTCCTGTATAGCTCCATCTCTTTCTCACACTGAAGTAACATTACAATAATACTGCTTTAAGAGATGGTGGTTGGCCCCCTGCACGTATTTGTTACTATCACCGCCATTCTCATACTCGTACATGTGTGTGTGAGATGTGATAATTTTATTTTGAGTGACAAATAACCGAACGACTTAATTTAAAACAGTAATCTTGACAAAGAAACATATCTGGAGAGCTTTAATGCGATCTCTTGAAAAAGTTTACATTACAACATCCGCCCTCAATTGAAACTCTCTTACAAATAAAACACATTAACATGATCTACGCTAAATTTAAACCAGCTACACATCTCTTATGTTCAATACGCTCTAATGGTTTTGTAAACAGATCAGCAAAATTCAAATCTAACCTGACAAATTTAATAGCTATAATGTCGTCAGTTATCTTTTCTCCGTATAAAGTGATATCTTGTATCTACATGCTTCATTTGCTCGTGATGGACAGGGTTGTGCATTAAACTATGTGCACTTTGATTGTCCAAAGTTTCCTTATCGGACTTACCGATTATTTCAGAAATGAATCGTTTTAAGTTGCACGCCTCCGTAGTTGCAGCTGCTAAAGCCAGGTCCGCCGCCTCAGTAGATGATAGAGCTATCGTTTACCGCTTTTCAGCTTGCCACGATAGAGGATCTCCAGACAACGTAAAATAGTAGCCAGTATATGACTTTCTGTCTATGATACAGTTAGCCCAATCTGCATCCGTGTACATATCCCTTAAGCAACTCTCCAGTCTTCCCTAACTTTTGAAATAGTTTACATTACAATACAACATAATCTCATCATGATCTAACAATTCGTTATTTTTGTTTATTTTCTTAATCTTATCTTGGCAAAGTAAATTCTCTTTTCGATAGTTAAATGGAATTTTACTGTGACGTGTCGGTTGACACCTACTGATAAAATAACATGCTTTTGCATTTCTCCACTAGAATGTAAAATAATTCCTTTCCTTTCTTTTTCCTTCCTTTCCTTTTTTTATTCTTTTTAGTCTTAATTCTAAAATTAAAATTGGTTTTTTTCTTCATAGATACTTTTACAAACAACACTTAGGTATTCAATAAGCCTGCTTGTAACCATTGACCCATATAAGAAGCTCAAGGGAACGTCTTTTTTCCAACAAATAAATTTTTAGCTAAGTTTCTCAACTATCTATTCTCACAGGTAAAACTTTGGGGACAACCTTCATTTCTCAAAGATTCCGAGCACACAAATGAAATATCAGGATTTGAATTGATAAAGGCGTTCGAGTGGAAAGCATTGGAATCAGATATATAGTAATTTAATATTTATTGTACCACGCCACCTAGACTGCTTCATCTCTGTAGCTAATAGTTGCCCGCTCACTGCTGTCCGCCGTAGGCTTCTTGACCTACGGTTGTCGGGATGTAGCAGTCAGCCGCGTGATTCTGGCCGATATAGCCGAACAATCCGACACCATTCCAGGGTTCCTACCTACCATACACCAGCGTACCTACAAGCTCCGGTAGGTCAACTCATCGGTTACCAATACTGCTGCCGGCGCTGCAGGGAAGTGGCTGGACAACCCTGCTGCAACGCTACCGGACCCGCAACCATCTACCTCTGGACCCCGCTTCCTAAGTCCTGGAGGACCTACAGGATAGTGGTGTTATTTAGGCGGGATATCGAGCTCGCGAAAGGTTAGGACCTTTCGCGAGCTCGATATCTGATCCACGCCCAGCTCAACTGGCTTTGTAATTTCATGAATTGAATTAAACCAATCTTTGCAACGCTCATTTCAATTTTATTTTACATCTAGTCACCTATAAACCATACGTTACGATCTTACGCCATTGGTGCAGAACTCGACATTATAACTTCGTTCCGCGCAAACCAATTTAAACCCATGAAATTGTGAACGAAAAGTCGGATTTGAAAAATTCTTTTTTATAACTTGGTTGACTGCAGATAACAGAAAATAATAACTTGAAACATGATTCGGAATTAAGGTAAAGTATAATCAATATTTACTTGGCTCAACTTAAAATTAAAAGTCAATTTCAGCAACTAAAGTTTTCCAATAATAAATTCACCCTTGTTTACGCCTTAATAAAATTTTGGAAATTTGAATAAGTTATACGAACCAGAAAAAATAAATTAATAGGTTGAAACCGCAGAAGAACCGCTGCATGGCGGAAGGTAAGTTCAGTTCAGGGAACCGTTACAACTTTCAGGAGACTTCCTTAGCTCAGAAGACCAAGGAGATCTTGACGTCACCAATCACGTTGCGCGTCTTCGAAGTTTTGCAAATAACTTGCAACCGTCTTCAGCGTCACATCATGGTGGTCGTCACACTCCCTGTATTTTAAAGATATGGCAACACTTGCGTTTTATACGCTTTCGTTTGATATGTAGGTAGATTTTTTAGTCTTTTAATATTTCGGTCAAACAATTGATCAGCCAATCGGTTTTCGGGGTTATAAAAGATCGGGATTTTAAGCATTCGGACTTTTAATGCATCGGTGGTTAAACAAGTCATCAGGTATGAGTCAATTCAACTCAACTGTTACATAGGGAACCCATTTTGATATCGGAGGAAAGAGGAAAAGTCAATAAAATTCCATTAAAATAAATGTGCGGGCACATCCTTATTTTAAATCCCGTTTTAAAGGCTCGTTTACCCCATAAATTACTTTTCAAACACTCCCTATTTTGACGGAAAGCTTACCTTTCACGTTTGGGTAGTAAACTGGTCGTTAAAACCGGTTTGTTTTGAGTGGTAAGCTTTTAACAACCTCGTTTATGTGGAAACGATCCGTACACGAACCGGAGTTACTAAAAAATCATGGATTTATCTGTGTCCTGATGTTTTATGTCATCAGTAACTTTGGCTTGTCAGAATTGGTCTGACAAGCCAAAGTTACACAAAACAGTGACAGTAATTATTATTATTGGAACGACGTTCTATTCCGTGGCTTGCGGTAGGAGTAAACTGGCAGAAATCGTCACCCATAAAAGCATTCATACTTGCAACCTCTACCTCCATGCGACTTTCCTTTTTCGAATTTGGTCAAAATGAAAATCCAATATGGCGGCTACGAAAATTTTAAAATTTTTCGTTATGGTTGTCGTTTTCATAGTTTTAGAAGGTGCTAAAGCCGACAGTGAGGTCAAAATGTAAATCTGGCGAATCTGTAGAGGCGGCTGTGAAAATTTAAAAGTTTTTCGTCATGGGTGTCGATTTCATGGTCTTCGATTACTGACAGATGCGTGTACTGACTGGACAGGTCCATTCAATCTGTGTGGTTCTTTCCTCAAAAGACCATTTCGGACACCAATCTACATGGTCTTCACATAATCTGACCAAGATTAGTTTGTTTCGGCTTTTCTTCTTAGACAAGTCAGATAGGAAAAGCTATCAGGACTATCACAGAGGCCGGAAGATGGTCAAGGTCCCTAACAGCATCTTATTCAAATACTTCCTTGCTCCGAGCGCGTTTGTTCTTACGAAACTCCACTCAAGCCGGCCAATAAAGGCAAGAAAGAGATGGGAGCTCTGTTCTTCGTCAGTGTTTACTCCAGCCGGCCAATAAAGGCAAGCCAGAGGTAAGAAATAAGACTTCTCCTAGGAGATAGGGTCATTATTATTATGCTTTATTGGTTGGTGGTTATTATTATTATCAGCCTTTTGTGTCCTGGGGCAGGGCAAAAGCCTCGTTTCCCTCCTTCCACTTATCCCTTTTTGATGCTGTATGTCAGTGGCACATTTTTCTTAGAAAGCCATTGTTGAGAATATTGTTACGTAAAAGAAGGTCAAAGAGTTTTCACGAGAAAGTATCCCTAATGGGGTACGTTTATCGTACCTTAAGCACTAGCTAGACAGTCCATCTTGTTAACAGGCTAATCTTTCCACGGGCGCATAAGTTACTTGTACCTACATCGTTTAACACGAGAGAAAAATAAGATTAGGGATTTTGCTGTTCAATAGTCTTTATTCTGAACACTAAGCTGCATGCCACTAATTTTTATTAATTTATTTATTTGGTAGTATGTAAAACACTAGCTATTAGGCATGCATTACAATTTCATGACACAGTATTAAGACTTGCACCCTGTAAGGGCACTGCAAATGTTTATTCAAATTATTACAATTCATTACAATATACCAAACATTAATAAGTACCTTTTATTTAAAATAAATCATTATTATCAATTCGTTCATTCATTTGAGTCAATTATGTAAGCATACCTAATATAGTATAGTCATTTACTATTTCACATTTACGTCAAGCATAATTACAAGATCAATCGATTCACAATTTGTCAGCTTTAAATTCCTCGACGGTAATTAGCCTTTCTTTTACTTAAGATCTATTGGGAATGAAAACAAGGGTTGGGTTACGATTGACAGCATCTACACATACATTTTGCAGCATAACTCTGCGTGTCAAAACTTTTTGGTTCTTTATAATCAACCTTTTTTTCGTTTGTATTTGAGCCTGGTCGATTTTTATCTTTTTATTTCGTGATTCGAATTATTTTTCTTCTGAGAGATGGGTCCCCATTTTTTTCAGAGTTGCAAAAAGTTGAATCAATTGACGGACCCAGTTTGTGGAAAAAAAACGAGTTTTTTTCAAGTGAACCACACTATCCCTGCCGTTCTATTAATACCTTATGGCAAAACTATATTGAGAATGATATATTAAGTATTATTCTAAGCATTCATCTTTATTTTTTCTGGATTGAACAGCTTTGAACAGGCCGCCTTTCGGCCTCCAGGTTTTGGCCTAAAATTACGCTGGACGTCCTTGGCTAACGTCGAGAGTTGGGTCGCATTTTGACCGCTGAAGGTCTCGCAAACAACGCCAGTTCCTGAATAAAGAACTGCGACAACCTACAGTCTACGTCACCTCGCCGGACGCAATTACTTATGCCACGGGTTTTTTTTAATGATATTTTACGTTCTAATTTAATAGTGTAGATAGTAATCCTCTGCAGATTTTTTAAATTCATTAACTACTTAATTTTATTTTCAAATATGTAAAATGCGAGATACCTTGGTTCTCTAATTTTTTTCATAACGATATGTTTTGGTAGCGTTACTTATTAGTGATTGCAATCGACTAGATAGTACGTTTATTTTCTCGTTCGTTATTCGCGTACCTATCGGACCAAAGTTCTCTATTTTATTCCCTTCACACAAGTCAACCTGCAACTTTTTGATACAATAATATTCATTTTTTCTACCTTTTAATGTTATTTTCTATTTTTATTTTAAAAACAAAATTAAACGTGTCGTAGCAGAAAAGTGAATCTTACGTCTTTTTATTTTTTTTTTCGCTACAATTTCTGACATTCCTTCAAAGAAATAAACAAGTTACTCAAGGCACATAGAATCACAGAGAGTAAGATAATAATTAATTAAGAAAACATTCACATACTCGAAACTCATGCAACACGACAAAGAGAATGTTAATTTAAATGAAGATACAATTTTAGAACGACATACACAGACCACAGACAAAGGAAAAACTGAATAAGATAGAAAAAGGAAACAATTAAGATTTTACCTGTCAGGAAAAATAACAATCAACACAATAGAAAAAAACAGACATAAAAAACAACAATCAGAGGAATCGAAGAAATATAAAAAAATAAGTACAAACCAACCATGAAAGCTTAGATAAAGATAACTTAAAAAAAAATCATTGGATTTGTGTTTCAGTTTTAAAATAATAAAAACGTTTAAGAACTTATACTTCAAAAAGCAGTTCTACATTTAAATCTCAGCCACACAAAACACGCAATGTTCTGATGGGATGTTTTATTGTTTTCCTTTATTTATTGTAGCTGTAAACATTACGGCTTTTGAATAAACAATGTATTGAAATGTAGAACAGTAAGTTAACATCTGGGCTGCCAGTGTTATTTGCCTGTTAATTGTGAGTAGGTAGTCGAAATGTAGCTAAGAGTAGCATTCAATAAAATACATTGTGTTTGAGAATGTTTAATGTTAATGTAAAATGATTTTAGTTGATGTTTAAGTAATATTTTGTTGGAATGTTATTTGGTTGTCATTTTGTTGTACTTAAGTAATATTTACCGTGTAATAGTACTTACAACATAATTTGTTATGTTGATTATTCTGATTTATAACCGACGAAAAAAGTAGAAGGTTCTCAAGTCGACGCGTATATATCTTTTTTATGTATGACCACCACGCATAACTTTTTTCTACTTTGAATATCTTGAATGAAAATCTTGTCTGATTTTTTTTTAATGATGGACTAAATTAGTTGACTAAATAAGTTTATGCAATATTAACTTACTTTTAAGATAAATAGCATAAAACGAACGAAGGATGTTGTGTGATATCAGTTTATTTATAAAAACTTGCAAGAGACCCTGGTAAACAATTAACAAATGTCATAACGACAAGGAACATAATAAACACTACGGGGTTGCAAGCATTTCAAAATGCAGTAATTAGATTAGTTCTAAAGCTATAATGTCTAGAAACGAATGTGTGTGAAAAATAAATAGGTAGGTATTGAATAGTACAAAGGTAATATAGAAAGGTGTAATAAGAAAAGAAGGTATCTATGTAGTAGGTATGAGCCCTAGTCCCATCAAAAACTAATTAAATAAGTACTTATATATAACTAGAAACGCTTTATACAAAATGGCCTAAATCACCCACATTTTGACATTTCTTTCTATAGCTTCATTTGCACGTAGAAAAAAGTAAATATAATTTCAAAATGTGCCAGCATCGGCCATTGTGTAGAGGAACTGTAAATAAATCTTGTAGCAAGCGTGAAGTTTTGGATGCGCGGGAGTCGGAAAACAAACGATGGCAGACGAAACGTGCACGAGACGTGGCGGCTGTGGCGATAGGTTATTTATTTGAAATAAACAATTAAACAAAAATATAGTGATGGTTGGTCATATTTAGTATGCTCTCCATAGAAAAAGATACTCATCTAGACAATGAATCAGCAATTTTTATTGGTTACGGCCTATCTACTATTCATCATCAGTATTTTGATTTGTAATCTAATAATCTAAGTTAGTTAAATATTTTTTCTAAAATGCTTTCATATGAAGAATATTGGTTACAGCTTTTATGTTTTTTTAGTTCTTTTTGCTAATAACTACCAACCAGAATGTTGAGTCACAAGCGCGGAAAAATTAACATTTCTGAACACGCTTCTTCTTCGTATTTTATAAATCTCGCAAATCTGTTTACTAACTTCTGTGAAACTGGTAATTTTAACCCTTTCAGTTTGAAACTCGGATACTTAGATTGCGTTTATAATGTTAAGAGAATTCGATAAAAAAATCTTGCTTCGTTCATAGCAGTTCATAAAATTTTCAGGAATGTTGCAACAATTTAATAATTTTATCATTATTCTGCGTAATGTGTACTTATTAAGTTTAATAGAGAGCGTAAAAAGTTAATATTTTATACTTAGATTTTTTAAACTCATATGTACATATTTATTGTCTGGTCCTTAATTTATTATCTATCTGTGTCGTATGGGCTATTGCCACTAGATTCATATCATATTATTTGGTGTTCATTATTCAGTTTTACTGGTACATATTCGTGTGGCAGACATTATATACAATTATTAATGAATAAAATTTTCCCTATCGCCACAACTGCCACAGTTCTATGACCGTGCTTACTGGGAGGGGTGCCGTTGCGGGGCGCGGGAGGCGGCGGGGGTCTCGGCGGCGCTTCCTCCCGAGGTGCGCCCGCGCCTCCCGGTGGACTCGCCACTGCAACATCAACCAACAGCTTATGAAAGAAGAAGATGATACATTTAATTGAAAGATGTGCCTACTGCCTACGAAGCATTATTGTGTTCGGCCACAAGGTGACTCAAAAACGGATTTTCGCGTCACTTAAATAATATAACATCACGCCTGTTTTCCTCGAAGGGTTCGACAGAGGTGTGCCTATATAATAGTACACCCATATTTCGCCAGTTATGTTTAAGTCCCATGTAATAGGGGGCGAGCGTGTTGCTTTCAACCGGGTACAAGTCCAGATTCCGGGCTGCTACTGAGAAATTCCTGACGAAAAACCTAATAATACTTTGCCTGACCTGGTAATCTGAACCAGGACCTCGCGCTTAGCAGGCGCGCTAGCGACCACTAGACAACGAGGCAGTCTAGTCTCGCGTCACCTTTTTTAAATAATCGGAATACTCGACGTTTAAAGTCTTTGGAAAGACCAATCACAAGTTGTCATAGGGTGTTGGTAACACAACATTTAGTTTATGATTTATCTGTCATTACTGTCAATGTTACTAACGTCATTACTGACACTGCACAAGAGAACAATAAATGGAGCACACGATTTTTCATCCAATCTTCCTTTTTAATTTTATAAATAATAGTTTAGCTATTCAAGTTCCCCAACAAGGTCCTTCGAGCCGGATCATGTTGGGGAACTTGAATAGCTAAACTATTATTTATAAAATGAAAAATGCAGATTGGATGCAAAAACGTGTGCTCCATTTATTGTTATTTTGTACAATGTCAGTAATGCCGTTAGTAACATTGACAGTAATGATAGATAATTCATAAACTAAATGTTGTGTTGCCAACATAGGGTGAATCCTATTGTTACTTGTAATATGTTACAGTAGTTGAAAAATGCTTCGTCATTAAGTATTGTATTCATGAGTCGCCTTATGTACGAAAGGGATAACAATTTACTAGGTACATGAAACTACAAGTTTGTTATGGAAATGATTATGGAGCGTATGAGTGCAATCCGCCATTTTCGGTTGATTTTTTGAGGTATTACTTCCTTTCTTGTAAGGAATTTTGGTACAGTTGTGGAATATGATACTGTTAATTTCTCGTTGAACTCTGTTTGAGGTGAGTTCTACAGATCACACTGTTTATTTAAGAAATGTTTCCTGCTTGATCTATAGTTCTTGTTATTGAAGTGAATTTAGATGTCAATCAGGATTGCTACTGGGAACTGATTATGGCATTACGTAATAATAGATCGACAGGTTGTGGTTACAATAATGGTGCTGTCATTTACAGACAGATTACTGATTTTGATGTAACGTTTGTTTATGACTGGTTAATGATAATACTGGGGAATAATAATATCTTACGCCTATAGGTACGGTTGTGTTTTTGATCCGTCTTTTCTTAGATATAAAGTGGAAAAGACGAAGGATTCTTTTAAATCGCAAACATTTTCCTTGTGTTATGCTAACAGACATTAAGCTTAATGGTACTTTGTTTTAGTTAGTCCTACACATCATCCAAGTTTTTTTATTGTTTCTTTGGCTAAAAATCAAACTTAATTTAAGATTGAACTTCAAATATTTTAAGCAGTTTAAACCATTTTAAGTCCAATCTTATATCAAGCTTGATTTTTTTCTGGCATAAAAAGTGAGGTAATAGTTTAACTTTATCTAGATAAGTGTGATTAAGGAGTTAATAAATAAATCTATTAAAAATTGTATTAAGAGGCCTATAACAAAATTGCGTTCTGACTGATTAGGTATATTGAAGCACGGCGACGCATCGCTTTATGTAGCAATTTAGCAGTTGTTATAACGTTTATTTAGAGTTTTTATAATCTTTTATTTGTTTAAAGTATGACATTTCAATTTCTTATGAGTTAACGTTTATTCTGGTATAAATTTTAAGTTACAAAATTAATGTTGTACGGACAAATTTACAGTTAATTCTGAGCGTTTTTAGTAGTTCTATGGTTTTGAAGGGGTTTTTTTTCTAGATATCCCATACACATTGCCAAATTCTGAGGCTGCTATGCTACTCACTATTTTAGAGATATTATTGTATATTTTTCATTTCATTTGCTTATGTATAGTAATACAATCTACGAGCTCGAAAAAATGCCGTCGCGCATTTTATGAAAAGCTTGCTTCGGAATTTAGGCTGTATATAAATAGATAAGAAAATATTTCGAAAAGCGAGGCCGCTATAAACTATACTAATAACTATTCTCCATCACTCAATAAGTCAAAGTTGTCGAAGTTTTTCAATTTCTCAGAATAAGAACGCCAAAGTTGGCCATTTAACGCAAAAATCACGGTCGAAATGTAACAGGCCTCTTAAAGTTCGATAGAATATTTATACTTTATTGTCCACCAAAATTATAGTGATTGATATCTAACTTGACTAAACTAAAATTAGCTTAGTCAAGTTAGATATCAATCACTATAATTTTACTTTTTTTAAATTTTATTTTTCAGTAGTCACTGAAGATCTTTGACCAGCAAATAACTCTCACACTTTGATCAACTAACTATTCTTATAATTTAAACGGCTTTCTAACTAACAGTAAGCTTTGCAGCGAAACACTTCGTACTGTGTCGCCCTACTTTACTCTAACTTAGTTACTTCAGTGTACATTTTCAATCACACCGGATTGTTTGATGTGAGCTTTCTGCATAATTGAAGATGGAAACAGACTTAAGTTACATAAGAGTTATGTATTACTGAATATTCTTAGCTAACTTGAGTATGTTTCATAAATATTTTCAAGACGTTGCGAAGACGTTAAAGATACCTAGCTACTTAAATATGTAAATATGTACTTAAATGTGTTCATCTCTGCAAAGGTCTTTTAGGCGTGTTTTAATTTTAAAATCTATCTGCTAGTAAAAAAAAGAAACAATACATATATTTCTACATTTAAGAACAATAGATTTTATTGATTTCAAGTTTCTGTGTGGTGAAACAGCTATTCTTTTATTTCGAATCCAATATTTAGTCTCTAAGAAATTAATTGTTATACTATTTCAGTTAATTTTTCCCGATATCAGTAATGAAACTTCGCACGCATTACTCGAAGATCATACATCTAACATTCTACCTAAAGCCGCTATCCCACTGCTGCGCACGGAGAGGCTACGCACGAGTGTCTAGCATCGCTTTGCAAGAAAATGTATGTGATAACGTCCACTGCAACCCACGAACACGCTACGCACGATTACGAGATTTATGACGTCATTGCTACACGCGTGGCTTGCTCGAATATGGCGGCCACGCAGCTCAACGCTGTCAACACTATGCACGGGGTACACGAAAGCGTGCGTAGCTTCACTGCGGGAGGTGGGACGGACGGGGAAGCGATACAGTAAGCGCTACAGTTATACATAGTCGTGGGTTAATATTCGTGTACAGTGAGTGCTGCAGTAAAAACGTAGACCCACGTTGTCAAACAAACGAACCTACGCAGCTAAAATGCGCCGCGTGCCTGGCACAGCATGCGCAGCAGTGGGACAGCGGCTTAACTTACCGCAAAAGCATAAGTAAAATATCAAAGTTACATAGACTGGAAGATAAAGTTATTTCCTGTACTAAAACTGACGAATCACCGTATAAGCGGCTTACTCCTCTTCGCCGGAACGATATACAATTAAATTCGAAGCTACTGCACGCTAATGACTGTGGGCTTAAATGATACGTGAGCTGGATCAAAATATAGCTCTATTTACCTAACTAGTTAGCTGCAAATACCTGGGCTTATATAAACCAGATAGTTACGAATTATTATGGATAGCTGTACATATATGTATATAGATTTGATTTTGAATAAGTTACTTCTAGACTAGCGGCACACAATATACATGTCCCGGGTTTAACGCACAACCTCATAAGGGATTTTATTTATTTTATTATGAGCAACGTTTAATAAAATCGTAAAAAAAAATCATAAATAGTAAAAGTTGTTCATAGTGATGAGTACAAGGTCCCTTAAGAGGTTGTGCGTTAATTCCGGCACACGTTGTATAATACCCGTCAACCGCATTGTGAAAACTGCTTCTTCAAATCCACTAAACCATTGCCACATAAAGTATTATATTAAAGACGTAAAAAAGGCAAGTAACGAGAAGGTGGACTTGTCCCATAGACATCGTCGCATTTCTACCAAAGAAAGACAATGAAAAAAAAACCATGAATTTTTTTGTCCAGAATGGGTTACTGAATAATATTTTAATCAATAACCTTTTTGTGGCTCTATATTGTAATATATACAAATCTGAAATACAATATACAATCACTAACTAACTAGCTATAGCTACCAATAAATATACATAAACAGAAGGACATTAGGCGCGAAGTACTCGTCCGCTGAATTTACTGAATCGATTTCTTTCTTTTTTAATATATATATTCTTTATTTTAAAAATAATTAAAACTACATAAATTACAGTCACGCTTCCCCTGTACAGTCAAACCAAAATGTACGATGGTAATGGACGAAGTAACTATTTACTACGCCTTTATACGTGTGCGACTGTGTGCGTGCCGAGATATGTAATATGACCATAATTTTCTCCCACAATCAATTTATCTATGATAATTTAGTGAATAAACCATGTTTTATATATTATGGTAAAAATTCAGTGTATTTTTTTAATATTTCTCGGGACCCTAGGGTCCCGGACCTTTGGAAGGCATAATTTTGAGGGGCCGAAGCCAACTCGCAGAGGGCCGTTAGACGCTTTCAATGGAAATGAGGCACCAACCGACGATTATCCTTGTGCGTACTATGCAAGTGCACCCAAGGACAACCCCCGGTTGGTGTAAGACTATTGCAGGATATGGTGACAAAAAAAAAGTGTATTTTTTTTTTTTTTTTTTTTTTTTTTTTTTTATATTTCTCGGGACCCCAGGGTCCCGGACCTTTAGAAGGCATATGAGGGGCCGAAGCCAACTCGCAGAGGCCCGTTAGACGCTTTCAATGGAAATGAGGCACTAACCGACGATTATCCCTGTGCGTACTACGCAAGTGCACCCAAGGACAACCCCCGGATGGTGTAGGACTATTGCAGAATATGGAGACAAAAAAAAATTGGGCTATGGGTTTGGATGGCTAAAGTGGACTGGTTATCTAAAACTATGGAAGGACTATGGCCCCTGCCTGACCAATGTGTGATAAATACAATACACGGATAAAATGGCAGGGGGTGACTTGCACACTCAACAATGGGCCCCCGGAAACGGTCGCTAGCACATAGTGTCGTAGCGACAAGGGGGCAACATGTCTTGAGGTGCTTAAGAGGAGTGGAGAGGTATTCCACGGCTATCAGGACAATCCCGGAAGTACGGTCAAGATCCCTACCAGCATCTTACTGGACTACTTCCTTCCTCCGAGCACGTTTGCTCTTGCGAATCTCTACTCAAGCCAGCCAATAAAGGCAAGAATGAGGTGGGAGGTCAGTTCTCGTCAGTGTTCACTCCAGCCAGCCAATAAAGGCAAGCCAGAGATGAGGAACATGACTTCTCCCGGGAGATAGGGTACGTGGGGTCGCTACTGCCCAGCAGCTCGCCACATGCTGCCCTGCGGGTTTCTGTATCTCTCTTGGTCTGGCTCCTCACCCTAGACCTGTTCCGGCAAAGTAACCTCTACCGGCACAGACCTAGTTCGAAGCGCGCAAGCCCCACCACGACGTCATCGTAGAGATACGGCGATGGGGAAAAAGTGTATTTATTATTATGATTATAAAACATGCTATTCTATTTGGGGTGTTTGCTGGTGTGGGTATATTCTGGGACTTGTTGTATAATTATGTCACTGTCTTAATTAACAGGTTGACTGCCACTACGGTCCCGTAGACAATACATTTTCTATTGTGTCTATTGTCTGGCAGTTAACGTGTTAAAGTCCATATCTAATCAAATCCGTTAGTTAGTTATCCGGAAAAAAACCGGAGTAACCGACATAGCCTGCAGAGTACACAAACTGAAGTGGCAGTGGGCTGGCCATGTTTGTCGAAGGACCGATGGCCGGTGGGGCAGACGAGTCCTGGAGTGGAGACCACGTATCGGCAAGCGTAGTGTGGGACGCCCCCGCAGCTAGATGGAACAACACCCTTAAGAAGGTGGCTCGAACAGACTGGATGCGGAAGGCGGAGGATTGTGGCGCAACCTAGGAGAGGCCTATGTCCAGCAGTGTACTGCGATAGGCTGAGTTGATTGATCTAATCAAATAAATCAACAATTAGTACGACGGCGAACGATAGGTGAACGTTGTAAATTGCGACAGGAATGCTTGCAAGCAGGGGTGTGTGAGAACGTGGACTCAATCACAAAATCCTGCGAGGCTCCGATAGACGAAAAACATAACCTAACCCTATCTTTGCTGCTGCGCAGTCGCGTAAACTGGAACGACAAACGGTTTATTATTCATAGCCACAATTGCTAAGGGTTGAGCTGAAACTTTAATTATAAATCACGGATTTCAAATATCAGGAAACAGATGTTACCATTTTGTCAAGCAAAATATTTCTAGTAAAATATAGAATTTTCTTAAACAAACAGCACAGAACTAACTCCATTGAAATGCAATTTATCTTTATTAGAATTCCAACATTCCAATGCCAATACTGGGCAGTATTCAATGAGCTCTTTTCTAAATCACAAAGCTTTGTCAACAGAATTCCGGCAGTGTCTTGTTAGCTGTGTATCCGAGTTCAGTCTACCTGTGCCTTTGCATCTCCTGTCATTCTGTGTATTTAGCTTGGTTTCCAAATCTAAACATTGAACTGATAAGTCGAAATTGACGAGAATTCAATCTCCCTCAATGACCGAATTAGGGGTAAATTGCAAATGCTCCTTGAAATTAGTTTGTGTTATCATTTTTGTGAAAATGTTGTAATATCTGAAGCCCAATTCCCGTAATTAAAAACGTTTAAAATCTAGTCGCAATCTCATCTCAGCGACAATCAAATGTCAAAAAATGTAGGTTAAATAAAGGTATTTTTGACATAATGAGACTGCGATCAGAAGCCCAATTCCCGTAATTAAAAACGTTCAAAACCTAGTCGCAATATTTGATATATTGAGGCTGAGATCAGATTGTGAACGTTTTTAAAATTAGGAGAATTGTCCCTCAGACTGTGAACGTTCTTAAAATTACGAGAATTGCCCTTCAGATGCTCGTCTTTTGTTCTTTGTATTATTACTGTTATAACTTTGACTAATTCCTTTCTTTGAGTGCTCATAGCTTTGGATTTACATATATATTTTGATATCAAACACTTCAGCACTTAATTATTCGTTAATACTTTAAAAACTATACTCATCACTAAAAAAATATTCTTTTTGGCCTTATACATTTTCATGATCCCTTTTGTGTCAATTCATGCAACTTTTATGAATCTTTTTTATCCGTACTCTTTTATTTCTAGTTATAAAACACGAGGATTACGGAGAGTAAAATATTAAAGCATCCAAATCCAGATTTGCATTTCATTGCTTTCAGAATATTAATTTTAGGATCACTAAACGTGTGTTTGATCGTGCATACATAAACAAGTATCCGTCAACGAATTTAATTACTTTATCTAATGATAAATGAGGTAATGCTATAATCATATGATTAACTGGAGGTTTGGTGATTGCTTATTCTGATAGTGTAGTTATAAATAGATAGATATAGTTCATCAGTTTGTTATACGATGAAAAATATAAGAGAAATTTAAATATTTAGCAACCTTCCAGAGCTTGAAAGCACACATAAATATGAATTATGAACAAATATTACATTGCGAATAGCTTTCAAATAGCGACAAACGTCTTTCAGTTTTAAGGGTGCAACAATGTTTAAATATTTCATGTTTTGTTTTGCTTTCGTTGTTAAACATCTTTCGATCACCATTAATTTTGCCTAATAATATGGTGAATTGTGCAATATTTTCTTACAACAGTTCTTTGAGTTCAGTAGTAAACATTTCCGTAATACTAAGATCGTGTTCCGTCACAGTTTTCCCATAAAATAAACAACAATTGTATTTAACACAATATCATTTCCCATCTGCCATCGTCAGGTTGCTTGTTGCACAAACCGCGATCAGCCATTTCAGTTTCCTCCTCACTGCCAGTGGTTTTCAATATTTGTTCGACGACAGCTTTGTTCTTGTGGAAACTTACAAGTCGTATTATTTTAACGTCGCAACTTTCAAAGAATATAATAGAACTTTCATATGTTCCAGCTTATACCTAATGTTCTTTATTTTCTGTCTGTTATGTTGTGTTTTCATTGTTTATTCAGTTGTCTCTTATGTTCAATATTATTATTTGGTATTTCTGATCGGCATTGCTATTTACTGTTTATTTTGTTTATTTGTGTACTGTTGGTGTAAACTACACCCAGTACTGAGATAATTATTTTCATTAATTAAGCCATTTATCATGTCATGTTTTATTTTAAGTTATGTTTCCTACCATACAAGAAAAAACAAAGCAACCTCGCCAACCAATCATATTATTGAAAATTAGTCTAACATCTCAAATCAAAGTTTAACTTCTGATTACTAATATTTTTTTCTTATTTTTTCTTATTCTAATCTATTCTTTCTTTCTTTAAATCTATTCTTTTAATCTAATCTATCTTTAAATCTAATCTAAATTAGTCTAACATCTCAAATCAAAGTTTAACTTCTGATTACTATTATTTTTTTCTTATTTTTATAATTTTTTCTTTCTATTCTTTTTTATATTTTAATCTATTCTTTCATTCTTTAAATCTATTGTTTTAATCTAATCTATCTTTAAATCTAATCTATTCTTTCTTTAATTTTTTCATTCTTATTTTTTCTTATTCTTACTTTTCGCAAATAAAATATAAGGTGTGCTCCCAGTCCAATCAGACACGTATGTATTATCATTTTTGTTAAAGTAACAGTTTTGTTCAGTATATTAGTTTGTTGCTGTTGGCAGTCTGGTGTCGTATTCGAGCACTCATTTATAACATGCCCTGACACATTCATCACGACTCTTGAATAAGGTTGTTTTTAAAAATGGAGAAGAAAACTTATTCCGCTTTTGCAGTAAAAATATGACTGGATAATTTGATCCACGGTGTGGCGTAAATAGTTCACAATTTCGTAGAAACGTCATGCGTGGGAACAGGCAAAATAACTTTCGTGGAAATATTAATTATTCCTGCAACTTTACTGAATAAACTAGTAATGGGGGAACTGCGTGTGGTTGAAGGGGCCAACCAGTCTGTAATTTCGCAAATATTAAACAACAAAATATATTATTTGTCAGTCATGTTAACTGTGAGTAATTAATGCTGACAAGCTTTCATTAAATTAATGAAGGAATTTAATATTGTTTCGTTTTAATTTTGTGAATGAATGAATATTGGAATTCCTCGCATTTCATGTTAATTGAAAGCACACAATATGCTGTCCCATTTCTAGACAATCGCCTTCCTCTATTTTTTCCTTTTATTTTATGGTCCGATGTCCAAGCTTGCAAATTAATGTACATTTTTCTTATTCATTTTCATATTTCCACCAGTTACATCCTACGAACCCTTTGTTACTCACAAATTGAAAGCAGCCAAAAATATTTGGATGATGTTTACCTGTAACAAAGAAATACGAAACATGAGTAACACAATCAATTTGAAAATGTAACAATTCGTTTCAATGTGGCGTTTTATTTTACATATTGAATTGCATAGTTATTGCATGTGGAAGTGGTACTTAAAGCACGAAAGTTTCAATTCCGGAATACAAAGTACAATTTACCCTGGTTTATTATTGGGCAAGGGTTTTATTTGAGTACCAATCAAGCAATTTGAAAATATACCACGTGTAACAGGAGGATTAACATTTCTTTAAATCACGTAAAGAGAATCATGTTCTTTGCCCGTATACAAAATTCAATAAAATCCAATGAATACTTTAGCCACAGGAAATTATTTTTCATTTTCTTATTTTTCAACATGATGTAGATCTGAGTCCGTAATAATAGGTACCTAAACCTTGCCACCGCCGCGCCCCGCACCCCGAACCGCACCGTTGGTCAGTGACTTTGCGTAGATAGTGTTTACTTTTTATGCAGTTGATTCTACTATTTATTTTGTTTGAAAACTGCAATTTTTAATTTGCCATTAACTACTAATATTCGTGTTTTAAAATGATTCAGTGGATTAGTACTGTGCTCGTTTTCATTTAATGTCTTATATCCAGAAACACGTTGTTTAAATACCTAAGTGTCATATGAAAATGTCATACAAATATACTATAAGACATTTACGTAAGTAGTACCTACCTATAACTTCTATAAAATAAGTGTATCCTTCTCCGATCGGCTTGTTTGCCATTGGGTATTAATTCATACAAAACAATTCCAAAATTAATTAAACGAACTGTATTTCATTTTGTAATGAATAAATGAATAGTAATCTTGTTAGAGTACAAGGCAATTGTTTCTCGTTGTTTTAGCAATAAAACAAATACAGTTTGATGTAAGCTGCTTCGTTTCTATCGTAAGCTGATTGTTGAAACACAAGTTGTTACAGGGTCTGGGTAGTAGTTAGTGGTTAGTAACGGGTGTTACAGGTCGTAAACATTTACGTTGTGTTTTTGTTCAATGATATTTTAAAGAAAAACAAATTATCATAATGTTTAAAAGACTCATTCCTTATTCCATATTTTCTTAAAATCGATCTTGACTTCGCATATACATTACCAGATTTCCGAAGTTTTACTCAAAGTAACGGGCCTCAGGATTTTGCCTCTTTTTTTTGGGTGGGAAATCATCAATGACTTCTCCCACTTTGGGTGGAGCGGGAGGGTGCGTCAGACTTTTACGGATTAAAACCCACCCGTGTTCATTCAGTTGCCTGTGCCAGGGGCCACGGTAACTCTTTCGAATACCCCGCGACCCTGGCAGACATCTTTTTGCCTCTATCTTTCAGGTAGTCGGACATAAACATCAAACTCTGCGAATTTTGCTTAGATCATGTTATACACCTCTATAGGAGATATATTATAAAATTGCACATTCTCCACCCATTGAGGTACAATGTAAACTTGAACCTCAATGTTGCCCACACTAATATTTAAAAAGGTTCAATATTTTACGAGCATACTTTTGTATAATGGACGTTTCATGCGTGTTGTAATCTTATAATCTTAGGCTGTACATGAAGCTGGAGCCGCATCGGCGCCGGACCGCATGCTCGTTGCGGCGCCGCGCCGGATTGCATGTTTGTGTATACGAATGGATATCGCCCATGCGCCACTCCGGAACCGGAGTCGCGCCGAAACCGCATGTACATACACCGCAGTGATGCCGAATTCAATACTAAAGCAATGATCACAGCTCTGTAATAGTAGGAGAGGTACTGCTCGATTTTTGTGACCAACTTTATACCGAATAAAGGACATCGTCGGAAATCGCCCTAGGACCAACAAACAACTCTGACGTACATAATAATTATAAATATATTTTTATATACTAATTGCAAATATATCTGTATGAAACGGACATTCTGCGTTCCATAACGAACAATTAAAAGTGCTGTAACGAATAACAAACATCACATCAAAAATGCCGCCATCTTTGACAATTAGATTTGACATGACAGTTAGTGATGCCCAATCTTGCATTTTACACATACCGAGAACGAAATTACTTGCGTTGGCCACATGCTCACGGATGCATATGCATCTGTACAGTACGACAACGTTCAAAGGTTCCATCATCATCAGGAACTGAATACGTTTTTTTTACGATTTCTGGCCATTTTATGTTCTTTTTTAAATAAATAAAAAAAGCAATTTCAGGGTATGTGGTAAAAAGATAAACAAGCCGGACCGGTTCCTACGAAACCGACTAAAAATTACGACTCTTTTTTTTATTCTTATACCTTTCATGAATGACCTCATCTGACCTTTAAGTCGGCCTTCCTTCGGTAACACACACAACTCCAAAAATATTCCTACAACCTTTTCCTTCAAAAAGCCCATTACAACATGAATACATTCCACATAAATATATACGCCAACATATTAGTCGCAATTCAACCTAAACATATTTCTTTATTGATACAAGTGTTTCATTCGAGTTATAAATACGTTCAAATGATATAGGTAATAACATGTACAAGTATCCCGTGGTTTATGTAAGAGAAATTAATATTGTATAGCATACCTATAGGGCGGCGAGAAACGTTAAGTTCAAGCGAATAAAATATAGGTATGTCAAACTGTGTGGGCAGTTATTTGTTTTATTGTTTCGTGTTTATTTCTGGCATTAAGTTGAATGTCTGTACTTATATGTTTTTAATGAAACTCAGGTTTTCTAAGAACTTAATTTAATTATACACTTATTAAGAAATAAGTTGAAAAAGTTAATGGGAAGATCGTAACTTTCCATTCCATCAACTCGACGATCAAGGTTCCTAATCAAGCCAATGTAGAACAAAACCGTGTCAAATCACGTGTGAGGAAAGCGTGAGTCGTTCAAAGTCCATCGTATAACTTCGTAACATCGTCACAAGTAGCAGGCTACCTCTTAATGAACTAGGAGCACCACAATAAACATATTTACCTTAAGCTAGGTTTTACTTGTGGCGAGATAATATGCATGTAGTATGTGCGAGGTATTTGCTGGTTGGTAATAAATCTACCTGGTTGTAATATGAAAACCAGTGCTCTAGTGTTAAGGCGAAAGCGCCAGGTAGCCCGGGAAATTTAAAATTTCTTACGTTTTTTTGCAATTTGCAAGGCAGTATTAGGTTGTATGTTGATCAAAATATGATTCGCGACCGTAAAATGTATGTATTTACAGAATTATAATAATTAAAGTCATCAATACAACTCTTTAAGACCAGGTAATTCTATTGAATGACTATTTCATGAAATCTCTGCCTCTGCTTAGTAACTAAATAGAAGAAAGAAAAAAGTGAGACGTTTTGGTTTTCTCATTTTATGTAAACATGAGTAGACGCGGAATAGTCTGTCATAATGTTCGATGTAAAAGAACGGAAAACGGTAAAAAATGCCTAGAATAGCAAGTAGGATAAGATTATCCCGCCTTTGTACCTTATCATCTTTAATTCTGGCAAAATAGTACATTACTGCAGCGGCCGACAGCAGAGGCAGTGATGGACGAACGTGACACATACGTGAGTCTATCAATGCCTAATTGCGGCCAAGACTTGCTTTTCTCAAATGATGCGCGGAAGTTCAACAAATAATTATAAATTCCAGAGTCAATGACGAACAACAATAAACGCGCCAATATGTTCATTTGTTTTCTTTTTTACCATAAACAACTCTATTTGCTAAGTCCATTCGAGATTTAAATAAAATCTTTGATAAGTTACCTCCTTGGTTGCCATGTGTCGAAACAAAAATTCGTTCCATTTTTAAATTACACGACATTATATCAGTTTTCATAGGAATTTATTCGGCCGCTAAACACGACAGATATGGATTTTTATACTAACGTTGCCGGCCGCTGCTCGCATGTACAGGGTGGGCCAAAAATTTTTGCAAATAGTAACACTTGATTTCTCAAAAACCGTTAGAGGGAGGGGCACGCGGGTAGCGGGGAGTTGTGCGGCGCTTCATGTAGTTTTAGTCACGATGGAGCGCTTCACGGGACAACAGCGTGCGTTTTGTGTAAACCAATTTTACAAAAATAACGATTCCTACGTTATGTACGACGCCTATTTAGAATTGAATACGGATTACGCCGTGTAAGTGAGTGTCCAAATGTTCATTTAATCAAAGCTTGGGGTCAAGAAGTTCGAGCAAACGGCAAAGTATGCTGCCATATCAGCAAAGGGCATAATCGGCCTGTATTTCTTTGAAAATAATCAAGGAAATAACGTAACTGTGAA
Source organism: Fissipunctia ypsillon (assembly GCA_947568875.1). Taxonomy (NCBI): domain Eukaryota; kingdom Metazoa; phylum Arthropoda; class Insecta; order Lepidoptera; family Noctuidae; genus Fissipunctia; species Fissipunctia ypsillon. The sequence goes on from OX387648.1 coordinate 21,198,801, forward strand.
CTCAGTGGAATACGTGAAGATGTTGCGAGAGTTTTTGACACTACAGGTACACGAATTTGAAGGATACAACTGCAGGACTACAAGATGAGGATGCAACAAGATGGACCAACGTGCTATACGTCAAATGTTAAAGAAATAATTCCTAACAAATTGATTTCTCGCAGAGGTGATATCCCATGGCCTCCGAGAAGCCCGGACCTTACACCATGCGATTTTTTCTTATGGGAATACCTGAAAAGTCGAGTGTACCTTAATAAACCGACGACCATATCCCAATTAAAAGGAAACATCAACGAGGAGATATCCGCGATTCCTCGCAGCATGTGTCAGCGAATTTTCCAAAGTTTGCGTAGTCGATTCCAGGAGTGCAAATGACGAGACGGGACACATCTCGACGATGTCATTTTTAAAAAATAAATTTCTATATGCGTTTATTAAGTTAAATAAATGTTCAACAAAATAACATTTGTAGTTTTATTTCTATTCATGTTTCAAATGTGCAAAAATTTATGGCCCACCCTTTATTTGAACTGTATAGCACGTTCGATTTATCTCGAAGAAGATTGTCAAAGTAATGTTCGAATTTCCAACCATGTTTGAGAAAAAATCCTGAGGAGCTCGTGGCTAAGTAATAACAGCCGCACGGGTCGATCCATCAGCTTAAGCTACGCTTGCCGGGGTTGTCCGTGGATGGGTGACCATCTTTACATACCGAGACTCCTCCGTGCCTCGGAAAGCACGTTAAGCCGTTGGTCCCGGCTGTCATTCGTAGATCTTTGAAAGTCGTTACGGGTCGTCAGAAGCCCGAAAGTCTGACAACCAGTCTTACCAAGGGGTATCGTATTACCCAGTTTCTGGGTTGTGGAGGTCAGATAGGCAGTCGCTCCATGTAAAATACTGGTATTCAGCTGCATCCGGTTAGACTGGAAGCCGACCCCAACATAGTTGGGAAAACTATGTATGGCTAGACAGATTGATATCGTTTGAGGAAAAATCCATACCATCCATACATATATTTAGAAATTTTGGATAATACATTTGAACATGATTAACCAATCCAGAAACATAGTTCCTCAGTAGTTTTCTTACAAATAATTCGACTGTTCGGATAAGCACAAGCAATACAAAACACAGTTTAAACAAGTCCAGGTAGAAAACCAAATCCTAGTTTACGTGGCTGAAACGCGATTTGTCTGCCACTATAAAAATGCCAATAAAAGGATTGTAATGCGCTCAAGTTATGGAAGCGAGCGGAATGTGTTCTAGTATGAATCACCGTTGGACGCAGAAAGAGCTTCGAATATTATATTTTGAAGCCAAGACCTTCCGAGTGTCTGTGGAGTTTCTTGCCCGTTCGTCCCCATAAGTACCCACTACGCTTCGGAATAACGGACTTCATCTTTCTGACTGACCGACTCCTTGACAATTTAAAAGTGCCTGTAATTGGTTTAATTGAAATAAATGCTGTGAGTGTGAGTTTGATTTAGGACTACGCTCTAGTGTGAATAAGTCACAAGTCACACATTCTGAACATTATATCGATGAACCAATCATATGACAGCATTTATTTTACACTAGCTGTGCGCCGCGACCTCGTTCGCGTGGAAATCGTAATCTGGTACAGAATATTCTAAAATAACAGCCACATTTTAAAACTACTCCCTCGTTCCCCGACCCACCGCGTTGCATCGCCCGCCCGCGCTATTACTTCGTTTTCGCTTAGCGTTCTTTCTGCTTTTTTTTCTTTTTGCTCGGCTCCTAAGGGTCTTAGAGTTAAGATAGCCTATAACCATTCTCGAGAATTGGGCAACAAATGCAAAAAGAATTTTTCAAATCCGACTGTTCACAATTTCATGGGCTTTAATTTTATTGCGTGGCACCTTAATTATTTAAAAAAAAATAAAAGTAGTCTTAGTTACTCCTTGTAACATCAGCAATCTGCCCGTGAAAGTCCCGTCAAAATCGTTGCAGCCGTTTCAGAGATTAGCCGGGACAAACAGACGACAAAAATGTTAAAAATTGTTTTGTTGCTATAAGTATCGTGTACTTTCATATCCATTTAGTAAAAAGCTGTTAATTTGACATTACAAACAGACACATCAATTTTTGTATAGATATTTTATTTGTATAGATTTATAAGTGACGTATTAAATTAACTGAATAAGAATTAAATATGAAAAGCCATATTTTTCTTGCAGAGCTTCTTGTGCTAGTTCTTATTTCTTCACCAAGCAGCACTGCTGTGTTTCCTTTTGAAAGGATTAATGCGGTTGAAATCACTGCAATAAAAGATAAGACATTTTGATTTGTAGGTACTTTCAGAAGCAGTCTGGGACCAATTTTCACTATGATTTATCAATAGTAACTGTGATTTACTCCACTCTTCGCACTAACTTTAATTAGCTCAAAACAAATCGCTCATCCCCTAAACCTTAGCCCTCATATTTCTTGCTTCTCGGTTTGCGAGCCATTCCCTTGAGTTTTGAACTAAGCTTTACGAGTAGGAGGCGGCCGCGTTGTACCAATAAGATTTACGTTAGCGGCAAACCCGAGATGCCTTCCAAGGACTTACACTCCAAACGTTGGTGTTATTTCTCATCATACGAGCTTGTGAAGATTTCATTTTCTAGACAAACTGGTTCTTAGATGTTTTGATAAAAGGTTTCTTAGAATTTAATGAAACGAAAGTTTACCTACGCGTTACATAGATTTTAAGAATTTATTTCTATTTCACAATTAATGCCTTCGACAAACTAATAAGAATGGCAGATGGGGACTTGTTACGACGAGTCCGTGAAAATTTAATAAGATGATGACGCTTGTGCATTTTGAACAACGGTGGACACTTAGAAAATTAAAAAAAAAATTACTTTATTGATGATGTAAATTCTGATTGTGATTTTATACTATGTGATTAACTGATTAATCAGTCAATCCGTGATCTTTTAATTAACAACGCGCCACAGTGAGTTTGTGTGTTGTTCTTCCACTAAAGTACCTACCTGCGCCCCGCACCGCCGCCGCACCCCGCGCCGCATCGTTGGTCAGTGACCTTTTGTAGATGAAGCGTGTTTACTTTTTATGTAGTTGATTCTACTATTTATTTGTTTGGAAACTTCAATTTTTAAATTTTCCATAAACTACTAAACTTCGTGTTTTAAAATGTTTCGATGGACTAGTACTGTGCTCGTTTGAATGTATTGACGTACATCCAGATCCACGTTGTACAACAAAATAAACTTCCATGCTTTGTTAAGTCGTAAAAACCCGCTAAAGAGGGTCAGGTCAGTAGTATTGACCTGAAAAATCAGCGGCGATCCAAAAAATACAACATCACCGTCACACGAACTAGGAAGTACCCACCATAAAGACTGTTTTATCAGCGATCGTGATAGCACACACACAGATCGCGGCCGCATCAGATTATAAAAGGAGCGGTGAGTCCGCTGGACCCCTCGTAAATTTATCTCGACGCCTTGTTATCGACACCGGAGACTTCAGCGATGTGATATAGAACACTGATTGATGGGAGATATATACGTACTTTTAGACGCTGTGTACTTGCTTCGTTTGTTACGGTGTTGGAGAGTCGCAAATCTTCTCTTTTTTTGAGTGACGAGTACTACATAATGATTTATTGGTAATTTTTGTAGTTATTTTCAAAGTAACCCCCCCTCCCCTCCCCATCCCTCCTCCCTCTGCCTAACCCTTCGGGGAAACAAGGCGTTATGTTATGTTATGTTATGTTATGTTATGTTATGTTATGTTATGTTATGTTATGTTATGTTATGTTATGTTATGTTATGTTATGTTATGTTATGTTATGTTATGTTATGTTATGTTATGTTATGTTATGTTATGTTATGTTATGTTATGTTATGTTATGTTATGTTATGTTATGTTATGTTATGTTATGTTATGTTATGTTATGTTATGTTATGTTATGTTATGTTATGTTATGTTATGTTATGTTATGTTATGTTATGTTATGTTATGTTATGTTATGTTATGTTATGTTATGTTATGTTATATTATGTTATGTTATGTTATGTTATGTTATGTTATGTTATGTTATGTTATGTTATGTTATGTTATGTTTTCAAAGTCAAATCATTTTTCTCTAATAGGCACATAAAATGCACTTTTGAACGTCAAAGATTAACAAGAAAATAGAATTGATTTTAGTTAAAACATTATAAAAGAGTAACGGTGTAGTTTCTTGCCCATTCTTCTCCATTTCCAAAAGGTAGTTTCGTATGGAGAAGAATGGGCAAGAAACTGCACCGTTACCTACTCTTTTGTAATGTTTTACAGTATTTTGTATTATTAATATGTGAAGACGATGCACCAATAAAAAAATAACTATACCGAAATAGTTAAAAGCAATGACCGATAAGTTAATTATGTAATCATAATCATTTATTCATTTGCGAATATGGGTACAAAAGAAAGGTCTTATACAAACAATAGTGTCCATAAGTCATATCCTAGCATAAGGAATGCAAATTTACAAATACACAGGTATCTACAAAACTAGAATTTAACAATAAAAAGGCATTATTTAAGATATCGTATGAAGTAACATTATCCTGTAAATATTCAGTGACAGAGTAATAATGCTTTGCTGAGTAACAGTGTTTTTATATTGTTTTTAAATATATTTAGAACACTTTATATGTGATAGATACACGTTGCTCATATATTTACATACATTGTACAAGTAGACCATTTTCCTAAAACTTTAACAAGTAATAAGTCAGTGTGTGAGTAAAAGTAATCAGTATCACAGAATGTAAAATCAATGTAATAAAAAAGTAAATTTAAAAAAACAAAAAACCCGACTGCGTAAAAAGTGAACTTTAAAAAAGATGGAAACAAATTATTTTTAAATGTAATTTGGAATGAAAAATGATAAAAAGAATTCCAAACTTTTGGAGTGAGTGAGGGAGAAGAAAAAAGATGGAAACAAGATGACCTATTTTGTCTCCAAACAATCTCATGAAGAAGATGCCTCTGACTGTATCCATCGTTTTTCTTCTTACTTACTTACTCACTATTTGTATATTTTTGTAATCTCCTTTTAAATCCCTTAATTTTGATACCCCATTCGAAAGATTTAGGCGATTATTTTTAAAACATACATTTTGGCGTCAAAAATCCGTCGTCTTGATTTTTATAATTTTAATATACCCAGTGACACTCGCGCAATAAAGACGAATTTAACGACATAACATTCATCAAAATCGTTTCAGACGTTTAGTAGTTATGAGGGAACATAGGGACGGACATATATACATACATACAGGTCAAACACATAGCCCTCCTTTTTGGCATCGCCGCAGTCGTTTAAAAATAATAAATTATACAATTAAATTAGCAACCTGTTTGATATTGTCTACACTCTAGATTGTCCTAAGGAACAGGCGCAGGATGTTTCCAAGCATTCTTACCGTGGATATAATCTTCTAATGTGTAATATGCTTGTTTACAAAGTGTACTTTGTATATAAAGAATGAAAGAAAAATAAGTTTATTTGTCGCAGAAACACGTGCATGTAAAACGATAAGAATAATCAGAAAAATAAAACAAAACAGATCCACATTATAATCACGAGTAATGTGAGTTTTAAATTTTCTTTCATTTAATTGTAATATATCACAAGGTATTTCGTTGTAACATTTAACACTCTACCGCATAAAAGATGTACCTATGTACTTTAAATAATCTGATAAATGGTTTAGTACGTGATGGGCGATGCTAATCACTGCTAGTATAAAAAAAGCCCTCCTTTTTTGGCATCACCGCAGTCGGGTAATAAACCTTGACTTTACCGAGAAATCCGTCAGTGTTTATTAAAAACCCTATCCATACAGTCAGTTCAAATGGATTGAAATTGGAAAATGATTTCAAATGTATGTATGCTCTAAAACTCAATTATTTATACATTTTACTAATTACCATTTAAATAGTTCATAAAAATTAAGTATTACAAAACGTTAAAATATATCTTTAAATCACTTTTTAAAAGACACGTGCTTACTTCAAGACAATCATGACAAAATCAATTTTTCGTACCATAAGACCATTACAAAAAGGGTTCAGCAAAAGCAAAGTTTTTTTATTTTTTTTTTGTGTGAATATTGTGTGTCTTAACCTGGGTCAAATAAATTTATATACTTTCTTTCTTTAATGTTTTTCTTAAACCTAAAAACAGACATCGCTTTCGGCGCCATTTTGTTCCATTAGCGTCCTAATTCGTTCTCTCTATTCTCTTTATCCAAAGGCAAATCCACTAAATCTCCACCTACCTACATAATTTAGACACTATTAGCACTTTCCACGAAAAAGGTAAAAGTTTCTTACATGAGAAATGTTTACTTATACGTAAAAAACATACGAGACGAAATAAATTATGTGAGTACCTACGGTACTTAAAAGTTTCCAAGACACCTATGTAATACTTATAAGAGTTTATTGAAGTTATCTCGTTACACAACTACAAACTTATTTTAGCCATGTTTTTTATGGAGTATCTAAACGAAGAAATCAAGTTTCGCGTGTTTATTTAGGAACTAAATTTAATATTATGGACCCCTTTAAAACAGTTAATTACTATCTTCAAAATAATATCAGTATGTCCACTGCTGAATTTTTAAGATTTTGACCTCTTTTTAGAGACAAACTGAACCAGCATTTCTCATATATAAAATATGAATCTCTGCCACGAAAAGAAAAAGTGCGTGAACTCACAATTATAAACCATTATGACCAGGTTTTCTCACAATGTTCGTTAACCGTAAAATAGTAGTGTACAAAGTTTATAGTAAATTCCAAATAAAACACAACAAGTCACATTGACAAAAGAAACTGGTCCTTCGAGCATCCACGATCAACTCAGGAAACCTTCCTTTATTTATAGTATCTCAAAATGAAATATAATTCCAGAAGCTTAACCGAACTCCCCATCTATCATCATACATCATACCTTAATACTGCATTTCGAAATTGCAGAATTCGAGCACCAAATACCATACTCGAGCAAGAGCCATCTAAATAAGTGGATTAGAAGTTGCCATGGCAACGAGCTGCTTGGCTCGAGCCGTCTGCTGCAATACGTGGCTTTAAATACAAACATTGAATAATTAATACTCTCATGGAGTTTATCGATGTATCTGAATACGAAGTGATTAGTCGTATCTCGAAACTGTTTCCTAATTACCCTTGACTGCGATTTCAGTAAGCCGTGTAGTGTTTATGGGGAGTACCGAGTATTGGGTAAGACCTGGATTGTTAAAGTGGTTGGTAATTTCGGTTGCGATACGGTTATAATAGATATTTATTATTCATCATCTGTCTAGCCTTTTCCCTGTGTTGGGTTCGGCTTCCAGTCTAACCGGATGCAGTTAAATACCAGTATTTTATATGGAGCGACTGCCTATCTGACCTCCACAACTCAGTAACTGGGTAACACGATACTCCTTAGTAAAACTGGTTGTAAGACTTTCGGGATTCTTCTGAAACTGGTAAATGATAAATAAATGATAAATGATTTTATTTCTGTAAGTAGGTTTATACAAACACTTTTACATGTCAAACATTTTTTTTTTAAACTAGATGAGGCCGGCGTTTCCTATCTGACTACTCTGAGAAGAAAGGCCGAAACAAACTCAGAGGTCACAATCTCTTTTAAAGTCCAGACATAATCTTAGTCAGATCATGTGAAGACCATGTAGGTTGGTGTCTGAAATGGTCTTTTGAGGAAAGAACCACACATATTGAGTGGACCTGTCCAGTCAGTGCAAGCATCTGTCAGTAATCGTACAGCTCAACATAAAAGTTAAGGAGCTCAACGATTCGACGAACAATACCAAAGAAAGGACATTTGGGTAGGCCGCATAATTTACTCAAACTGGCAAACTATGTTTAAAGCTGAGAGAAAAAGAAAAAAAAAACAAGGACCCACATAGTCTTCACATTCACAGTAAATAAAATAATATTACATTTTACAATTTAATGTAATTAATGCAATTTATTGTATTCATGTCATTGTATATATAAAATTCATCAATGACAATGTGTATATAAGAAAAAAAAATAGCAAAAAGAAAAGAACCTAAAAAAATATCAGTATGTATATTAAAAAAAAATGTAAATTACTTGGAGCAGCTCAATCCCACGCATGGTCAGATATTATTACAATTTAAAATTCACGCCCATGTAGGACCAAAAGTAAACTGTGAGAGAGATTAAGTATATAAGGTCCTCATATAAATACTGTTATGACGTATCAGAATAAAGAAGTTCTCTGTAAAGTCTTGATTCTAAGTTTCCAGACATTATTTATTTTATTTTATTTGGTTCACCAACAATTGTATACACTGATATAAGCAAATAAAAGAGAGGAAACAAATCAGAATAAAGTGTAACAATCACTTATAGGTAAACTCTGCATGCACACAAAACGTTGTCGTAACATTATAATTATTTAATTAAATTAACTTAGTATGCCAAACAATTGCGTTCCAAATAATAATATCTAAAAATTGTAATCACTTGTGCTGTTTACTTAAATCTCCAGTTATGGTCAGACTAATCATAATTTCTAAAGTTTCATACGTAAACTAACCGTCCTCAATCTTTATTGGATCCAAGGCTTCAAACTGGGTGAGATTATTTAAAGATTAAGTGGCTGTCGACAAGTTTGGGATATTGGTCCCAAAGTACGCGAAAGTAATTATAAAATATTGCAAATTATATTTTAACGATTTGAAGCAAACACCTAAAGTAAATGCTCTGTGTCTGGTACAAAAGTTACTGCAAAATGATGAGCTAATGAGTGATGAATGGCTGTTTTTCCCACCCAACAGCTATCCATCAATATAATATGCGTCATAACGTTAGAAGCTTGATAGGCCATTTAAAAACGAGATATTAATCAATTCCCAAAATCTTTTTCAAACATCTTCATCTGCGTCTGACATCTCAAAAGTACTTCAATACTACCGCATTAACCCTAGATTTCCAGTCCCTGTCGAGCTTGATCCCATCGTGCCCACTTGTTACTTACGAACCTCGCTGAGGCAATTTCCTCACTTCTTAAACGTCTAATAGCGTCGTCGACGTCAGTCGGTCCGACGTCTCGCTTTCACTCCTCCACCCGATGGTTTTTATTACGCGATGGTTATATTGATAGCAGTTAGAACTCTAGTTTGTTTAAAACTAGCTGATCCGATAGACGTTGTCCTTCGCGGGTTTCAATTAATACAAATATCCCATACATAAAAGCACTTTCAGTTTTTCCTAATTTTTCCTTTTCTGGGTAACTTTTCCTATTTTCTTTTGTCTAAAAACCTTATTCGGATATTTAAGAACATTAAAAAAAAAAAACCAAATCGGTCCAGCCGTGCTCAAGTGATGCGCTTACCAACAAACAGCATTTAATTTTGATTTAGATGAGATGTTATACATACATCGACGTGCAAACCGTTACCATGAATTCAGTACATGATTGTAGACTCATCAGAGTAGAAATTTATCTCGGTTATTTAAAAAAAGCTGTTCCATACTTTTGACCGTGTAGGCAATGCACTTTTGTATGAAACAGCTGACGAAAAATTTCTACACTGGGGTACTAGAATCATGTACTGAATTCAAGTTCCATGTTCATTCCGTGTACATTACACAATCACACACAATCACAATACCGTCAAGTCGGGTTACTTTGACTCTAGGGCATAAGTTTGGCCTAAGTTGAGACAAATGTTTAGCGTCATTAAATCCACACAACAGTTCCGCAAGTATGCGTCTATATCGCCATCTATTGGTCACCGAAGGAATACGACGTTTCGTTGTGTGGTCGCGATACGACGGGCAGTTCAAACACCAAGTCTAGATTTGGGCCAAAGTTATGCCCTAGAGTCAAAGTAACCCGACTTGACGGTACTTATAATAACTAAATTAAGACCGTTTAAGTTACACGTGTACTCGCTGACGGGTAAATTATTGTAAATAGTTGCTGTCACTTTTTCATAAAAATAAATAATAATTTATCTACTGCTACTGAAAATATGAACTGAAAGGTAACACAATATTTTTACACGCTGCTGTTCTGTTCACGTACGAGTTTGTTCGGAATATCAATTGAAAATATAATTTGTTTTTCCTTTCCGTTTAAACATAGTTAGAGCGTAGGAATTTATTTTTGTAAAAAAAATAGTACTTTTCTGGAACTAAATGAATCTTGTAATAAAATAATATCGAAGGATTGCGAAACCGTTTTTAGAACGAAGTTTTTTATCGCCTAACCCTTCGGGGAAACGAGGCGTGATGTTGGGTGACTGGTAGAAATCGTCACGTAACGAAAAAGCGTTCATACACGCTCCCTTCATGCGACTTTCTTCTTTCGAATTCACACGTTCTCCCATGAGAACATCTTTTTCAACTACAATATTAAGTTCGGTCTTCAGTTCGGAATTGGAAATTTATAGGCTGTATCACAGTGAAGCCGCGGCCGGGCAGCCAAGCACAGCTTTGAGACGGAATCCTCAGAGCGCGAGTTCTACTCGCGCTTATCCGGATTTTTTTGCAGGAATCTTTGTATTCACGTTTTCAGTCGTGGAATGCCAATTATCTAACTAGATCTTTATGTTTGGAAATAATATTTAGTGATAATATAGCAATGTTATTTGTTCCAAGTTGTGTGAATGAAAATGATTCCTTATTTCAAGAATATTTATGATTCTGATTTTGCCCAGTATACCTTTGTATTACATTGAACTTAAAAGCTCGTTCAGCGGTGAAATGTGGTTTTATAACAGGTTCATCGTATACCCTTTTGGGAATTACCCTTAGGCGACTGTTGAACGAGAAATTATTTGTCAAAGAAGTCATTGTATTCGTTATTCGATCCCGTATTTCATGGATGAGCAGAGTTTAACCAAGTGCTAACTATAGAGGCCTTTGTGTTTTGAACTTGTTAAAATGTAAAATAAACATGTTGTTTTAATTTAACATGTTCGGCTGAATGAAGTGTCACTGTAACTATGTTTGCGTCACGAAGGATATCATTGTGGAAGTTTTACATTTAAATATATTAATGTTATTATTAGTCGCACTGGGCCCGCGTAGTGGATTATGACCTTCTCCTTCTCACAGAGAGAAGACAGTGGGAACGTTATAGGCTGATTGTGTAATGTTATTTATGCATTATAGTTTAAAAGTTGTTACGGAAACCGAAAACAGACGAAAACTTGTAATGCTACCTGCCTGCCGAATGTATATAAAAGCAAGCAGGCAGCACGTTCCACCGAGTACATGAGGCGCGAGCGCAAATCAATCAACTCACTGCATTGCAAGGGTAGTCACAATGATCACCAATCACAGACACCATAAATCAATTCTCAATTCAAGGCTTCGATCGATCTCCGCGATCTACTTTTCCTTAGTATTCTGGGTAACGTCAAGTTGACAGCTGTCAAAATCGTTCTAAAATTAACTCTATAAGTTTGGCATCGTAAAACCTGATGAGTCATCATACCTATACATATGTTTTTTTTATAAAATAAAGTCGTTTTTCTTTCTGTCTGTGTGATCGCGGTGTTCTTCTAAACGACGCACCGGATTTTAATGCGGTTTTCATGATCACTTCGAGAATTTATTCCGGAAGGTTTATTTTTATAATACATACATACGCACATACACTACTTACATTAAACTATACTATAATAATAAAGAAATAATGATGTTTTCAAGTTGTAAAACCCATGCGAAGCAGGGGCGAGTCGCTAGTATTATTATAAATAGTAGTTTGTGTTTTTATGCAGGATTATTTCAATAATTTTAATAATAGTTGCTTTACGTTCACAGTTCACCAACGTATTCAATATTTTTGATGAATTAAATCACTGACATGTTTCAAAAAGCTTTTCAATTGGATGTTGTACAGTTTACTTACTGCGTGGTAATTAAACTTCTGCGATGTTTATTGAACGCATGTTAATGTCTGTATTGAGTAAAATTAATATTTGTATATTCAGACATAGTAGGTGATGGTCAGATTTGTATAGGCTTAAAAAAAAAACAAATACAACTTCCTCAAAATAATTATGTTGCGAATGTGTGAAGACTACGCGAGCGTAGCACAGAGCTACGCCGTAGCGCGGTGCGTAGCCAAGCGAAGAGCGTCACTGTCTCTCAACAGAGTGGTGTTAAGATTGTCACAATTTTATTGCAATGATGATTGCTAAAATAAAGTCATTGAATTCGTTCAAAAGTTTTAAAATATGCTCTGTTCCAAAAGTATCTGATTCATTAGGTACTTTAACGTAAGTCCTGTTCTAGTTAAATTCTTACGCAAACACTCACTAAAGGGAATAGTGATGATGCCTGGGTAATAAAAAAGAGGTTCTATTTAATCCGTCAGTCAGATAATAAAAAAAAATATTAGACACATATTTTATGCTACAACATATTAATACAAAATTACTTAGATAAAACGCATTAAAATTGGGGAGTGGGGCTCGCTACGTCACAACTTAGTACAAAATCTAGCAAGGCGTGACGTCATGCCACATTTTAACTCAATGTATCGCCGTAATCTTTTGATTACGTAAAATAGAAAAAATCCGTGTCCAATATTTTTCTAGTAATCTACATGACGGACAAAAAAAATTACTTTGTTTTCATCCCTATTAGTAACACATTCATTATGTATTTAGAAAGTTTAAACTTTAATCTCACCACTTTCCCAATAGTTATTATTTCAATAACATTAATAAATTGTAATTGAAAACACAACTACGAAAATTGAGGTCATAAAATTAACCTCAATTGCCAAATGAAAAACTTATAGGTGATTTAAAATCAGAATTTCGGGTTTAAGTATTCAAATAATCAAATGAAAGCACTCAATTTGTAGGTCGCACTACAAATTGGCAGTCACAAATACGTTTTCTGATACATTTGTTTACATATGTCGCCGACGGATTGTAGAATCCGTAGTTTTACAAAACGGCTAGTTGATTTACAAAACAGTGCCTTTATGTAAAACAACTGAACGACGTTTAGCGGTTTTACATAATTACTGAACTTTAACACCCCAGATTGTTTAAACGTTTTGTGTTATCAATGCAGCGGGCCAACGATTGGACGTTATGTAAAACAGTGTGAAATGAAACGTCAGATTGTAGATTTTAGTTCTAAATGTTAACGCTCGTGGCTCTGTGTATCTTGACAACAATAATGGCGTCCGAACTAAAAATAAATAAAACGAGTAATATCAGTGAAAATGACCCTAACTCGAGTGAAAACAGTGATTGGACAACTTTAATATAAAGTGTTCAGAGTTTTATGAAAGTCAGTCCTAAAAATACTAATGCCAAGTAACTGTGACTGACTTGGAAGTAGCGCTCGCCGGCCGCTGTCGTGGCACCGCTCGCTTCGCTCGGTAGGCTCGCACTTGGTTGTTCACAGTTCTAACCTAACCTAAACCAATTAGTCTGAGTGCGCTACCTTAGTTATTGAGACGGGTTCGGCATTAGAAGCCACATCAAACGCTTATTGTGACTGCAGATCAGCCATTCTGTAATACTACTATACGTGGGTAGCTGTATTGTATAACGTACCGCAATGACAATCCAGCTGAACGTCAATCAGCCGTAATAGGGAAAAGCTCCTTCATGTATTTCGGCTAGACGTTATGTATTACGCCGTATTATACAATTCGACTGCGACATTTAAATTCTCATCAGTTACTTTTAGAACAGACTAACAATACCCATTTTAAGAATAGAATAAGAATAATCTTTATTGACATAATATGAGGTTACAGAATCAAATGAAGCCTCTGAAACCCAAACTAGGTAAAAACCTGTATGTCAGGAGTCAGCGCCTTCTCCCATTTTCATTACACTAAGTTGTTATGCCAAAAATACTTTTTAGATTTACTCTTAAATGAACAAAAAGAAAAGAATAATAAAGTTTAAGGATGAGAGCGCGCAAAAAATACAAGAAATAAAAATAAATATATATCTTAAAATTTAGCTAGGGTAGTGTGAAAGTGAGTGAGCGGGTGGGTGGGCGTGTGTGTGTAGGATGTGCGAGTGTGTGTTGTGTAATGGTGTATGTGTGTGAGTGTGGGGGTGTGTTCATATATGTTTAATTGTGTTTTTATCTTATCCTTTACCTGCTGAAGAACTTTTTCGGTTTCCTCGTAGTTTAGCGTTAGAAGATAATTTCTGACCCTCGATTGGCACTCGTGAAACGAGACTGGATAAAATTTTAAAATTTTGTTTAGTTTGTTATAGAGATGTAAAGAAAGAAACCGCTTTTGACGTCTTGCTAGTGCAGTACGACAATTAACGGAATCAATAATATTGGTGATTCTGCGTTTGTTACTTAGTTTATTTGGATAGAGACATGTTGTTTGGTAATGACATGCTAAATAAAGAGCTGCCTTACCGTAAGAACCCGACACAGTTCATAAAGCGGTGTGGTAGCGGTGTTCAGTTCAGTTTGCTAAACTGCTTGTAATAAAAACAGTACAGTGAAACCATCAGTAAAATTAACAACAAATTTCCACTCAACTCAAACCACTTTACACACCACTACATTCCATCAAAGTCCTCCATAACATCATACAAGATATACTTCCTTAGTAATTGACCTCCACTATCAGTCTAATCAATGACACATTGCACATCAAAGGTGATTAGGCGGTAATGGCTCCTAAGCTGTTAACGGAAAGCCTATAGATATACACGTTTATATAACTCGTATTGTGATGATTGTGACATAGTATTATGTAGGTGAAGGTTATAGAGACAAATATGGAGGAATTCTAACTATCCTAACTATTATAAAAATGCGGCTGAACGGATTTCGATAAAATTTGGCACACATATAGACCATGACCTGGGTTAGGATATACCGACATAGGATACTTTTTATCCTGGTAGGTCGTTCCTGTGAGATAATTTCCGACCTTCACGTGGGCGAAGCCGCGGGCAATAGCTAGTCTTCTATATAAATAAAAAAGTAATTAATAAAATTAAATCGACCTCACATATACATTAACTCAAAAAATTATGAAATAACTTTAATTTCGGAAGTCGGTGCCTTGGGACCTGAATTTTAGTTTTTAGCCACAAATAGATTATCATACGTCAATATCTTGCAGTTCCAATAATATTAAATACATACGTGTCAAATTGATAACCTCCTTTTTTTTAAAAAATGAAATGGTGTTCGTTGGTAAGCCGTATCACTTATACGGTGGAAGTCTGCCCGGCTTGGGCGGGGCACCGCCGTGTCCTCGCGGAAGCGATCGGCGGCGGCGATCTCTCGCGTCCGGCCCTGGTCCAGGCCATGGTACGGAGCGAGAGTGCATGGGAAGCCATTACCTCCTTCTGCGAAGCAGTAATGTTCGTGAAGGAGGAGGCGGGACGCGTGAGGGAGAGGCAAGCTTTGCACCCTCACGCCCCTAGTCGCCGCAGGAGACGCCCTGGGCGTCGGGAATCGGCAGCCGATTCCCGGCCACCGTAGGCGCGGGCTTGCGGACGGCGAGCAATGGGTAGCTCGCCGTCCGGTAAGGACCAGGCCCGAGTCGACGGCGCGTCGTGTTCCACGCGCGCCTCAAAGAGATGTCAGCACTATTGACGGGGTCCGCTAGGGCCGATGCCAGCTAGGGTTGCGGGATGTTCGAAAGAGTTACCGTGGCCCCGGCACAGGCAACAGAAGGAACACGGGTGGGTTTTAGTCAGTAAAAGTCTGACACGCCCTCCCGCTCCGCCCAGAGCGGGAGAAGTCATTTGATGATTTCCCATCCACAAAAAAAAAAAAAACAAAAAAAAAAAAAAAAAAAAAAAAAGCCGTATCACTTGAGAACGGCTGGACCGGTTAAGCTGTTTTTTTTGTTTTTAAAATATGTTCGTAATAATCCACGAATTAGGTTCTTATGGAAAGAAAAATTGGAAAAGTTTCCCAGTTTTTTTTTTTAATTCGGGAATAACTGAACGTCGTTTATTTCTATGGGGTGTTTGTATGAATTTTTTAAATTTTGACAGGACAACAGAGCTAGACCACCACCTCTTAAAGTAGTATTATTGTAATCTTACTTCAGTGTGGGAAAGAGATGGAGCTAGACGTCCTGTTTAGCTCCATCTCTTTCTCCTACCGAAGTAACATTAAAATAATACTGCTTTAAGAGGTGGTGGTTGGGCCCCTGGTTAGCTAGTTGGATTATAACTATTGGTAATTTTTGAGAGGTACTTATATGTATCAACTGAGGATAAAATATTCGCCTGATTGACATCCTTGTGATATTTTTGTACAGTTCTGAAATTCAAAGAAAAGAAAAACCGATTTTGACCTCCGTGAAACCTGTAGTTGCGCCATGTTTAATTTAACAGACAATTGTCAAATTTGGTGCCTCCATTGCAAAATAATTTTGTCATTATTTATGAGACCAAATGCGAAGATAAATATGAAAATAACCAAAAGTACGATAAAATTGTACCAAAATCAGTAGCCCAATGAATTCCCATCCATCAGGTTTTTGAATAATTGCATTGAACGCCAGGGAACGAAAACGTGATTTAATGCATGTATCAATGAAAACCAATTCCATACTGAATTTTATGGTCGGCTTAAAAACAAAAAAAAAAAACAGTGCAGCTGAAAACTGAAACGATGCAGTGACGTAGTTTTAAAACTACCCTCGGATTTTGGTCCCCGGAGTTTCGTATTAAAAATAATATCCCTGAGTCCAAGCTCGGTTGATTAAACGGGTTGATGGTAATGTTTGAAACCAGATGAGGTTGTTAACTTAGTAGTTTTCGTGTAATTTCTTTTTGGTTGTTGCAAAGTGTACTCTTGTAGCTTTTGGTAACTTGTGGTTTATAGTTTTAATGAAAAGCTTTCTAATTTTTAGTTTTATATTTTTTTTTTTACACAAGAAGTTAAGTACAATAAAATGACAAAAAAAACAGCAAATAAATATCCTTTGTTCCTAACATCTTTGGGCGAATTTTACCAATGAACAGGTCTTGAATGCGGTTAAGATGTGCTGTGGTGCTATTCTGTAAAGATCCCACCGTGAAAATTTAGGTGAAGTGAGCGTGATGTGAACTGTCATCCCACCTTACTCTACTAGGGATTGAGCTCACTTCAAACTCACTTCACGTAAGTGCTCACGGTGTGATGTTTACAGAATAGATCGGCTGATCGCGTTCAGTTACATTAGTGAAATTCGGCTTTACTAAATTTGTACCTACCTGTCTTTACTAATTACACATCAAACACAGTGTTAATGAACGGTTCTATAGTATAATTTATTTTTCGTCTTAAAGCCCCTCCACTTGCAGTAAAGGTAACTAATTACCTCCTTTCTGCAATAAGCTACAACCTTGCTGAGAGGGCAATCTTCTTCCCACGGCTTGGCATGAGATAGACAGATCGATAGAAGACTCTTTCTCGAGCCTTTTCTTGTATACCGACACAGAGAAAAAACAAATGAATGCACACCTCTGACAGAATTTCCACAAAGTAAAGACACATGCGCCCCGCTGCCAAAGCTGGCCGGGTTTTTTACACCACGGCATAGTAAACGCTCGTCTCTAAGATACAATCGTAGAATAAATAAACACATCGCTTTGCAGAGATGCAGCTTAGGTCATGACTCATGAAGTAAGCTGCATCTCTGCAAAGCGATAACATAACATAAAATCACGGCTTTAATCCCCGAAGGGTTAGGCAGAGGTGTAGCCATAGAACACCCACATTTCGACATTTATGTTTAAGTCCCATGTAATAGGCCGCGAGTCTATTGCCATCTACCGGGCACAAATCCAGACTCCGGGCTGCTACTGAGAAATTCCTGATAGAAAAACCCAATAACACTTTGCCCGACCTGACAATCGAACCCAGGACCTCATGCTCAGCAGTAGCGCTTGCGACCACTACACGAACGAGGCAGTCCAAAGTGATACGTAACCACAAATATAAAACCACAACTTCGTATAAAAGTTCTCATACAAACCATCACAGGTAACTAACAGGTAACTGGGCACCTACAAACGAAGGTAAAGAGCCCGTAATGAGTTTAGACGAAGCAATTAAACCTGGCAAAGTGGGTCGACGGGTCCAATTTGTATTACTAAGTTATAGCCAACTGAATTAGATTAGTAACATGAGGTACTACTAACAATATTAGCGATAAATACAGTTTTATAGGATGTTATTTTGGCTTTTTGGACCAGCAAAAGTTTAAATCCGTCTGTTGAATAAAGCAATGAATTACCTAACTACAAACCGGCCAAGTGTGTGTCGGACTACGCACAACGAAGGGTTTCTTAGTTGGGATCAATTTATCTCGAGAACAAACTTAACTTTGTAGTTGAAAAACATGTTCTCCCATACATTCCAATAGCAAATGTAAGTTTCTACGCACAATATTGAGAAATTTACCATGTTATTTTAAGACCATAAACTTCTTATAGGTTTTCCTGTAATTTATAGGTAAGTAAAGAATTATTTTCTTTTCTATTAAATATGCTGAGGTTGCTACATATTATCTAAAGGTTATAATTAGTCAGAAGGCTATAAAATTAGTTAATATATCGAATGCATAGATAAAGTTTTGCAAACTGTACAGTGTTACATATCAAATGAAAGGGCTTGTTGTGAAAGTCTCAATTTTTTTTTATAATTTTAAAATAAACATTTTTAAAGTTATTTAAGAAAATAGATGAAAATAGACCATTCCATAGGTACTCTGCCTAACCCTTCGGGGAAACAAGGCGTGATGTTATGTTATGTAGACCATTCCCTTTACCATTGCCCTTCTCTCTGAAACCACTGAGCCTAAAATAATGAAAAAAATACAAACTATAGTTTTTTGATTAAAGATTACAGCAACATATGTATATAGGAAGTCTATGGTTATAAAATAACATAGTAAATCTCTCAATATAGTGCATAAAAACTTACATTTGCAGTTGGAACATTCCAACTGCAAGTGTATTGTAATTCCGATGAATATGTAATGCACGAACTTAACACTGTAGTTGAAATTCATGTTCCCCATATGTATGAGGGAACATGGAACCCTACGGAACCCTCTGCATGCTAGTTCAACTCGAACTTGTCTGCTTTTGATTTTACTTTTGACTTCTGCCATTTTCTGTCAAGTAAATACTCGCCATATATTTTAATATTTTTACATCTTAATATCAATATTTAAATTCCTACCCATCTTCCACAGATAATTGAAAAGTTTTGGTGTAGTATTATAAATTATTTAATACGATTTCAAGATAACTGTCTCCAGTATAATAAATTAATCATAGTACCTAGATTTTGATGTGGAAAATAAAAAGAATTAAACTTTGTAATTAATTGACACTCTTGTTACGAACGCATCCATTATTGCGCTAATACCTATAATTTCAAACTAATCTCGCATATACGACAAAAAAAATATTGCTACCTATTAATTTTTCTATCTATCAACATTAACCTATACTTTCAACATAATATAAAATGATCTAAGCGTCGCCATTTTCATAAACATAGCGATTACAACCACAATGTCAGCTTAGCAGGGTACAGTCGTGTAGAAAAACGAATAGCCTGTAACGCTGTAATATTGCCGACACTCCCTTTATTATCGTCACATCACTTACGAGAGGGCGCGCCGCGTACTGTCGCGTAGAAACGTGAATGTGTTCATAACTTGTGAAGATTATTATTAGAACGTCGACTAGTAGAGAATCATTACGTATTGAAGCAATGTTATTTATGTTCACGTAGACAAACTCGTGATTTAATATTCACGTAAGCTGACTGCTTGTTAAACAATGTTGTGTATTTTTGACAAAATTGTCGCCGGTGAAGCTACTCTTTGTCGAATTTCATCAAAATCTGTAGTGGTAATTTTTTTATCCCGGTAAAAAACGGGCGTATCTGCGGACACGTCTTGTATTTAGTTTCAAATGAATTTAATTAACAAGTGACTACTAAGTCTTCGAAGTTTAATTAAATTTCTGTAAAATTATTTGAAAGTGCCTTGGATCATTGATATTTAATGTGCCTATTTCAATTCTATATTTTCATTGTTACAAAACTGAGATTTTTGAACTTACCGTGAATATCAGCAGTAGGCGTTATTTTATTGTAAGCTCAGTGGGTGTGACGTCAAGGGTTGCGGGATGTTTCTAAAGAGTTACCGTGGCCCCGGCACAGACAACAGAAGGAACACGGGTGGGTTTTAGTCAGTAAAAGTCTGACACGCCCTCCCGCTCCGCCCAGAGCGGGAGAAGTCATTTGATGATTTCCCATCCACAAAAAAAAAAAAAGTGTGACATCTGTTATTTACGCATACAACTTAGAAACCTAGTAAGATGATAAACATGTAAATAGTTACTATTTTAACTCGATAAAACAGTTTTGTTTACATCAGCTGTCTCAAGCGCTGTTAGCTAAGGCAACAACGCGTCGGCTCCATCTAATTGATTAACCGTTCTGTAATCGACTGTACATTTGACATCAACATGTGGGCTCAATTATTCTATCTTGACATATTCGTTAAAATATTTCTTTTTCTTAGTACCTATAAATAACTTTTTTGTAAAGACACGGTCGGTATAAGTAGCTTAGATATTTCTTTCTTTATTTTGTCAATTCTTGAGATGATGATTTCCATTTTTGAAAGGTCAAATTCAACTGCTTTAATACTTTTTTAGGCGTGAGTTTATGTATGTATGTACATATTATATATGTAATACTTTTTAGCATCAAAACACGAGAAAAAATTACAAATAGGTCAGGTTGTGAATGTTACACTTTTTCGTGCCACCAATCGTTCTATAAATAATTATTGCTTTATTTTCTGTGAGGTGTTTGTAAATATAAGCAAAATAAAAGACGAAATTATATCGTCCAGCGATAAAAACTTTTTCATACAGAGAAGAATCAAGCAGCAATCAGCTCACGCTAGCTTCGTGCGGGGATTTTCCTGGGTTCCTTACGATGTTTTCCTCCACTTTACACACACAAACAGTGACGATTTATACGATTTTTTCGACACGGACTCGATTTTTTTTTGTACTTAGAAAGATCTTCAAAACTATGAGTTACGAGTATATTAGTAGTTTCAAGTTTCGAAACCATAACGTCGTGCTTGAAAATCGAATACCTTTCGACCTATGGTTGATTCAATCTGCTTAGCCTTTTCCCAACTATGATGGGGTCGACTTCCAGTCTAACCGGATGCAGCTGAATACTGCGCGTCTGGCTGGAGCGACTGCTTATCTGATCTCCACTACACAGTTACTGGGTAACACGATACCCCTTGGTAAGACTGGTTGTCAGATTTTTGGGCTTCCGACGACCTGTAGTCGTTACGGGTCGTCAGAAGTCCAAAAGAACGAATGACAGTCGGGACCAACGGCTTAACGTGCTTTCCGAGGCACGGAGGGATCTCGATATGTAATGGATCACTCATCCACGAAACGACTGCGGCAAGCGTAACCTTCGATGGACATTACATAGCCATGAGCCTCTTCTATAGACCTATAGCTGATTGAACTAGATTAATTTGTTTACTCGTAGCTATTCGAAACACAACAAAATGCAATAGTTACTTAACAATTGACACGATTGAAACTCATTGAAGGAACAACATTGTATCTCCGTCTCATTCTCCTTACCAAGGCTGCTTGTATGTATATTGTACCTACCTGCATTATGGAAATGGCACAAACGGATATTATCTTATATTGTTCCAACAGAATGTAGGAAGCATCCAATGTATTGTGGTTTGGTCGCAATAAATGTATACAAGCACTGCTGTTGAGTCAAGCCATTTGCAACTTTAATGAGGGGTTTTAAAGTTTACTATTATTAGACGGTACCTAACTAAGAATAGCCAACCGCAGCGCTTTCGTGGGTGTTGTAGATGGTAGACTGTGCCAAGTGAATAAACAGTAGTACCCGGAAAACTGGTTTAACTGGAATCTGCTACGAAAAATTAAATCGCATCGCACAATATTTAACACTACATACTTTTTCGTTTCTTGTATGGATAAAGTTAAAGGGGACCCCAATAACTTTTAACATTTTTGTTTAATACGTGTCAAAGGGACGTACCGACGGACGGAGAGCGGAGCCTTAGTAATAAGGTCCCGTTGACACGTTTTGGGTACCCTAAAAAATAAGTAGCTACCAGCCGGTAAATGTTAACTACATGAGGGTCAACAAATTACCTCTAAAATGACACCATTTGAATACTAAAGTGATGTTCAGAAAAAAGTAATCAGAAACCTTTGCCACTGGATTTAGTAAACAGGTTATGTTTTCTCAGTGCGCAGTGGTAGGATAGACAGCTACCTACCTCCTTGTCAATATACAAGGTGTAACTGAAATAACGCACAATGACTTAAGGAGTCATTGTACTCATAATTATGAAAAACTTTTACTATGGGACCAAAATTGAAATCGCGAAATAAAAATCAGCTGTTCCCTGCATTTTGACTAGTTGTGCGAACATAAATTCACATAACTCGTTGTTTTAAAAGTTGTTCATAATTATGAGTACAATGACCCCTTAAGAGGTTATGCATTATTTAAGTTAAACCTTGTATATTTGCTAAGTGTGGTGATATCGGCAACCTCACGACTTTGAAACACCAGTAATAGGCCTCTCACGAATGCTTTCCGTAAACGTCATTTACAGACTGTACTGCAGTAGTTGACTGCAGCGACAAGATGACGTATTAACGTGTTAAAGGCTTTGCTAATTGAAGATAGATCTCAAAGCCGTCATATTATTCTGCTAGTTGCACCTAATACTCTAATGGGTTTAGAGTACAATAGTGCAGCCACACTCCAGTGGTTAATATCGTACGTAGATCTACGCGAGACACAGTGGCTTTTTAATTGTTTCTGTAATTACCGGCGAACGGTTAAGCGGCATGTCCTCAAGGCTATAAAAATTTAAAGGAGGAAATCCATCAAATTATAGGATTTAACCTCAATAGATCCTTGGCATTGACATTTAACCTTGGAGGTCCCATTCCCATACAACATTAATAAAAGAGAATATTTTTCTCTTTTGCATGAGTAAAATTCCTATTAAGATGGTATCTGGGCTTGAGTGATTCGGCAGAAAATAATTGAAAGCAAATGGGATATTATATAATATATGAATATTGTTTACGGGTCATGGAGCGCAGTTGGCTGGCATTTGTTGATATGGTAGAACCACGTACTAATATTGCTTGTAATTGTCCCACTGTAGGGCAAGGGCCTCTTCTCATACTGAGAAGAGTGGTGATCAATGCCCATTGCATTGATTGCCACACTATCACAGCGTGCGATCATGATTACGGACACATTTCCTCACGATCTTTTATTAACTCTAAAATAGTTTTTTGAATTTATCTCTACTTGTGGTAGTTTTAGATTTGCCAATACTGATCCATCTTGTCACCTTGTTTATTCTTTTTCTTTTTGCATTTATTATTGTTTTCGTAATGTTGTGCCGTTAGAGAGGCTAAAAACTTTTTTTGCAAAAAAACCTTCAGAAAAAAAAAACACTACAAAGTGAAAAATAACTTTAATGTCGGAAGTCGGTGTCTTTGTATCTGTATTTTAGTTTTTTGCCGCCAACTTTCGAAATTAAAGTTATTTTTCACTTTGTAGTGCTTTTTTTTTAGAAGTCGGTTGTTTTTTTGTAAGAAAGTTTTTATTTTTCACTTTTTAGTTGTAGTTCCTACCCGCACAAAGTCACATACCACTACTTGCAATGTAAATAACAGTGACAGGAATTTATTATAACTTCATCAATATACACTAAGTAGAAAAAATACGTATTACTGATGCTTACTCAAAAACTACTCATCAGAAATTGACCAAATTTATACGGGACCAATCTATGTATATCCTTTCAAATAAAAAAAGAAATTTTCAAATCCGTTTATAATTAATGACGGAGTTCTGAGGTAACAAACATTAAAAAACAACCGAATTGAGAACCTCCTCCTTTTTTGACGTCGGTTAAAAAGTATTATTGTATACATACTAGTGGTTAAGTCATAGTCATAAATTGCCACTCGTGGAGGCAAACAAATGACATTCACATAATGCTACTTTATTTACATACATAATAATTATCATTATTCATTCATTATCCAATCAATCAGCGAACAGATAATAATAATCAATATTTTATAAACACTTCTCGCTTATTGTTTGTCAATCATCATTAAAATAATATACGTTCGGTTGATTTTCGAACAATGGATAGTTCAAATAATTAATTTTTAATTTGTTTTCATAAACATCAATGATTTACTGAAGGACGTGAGCGGGTTCAAGAGCAGTTCTACGTTTATATAGAATCTGGTATGGGAAAAGCCTAAGGTTTACTTCATCTGACTGGCGAAATGAACACCGTGAGTTTTACACCCTACTAATGGGTGTATTGTGTAATTAACACCTTGCCAAATCAAAAATACTTCGCTAAATTTGGAATGTCTTGTGGGGGTTTTGGGGCTTGTAGCTTAGTAATAACAACCGCATTGGTCGATCGATCAGGTTAAGCTAAGCTTGCCGCGGTTGGTCCGTGGATGGGTGACAATCTTTACATACCAAGACCCCTCCGTGCCTCGAAAAGCACGTTAAGCCGTTGGTTCCTGTTGTCATTCGTGGATCTTTGACAGTCGTTACGGGTCGTCAGAAGCCCGAAAGTCTGACAACCAGTCTCACCAAGAGGTTATCATATTACCCAGTAACTGGGCTGTGGAGGTCAGATAGGCGGTCGCTCCATGTAAAATACTGGTATTCAGCTGCCTCCGGTTAGACTGGAAGCCGACCCCAAGATAATTGGGAAAAGGCTAGGCGGATGATGATGAATTTGGAGGGTCGACAGGATTACTAGTCATTCTAAATTCGTAAGTAAGTGTTAGTAATATTCCATCCAAAGGTTGTCTTTAAAAGATCGCTCTTAACTCTAGTTAAGAGCGGTCTACCGCCCATTGTGCCACTTCTTGTAAAATTTCTACTTTTATATCTGAAGTCCAACTCCCGTAACTAAAAACGTTCAAAATCTAGTCGCAATCTCATCTCAGCGACAATCAAATGTCACAAACTTGTCAAAATTGTAGGGAAATTATAGGTATTTTTGACATATTGAGACTGAGATCAGACTGTGAATGTTCTTAAAATTACGGGAATTGCCCCTCTGTAATACTTATGGTGTAAATCATATATGGGCAACCACCGGCCCGCGGGCCGGATCCGGCCCGCTGTAAGATATGATCCGGCCCGCGAGACATTTTGAAAAAACCCAATTAAAAAAAATATTACATTAGGTACTTATACTCACGGGAGTGACAGTGAGGCGGCAAACATCAAATCCTTTGATGTTTGCCGCCCATTCAGCTTGCTCGATCAAATTCTTTGAGGTTTGCCGCCTCACGGGCGACACATCAAAAGATTTATTGCTTCTCAATTATTCTAAACTACTTTATTCCAGATTATTCCTTCATTTTGTCTATATAAGTGGGTGGATGGCCCGACCGTTAGTTCAGTTCTATTTGAGCTACCGAGGTGATAACTTGGACAAGCGATATCCTAGCGAACTGCTCGAGCCGTCAACTTGCTTTGTGGCTTTGTGTGCATCTTGAGTGGTTAACTATAGTTTGTTATTAAGTTTATTGAACGAAACGTAAACAAAAATGATGTCTGGTGGAAAGAAACGAAAAGTAGATACAGAGGGTCGCCAGTTTCAAGAAAAATGGACTGAAGAATTATTTTTTATCTTGCACAATGGTAAGCCTATTTGTTTGCTGTGTAATGAATCCATTTCAGTAATGAAATAATTCAATATAAAGAGGCATTACTCAACTAAACATGCTACGCTGCACTCACTGACAGGACAATTAAGAAGAGACAAAATCCAGAAGCTTACCGCAAATTTGGAAAAAAAGCAACAAATGTTTCATAAACAAAGAACACAACTTGATAATGTTGTGAAAGCTAGTTTTATAGTTAGCTCAAAATTGGCAAAGGCATTAAAACCATTTGCCGAAGGAGAATTTATCAAGGACTGTATGTTAGAAGTTTGCAGTATTTTGTGTCCTGAAAAGAAAAATGAATTTGAAAAAATTTGTTCAAGACGAACTGTTGTTTGACGTATAGAAATGATGGCTGATGATATAAAAACAACATTGACTGACCGTATGGCTTGTTTTTAATCATTTTCCATAGCATTAGTCGAGAGCACCGATCTGTCTGACACAGCTCAACTGGCTATATTTATTCGAGGTGTTGATAAGGAGTTCACTGTTACTGAGGAATTGCTCGCTTTACAGCCGCTTAAAGGAACCACTACAGGAGAGGATATTTTTAATGAAGTGCAAAAGGTATTCACAAGTTTTGGCTTGCCATGATCAAAATTAATTGGAGTATGCACTGATGGTGCACCTTCTATGATCGGCTTACGTAAAGGTTTCATCGGAATTTTGAATGAAAAAGCAACAGAATTAAATGTGCAAAAAGATGATTTGATAGTCCTTCATTGCATTATCCACCAACAGAACTTGTGTTCTAAGTCCATTCGACTCCAGAATGTTATGAATGTGGTAGTAAAAACCATCAACTTTATTCGATCCCGAGGGCTTAACCATCGTCAGTACAAGGCGTTTTTGGATGAAATATCAGCTGAATATAACGACGTAACATATTATTGTGAAGTCAGATGGCTGAGCAAAGGAAAAATGTTGAAACGGTTTTACGAGCTTAGAAATGAGATAGCAGACTTTATGAAAATAAAAAAATAAACCACTAACTGAATTAAGTAACCCAAAATGGATATGTGACTTAGCATTTCTGGTCGATCTTACAGGCTGTTTGAATGATTTAAATTTGAAACTTCAAAAACAAGGACAGTTAGAAAATGATTTGTACAGCCATTTGAAAACGTTTCAGATCAAACTACGCTTGTGGGAGTCACAGATGCTGTCTGGTAACAGTTACCATTTCAACACGCTCTCTGCGTATGAAAATATTGCTTATGCTCAATATGCTGAAGAACTCAAGTTACTGTCGGAACAATTTTCGAACAGATTTAGTGACTTCAAAAACATGGAAGACTGTTTCAGTTTATTTGCTACTCCCACAAAATGTAATGTACAAAATGCTCCAATACACTTACAAATGGAGTTGCTCGAGATTTAAGAAAACTCACTCCTAAAATCTAAATTTGAAGACGTAGAGTTGTGCGATTTCTACAAAAAATACCTAGAAGAAGACAATTTTCCGCAGCTTAGAAAATTCGCAAGAAGATTGATTTGTGAGTTTGGCAGTACTTATAAATGCGAACAGTTCTTTTCATTGATGAAAGTTAATAAATCAACACATCGTACAAGACTGACTGACGATAATTTGGAAAATTCTTTACGTCTTTGTATCAGTGGAATTAATCCAAATATCGATGGATTAGTTTCCCAAATTCAAGCTCAAGTGTCTCATTGATTTCGGTGTATTTGACTTTCGTAGTTTGTAACAATTGCAAATTTAACGATTTAATTATAATGTACCTTTTTTTTAAATTTCATTTCATTTTGTTATTTTAATAAATTGTACTATATAATAACATTGCCGTATTATTTCATGTCTAATATCTATGGCAAAAAATATTATCACTACTTTAAAATGCACCGAGTACTTTTAAACGCGGCCCGCGAACGTATTTGCACGCTAAAGTTTGGCCCTCAACAATGTCAAAGGTTGCCCATACCTGGTGTAAATAATAAAGAGTATTTATTGAGGTGATATTGTCATAAAATTAAAGATGCAATGCTTATTTGCAACAATATTATTTGAATTGCGATATTATGATAATGATAATACAAACAAGGATAGTGAGATCAAAGTGTAGGTGAAGGTTTTATTGTGAATTGAAGATGAGCTAGCGAATAGGGAACTTTCATCGATTATTTGTTATGTTTATCTTAAAGAGTTAAGGCTTACATAAAGATGTCAAAAAAAAGTTAAAAACAATTAATATATTTATTGCAAATCAAAAGTTGACTCTTAGATTTTGATATTTAATTTTCTGAAATGCTCACTGACTTGATGTGACATAA
Source organism: Fissipunctia ypsillon (assembly GCA_947568875.1). Lineage (NCBI taxonomy): Eukaryota > Metazoa > Arthropoda > Insecta > Lepidoptera > Noctuidae > Fissipunctia > Fissipunctia ypsillon. Next base: position 21,226,946 of record OX387648.1, read on the forward strand.
AATCCTTCTTTCTTGTAGTCTTCATGTACGATTAATGTACATGAAGATTACAAGAAAGTAGGACTTTTACAGGACAGTATATAAATCGAAGGTATAAATCAAACAAAAAGTTAAAACATTATTTTCACTTTTTATTTTTAGTTGTTTGCATTTTGTGTTTCACGAACTGTGTCCAAATAAACGTTATTATTTTGTTGTCTTTCTTAGTGCTATTTTATTTAAACAATATATTGTAACGTTGTTAAATGCACAAACTCACGTCTTCTTCTCATGGGGGTAGGAAAAAACTACAGAACGCCACCTGATACGACCCTTACTTTGTTAAATATCACTAGAAAATTCTGCTAGAAATACTTAATATTATTTTAAATGTTGCAAGATGCAATCTTCATAGCTGGTGGCTTCATACCTGTGGTCATTGACGACGGCATTCATGTTTGCTGGTTCAATTGTGTATTTAAAAGACGCTGTATTTTGTGTATGGGTTGTGTAATTGACACGCATATTGCGAATCCTTTTCCTGCCATCATGCACAGCCCGAATTCACTCACTGCTGGACATAGGCCTCTCTTCTTGTGCCGATTCTCTTGCTCCTGCGCTAACCTCATCCAGGTTTTGCCCAGAATGGCAGCAATGTCGTCTGCCCTTATCGCCGCCGGACGACCAACACCTCGTTTTCCTGTCCTTGGGCGCCACTGGGTCACAGCCTTATTCCATCTGTCATAACCACTCCTTACCAAGTGTCGTGCCCAACTCCATTTGAGTTCCTACCGATGAACTTCGTACGTCTTTGGATTTCGACGTTTGGAACTCGGTCTATTAGCCTTCCCCCACTTTCCCAGTACTTCTCAGCATTAAAATTGTTTATAGGGTTAAAAACGATCGATGTGTCTCAGTTGCTGAATGTTGGCAAATTTTATACTTTTACTGGACTACCAAAGAACTTTCTATTGGGTTTGTGGAAGCATTGCAGCCTTTAGTAGACGTTCCGAACAAAATTATTTTCTTTATTTATTTATTTTTATTTATTTAACAGTTTATGTACACACATATAAACAAACAAGAAGAAAGGAACAGAAAAATACGTACAAAGGTGATGCTTATTTCTAAAGAAATCTCTTCCAGCATACCTGCGATAGGAAAGTAGATAAAGAGATGTAGACAACGTGTGTAAGAGTAAAAGTGAAAACAAAATACATAAAATCACAAACGATACACTAATATGAATATAAACAAATATATATATAAACATAAAATATGAGTACATACAAATACATACATTATACTACCAAAATAAATATCACAAAAAAAAATATACGATAATAATGAAACATAACATAATAAATACTAATAGCTATGACGAAGTGGAGAGATAGTGTTCTTTCACTCTTCTTTTAAACACTGCTACAGTTTGGCAGTCCCTAATATCAGGCGGAAGTGAATTCCATAACCGAACCGCATGCACAGTGAAGGAGTAGGAGTAGAAGTCGGTTGAGTGGGGAGGGGATTTAAGGAGATTTCTAAGATGTGACCTGCAAGGAGCATCAGAAGGACGAGCGTAGGAAAAGCGTTCCCGCAGGTAGGATGGCATTTTAGGATTGTGAAGGACGTTAAATAGCAGACACAATATCCGAGAGTTCCTGCGAAGTCGAATAGGGAGCCACTTGAGTATCTTGCGAAAGTTAGAAACGTGATCATACTTTTTAAGATTAAAAATAAAACGAATACATATATTTTGCAAACGCTCAAGTTTATTTAAGAGCTCCTCTGTGGCATCCAAGTAACAGGCATCAGCGTAGTCAATAATGGGCTGGATGAGAGTTTGGGCAAGGGAGATTCTGGTATTCAAGGGCAAGAAGCTCTGGAGGCATTTTAACGTATGGAACGTGTAGTGCACTTTGCGACTGACTTGAGCAACTTGGGCAGTCCACGATAGGTAAGGGTCCATGGTCACCCCCAGGTTTTTAACCGTATTTGCGTATTCTATCTGAACTCCATTCAGACAGAGTGGAGACAGCGACGCGACATCGAGCCTATTCCGCATATACCTTCCGCCGATGATTATAGCCTGGGATCGACTTTTCTTGTTTTAATTGTTCTATGGAGAGTAATACTGCTGCCACATGCATGAAGTACCATTAGGTAGCTCACCTACTCTGCAGAATCATGAAGAATTTTACGAATATTTATGTTTTAAACTACATACTTTTTCAAAGAGGCCTTGCACTGTGCCGGAAAATAATAATATTTATTATCAGCAAACACCATTCTGGCATGCAGCAAAAACTCATTTCTATTCTTTTTTTTCCTTTTTCTACGCTTGCATCAATAGGAAAGAATTAAGTAGGTAGATATACATTTATGTTGTAGGTACATAAGTAGTTATAGGAGGTAAAATAGAGTCGCCGTTAAGATCTTTTACAAGGTTTGCATCTGGCATATACAAGATGTACCATAAATAACGCACAACCTCTTAAGGGGTCATTGTACTCATCATTATGAACAACTTTTACTATGGGACCAAACCTGAAATCGCGAAAAAAAATCAGCTATTCCCTACATTTTGACGAGTTATGCGAAAAAAAAAATGTAGGGAGCAGCTGATTTTTTATCGCGATTTCCGGTTTATTTCTATTTACTGACATTCCCAGCTGACCACTGGGCATATAGCAAAGTAGTTGCATTTCACGCCGCTAGTGGCACCCCGTTCCCCATCGACTTTTGAAAATGAATAAAATCACAGAGATGACTAGTTTGTCAATTGATAATTTGTTGTCTGTTTTCAGATGTAGACATTGACTGCTGAGAATGGAAGCCATTTATCTGAATTATAATCTTATTTTTCTTACCAGCAGCTGTCAATAATATTTATGCGAACAAAGCGTCAGAAAATGCAACATGTAAATAGCATGTCAAGTTAAAACTACTTAGAATTCCATAAAGCGCCTCAAAGAAAACGCGAAGTCATACGAAAAATACATATCTACACTCTACTGTGCTGAATCGCTTTCCAGCGCTCTTCATTTATCTTGCATACAAAGTGCAAAGGGTTGAGTGACGTCACATTGTTAAGATAACGCTTTCTCTTCGTGATAACTTTTAATTACATACTGCGATGAAACAAAAGGCGGCGTAGAAATTCATTTAAAGTTTAGATTAAAATTGACGGGTGTCAGTTGTCGGGTGTTATTAGCATGTTTGTGGGGGGTATGTGTTGGTTTCTTCGTTAAGAACGTTGATAGATTAAACACCTACCAAATTGTTCAGTTTCCTGTTCGATTTTTTTGTTGGCTTTAAATATAACAATTGCTGCAGTTATCAAAAGTCATAGTAGTTACCACCACGCTAGCCCGTTGCATAGCTCGACTGAAAGGCAATTCTGCTCATGAGATCTACAAAAAACCGGCCTATTGCGTGTCGGACCACGCACACATGTAGTTGGGATGAATTTACCCCAAGAACAAACTTAACATTGTAGTTGAAAAACATGTTCTCTCATACATTCCAACTGCAAAGGTAAGTTCGCCGACTTTTACTCGTTAACTTGTAAAGCCTACTTAGCTGTGATAGTTTTCCTTGTGACTTTGATGTATATACTACTGACATGAATTTTTTCACATATCCAAAAACAACCATTTAACTAGCAGAGGACACTTGACTCTAATAAAAATTTGCACTTTAAACCTTAATATTTCGCAATAGTACTAAGAGTCTCTGAGCTAAGCCTCGGAAAGAGACAGACAGACGTGGCGAAACTATTAGGGTTTCTCGTTGACTACGGAATCCTAAAAAACTACTAAAACTTTGATTTTCTCAAATTCCATGAATTATACCTATACTATCAATCAACTCAGCCTATCGCAGTCCACTGCTGGACATAGGCCTCTCCCAGGCTGCGCCATAACACCCTGTCCGCCGCCTTCCGCAGCCAGACTGTCCCAGCCACCTTCTTAAGGTCGTCGGTCCATCGGCCATCGAAGGATACCTATACTATATGGGGTGTTAAATTGTTGCACAGGGGTCACACTTTCACGTTCTGGAAGGAATACGGCCAATTACAAGTCACTCTGTACACCTACGTTTCATCGTAAGTCTGATACTAGTTGTACCTAATCTTCCAGAAACAATAAAGTTCATAATAACACAGGTGACTCGTCGTCTAGATTGTTACCGGCGATATACTGTAATTGACGAAAATATTCATCTAAGTAATACGTAATATTAGGTACGTGTTTCCTTTCTGCCCTTTTGTTCAGTGTTCCCTATTCCTCGGTAATTTTTAATGGCTCCTCCAGTAAGTAAAGTATTTTTTAAATGCCAGCGTTTTGTTGTAAGAGGGACGCAAAAAGCTATTATGCTTTCGCACAGTTTAGTCGAGTGAAATATAAGATGGGATTTTCAGAATTTATACATAGTACCGTTTAACACATTGTTCGCATTTCCTAAATTGGGCATTTTTAGTGAAAATAGTTCTGGTTGAGAAGCTGTGTGATAAAATCATTCCAAGTCTTGAATTTATTTAGATCTAATTTACTTTTCTCAACTAATATTATAAAGAGAAAAGATTAGATTTTTTTTTTGTTTGTTACGCTTTCACGGCCAAGCGGCTGAAACGTTTTTGATTAAATTTGGTACGGAGTCACTTTAAGCCCTGGGAAATGACATAGGCTACTTTTATCGACATTCCACGCAGGCGAAGCCACGGGTGGAAGCTAGTTGTACATACAGTTTTTTGGGAGGGAATAATGTGCATCGCTCAAAGTAAAGTCTATTTCACACAGTTGCGACTTTGTTACAAAGTTAACTGTGACAGGCGATGACTATAAAACTGTGGATGTTTCATAATGTATGGAATTGTATACGCCTTTACCTACTAACTGAGTTTCTTTAATTAACAGTTACTTTAGAATCTCCTACAAAAGAGCTAGCTCGAAAAAATATACACAAGAGGATCCAGCAACCGTCATAATTTTATACCCAGTTTTAATTACCTATCACCCAACAGAAAAGGGGTCGACAACCGTCAACCCATATACGGTCCTGTTTTCCGTCACCAAAAATCAAATGGACAAAAAGCGGGCCGCATGATTTAATTCTACAAACAGTCCATAACAACCGGGACATAATACGTCCACATAATGGACGCAAATCTAATATGTACAGAGGGCGCCTCACGTCCGACGCTTGTAGGACGTGATGTGGGTACGGGCGATGTAAGTATATGTGTGGTGTGCTGTATTAGGTCGCTGTGACAATGTGGGGTTGGTGTTGGGAGTGACATGGGTGGTTTAAAAAATCGAAAAGTATTTTGGAACGAAAGGTTGAAAGACAGGGATCGGAAACTACATTTCAATACCGAAGACTCTTCATTTCACAGCTCAGACATAGATTAAAAAAATATATGTTGCAGGAGATTGAGTTGTAAGTATTTATATAGCTGTAAGTCTGGCGCACTCCGGCCAGTTAGACAGTCTTTTTAAGAAGAAGAGAAAGAAAATTGCATGAAGTTCACTTTGTGTCACTGGTTGGTTAGATGAAAATCAAGACGTTTATATAAATTGTTGTACCTGCCTACGCCTTAGATACATAAATATAAAAGGAAACTAATTTTACATTAGAAAAAATAAATAACCTACACAATATGAAAATACTAGTACACAGCAGTAGCGAAACTACCACTTCCATTAGAGGGAAGCCGAAGAAATATAACAAACATCATTAAGTAGTATGTCAAAAATTTAAGCCATTCCTTTACTCTTCCTAATTTAACGCCTATATAAGTACGCGTTTTTGTAATGATTTTTAACTTATTATATTGTATTAAATACCTTTAATATGACTATGTATGTTATTTAGTAATAGTAAATTCAAGTACAGTCGTTGTTCCGAAGGGAAGCCGATAGGAATGGGTTGTATGAAGCCGTCGCCCCGGTACACAAACGTATATCCCTAGAGGATACTAAGGAGATATCTCCAGTAAACATGCTCATCAGAACGGTATATCTCAATATAAGTGCTGTGAAACTTACGTTCCAAATATAAATATTAATATAGTTCCATGTGCAGACTCCCTGAGGGTATTTAGATAATGTTGCTGTGTTCACACGGTATCGCTATTAATGAAGGAGATAATAAAACAAATTAAAAGCTGTTTATACAACATATTGTGAAGACATTCATGTGATCATAGAAAAAAGGTTTTTAAAAAAAATTAAACCGACTTCCAAAAAAAAACGCTATAAAGTGGAAAATAATTTTGATTTCGGAAGTTGGTGTCTTTGATTTTGTATTTTTGTTTTTTGCCACCGACTTCCGAAATCAAAGTTATTTTTCACTGTGTAGTGTTTTTTTTGGAAGTCGGTTTTATTTTTTGTAAAAAAGATTTTATTTTTTACTATTTTATTGTGGTACCTCGAAAGTCCCCACATAAATTCGAATACCACTACACTATGTGAACTACAGTGACATGAAGTTATTAGAACATCATCCACATAATTATACTAAGAGGGAAAAATACGACATGAGACGAACTTCGAGGTATACCCTCCCGAATAAATGAAGAATCGGACTACTCTGTAAAAAGTTATGCGTGTGTGACTTCTTATTTACGCAAAGTTACCAAAATACGGCAGTGCTTTTTGCACGTTTTTGTGATATTCAATTTTTTTTTAACGATCATCTACAAGGTTTATCCTGAATCCGTTTTTTTCACTGACTGGTGAAACTCTAGAGCTAGCCAGACGTTTTTTTGTTTTTCGTAGCTACTTACTTTAAGTTTACTATATAAACTTATTCGAAACCCATAACACGATTCACTATAACCGACCCTTAAGGTACCTAATCTAAATGTAATCCACATAAAATAAGGTAAAAAATAAAGGACACAATTACTTGGACCGAGCAGAAAATTATAAACGGAAAAATAACGCAAAAGTTCAAGTCGGTGGATAGCTTTGGGCAACAATGCGGATAGAACAACTTTTATTATTCCCTGAGGGATTGACCGTTGTAATTTACTTACCAATTGGATTTGTTCTACCGCTGTAATAATAATATTATGAAGAACAAGGTGTGGGAAAAAACTTTCGTGATGATGCGGATCTTTTGGTTATTACGTTTGTGGTTTAAAACAAAAGTCAAAGTGAAATCATTTATTTCAATAAGGGCACACTAAAAGCAGTTTTGAATGTCAAAAACAATGTTCGTAGATACACGTGGTTAAATACCATGATTGACCGGTCAATCTATCGACAATAAACTACTCTTGCCATTTAACTGTAACATACTAATAAAAAATGCAAACAAATAAAAGAAGTAACTAAAGGCGTGGACCGCGATGTACACGGTAATAGACTCATTAAAAAAAAACTATTCCTACCACAGTTAATTCATCGCTGGCCATACTATACGCAATTCAACTCTTGTCAGCGTAAAGTACGGTAAGCCATCGGCGGTCGTTGTGGACCAAATACAAGACAGTTTATAAAAGTCCTTGGATGCGTACAAGAGAAGTTTTCTCTGGAAATAAATCTTTTTATTTCATCTCAACCGTTTCACATTATTTAAATTATGTAGCTATATAAACACACACTGATTTACGACCAGAGAACTGCGACAGGATTAAGACAATAGGAAACATAGTAACAGTGAACACGAGCAAATTCAAAACAAAGTGACGGTGAAGTCCGGGGAGAGTTCAACAACCTCATCGTCCTTCAAGGGAACTAAAATGCAATTGTAATATCACAAGTAAAACTGCAGTCTTAAAGTCAACTGCCAGATACACTGAAATTCAGACGAGATAACTTTCTGAAAGATATTACATGAAACTGTTTGATATCGTGGACGGGTTATATCTTTGTTTTTAAGCTGTTTTATGCAGCTATGGAATCAGGTTGAAGTTATTTTTATATGTAACTTTTTTTTTGATATTTCTCGGGACCCTAGGGTCCCGGACCTCTGAAAGGCATATGAGGGGCCGAAGCCAACTCGCAGAGGCCCGTTAGACGCTTTCAATGGAAATGAGGCACCAACCGACGATTATCCTTGTGCGTACTATGCAAGTGCACCCAAGGACAACTCCCGGTTGGTGTAGGACTATTGCAGGATATGGAGACAAAAAAAATATTGGGCTATGGGTTTGGATGGCTAAAGTGGACTGGTTATCTAAAACTATGGAAGGACTATGGCCCCTGCCTGACCAATGTTTGATAAATACAATACACGGATAAAATGGCAGGGGGTGACTTGCACACTGAACAATGGGCCCCAGAAACGGTCGCTAGCACATAGTGTCGTAGCGACAAGGGGGCAACATGTCTTGAGGTGCTTAAGAGGAGTGGAGAGGTATTCCACGGCTATCAGGACAATCCCGGAAGTACGGTCAAGATCCCTACCAGCATCTTATTGGACTACTTCCTTCCTCCGAGCACGTTTGCTCTTGCGAATCTGTACTCAAGCCAGCCAATAAAGGCAAGAATGAGGTGGGAGGTCAGTTCTCGTCAGTGTTCACTCCAGCCGGCCAATAAAGGCAAGCCAGAGATGAGGAAACTTTATTATTATGAAATTTTATCACATATTTACGAATGTAGTCTCATTCCGATGGCCGGTGGAGCAGACGAGTCCTGGAGCGGAGATCGCGTATTGGCAAGCGTAGTGTGGGACGTCTCCCAGCTAGATGGACCGACGACCTTAAGAAGGTGGCTGGGACAGACAGGATGCGAAAGGCGGAGGACAGGGTATTGTGGCGCAGCCTGGCAGAGGCCTATGTCCAGCAGTGGACTGCGATAGGCTAGTTGATTGACTGAGTCTCATTGGCTCAAAGGACCAAATTTTAAGCGTCTGCACATTTGGTGCGTTGACCGTCGGTGATGCGTAAATATAACCCGAATGAAATAAATATAATATTTTATGTAGTATAATATGATTGTTATGTTTTACAAATGCTGAAACAACTTAAATATATATTCGAATAATAAATTAACGTTTTAAAATAAAAATTTAATCACGGGAGAAAATAGTGCAATTAGTTAATGACTTATATTAGGTATAGAACTAACGGTCGGTTAATTGCAGCTACCATCGTAGAAATATCCATTAAACCGTAAAATATTAACGACTCTTATTTAACGATTAGCGGTTGTCATTTTTATCGCTGGTTTTTATATCTTTGAACGTCATAGAAAACCGGAAATACCCTTTTCTATAAAATTTTAACAGCTTCAAGTTAGATATATTATCAGAAGAGAAACGATGCCTGAAATGTTTTTGCTCATCCGCTTTTATTTCTGACCCGAACTTATCTATAAATAAGATAACGAATCCATTTTCCATAGTGCTAATTATGAATGACAACATCACACACTTTCACGTATAACCGACAATAAGAAGTTTGATCGTTCAGCCAGCGTCCATGAGCTGATGAATCTCAAAACATGGCATCGTATTTAACATCTGTAGTGTGTTTAACAAGGTGAAAACAATGTTCATTTTTGTAGAAAAAAACTTCCCAAAGTGCTTATTTAGTTCCGTCCAAAAAAAAAAAACTACATAACATGATCCTAAGCCAAGCTAAAATAAACACAGAACGCAGAAACTTTGTTTCACATGAATTGTGAAACATTTCAATCATGTCACTTGACAAAATAGTGCAAATGGAACAATGGCTTCGACAAACCGGCACGACAAAATGGCTGACGATATTGCCGTTGCGGATTGATGGATTTGCTGGGCCTTTTGCAGCCCCCACACAGTTTAAGTCCGATCTAAAAAATAAGGATGAAAATACCCGTTTTTGTCATACAAGCTTCCAAAGCGGATTTGTGATTGCAATACGATGCTTTTACTATTGTGAAGGTTTGATTATAAAAAAAATCTGGACCTTAGAGTAATTTTAAAATTAAGACTTTCTACAGTTATTGTTAATGGAGGGTATTTAATCAATAACCATCGGTGATCAACATCTGCCTAGCCTCATCCCAACTATATTGAGGTCGGCTTCCAGTCTAACCGGATGCAGCTGAATACCAGTATTTTACATGAATCGACTGCCTATCTGACCTCCACAACCCAGTTACTGGGTAATACGAAACTCCTTGATAAGACTGATTGTCAGAATTTCGGGCTTCTAACAACCCGTAACGACTGTCAAAGATCCACGAATGACAGCCGGGACCAACGGCTTAACTTGCTTTCCGAGGCACGAAGAGGGTCTTGGTATGTAAAGATGGTCACCCATCCACGGATCAACCGCAGCAAGCGTAGCTTAACCTGTTCGATCGACCCGTGCGGCTGGTAATACTTAGCCACAGGCCCCATCTCAAATCAATAACCTTCGGTACCGGACACTAATAATTTAGCGCTGAAAACATTTTCTTACTTATTAGTAATTTGAGGTCTGTCAGTATGTTCAAGCATTTGCCATTGACCGTATTTATGAGAACTTCATAGGTAAATACCAGGGGCGAAGCATTCATACAACCCGATTCCTATCGGCTTCCCTTCGGAAGAACCACTCTTCTTAATGTCTACTATTGCCAAATAATATGGTACACCTGTGTGTGTATATCACATCACATTACATAATTATATCTAAATACCAATTTAATACATCATTAGTTTAAAAAACCTACAGTTTTTTGTCTATAGAGTTTATGAGAACTGAACAATTTTTTCTTTGGCTTCCCTCTAATGATAATTGTAGCTGCGCCACTGGTAAATACATCACAACTAGTCATCATGAGTGTCTTAAAATTTATGTTCATCGTTTCCTTTTATACCTACAACCTGTTAAATGAAGTAAATTATCGCCGCTGTCAGATCGTGTGGAGGGAAACGATACAAAATCGGCGCCGAAGTAAGAAATGATAGAACGAACAGATTTATATTTCCTCCAGGGAGCGAAATGTGGCAATAAATCGGAAGACAGTTTATCATATCGACAAAATTGTTTATCTGAAATGCTGGCGGCTAAATTAATACCTTCGACGGGTGTTAGCTACTAAAAACTATTCGTTTCTGTTTTTTTTTGCATCTATTTCATAGTTTTATTAAGATTGGAGGTAAATGACGCGCGATTGGAGAAGCCTATGTCCAGCAGTGGACTGTTGTAGGCTGATGATGATGATCATCATTAAGGTTTGGATAGGTTACAGAAAAGTCTGCACCACGCTGTTTATATATACAGCTATACAAATAAAAAAAATTAAGTAACTGTTTGTAATGTCAAAATAACAGCTTTTTACTAAAATCATATGACAGTATATACGATACTTATTTTTAAACTTTTTGTCTGTATGTCTGTCTGTTTGTTCCGGCTAATCTCCGAAACTACTTGACCGATTTTGACGATACTTTCACTGGCCAATAGCTGATGTTATGAGGAGTCACTTCGGGTACTTTTATTTAAGAAAAATAATAAGGGTTCCGCGCAAAAAAAAAACCCATGAAATGGCCTATCTACGCGGGCGAAGCCACGGGCAACAGCTAGTTTTTTTAATAAAGGAAAACTTCACAGCTTACAGCAGGTACATCACGCCATGGCCACTACTGAAGATGGAACTACAAACAAACATATATTTGCTGCTTATCCCTTCCGAAAAAACAGTCACAATGTTGCATTTTATGTAAAACATTTAAAAAAAAGTCTGCAAGCTATCAGCTTTAGGAATGACAATACTATTTTAAAAAAATACTGTGCGCAATCAACCGTGCTTGTCGTTTGATGTCCGATGCGGGACGCGTCGAGCTGTACGGAACCCAGCGCCAAGTGACACCTCGAAACGATGCTGCCGGCAATTATGTTGGATGACTAGTCAACTATCAACAGCATAATTATGAAAACATTTTATGCTATGCTGTGGTTATTATATCCATACCTTAGTTTATCCTAAGAAATGTGTCAGATCATCCTAGAAGCTACTACTTAAACTTTAGGTGACAAGCTACTACTTAAGGCTCCTTCAAGCAGGTGCGACACGCGACACAAAGGCACGACACGCGGTGCCTTTGCGGTAGGTGCGGTAATTTAACGGCCGAACCCAATAACCTATCTATCACCAGTTTTGGCATACTGGAGATAGAAAAACCTATCTATCTATGGTTTTAATGTCCCAATAATTTATAAGAGATGATGGAATCTTACCGGCCTAACATAAGGACAGTTAGAATTATACCGTTTACCATCAATAGCGATCTGTGTTTTACTGAAAATAGGTTATTGGGTTCGGTCGTAACAGTAAAACATACATAAACATTACTTACGTCTATATTCCCCGAATGGTTATCATTATTTATTTATTTATAATTTATAGAATTCTTGTAATCATGCTCCAAAAAAGCCGTTTTCACGGCTGGCAGGCAGAGGTGTACAAACATGTAGTACACCCACATTTCAGTTATGTTTAAGTCCCATGTAATAAGGGACGAGCCTAGGGATTGCCATCAACCGGGCACAAATCCCGACTTCGAGCTGCTACTGAGAAATTCCAGATGGAAAAACCCAATACAATTTGGCCGACCCGGGAATCGAACCCGGACCTCATGTTTAGCAGTAGCGCTTCCGACCACTAGATCAACGAGGCAGTCTTTAACAATACAACGTTAAGGAGGAAGCGCTAAGGTAGCCCGCGAAAATCAAATTTTCTTACGATTTTTGCAATTTGCAGCTCAGTGTCTGAGTGTATGTTGATTAAAGTATGATTCGCGACCGTAACAAATATGTTTTTAAATAATTATAATCATTAGAATTAGTACCTAATACAACTATTTAAGTTACTATAATCCTCGAATGTCAAGATTTCAAGAAATAATCATTCTTAGAATTACTTGATCTTAGAGAGTTGTATCGATGACTTTAATGATCATAATTCTATAAATACATATTTGGTACGGTCGAGAATCATATCATTTATATCAACATACAACCCGATACCGACCTGAAAATTGCAAAAACGTAAGAAAATTTGAATTTCGCGGGCTACCCTGGCGCTTTCATCTTAAGTTACACTAGTAAGATACGTTCCACGTATTGCTTAAAGCCTAGTAGTTTTCATAGACTCCCCGAAAATGGCCGATTTGAGATGAGTTCGAAAAAGCAACATGATGAAATATTGCCAGCGCTAAGCACGATACAAATGTATAAAATAAACACATTTTCACACAAAATAAATTAACAATGTATCAGAAACCGTTCAATCACACTATTGTTACGACCATTCACCTAGGAACAATACATTCAATGTTTTATTAAACAAACAGGTTTCGAAAATCAGGTTATAACAGGATTGTGTTTTAATTACGTGGACAAAGTACCCAACGGCCTATTGTCAAGTGGCAGGCCACCAAGTGTTGACAATGCACTCTCGTTTGTTTCGAGGTGGCTGTTGATGAAATAGGTACAGCGAATTATTTTATAGGCACTCAGTGTTAAAGTTTTGATTTAAAATTATAAGAACGTAAACATTTCTGGTTCTTAGAGTCGGGTTAGCAAAATGAATGTTTTTGGTTAAGAAGCCTGTGACTTGATGTTTTAATAAACGTTGAAACCGCTACTTCCATAACTTTCTCCAAAACTTCGAAGCTCAGTTAAGCTAAGTTGATATACATAATCAGCCCACTATAATGTTAGCATTGCTGGGACACAGGCCTCCTCTCGATGAGAGGGAGTGGGCCGTAATCCACCATGCGGGCCCAGTGCGGGTTGGTTTGGTAGATGTCATATGTCTTCGAATTTATGACTCTAGGATATTCCAGTTCTCTCACGACGTTTCCGTTCGCCGTTTTGAGAGCAGTGATCATGAAATATAATTTACACAAAGTAAAGTGCCTGCCTGGCTTCGAACCTACGACCTTAAGTCGCGGCCATTTCCACTGGGCCACCACTGCTCTAAGTTCATATATGAACAAAAAAAAATGCTCAAATTGTTTTTTTTTCAACGATCTCATAATATAAAAATGTGCTTCAAGCAAAACCATTGAAGCGACTAGACGTCTATATGACGATCGTCAGGGATTTAAAAAAGTGTTCAGGGTATCGTCATTATTTTCTTTAAAACATAATAAACTCTCAGTAAGTAAGTTTTTATTATTTTATTTTAAGTTTTCTGAAAACTTAAAGCTAGGCAGACACAATGTTTACATTGATCATTGAGTATCTTTTAAGATACTAACATGATGATGGCCAATTACAAGTTTTCACAGTTAACATGTACAAATAAGAACTTATGAAACTTGGGTATTAGACAGCGTTACATTCGCGTTTTTTACATGATTAATAATTTACTATACAGTGCAAGTGTATTATTATAAAGCCAGTCTATTTTATGCTGTCGAAAAAGTGGTGGCAAAGAATCTTCTTAAATTTAGACACACTAGTATTAAAGAGATCTATATCAACTTCCTGGCAGGTTTCGTTATACATACGGCTTGCGCTAATAATGTAAGAGTTTTTTCTGTAATTAGTTCGTGTCGATGGTATGTGCAACAAACGAGATTTACGCAGAAACGAAGAACAAACTCGCAGCCCAATTTTGCTCACTAACTCGGGGATTTCGCTGGATCCATTCACAATTTTAGATAAAAATGCTAAATCAGCAATTTTTCTTCTTTTACAGACAGTAAATTAAGTATTAAATAATCAATTAAAAATAAACAAGTTAAAGGGTCACTGCATTAAAATGTTAGTTCTTCAACACTTGCTTGCTGTCATGTCAACGTTTGTCAATAAACAGCCTTAGACCTAGTTTCACCAAACTGTTCATAATCAGACATTAATAAATCAGCCATTAAAATTAACATCGATGTTAGTGGTATTTACGTTCCACCAGAAAAAAAAACCTGGCGTTAAGATGTATTATCACTATTGTATCAGTCAGTTGTCAAAGCAACCAAAATAAAAAGTCGCAATGTCACATGTCAATGTTCACTGACAAAACACCATTTTAGCTAGCCGTATAATATAGACTCGCGTTTTTTATTTCGATGATTTTGACAACTGACTAAATGGCGGTTAGTAAGTTAACGGACCTCTAAGGCAGCAATTAAATTTAACGCCTGATTAAGACAGATTAGCGCTTGGTGAAACACTAGCTACTCTTAATCCTGTTAACATTTTAACAGAAGATTAAAGTAACTAACATTGTATGGTGAAAATATAGGTCTTATGCTCTGGATACATATTATCAGATGAAGCTTTACTAAAGAATCTGACGTATAAGTATCAGTTGTTACTAAATAACTAAGCGAAAGTGTTTCAAAATACACATTGTCAGTATCAGATCAAAAATCTAACATATTCGTTAAAATAATTTTGAAAGACGGGCAGAAAAATAAAAACATACCTAAAAGGACTTATCTATCTAATCTAGAACGTCTGTGCCCAACAATGGCGCCGGATTACACAACAAAGGGCCGCTATTATCAGACCTGAACTGAACGCGTGGATACCGCTCAAAGAGAACAACGTACATTATGTACTATTGTCAAGTCGTTCCGGTATCATCTGGATTATGTTTCGGCTTAGCATTTTATCCGTGGTCCGTGATAATAGAAGACTGCTTCCTTGGTGCTAGTAGTCACAAGCCCTACTGCTAAGCAGGTCCTGGGTTCGATTCCTGGGTCAGGCAGTGTTATTGGGTTATTCCGTCCGGAATTTCTCAGTAGCAGCCCGGAGTCTGGCGTTGTGCCCGGTTAATGGCAATAGTCTCGCCCCCTATTACATAGGACTTAAACATAAATGGCGTGGTACTAGGTAGCACCTCTTGTCTATTCCTTCGGGGAATACAGGCGTGATGTGACGTGTATGTTCTGATATCCTGGTACTTGGTGTTGGGTTCTGAAGGATTTGTAGTATGAAAAATGTAATAGAATAAAAAAATAAGAATAATTTAACTAATCCGCTATAGCCACCCAAACCCAGACCCTATATGCTTTGTTTTCATGTTTTGCAATAGTTCTGCACCAACCGGGGGTTGTCCTTGGGTGCACTCGCAGAAAGCATACAGGGATAATCGTTGGTTGGTGCCTCAACACCTAAAATTGTATAAGGGGCCTCTGCAATTGGCTTCGGCCCCTCATATGCTTACCAAAGGTCCGAGACCCTATCGTCCCGAGATAATAATATGCGAAAACTTAAAAGAATAATGTACCTATTTGTTTAAAAATTTACAAACATATAGGGTACGGAATTTTTTTTTGTATTCGACAATACCGTGTCCTGACAGTCCTTTAGACTTTGGTCCTATTAAATCAATTATGTAAGAAACAACTCGGAATCTTAAGTTTTTGACAGGAAAATGGCCTTTTTTTCTGCCTCTGCCCATCGTTTTTAACACCCATTAAGTCGTATTTCGCTTGCAGTTTATACAATTTTACTTCAAACGCGTAAAGTCAAGTAAGTGTAAAAAAAAATACCACAACCATTTCACCTCAACCAATATAACCAATGTCAGACTGCCTCTTATCTCTTGAATTAGCATTAGCCTCAATCATTTTATCCCTCAATCATATACTACAAAGGCTAACTGGTTATTACGGGCTATAAACAATCATTAAACATGCGAAGGAAAATCATCGTGTGGACCTGTCTTCGTAATAAGCAGCCATGACAAGTAATGTGACACTCTTAAGGTCGTCAATGTGTAATTTTTGTGCTGGAATCTTTCATGCATGTAAATTTTATACTGTCCTTGGCCTTTTCCTGGTGTAAGCATGTGTGTGTGTGTGTGTGTGTGTGTGTGTGTGTGATAGTTGTAGGCGTCCAGGTTTGCGTGGTCTATTGTTATGAACTATTGTGAGTTTATTACATACAGGAAAATATCAAAAAGCATGATTTTACTAATTTTGTGATAAGTTTTTCGTCGACCGACTCCTTGAACTGTTGAATTCTAAAATATCGAAATTGAACTATTTTTTTTCGTATCGGTTAAGAACCAAAAAAAGGGAAGTATCTCAAGTTATAAGCATGTAAGCAGGTCTAGGTGCAACCAAAAGGGAAGAAAATGAATTCCTTAGGAAACACGAGTCTGCTAATGCAAAAATATGAAATCGAATCCACCCCGTAGTCAATTTATAGTTCCCAGTGTGACCTTATAACAGTTAACATAACGTTTTTTCGCCAAACCTTACAATTCTCGACATTTTGAAAAGATCTCTATTTTTTGATAATCGTGCCGAGAAAAACGGAGTATTTTAAGATTTAGAATAATTGCTTAAATAGACGTGATAGCATGAAAGCATTGTGGTGATGTAAAATCTTTCCTTTGAAAACGTGAAATAAAGAATTAACTGTGCTTTTTTATTATCTATCTCTTCTTTTAAATATGTTTAACCTGCAAAAGTTTATTAAAATCTCGGATTAGTATACATAGCTCTGTTGTATGTTTATGCAATTTACGCGAGCTTTATTTATTTCCATGGATACAATTTAATACAACATGTTTTTGTTATATTTAATGATGCTGGTTCACTCATATTTTCGTCCAATAGTTACATTTGCGAACATAAAGCACTTCTGTATAATCCTGTGTGTTCTGCGTAATCCTTTGTTTATCACAATCCATTAATGCGGCTGCAATTTTTCCCAAAAGCGTTTTCATACAAAAAGAAACAAATGTTAATAACCAGTAACAGATACACTGGACCAGATAGGTACTATAATAAGTACCATTATTCCGATGGTACCTTTGTGGTACTTTGAAGTCGGAGTTTGGGCACGTTTCCCCCATAAAGTGCTCTTTAGGGACGCTGCGGGTTAATAAGGGTCGGTGTGCTGAATTAAAGGGATGGTACCTCATACATAACCTTGATGTATGCTCGATAAAAATTATAGTTTATTATGTGACTTGATATTTTTTGGTTAGGGAGTTAGGGTGGTCGGGCTCGTGGCTAAATAATAACAGCCACTCGGTGTCGATCTTCAAGGTTAAGTAACGCTTGCCGAGGTCAGTCCGTGGATGGGTGGTGACCATCCATAACATACCGAGACCTTTCAGTGTCTAGGAAAGCACGTTGCGCCGTTGGTCCCGGCTGTCATTCGTGGATCTTTGACAGTCGTTACGGGTTGTTAGAAGCCCGAAATTCTGACAATCAGTCTTATCAAGGAGATTCGTATTACCCAGTAACTGGGTTGTGGAGGTCAGATAGGCAGTCGCTCCATGTAAAATACTGGTTTTCAGCTGCATCCAGTTAGACTTGAAGCCGACCTCAACATAGTTGGAAAAAAGCTAGGCAGATTGATATTTGTTATTTCTGGTGGTAAAAATATAAAGCCATGTGGTCCTTTAGATGTGTCGGTTTTATTTAAATCTTTTGGCTTAATAACGAGCAGCTCATTTAGGCAAATCTGGGGTATAAATCGATAAGTAACTAGTGGAATTTCCCTTTTGAGAGCCTTCTTTGATGTAATCCTTAGTTAGTCTGACAAAAAGTGATTTTGTTTTTAGAGCATTTTAGTCACATAAAAAAAAACACATTTTGCTAATAGTAACTTCGTGCCTACTTTTCTCTTATTCATTATGACATAAAGGGTCCTGCAAACAGGCGGAACACTAAAGTACCGAGTGTCGCGCGACGAGCGGTGCTTTTGTGTTGCGCGCGATTCGCGTCGAGTGTCGGGCCTGTTTACAGGAGCCTTTAAAAACTCACTAAACAAGCGCATGATTTTCATCAAATTACATAAACGTGACAGACAGCACACGATCCCGCTGGTATTTATTCATGAGACACGACAGATGAATTATTATTGACGTATTTACTGAAATAATTTCAAAACATAAATTGGACTGCAAGTTTCAGTGAGGCAATTTAAACTTCAATATTGAGGCACGTATCAATGCGCAGTGGGAAACGAAATGTTACGGTTACATCTGTTTTATTATTGTAAGCCTTAAATAGCTTTTTTGATAGGGAAACATGATCGAAATCGTGTTTTGAAGTGGGAATCTGATATTTACATAAAATGGGTTAAGTCTTATTTTTCGATGCGTGTCGGACTTGCGCGGTAAAGGTTTCGTAGGTACTACCAAAACTTTAAATAATGTTTTTTTTTTTTCTGATAGCGAATTAAATGCCATACGATAAGTCTCTGATAAGTAAAACTTTCAGCAGTTGTTGTTATGAAAATTGGAAGTCATTCTTCTAAAACATCAAAAATTACTGAAGCGCAATTAATATAAGCAGTTTCTAAAAGATTTATCAGTTTTTTAAATGAATTTTCTTCCAGCAAGATGAGAAATATTCACTCTGAAAATATTTCCGCTAAAACTCCAGGCTGTAACTAAACGGACAGAAGTGGGAACACTTAAGCGGAGGTATCCAACGCGAATGAATACAAAATAAAAAATGTATCAAGATATTACCTAGGTAGGCCTTTGTATTTTTCCGTAGCTTTTCATTAAGAACGATTTTACTCTGACGCCGTGATCTGATTATGATTAATGTCAATTGTTGTTTTTTTTTTTGTGAATGTGGGATTAGATTTTTCTGTGAGATTATAAAATTCTTAAGGTTTTTTTGGCGATCAAAACGTTACTGGGTTTAGGCACGAAGGTGGGTAGGTCTGTTCCACGAAATCTCCAACGGCCGGTTGACAAGTCCCGTGAATCGGGAATTGATGGGATACTTTCGTATGTTATCCGTTTCTGCCCCTGTGATGAATATTTATCTTCAATTCATTGCCTGACTAGTTTAATGTTGATAGTACGCTTTTGATCTAGATACCTATCAAATTGCAAATAATCGAATGTACTTTTTCTGATAAGAAATGTGACGCACGACAAAACGAGTATAAGCACTTTAGCTGAGAAATCCTTCAGAGTGCAATGACCTCAATCGATTGGTCTGCTCGTGTTGTTGCGGAAGCGAATGCACTGCCAATTTCTTCGAGTGGTAGCTGTAGACACCACTCTCTATACATTAGCATACCACATACGCACATACATTTACGCATACCACCTCAAACGCATTTTAAGCATTAGCTTAAAATCCATGTTTTAGCTCAATTTGAAAGGTCTTATTTTTATCGCACTGAGGGACAATTGCGTAACTCACTTACTTACAGTAGGAATCGGCTTCATTTTGACAGTTCAACAACATTCATTGCATTATTTACGTTGTTGAGCAGACAAACATTTCGGGCATATGAAGCAATGGATTAGCAATTTGCTACAAAGTCATTCAGATTGTGATTGATAGTGTGTTACGAAATTAGGGTGCTGAAGTAGTTTTGGGTAAAGATATTCTACTTGGAGTGGTTACTTTCGGCAGCCAGGTTTAATATTATATAGCATAACATCACGCCTGTTCACTCCAAAGGGTTAGGCAGAGATATACCTATAGCACCCAAATATCAGTTATGTTTAAGTCCATGCTATAGGCGGCGAGTCTATTGTCATCAACCGGGCATATACAAGGTTTAATTTAAATAGCTGACAACCTCTTAAGGGGTCATTGTACTCATCATTATGAACCACTTTTACTATATGGGACCATACCTGAAATCGCGAAATAAAAACCAGCTGTTCCCTACATTTTGACGAGTAAAGCGAACATAAATCCCCCGGCACCCCCCCCCCCGCCCCCCCCTCACCTTCCCCCGAAACGAAACGATCAATTGTGATTGATCAATTGCCATCAATTTCTATTGTAATAATATTGACAATCACTTCAATTGGTCACTTGGTAGACGTTCAATTTGTGCATCAATTTGTATAAATCACATAAAAATTGACAAATGCAATTGATCGTTTCGGGACCATCAAAAATCACTTTTCAACAACCTCATGGGAATCCCAACACCTGCCGCTGATAGACGTCATTATTCCACTTGTTATTGTGTACCTACCTGAATTGAGTCCAGGTCAGTGCTCAGCCCACACTTGACCTTAAATAGGTTTACACGATTACTACACCGTGCACCGCGCCGCCACGTCGTCGGGTCAGTGCGAATTCTCTCGAAATTGTTGACTAATAGTGTCAGAAAATTAAAGGCAAGTTCAGCTGCTTCTTAAGGATTGAGATTTGTAGTTAACTGAAGGAATTCAGGCAACTGATGGTGCAGGCAGGTAAACATAACTATATACACCCTGTAGGTATACTAATACAGGGTGTAAAAAAACTCATCACGAAGCCGTCATCTACGCATTCTGTGCATCAAACTAAGTAACAATATACACAACATATCATCACGCATTGTTTCCCCGAAGGGTTGGGCAGGGGTGTACCTATAGTACACCTACATTTTTGACTGCCTCGTTGGTCTAGTGGTCGCAAGCGCTACTGCTGAGCATAAGGTCCTGGGTTCGATTCCCGGGTCGGGCAAAGTGTTATTGGGTTTTCTATCTGGAATTTCCCAGTAGCAGCCCGGAGGCTGGATTTGTGCCCGGTTGATGGCAATAGGCTCGCCCTCTATTACATGGGACTTAAATATAACTGGCAAACTACGTAACAGTGTGCAAAATAATAACTTTGACTTTAATATCTCCATTATAACCAGAAGATTCCCAGGTTATGGTTCAGTAAAAAATAAGTATAATAATATAATAAGTGGAAGAATAAATGACTCGATTTTTGACATCCGTTGGATGTCAATCAATCAATCAACTCAGCCTATCGCAGTCCATTGCTGGACATGGCAGCTCCACAACACCCTGTCCTCCGCCTTCCGCATCCAGTCTGTCCCAGCCGCTGTTAGATGTATGAATTTTAAATTAGCAAAATAATAAAGTCTAACTGGAATTCTCGCCATGATTTTGCATGTAAATACGAGCACATATTCAATAAAAATTCACAGGAATATGCAACCCAAAAAAATTACATACAAACAGTCATATTCACAGAAACCAAAATAGGTAACAAAGAAAAACGTTCAACTTAAACATTTTATCTCAATGTATATTTTGGTGCACTCAATTTAAGTGTGCACGTTGGCACTGCTCGCGCTAAAGAAACGGACCTTTTGTGACGACTAAAGAACACACACAAACATACACTTGCATAACACACATATGCATAACACGTATGTATGTTTATGATGCAATGTGTTTAGGGTTGCTAAATGAAAATCTAAAACATGTCTTGTAATTTGCAGTGTACTTGCCTTCTATTATTAAAATTATGATTAGATAATTATTCAATTATTGATGACTATTTTTAAAAGCGCGCGATGTGTTTTCTTTACCAATTTATTTAATTATTAATACTTATTACTAATAATATAAAACTTTTTATCTCAATTCCCAATTTCCGACCATCACACGAGTGAAGTCGCATGCAAAAGCTATTAAATAAATAAACAAATTAATCATTTATTTAAATAATTATTCATGTTTGTTTTCCAACTTAGTTTTAATTAAATGATCTTGATCCTCACAGTATATTTCCACCAGGTTCTTGAAAAAGCCAGACACATGTTCCGAAAATATGAAAAGATTTTATAATTTCACGGTGTCTTGCAACCCTGACGTCAGCTTATAAGAGTTTCAGTTGTGGAATTTTAATAGTAAAAGGGCGACAGACACAAAGACTGATTGCATTACTTCGTTAAATAAAACTAAGAATAAGTAGCACATAAAAAATACTAAGGTTCAAGTAGATTGTTATTTTCTTGAATAAATATTATATTCCATGAGAAAGATGTCTCTTTGTTGATTCTCAAAACCGTGTCTCAATTTCCTATTGATTGCGTTACCGTACGAAAAAAAGCTACGCCGGATTTACGCAGATCTTCCACTGTCACTGCTACGCACGTAGCCGCGCGTCTACGCTCGAGCCTGCCTGCTACGAAGTCAGCGCAGGCAGCGCGTAACAGTGCGTTTACTCGCGTAGACGCACGAAGCGTATTATACTAGACAGTAATTTGAACGTGACTTAAAATGCCATTTGCAAAACACAAACTTTTTAAGCACCAGCATTTAATAAACTATTTCCAACAACTCTCAACGTTCAACCTAACTACCTTTACATGTTCACAGCTTCATCCCCTCCGTCAATGTTTACCCAAATTCGTCTTGCAAGAGCAAGCTAAATCGGGACTCAATCTTACAAAACAACGGTGAATATTTCGACAGAATTTCTCTCACATTTGACGCGAATAAAGTTCATGTATTGAATGAGCTGAATAAATAATAGGTTGAATAAACACGGGTAAAGTTCTACAATGTACATGTGAGTTGTTCGTCTTTATTATGTTAGCTTAGAGTTGTGTTTCACGTCAAGTTATGTATAAGATTTGTTGGAACATCATCACGCCTGTCTTCCTCCGAAGTGTAGGGCGAGGAGTAAAGTGCTTCCACATTTCGCCAGTCACTTGTCTCATGCTTAGTGAGCGATCCATTTACCTGGCACAAATCCAAACTGCTGCTACATTTTAGCCTAAATGCTGAACTTGGAAAACGCAGCTTCATCTTCTAGATCGGCCCTCTTAACACCACCTAGATTTTAATAATATTATGTATACGGACTACGAGTGTTCATGCTTCATTACTACCAATGTTCTCAGAAGTACAGTAATATGAGATAATAAAACGAGTGATAATACTTAAGTCCAGTGCATAAAGAGCCGTAATGAAAAATAATGAGAAAGCTCCTTTGTTAGGTGGTTTATGAATAGGACTTTAATTAACGTTGGGTGAATAGAACGCTTTATTATTATGACATGGAAAAGTACACAGGAGCTAGACCACCACCTCTTAACGCAGTATTATTGTAATCTTACTTCAGTGTGAGAAAGAGATGGAGCTAGATGTCCTGTACAGCTCCATCTCTTTCTCACACTGAAGTAACATTAAAATAATACTGCTTTAGGAAGTGGTGGTTGGCCCCCTGGTATTTTTAAGCGACTTTATGAAGGAGGTTTTCAATTTGACCGTTAGTCTTTGTGTCGGTTATCGCATCTCTTGTTAATTTTTATTATTTGTTTTTATTTTAAAAGTGGTATAAAACCAAGTTGACAGAAAAGCAAATTCTGCAGTCGGGTAGGCCCCTGGCGGGTGGCTGCAGAATCTGCTTTGCTGAGTTGAAGTTTAATCCGTTTTGTCAAGCCGAGAGACGAGTGTTATTTAGATTAGTCGAACCTTGATACTGCCTATTTTAAATACATACATATATACCTACCTATTATTTTCTTTCTTTTTATGTAATTCTTCACATTTTGTTACCTTGCGACGTGGCAAGTAGCTGTCAAATATTTCACTGTTCGAATTAATTTGCCAATATTATGAAATAAATGAGATTATGAAATATCGCTCAGTGGTGCACTAAAATATAGATTTCGAATTAATTGCTATTTACGACGTGGCGAACCTTCAGAGTACACATTCTATAACAACCGACCTAGTGCGAGTCGGACTTGCACACGAAACGTACCGCACCACCACACAATATTTAATTTAAAAAAACACGCTCCTTCTTAATTTTGAAATGTGTTTTATTTCTATTATTAATTTTTTACTTTCATCTGCCTAGCCTTTTCCCAACTATGTTGGGGTCGGCTTCCAGTCTAACCGGATGCAGCTGAATACCAGTATTTTACATGGAGCGACTGCCTATCTGACCTCCACAACCCAGTTACTGGGTAATACGATACCCCTTGGTAAGACTGGTTGTCAGACTTTCGGGCTTCTGACGACCCGTAACGACTGTCAAAGATACACGAATGACAGCCGGGACCAACGGCTTAACGTGCTTTCCGAGGCACGGAGGGGTCTTGATATGTAAAGATGGTCACCCATCCACGGACCAATCGCGGCAAGCGTAGCTTAACCTGACCGATCGACCCGTGCGGCTGTTATTTCTTAGCCACAAGCCCCTCATTTTTTACTTTAATTTATTTTTATTACTTGTCGGCATTAGAAATTTATTACATATCGGTTATTACATATCGGCATTAGAAATACCCAATATGTGAAAATTTCAACTGTCCACTTATTACATTCATGAGATACAGTCCGCTGGCAGACAGACGGACGGACAGCGGAGGCTTAGCAACAGGGTTCCGTTTGGCACCCTTCGGGTACGGAACCCCCTAAAAACCGTGACGTAGTATCATCCAGAGATAGTAAATTACATTTACTCTCAATTTCTCATCTCGTCGCCGGTCCACAGATGCGACAGTTTCTTGCACAAAGTTTGCGAGAACTTAGTTACAAGGTAAGTGATGACCTGCAATTACTTGGACCACTCATCTTCACGTGCAGTTTTCTATACGTTGAAATAAACTGTAGAAGTGTGATAAAAACTGAAATGTTACTTGTTTTGTGGATGTGTTCAGTAAAATAATACTTTGTTCTAATTTCAATAATAGGCTAGTTGACAGTTTTGAGAAAGCAATTAGTAATGTTCCTTAAGGTTTATTTACCTTAAAATATGAATATTTCAGCGAAATATTAAAAGTAACAAAAGTAATTTTTCATTTCTTTATTCAATTTGATTGTCAAAACGGGGCATTCTGACACGGTGGCTCGAGTGACTTCATACATTCATTCTGTCAAATCTTCGAGATTTTTTAACAGTATTACTCTCACACAAACGTTGTTTGTTACTTCTGTCGGAATATATTCGGTAGTCTTAATTAATAACGTTTTTAAATATTTAAAAGATAATATTCAAAGCAGACAAATAATTAGGTATTGTGTTAATGTTTACTTTGACAGTCGTAGAGGGACGATTTTCGTTACCTAATTAGTTCTACTAATTTAGTAGAGACTGCCGTATTGTGCGAAAGGGACACACTACCAATCAGGGTTCTTCCTTTCAACACCATTCCTTTCGTATGTTTATTGGTATTTCAAAATAAATATTATTTATTTCATATAAAGTAGCTTCACAGCCGACAGTAAACTTAACATAATTATTATTCCATACATTACGCCAATTACGAAGTACACAGAAAAATAAGAAATACCGAGAGTGACATAATTATTAATATTTATAGTGTGTGCGTGCGTGTGTCTATGCGGTGTAGGTGCTGTAAATGTGTGTGTCTGTGTGCGTATGACTAAACTGGCACTACTTAGTAAGCTGAGTAGCCGGCGTTTGATGGAGGATTTGGATAATCTCCTTTATAATTCTGTTTCGTGTGGTTTTAATACCACACGAAACAGACGTGGGTCCAGAGATGAGAATTTATCATTATATAATGCAGGTAGACGCAAAAATGGTGAAATATTTAGATAATTAGTGATGGATTATTTATTTATACTTTATTGTAGACCAGAAAATACATAGCAAAAATAAATTTAACACTACAAAACATATAATGGGCGGCCTTACGACTTTCTGCGATCTCTTCCAGGCAACTTTAGAACTTTATGTCTGACGTATAAAGTTTGTTTCTATTTACAATTTGAAACGTCGTCTGGAAGTTGTGACGTGTCGCACTTTGATTTGCGTTCAACGTCACGTTACCTATAGCTTCATGTTAAACTCAATTTCAAAGAAACCAATTACATGCATTTTTGAATTGTCAAAGAGTCAGTCAGTTAGTCAGAAAGTTGAAGCTACAGCTTGGCCAAAATGTTGTGAAAATAATGGTGGCACCACTATCGTGCATGTTGTAACCCTATATAGTACGACGAAAACGGTTTTGATGCTTAGTTTTTTTGGACAATTAAAGTGTATATTGGCGGGTTTTATGAAAAAAAGAAAAGCTCTGAAACGCTTGTTCAGCCACTGCCTAGAACGATAACATTTGCAGTTATTTATTTTAATGAATTAAAATAAAACGTATTACAAAATACCTTGATGTCAACTAATCCCACATTATGTGAGACAATTTTATGTTTTACAAGACCCCAAATTACCTTATAGTACCCAGACCCTAGATCATCTTAGTACTGATGGATTTACCTAAAAAATACTATAGTTATTTTTGTTCAGTGATTTATGCAATTTTTAAAAAAGTATCAAAATTATACGAACGCCCTACATTCCGAATGTGTTTTGTAAAAAATAACCTCAAATTCGTGAATGTATGTACATTTCAATAATTGTATGAAAGGTTTATATTAGATATTGCACCTTGAAATACACAAATTACATCTGATTACATATATAAAATATCATTTTACCTGTCATTTCAGTGAAATTCGTCCGGCCTCGAGTTCCGCCAAACATCTCACGTACACTTTATAAATTTTATCGCTCTTGCGGAGCTGTGGATAACATATCTGTTCATTATGAACACCACCACCGGCCACCATCTGTTCATTATGAACCGTTCACCAGTACCACCACAATAATGCAAATAAATAAATATAAGCACGAGAAACAGTCACCGATTCCAAGAAATGACAGCATGCATGTTGCCAGTGAGGTAATATTTTAGTTCCATTTCAGGACTTTCTTGCCAAGCTGTAGTGGCCCATTCTAAAGCGTCGATCTCTATGGAGAAGAACGAGCAAGAAACTCCACGGACACTCTTTTTTAAGCAATTATTTCTCGAAAAATAAAAAAAAAATTGCATAATTAAGTTAAATTTTAATATTTTTGCTCACAACTATTCTACAATACAAAATTCGTAAGCCATTTTGTAAACGAAGTTCTTTTACGCGGCTTGGGGTAGGAGTAAACTGGTAGAAAATGTAACAAACGAAAAAGCGTTCATACTTATATGTCCCTTCCATGCGATTCTCTTCATTCGAATTTCGAAATCGAATTTGGTCAAAATGAAAATCCATTCAGATGGCGGCTGCGAAAATTTTTAAGTTTTTCGTCATGGGTGTCGTTTTCATATTTTTCGAGGTTGCCAAAGCCGATAGTGACGTCAACGTGTAAATCCAAGATGGCGGCTGCGAAAATTTCCAAAATTTTCGTCATGGGGTGTCATTATCATAGTTTTCGAGGATGCTAAAGCATCGGCTTTAGCAAAATAAGAGGTCAAAATGTAAATCCCAGATGGCGGCTGCGAAAATTTGTTGTTTTTTTTTAAATCATACAACTAGCATATTGGTTCTAACGTTCACGTGCGTCTGTACTGTTTGATTTTTGTCAACGTGTTAAAAAAAATTCAGGGCTTTAATGACTTAACCTGTAAAATTACTGGATAACTAATCTAGGTTTTGTAAAAAAAATTGAAAATAACTCTGTGGTTTCTTGTTTATATTTAAATTAATACAGGGTTATTTTTAATTGGTTAGCTAGATTGGCTGTTGGCGCTCCACAGATGCGATGGGTATCTATAAACATGAATAAAAAATATTTGAAGTTTTTTTTTTGGGAGATCCACGACCGCTGTTAGTGTTGTTACTTGAAGTATGAGTTGAGAAAAACTCCACACACAAGATAATATTTAAGTAATGTATTCATTAACATCATCATGGATACAGTACATCCCAAAGCTGAAAGATTGCACCAGGTTTGTTTTAAAAAATAGTTTCACAAATTAGCAGTGTTGCAGCAGAAGCCTTATTTAATTCTAAATAATATAAAGCATTAATAGAATTATAGTTAGGTTATGACCACTTAACACAAGGGTCGTTCTGTTCATGTCATCTCTGGTCTAAATTGTCTTTGAGCCATTATGAAAATTTAATTTGTTGAGTAACTTCGTGTCGATTTAATAATTAAACAAAAGTTCATTTGTTTTGTTTTCACGACCTCTGGCTTTTTAAAATATTTTTGTGAGGAAAGTAATTAGTCTTTCAGAATTTTCATGATTCACTTTATTTGTTATGATTGTTTGTTTAACATTAATCCAGTTTTTATTTAAAAACTTATTATTTAGTTGATAGTATTTCTTTGTAACCTAAATAAAAAAACACAGTCAAATTGAGAACCTGTTTTTTTGAAGTCGGTAAAATAATAGTCAAAAAAATCTAGTTCACAATCAGACAGAGCTCTACAACTTCACAGTAGGTATTCAATTAGCTCCTAATTTAATTAAAACTACGTTAACGTATCGGAAAGCAGTTCCACGGTTCTTAATAAAGCAGGCGCTATTACCTGCACTAATTAATTGAACGCGTGTAATAACGCCGGCTAATCATTCTCCAACAGCTATACGTTCGTTTGCGTTGTAATGTATTTCCACTTTTATATAATTACTATTGTGAGTTTATTTATTAATTATGTAGAAATAAGCTAGTGTATTCAATAAATGTGGTGCGAAATTTATAGTATTTCTTTAGCCAAATAAGATAACAAAAAAAAAAAATTAATCCCGACAGCGAATTTAATAACTAAATATTTCGTTACAGCCGGGATCCATACAACTGTAACCCAGAAACAGTGGGTCCCAACAACAATAGAACAATTTTATTAATTAGCCTTTTTTAATTTTTTTTTAGGCTTCCGTACCCAAAAGGTTGCAATGAAACCCTATTACAAAGGCTCCGCTGTCCGTCCGTTCGTTCGTACAAACAGATAACAAAAATAAAATAAAGTTATAAATTAATATACCATAGAAGAAACGCATTTTTCGGCAAATATTGTATGGTGGTACGGAACCCTTCGTGTCCGACTCGCACGCCGCTTTTTCGATTTTAAAGGTCCAATTATAAGCTACAAAATAATATGTATCTTACTGCTGGTAAAATAATTTATTAATCCTTTCCTTTACAGCTCGTTTTACAAACTTATTATGTGAATTGTAAAAAAGATCGTCTTGAAGAACTGTGTGAGTATTAATTTATCTATCTGTTTATAAACAGCCTAAACTTATGGTGTAGCTATAAAAATATCACAAAGACAGGAAAGATACCATTGGTGACAATATTGACTCATTTTCTACTTTTACTGCAACATCAAACTTGGCATTTTTTTGATATGATACGACTTCTTCATTTAAACATTATGTTACCTAAAAGAGCATACAAGAGGTGACTTATCTCCTCTTGTATGCTCTTTTAGGTAATCTTAATGAGATTGATAAACTGATATTTATATTTTTTTTTTCATGATCTCGTATGTGTTATAAAATTTAAACGCAAACATTTCCCCAGTTTCCCATCACTTCAATAAAGCAATTCCCTAGTTGTACCTAAAGACCAAATTTGCTTAGTTCTTTATAAGAAACTAATCCAAACAAAATACAAAATATATTTTAGTGTCGGGCTTGGCTGAGTTGGGTGGTGCTGGAGGAAGTTTGTTGTCGTCATCATCATCATCATCATCATCAGAAGGTTCTGATGATAGATCAATGAATAGCCAAGGTATGATCACAGTGAAATATGATAACTTTAATATTCATAGTGTTTTAGATACACAAGTTTACACAACAATTATTATCACGCCTGTATTTCGCCAACTTAGTTTGTACGATTACCAAACAATGTTGATTATAAATGGTAAATCTGTGTGCTTACCTAAATATACTTTTAATAATACAATAATTGCAAATGCACTCCTTTTACAGAAATCAAAAAGTATTTCAAAAAAATTGGTAAGTACATATTAGGTAGTTACATTTTAGTTTGTTTTTCAATGAAAATTTAAGTTATTATATCAGAGCTCATGCCGTAGTAGATCTTCGTTAATAATTAAAAGTTCAAAAATGCCTAAGACTTTGGCAAAGATCACTAATTAAAATTTTATTTTTCGTAATTTTTATTTTTGCTAGACAAAAATTAAGAAAAATTAAATGTTTAATAATAACTAAAGTAACAGTATGGTCGCGCCGTAAATCATTTTCATATTGGATTTTTCATAAAAATAAACTAAAAATCAAACTAACCCCCAAAACTACTGAATTTTGGTAGAACATTTTTGGTGGCTTGATTTGTTGCATTTTAACCCTACTATGAAGTCCTGCAAGGAATACGTCGAGTTACCAGTAAGCCTGTATACATTACAATATTACTTTTATCTTTTAAAAGTATTGTTAAACGTAACATAACATAAACTCACGCCTTCTTCCCATGGCAGAAACTACAGAACGCCACCTGCTACGATCCTTACATACTCCTTTTGCCTCGTTTAAAAAAACGTAAAAGACGACGTAAGTACATCGTTCGTTTCGTAAAAGTACTGTTACTTTCTACATATTTTGTTTTAAATATTCTCTGGTAGTTGGTGCGTACCTATAGATATTGATTAAGTACACGCAATGTTTTTCAATATCACGCGGTAGGAGTCGCGGGCACAGCTACATTTGCGCCTTCGAGTATACATATATGGTGGTATTTTGCTAACTTTTTTTTCCTTCTTATATACACATTTACATTGATGAATTTTATAAATTTTATATATACAATAACATGAATATTTACTTTGTAAAATGTTATATTATTTTAATTACTGTGAATGTGAAGACCATGTAGGGCCTTGTTTTTTTTTCTCTCAGCTTTAATCATAGTCTGCCAGTTTGAGTAAATTATGCGGCCTACCCAAATGTCCTTTCTTTGGTATTGTTCGTCGAATAGTTGAGCTCCTTAACTTTTAAGTTAGCTTTACGATTACTGACAGATGCTTGCACTGACTGGACAGGTCCACTCAATCTGTGTGGTTCTTTCCTCAAAAGACCATTTCATACACTAACCTACATGGTCTTCACATGATCTAACCAAGATTATGTCTGGACTTTAAAAGAGACTGTGACCTCTGAGTTTGTTTCGGCCTTTCTTCTCAGAGTAGTCAGATAGGAAACGCCGGCCTCATCTAGTTTAAAAAAAAATGTTTGACGTGTAAAAGTGTTTGTAAAACCTACTTACAGAAATAAAATCATTTATCATTATTCATGTGTTTTTTTCGACTTCCACGCGGACTTTAGTTAATTCACAAATTAACTTTCAGCGCAACAGGAAGAACATACGTACGTGAAAGCTATGCGTAAGTAATATTTAGTAAAAATATTTAAGTAATTTTTTTATTTTTATATTTAAATATTTTAGTATTAACAAAAATATTTTATCAGAGTAAATATAAATAAATAATTTATTTACATATACTTACTTTTTAATTTTAGGACACCAAATTAGTAAGGAAGGTAATGATTATTGAAAATAATATTAATTATTTTTATTTCAAATTGGATATTCTTGCAAACCCGCCTAATTTTGGATGTTACAGAAAAAGACGAACTCAAATATTACGAAGACTTGCTCAAACATATTAAAAGTGTAAATTGTAAGTTGAATTTAATATAATATAGATTTTGTGATATATGGCGTTTTTTGTATATACGTTTGAGTGCAAAGAGAGTATCAGGAAATAGCAAAATTAAAAAAAAATGCCGAACAAAAATGTAATTAAAATAATTAATGTAGATTTTTTAACAGTGTATAAACACTGGATCATGCCATATCCCTAATTATTATTATAGCTCTAATAGCTACTAAAATAAAAAATTAAACCTCATCTCATTATAACCACTTTTTTAATCTGACTTATTTTTTTACAGCCAAAATGTAATGATGTTAGAGAAAATTTAAATAAAAACATCAAAAGTTTTATTTTGTTTTATTAAGCCTTACCCAATGTAGCTTCACAGGGACATGATCATTTATTTAACTAAGAAATGAAAATGCAAAGGAAATAAAAACTATCTATCAACATGAATGTAATCATTTTATTATGATACGCATAGGTTCACAGCGAGGCAGCGCTTGCACACGCAACGTACTGCACTACATATGGATTTTATTGCAAAGTTAGATCAGAAAGAAAGAAAAATAAATCCCTACGTAATTGAAACGAGAATCGAATTCTGAAGCCTCCTTGGCAACCGGTTTTTGTTTGCGTGCTCATGTTATTGTAAATGTCATCGCGACACAAGCATAAAGAAATGTTGGATGGATGAAGTCCTTAGCTAGAACCCACCTACATTAAGGCTAGGATATTTGTGCATTATATTTCAATAGAGATTATACTCTCGGCCACACGTTAATGCCAGCGGCCGTACCTAGTGTGTAGTCGCCTTAAAATACTGCCTAAATCAAAAGAGGAAAGAACCTGTAGTAGCCTGTAGGACATTCCTGAAACCAGTCATATTCATTTAAGTACAATACTTTTATATTCATCAGTAGTGTAAACTGTCATATAGTCTGTCAGTCAGCAACGACGCCGCTGAATCGAAACAGATGTAAACCAGCTAATATATCAGTAATCCAATCAAAACGACGGAAAATTATCGGAAAGCTGTTAATAATTAGCTCACGGTTTTAATTAATTGAATGCAATGTACACGTATGATAACGGTCGTCAATCGATCATCGCCGCGCAGTAAACAGTGATTGGAGAAATGTATTTTCATGTTTAATTAATTGCATCTGTAAGTTTAATATTGTATTCTATTTTTGAAATAACTGCACTACTGTTTGTGGCTAAAAGATAAAAATGTTTTGTATTTAATGTGAAATGAATCCTTTTGATTATTAGGCAAAGCGGTAGTGTTAAAGAGACTTGTAATGCCAAACGAAAGCGGTGATCAACTTTTGAAAAAAAAGCGTAAGTACAGATGTCTGAATTCAAAACTATCCAGCAATATAACTATCGAGTCCAATTATAGGAGTCACGTTCAATTAGAAAATACTTATCCTTATTGCAAAATTCGACTATCTGCATTTTTTTAACAGGTTTTACCTGTAGCTTCGTAGTGACTGGGAGACTCGCTGGTTATAATTATTTAACTTAATTTTGGTAAAAAAATGCAGATAATCGGTATGTGCAAAAAGGGTACGATAAATTGATTTAAATAAAACTGAACTAAAAGATTGAGGTTCGCTTGCGCCAAAAATCACAATTGGTAGGTACATTTAGGGCTGAACGAATTTAAAATATCATTCTGTCTCTTCCAACTTCAAATGACTGACAGAAATATAACCATATTTTAAATTCGACTGTTATATAAATTAACGCAAAAGGGGCTTGTGGCTAAGAAATAACAGCCACACGGGTCGATCGATCAGGTTAAGCTACGCTTGCCGCGGTTGGTCCGTGGATGGGTGACCATCTTTACATATCAAGACCCCTCCGTGCCTCGGAAAGCACGTTAAGCCGTTGGTCCCGGCTGTCATTCGTGTATCTTTGACAGTCGTTACGGATCGTCAGAAGCCCGAAAGTCTGACAACCAGTCTTTCCAAGGGATATCGTATTACCCAGTAACTGGGTTGTGGAGGTCAGATAGGCAGTCGCTCCATGTAAAATATTGGTATTCAGCTGCATCCGGTTTGACTGGAAGCCGACCCCAAAATAGTTGGGAACAGGCTAGGCAGATGATGATATAAATTAACGCAAATGACTAAATACATTTACAAGCGCTAATCGAGTTAAGTGAATATGTTTGGTACAAGCGGGCCTTCAAGAAAAAATATACAGGTAAATAGGGTGATTCTTTAAATTCGTCATGTTCGAGAACGGGCGTCGTCACTGGGTGTACTTGGACTAGTCATCTCTCAGCTGCTTATTTTAATTTTTGAAAAGCTATTTTTAATCTTTTTATTACGAACGATTTTAAAAGAGTGTCCGTGGGGTTTCTTGCCCGTTCTTCTCCATAGGAAATTACTAAGCTTTTGATGGGCAACTAGCTTCATCTTTGTGACTGACCAATCCCTTGACAATACAAAACTGCTTCTAGTTGGTTTAATTAAAATAAATTAATCTAAAGATTAATCTGGAGCCAATGTAACACTATATTATTTATCATAGAAATAAAAAAAAATAAAAAAAAGACTGCAGCTGTGGCGAGACAGTGCTTCCTTACCCAAACCATTTGTTCCACCTGCTGAAGATCTCCCGCCTGGACATGAGTTGTTTTGGGTAATCTGGAAGTCTTTAAATAGACTCCGGGACCCAGGTTGGCCGAAGCAGGGAAAACCTGTTCAGGTGGAGATTCATTGACGACTCCGCCTTGGAGTGTAAATTTGGTGCTGTTCCACAAAAGATGGGACACTTAATATCATGTTCTGCGTGTCCTGTCAGCTGCACGTTACAGGAACTGATGGACGCTAGTGATGGCGCCAAACTCGTAGCTGAATTCTGGGCCGAGTCTATTTAGATTGCCATCGACACGCTAAGAAAAAGAAGATAGAAATAAAAAAATATGTATACTGTTATGCTTGGTCATATTATTAATTGTTTCTCATAAATTCTTATTACGTGTCCTTGTACAGTGCTTTTATCTCCCGAAGCGACACGCGCGTTACTTGAGGTAATTAAGTGTACTAACACGCTGTGATTGTGTGCGTGAAGACGAGTAGCGTCAGTACATAACACACTCGCGCGCGCACACACACACATACGTAAGACTTCGCCATTATTTCGGACGGTACCGAGAGCTCCTGTGCTTACACATACATTATTGTTGTGTTAAAAGTATTTTTAAAAAAAATATAATTTCAGTCACAGGTTAAACAAAAAAGAAAGATGATATTGGATTTAGTGGTATGAAATTGTAATTATCTTTTCTGTTACAAATATTGTTTAAGTAGGTACAAGCTACTGCCCACGACTTTGTCCGCGTGAAATTTCTTGTTTTAACATAAAATATATCCTATAGCATCACATCGCCCATCCGCGCTATTACTTCGTTTTCACTTAGCATTCTATTTGAATTTGTCTTCTTTTTGCTCGGCTCCTCAGGGTTGTAGCGTGATGTTAATAGCATGTAACCTTCCTCAAGAATCGGGCTATGAAAAACGATTTTTTCAAATCCGACTGGTAGTTCCCAAATAGTTCCAGAGATTAGCGCGTTCAAAAAAAAAAAAAAAACAAATAAACAAACTCTTCAACGTTATTAAAATTATATATTAGTATAAAAGTATAGTTTACAAACCCTTTCAAAATTAGACGTTTTTGAAGTAGCTTAGAAAAATACTTATTTCATTATTTTAAAACCCCAGGTGTGTTATAATTATTATTTTTATATTTAGATCCTTCATCGAAGGGACAACGTGTTAAGATTGCACATTATTTCATGCATTATGTACAATAGTTTTTTATTTCAAAGTTTTACAGAATGTGGCTTGTTGCCCGAGTAAAACTAGGTAAAAATCTTTGCTTTATATAATTATGTACTTGATTACATTTTAGAAGAAATAGACGATGACCACGGTCCACGACGATTACAAGGATTTCTAACCGAACCGAACCGTAACCATATTGAAAACATACCTACTACTAAGAACTTTTCAAAATACCTTCTTAAAAGGTCCAGTTGAAAATCATGACCAGGCTCTCTAGCGGTCTGGGTTTTGCGCTGAATTATTTGGCGCACCCGTGGGGCACACAATACCCAATTAATGTTTTTGAATACAGTAGATACCGACATATATGTAGTTTGAGCTAAAATTGAAAATTTTTATGTAAGTACCTTGTTGTCTACATTAAATAAACATAATTTATTTCTACTATTTACCTTAGAAACCAAGGTAAATATCATCAGTACCCGCAAACTATATTTTAAAGACCTTAATTTAGTTCAACATCAAAGAAATCTGTTACATTTAGCCAAATATTTTTGGACGCTCGCCAGGGCAGTGTGCTGCGAGGCTAACATTTGAATACTACCCTCGTTTTATTAGCATAAAGTTTTGGCATTATAAGAGGTGTTCCTTGCAATCTGATGGAAAATAAAAAGCAAATATTATTGCTGGATTTTATGCAGAAATTATTTTGATATTTTTGGGGTTAAATGTTTGAAAATGAAATCCGTTTTCTTGGGGTCTATTTGAGTAATCAATTGTAGGTATTGTTTGTTTTTCAGATATATGGAAAACGCAAGCAGCAGGTAAATACAATTAATTTTCGCTGGTCGTTTTTAAGTGCTTGTTGGCACAGGGACTCGTGGCTAAGTAATAACAGCCACACTGGTTGGTCGATCAGGTGAAGCTACGCTTGCCGTGGTTGGTTCGTGGATGGATGACCATCTTTACACACTAAGACCCCTCCGTGCCTCGGAAAGCACGTAAAGCTGTTGGTCCCGGCTGTCATTCATGGATCTTTGACAGTCGCTACTGGTCCTCAGAAGCCCGAAAGTTTGACAACCATTCTTACCATAAGGTATCATATTATTACTCAGTAACTGGGTCATAGACACGGAGGAGGACAGATAGGCAGTCGCTCCATGTAAAATACTGATATTCAGCTGCATCCGGTTAGACTGGAAGCCGACCCCAACGTAGTTGAGAAAAGGCTAGGCTGATGATGTTTTTAAGTGCCTATCGTAACCGTACTGTATGTAGTTTATCATCTCTGTATGACTCGCTTAGAGTTGAAAGTTTGAAGAGTAATTTCTTGGAAACTGTTTGGATGGAATTTATTTATTATGTTTCACCAACTGCAGATGTCAGTTTCTACGCTCTGGCATGATGAATGAGTTGGTCTGTTGTATTCTAGTTTTTCGATATAGTACGTTAGCCTATAGCATTACTCTTTAAAGTCTAGTTTGATCTATATTCAAGTGAAGATCTATGTTCAAAGCTATTTTTGTTTGAATTTAATCATATTTTTTCTTTGCAGAATCACAATCGCAAAAAAAAATCACGCTACTTGAACAATGCTAATTTACCAATTTTTCTGTAATTTCCTTGCAACTCTTGACTTATATACTTTTAATAATATCATACCATAACAAATTAATAAAATTGTTAAAAATATAAAAAAAAATCTTAATAGTTTTTTCTGTGGGGAAAACTTCATGAATGCTCTCTGTCTGAGGAGATCGGAGGGTAATGTCGGACTCAAATCCAACTAAAGCCCTACTGCCCGGGGAATACTTGTACATACGCCGTACTCCCAACTGGTATGGGCCCGTAATGCCTAGCGGGCCCCACCACCAAGTGCGGCCGATCTCACGACCGCACGTCCTCCCATAAAGGCTCTCATGGAACACTGCGCGGCACCTCTTTGGGCCTAATTGTTCGAGCTACATATACATTTTTTATGCAGGTATCGTAGGTATGTCTTACTTAAAGGCACGACTAGATTCCACGATTGGTAACGTAATAACGCTAATTAAGTAATCAGAATTGTTAAAAAACATTACAGAGACAATGCTCACGCCTAAAACCTCTTTACTTGTTTACAACATAATACAGACAGAGCATTAAAGTAAAAGTCTGAAGTAAGTCATCTGAAACCTTTTTTCTCCCTAAGGGTTCCCGCAGACAGCCAGCCAACCAACTAAACCGTTCGGTTGGATCAAAGTCTTTAGCACCAACTTTTATCCAGTGTAATTGATTAGTCGGTGAGACGTGCACATGTAAGACTATTCTAGCCATTCGGGGCGGTAACTTCAGTGTAACTTAAACGTCGGTGGAGTGAATTAGGCGAATGGTACAATTATTTATCTTCAACATCGGCTGCAATACTCGCTGCCTCAAAAATTGCGTCGGTGTTATGTCTAAACTCACATTAACTTTCTCAAGGGCGAGCGGATTCTAGAGCCTTTTTAGAGACCAACAGTTGGATCTGTCAGGCAATTACCATAAAACTTTAACGGTGTGCCAATAATACACTCCATAGTCAATAAATCAGTCTTTTGGCCGACCAAAAATTCCTGTTCCAGGTCAATTTTTAAATAAGACAAACTGTTGTGTTGGAAATCAGTCGGTGTCTGCAGGAGCCCTAAAACGACCGAGTCACGTACAAAACTAACTGAAGGACGTACGGACTGGGCTAAAGTTATTTTGAGCCGAGTATACACAAGTTGATGCTCTGTGTAAACATGCGTAGGCCTCCGTTTTGTTATTTACAAGATTTGCAATAAAT
Organism: Fissipunctia ypsillon; assembly: GCA_947568875.1. Lineage (NCBI taxonomy): Eukaryota > Metazoa > Arthropoda > Insecta > Lepidoptera > Noctuidae > Fissipunctia > Fissipunctia ypsillon. The sequence goes on from OX387648.1 coordinate 21,265,583, forward strand.
AACGTTGAAACGTGCCAAGGTTTACTTTTCTCTTGAGTGTAAGGCGAGATATACTTACACATTGCACATGTACCTACTCTCGAAGGATATAATAAGATACAGGCGTGCTATTCCTTTTTTGTTTTAAAGTTTTTAAATAACAGGATAATGACCTACTTCAGGCTGGTATTGTTGGGTACGCAGATGACAGTACAGTTTCAGAGAAATACTTGTCTAGTGCAAAAACCAGCGGGGTTGAAGTTCATTCCTTGAGAGAGGCCATGGTAGAGCGGACAGATTTGACATCTGTTCCTGTAATTGATCGGCTCGAGCTCATAGGCATGGAGTCGACATCATGTCTCAACTTCGGTGCCACCATCGAGTACAAAGCCCAAACTGCGGCCAAGAAACTGGACATCCTAAATAAGGTGAAGCGAAACTTTACGCATGGACAGCTTTTAACCCTTTACAAAGCGTAAATCCGATCCTGCATGGAGTATTGCAGCCACCTTTGGGATGGCTCAGCTAAATACCAACTTGCCGCGCTTGATTCGGTGGAACGCAGAGCTCATTGGCGACGTAAGGCTGGTGGATGCCAAGCTTCACAGCTTGGCTCATCGCCGCAAGGTTGCCTGCTTGTCGGTCTTCTACAGATTATAAGTTTTGCTAAAGAACTCCAAGACCTCATTTCGACGGCCCCCTTCTGCCATCGGACATCTAGACGCACTGCAGGTTACCATCCCTTCCTAGTTGTTATTCCACCAAGTCGCACTAAGCGTTTCCAAATGTCTTTTGTGATGCGCACAGCAAAGGAGTGGAACTCCCTACCTGCGTCTGTGTTTCCGAACGCATACAACCCCGATCTCTTCAGTGAGAGTGAATAGGCTTCTTCTGGATAAGCTCGCTTCATCGTCGACTTTGTCTCTGTCATCTCTGACCTAGACTAGAGTCAAGAGCAAACCTATCTCAAACAAAAAATAAAAAATAAACTATTTTCCAACTCTTTTGTCTTCTTCTAGTATGGTGGTGGAATATAAAAAGCAGTACGCAAGTGCTCAAACAGTTATTGGTGGAAAGAGGGACAGTAATATAAAAAGCAAAATAAAGTAAATCATGAATTGTAGTTCCGTGCGCCGAAGTTTTATTAGTAAACATTTTTCAGAAAAGAAAACAACACAGACATATTTACGTGCGGGATGTTCGAAAGAGTTACCGTGGCCCCGGCACAGGCAACAGAAGGAACACGGGTGGGTTTTAGTCAGTAAAAGTCTGACACGCCCTCCCGCTCCGCCCAGAGCGGGAGAAGTCATTTGATGATTTCCCATCCACAAAAAAAAAAAAAAAAAAAAAGACATATTTACGTCCATTAATAATAAGTATTGTTATAAGATCATTATAAGGAATCTGACACCACACAGTAAACGTAGTTACTGTGATAAAAGCAATCAATTAACTATAATTAATTGCATAGGTATATGAGGTTTCACGAGAACAAAATATTTCACAGGTTTTCCGTTTTTGGAATAACTTGGTACCTAATTTATCAGGAAACGCGTATGAAGCAATGGAGAGGGCTGTGCTTAGAGTTTTCCTACGTGATCGAATCAGCAATGAGGAGATCCGCAGGAGAACCAAGGTAACCAACATAGACCGAAGAAACTTGCCAAACTTAAATGGCAGAGGGCATGACATTGCTCGCAGAACACATGGCCGATGGGGCCGAAAGGTTCTGGAGTGGCGACCGCGTACCGGAAGACGTAGCATCGGAAGGCCTCCCACAAGGTGGAACGATGACCTTGTTTGTGAAGGCCGCAGGAAATCACTGGATGCGAGAAACACAGAAATGGGCGAAGTGGCGATACTTGGGCGAGGGCACTAGTGGACGTCTTTCGAAGTGGCGATCCTTGGGCGAGGCCACCAGTGGACATCTTTCGAAGTGGCGATACTTGGGCGAGGCCACCAGTGGACGTCTTTCGAAGTGGCGATACTTGGGCGAGGCCACCAGTGGACGTCTTTCGAAGTGGCGATACTTGGGCGAGGCCACCAGTGGACGTCTTTCGAAGTGGCGATACTTAGGCCAGGCCACCAGTGGACGTCTTTCGAAGTGGCGATACTTGGGCGAGGCCACCAGTGGACGTCTTTCGAAGTGGCGATACTTAGGCCAGGCCACCAGTGGACGTCGTCTTTCGGCTGAAATGATGAGGTATCAACGACAGCATGATCGACGATTGGTTACCATATAGCCTCCTAGGAACTATTGTCTGTCTTAAGAATGAAAGCATTCATTATGATTATGTTGTTCCAAATAGGTATAGTTGCAAGAGGAGCTCGTGGCTAAGTAATAACAGCCGCACGGATCGATCCATCAGGTTAAGCTACGCTTACCGGGGTTGGCCCGTGGATGGGTGACCATCTTTACATACCGAGACTCCTCCGTGCCTCGGAAAGCACGTTTAGCCATTGGTCCCGGCTGTCATTCGTGGATCTTTGACAGTAGTTAAGGGTCGTCCGCCCGAAAGTCTGACAACCAGTCTCACCAAGGGGTATCGTATTACCCAGCTTCTAGGTTGTGGAGGTCAGACAGGCAGTCACTCTATGTAAAATACTGGTATTCAGCTGCATCCAGTTAGACTGGAAGCTGACCCCAACATAGTTGGGAAAAGGCTAGGCAGATTGATTGTTCCAAATAAGTACAGTAAGCCGCACGTCGATAACACCTTGACCTTGAGCTGGCCTAGCGAGTTTCAATATAACGAAAGCTCAGTTTAAACTGTTTTTATTTAACTTTGTAAAGAATAATTTAAAAACGTTTCCATACTGTACGTCGTTTTAACCCTTCTTTCTCCTTCTCAATTAGCTTCTAAAAATGAACCGATCTGAACTACACGCTTACAATCGATTTAGATTTGTAGACCACTCAGCTTTAGAACGAAGGATATCCCCAGAGATAGAGTATCGTATAAAATAGCCATTCGTTCAAAATTTTATATCGTTGTCATGGCGATATAAAGTAACGGAAGTTATTGGAACATTGTCCTCCAATTTATGAAGATCCATTGGGAAAAATTCTTGAAATACAATTTTATTTCTTAATAATTCTCTTTGAAAATTTATAGCACAGTAGACTTTGATTATTTCAAGTTGAAATATTTATAATAGCATTGTTTAAATATTTATATTATCATATTATCATTGTATTAATAATATTCTTCCTATCGTATAATTTAATATTTTAGGATTATTTGTGTTTTTAATTTTATTTGTTTTGAATAACATTTGTATATATTTTGTATTTGATTTGAATTGAATGACATGTGTATGTATTTTAATTTTACATGATTTGAATGTTTGAGTATTATTTTATTGTGTATAGTGTGATTTAATGTCAACTTTATTGATTGTTATAATTGATTTGTTAACCTTTTTTAATTTAAGATAGGTTTGCTCTTGACTCTAGTCTAGGTCAGAGATGACAGAGACAAAGTCGACGATGGAGCGAGCTTACCCAGAAGAAGCCTGTTCACTCTCACTTCGAAGAGATCGGGGTTTTTTTTTTTGGGAGGGGGGGGGGAGGAGGGGATCGTATGAAATGTACTTGATTTTGTCTGAATATAAATAAATAATTATTAATTGAAGTCATATTAGCCGTAGAGCCGATGATCGTTGGGGAGACGTGTTCTTGAGTGGAGACCGCGAATCGGCAAACGTAATGTAGGACGCCCTCAGGCTAGGCGGAGCGACGATCTTCGCAGTGTGGCTGGTAGCAGCTGGATGAGAGTTGCCGAGAATCGAGCTGAATGGCATGCAATTGGAGAGGCCTATGTCCAGCAGTGGACTGATGTAGGCTGATGATGATGATGATGAAGTCATAAAAGCAGAATTTTTAGGATTTAGCTGGTATATGGTTCTAATTCGATGTTACCTATATAATATGGAGAAGATCTGGCAAGATAATCTTATCTCCATATATACATTTTTGTTAGTAGGTAGATAAACACTTAGGTATAACAAATAACTTTGACCTTAGATTTGCATCTACCCCGAAATAGTTCTAATAAAAAACCTGTTGCTAGGTTTAATGAGAATGAAAATAAAAAAGGGTTGGATGACTTGCGTTCAGTAAAAATGAGATACACATTGACTAAGCATTTTCGAGATAGCCCATGAATAACCCTCTTTTTGCGCAGGCGGGATTGGGTAAAATATCAACGCCACTTATGTGACACTATGGAACACACTTTCGTTTTACAGTACATCAAAATAACTAATCATTTATACCGTATACAAATAGGTGCGTACCTACTTCGTGTTGGATGGAACTCAGCCGTATATTTTAAAATGTACGCATCAAAAGGTGAACCCGGCTTCATCCTTAACTGCTGTAACAACATTGTTGATGACAGCTGAAATCCAGAGTTAATTAAAAACAAAATACATGGTAGAAACATGTTCTGTCTAAAGCAATTTATTTTTTACCTGACTTTCCGATTCAACTGTTTCGTAGCTTGTATATGACACGGCAAACCATCGGTTCTATGGTATACGGCGACGGTTCTGTGCCGGAGTGCCGCCGTGTCGTGAACAAACTTCCACAGTGATCCAAACGTCGTCAACAAACTTCCGTAGTTTTTCACGGCAAGAAAAACGTGTGTGTACAACTGGTCTTAGGGTTTCTTTTTACCATTTTGGTACGTTATCCTAAAAGTCTTAGTCCTGCAGGCTACTTAAACTAAATACAAAGGTTTTCATAAACCCTAGAATATCCAAATAAATAAATAAAATCTTGCTCGCTATATTGTTCCAGAACATTCACCTCAAACAGAGTCTTAGATCTAAATAGGTTCTGACCGCCGCGCGCGCTTTGTCGATCTCGGTTGTAATAAAGAACTACATAGTTAAGGGTCTCATTACACGTCTGTCGGAACAAGTCGCCGGCTGTTGCGACCAGCATCGCAATATAAACGAAAGGTAAAAGAAGCAGGGAAGATGCAGAAGTTAAAATGGACTGGCCGGAAAACACGCGTTCGGTAACCTAGAAGAAACGATCACAAAATTCCATCTGCAGGCAGTTGGTCTTGTCGTCTATTTAACTTTCATCTATCTTCACCTATTTTCCTGTGAAGTTAGAAAATCGGGGCCTTGTCCGTGATGACAGAGATACGAAATCCGTCAATAGTGACTTGTTCTGAGCGTCATATTCGTCGGAGATCTTTCGTTTGCAACCAAGTGGTTACTGTCACTTTTGAATATATTAGAAGTCCGCTTGCAAACAGCGACGGCATTTTGTTGTGGGATGGATCTTCTGTGCCACTTTTATTTTATCGGAGCTGCGAGTATTTATCAGATTTTCTAGTGCCTATTGTAGTGAAAAGTTAGTTATTATTACGATCTCAACCTATAGAAATGTAAGAAATAATATTTATTTAAGTTAAATTCTGCCTTGAGCTACCGTCGTTATTAAATAATTATAGAAATTGGATTGAGCGCCCGAATTGAATTGTAGGGCTGAAAATAGAAAATAATTATTGGAATATTTCTGAGGGCTGTGGAAAGTTCTAGGCTAGAAATTTGCTTGTGTTGAATTAACTTAAATTAGAATTGATATAGTCGTCTATTAAATTTGATGAATCTATCATATTTTTTGGAAATATGTTTGTAGTTTGCATAGATAGACTCGTATAATAAAAAAAAACATTTAGGTTAACATATATGTATAAGGTTAACAAATTAATTAAGGTGAAAATAGGATGATGTTGTATTTTCGCAGAGACACGGCCTTATAAATAAAAGTTTGAGTGACATGTACTCATACTTACTCAAAAGAGCGATGAAGTCATTACACAAAACGTCAACTATCAAGTTGTTCTTTTGCTGCTTGATTTACGCTAGGCGTTTCAATAATCAGGGTTATAATCAGGGCATTCTAATTGTTTATAGCTAAAAATTGAAAATTATAATACACTTCCTAATCTACTTTCAGAAAAATAACGTGCTTATTTACAACACAATACGGGAGCGTACATAAATCGCATCAATTTTACATCTATCATGTGCACACCCAATCCATATTCCATCAATGACAATTTTGCGGCCAAGTACCCACCGACATGTTTTATTCAAACTGACGACGGGCGGCGGTGGCAGAAATCCTAGAACCGACCGTCGCAAAATAAGGGTTTTAAATATCACAACATAAAAGTCGCGGAGGGGTCAAAATTTAGTAACTTCATTATCTCCGTAAAAAACCTTGTAGGATTCATTTCAGCAATTTTAGCAACAACATTTTTATTCAAAATACTTGTAACAAAATATGTAGTATTCTGGAAATACCAACTTACCACGTGCGTATTTATTTTTTTCACTTTCATTTCGGCACGAGTCAAACAAAATATTCGGCATTCCGTGATAAAAATATGAATCATTCGACAGATTCGTAATGCGTAGTCAACCACACCACACGTGTCCACGGTACACCACTCGAAGTTGCTCATCGTTTTATTTCTTACTTTTGTTAACCTAAAAAATATTGTATCTCAAAATATATCAACTTCAACATTGAGACGTTTTACTCTACTGGGACAGTACCAGATTCCGTACTCGATCGCAATAAGACAAGTTGTCAAACGGCGCAGAAAGGGGTAAATATTTTCCGTTAATACTATCACCGGTGCTTTGTAATCAACATTGATATAAGTATTCTGCGGTGAATCTATAAAATAAATCGGTGTTAAAAAAAAAAGCTCCTACATTTTTTGCGTGGACGTCATATCGACATTAATTGGATTTGCGTTCGATAAAATGTTACGTTCGGCCAAAGTAAATTAATGTAACTAAGTTAGGCACTAGGATATTACCTAAAATGGCTTAGCTGATAGTTCCTACGGTCGGCTGCATTAATTCTATGCGGGATTCTATAAGTATTTTTTTTTAAATATTTTTTCCGTCAATTAGGACAGTAATTGATAATCGATGATCGGGCAGAGATTACGTAAGAAGTTGTTTATTGTGATGAATTATTTTCTTTACAGGGGGAACTATGGTCTTCAGCATCTCGTTCAGAAGAAGAAATGTGAAAACAAGAATAATAATCGACAACAAACGATTGATTATAGCTATCAAAAACTATACAGGGTGTACGGGACAGCCCCCCGCAAACTAACGGGTGCATTCAGCTCCTTACTTTGAATAATATTCCACCGGAAATATTCTCAGGAAAAATTTAATTTTTTTATCGTATTTTCAGTTACTATTCCTTTATTTCAATCTAAAATTACATTCTCTGTACGCAGCACTCCATTTATGTAAATAAAACAATTAAATTAAAAAATCAGCAATGGATGTTGAAATACTCGGCGGCCGACGGCTCGCTGCGCTGCCGTTCGCTACGCGCGTTTTGCCACGGTAACGATACATTGCGTGTGAGGTAATAAAACAAATCAGGTTTGTTGGATTCCCATAACGTTCCTGAAGTAATTTCATGTACTGGTCATCTTAGTATGATATACTGACTTCACCCCATCAGTTTACGGAGGGCTGTCCCTTACACCCTTTATAGTACCCAGCTGTAAGATGGAATTTAAATTTTTTAGAAAACGTTCTACTCTTTATAGCACAGGTATATTCCCGCCTGGGTACCTATCATGTGCTTAAATTAGCACATAGTGCACCAAGCTAGGTATCTAAAAATATGAAAACTCTTTTTGTGATATTTACTATCTCGCGTGATGAATTGCTCTAATGTGAACCACCCCTTAAGCTTTTATTATTGTCATAAAAGTTGAAGAATGTGTAATTGTTCTTTTATAGCTACAACAAAGCAGTTTTGAAAGGTTATCTTTGTTTCAATGTGAGTGAAAAAGGTACTAGAAACATTTTTATTTCTAAGGTAACAAACAGCTGAAGGATAATAATAAGGGGAAGGGGGAGTCACGTTCGCTGTACTTTAAGTATTATTTATATTTTACTTCACGCACAAAGAGTCAAGAGCAAACCTATCTCAAATAAAAAAAAAAAATATTAAAAAAATGTGCAAAGGCGGACTTAATGCCATAGGTATTTTCTACCAGTCAACCTTTAGGTGATGCAGAGACAAACAGTGGTAGGTGCAATAAAGAAAATTGAAAAATAAATAACATAACTTCACGCCTGTATTCCCTGAAGGGTTAGGCAGAGGTGTAGCTATAGTATACCCACATTTCGTCAGTTATGTTTTAGTCCCATGTAATAAGGGGCGATCCTATTGCCATCAACCGGGCACAAATCCAGATTCCGGGCTGCTTCTGAGAATTCTAGATGGAAAAATCCAGTAACACTTTGCCCGATCCGGGAATCGAACCCAGTGGCGCTTGCGGCCACTAGACCAAAAGGCAGTGATTAATAAATATTTATTTATATATAAAGAGATGGGGCTCTGTCTCGCATAGGGTCGCAGCATTATGCTGAGCGATGGCCGTTTTGTGTGGATGTGTCGCAATTTTCCCCCAACTTGTTTCCTTTTTGTGTTTGTGTTCTTTTTTGCATCACCTTTACCGCAAATAAACGTATTTTCTTTATTTTCTTCTTTTTTTCCAGATACATAGACCTGTTAAAAACTATAAATGGTATACCTAAGTCTATATAAGTATTAGAGTATAGTATTCTCGTAGCTATTTAAAAACAAAAGTGTTAAGATGCTTTGTCTTTAGTATAACTTTCAGATTTTATTCATTATTAATTTTCACAAAACCTTTATGCCAAACGAAATGAAAGTTTCACAACCATTTATGGGAATACAAACTCGTAATTAAATCTTGTTAGCATATCAAACATAATAATGGCTTCATCAAAAACTTATTACACAACGGTGAGAATTTAATCTAGCGTTTCAGATGTAGAGCTAAAGTTAACCGAAGAAGGTTAGGGTTGTCACAGTTTAATTAAGGTTAACAGAGAGGGTTTTCCGGGTGTAGGTTTTTGTTGGCTAAAAAGGACTTGTAGTTCAAAACTTACTAGTTTTAAACTAGTTAGTAACCAGTGTAAGTGAGTCCCACAACTAAGTACATGGAAGTTTTAAAAATATTACAAAACGAAAATATGTAAATAACTAAGTAGGTAATCTCCCCGTTTTTCGTTCCTTTTTTTAACTGACTTTCTAGTCTAATTCGTCTATGGTTTAATATTACGTTTAATCCATTTTATTAATGACAAGCTGTGCCCCGCGACTTCGTTCGCGTGGAAGTCGTAAGATACACAATATACTAAAATAACAGCCACATTTTAATAAAACTCCCAAGTTCCCCGACCCGTCGCGTTGCATCGCCCGCCCGCGCTATTACTTCGTTTTCGCTTACCTAGTGTTCTTTCTGACCTTTTTCTTTTTGCTCGGCCCCTAAGGATTGTAGCGTGATGTTAAATAGCCAATAACTATCCTCGAGAATTGGGCTACCAAATGCAAAAATAATTTTTCAAATTCGCCTTTTTGTTCACAAATTCATGGTTTTGAATTTTTTGCACGGAACCCTAATTATTGTTCTAAAATAAAAGTAGATTAAGTTACTCCTCGTAACATCAGGTATCTGGGAGTGAAAGTCCCCTTAAAATCGATCCAGCCGTTACGGAGAATAGCCGGAACAAACAGACAGACAGACGGACAAAAATTTTAAAATTTGTTTTTTTGTTATAAGTACCGTATATACATTCTTATGAATTTAGTTAAAAGCTATTATTTCGACATTACAAACAGACACTTCAATTTTATTTATTTATATGATGATGATGAAAAAATATGTAAATAACTAAGTAATCTCCGATTTTCGTCCCATTTTTTAACCGACTTCTCATTGTTAGTCTGACTCGTCTATGCTTTAATATTATGTTTAATCCATTTTATTAATGATTATAAATCCTTGAAGGCTCTGTATCGCTCATAGAGTTCCCAAGAGAACGATATCATCATCATCTGTCTAACCGCCCAACTATGTTGGGGTCGGCTTCCAATCTAACCGCATGCAGCTGAATACCAGTATTTTACATGGAGCGACTGCTTAGCTGACCTCCACAATCCAATTACTGGATAATACGATACCCCTTAGTAAGATTGGTTGCGGGCTTCTGACTACCCGTAACGACTGTCAAAAATCTACAAATGACAGCTGGGACGGAGGGGTCTCGATATGTAATGGATGCCCCTCTACGGACCTCCTTGAGAACTATATACTAGTAAAGCCTACATTTTAAAGTAGTAAATACAACAGTGGCAGAAAACGTGACAACCCTGATTGCACCTGAAACCTGTTCAAGAACTAAAACCCGAGATTATAATATTGTCTGCTGTATGTATCATGTAAATTAAATAGCTTTACGAAACTCTTTGAAATACCTGCGGTGCTCTAGATACCGCTAATTAATTGGATATTATAAGGTATCAGTATCGTGCATTCTGCAGCATAAATAAAATATGCATGTAATTTGACTAAGCGAGTGTTTCTACACAATGGGTATACGACATGTCCCGGAATTAACGCACAACCTATTAAGTGTTTACGATAAAGATAAAGATAAAGATATATTTATTGCATAACTGTGTACATTAAGTTCTTAAACATTACATTTCTTGTTTCAACAGTCTACCCAAGTCGGATATGCAATAGTATTGTAACAAATTAGGTACTTACAAAAATGATTTTTTATCAAAAAACTCATGCAGATTATAAAATACATTATCAATTAACATTTTTTTGAATTTATTTTTAAACATATTTCCATTTAATTCCTTTACGACGAACGCCATATCATAGAAACTTTAAAGTCCTTATTTTTTTAAATAAATGAACCGATTTTAATGAAACTTCATACGCATACGCAAGATACATAGGTCTAAAAGGTTAGTTCAGAACATTTTTGAAATGTCTTATTTAAAAAAAAAGATAATTGGAAATCTCTGTTTCTATGAAAAATTTAAAATCGGTCGAATTTAGCTGTAACACTATTATTCGAAAATGTTCTTAACTAGCTTTTTAAACCTATGTAATCCTGCTTATGTGTATGAAGTTTCATTAAAATCGGTTCATTCACTTCGAAAAACAAGGACTTGAAAGTTTGTATGAAATGGCGTACGTCGTAAACGCTCTTAAGGGGTCATTGTATTCATCATTATCAACAACTTTTCCTATGGGATCAAACCTGAAATCGCGAAAAAAAATCAGCTGTTCCCTACATTTCGACGAGTTATGCGAACATAAATGCAATCTTGACTAAGGTATGGTGATCTTGGTTTCATGTGCTACATTAGGACTAGTTTAGGCTTAGTTTAAAAATCATGTTGAAAAAGTCAGCTACAACAACAACTTTCTTTACAAATGTCTCGAGCAATGTTTTATGTCTAAATGCAGTAAGTATTGTTTATGACTATTAAAATTTTAGAAAAAGTCCTAAGGATACGAACAGTAATGTATAATTAGAAAAACAAATTTTCAAACAGTTAATAAACTACGCGGCAATATTATAATTGCTTCAATATGAACTACAGTAGACTAATTCAACTCAACGAATAACTTAAATGAATCCACGAAGCATTTAACTTAATATTACATTCGTTAAACTTTTAAATGTTTTACTTTTGCGCATTGCACCTCCCCTGCTGCGAGTAAGCGTTTGGAAATAAAGATGGCTTTACACAGTGTGACTATGAGAAGTTGCACCAGCAGTTTATACGCCTGTACAATATGGCTGATAATTCATGGCCGGTCCGAACATAGGCTCGACGAACTTTCCCACATGTACTATCGAAGAAACTTACATCTGACCAATTTGAAATCAAAATCTTGTGCACACGATGATCACATCTGTTAGCAAGCGTTACTATAGTGGGTGAGCGCTGCAAGCAAGAATAGTCTTTACGGTTTATAGATGTTCGTTTCTCCCATGGTACACTCACTCACACTCACCTCATGTCACCATTTGGTTCCCAAAAAAATTATTGCGTAGCCTTCTGCCCAAAATTCGGACCGGCCATGATCCATCGGCCATATATTGTAGTCCGATCTAGTGCTTCTGCAGCCTACATTTAGGATCCCGAAGGATTTTGAAGGAGTTTCATAGTCCATTGCTACAATGTTTGAAAAATTCCTCTGCTCTTCAACGTAAATGACGCGATGAATATTGTTGAGTTGTCAAAATGTCAAAGGCAAAGGCTGCTGGCCTCATAAGACAGTTTACACACAATGAATAACATAGAGCACTTGTAATTTATGTGGCTATCTAAAAACATGTACTGATATAATGAGAAAGAAAGAAGTGTTTAATAGACAATACTGATACTACTACAGTCATGTTTCGAAAATTAGGGGCCCTACGTGGTGCAAAAACACACATTTAAAAATATACACTTGCGAGCAACCAAATCGTGCATTCCGACTCAAATAGCAATTACTCGAAAACGACTAAGCCGATTTTAATACTTCTGGCACCATCATAAAGCTGTAACGTCAGGCTTAAAAAAAAAAACTTTTTCATTAATGGGATAGGAATTTTTGGAAAAAGAACTATTTTTTATGCACGGGTTGTATGGGGTTGAGTCGATTTGGTTACTAGCGAGTGTATATTGTCTTTTAGATGTAGAACAACCGCAGTGTATGTTGCGCTTAGTTTAGCCCTAGTATTGTTCCGCAACCAGCAACCGCTGCTAGTTGCCTGGTTCCCGCATTGCGACTCCTATGGGAGTTTGTCGACATGCAAATATCGGTTTAACTGCATTAGTATCCTTCGTGTGCTGCGGCGTCATTAGGCGTGATTTAAAGCAATCGTGAGGAAGGGGAATTTTACCTTACAAGTTTAGAAAATATTATTTTAATTAAGTGGCAACGTCTAGTATATGTCTGTAGATTTAGTGGGAAGAATTCTTTATTGTTGCTTGAGTTTTTGTTAAAAAAATAAAATTAACTTGCATGTGAAATTACCAGTAATAATTTAAAAAAAAAACAGTCATTAAAATAACTTCATATTTAGGGTCAGTTCACACCGAGACGTGACGCAACGTGACCGCTGCGCTTAATTTTTAAGATACCGACACAATATCGATCTTATTTACTACACGAAAGGTACCATTTCAGTGCGAGCGTGAACGCGTGTCGAAGTACGCTGTGCTGCACAGCGCAACATAACTTATTGTGTAGTAAATAAGTTCGATTTTGTATCGCGATCTAAAAAAGTACGCGCAGCGTAGCGTCGCTTCACGTCTCGGTGTGAATTGACCCCTACTGTGTATATAAAACAACCAATATTGCTTTTGACGTCATAATAATACCACCAGATAGCCACCCACACCTTTTCAGAAAAACTTTAAGAATTTTTGCATGCAATTTTCATAATGATCCTCTGTTTTTATAAAGACAAACATTTCTCAAATTCCTCAGTTCAATGTTTCAGCTCGTAATAGTCGAATGCTAAAATATTCGAGGAACAGCAAGTTGAGGGGATTTATGAAAATTATTAATAGTTTCGCATTAACGTCTGTTGCAACAGTGTTTTATGCGCCGTGTTAACTCATGTTATAAGCTTAGTGAAATGCCAGTTAGAGTTAGTTGGATTTAAACTGTTTTGGGAACGTTCAAGGGTGGTAAATAGAAGCTAGCTGAAAAATATTTCAAATGGTAAAAATATTGTACACAAAAAAAATAACCCATTCAGGGCCACTGAACGAGACACGACTTTTAATGATTTTAAACTCAAAATCACGTCTAAACGAGTAGTGTTAAGGATTTGGAATAACTATATGTTAAATAAGAGCATTTTCTTAATAACTTGAATAACGATCTCGATCGATCTTGATTATGTTAATATTACATACAAAGTGTAATTAATTTGTAAAGTTCTCTGACGCGGATAAAAAACTGAAAATTACGAAAAACTATCAAGCGTATTAAACCTTCATCATTTTGAAGATAATTTATTTATTTATCTTTTATTATACGTGTTTTAAACCTTTTGTTTTATGTATAATAAATTAATAATGCGCCTAATTTGGGACAGTGCTCCTTTATGGGCGAGTCCCATTCCTGGGTGGACGTAAGTACGACGCATTAAGTGCATAGCTTGCTTGTTCTCAGCACAGAACAAGCAAGCTATGCACTCAAGGCCGTTGGGATTTATCTGCATCTTAAAACGCCTATAGGCGTTTAGTGTCCAGCAAAGTGTTAAATAGATTTTTATATCCTATCGGAATAGCGGAACAAATACAAAACGTGCGAAAAAATTAAATAGGTCGTTTTATTTTTGACCGACCAAAAGGCCCTTGGTACACACGTTTTTCTTGCCGTGAAGAACTACGGTTTATTCACCGTCTGTCGGCACGGTCGTCAGTGTTAAAGTGGTAAAGCTTGTTGACAGACACGTTTTTTCTACGGCGCGGTTTATACGCCGTACCGTAAAGAAGCCGTGCCGTGGGGCAAAAGGCCTAATTGCGCTGGGTGCCTTTATTTTAGACTCGAAAAAGTGAAACTCAGCGGATATTTATTTTTCTTTTTATTTCAGCATTTTCACGAAGCAATGTTTAGCTCACAGTAAGTTCTAGATTTCAAATACCTGAAATTAATTACTGTGAAATATTCTGTCAAGACCAACACCGCAGCCAAGCAATGAGTTTCAAGAACTAATATTTATCAGGAAATTTATTCAACCCTTTCAATAATAATTCATTTTGCATTGAATATTGGAAGATCATATTTTTTTTTGTTAGAACTTAAACCTAAGTCAGTAGAAAATAACGAATTTTTTTGGTTTATTTTTGCACTTTATAAAGTAGGGATAAGCCATTCCTTACGGAGTGTACCTACTTGTAGAGTTGTCTATTTGCATCTTCAACTTAATAAAAATCTTATATTCATTAATTCAATGAAAGACAACGAAAAGTCTAAACCGCTGCGCGCTGAGACTAAAAACATGAAATTTTATACAAAAGTTCCTTAAATAGCGAAAATGAGCACTAAGGAGGGATTTATGAAAGTTCATTCCTTAGAGATGTTAAATAGGGGATGAAAGTTTGTATAGAAGATCGTCATTTTTCCCTATGGGAAATCCCATCGAGCATACAGCTTGTTATTAACCGACTTCAAAAAAAGGAGGAGGTTCTTCATCGGTACCTTTTTTTATGTGTGTTACCCGATTAATCGATGATGGCTGACCGATTTGGGAAATTCTTTTTTGTTTGAAAGGGTATACTTCCCAGGTGGTCTCGTTGTCATTAGGTCAGGATTTGATGATGGGATTGTGGAGAAATGGAGGGAACTCTTCAAATAATATTAGCACACTTACAGCGTTTTGGGTATTTTTTATAGTAACTCTTGCATTTGATCTCGGAAAGTACCATTTGGTGAAGTGGAACTGATGATGAAGAATACAGATGGCCACCGGAACTACCCAATCATAAGTATTTCACGGGTTGCGATTCGATTACTTTAATATGGTTGCTAAGCAATTTATGCTCGTCACAGTGTATATGGTGAAGTGGAGCTGATGGTGAAGTACCAGGAGAACTCCTCAACGATTAACGTCCCTGCATCGGGAAAAGCAATGTTTTGTAAAATGTGATGAGCAGTTGACATTAGGCTATTGTAACTTAGATAAATTACAAACTGACCCACTAAAACGTGAAAAATAAAAACTTTTGTACAAAAAAAATCGACTTACAAAAAAACACTACAATGTGAAAAATAAATTTAATTTTGGAAGTAGGTGGCAAAAAACTAAAATACAGATCCAAAGACACCGACTTCTACTAAGCATTACGAAACATGAATCAGTAATATCTAATTACGAACTTCATGAATTATAGATAGATGTTACGTCTATAAGATCTCAGGTGCTTCTAATTTCCAATTATAATAATTGACGTTTGACAAATCTGAGACGTTTCATGAACGTGTCCCTTTGAATTGTAGTTTGATGATTTTCGTAATAGCAATTACACAGAATAATACTGATGTCATTTGAAATTGAGACTAGCCTTACGGAGCTTAGCTTAATATAATGAGGAAAGTTTTGGGTATGAATTTGGCCATCCAAATTCATACTCCAAAATGCCACTGCTCCTATAGCTATTTATAAGAGTTGGGGAAGACCAAAGAAACGATGAATGGACTGTGTGAAAGATGATATGGCAAGAAAGGGGGAGACTATCGAGATGACGAATATAGAGAAGTAGGTATGGCAGAAGGCGTCATGTTGCACCGACCCCAAATGAATTGTGAAAAGCGTGAAAGAATGATTATGCCTTACGGCATTGCAAGTAAATTTGTGTCAACTTTCTCGCACATACTCATACATCTCAATCATTATCAATCAGCCTATAATGATACCACTGCTGGGACACAAAAAAAAGGCCTCTTCTCTATGAGAGGGAGCGGGCCGTAATCCATCACGCGGGCCCAGTGCGAGTTGGTAGATGTCACATGTCTTCGAATTTTCAGTTCTAGGACATGCCGGTTTCATCACGATGTTTTCCTTCACCGTTTTGAGAGCAGTGGTAATGAAATAATTTACACAAATTAAAGCGCCTGTCAGGGTTCGAACCTACGACCTACAACTCGTAAATCGCGGCCGTTACCACTGGGCCACCACTGCACTTACACATTTAACTTAACGAAAACCTTAACAAAGAGGATATAACGTTCATATACCTAATATGACCTATGGGCTAGGTATTCCAATGCAGCATGGTAAAATGTTGCATGATTAGGTAGTGGTCTCAAAGCCATGCGCATGTATTAAAACCACATTTCTATTGTGGTATCTAATAAACTCAGCTCAATAAGTATTATGATCTGTTTTGAGATGAGTAAAGTAAATGCCACAACAAAAATGTGTTTTTAATAAATATCTATTAAATTATTATTCTTTATTTCATTTTCTATACATATTATTTAAATTTTAAATATTTTTATAAAACAAAAAAAAACGTTTAGAAATATAAAAAATAGTGGCCCATTGGCATCAGGAACAGGGTCCAAGGTCAGAGCTCTAGAGAGAGGAACCTCCTCACTATGCGTGCCGTGTCCAGGAGTACTGCTTTCTGGATCAAGCCCTTGACCCAGCCGCGCAATGAGAGCCTCCTGAGGTGTTGGTCGAGGCTCTCCGCTATTAGGCCATTAACCGTAACGATTATCGGTACAATGATTGCAGAGTCCACGTCCCACAAAATTATTATTATTTATTAATTCGCCAATTGATTACATTTCTCAATAAAACATCTTATCATTTAACATTCTTAAAAATATGGTCCCGTGTGAGCGAGAGAGGTGACAAAATGCGACAGCCCTCTTAAGTAAAACATAATCAAGTATAATTCAAGCTTCTGTGGTGATACCATATTGCAATCTCAAACATAATCTTCATAAGTTTTGATGCAGGTATCCTACTTACTTCAACTAAATCCATGTTCTTCTACAATGACGAAAGCTGATCTTCAAACAATGCAAAGTTTTCCCCGGCGTACTTTCGACTTCGCTGTCAAGAACCGGCTGTTGATCGACAAGCGTCTATTGTTATCAACCGGTTTTTGCTGTATATTATTATGCAGGTTTCTGACTAACTTATTTTCAGCATAATAATATAATACGCAGGCACTCAGCTAGTAGCGCAGCTACAATTATCGTTAGAGGGAAGCCGAAGAAAAAATTGTTCAGTTCTCATAAACTGTAGATAACATCAATATGAATTAACTCAAAAATTAAAGTCATTACTTTGCTTTTCTTTATTTAACGTCGTCTATGGTAAAGTAACATAACTAAAGAGACGCTATCACTACAGAAACAGAATATTTTATCAAATTTTTACAGAAATAAACGATAAAATTACCGATTATAGTTTTTTTTTCTGAAAAAAAAAATATATAACAAAAATATACTAATGTTATAATGAATAAAATGCAAAAAAAAGTGAAAACAAAATACACGTGCATGTATGTGTCAAGAAATCAACATTAACAAAGAAAATTATTAAAGAAACAGAAAAGAAATAAAATCGTACATTTATTTGCGGTAAACATGACGCAAAGAAAAAATACAAACACAAAAAAGAACAATTCTTCAATAATTCATTCTATCTCGTTCTCGCCTACATATTTTTCTATTTATATCCCTGTCATAAATCGCTGTTGTTCGGCTTCCCCAGTTACCTACGACGCGGAGATGTGGAACACGAAATCACGTGTGTCCGTACCTACGAATTTAGTACCGCATTCTGACACACGAGGGCTGGCTTATTTTGACGCTGATATTATCGGAAATCTTTGTTTAAAAAAAAATTAAGTATTATTGTAATGTTTTTAGTCTTATGTTGTAATAAACAGACTGTTATTAAATATTTGTAATGTGATGTAATACACAGTTACACACACAGGTGTACCATTATTATTTGACGATAGTAGACACTAAGAAGAGTGGCTGTTCCGAAGGGAAGCCGATAGGAATCGGGTTGTATGAACGCTGCGCCACTAATACTCACTGCTCTTTATGACTTTTATCCTGGTAAAGGATTGCTCAGGATTTGTTGGAAAAACTGCATGTTCAATCAATTCTACTACAAATAGAATTCTAGTGGAAAGTAATAAGAGTACTGCCTCGTTGGTCTAGTGGTCGCAAGCGCTACTGCTGAGCATGAAATCCTGGGTTCGATTCCCAGGTCTGGCAAAGTGTTAATGGGTTTTGCTATCTGGAAATTCTCAGTAGTAGCCCGGAGTCTGGATTTGTGCCCGGTTGATGGCAATAGGCTCGCCCCCTATTACATGACACTTAAACATTACTGGCGAAATGTGTGTGTACTATCTATAAGTACACCTCTGTCCAACCCTTCGGGGAAACAAGGCGTGATTTTGTGTTATGTAATAAGGGAAAACTTTTAAAGCGAACATGACGTTAAATTTTATCAGCACTAGGAATAATGTAAGAAGCGAGATGAAATGAAATGTTTCAACTATGTCACGAGCTCAACGTGAGACATAGTTACGTGACTTTGTTATTCTAGGTAAAACACGAAAGGAAGATTTCTGTGAAGAAGTGTTGTGCCTGAAATCACTGCAACAAAATTGCAATAAGTCTTCATTGTATTACAGAACTCTTCCTCTAAAGTGCTTTGTTCTCAAGAGTATTAAGTAGCGTTAGCGTGAAACTCTCAGCGGAACTATGGTGAAAGAGAATTTTGTAATTATTTATTTTATTCTGTAGTACAACGACAAAGTAAGCACTTCGCAGAAATTGTTGCAGCCACGTACCGTTTAGTACTAGAGTCAACTGCCAAAGACGGAACAAGACTTTTTTTAAACAGGAGATATGCTTTTCGACAACTTAATTTCAAGTCACAATGTTTTTTCTAAGTAATAGCATAATCAGCCTATAATTTTTCCACTGGTGGGACACAGGCCTCCTCTCTGTAAGAGGGAGTGGGCCATAATCCACCTCGCGGGCCCAGTGCGGGTTGGCGAATATCACATGTCTTTGAATTTAGATTCTAGGTCATGCCGGTTTCCTCACGATGTTTTCCTTCGACATTTGAGAGCTGTGGTGGTGAAATAATTTACACAAGGTACCTACTTGGGATCGAACCCACGACCTACATCTCGTAAGTCGCGGCCGTTACCACTGGACTACCAGTGGTAAGACACTCAACAGGGATTATGCCTGGGTAAACAAAAGAAATTCTATTTATTTATTCCTTCAGTCATTTTAATAAAAAAAACTATTAGACTCGTATTTTTTATTTTATCATATTAATAATAAATTTTATAATTAAAACGCTTTAAATTTGGGGGTGGGGGCTTGCTACGTCACAACTAAGTATAAAATCTAGCAAGGCGTGACGTTATGCCACATTTTAACTCAAAGTTTCACCGTAATCTTTTGATTACGTAAGAAAATAAAAAATACGTGTCCAATATTTTTTTATAATCTACCAGAGATAAAAAAAAAAATTAGTCATCCAACAACCATACAGGAAACTTAGGTGGTTTCACAAACCTTTAAGCCATCAAGAAAATAATATGGAAAGTCAAAGCCAAAAGTCTGCGTCACCGATAATCCTTAAAAATGTTATGGCAAAAAGAAATATTTGCCTGAAGTTGCTGCGCTGCAGTATGCCTTTATAGCTCCTCCATTTTTATTTGGGCAGCCCCGTTCAGTGCCCGCTCTCGAGAGCATTATGTAAGGCTGACGTCGACGTCTGCGTCAGGAGTGCACTTAGCGACGCGGTTTCTTGTTACTGTTAATAGCTTCACTGACATGCCGAGCAGTTCTGATTACGCGGCCATTTTGTTTTAATTTCGAATTAGGAATTCTGTCCGTTTTTCTTGCGTTGGCTGTTTCTTGCGAGAGAGAAAGCTGTTGCGTCATTTTTGCTGGAATGCTTAGGAAAATTAAGAGTAAAATGCTGGGTGGCCATATTTTTCCGACTAGGTGGACTTTTGCGGAAAGTGTTTCGACAAATTGCTCGCGATAAAGTTTTTATAAGCTAAAAGACGTCCTAAACAAAAGGAGGTTTTGTCCACTTTCCATCAATTAAGTTAACATTTATTCATAAAGAAATAGTGTTCCATTCTTCAAAGTAATTTCAAATTAGATGAACATGAACGGAACTTTCAATGTTGAATCTTACCGATTATAATTAACTCGAGCAAAGGGATTATTTGATTTTCTTCGTATGGCCTTATTTTATCTACAGTCCTCCTTAATAATTCCTTCAAAGAGCTGTCATTAAAATCTTTCCCGGAAGAATTACAAAGCTCCAAAACCGTATTTCTAAGAAACCAGTGACGGGATCGTATCTCAAGTTTCACTGCAAATCTCGGTTACTTATTTTACCGTGAGAGTTAAAACAAAAGAGCGTCTAAACGTCTTCCTAATGAGGGCTTGAAAATCCGTAAACATCTCCTCGGCGAAGCGTTGACGGGCTGTTGTTGGGTTGGGGTGCTATACATTGTTATGAGAAGGCAAGTATTAAGACGTTGGGACGTCTATTTGTGTGAAAAGTCGAGGCTAATTTAAGTTTTTAGGTGAGTTATGGCGCCCTGTTTACTTGAATGAAACTCGGTCCAGCTGTATGTGTATTATATCACAGCACAGTATCCAAGCGACAGCGGAAGAATATACGTTTACACAAACACAGGATTAGAATTTTGTTGTTTATGCACACAGAAAATAGTAATATGTTAATAAGATCAGACTCAGATTCAAAAACATAAAGTCCAACTTGTTTCCTCTCGTGAACTATCGACTAACTGCCCTAGATCAACTAGTGTTGTCAGTTTATATCCAACAGTGGGAACCATAGATAATTAGTTTAGTTCGCCAAAAGTTCCTTTGAAGATATTTGTAGAAATGTGAACATTTTTAATGGGCAAATCCTCTTAAAAGACTTAAAGGATCTTTCACTGTACCAAACCCATGTTATATCAACTTTTCGGAAAACTTGAAAGCATTTTTTAGGAGTTACAAAGCACATTACGTGGCTAATCCAATTTGTTCGAAGAAGATAGAAGATGTAAAGATGAAAGCCTGAAAATACAAAAGGGTCGAAAAGACATTAGACAATATTATATATTATTTTATCCCAGTATTATCGATGGTAGGTAGAACTTTCTTTGTGAAATCGCTAGCAAATTTGCCCCCAGGGGGAGAAATGGAATTTTTCGTACCGCACAAAAGGGGATGGAAAATAAAATTTTTATACGCAGAATTCCCAAAAATTTCATAGTTCGGCGGCGAGAATTTATCATGGGAATTACGTTTGTATTAAGTGAACGAATTGGTTGAAATTGAAAATACTTTAGGAAAAACTGGGTGGGAGAAATAAATGTGCAGAAAAACATTATTGTTTAATAGTATGTTGTTTATTTTAAAGAGAATGTTGCAAATATCACGTCGACAACTGACCGGTGCCTTTCCAAGTAATTACAGAGTATTACAGTTTCCGTTTGAAGTTTGAATAAAATATGAAATAAATTATTTCACATTTATATACAAAGTGTTACGGACAGCGAGTACACAGTTAAAGTCGCTATTTACTTGCTACGAATAGTGAGAAAGCCTAAGCGTCACTACTTACCTATCATGATATAGTGAGTATATTATTAATCACATCGTTAAGAATATTATTGTGTACCTGATGCAGACATCGAATACGCACGTAAACATCGTTCAAATATCGTTATCTACCTATAGAAACACGTGCGAGTTAGGTAGATAGGCCCGTCTGCATTCACAGTATATAAGGAGAGGTACAGAGGAGGTGTACATAAGGAGTAGGTACATGGGTTACTGAGAAATCAGAAACGGTTGAAAACCGTTACGATTAAAACGGTCTGCTATTGGTAAAACTGCGGTAAACTTGCGGTTTTGTTGATAAAATGGCCATAAAAAATTACCATTAAGGGGCGTTATTATTAGCAAATAATAGAAATATCGCGGGGGGGGGGGGGGGTGACATATACGTCGAGTACGCACGGGTAGGGTATACCGTTAATGGGTCCACACGACGTCCCTCCGAGCGGTGTGCTATGCTCCAAAAACTATAAAAGAGCTCTTAAATTCTGTAAACACGGTGAGAGGCCCGCCTGGCCCCACCAAAGCCCGGTTAAGCAGTCAAGGCTCTCCGGAGCCAACTAGCAATAGGTCCAAATCAACAGACACAGCAGACCTTGCCCTTCCGTTGGCCTTCATCATCATTTTGAACCAGATAAGTGAAGAAAACAACAAGGAGATTTTAAGAAGAACGAATAACGTAGTCACGAGTCGAGTTCGTTGTTGAGCGCAAGTGCCTTTCAACGACCATAGTGCATGGACCGAAACCGGTATGATGAAACCGGTATTTTTGGTTACAACCTTTATGTATACAGGTATTTCTAAAGGTTACCTTAATTCCTAATCCACTACAACAGGTATAGATACCGGTAACTGACATAAAAATCGCTGTGTGTATCAAAGAGTCGAGTAGACCCGCGCGCCGGCGAACGCCGACCAATCACGGCCCTGGCTGGCTGGCGATATTTTGTTTCCATCTCGTAATCAAGGTCATTTTTACGTAACCGGTATTAAAACGGTGATCTAAATAGGGGTAACATGTTTTTCTTCTTGGTTACCCTGATAACGGTAACCTTAGTTGTAGATGTAGCCGAAATTCATCGATACCGGTACCGTAATATATAAAGGTTTTCGGCCCCTGCTATGATGTTTATCTTCAATTATTTCCCTCACTGTCCCCTACACAAAGGCAGCAAACGTGACAATTGATTTTACTGGTATATTTTAGTACCATTTATATTCAAAATTAGACAATATTTTAAGCTGTCATATAATGAGGTCCAGATACAAATATCAGGTTGGCACAAAAGTAATGAGACATTCTACATAACTCTATACATTTCCTTTTTCAAGTTAATTGTTTTCGATAATATTCTAGCGTGTTGTAGAACATGCTAGGTACTTGTGATGTGGGGGTATATAAAGCCGCCCTCGCGATCGGTTTAGTCAGTTTGAAGAAAAATGGACGAGCGACAAGTTCGAACACTATACTTATACGAGTACTTGTTAGGCCACAGTGCGCGGGCTGCGGTTGACAATATCAACACTGCATTGGGCTCTGGAAGTACAAACAATGTGACGGTGTCCCGATGGTTTGACCGTTTTAAATCAGGAGACAGGAACCTTGAAAGTCAGCCACGCTCAGGACGACCACCCTCAGTGAATGATGACGATTTTCGCCGCGAACTGCAGTCGAATCCGGATGGTACCACTCGTGAATTAGCGGAAGCACTTAACTGCATTCACCACGCCGTGGAATACCATCTGCATGAGCTTGGGTATCGAAAAGTTTCGGCTCGGTGGGTACCGCACATCCTTACAGACGCCAGTCGTGCAGTCCGTGTCGCTATTTGTTAATCACTTTTGCTGCGACCCCGACGTAAAGAGTTTTTGTCTGATCTGGTTACTGGAGATGAATCATGGATTCATTACGAGAAGATACACGTCGTGCTTTTTGGCTGTTTTGAGAAGAAACACCAACAACTCAACCGAAGCTGAGTCAAAAGAACCGCTTAAAAGTTCTGCTTTGCTGTTTCTGGGACGCGCAAGGCATCCTGTTTTATGAACTATTACACAATGAAACTATAAACGCTGACAAATATTCAACCCAGCTCACCAACTATCTACTGCTATCAAGAACAAACGAAGACGAGTCAATGTAGTTTTACTACACGATAACGCTCGACCTTACGTGGCATCTGCCGTTCGCCAACAGTTGGAGGACTTGGACTGGGAGACGATACTCCACCCGCCTTATTCCCCAGACCTCGCCCCATCAAACTATCATTTGTTTAGAGCCCTGATATTTGCGGGGCAACAAAATTAATGATTTTTGGGATGTAGAGGCGGAGTTGAACAACTTTTTCGAGGCACAGCCATCAGAGTTCTGGGCGAAAGGCACCCAAACTTTGCCGGATCGTTGGCAAGAAGTCTTAGATGCTAATGGTGATTACATCATTGGCTAAGCTTTTTGTATTGTAAGGGTAGGGTTCCTCTCTCAGGAGCCCTGACCACCGGTAGCTTGGATCCTATTCCCGATACCGGTGGGCTACTATTTTTATATATTTTTAATTTTTTTTTTGATGATTTTATAAAAAATATTTAAACATGTAAGATATATGTGTATAAATGGAATAAAAGAATAAAAAATATAAAACGTAAACCAAGTGTCTCATTACTTTTGTGTCAACCTGATAATAATTATTTATAATTATAAAGTTTCAAAGTCCAACCAAAACCAAACCAATTACAATAGCTTAGGTTAATTGAATTTAATGGCAGATTGATAAATTGATCAAGCTACCAGAAACCAACTGGTAGCATTTATTTGTTGCTAACCCTCACAAATCCTAATAGTTCCGAAATATAATTTGTCCATAACACTCCGCTTTGTCAACAAACACATATCAATCAATCTGCCTAGCCTTTTCCCAACTATGTTGGGGTCGGCTTCCAGTCTAACCGGATGCAGCTAAACACCAGTATTTTACATGAAGCGACTGCCTATCTGACCTCCACAACCCAGTTACAGGGTAATACGATACCCCTTGGTAAGACTGGTTGTCAGACTTTCAGGCTTCTGACGACCCGCAACGACTGTCAAATATACACGAATGACAGCTGGGACCAACGGCTTAACGTGCTTTCCGAGGCACGGAGGAGTCTCGGTATGTAAAGATGGTCACTCATCCACGGACAACCCCGGCAAGCGTAGCTTAACCTGATGGATCGACCCGTGCGGCTGTTATTACTTAGCCACGAGCTCCTCTCAACAAACACATAACAATAGACAAATAGTCGTAAGATCAAATGCTCAAATGTGAGTTGGACAAACATCATTTTATCATATTAAACGGGTTTGAGACGGCCCATTAAATTTCCATCGGCATCAAGACACGTTGTAGAAATTTCGACCAAATCTTGAGAATAATCTAGTTACTAGGTACGCAGTTAATTAACTGTGAATTGAGTCCGACATACATAATATCTAGGTCTTGGGATTTGGGTAAAAGGAAGGGAAATATCTCAATAAATACACAGTAGAAGGGAAATCGTGACACAAACATTTAGCATGGACTCACTCTTGGGGTTGAAACTTTTTGTCGGTTAGTAAAAAAATCTTCTCTTTCATACAAAAGTGCAGACAAAATGTAGGTATTGTGGCGGCATATCTACATCGTCACATTGGAACGTATCACACTGACGTCACACAAAAATCCTACATCGCGCAATCAGAGTTTACCGCGTGACTAAAATAATCTATATACAACGTCCAGACATCATTCGTCGGGCAGTTGCCCGTCAGACACAAGACACGGTTGGTCGGAGGATCCACCCTTTTTTCAACATCTTTTTATAACCAACAGAAAATTTCTAATTTTATTTTAATGAAAGATTGTGTCACGATGTTCCCTTTCACCGTGTCTGTTAGACTTATTTCACGAGATATTTAGGACCGCGGTGATAATACAACATGATGCCTGGACGCAGAATCTTAAACATATGTCTGAAAACGTAAACGCCAATTAATTTACAATAAATTAAAATGAGCTTTTCATGAGTTGTCTAATAATAGACCTCTAGAAGTTGAAATATAAGCTGACCTTCTGACAAACTGATGCAACGAAATGAAACTCGTTTCATAGAATGTCTAGAAAAATAACCTAAAACCATTCCATTTCGAAATAGACATCTATGTTGAAAGCATTATAACTTAGTACATCTCGAGGTCATGTGGGCTAAGTAATTATTTCCTATTTCCTACTTGTTAACCCTTCCGTGCTCACAAGTGTGTCGGACGGAATCTTACCGAGATGAGAGGGTTAACAGGAAGAAAATGAGCATCGTGTGAAATGAGCATTTGTTTTTCCTGTACGGAGCTATAGGATACAGCTATAGGATACAGCTATAGGTGCTATAGGATGGGGTTAGTGTTTTTTTTTTATTAATCAATATTAGTACATAACTAAAATAAAAAAGTGTAGAAAATATCGTGCCAATTATACTTAAAAAGAAAATAGGCATTTTTGTTACAATTACTCAAAAGTCGGAGGGGGGGGGGGGGGGTGCTCTCAAACCGTGAAAACAAACGTCGTGAGGAAGTCGGTGTGTCCCAGAACCAAACCATAGTAAAAAGAGAGGAAGTACGTTATCTTCATACAAACGCACCGCGCGCGGCTTGTATGTGTGCGCCAAAGTATCTATGCGTCGCCGCACGCACACTTAAACAAATCTCGGCCCGTTTCGCAGTGCGCCAGTCGGGGCTAACATCGCACGAGGTTCGCGCGTCACGGCTTTTCGGCACCGCTAAATGAATGAAAAATGTGTGATAATCGCAGGAGAACGTATTGCTGTGTGTTTGGGTGTCTTAATAATTCATCGATTCCAGAATTGTCTCTGTTCAAATTACCTATTGAACAGGAAAGAAGTCACTTTTTCTAGCATATCATTTTTACTTGATGATGAGATACCTACTTACTTATTTTTTGTTGTATTAGTTTTCTATCAGACAGAGGAAGTAGGTAGGCCTACATTCCCACTAGAATGTACTAGGTACTTTTGATCTGTCAATTGATTTGCCGCTATTGCTTTGTTTATGTTTAGTCATGCCGATTTCTCAGTACCTATTGTAGGTATAGTAACTAAGTACCTACTTACAGTTATAAAATCGTACTTAAAAAATAAGTAATTGACTAATTGTGAATCAGATAAATAGAGCAAAGTTCGAATCACCTACCGTTTACTCGTGCTCATCACCGCCCCGCGCCGCCCGTCGCTCTTTCTTTCATCGTGAAAGGTTTCATCATCGTTTAGGTACCCAGACAATACAAGTAAAAAATACAACTTCCCGACCCTTGCCAATTTATTGGCACTGAATTAAAATTTAACTAAAAGTGACAATCCTGAGACAGTAGGCAATTATATCGCGGATTGTGCCGGAGATAACCTACTTCCTCTCTTTATACTATGACCAAACATTCGAAGACAGCAGCAATTCACACAGAACCCGTGTGATGTGAGAAGAATAAGAATTGTAGCGTAGTTTTTCATAATAGAAAATGCAACTAAACGATTTTCAGTAACTGGACACAAAATGTTACAAATCCTGCTCAGCTTCACGTTATTATTAAATTTCCTATGTAGGAAGATATAAAGTTTCATGACGTGAACCGAAAGTCACAAAGAATTCTAAAGTTGCAATATCGAGGAGCAAAAGCAATATTGTGACGAAACTACGATAAACTTTCCCGTCCATTGGGTGGCAGATAAAATGTGACTGTCTGCATCGATATTTTGTAATAATAAGCACTATGAAATGTTACCGAATGTGCGCTTCAAAGATATAAATTTGTCTAGATAGACAGTCAAAGCTGTGAACTCATCGAAAAAAGTAGCGTCTAACTGTTCGCCTCAATTTGCACGCACAATGATGACAAAAATGTTAAAAGCAACTTTTAACATTTTTGTCTGTCTGTCTGTTTGTTCCGGCTAATCTCCGAAACGGCTGGACCGATTTTGACGGGATGTTCACTGGTAGATAGCTGTTGTTACAGGGAGTAACTTAGGCTACTTTTATTTGAGAAAAATAATTAGGGTTCCGCGCAAAAAAGCTAAAATCCATGAAATTATGAACAAAAATTCGGATTTGAAAATTTATTTTTGTACTTGGTAGACCATTTCTCGAGGATAATTGGCTATTTAACATCACGCTACGCCCTTAGGAGCCGAGCAAAAAGAAAATAAGTCAGAAAAACACTAAGCGAAAACGAAGTAATAGCGCGGGCGGGCGGGGCGTTGCAACGCGACGGGTCGGGGGAAGAGGGAGTTTAATTAAAATGTGGCTGCTGTTTTAGAATATTGTGTATGTTATTACTTCCACGCGAATGAAGTCGCGGGGCACAGCTAGTTATTGATAAAATTATAACTTTATAAAATATCTTATCTTTATTAAACTTAAATAAGTGTAGAACATGATTTTATGGAACGAGCTATGCTTGGAATCTCTCTGAGGGATAGAATCCGGAACGTGGTGATCCAGCACAGAATGAGCAAGCTGAAGTGGCAATGGGTCGGCCATATTAGCCGTAGAACCGATGATCGTTGGGGTAGACGTGTTCTTGAGTGGAGACCGCGAATCGGCAAACGTAATGTAGGACGCCCTCAGGCTAGGTGGAGCGACGATCTTCGCAGGGTGGCTGGTAGCAGCTGGATGAGAGTTGCCGAGAATCGAGCTGAATGGCGTGCAATTGGAGAGGCCTATGGCCAACAGTGGACTGCTGTAGGCTGATGATGATGATGATTTTCTGAATAGGTACCTAAAATTACAGTCCTATAGCAATGTATTATAGGAAATATTTTTGGAAAACATTTCCAACCACAAAAATACAGGTACTGTTCAATACTGAATCCATACAATGACCTTCAAGTAAGACAAGCGGGAAATAAAACTGAATGTAGGTCATCTTTGTTTTCTAAAGACGATCATGAAAAAATTCCAAATTCCTTCATTTATTCTGAGCATATACAGGCATATGTGCTTTGTTTTAGATTAGGGTTTTATTCACAATTTGTTGACATGCTTCGTAAATAATAATCCTCGTATTTACCTATGGAAAATTATTTAAGAATAAATTGAAATGATCAGATCAAAGAAAAAGTATCTACAATACAATCATTGCAAACAGTAATGTAAAGTACGCCAGAAATAGTGCTATATTGTGTAGTTTTCATATTATTTTAAGGCGAAAGCGCCAAGGTAGCCGGCGAAATTAAAATTTTCTTACGTTTTTTGCAATTTGCAGGTCAGTATTGGGTTGTATGTTCATTAAAATATGATTCGCGACCGTAACAAATATCTATTTACAATTATAATAATTAAAATCATCAATACGTCATATATTCTATTCCAAGTAATTCTAAGAATGACGATTTCACGAAATCTTGACATTTGAGGATTATACTAACCTAAGGAGTTGTATTACTGATTCTAAAGATTAAAATTATGTAAAAACATATTTGTTACGGTCGCGAATCATACTTTAAGCTCACCTAGACATTGAGCTGCAAATTGCAAAAATCGTAAGAAAATTTGAATTTCACGGGCTACCTTAGCGCTTCCCCCTCAACGTGCTCTACGAGGCACAAAGTACTCGCAATGTCTAAAGAATACATTCTTCACCGGCTAACACAGCAAGCGCAACTTACAGACACGAACCATGATAATACTAGTATTTAATACTAGACTGACAATAATGAAGAGTTCAAGATTATGTTAAAGCTCTCAAAAAACATTCTCACACTTACGGTGACCATAATTTGATCTTTCATAATGTATGCAGAGCATGGGACCTAAACAAAAACAAACCACAATTTTGCTCAAAACAGAATAATTTCAAAGGATCCTATTAAATATTAAAACTGTGGGTCACGCGTAAACTTAATCTGTAAAGGAAGATCAGAGTAGTAACCGCATAAAATATTAATGGAGTCTTAGAGGCAACAGGGTTTATAGGTTACAGTGAATTTAGGCGCTAACAAATCTGTACCGGTTTATGTGGTAAAAATTAAAACAAAACGTACGATTTTGAATAATAATAATAATATGCACCAAGACTATTCTCATTTTAGTTGTAAATTGAATGGCGTTTTCAGTATATTTAAGATTATTGCATGTGGTGCCTACTGTGTACCGGTAATATCCCAGGAAATAAATCTACAACACACGGTGCAAGGTTACATCGTGACACAAACTTTTACCATGATTCAGTAAAATTAGAAATTTATTGTCAGTTATTAAAAAAAGTTGCTGTTCCATACATTTTGGATGTGTAGATACCTAATACACTTTTGTAGGAAAGTCTCCTTACAATAAATCACAAATATATCATTTCCTAGTAGTTATAGTAAAATAACAATATAAATAATAATTTTATTCAAGCTGACATCGAGCTGCTGCGACGGAGCGGAGTGCTTTGTCGAAAAGAGCGAATATGCTGGCTCGCAGGTTTGCACGCGTTGCTTCAAACAAGTTAACATCACTCTTTTCAAGGCATATTGCACTGACATTTTATTTTATTCTAATCTATTCTGATACAATATTGTTAATTTTTTTTTTTTTTTTAATTTGAGATAGGTTTGCTCTTGACTCTAGTCTAGGTCAGAGATGACAGAGACAAAGTCGACGATGGAGCGAGCTTACCCAGAAGAAGCCTATTAACTCTCACTTTGAAGAGATCGGGGTTGTATGCGTTCGGAAACACAGACGCAGGCAGAGAGTTCCACTCCTTTGCTGTGCGCATCACAAAAGACATTTGGAAACGCTTAGTGCGAATTGGTGGAATAGCAACTAGGTAGGGATGGTAACCTGCAGTGCGTCTAGATGTCCGATGGTAGAAGGGGGCAGGCGGAATGAGGTCGTGGAGTATATAAGTGGTATTTGATGAAATATGGGTTTTACCTGAATAAAATTTATTTTTGCCAAACTGCCCCAGAAGGCGGGTTGTTTTATTTATTTTACATTTAATTACATACAAAACATCACGCCTGTAATGTCCGAAGGTTAGGCAGACGAGTACCTATAGTATAACCACATTTCGTCAGTTATTTTTAAGTCCCATGTAATAGGGGCGATCCCATTGCCATCATCCGGGCACAAATCCAGACTCCGGGCTGCTACTGAGAAATTATGGTTATAAGTCATATAGATGATAGAGATTTAACAAACGGTACAGATGTAGAAACAGTTACAATTAAACATTTTATATTTATAATTTTAACGTAACAATTAGGTTGATTAAAATTATTATAGCCAATTAAAATGGTAAGTTTTAGTTTATAACCCTTATAACCGTTAAATTTCACCGAAATACAAATTTTCGAATCATCATCACCAGTTCAGCCCTAAGACGTCCACTGCTGGACATAGGCATCCTCCAAGCATATCCACTTCGACCGGTTCTATGCTTCTCGCATCCAGCGGATTCCTGTGGCCTTCACCAGGTCATTGGTCCACCTTGTGGGAGGCCTTCCAACGCTACGTTTTCTGTCCAGCATGGCGATTATGGCACCGCCCCTAAGACGACGCACTGACCCAAACCCCTTCCAAAAATGACAAGCATTTTCGGATAAACTCCACAAAATTTGTTCGAATTTTACCTTAAAATTTGACCCAGCTTCGAAGGAAAGAGACCAAACTACTGGTGGTCGCTTCCTCTTTTACTCAAAAATATGTTATCTTTTACTGATATAACTCTTACACATCATTTTAATTAGTTTTTGTTTGAAAATAAACAAAAGCAAAGTTTACTTACGAAAACATATCAGATTTAGCTGCTTACCTGCAAAGGAAAAAAAAACAGTGTTTACATAGCAGAAAAATCCTTAAAATGCACAACCGAAAATTAAAAAAAAAGACAAATATAGAACATCTCACACGTAACAATTCATAATAAAGATGTAACAGCACACATTTTCAAGTAACTACCAGCAGGCACAAATCGTAGTGCTGTATTAAATGAAGGAGGTACTGTTACCACAACTGATGTCAGGGCTTACGATTTGACTGTCATAATAAGAAATACAATGACTTTGTTTTAGAAACTCTCTTGAACAACAATGGATTTTCAAATGCGAATCCAATATAAATAATAGATTATTTTCAAACAGCAACGGTCATCTCTGATAATATAAAGGCACAGCTCCTTTACTCGGCGGCTCATTCGAATACGGTTCAAAAAATGGAGTGACAGTTAATTTTTTAATTATTTTAATTCCAACTTTGAATTCTATGAAGACCAATTCCAATGGTTATTGCGATTTTGAAAAAAAATACATGTTAAAACAGTGTTTCTGAGTTCAAA
Source organism: Fissipunctia ypsillon (assembly GCA_947568875.1). Taxonomy (NCBI): domain Eukaryota; kingdom Metazoa; phylum Arthropoda; class Insecta; order Lepidoptera; family Noctuidae; genus Fissipunctia; species Fissipunctia ypsillon. Next base: position 21,297,963 of record OX387648.1, read on the forward strand.
GAAGTTGGTAGTGAACCCTAAACCCTCCAGGTAAGATACACTATGCAATGCTTTGAAATTATCGTAATTAATAGATGAGTAAGAATGTCTAAAAAAAAGGAATGTTCTAAGAAGGTTACAGGAGTATTAATTGACTAACATAATCTTGTTTGCTGTGTACTGCTATTTGAATTTTGCGATTCAGTTTAAACTCTATTAGCTTTTCGGACACGCATACAGTTTTCCGCAGTGCTTATTAAGTTTCACTTTGTTACTCTGTCTAACCACAGCCTAGGCGCGCTTTCAGGCTGTCAGCCGTTAATTTATTCCATTATCCGCGAACGTTGCTGCATTCTGTTCACAGAATTCAAGTGTTTTAGGTTCACTATTATTTTTTGTAAATTGTTTATTGAATTGTTGTAAATTATGCATTCTGGGTGAGCTTGTTTATGATATTGTTAATCATTCAAATCTAGCATTTAGAGGTAAAATAACTTCAAAGTCGTCCTTTTAGTTTTCAGTTTTACCAAATGCAGGTCCATGCATTTTTAGGAGTGTACGACTAAACGCCGACAGACATTACGCCGACAGACTGAACACCGACAAGACTTTACTTCGACGGGACTCTTCATTGACAGACTGACAGCAGGTTGATGGAGCCCCACTACGCGGGGCTTATTTCTGTCTGTAGTCGACCGTCGATCGAGCCTGACGTCGACCGTCTAGGGTTAGGATTTTCGGGTCAGGTTCGGAATAATCAGAAGTAAGGATGGCCTGTCGGCGAAGTGTCCTGTCGGCGAAGAGTCCCGTCGAAGTAAAGTCTTGTCGGTGTTTAGTCTGTCGGCGTAGTGTCTGTCGGCGTAGTGTCTGTCGGCGTTTAGTTGTATAGTGATTTATAGGCTAATATGGTTTGTTGTCAGTTATTGAATTCAAATTTTTGTCTCATTAGAACCGCACTCTCACACATATGTTTGATGTTTTCTTGAATAGCGTGAGAAATTAGCTGTCTATATTGTAAGAGTCAAGTTCTATTCACAATATTATTACAATTTAGTTATTGGTTTTGCACTAGTCAAGGCTAAATATTATGATAGGAAGTCGTCCAATGTTTCTTGTTTATCAAACCAAGTTTTCCTTACTATAGTTGGAAATAAAATTTCATTTGCTGCTATACCATCAGTATATCTCTACCGGTGAGCGCCTTAAGCAATTTATCCCAGAAATACGTTTTAAAATTATTCAGTATGAAACAAAATGTTTATTTTGTTAATTTTCGCAAAACTTCGCCATGAAAATGGCTAAGTATATTTTGGTTAATTTGCTTTGAAATGTTACTACAATTTTGTTCATTTCATTACTATTTTGAAGCTCGTGGCTAAGTAATAACATCAGGTTAAGCTATGCTTGCCGGGGTTGATCCGTGGATGGGTGACCATTTTTACATACCGAGACTCCTCCGTGCCTCGGAAAGCACGTTAAGCCGTTGGTCCCGGCTGTCATTCGTGGATCTTTGACAGTCGTTACGGGTCGTCAGAAGCCCGAAAGTCTGACAACCAGTCTTACCAAGGGGTATCGTATTACCCAGTAACTGGGTTGTGGAGTTCAGATAGGCAGTCGCTCCATGTAAAATACTGGTATTCAGCTGCATCCGGTTAGACTGGAAGCCGACCCCAATATAGTTGGGAAAAGGCTAGGCAGATGATGATGATTATTATTTTGAAACTTCTGTAAACTTCTCTCACATGAATATACTTGTGTTATCTTCTTAAGAGGACTGTCACATTTTGTCACCTCTGTCGCTCACACGGGACCAAATTTTTAAGAATGTTAAATGAAAATATGCTTTTTTGAAAAATGTAATCAATGGGCGTGACAAAATGTGACAGCCCTCTTAGTTTACTTATCTTACTCAACTTTCAAGATTTTTGATGGAATTATTTTATTTTTATTTAAAAACGTTGTTGTGTCTTATGTATTTTAATTAATTAAATTTTGATTTGTGCTCATTACATTTAATTATAGGTTTTGATGTTCATTTCGCAAGTTTTCACTGTAGGGGGTTATCGGTCTACCAATTTTCAATGATCGTCCGATATATGTTTACCTGATTCTTAAAATCATTTACAGTGATGTGGCAGTTCCTACTTATTGGCACCGTAGTGCTAGCAGCACAGGGAAGATATGAAAATATAAACTTAAGGCAGGACTGGTGGGAGACCGCCATTTTCTACCAGATCTATCCAAGATCCTTCATGGACAGCGATGGGGATGGCGTGGGAGATCTAAATGGTGAGCGTCTTTTCTATGTGTTACTAAAACGTGTTTTTAAGGAAATATTGTAGAATTAATATAGATGCCTAACAGCCAAAAAGGGATAAGCGACATTTTTTGCGAAATCGACTTCTATATAAGGTTAGCTTTGGCTATTTGGCTGTTATGCATCGATTATGTAAGTCGATTTCGCAAAAAATGACGCTTATCCCTTTTTGGCTGTTAGGCATCGATATATTAAATTGCTCCATGTGTTTGAAACTTCAGGATGTTTATTGAGCAAACGTATTCTCCATAACAACGTTTTCAACAACATTTTAATTGCTATAAATCCTTAATTGCTGACAACTTTTTTAGTGATATCAAGCCTAACCAAACCTTCCAAAGAAAATGTAATTACAAGCCGTTTTCACTTTTATATCACGAAGCCTTTTTTTAATTAAAGACAAAATGAGACACCGTTTCAGTTTGCCTTTGCTTATCGTTTTTATTCCATCTGAGTTCATTAATCTACCTGACACTCAGTCTTACATGGCTCGTTATCTACTCAGAATTCTACAGCACGCATATCGGGACACTCTAAAAATAGGATTTTGAAATAAATTATCACCTTTGCTTTTATCTTGAATGGACAAAGTAAGGATTGCTATGTAAACGTCCTAATTTTGTAGGTAAAGGGACCTTTGTCCCAAAGTATTCATTGAACTTGAAGAATAGTGTGATTTGCAACCAAGTCTCTTAGCCGTTAAGTGGTGACAGCTCGATCATACGGAATCTGATAAGGTTACTTTTGCTTATGACGAAGATAACAGTAACCGTTACTATTTTGTTTTCAGGAATAACTTCAAGGCTAGAGTATCTGAAAGAATTAGGAGTGGACGCTACATGGCTATCACCGATTTTCAAATCTCCAATGAACGATTTCGGTTATGATATCTCCGACTACTATTCCATTCAACCCGAGTACGGAACCATGGAAGACTTTGAACAACTTCTCAAAAAAGCTGGAGAGCTAAGTAAGTCCAAATTATTATTCATTGAAATTATTGTAAATCTATGCATAACCCACAAACGAAATTATCGACTTTTTTTACGGAAATTCGATAGCACAGCCAATCGGTTATTTAAACTTTTTTGATAAGATTTCCCTTCACAATTTATATTCGAAAAGGTCTGCCTATTTGTATTCCTAATTTAAACAATTTATTCTGGCGTTGTTTTTCTTCGATTGTATTGTGTTTCTGATTGGATGGTTCGTGAAATTCGGTAGTGGTTTCAACAATTATTTATTGTAGTTCGGAGTGGTACATTCTGTTGATTTTTGTCTTTTGTGTCGAAATCGAGAACATCGAGATGGGTTCGCAAAAATTTGATCAATTGAAAAGTTTTTTGGTACTCAAGATGCTTAGTTAAAATATATAATTAATGTTTAACAATGATAAATATAAAACAAGTGATTTCATTCAATTGGAGCTCAAATTAGATAGGTTCATTTTATAAGCTTCATTGAAACGAGCCGTTGAATTAATAAATACTTAAATTACTCATTTATGTTAATACAAAACATACATTATATCTATGTATATTCAATCAAGTTCTTTCATGTTTACACATGATATAGCTGTCTGATATAATTACCGTCTCACTAACTAATTAATCTTGTCAAGTCATTTCTCATTCCTCTATTGGACTGTCGAATATCCGTTCCAGATATAAAGGTAATCCTAGACTTCGTGCCAAACCACTCGAGTAACGAGAGCGATTGGTTCATTAAATCTTCGAACAAAGATGAATACTACAGCGACTGGTATATTTGGGAAAACGGACACATGAATGATCGTGGTCAGAAAAGCCCACCTAATAATTGGGTAAGGAAATGTGCTAACTAACATTTATAACTCTCATAATATAAAATAACGCCTGTTTACTCGAAGGGGCAGAGATCAGCTTATGGCCATCAAACGACCACAAATCTAGACACCGAGGTGCTACTGAGAATTTTTTAACGGAAAACCCCAATTACACTTTCTCCGACTTAGGAATTAAACTCGGGACCATGAAGTCTTGAGTAGGTGCTACTGAGAACTTTTTAACGGAAAACCCCAATTACACTTTCTCCGACTTAGGAATTAAACTCGGGACCATGAAGTCTTGAGTTTAATTCCCAAATTGAGTATGAACTCAGCAGTAGTACTTGTGACCTCTGGATGTGGCTAAGATTCTTCATTGTTTGTTATTTCATTAAATGGTCGTGACCATCTTCTTTGTTTCAGTCAACTTGATTTCCAAATGAGAGATAACTCTTGAACGTAATTTCACCTGCTTCTAATACATATTTATTATCATTTTTCAGATCAGTGTATTCAGGAAAAGTGCTTGGACTTACATGCCGTCTCGTGATCAGTACTACCTCCATCAGTTCGGATCAAGCGAGCCTGATTTCAATTATAGAAATCCTGTCGTTGTTGAAGAGATGAAGGTTGGTCCCTAAACCGAGCCCTATAATCAGGAAATATATATTTACCTACATATATTTAAAACATGAATCTGTTAAACTGCGTCCTATTGCTTATGAGATTTATTTTAAGAAACTTAATTTATTTTTCACTAGCTTTTCCCGCGGCTTCGCCCGCGTTGATGTCGGTTCATCGGGATAAAAGTATTCTACGTATTAATCCAGGTTATAAGATATCTGTGTGTAAAATTTCATCCAAATCCGTTCAGCCATTTTTGCGTGATTGAGTAACAAACATCCAAACATCTTCACAAACTTTCACATTTATAGTATTAGTAGGATTGTAAATGTAGCTCAGGTTGGGGTATCTTTGCTGAAGTACTAATAATTCCATATATTAAACGAAGGGTTGGGCAGAGGTGTACATGTACACCCACATTTCACCAGTTATGTTTCAGTCCCAACCCTTCGGGGAAACAAGGCGTGATGTTATCATTGTTATGATATGTTATTAAACGAAGGCTGATAATAAAGTTATTCAGAAAATTTTCTAGGCAAAACGTAGCTTGACCATTAATCAATTATATTAAAATAGCATATTTTCTCTCAAATATCCTTGTCGTTAAGTGAGATGTATTCCAAGAAAGTAAATTCACAAACTTTCTAAAGTATTGTATTTTTTTAACGGAATATTCCTAACATATTAACAAATTAAAACTATTTACACACGTGAACCATTTGGCTAAAAAGTTTGGTTACTGTCTACATATGCTTTGTAAATTCACAAGGTAACATCATAAACAGATATAGTTAATACAAACTATCTAAATATAGATTCAGATTTGTAAATAACATTATTTTGTGACTCGGCAAGGTGTAATGAAGATTAATGTTTTCGTGGTCTACGGCTCTCTGTATAAGCTTTGTACACAGAATAAATAAAATGTTTTGTTGGAAGGATATAAGTAAACAGGTTGACATCAACAATCAACAACATCTGAAGGATGAGTGTTGGGTTTTATGGTCACTCGGTTAAGTGATCACTTATGTAATTATGCCTTTTGAAATGAAACCTACCTCTTTGAACGCTTTTAAGTAGGTCTTTAATGCTAAATACTGGACTCAAATACTTTTTCACCTCAGCACCTCAAACAAGCAGGTTTTGCTGTTTAAAGACAGTGAGCAAAATTAGATTTTGCTACAAGTGTGAGACAAAGTAACTTTTTAATCATATATTTTTTTAATGCCGAGAACACTGCTGGGTCTACTCACAAAATTCGAAAGATCTGTCATTTTCACTTCGATACGAAAAAAGCGAGAGATAGAAACAAGTCGATTCGAAGTTCGATTTTCAAATTTCATACCTAGTAGGCCCAAAAAAGAAACGAACAATAAAACGTTCGGATACATAAACCCGTAACTGTAAAATTGAAAATCATCGTTATGGTTTTAAATGTAATTATTATATTACTTTTTTTAACTTTGAATTTTTTGATATTGTTTGTTTAAGAAATATGCATGTAGTTTAATTTTTACCATGTTGTGTTTTTTTACCTTTAGGAAATATGTTCTGAGGTGCTGCTGAGGCGAAAAGATGTATGTGTTACACGAGACCAAAGTTATTTACATCTCGTGTCTTTGAATCCTTCGCTTACTCGAGATTCAAAATCAACACTCACAGCAAAAACCAACTTTGCTTTCTTGTTGCACAAATATCGATTAATGTTATTGGTAATTTAAATAAAAATCTCGAAAATTGGGGTAGAGAAAATATCGCAAAAGATAGTTCCTGTATATATACCCGCGACACGTCACAGTCTTTTGTTTTTTGGAACGAAGTTCTTTAACGCGGCCTTTGATAGTCACGTAAGGAAAACGCATTATACCCCCCTCCATGCGTATTATATACGAGTGTGTGTGTGTGTGTGTGTGTGTGTGTGCATACGGAACTTCGTTCCTGACGGGAGTCCCCCGACCGTCCACTTTTTTTGGTCTTTTTCTTTTGTCTGCATCTGTGTCACAATAATTAAATTTTCGCCTTTCTCTTACAGAACATCATAAAATTCTGGCTAGAAAAGGGAGTGGCAGGAATGAAGGTTAATGCTGTCAATCACCTCTTTGAAGTTGACAAAGATGTATATGGTGGAAGATATCCTAATGAACCGATTACTGGTAAGCCAGGACTTGGGCCAGATGACTATGGTTATCTTAGCCATGTTTATACTAAGGATCAAGAAGAAACTTATGACATGATATCTCAACTGCGAGATGTATTTGATGCTATCACTATCAGAGATAATTTAACGAGGTAAGTTGAAAAAAAATGTTCAACTAAACTAACCACTGTATCATATGCGATATTTCCTTGGCATTGTATAAATTCAATCTCTTAGTATTGTATAGCTGCATAGCTCATGTGTGAGTACTATGTACCAACTATAAAGCTACCGTTTACTGGGTATGTCTTTCATTGACTTGAATGTGCCCTGACGGCTGAGAGTATGTCATGCTCACTCAAATGTCTCGCTCATGGTGGCGCGTGTGTTGGATCATTTAGCTCCCTTCAAAATGGTTGAGCTGAATGGTGTTAATCCATGCGTCAGGTTCAAGAACGTGCGCCGTCAGTAGAGACTGATCATATCTTAACTACCACAGCTTGTTTTGATAAAATTTTTGATTTTTTTTTTTTATATTTTTATTACGGACGCTTTTAAGTTCTGCATCATACTCACATGCATAGTTTCATCATGTACGATGTTACTAATATTTTGTAACCGTATTTTGGTTTAAAAGAGTATCCGTGGAGTTTCTTGCCCGTTATTGTCCATAGGTACCTACTTCGCTTTGGAATTCCTCTTTCGGACTGACGGACCCCTTGATAATTCAAAAGTGCCTGTTATTGGTTTATTTGAAATAAATGTTTTGCGTTTTGACTAACAGACAGTTCAAAGTTAATAGAAATTTTGAAATAGCTGCGTAGGGAACAACTCACGTAAGCATGAAAAGTAATACAAAATAAAAAATAGCTAGCACATATTTTTCTCTTCCCTTGAGAAATCTGTCCTCAAGACATCCAAATGAATGTGACTGTAAAAATAATGAGTAAAGATTTTTTTTAGACTCTCGTGAATATTGGAATGAGAAATTTGCAAGATCTTTTTTTCAAATCCAGAGTAAATACTACTAAAGCGTAATCCATAATAACAGTTTAAATTTATCTTAAAACGAAAATTTCTTACCAGAAAACTAGGGATATTATCCGGTATTTGTTTATGTGATAAACTGCCTGTAAATTTAATACTTTTGAATTTTGTTACTCAAAAGCCGTGTGGTAAAAAAAATTTGTTTATTGGACTCTACGAAAATTTATGCTGGTGCTAATAAATGTATGTACGCACATGGTGGATAGGTACATGACGACTCACGCTCGTCTATTGGGTGTGAAATTGTATAACAAAATCTGTTTCAACTAATAAATATTAGGTTTTATAGCTGCAGATTCGCGTATTTGTATTTCTCGAATTTAAAATTTTTCATCTACCATTATGATCATAGGATAATTTATTATGATCAGCTTCAAAAAAATATTAATTTTTGCTTTGAAGAATGATGAAGTAAATTCTCTCTGCGCACCTCCTTTTTTGATGACCAAATCACATAATTTAGTATGTTTCATAACACATTCGTAATTTTATTTTCTCTTCCAGAGTAATGATGTCTGAAGCTAGCACGACCATCAAGAATGCAGTGAAGTATTACGGCGCAGGCCATCACGGTGGCGCACATATTCCATTTAATTTCGCTCTCATGGCAGATCTGGACAAAGACTCTGACGCTCGGGATTTCAAGTACACGGTAGACAGATGGCTGACGTACAAGCCTTTGAGGAAACAAGCCAACTGGGTGGTGAGTACAACATATTTTTTTTAAATACACGCTTCCTTTTGGCTACTGGTCGGTGGTTGAAATAAAGACTCATCATTCATCGTGGTCTTCATAGATGGCCATAACTGTCTCCTATAATATTAGTAATCTTTGTAAGCGTAAGGAACCAGATTTCCAACTTCTATTTGAAATAAGGCAAATAATTAATTCAAACAGTTACGCTCATTAAAATAAACGCCAACAAAACATTTTAAGTACCGCTAATGAGGTTGCGAAGGTGTGCTTACAAAATGACGCTTGTAACAACTTTGTGAACTTTATCAAACCGCCTCAGGCCTCCAACGGTGTCGTCTAATTTTCGGATCTATTAACCCTATGGGGAAAACTGTTACAACTACCAACATTAATTGCTTCTTGTCAACAAATGTAACAAGGTCAACAAAATAAGCCGTTTCGTTATACCCAATTTGACTGATATTTATTAGCCTTACGGAACGTGCAGATTTCGTTTCTTTATTTAATATTGTGGGCGTGTCTATTGTGATATTGAAAAGGCCTTCCTTTCTACTCTTGGAACATAATAAGATAATTATTATGATCGATGTTGTTGCAAATTGAGCGCCTCGGCAATCGAGTTCTGTGTCAACTGATAATGTGTTTCTATAATGGAAAGGTCGCTGGTGGATATTCAGATACATTATATAATAGTGATGTGTAAAAAGATGATGGACGAGCACCTAGCTAGACGAATACATCAAGTATGTATGATTGTAAAAAATATATAAGGTGTTATTATTAAAAAAAATTGATATGATTTAGGCTTCCCACAATACTATCGAGCACACGTAGCGTGACCACTATAGAGACGGGTTTTATCGACGGAAGGATAGACAAAATGACACATCGCCATGCTTAGACGTTAGAAATCTTTCTACAATCTGTCATTTTGTCTATTCATCTGTCGACAAAACCAGTTTCTATGGTGGTCATGCTACGCGTGCATATTTACAATAATGTGAACAGGTATATATATGTATCAATGGCTAGGTCTACATAAAAAATCTTATTCAATGGATTCCTTCATCTTCCAGACTGGCAATCATGACAAGAGCAGAGTTGCATCGCGGTTCAGACCTGAACTGGTAGACGCCTTCAATATGCTGGTGCTAATGCTCCCTGGGATCGCCATCACTTACATGGTATACAGTTTGAATTTTAACTTTTAACTTCGCGGCTATTTAGAATTTAATTTGTCGACTAAAATATTCATTACATTCTCGAACATGAAATTTTGTATAACCAATTAAGAGTTTATGTAAATAGGCTAACATTACACATTCATGTAAAAGATAAGAGCAAGCTATTACATTGTAGTCCTTTTTGACCTTTGAACCTTACAACACGTCCCTAAATCAGATAGGATTCACACACGTGTTGTTTCTACTTAAAATTCTGTTAGCTTTGGTCGAATTCAAATTCACGTTATTAATGTGAAATCATTTATTAATACTAACGCAAATTACACATTAATATTGAAGGGCGAAGAAATAGGGATGGCAAATGGATTCGTGCCGTGGAGCGAAACGAGGGATCCTCGAGCCTGCAATACTGACGACCCTGTAAACTTTATCGATGTATCCCGCGACCCTGTCAGGACCCCGTTCCAGTGGAGCAATGGAAAACACGCAGGTACCCAACCTTTAGAATATTTCTCATTTCCACATGAATAAAGGTACATTTTTGTACTCAGTTGACCTCTACCGAGGTTAATTTTATATGAAATGGTTACTCATGTTCATCAACACTCTGAGGGTCCTATTTATTCATTTTATTCAAATTTTGTTGATATTTATGGACCCAACATTCTCCTAAAACCAAACTGTGAAACTGTCGAGACAATAAGTTTTTCTTTTAACTTGGTCATGTAATAAAAATTCAGTCTGAAGTCTCAAAATCTTTGCGAGTTAAAAAAGGTTTATGTTGGTATAACCTTCTTAACATGAGATCTCGAAGGGTTATTCCAGAAAGAAAAATACACTTTACCTCGCATTTTATGTACATCATCCGATTTTGAATGTAAATGACTGAACACTTTTGAATTAATGTTCTTAAAAAGCTTCTTTTGGAAACGGAGGGAGTTAAAAATGTAACTACGCTATCTTTAGTTCTAAGAGACTTAAAAATGGGAAAATGTTTTTCAAGGAGATTTGAACTTCTTTTACGCAGCGTGGGTAGTTCTCTTACTGTGTAGACGACGTAAAAGAGACCGTGGCCTCGGAATTTTGTTTCGGCATTTATTCTCAGTGAAAAATCATACATGTAATACCGACGCCAGTTTTAAAATATTGACCCAAACACTAACGTGTAAAAGTGTCTTAGAAGATCTTCTTACAAAAATAAATATTATTTCATTATTATTTTAATTTCATTAGACTGGAACCCTAGTAAAGGTCGCGGGAATCTGATGAACCCGTCGTTAAGGTGATACTTAGGGGGGCTAAGTTCAGCAGTAGACATCAAACTGAAGCGATGATAATTTCTACTCCAATAATAATATGCCATGTTTATAATAATATGCCATGTGTCTATAATAATGCAATGTTTTTCCAGGATTTTCAAATGCTGACACCACCTGGCTGCCAGTAGCTGATGGCTTTGAGCACTTGAACGTGGCTGCCCAGAGGTCTGCAGTCCGTTCTCATTACCAAGTCTACCGGTCCCTGACAGCTCTTCGCATGCGACCAGCTTTCAGACTCGGCAGATTCGAATCCTTGGCACTCAACAGCGATGTTTATGCCTTTAAGAGGTTTGATACATAATTTGTACTTACTCTTGTGTGAACAGTGGTGGCCCAGTGGTAACGGCCGCAATTTACGAGTTGTAGGTCGTAGGTTCGAACCCTGACAGGCGCTTTACTTTGTGTATTTTATTTCATCACCTCTCAAAACGGAGAAAGAAAACATCGTGAGGAAACCGGCATGGCATAGAACCCAGCGTGGTAGTTTACGGCCCACTCCCTCTCATAGAGAAGAGTCCTATGTTCCAGCAGTGGGAACATTATAGGCTGATTATGCTTATGCTTATGCTTGTGGTACATGCATGTAAAGTTTGTTTCGGAGTTTTAATTAGAGATTACGTTCCGTTTTGGCTTTTACTTCAAGATCAGTTTTACGAAAGTCCGTGTTTGTTATCTGACTCATGTTTAACTACTTAAAATATTACTAATGCAAGTAATGTCTTCTTCAAAACTCTTTGAGCGCTTACAAGGAAACGGCTTTTAAGTGCCTGCGATTGCTTCACAGGTTAATTTCATATTTTTGTTTCTAGCTTGTACATTTTATAGACCGCGGTCATCTTATCCCTATTTATTTGTTTTAAACTTTTTAGTCCAAGATATTCATTTGATCAATGTTGCATTATTTCAGATGGTATAACGATGACACCTACGTCGTTGTTATGAACGTGGGCAAGGTCTACCACGTGGTCAACCTGACTGCTTTCGATTTGATCTTCGGACAGTTAGAGGTCGAAGTGAGCAGCGTGCTATCTTCCAGGACTTACAGGTAAGAGATTCTTTCATGTGTCCAACGAAATATGCGAACAGTATATTATTGACAAACAAGATGTTGCTTTATAAATCAGTTTATACTGTCTCAAGAACATTGTTGCCACAAATTATAGCTAGAGTTAGTCGTAATATTATAATTATAGTTTAGTAACAAAGTCAAGGGAATATTTTGACCCGGGAAGTGATTTATGAAGGTTCCTAAATGTGAAATTAAAAAAAAAAGTTACATAAAACAAACGAATAGTAAATGTTTCAATGATTTTATTGCAAACGCTGGAAAGGTATACTGGCTGATAATATTCAACCTGGGAAAATTCTGTAAAAAACTCTCATGGAGGTACATATTTGTAGTTCTCTAAGCTTTTCCCGAGCCTTTCATCTACTTTTGACAAAACAAACATCGTGTTTTGACAAATCAAATTACCATAGTTACTAGAAGAGGGTAAAAGGCCAAGATATTCCTACATTTGTATAGGTACTTCTTAAATCTGTGTGACTACATGTTTCTAATTGATTTTCTTGCTAATCGGTTGGTAGGTTTAGTTGTTAGTCATAGTATTTGTAATCGTGTTGATATTAAATTAATTTAGCCCAGTAGGTAGCCAACTTGCATTATCAGAACCTCTGTGGTTCAGTTGTGAACGAGTTCTTATAATACTTTCCAATATTTTGTATGATGGAAAAAATACAAAATTACTTGACCTACAAAATCAAGTGGATTTCTTCCACTTTAGTTTTAAATCCTCAAGACCTCAAGTTTGTCCCTAAGGATTCGCGGCAATTCTGATTATTAAAAAATATTGATTTACTAATAAATACTTTTGGTTGCAGTGACAGTGTTCAAGCGAACTACTTGGATTTGGCGGCAGACGAAGCTCTTGTGCTTCGGATGCAGGTCTGAAGAAGCTAGCAGTGTGCTGTGCATACTAGTAAATAATATAGATTACATTATTGTACGTTTATCAATTAATATATACTAATAGGTTGCCAACTATTTTATGGATTTTATTTCATCAATACAAATAAATAAAATTGAAGTGTCTGTTTACAAAATGAAAACAATAACTTTTTATTAATCCATATGAAAGTTTATATGATACTTATAACAAAAAAGCAATTTTTAACATTTTCGTCTGTCTGTTTGTTCCGGCTAATCTCCGAAACGGCCGGACCGATTTTGACAGGACTTTCACTGGCAGATAGCTGATGTTACAGCGAGTAACATAGGCTATTTTTATTTTAGAAAAATGTTTAGGGTTCCCGCAAAAAATTAAAACCCATGAAATTGTGAACAAAAAGCCTAATATGAAAAATTCTTTTTGCATTTGGTAGCCCAATTTTCGAGGATAGTTATAGGCTATTTAACATCACGCCACGACCCTTAGGAGCCGAGCAAAAAGAAAAAAGAAAGAACACTAAGCGAAAACGAAGTAATAGCGCGGGCTGACGGTGCAACGCGGTGGGACGAGAGAGTTTTATTAAAACGTGGCTGTTATTTTAGTATATTGTGTATCTTACGACTTCCACACGAACGAAGTCGCGGGGCACAGCTAGTCATACCATAAAAGTAAATGATATTTATTGATATTGTCCTATAAAATCGAGTTTGAAAAATCACTAAGGACTAAACACTAAAACATTAAACACTAACACACTCTATTTCATATTTATACCTAATCTGGTTTTGGGTTTCAAATCTTCGCAGTGTACAAAAACAGTAAATCATGTTATAATCTCGTTACATTGTGTAACAAATTAGTAAGTTATATTATAGGCAGTTGCTCCCGCCGCACCTAGGTAGAATATAAATTAATGCGCGATGACGACGCTCCCTTACGCCATCTCATGTTTTAAGCACGGCGGGCTGTGCTGGCGCCGCTGCGCGCTGCTGCGGCTGCTGAGACCCTCAAGCCGCGCAAATACCTAATGGGTAACTACAGTTTTGTGCCGTTTGGGGTTGAAACACTCCGGTCATGGGGCCCGAGTGCGCGTCTCCTTTTTAAGGAAATTTCTCGCCGACTGGTTGACACTTCACGTGACCAAAGGACTGATTCGTTCTTTGGCCAAAGAATTAGCATTGCTGTCAGTCTTCTGGGCACGTTTCCAGATGACAGCGACGCGGACGAATACTTCCGATGCCTAAGTGTCGTTTTGTTTTTGTATTTATTTGTATAGTTAGTTAGTCATTTAATTTAGTTCCTAGTGTAAATAGTTAGTTTTAATTAATCTAAAATAAATTTTGACAAGGAACAAGGGACCTTGATATTATTCAAGAATATGCTACCGTTTATTTCGGACCTCAAAAGATTTTTGAATATTCTGTATGTGATACATATCGATTGTTGGTTATAAATATTCTGCTGGTGGTGGCAATACATTGTAATGTTATTGTAATTTCTAAGGAAAAATAGACTTGTAGCTGTGTTAATTTTATTTTGAGTGACAAATAACCGAACGACTTAATTTAAAACAGTAATCTTGACAAAGAAACATATCTGGAGAGCTTTAATGCGATCTCTTGAAAAAGTTTACATTACAACATCCGCCCTCAGTTGAAACTCTTACAAATAAAACACATTAACATGATCTACGCTAAATTTAAACCAGCTTCACATCTCTTAAGTTCAATATGCTCTAATGGTTTTGTAAACAGATCAGCAAAATTCAAATCTGACCTGACGAATGTAATATCTATAATGTCGTCAGATATCTTTTCCCGTATAAAGTGATAGCTTGTATCTATATGCTTCATTTGCTCGTGATGGATAGGGTAGTGCACTAAATTATGTGCACTTTGACTGTCGTTAAACAAAGTAACAGTATCGGACTTACCGATTATTTCAGAAATGAATCGTTTTAAGTTGCACGCCTCCTTAGCCGCAGCTGCTAAAGCCAGGTCCGCCGCCTCAGTAGATGATAGAGCTATCGTTTGCCGCTTGTTAGCTTGCCACGATAGAGGATCTCCAGACAACGTAAAATAGTAGCCAGTATATGACTTTCTGTCTATGATACAGTTAACCCAATCTGCATCCGTATGTTTTTGTATTTGTCAACCTAGAGAGCTCTGACACCCATACCACAAGTTCAATCTTAGCTTGGGTGTCAGAGGTGTATAATAATGTGTAAATTTACAATTTGGGATAAAATTTATGTTTTGTTAACAACATAGTGATTACTAATTGTAATTTTGGAAAATAAAATTATTATTATTATTTATTATTATCCGTGTATCCCTTAAGGAATTCTCCAATCTTTCTGTAAGTAAGACCATAATCAATAGTACCTCTCAAATATTGAAACACTCTCTTTGCCACTTTCTTTATTGAATTTTGTGTTGAACTGACTGAGATCACAAAAGCTATATCAGGGCGAATGTTTACTGCCAGGAACATAAGGGATCCCATTAGACTTTGAAATGGATACTCGATTTCTCCATTTCCAGTAATTGGCTTCTTAAGGTTTTATGGTGTCTCAACCGCCTTGTACATATCCACATGGAAGCCTTTGGCTTCACAGAGCTAGCATGGACCGAGCCTTTTCTACAATGGAACGATTTGTTCTTTCTGCGACTCCATTCGATTGAGGCCTATACCCTACCGTTGTCTCATGCGTTACTCCTTTTGTAGATAAGAACTCTGCAAGCTCTTTATTTATATACTCCTTTCCGCAGTCAGTTCTCAATGTCTTGATTTTAGCGCCAGTTTGTATCTCCACTAGTGCTTGGAATACACAAAACTTTTCCTGAACTTGTGCTTTTGAAGCAATAAAGTAAGGAAATATCATTCGCGAAAAATCATCAATGAAAAGTGGAGCCAGAGATGAAGTCTCAGACACACACAAGTTCACATACATCTGAGTGGATCAATTCTAGCTTTGAGGTAGCTTTCTTGCACGTAATCGTCTTGAAAGCTTTTCTCACTTGCTTGCCTTCATCACATGCAACGCAACTAGATTTATCTACTTCAGTATAATCTATACCTACATGAGAGTTCTTCAACTGGTTCATACCAATGCGACATATGTGACCTAAAACCGTTTGTGCTATAATTGGTACCTGCTTAACGAGTCAGAGTATACATCGTACGCCACATTTTAGAGGAAATTAGTTGCATAATCGAAAGTGTTCAGTCCACCACTAGCCAAGGCATGCAGAACCACCTCACCTTAAAAAAAATCATTACCTTTATAAATAAAACTACAACCTTTCTTATCAAAAAGTACTAAAACCTTTATCTACGACTTTCTTGACAGAAATCAGATTACTAGTGAGTCCAGGTACATACGCTACATCCTGGATGCTGTCTACCACATTACACGCAGTGTTGATAGAAATATCACCAATACCACTACAGTCGATTTTTTTACCATTGGCAACAGTAACGGTGCTACATTTTAATAGTTTGATGTCCTAGAATCAACCCCGTCTTAGAGTCAAGTGTTTTGATGCACCAGAATCAATACACCACTTATCTTTCTCCAAACATGAAGACACACCAAGAGCACTAAACGTAGTAGTGTCCCTGTCTGATGAACTACTGCCTTTCTTTTTCTTATTGCGTATAGGGCAGTTAAGCCTTTTTGTCCAGGTTTGTTACATTCATAGCATACAATATGTTTCTTTTTCTTAAGTTTATGAACATCACTAGATCGATGTTTCAGTTGAAAAGCTGTGTAACTTTCTGTGGAGTCCATTTGTGATATTTTATTCAATAACTTCCTTTTAACTTTCTTGGTACATACTCTACATTCTACATTGCTATTCTCCAATGCCATTATTAGCGGCTCATATCTCGAAGTGAGACCTCCTAATAAGTTTGCAGCAATCGAAGTATCTTCACTTAACTTGCCGACATCAGCCAAATCTTGTGATGTACTCAAAACAGCGTTACTACTGCTCTCTTATTGTTTCTAGGTTTAACTTGTTCAGAAGTTCTCCTTTATCGTACCCATCAATTGTGCTTCGTACATCTTCATATATTAAATAGTTCTTCATTTTGAACTTCTACGAAGAATCTACTATCTTATCTTACTATCTTATTTCCCTAGAATTTAGTATCGGGTATAGGTGATGAAGCTATTTATATTATATAAAGCTATGGCTATTTCATCGAAACCGAATCACCCCACTTGGACATATTTTGAAAAAAAAAATTCTTCAAGATATTCCACGAAACAAAATATATTTTCTACACACTATTGTTAACAAGTTTTACTTTTATTTTCCTTAAAACGCTGATAACGTATTGTAATTTCTAAGAAAAAAATTACTTGTGGATGTGATAATTTTATTTTGAGTGAAAAATAACCGAACGACATAATTTAAAACAGTAATCTTTATAAAGAAACATACCCGGAGAGTTTTAGTGCGATCTCTTTAAATAATTTACATTACAATACAATATAATCTCATCATGATCTGACAATTCGTTATTTTTTTTACTTTCATAATCTTATCTTGTCAATGTTAATTCTCTTTTCGATAGTTAAATGGAATTTTACTGTGACGGGTCTGTTGATACTGTAGAGGTGTGATGCCGGTTCAACCTTATGTGTCACAAACTGTTAAGTATTTGCCTATGAACACGTTCGGACACCAACAAGTGTCGAACGCATTCGAATTTGATAGGATAAGCCAATTGTTTTGTATTGCGTCACTTTGAAAATAGCCACGTCTTGTAAACGTGTTTTCTTTGAGCTCATAAAATATAAATATAAAATCATTATTAGTCTCCAAAGTCTGTTGTTGCCCCCCTACACCGCATAACATACATTAAACATCACATATGATATAGGATACGTAATAATCTGCTGGGCCCCCATAGTATCCCTGGCAGATTACAATACCTACTGGTAAAATAACATGCAAAAGTGTATTTGTGTGTTTTTTAGTGTTTTTTTTTTACATTCTGATGTAAAATAATTCCTTTCCTTTCTTTTTTCTTTCCTTTCCTTTATTATTATTTTTAGCCTTAATTCTAAAATTAAAATTGATTATTTTCTTCATACTTTTACAAACAACACTTATTCAAAAAGCCTGATTGTGACCATTGACCCATATTAGAAGCTCAAGGGAACGTCTTTTTTCCAACAAATAAATTCTTAGCTAAGTTTCTCAACTATCTATTCTCACAGGTAAAACTTTGGGGACAACCTTCATTTCTCAAAGATTCCGAGCACAAACATGAAATATCAGGATTTAAATTGATAAAGGCGGTCGAGTGGAAAGTATAGCAATCAAACGTGTCAAACCTTATATGACTGACTTGACTGGCAATCAATTCACAAAATATTCTACGAGGTGGTAAGGTTATTGGTAATTTGCCTCATGAGTAATTTGGTTTTGACTAATGTTTAGGTATTTTGTGAGTATAGATAATTTTTTATTACGGCTGTTAAATACTGTATTTAGATAATGAATTCTATGACAACATATGATGATATATGTACGTACATCATTTCTATACTTGCTAGTCATCAGAGAGCTCTTGGAAGGATGGGAAATTAGTTTGGAGTGCTGTCACCGGATACGCTGAAGAGGACTATACTGTACTATCTAAATACATATATTATTTTACTACAGTTTATTTTTGGTGAACAGTGTCAAATTTCGGAGTACAGCGGTATTGCAGGTAAACTTTTTTGCGTTAAGACGATATTCTTGAAACACTTTTTAACTATTAGGTTGAATTTCTTTTTCAATAGTGATGTATTTTGTGTTGAGTCTACATTCCCGAAAAGTTATTAAAAACTTAATGTTTTTCATTATTAAACAGTGAATACACACAACAACAAAACAACAACAAAAATAAATAGTTAATTTTGAAAAAAAATATATTCTTATGGTTGTTTTTATTTTAATTTGAGACATTGTTTATGATATTGTTAGATACTAGGAAACTAAAATCATTGTTATTAATATTGTTGTAACCAATAATAAGTCAGTATTATTTAAACTTTGTTAGGTAATTGAGAACTTAGTGTATCATTCATTAAAAATAATTAAGTATAATATTGTTAATTAACCGATATTTTTGTTTACAGACATGAATAATTCGAAAGGCAAGTTGATGATAAAGCTTTTAGAAAAAGATACTCAACAGACGGAAATAAAAAATCAAAATGAGAATAATTCAATAATCGATAGCAGTCAAGAACAAGAACCGGTATTACCGAGCACCTCTGTGTTCCAAACTTCAATGGAAAATACTAATATTGTAGTGCAAGATTTTATAGAGAATTGCTCAGACGACAGCGTAAAAGACCCCGACTACTCAACGCTCCTTAAAAGAACACGTTCATCACCCACATCTTCATCATCGGCATCAAGTTCTTCATCATCACCGTCATCAAGTTCTTCATCATCATCGGCATCAAATTCTTCATTTTTAAATTCACCAGCTTTCAGACATTTATCAATTCATAGGTCCCTGAGATTCGAGATGAAATACCAGCAGGATCCTTACACAGAATCCTACAGAATCCTTAAACGCAATTGCCGTAACTGAAGTGAATCAAATACAATACTTGAACCTCGCTAGTGAAAACAAAAAAGGCCGTAAAAGAAAAGCTGATCCTAAAAAATAGCAACGAAAGAAAACGAAGAGTCTCAGAAATTTAGGGAAATCGTACATTTGTATATTTGTACTGCTCAAAAATATGTTTTTGAATGTTCATTATATTGGGACCATGTATGACAAATTCAACCTTGTTTCGGCCGTTACTAAAATTATTCAATTATTAGTACATCCACATTTGGCCAGTTATGTTTAAGTCCCTTGTAATAGGAGGCGATCCTATTGTCATCAACCGGGCACAAATCCAAACTCCGGGTTGCTACTGAGAAATTCCACATAGAAAAACCCAATAACACTGCCCAATCTGGGAATCGAACCCAGATACCCAGGTCTATGTATATGTTAAAAGAGGATCAGAATCTCAATGCATTTAAAATGCAACAAAGCTTTGCACGTTATAAATGGATGATTTAACTTGGTATATGAAAAACTATATATTCTTCCTACATTAGAAAACATTTGTTTGTTGTCGCGACCAAAACACCGAATTCATTGATTCAATACAGATGTTTTTCGTAAATGGTAATATAGTCATAGAAATTATTAAAGGTTATATAATAAAATGCACTGAAGCAACATTACTAAACATATTTGTATACTTAATCTCAAGATCGATCCACATTATTCCTTTTTTGCAAACCATTCAGTTAGCATCTTAGGCTCACTTGCGTGTTCATGGGTTATCCTATATAACTCGGAGTTAACAGCTCACTCAGGGTTAGTCAAATAATTCATCTTGCGCCACCAAGAGTTAGAGGTAAACCTAGAGGTAAACTTTTAATTCGGTACTATATCAGCAGGCAATGTATTCATGAACTCATATAAAAATAAATACAAATTATAAAAACTTAAAACATTATTTTTCCATATCTAACGTTTTAGATTTTGTCAATCAATGAACTAAGTCTCCATGGAAACCACATACAATCTCAAAATGAAATGTCATGTTATAAAATTTAAAGACAAGAAGGTATTACGTATCGTAATATGGTGTAAAAGAGATGGGTATAAAATTTCCATTCATTGTTTGTTAATTCATTTTTGGTTGGATTAAATATCAGGTCATAGACAATGCAATCCTATCTTATGTTTCGTCGATTGAACTGCAAAGTTCCCAACTCAAAATCACTATTGTCAGGTTATCTCACCCGGTGTTAATTTTAAGTGCCGCAACGCGTAATAAGAGTTAAAATGTTAATTACTTAACTCCGAGTTTACAAACTCTACATTTATTCATTCAACTCTAATAAACATGCAAGAGGGCCTTATTTTGATACGGCTCACTTGCACGTTCATTGGTTATCCTACATAACTCGGAGTTAACAGCTAAATCAGGGATAATCAAATAAGTCATCTTGCGCCACCAAGAGTTAGAGGTAAACCTAGGTGCTCTTTCTTTTTTTGACTTAATAAGAGGAGCCAAAGCTATTTTTTAACCTCCAGAAATCAATTATGGCAGAAAATCCATACATATTCCTATTTATTTTATTCATATGCCTATTGAATGTATGATATGCATTGTATGATTTACCTAGCATACATTCGGATTTTGCAACTACACCAAATTATATTCAAAATTCAAAATATTTTATTTCACATAAGCCTACATGGGCACTTATGAAACGTCAGAAGCTAGGTGCCCGGTTCTAATTGGTCGTTTCCTATGGAGAAGAACCGGCAAGAAACTTCACGGTTACTCTTTTACAAATAATTTTTGGCTTTTACAATGTTTTCAAATTACAGTGTTATTAAGCATGGGAGGACAGTGTAGGCCTGTTAGCAAGTAACAAAATAGAAAATGGTCTACAAATCTACTATTGTACTTCAATGCCTGTGTTAGATAGTGCGATTAGATTAAGTTGATTGATTAAATAAAATAAAATAAATAAATATCTTGGGACAACTCACACACGGCCATCTGATCCCAAGTTAAGCAGAGCTTGTGTTATGGTAACCAGACAACTGATATACATACTTATATAATTTATAAATATATACATATTATAGATAAATTACACCCGATTGCTTCACATATTGTCTCTTATTTGCATGTGGAGCATTATAAATGAGAGAACAAATAAAAAACCAAAAAAGGAAAAATGTAGCATAAAATTACAACACAATAATACTATTATATCCGAACCCAAACAAATTGCGAATATTTTTAATGACTTCTTTGCGTCAATAGGAGAAAACAGCACCAATCCATCTGACACTGCACTGGGCAACATGTCAACATTAAATCCTACGGAGAACACCATGTTCCTTAGCCCAGTAGAAGCTTGGGAAGTTAACAAATTAATCAAAAACCTAAAAAATAAACGCAGTTACGGTTTAGACGAAATTCCACCCACGGTATTGAAAGAATGCGCAAATGAACTCACCTTACCATTTTATCTACTATTAAATCAGTCTTTTACAGAAGGCACTTTCCCCGAATTGTTAAAGAAATCACTAATTAAACCAATCCATAAAAAGAACACAAAAACTGATCCTAATAATTATCGCCCAATAGCTCTCTTGCCCTCAGCCTCCAAGATTTTTGAAAAAGCTATGTGTGATCGAATTTATACCTTTTGCGAAAAATTTAACATACTAAGCGATTGTCAGAACGGTTTCCGGAAAAACCGTTCCACAACATTAGCTGTATATAAATATATTCAAGAAGCCCTTAACATTATAAATAACAAAGAATATGCCGTAGGGATACTACTGGACATGACCAAAGCGTACGACAAAGTACAATTTAAAATACTTCTAAATAAACTGTATGGAATAGGAATCCGCGGGAAAGCCCATGAATGGCTTACGTCATATTTAAAAAATAGAGAACAAGTAGTTGAAATCGAATACTTTAATTACAATAGTAGAGAAATAGAAAAAATCCGATCAAAAAGCAAAATAACGAATGCTTCCATTCCCCAAGGAAGTGTCGTAGGTTGTTTATTATTCCTTGTTCACATCAACGACTTACCGAAAACCATAGAGGGGCCAAGTGTTTTATTCGCAGATGACATATCATTATTAGTCTCCTGTCAAAACAACACAAACATAGAAGAAAAACTCAGTTCCACACTCACAAAAACATGTAATTGGATGACCTCACATAATTTAGAAATTAATTATACTAAAACTAAATTAATGACTTTCCACCCTTATCAAAAAGCTCCTCTACGCTTTTTTTTTTTTTTTTTTGTGGATGGGAAATCATCAAATGACTTCTCCCGCTCTGGGCGGAGCTCCTCTACGCTTAAATTTCACCTTTAACGGCTCAAAATTGGAAACTGTTGATGAATTTACATTACTTGGACTAACAATAGATAAACATATTAACTGGAAAACACAAATACAAAAAACCCGTTCTAAAATTTCAAAATTCTCATACGCTCTCCGCGAAATTAAAAAGACAACCGATCTACAAACTGCCCTCACCACCTATTATGCGTATGCCAATGCATGGCTTAGCTACAGCGTAACCCTCTGGGGAAATAGTACCGATGCACTGACACTCTTTACCCTACAAAAGAAATTAGTTAGAATCTTGGTAAATATTGATCAAACTGACAGCTGCAAACCCTATTTCCTAAAACATAATATTCTAACCCTCCCCAGTATTTACATTCTAGAAATATGTAAATTTGTCCGTAAGCATCAAGAGTTCTACACAAAACGTGAAGACATCCAATCACAGTATACACTTAGGTACCGGTCTAGACTAAACATACCAACATCCAAGCTAAAAATGCATTCTACAAGTCCCTACGTAATGTCTATAAAAATATACAACAAATTACCAGACAAAATAATGTTATTATTCCTTAGATGAATATTTAAATGACAAACATAAATAAGAAGAAATGTATATAGTATATGTTAAGGAAATTACTACTATAATAAAAATAAAAATTGATAACAATAATTAATGATAATCACGCAATTTATAGGGTATGTTTAAAATATATTAATGATATGGTAATTAGTAATAAATAATATATTAATAAAGAAATAATAGAACAAAAGTAATAATAAAATAAAAAATATTAATAAGTAAATTAAATAATATAGCAATAATTATTATTAATGATCTCCTAAAACAGAGCTTCCTCTCTCCTACCCTTTTGCTGTGCCCTACAGGGACCATAATGATCTCAATTATATAATAGTTACCACCTAAGTACACATTATGGTAAAGCAATAAAGATATTGAGTATTGAGTATTTTACTGAATGATCTGAATTTACGTAAGCCCACGACTACAATGATACAAGCTTGTCCTATTTCCCGAGTTGATCATGTGCCTCACTTTGGGGCACATTTCACAAATGAAAACTAGAGTTTAGAGCTGTTTGAAATAGTTCCCTTGCGAAATATTCGAGTATGTTAACGATAGGGACGATTATACTATCAAGAATTTAAATTTTCATTTCTTTGGCAGGTATAAAATCAAAGTTGGAATACATCAAAGAGCTAGGAGTAGGGGCTATCTGGTTCTCGCCTATGTTCCAATCGCCTATGTACGATATTTCTGATTTTATGCAGTTCACGATGAGTGTGGAACTATTGAAGATTTTGAAACTTTGTTTGACAAGGCCACTGAACACGGTAAGTATCTAGATAATCTTATTATATAGACACAGGATAAGCAATATTATGAAATAATTACAAAATCTCTAATATTTTTAAGATATAACAACTGAATTTAAAATTGTATTCGATACAATGATTAGTTCGTCTCGGCCTGCTGCTATGTCGTCGTGCGTTTAGTGTGACCCAATCGGTGGTTCTATTAGCCCATTTGTTATTTGACATGCGGCAGACATGTCCGGCCCAGTCCCACTTAAGATGGCGGGACGAGCTTGACTCCTACCAAAAGAACTAGCCGATACAAGCAAAAGACAGAATTGTGTGGAAAAGATCAACAGCAGACAAGCCATAAAAAAAACCACGGGGGTCCGCTCCGCTCCCGTCTTAGCCTTCTAACCTAACATATCCGAGTCAAATTGCTCTGAATCGAGTTGTTAACCTTATGGTTAACAACTCGATTATCTGTTGCTCAGGACGCGAACTGGGTGGTAAGTGTTCGGTAACAATTTACTCAAATGTATTAAAATAAAGGCAGGTTGACAGGAAGCCAGTGCGCTGGCGCTAGTCGCACAGATTGCCTGCGCTGGCCTTGCCGGTGTTGTTTACACAAGGCCAGTCATTTCCACATTTTTCTTGTAGTGTATGCACGTTCGTCTCAATAGAAAATTAATTCCGGACAAACCCGGCTAAAAAGAAATGTCTAAAGACTGCGTCTTGCATCTGCATGTGTGTGTGGGAACTGCGTTATTACGAGAGGAGTTCAAAAATCAAACACATGTGCACTTTAAGGAGATGGGCCAGCGACTGGCCCGATGCGTTTACACGAGTTCAACCGCTGGCGGGGGGTTGAGGGGGACGCGGGCCAGCACTGGCTACCAGTCTAACTGGCGGCCAGCATTGGCATCGTATAAACCTGCCTTTAGCAGGATAAAAAAAAAAAACGCTGGTAAGAAGGTCCTATTTAGTTGGATAAGATATGACAATAGAAAATTGTACTGGAAATTATCGCAGCAGACGATAACCATAGTGATGGTGATAATGAAGATGATTATTAGAATCAACAACATTATAATTGAGCTATGTCACAATTTTTATGTAAAATTAAGTATATTCTATCCATATAACTGTATGGCAGACTGTCTTAGAGATAGATGGATAGAATATGCTTAATTGCACGCAGCCATCTACGACAGTTAATCGTGCCTTGACAAATTAAAAAGCATTAAAAAAGCAGCCACTTTTAACAGGACGACTATCAGTCATCACAAAACAGTAGAATACTAGCTAAATTTGAATAAATGCAATCAACACGAGCTACATTTGTTTCCACTACGGATGGTAAAACACAGAGATGTTGAGTTCACTTGTCATTCCGCACTGGCTCCGAGTTCTATCAATGTTATTGATGGAAGAGACGATGGACAGCTTTTGATGAACCGGGATTTAATACGGTTGTCGAATAAATAGTGGAGCTGTTAGTAGTCTAAGAAATAGTTGAGGTTTACCATGTACATTTGGTTACCATTGTATCGAGTCGTAAGATAATCTTTATTAACCTCTCAAAAATGGTATGAACCCCCGTAGGCTCATAAGCAAAATACTGTCGAAACGACAGTAAATATTATCGTGTTAATGAAACACGAAGCATGTACTTTTGCAAAGTTATCATTGCTAAAAACTGAGTTTTTTTTAGTAATGGATAAAGATTTGTCATATTTCAAGAATTAATTCAAGAGGGTTCTTTACATCACAGAATATTTAAAAAAACTTAACCCATGGGCTGCATTATTTTGTAGCATAAAACGGGAGCATTGATTATATTTATTGTCACATTTCATAGGTTTAGGTAGCAGAAGGTTACGAGACCTTGAACGTCGAAGTACAGGTAGCCGCTGAGAGGTCCCAGTTGGAGGTCTACCAGACCCTAGCTGATCTGTGCCAAGAAAAGGTATTCAGATATGGCCGTTACGACTCATTGGCTATGAACCAAGATGTTTTTGTGTTCAGAAGGTATGAAATTATTTACAATATTTTTTTTTTTCAAATTCATTTTATTATTTCTTGGTAATGTATTTGATGGATAAACAAAGTCTACAAACTACTACTGCTATCTTCTTACTAATAATTCAATATTTAACAAACCGAAAATATCATTAGCGAATTTCGTAGAACATGTTTATTCGATTGAACTTCTTTGAATTGATAATAGACTTCATTAGAAATCCGTATCTACTTAAAAAAACAATCTTATATCATTATCATGAGGTTCAAAGTAAACTGTTCGAGCCGTTTGGGGTTGAAACACTAACTAGGGCCACGAGGACCGAGTGGCCCACATAGTTTTTCGAGACATCGCTAAGCGATTGGTCGACTCTACACGTGACCAGAGGGCTGGCCTATTTTTTGGCCAAAGAATTAGCATTTCCATATAACGTAGCTATGCTGTTAGCCTTTTGGGCACTTTTCCTGTTGACAGCGATGCGGACGAATTTTTGATGTCTTGTATGATCATTTCCTCTTCTTTTTTATATAAACTGTTGAATTTTTTCATTACAGATACAGATTTTTGTTTTCTCATTACAGATGGTACCACGGTGAGACTTACCTGGTCATCGTTAACATGCGTGACGTTGACCACGTCATCGATCTGACGTACTTCGAAAACGTTGTCGGTGATGTCAGCATTATCCTAAGAAGCATTCAGTCTCCTAAGAACGAAGGGTGAGTTTTAAAGATACTTGAATCTACTTTGAGGTTATAAAAATTATGTATGTAATTACTGCTTCAATAATGGAAATCTGCAGATAATTTTTAGACGGTGTTGTGATAATAATGACTTCTCGTGGTTGTTAGTTTTAGTTTTATAGAAGAATTTTACTACATTTTAAACTACTCTTTTTCTACATGCTGGTACTTATTAGTATGTGGTGACATCTACATCGCCACATGCGAACCACGCATCACACTGATGTTACACAAAATCCTGCATCGCGCAAGCAGAGTTTACCGCGCGACTAGTATTATATACAACGTCGCGACATCAATCGTCGGGCAGCCTGTCCCTTAGTATCCTCCCACAGCGACGCTCTAAGCCGAGGTCCGTACACCACAGGGGTGCCCTTAGGAGTGGTCGCTTAGTTTGTAAGTTTGATGCCCTTACTAGAGGCCTTAATTTATTGTGTTACCTACAGGAAAGTCCGGTTAAGCAGCCGAAAACCTGTTAAGGTTGCTTAAGGTAACCCTTAAGGTTGACCTGCGAAATGCCACTCACAAAAAAAAAAACAATCGTCAAGCAGTTGCCCACCAGACACCCGTCTGGTCGGAGGATCCTCCCTTTTCTATAGAAAACAAAGGATGAGTGAACTTTACACCCTGTTCCTCATACCTCTATAAGTATTCACCAGTTGTAGGGATTATTACCTGGTCATTACCAGGTGATTCTACCCGTAATCCCTACAACATTTCCTGTAAAACGAATATCCGATTAGTAAAAAAAACTACTTTTAATACCTCCATGCATATAAAGTTTCTATCCACTATTGTTAAGGAAGTTATTTAAGACTGGATTTTGTTTTATGATTTTTAATTTTATGTTTCTTTCGCAGTGACGTCTTGAGCGCCTCGTCTGTACAAGTCGCTGGCTGCGACGGACTTGTATTGACCAGTCACTAAATAAAAATAAAAAATGATTGTATTTATTTTGAGACTGCTATTTTGTTGCTTAAAATTAACTCATGGCCTGGTTTTTTATTTGAATTTTTATACACATTATCATCATCATCTGCTTTGCATTTTTCCAACTATGTTGGGGTCGGCTTCCAGTCTAACCGAATGCAGCTGAATACCAGTATTTAACCTATACCTACTACCAATGCATCTACTCTTTCCAATCTGCCAACGTTCGTAATCCTTGTATGTGAATGAGCAAAGTAGTTACTGAATGTTCAAAAAAACTTGGTTTCGTAACATAAGATCGAAATTAACAAAGGAAGTGGTTCCAAATAACTTTCCTTGACCTTATTCGTAAGTAATTAATTTATCAATGCGTGTAGATTATACGATTATGCGTTATAGATCCACATTTATAATGTGGATCTATTTTGTTTTATGTACTCATCATCTGCTTGTTTCATTTACCATTTTTTAAGTACTCGTACAAATCGTCGTTTTAAATTAATGTACTATCTTTAATTTTTCCTATAATAGAGACAGTTTTAGTTTTTACAATTCGCATCATAAATAAACATGCAATCTTTACTTTTTATTGACACAGCAAATTTTTTTGTTTAATAAAGTAACCCTATTGAAAATGCCACGTTGCAAAAATCGGAA
Organism: Fissipunctia ypsillon; assembly: GCA_947568875.1. Lineage (NCBI taxonomy): Eukaryota > Metazoa > Arthropoda > Insecta > Lepidoptera > Noctuidae > Fissipunctia > Fissipunctia ypsillon. The sequence continues at coordinate 21,326,611 of OX387648.1, forward strand.
TAGGGCATGGTTGCAAAACTGTACATTGAATACATTTGGACAAAAGAAATTGCAACGAGGTGTGTGGGAACGAGTGATATGCCGAAAGCAAAGGAGTGGAACTCTCTGCCTGCGTCTGTGTTTCCGAACGTATACAACCCCGATCTCTTCAAAGTGAGAGTTAACAGGCTTCTTCTGGGTAAGCTCGCTCGATCGTCGACTTTGTCTCTGTCATCTCTGACCTAGACTAGAGTCAAGAGCAAATCTATTTTAAATAATAAAAAATATATTGTATATATAGTTTTTAGAATTTTTGCCAGTTTGTCGGTTTGTCTGGATGTATGTTCCGGATTGGCGCAAAAGAGGCTGAGCGGTTTGAATGAAGTTCGGGTCACAGATTTTATAACTTGGATTAACATAAAAAGTACTTTTAATCCCAGTAGTATATTCCCGTGGGATTTTGTCATCATCCACACGGATGAAGCCGCGAGCAAAAGCTAGTATTACATAAACCTCGCTATCATAGACGATTTCCGAAGAAAATTCATAGAGTTATTTTATCGAAATTTTCAGTCCATCGTTCGCGCGTTACACCGAGAATAGAGGCAACTATCACAAGATATGGATCATTTCGAAAACTATGTGGAAGTCAAGATAAAAACCAAGTTATAAAATCTGTGTTTGGTTTATCGGTGTTCTGATTTATCTCGAATAAAAGAGTGTATTACTATAAAAACGGATGCAGAGGATACCTTATACACAGTAGCAGATAATAAGGCGTAAGTAAAATTATAACACATATAAACTTACGCTTTTTTCCAAGAAGTAGACGAAGCTACTGAACCTCAATACAACGATCCATTTCGTTCATCCTCGTTCATAAATCCTGTAACAAGAACGCTGCGAAGGCTGGTTGGTTGGTTGAATACTTACTTCGCATCTGACTTTTTTGGAGCGTCCTCTCCCTACTTTTCTTCTAACATCCGCACTTTTCATTCATCTTCTTAACATGATGTATCAAATACATGACAACCACAATAAAAGGTCATTCTGGTCATCACCAGAATAAAAATAATGCATTAGAAATAAGACATACTATAACTACATATTTCCTTATTATTCTTTGTATAGAATGAATGTACATATGTGTGAATGGACCCTAGTCCATTTACAACATGCTCACTGCACCGTGTTGCATGCCAACTCTTCATTTGTTCACGTTTTGGTGATGGCAATTTCCAAAATGATAATTCTGTGTTTGAGAGTTAATAAAAAGACACAGTGATTCTTTTTTATTGATGTATTCTCAGTTGTATAAGTGCTTAGTATTTTTACTGAATGCATTGGCGTATCTAGTATTATCAAAGTCTAATCATCAAGCTAATTGTTCAATTATGGTCAATGTTAGTTTTGCTTTGAATCCTTATAGTCATTGAACATACATCAGCCCATAATATCAACAATTCACTATTTTGCCTAAACAATTTATTTTTCTTCTCAGAGTTAGGATGAAGAGCTTCCTAGTTCTTCCAGTGCTGTTCGCACTAGCTCTAAGTAGTAACTCTAATGACAAGGAACTTGATTGGTGGGAGACTACCATCTTCTATCAAATCTACCCAAGGTCATTCAAGGACAGCAATGGTGATGGCATTGGAGACCTAAATGGTAAGACACTACAAATTATTAAGTTTCTTTCTCTGTCCTTAATAAAAAATACAACAACAATACAACTTTGATAACTCTTAGTGTAGCTAAACAAGATTTTTTTCTTTATTACCATTTTTGGTCTGCAGGAATCACGGCAAATCTGGAATATTTAAAAGAGTTGGGTGTTGGAGCTACTTGGCTTTCACCCATGTTCAAATCACCAATGTACGATTTTGGCTATGACATCTCTGATTTCTATGCGGTTCATGAGGAGTACGGTACTATGGAGGATTTCGAAAATCTTATGGTTAAAGCTAAAGAATTAGGTAAGTTTTATTTTTAGGAGTTAATTTATGTTAAGACATGACCAGAATTTATTTACTAAGGAATAAAATAACAATGAGTTATAAAGACAGGGATCATGCCTGGGTAAAAAAAAAATCTATTTAGTCCGTCAGTCAGATAATAAAAAATATAAGACACGTATTTTTTGCTTTATCATCAATATCAATCTGCCGAGCCTTTTCCCAACTATGTTGGGGTCGGCTTCCAGTCTAACCGGATATGCAGCTAAATACCAGTATTTTACATGGAGCGACTGCCTATCTGACCTCCACAACCCAGTAACTGGGTAATACGATACTTTCTTGGTAAGACTGGTTGTCAGACTTTTCGGGCTTCTGACGACCCGTAACGACTGTCAAAGATCCACGAATGACAGCCGGGACCAACGGCTTAACGTGCTTTCCGAGGCACGGAGGAGTCTCGGTATGTAAAGATGGTCACCCATCCACAGACCAACCCCGGCAAGCGTAGCTTAACCTGATGGATCGACCCGTGCGGCTGTTATTACTTAGCCACGAGCTCCTCCTCCTCGTCCTTTTTGCTTTATCATATTAATAAAAAATACTAAGATAAAACACATTAAAATTGGGGAGTGAGGACTCGCTACGTCACAATTAATCTAGCAATAAAAATAATAAAATCTAGCAAGGCGTTACGTGATGCCACATTAATTCAATGTATCGCCGTAATCTTTTGATTACATAAAAAAAGAAAAAAAATACGTGTCCAATATTTTTCAATAATCTACCTGACGGACAAAAAAAGTTATTCAGCATCCCTATTAAAAAAAACGTTTTTGCAAAAAAAAAACAACCGACTTCCAAAAATAAAAAAAAAAACACCACAAAGTGAAAAATAACTTTAGTTTCGGAAGTCGGTGTTTTTGGATCTGTATTTTAGTTTTATGTCATCGAGTTCCGAAATTATAGTTATTTTTCACTTTGGAGTACCGATTTGTTTTTGAAATCGGTTGTTTTTATATTTTTTTGCAAAAAAAAAAAATTTTTCACTTTTTAGTGGGTCGGTTTGTAATTTATCTAAGTTACAATAGCCGAATGATAACTGTTTATCACCTTTTATAAATTTATTTATTTATTATTTATTTATATATACTTTATTGTACACCAGATTACACATTACTTAAAGATACATCTTAAACTACAAAATATACAATTGGCGGCCTTATCGCATACTGCGATCTCTTCCAGGCAACCTTGGAATGGACAGTGATTTTATGGACATTAAATGGGGTTGTTCTTGGTGCAAATAAAAAGTATATAAGTACAGTATACTATAATAGATACACAGATACATACATATGCTATATAGTAGATAAATATGCCATATAATATATACATAGATACATACATACTAAATATATAAGAGACGAAAACAAAAGAAGACTGTCAGCCAGCAACGAGAACAAAATCACAAGGACAAGTAATGTTCCTTCACGAGTCGTTTAAACACAGGCAGCGATTGCGCGCGCTTTATTGGAACTGGTAATGCATTCCACAAACGAGCGGCCTGGACAGTAAAGGATTTGTCAAATTATTGCTTTTCCCGATGCAGGGACGTTATTTATTGAGGAGTTTTCGTGGTACTTGACCATCAGTTCTACTTCACCATATGCATTGTGACGAGCATAAATTACTTAGCAACCATTTTAAAGTAATCTAATCGCAACCCATGAAATACATATTATTGAGTAGTTCCGGTGGCCGTCTGTGGTCTTCATCAATAGTTCCACTTCACCAAATGGTGCTTTCTGAGAGTAAATGCATAAGCTACTCTAAAAACTACCCAAATCGCTATAGGTGTGCCTATAATATTTGAAGAGTTCCCTCAATTTCTCCAGGATTCCATAATCAGATCCTGACCTGATGACAATGGGACCTGGAAAGTATACCCTTTCAAACAAAAAAAAAAAAAGAATTTTTCAAATAGTCTGAGTAATCGGCGAACACACATAAAAAAACAAGATATCGACGAACTGAACACCTCTTTCTTTTTTGAAGTCGGTTAATAATGCATTCGATGATACCAACAATGAACTCTTTCGGAGAAAAGCTGAAATAAAGAACAATAGAAAGTATACTGACTATTTACCTTTAAGGATTAAAACCGAAATAAATTCAATGACATATATATTCTTAAATCAAAAGAAATTTGATTACTCTGAGTATTTGCTAACTATTTTATAGACTAACTACCAAGAAATACAAACACTATCGTTTTCCATTCTAGATATTAAAATAGTTCTGGATTTAGTACCAAACCACTCGAGTAAAGAAAGTGTGTGGTTTGAGGAGGCGTTGCGAGGTCACGAGAAATATTTCGATTACTTTATCTGGGAGGATGGAGTTGTGGACGATAATGGGGTTATGCATCCGCCTAATAATTGGGTAAGCATAAACTGGAGGTATTGCTTATTTTTACAAAAGTATAAATAATATTAACATTAATATGGCAAAGACGGCCTGTTTACCTGAACATAATTCTTGTTGAGAATTTAATTGATGAAGCACATGAATGATTCATTACTAATATCATAATTATGGTGGATAAAGCTGTTGATCTTTAAATATTCTCTGGTAATTAATTTTTTGTCACATGCGACGATATTAACAATAATACTGTCTGATAATAATGCTCTATGTGAATTTTTTCAAACAAATATTTAATTTCTTAGATCAGTGTTTTCTGTAAGAGTGCCTGGAAGTACAGAGAAGAAGTCGGCAAGTACTACCTCCACCAGTTCGCAATCGGACAACCAGACCTTAACTACCGTAACCCCGACGTCGTTGAAGAAATGAAAAATGTCATTCGCTTCTGGTTAGAAAAAGGCGTTGCAGGTTTCAGGGTTGATGCTATTCCCCATTTATTCGAAGTTGACAAGGCAGATTTTGGTGGAAGGTATCCTGATGAGCCTCTATCAGGCAAATCAGATGACCCTGATAGTCACGAGTACTTATCACACATTTACATCAATGACCTTGATGAAACTGTAGAAATGGTGTAGGTACCAATGGAGAGAAGACTTCGATGAGTTTAAAGAAAAAGATGGATTGACTAGAGTCATAATGACTGAGGCATACTCTACTCCTCAGATGACGATGAAATACTTTGGTAAAGGTGATCGCAATGGTGCCCAGATACCCTTCAACTTTGTGCTGATTACTGATGTAAATGGTGATTCAAGTGCTGCTGAGATTAAATATGCTCTGGATAAGTTCCCCACATTCAAACCTATTGATCAATACGCAAACTGGGTGGTAAGACTTTAACTTTCTTTTAACTGTCATATGTTTTCCTTAAAAATGTTTTCTTCAATAAAGTATAATTATTACTTTTCAGGCTGGAAATCACGACAATTCACGAGTAGCTACGAGATTTAGCCCAGAATTAGTTGATGGAATCAATATGATCACATTATTGATGCCTGGTATTGGGGTTACTTACATGGTAAGCACAATCTAAGTTCTTTCTAAAATTCGTAATATAATCCATACTTCCATACTATAATACTATAATTATACTATATAACATACTATATACTATAATAATATTATAAATTCGAAAGTAACTCTGTCTGTCTGTCTGTCTGTATGTTACCTTTTCACGCCTAAACTACTGAACGGATTTCGATGAAATTTCGCAAGTAGATAGATGGCAGCCTGGGGAAAGACATAGGCTACTTTTTGTCTCAAAAATAACCCTATAGGGGGTGATATAGGGGATAAAAGTTTGTATGGGAAACCCTGCATTTTTTAAGTTAGGGATATGAAAATTCTAATTTATACTTTTGGTAGGAAATAAAGAATTATGTGGTTCAGCGTTTTTGAAAAATCATCCCCTAAGGGGGTAAAATAAGGGTTGATTTTAAAAATCACAAATAATATTAAAAATTTTGTGTACCTCTTTTTAAGAGATTTAAGGGATTGAAAATGTGGTTATAGTTCGTATCTTGACTTCTTGAGGTAACATTTTAGTCTTTATTTTTAACCGACTTTAAAAAAGGAGGAGGTTCTCAATTCGATTGTATGTATTTTTTTTAACCGATTTGGAAAATTCTTTTTTTATATTGAAAGGACATACTTCCAGATTTTTGCCATTTTTATCAAAATCCAGTTCTGATGATAGAATCCATGAGGAACTGAGGGAACTCTGCAAATATTATAGGCATTTAAATAATATTAATTACGTATTTTCATCAACAAGTCAAGCATTTGCATTCAAAAATATCATTTGGTGAAGCGGAACTGATGCAGAAAACCACATATGTCCACGGGAACTCCTCAATTATAGTTATTTCATGGGTGGCGATATCTCGATTAAGATAGTTAAGCGACTAAGACGAAGTATATTTAAATAAATGGTTCTGATGAAAATGGTAGCATTGAACTGATCTGATGATGAAGCCGGAAGGTAGGCACCGGAACTCCGTAATAAAATAATGTATCCTAGCCGTGTTTGGGCTTATTGGAATTGTCATGAGATGTACTCTGGCTATAAATTATTTTAATGGTAATATGCTTCAAATTGCGCTACTTGAGTCGTATGTTATGTGTGGCCTTGATTGTCAGAAGACAGATTTGGTCAACGATCTGTCGTCGTGTGGTTGATTTAATAATTTGTTGGTGACGGCGTCCAAACCTGATGAAACTACGCCTTCCAAACTTCTGACACGACTTAGCGCGACATATATTTGCCTTTTTGCAAAGTTTTTATTTGAAAGGGTATAGTCCTGAGGTGGTTGCATATAAATTTAGTCAAATTCTGTTGAGTGGTTGTTGAGTTAGCTTCAATAATACGTTTTTTCATGTTCGTTTCGTGTATTTTTCGTGTTTTCCATTTAGTGTATGTTGATGATGTGATAATAACTTCCTGTCATTGTTATTTACTTAGAAAGCAGTGGTATATGAATTTGAGTGGGGTAGGTTCCACAACTAAACAGTGGAGAATAAAAACTTATTTGTAATGTTTTTTTTTTTGGAAGTCGGTTGTTTTTTTTAATTTTTTATAAACAAGTTTTTGTTAAAATCGGTTCACTCGGTCAAAAGTTATTTCATATTTGTTATTGAGCGGCATAATAGTTTTGCAAATTCTTTTTGCAAAGTCCTCCCGCCGCGTCTGTCGTTTATTTTCAGGCATCGACGGCCCATAGCATGTTATTATTACCAAAAAAAAAACTTACAAACTATGTTAGTAGTAGCACACAGAAAAAACACAGTATCCAATTAGAGGAAGATTTATCAAGCCACATGTCTGACATGTAGCTTGATAAACCTATCCATTGTAGGCCCTTCTAACCTATCTGAAAAAACCTTCAGTACGCTGTTGCTGCTCCCTCTCACCCTGCACATCATTGATGCCACTTTCTTGCGCATGATCGCGAAATAATCGTCCGTGTGTGCGTCAGCGAACATCCCTGACGCATTACAGTAACGCGGAAGCCTCAACAGCGTCATGAAGGCATTGTTATATTGAATGCGCAGTGTGTTGTCAGCTTTTTGGGCATGATTAGCCCACAGACTGCTGGTGTAAAATATTTGACAAAACGCCTTAAAAAGCGTTATTTTAACCGGTTCTGAACAACCAGCAAACCTGCGAGCAAGCATGTTTCCCCTCACAGCCATCGCCCTGCGCTCTTTTTCCATATCCGCGTCATCTTTAAGATCCTCCGTAAAAATATGGACCAAATATTTAAATTGTGTTACCCTCTGCAAAGGTGAACCGTTTAGTTCTACGGGAGAGACATTTGGGGTCTTTTATTTCTTCCTCTAAATACCAACAGCTCACTCTTTGTAGGGCTATATTTTAGCCCATGCTGCTCGGCGTATCTTTCACAAATGGTGAGCAATTTCCTAATTCCACCGATTGTGGGGCTCATCAGCACCATATCGTCGGCGTAACTTATGTTATTTACACTAACTCCGTCTATATGGCATCCTACATGAGTGCTGCTGAGCTCAAAAAGCAGGTTGTTAACATAGATATTAAATAACTTCGGGGAAGTAAGACCTCCCTGCCTGACACCACATTTGAGTTTGTAAGGGTCTGACAAGGCATTGGACCATTTCACAAAGTTCCTCTGCCTGTCATACCAGATAGATAATATTGACACTAAAGATGCAGGAACTCCCGCCTTCCGAAGTTTTCCCATAAGATCTTATAAGAAACCAGGTCAAAAGCTTTGGAAAGGTCCAGGAAACAAGCATACACTGGTGTTTTCCTGTCCGTATAATATTTGACAGTGTGCTTCAACGCAAGTATTGCACTCTCAGTAGACAGCCCAGCACGAAAACCAAACTGTGTGTCATGTAGTTTTGTATATCTACTGAGGTGCGTGTCAAGCACACTATCAAACACTTTGGCTATCACTATTGCCAGTGAGATTGGCCTATAATTCCCTTTGTCTGCTATGTCTCCTGTGCGATTCTTTACTATAGGTACAACTAATGTATCTAGCATCTCCTGTGGTAGGTGAGAATGCCCCACACATAAATTTAAAAACATCGTCAATACTCTTGGCAAGTGCAGACCAGCATTTTGAAGTTGCTCAATACTGAGCCCATCATGACCAGGAGATTTTCCCCGCTTCATACCTTTAATCACGGCTTTTATTTCTGAACACGTAAACCGCAGGGGTATCCCTGATCAATAGGTCTCAGCATCGTTCACCTTCCCCACAGACTCCAGAGGTGAGCTCACTATGAACTGTTCCTTAAATATATTCGCAATTTCAGTGTTGTCACTCTCACCCTCCACGCTAACTGGTAAGCTTGGAGAGATATTAAGCTTTTTAGTGCCTTTCCAGAAAGAGGAAAAACATTTCTTTGTATGGAGCGAGGCCAATATATCCATTTCTATTTTTTCTTGATTCTTAATTACCCATTTCAATGTTGATTTAAACACCTTACGACTTAAAATCATATCCTCATATATAGGGCCACTACTGGTAATAAAGGTTTATGTAAATTGGCTGAAATATGATGATAAGATGATTGTTGAAGATGTCCAAAAAAATCATGCCGACTGGGAGCTTTCTGGCGTCCGCCGTGAAAACCAATAGAGTATAACGGAAAATAGGGTACTTTTAATCCCGGTATGTTCCCGTGGGATATTTTCCGACATCCACGCGGGCGAAGCCGCGGGCAAAAGCTAGTTTACTATAATTTAGTCTATTCTAACTGAACACCCTAATTGTATATTTTAGGGTGAAGAAATTGGTATGGTCGATGGATATGTGAGCTGGGAAGATACCGTAGACCCCAGTGGCTGCAATGTTGATGACCCTATCAACTACTGGATGTATTCCAGAGATCCTGAGCGTACACCATTCCAATGGAGTGCTGATAAGAATGCCGGTATGACTAGACCATATTTCAACCAAGTAACATTAAAACTAGATGCACCGACACCGATGCAGAAGGCGCAGGACAGGGTGTTGTGGCACAGCCTTGGAGAGGCCTATGTCTAGCTGTGGATTGCGATAGGCTGAGTTGATTGAACTTCAACACGACAATGACAATATTACGGCTGCAGGCTTCTATGAATGAAACTGAAATAAATAAACGATACTTGTTTGACTGTGTCATTTACTTAAGCACAATACATTTCCACAGGTTTCTCAGACGGTGAAAAGAGCTGGCTTCCAGTAGCAGCTGGTTTCGAGAACCTGAATGTAGAAGTACAGAGAGTAACAGAAAATTCTCACTTGAACGTCTACAAGGCTTTAGCCGCCCTTCGCACTGACAAGGTTTTCAGATACGGCAGATACGAGTCTGTTGCTTACAATGAAGGAGTTTTCGCTTTTAGAAGGTGAGTGCTGTGCTACATTTAGTCTACAATTCTCGAAATTGCATCATCGTGCGTAAGGAAAGCAAAGGTGTCAAATTAAAAATAGTGCCTTACTTGAATAACACCTCTCTACTCTCAAATCATCCTAAAAACAAGTTGTCTTTTAAAACTATTGTAATGATGAAAGAGTCGTCATATTGTTTATCGATTTTATCTTGACAAACAAAGTTTTGAAACACCAACATAAAATAAATAATAAATACGTGATGACCTAAATATCCATTTATCAGTTTCGCTAGATTACAACATTATCAATATCTATATGAATAGTTACAGCAACTTGTAAACATTTGTAGCTCTAAAGTGGAAAGCAAAATTCCCTATTTAAACGAATACATACCTATATTATTACTTGTCTTGACTAATTCATCAACGCCGAGGCTAAACCGCTGGGGCTACAAACTTGAAATTTTGGCATTTATGCCTTTTATGGTTTAAGCATCCACTTAGGAAGGATTTTTGGAAGTCGACTTGTATGGGGTGAAAAGGGATGATTTCGTTTGTAAGAAAAATCTTATTAATTAATTTGAAGTTGACCGGGAAAATTTTAGCTCCCTCCCTGGTTGACTCTGAAGTGCCGTGCTTGAGTGATGCGATGAACGCCTGGATAGCGGCTTGCCCGGATACAGATCGGCCCGTGAACCCATATTCCCAGAGACAGTGGGATGAGCCGCTCTGCAGGTTGGTACGGAATAATCTTATCAATACGTCCACCAATACTGCTGAGCGTGCCCGCCTGCTGACCGTGGATGAATGGGAGTCGGGCCTCTGGCTTCAAGCACTACCGTCACCCAACATAGGCACTTTGCTGGGTGACTCCTTCCGGCACCTTCCGGCTCGCTACTTGTCTGCGTCTGGGCGCTCCTTGCGGGGCGCCACATCGCTGCCAGTGCGGTGAAGCCGTCGACTGCCTCGGACATCATGGCCTGTCTTGCTTTAAGAGCGCAGGCCGAATAGCACGGCATGCCAGCATTAATGACATTACCCGTCATGCTCTTGTCACCGCCGAGGTGCCAGCTGTTTTAGGACCCAACGGCTTGGCACGCGACGATGGCAAGAGACCAGACGGAATGACCATAATGCCTTGGAAGTTAGGCAGGCCTTTGGTGTGGGACCCAACATGTGTCGACACTCTTGCGCCATCCCATCTTCCTAGTACGGCGGGCTGTGCCAGCTGGGGCGGCTGCTGCAGGTGCGGAAAACTTCAAACGGCGAAAATATTCCGATCTTTTTGGGAGTTATATGTTCGAGCTGTGTGGGGTTGAAACACTAGGGCCATGGGGTCTGAGTGCCCACTTGGTTTTCCGAGACATCGCCAAGCGGTTGGTCGACTCTTCACGTGACCAAAGGGCTGGCCTTTTCTTTGGCCAAAGAATCAGCATCGCCATACAACGTGGCAATGCTGCCAGCCTTTTGGGCACTTTTCCTGTTGACAGCGATGCGGACGAATTTTTTGATGCCCTATGATTATATGTTTTTTTTTACATATAAGTATACATATTATAATTATTATTTTAAGTTTGTTAGCTTATATATTAAGCAAATATTATATTCCGAAATAAAGAGTGTTACAAAAAATATTTTAAGTTAATAAACTTGAAACTTGACACGAATCGATCGATCTATGTAGATTATGAAGTTTGTCATATTTTGTTTTTCTAAACTACCGCCTAAAGGTGGATTGGGGGGGGGGGGGGGACAAAGTTTGTATGGAAGAATTTGAACGCGCGGTCCGATTTACTTGAAACTCAGTATTTATATTTAAGAACGAAAATAAAGAATAACGTATCAGGGGTTTTTTGAAAATCGGCCCCTAACGGGGTACTTAAGTACGAAAACCACGACGAAGTCGCGCGGGAAGTGCTAGTATGTCATATGTTATGGGCCGGTAAATACACATTACACACGTAATATTTACAAACTCAGAGCGAATGTTTGTAGACCTACAGTTATATACCTATTTGTCTTAATGCGGTAATTAATACAGGGTCCTTGTAAAATATTGGCATTATAGTATTTAGGTCACATAATATTAACATAAAGAGGTTGACGCGATTTGTTTGCATCGATGATTGAACATATTAAAATCGAGGAGCACATTCATTACTTCATTCATGAGTTCCCATAGGTCGATCGGAATATTAAAATTGATGAACTTTTCGGTTAAGTTCATCAATTTAAATATTTCGTCAATTTGAATATAATATCAACTGTCAACAGCAATTAAATTATTGGTGTTGATGTCTGTATGAGCTTTTCTCGAGCATAAATATGTTAGTGAAGATATCAAGTTACTTAGTTGAGTACCTACTACGAAACCCTAATTGGTTGCGTAGTAGGAAGCATAATGCCTTGAAATTATTTCATCAAAATATTCAAGGTATTTCTTCCAAATTATTAGAAGTTGAAATGTTTTTAGAAAAAACAAAGTTTTACATTATTTGTTTTACTGAACATTGGTTAAAAGATTACCAAATGCTAATTAATTATGAGAACTATAGTGTGGGCAGTTGTTTAAACCGTAAATCTATGCTGCGTGGAGGTTCTCTAATCTTAATAAAAAATTGTTTAAAATCTAGGCAACGTAATGACTGTTAGTTTATCAGTTGAACATTGCATTAAACTTTTATTTTTTCAAATCTTAAATACACTATACAATTACTAACATAATAATAATAATATGTACAAGTATATAAAAAAGGGAGGGGGTAAATAATCAGAGGGCATCAAAAAATTCATCCGCATCGCTGTCAACAGGAAAAGTGCCCAGAAGGCTGGCAGCATTGCCACGTTGTATAGCAATGCTGATTCTTTGGCCAAAAAATAGGCCAGCCCTCTGGTCACGTGTGGAGTCGACCAACCGCCTGGCGATGTCTCGAAAAACTAAGTGGGCACTCGGACCCCATGGCCCAAGTGTTTCAACCCCAAACGGCTCGAACATATAAGTCCCAATAAGACTGGAGTATTTGCGCCGTTTGAGGTTTTCCGCACCCGCAGCAGCCGCTCCAGCACAGCCTGCCGTGCTAGGAAGATGGGATGGCGCAAGGGTGTCGACATACGTTGCATCCCACACCAAAGGCCTACCTACCTTCCAAGGCATTATGGTCATTCCGTCTGGTCTCTTTCCATCGTCGCGTGCTAAGCCATTGGGTTCTAAAACAGCTGGCACCCCGGCGGTGACAAGAGCACGACGGATGATGTCATTGATGCTGGCGTGCCGTGCTATCCGGCCTGCGCTCTTACTGCAGGATAGGCCATGTTGTCCGAGGCAGTCGACACTGACACCGCATTGGCAGCGATGCGGAGCCACGCAGGGAGCGCCCAGACGCAGACAAGTAGCGAGCCGGAAGGTGGTGTCACCCAGCATGGTGCCTATGTTGGGTGACGGTAGCGCCTGAAGCCAGAGGCCCGACTCCCACTCCCCCACAGCCAGCAGGCGGGCACGCTCAGCAGTATTGGTGGTCGTATTAATTAGATTATTCCGTACCAACCTGCAGAGCGGTTCATCCCACTGCCTCTGGGAAGATAGGTTCAAGGGCCGATCTGTATCCGGGCAAGCCACTTTCCAGGCGTTCACTGCGTCAGTCAAACACGGCACTTCTGAGTCAACCAAGGAGGGGGCTAAAATTTTCTCGGTCAACTTTTCCGTGCTGTGGACAGAGGACAGGAACGCCGGTAAGCTAATACTGGTAATTTTGCGGACGCCGAGGCCACCAAAACGGATGGGTAGTGTGGCTTGCAGCCACGCTCGGTCGTCCAGGGCCACATTTAAAATGGATGTTAGTGTGCTGCGAATAATTTGGTCAATTTTGTCCAAGAGGTTTGGCTGCTTCCATAAAGGGGGAGAACGTAGAAATTGCATTGAATATAGTGTGCGTTCACAGACCCTCTAATTATCAGAATTTTTTCTTTACTTGAGTCAATAATGGAAGATGTCCTAGTGAAACTTGCATCCAGTCACAAATCTGCAATTATTTGTGGCGATTTTAATATTAATATCCTGGAAAATTATTCGAATAGCAGTAGATTATTAAGCCTTTTTAAATCGTTCAATTTATCTAATGTGTTTACAGAACCAACTAGAGTAACTCCAATTTCTGCTACTTGTATCGATAATGTCTTTTGCGATTTGGATTATTTAGACAAAGCCATCGTTAATTATTTGCCGTCTGATCGTAGTGGACAAACGGTAACTTTTAAGTTTAAAATACCTTGTCAAAAAGTGCAAATACAATTTAGACCAATAACAACTGGTAAATTAAATAGATTCAATAGTACTATAAGTAATAAGTAACATGTTCGGGGCCATAATGATGTATGAGGATTTCTTTTCAGTAGTGCTCACTGAATTCAATAAAACTTTTGAAAAGAAAACAAAAAATATTTGCCCTAATTTTATGTTTAGTGACTTGGCAACTAGCGGTATTAGGATAAGTAGGGAAAGACTGTTCGAGCTGTATGGCCTTAAGCCATAAATTAACACTGAAACTTTCAACAAGTATGTTGCTACATATTCCAAAATTTTTAGAAATATCTTCAAGATAGCTAAAGCCCCGTACATTAGCAACAATATCATATCAGCAGAAAATAAAATAAAAACAGCTTGGAAAGTTATAAATAATGAAACTAATAGGAAAAAAATACGAAACACTGATTTCACATTGGAGACTTCACGTGGTGCCATAAGCTCTAATTTAGAAGTAGCTCAGGAATTTGTGCATTTCTTGACTAATATACCATCTAAAACGACAGAATCTTTAAATTCTTCACCCGATATTTCAATTGATTTATTAAGAGCGAACGTTCCAGGCTGCCCGGTTGAATTTCAATTTAAACACATAAACCCTATGATAGTTATAAAAGCTTTTCGGCAAATCAAAATCAAATTGAACGAAGATCTATGGCGAATGTCTTTCAAAGTTTGTTCATGTATAATCGAGACTGTAGCGCCATACTTGGCTTTAATATTTAATTTGTGTGTAGATCAAGGAGTCTTCCCGGATTTAATGAAATACAGTAAGGTTATACTACTTTTTAAATCTGGGGACAGTAAAGACACCAACAATTATAGACCAGTATCCGTGTTGTCGGTATTCAGTAAGGTGTTCGAAAAGGTAATGCTCAATCAAATGCTTAATCATTTTAACACCAACCAAATCTTGCACGATCAGCAGTATGGTTTCATCAAAGGACATTGTACGACTGACGCCGGTGTCACCTTATTAAAACAAATATTTACAGCGTGGGAGGAGGCTCAAGATGCCATAGGAATCTTTTGTGACCTCTCCAAGGCATTTGAGTGCGTAAATCATGAAACCTTACTCTTGAAACTTAAGCATTACGGACTAGGTAAACTTGCGCTCAGTTTAGTAAAATCCTATTTAAATGATATACAAAAGCAAGTTCAAATAAATGGTGTCAATTCACTCGGTTTAAAAGTTAAAATGCGTGTTCCACAAGGCTCGATATTGGGTCCTTTCCTCTTTTTAGTATATATTAATGATCTACCCCATGTACCCTACAACCACAAATGGTGTTATTTGCTGACGATACCTCCTTAATTTTAAGATAAATAGATGTGCATCAAATATTGACGATGTAAATAACGCCCTACTGCAGGTCCAAAATTGGTTCACTGCTAATAATTTAAAAGTAGTGATTGTTAAATAGTATTGGATAAGGAGAGACTAGAATGCGTCGATAAAACTGTTTTCCTGGGGATCACACTCAACTCAAGGCTGCAATGGGGTCCTCATTTAATATGGCTTGCAGGACGGCTAAGTTCAGCAGCATATGCCGTGAGAAAAATCCGTCAATTTACTAATGTAGATACCGCTAGGCTAGTCTATTTCAGTTACTTTCATAGTATCATGTCTTACTGTATTTTACTATGGGGACGGGCTGCAGATATCGAGTCTATTTTTATTCTGCAGAAAAGAGCCATCAGAGCAATATATGGCCTCCGCAGGCGCGATTCTCTAAGGGAACTGTTTAAAGATATTAACATCATGACGGTACCTTGTCAATATATCAATAAAAACATCATGTACGTAAGGAAAAATCTAAATATTTTTGGTAAAAGAGGTGAACGACATAATTATAGGACTAGAAATGGAGACTAATTAGTTCAACCAGGTTTCAGACTGGCTAAAGTAGACTCATCCTTCACGAGGTACTGTTTAAAGTATTACAATAAAATACCTCCCCATATTCTCCAACTGGATGAAAAGAAATTTAAATCTTCTATTAAACGCACACTATGCAGCCAAGCATATTATAAGTTGGGGGATTACATCGCAGACAAAAATGCTTGGCTCAATGCTGGTCCTGCTCCACAAGGGCGCAGAAACTAATTGATTAGCATTCGAAAATATTGTTGGAGCTGCTGAAGATTGTAAAAACTATCTTTGCATTATATATATTCAATCTCTTAGTATTGTATAATTACATAGCTCATGTGTGAGCACTATGTGCCTACCTACTATAAAGCTACCATTTACTGGTTACGTCTTTAAGTGACTTGAATTTGCCCTGGCGACTGAGAGTATGTCATACTCACTCAAATGTCTCGCTGGTGGTAGCGTGTGTGTTGGATCCTAAGTTCCCTTCAAAATGGTTGAGCTGAATGGTGCTGATCCATGCGTCATGTTCGTGAACGGGCCCGTCAGTAGGGACTGGTCTTAGCTGCCACGGCTTATTTTAATTTTTGAATCGTTTTTGACTCTTATCTTTTTGTTGCGGACGCTTTTAACGTGCAAGTCTATCTACATTGTTCTCACATACTTAATTTCTACATGAATGGTATAACCAATATTTTGTAAGAATATTTTGATTTAAAATAGTGTCCGTGGAGTTTCTTGCCCGTTCTTCTCCATAGAGATCTACGCTTTGGAATGGGCAATTAGCTTCAACTTTCTGACTAACTGACCGACTCTTTGACACTTCAAAAGTGCCTGTAATTGGTTTATTTGAAATAAATGCATTGAGTTTGAGTTTTTTGAGTTTGAGTAAGAACAGTTATAATTAGCACAGTAAATGCAAAGAGGTAGGTTCATCCAGTTATCTGATCTGTCCTCAGAAATTCTAGCCTCTTTGCAGCCAAAGAATTTACTGACGGAGCACTACTGATCAATAACTATAAGGCAGCTGATCGTGTTGAACATTTTACAAGCGTTGGAGCAAAGAGCAATAACCATTGGAAAAATCAGAATGCAATTTTTTTTCAATGGAATTTCACATTCGAGCAAACATGCACGATCATTGAAAATATTCATGACATCATCTTTTATTCTTCCAGATGGTACAACAAGAAAGCCTACATCGTCGTCATCAACTTCAGAGAAGACGCATACACCATTGACCTCACCTACTTCGAAGGCGTTAGCAAGAAAGTTGAAGTCATTATTAGCAGCATCCAGTCACCCAAAACTTCGAGGTGAGAACTAATAATATTATAACAGCAACCGAACTAACTTACCACGGCTTTTGAAAAGATCTTTAACAATACAAGTAGGTAGGACAAAGTTATTATTAAAAAGTTAGAAGTTTGGGCATAGTGACAGAATGCTAAAGGTCAACACACTCTTTATTACCCTAGAATTGTGTTTTCATATTTAATTTCTACTTTCTTATCTTGCGAATTATTGTATGTTATTATATTTTGTACCATTTAAATCAATACCATAATTAAGAATAGTTTATATTACATTTTTTTTCAATTCTGATAGACATAGTATTATCTTCCTTATCTCATAGTTTATAAAAAATTCGTATTTTTCTCGATATCTTTGATAACATTTGAGCATCGATTACTTGAGCAAGCGAGAGCATTCGATACCTTCCGAGACAAGATACTTGTTTCTCAAATGGATATCAGGTTCAGTCTAACATTATTGATGCAAATGTTCAAGAAAATATGACCCTTTTTAAATGGATGGTTCTTATTGTAGAAAACATTGTATTCGGTAAAAATACTAAAAATTATTCCAAAAGGTTATATTGTGTTATAACGATTCAAGAGCAAAAAAGTACAAGAGTACATTTTACTTACTAGGCAAAACCCAGACGACAAGACCGCAATATTTGTAAAAAGTCATTAGAAAAGTCTTAAAAATTTTAGTTTTTATTTATTGTTTTCGTTTATATTCGTTCTAACAAAAAAATCTCTTTATTGGAGAATTGAAATATGAAAGAATCGAGAGAGCATTTTTTACCAGAGGCATTAGGTGAATAGGTAAACTATGTTATTGCGGTGCCCCGCATAGTCAACGTACGTAGAGTTCGTGCTGGAGCACTGTTTGCTGTTAACACTTGTCGCACTAACTCGGGATTACGGTGCCCTACTCGTCGAATGGTTGACACTTACAATAATAATTTTATAGACATCGATATTTTTATATGCTCTAAATCTAACAACTTTAAATGTAAAGTACTCAAAATTTTATCTGCGCAGACTAATTGTTAAGATTGCAATAATAATAATTGTCTTGTCTAATAATTTTATTCTATTCCGCCATCATATTATTATCAATAAATTTCAAGTTTCTTTTTTATTATAATTAATTAATTGATAAATTAGATTTAAATGTAAGTGTATATAGTAATCATTTATGAGTCCCCCTATTCTATTTCGTAATTTAATGCATGTTTTTGCTCGTTTAATGTTTTTTTTTTATGTATCTTAATATTTTTAACAAACAATAATAATAATCTGATTTGTACCTACTATATATTTGCTTATCCAGCGGCATTTACTGCCGGTAATCTTTCTGTCAATATGTGGATAATGCAGTGGGCTGCAATATTGTAAACGCTCGTTTAAACCGTTACTTGTAGTAAATAAATGTGTATTATTTATTGTCCCATTTAATAAAAAATAAAAATAAAATAAAATATGGATTAGCTGTGTAGGGCGAGGGATTAGTGTTAAATATGTAATTGTGACACGATTATATTATGTAACACTTGACTCTAATAATAGTGATATATCGTTCATAATTATCTCTTGAAGTTTTGAGTTAATTTGAAATCACAGAGCCACTTGAATATTAACTATATTAGATATGTGTGTGTATAGTATTTATAGTGTAAGCTTCCTTAAGTTGGATACTTTGAGTGGGGATTATGCCAGGTCCTATCATAAAACAGGCTACCTAGAGTCTACAGTTTGTGTCGAAAAAAATAATAAAGTTTTTCTAAGCACTTGTGGTCATCGTAGTTTCAGATTACAACATTTACCAAAGGAACCTCAAGAAGAGAAGTTATATCGGCAACGTTATAAAACGTACACATGGGTATCAATTCGTTTATACTGGTTTATGAGAATGGTCTTGTTACAGCAAGTCTTTCACAGAAGGTATAATTGTATTGTTGTGTGTTGTTCCACATGGAAACCTTTGGCTTCACAAAGCTAGCATGGACCGAGCCTTTTCTACAATTGAACGATTTGTTCTTTCTGCGACTCCATTCGATTGAGGCCTATACCCTACCGTTGTCTCATGCGTTACTCCTTTTGTAGATAAGAACTCTGCAAGCTCTTTATTTATATACTCCTTTCCGCAGTCAGTTCTCAATGTCTTGATTTTAGCGCCAGTTTGTATCTCCACTAGTGCATGGAATACACAAAACTTTTCCTTAACTTGTGATTTTGAAGCAATAAAGTAAGGAAATATCATTCATGAAAAATCATTAATGAAAAGTAGAGCCAGAGATGAGTAGAGATGTCTCAGACATTTGTCCATGTAAATCTGAGTGAATCAATTTTAGCTTTGAGGTAGCTTTCTTGTACGCAATCGTCTTGAAAGGTTTGTTTGCTTGCTTGCTTTCAACATATTCAACGCAACTAGATTTATCTACTTCCGTGTAATCTATACCTACACGAGAGTTCTTCAGCTGGTTCATACCAATGGGACATAAGTGACCTAAAATCGTTTGTGCCATAATTGGTACCTGCTTAACGAGTCAGAGTGTACATCCTACGCCACATTTTGAAGGGAATTAGTTATACAATCAAGAGTGTACAGTCCACCTTTAGCCAAGCCATGCAGAACCACCTCACCTTAAAAAAATCATTACCTTTATAAAAAAAACTACAACCATTCTTATCAAAAAGTACTACAACCTTTGTCTACGACTTGCTTGACAGAAATCAGATTACTAGTGAGTTCAGGTACATACGCTACATCTTGGACGCCGTCTACCACATTACACGCAGTGTCGTCAAAAATGTCACTAATACCACTACAGTCGATCTTCTCACCATTGGCAACAGTAACAGTGCTACTTTCTAATGGTTTGACGTCCTTAAACTAATCCCGTCTTAGAGTCATGTGTTTTGGTGCACCAAAATCAATAAACCACTTATCTTGCTCCAAACACGAAGACACACCAAGATCACTAAACGACATAGTCTCCTTTTTCTTATTGCGTATAGGGCAGTCAGGCCGTTTGTGTCCAGGTTTGTTACATTCATAGCTTACAATTGGTTTCTTTTTCTTAAGTTTATGAACATCACTAGATCGATTTTTCAGTTGAAAAGCTGCATCACTTACTGTGGAGTCCATTTTTGACATTTCATTCAATAGCTTCCTTTTAACTAACTCGGTACATACATTGCTATTCTCTAATGCCATTATTAGAGGTTCATATTTCGAAGTGAGAATGCCTAATAAGATTGCAGCAATCGAAGTACCTTCAATGACCTTGCCGATATCAGCCAAATCTAGTGATGTACTCAAAACAGCGTTAATGTACATTTCAATGTTTTGAAAGTCATTCAGTGAGAGCCTATACAACTTTCTCCCCAAATTCAACCTTTTGCCTCTGCCTTTATGTTCATAAGCATCTTGTAATGCCTTCCAGGCTTCTAGAGTAGAGCATTCTACTGTTAAGCATATTTTTGCTAGTGCTCTCTGATCGTTTCTAGATTTAACTTGTTCAGAAGTATCATCTCCTTTATCGTACCCATCAATTGTGCTCCATAAATCTTCATGTATTTAGTAGTCTTCATTTTGAACTTCTACGAAGAATACCGTCTCTAGAATCCACTATCGAGTATAGGTGATGAAGGCCATTTCATCGAAACCGAATCACCACACCTGGACATATTTTGAAAAAAAAAAAATCTTCACGATATTCCACGACACAAAATATATTTTCTAAACACAAGGAACAAGAACAACTAACAAGTTTTATTTTTATTTCCCTTAAAAGTTTCGTGCTGATAACGTATTGTAATTTTATTGTAATTTCTAAGGAAAAATAGACTTGTAGATGTGAACATTTTATTTTGAGCGACAAATAACCGAACGGCATAATTTAAAACAGTAATCTTCATAAAAAAACATACCTAAAGAGTTTTAATGCGATCTCTTAAAATAGTTTACATTACAATACAATATAATCTTATCATGATCTAACAATTCGTTATTTTTGTTTACTTTCTTTCTTATCTTGGCAAAGTAAATTCTTTTTTTTGATAGTTAAATGGAATTTTACTGTGATGTGTTGGTTGATACCTACTGATAAAATAACATGCAAATACACTTTTGCATTTCTCCAACAGAATGTAAAAGAATTCCTTTCCTTTCTTTTTTCCTTCCTTTCCTTTTTTTATTCTTTTTATTCTTAATTCTAAAATTAAAATTGATTTTTTTCTTCGTACTTTTACAAACAACACTTAGGTATTCAATATGCCTGCTTGTGACCATTGACCCATATAAGAAGCTCAAGGAAACGTCTTTTTCCAACAAATAAATTCTTAGCTAAGTTTCTCTCTCAACTATCTATTCTCACAGGTAAAACTTTGGGGACAACCTTCATTTCTCAAAGATTCTGAGCAAACAAATGAAATATCAGGATTTGAATTGATAAAAGCGTTCGAATGGAAAGTATAGCAATCAAACGTGTCAAACCTATTTGATTGGCACTCAGGTCACAAAATATTCTACGAGGTAGTAAGCTTATTGGTGTAATTTGCCTCATAAGTAACTTGGTTTTGATATATTGATACTAATGTTTAGGTATTTTGCGTCTATAGATATTTCGTTTATTTTATTTTATTGAAGCTGTATACTGTATTAAGATAATGAATTCTATGACAACATATTAAAATAGGTACATCATTTCTATACTTGCTAGTCTTCAGAGAGCTCTTGGATGGGTGGAAAATTAGTTTGGAGAGCTGTCACCAGATACATTGAAGAGGACTATACTGTACTATCTAAATACATATATGTTATCTGATATTCCTGCTGCAAGAAACTCGTGAGTGACATTGGATATACTGTAAGATTAATGTTATTTAGAATCTAAAGCATGCCTTACTTATCATATTTCTTCTTGATAAGTGAGACCTACCAGTGCATGTGTATGGCGTGATATTAACTATTTTAAACATTGAAATAGGCACTTAGCTCCCCCACTGGAGACCATGTCTGCTCTTGAAAATTTATCTCATTTGAAAGTATGAGCGGTATCTGAACATAAATTTTCAGCAAATGTAAATGTCTTTATACATTAACGAGTGGTTATGATATACTACATAACATAATATCACGCCTTGTTTCACCGAAGGGTTGAGTAGAGGTGTACTCAAGAAAATACATTGATTTATCTATAATAGCTTCATATAAATTAACGTCAATCACTGTGTGTAACTTTATTGCTGTAACAAACCTGTATTATTTCCCTAACAAAGTAAATTATTTCCGTAATTGTATTGCTAAAATATGTATTTGAATGTTCATTAAATTGGGACAATGTATGACAAATTCAACCTTGCTTCGCCCGTACCTATAATTATTCAATTATTAGTACATCCACGTTTGGCCAGTTTTGTTTAAGTCCCATGTAATAGGGGGCAATCCTATTGCCATCAACCGGGCACAAATCCAAACTCCGGGCTGCTACTGAAAAGTTCCAGATAGAAAAATCCAAAAACACTTTTCCCGATCTGAGAATCCAACCCAGATACTCAGGTATACTATGCGTATGTTAAAAGAGGATAAGAATCGCAATGTATTTATTACGCAACAAAGCTACAGTCGATGGTTGGCACGTTTTAAATGGATGATTTAACTTAGTATATGAAAAACTATGAATATTCTTTCTACATTAGAAAACATTTGTTTGTCGTCGCGACCAAAACACCGAATGCAGCTAGATCGGTCCGTAGTACAGATGTCATCACCTTCAACGTCACCTTAGTTACTTAACATGTTTGTGTATTTAATCTCAAGATCGATCCACATGATCCATTTTATCAGACCACTCGGTTAGTATCTTATTTTGATAATAGGTACAGAATCTTCTACATATATAAATCTAACTATTCTTAATATTCAGTAGCAGACTTTGCTTTGTAGGGTTTATAAGCTTCTAAAATGAGGGCAGTAATTTTGCTGCCAATTTTGTTGGTGTTTTGTAATGGTAATGTTTTGAAACATGAGGAGAAGGACCTGGATTGGTGGGAGACGACCATCTTCTACCAGATTTATCCCCGATCTTTTGCTGATAGCAATGGAGATGGAATCGGGGACCTCAATGGTAGGTGCTCTTACTTTTTTTGACTTAATAAGAGAAGCCAAAACTATTTTGATGACAAATTAATGATGGCAGAAAATCCATTACTATTGTGTTGTGTGATTTACCTACATTCGGATTTTGCAACTACACTAAATTATATTGTACTTCAATCCCTGTATAGATAGTGCGATTAGATTAAGTTGATCGATTGCTCCATACAGTGTCTCAATTTCACTGAATGATCCGAATTTACGTAAGCCCACACCTACAATGATACAAGCTTGTCCTATTTCCCGAGTTGATCATTTGCCTCACTTTGAGGCACATTTCACAAATGAAAACTAGAATTCTGAGCTTTTTGAAACAGTTCCCTTGGGAAATATTCGAGTATGTTAACGACAGAGACGATTATACTATCAAGAATTTGAATGTTCATGTCTTTGGCAGGTATAACATCAAAGTTGGAATACATCAAAGGGCTAGGAGTAGGGGCTATCTGGTTGTCGCCTATGTTCCAATCGCCTATGTACGATTTTGGATACGATATTTCTGATTTTTATGCAGTTCACGATGAGTATGGAACTATGGAAGATTTTGAAGCATTGGTTGACAAGGCCAATGAACACGGTAAGTATCTAGATAATCTTATTATGTAGAGACCGGGTAAGCAATATATGATATAATTACCAAATCTCTAATACTCGTATTTACAAGATATAACAACTGAATTCATAATTTTATTTGATATAATGATTAGTTCGTCTCGGCCTGCCGCGATGTCGTCGTGCGTTTAGTGGGAACCAATCGGTGGTTCTCTTAGCCCATTTGTCGTCTGACATGTGGCAGACAAGTCCGGCCCTGTCCCACTTAAGGTGGCGGGATGAGCTTGACTCCTGCCGAAAGGACTGGCCGATACAAGCAAAAGACAGAATTGTGTGGAATTTCCACACAATTCTGTCTTTGCTCTGCAGTGGGACAATACAGGCTAGTTAGATTAGATAATTATTAGTTAATATAATAAACGATTGATATAATTTTAAAATAGCTAATTTTTATAAGCATAACATACATTGAATATAAAATCGATTGATACACCACTCAAAAGACATAGAACCTATTTAGTCTAATAAGATAAAAACGCAAAAATAATTAATATTGAGAATATTTAGTGTGCTTTTTCACGAGCTCTGGCTTCTAATTTAAGATTAAAAAAAAAACTTTTTGTATAACAAATAGATAATATAAAGTTTTTTTTTTTGTAATTTTCATCATAGTAATCTGAGTAGATATACCTAGTAACTGATTACCACCTTCCAAGATAGCTCGACGGAGCCCGCTTCGCAGGGCTCTTATTTCTGGGTGGTTACCAAAAAAATAACCATGATACTTTCTCCAAGCAATCAAGCAATAAAACTGACAGCAGGTCGACGGAGCCCCGCTACACGAGGCTCCTATTTCTGTCTGCAGGGTTTAAAAAAACTAAACAAACTGAACCATGGGGTACCCCTGGCATCGACCGTTTAGGGTTAGGATTTTCGGGTTCGGAAAAAAAAACAATAACCACAAACCACCAAAAAAAACCACGGGGCTCCGCTCCGCTCCACTCCCGCCTTAGCCTTCTAACCTAACCTATCTGAGTCGAATTGCTCTGAATCGGGGTGTTAACCATAATGATGATATCAATATATATTTTAAAAGATAGACCTAATGATTTTCGATTAAATAAACGTTATATCCAATAACGTTATACGAAATAAGTTTTAGAGCATATAAATGTTATGAGCATATAAATGAGTCGAATTGCTCTGAATCGGGGTGTTAACCTTAATGATGATATCAATATATATACCTATCGACCCTTTTCAGGAAGAACATCGTAAGCGACATTTTGCACTTTTTACAGGAAACGGTTTTTTCTTGCCTAATTAACAATGTTTTCATTCACGATGATAATTTCTTACGACAATAAAGTCGTGTAAATTTAAAATAAAATTTAAGGGTGATTACCCTTCTGTCACGATTGTGACAAGATGTAAAACTGGCTAATTAATAGGTTACAAAGAAAAAATAGTTTTGTGATTTTTGGCGCTTACGATGTTTTTCCTGAAAAGGCTCGATATATTTTAAAAGATAGACCTAATGATTTTCGATTAAATAAACGTCATATCCAATAACGTTATACGAAATAACTTTAAGAGCATATAAATGTATGAGCATGTATATGTAAATAAATTATATTAACAGTTGGTATATCTCACGTTTATTACATCTTTTGAACGTTATTGAAATGAAAATATACCAAATAACTTTATATGAGACGCACCCATAGAGACCAATTTCTATCAATAGGAAAAAGACGGTTAATAATGAAGTTATAAAAGAGAAAGTAAAATAATAGAAAAGATAAGTACTTTATTTTCATGAAAAAAGAGACTGAATAGCAATGTGACGAAGTTACAAGTGCCTCTTTTCAATTCTTAGAAATAAACCCTCTGAATGAAAGTATTTGTAAATATTAAAAATATTCGTAAAAACATTCTCAAAAGTTTTTTTGACGAGAAGTCTCAAGTAGGTACGACAAAAAATGAAAAACATGAAAAAAGTCTGCTTTTAACAGGGATAAAAGTAGTTTTGGACCTGGTGCCAAATCACACGTCAAATGAAAGTATCTGGTTCCAAGAGGCGCTAAATGGTAATGAGAAGTATTACAATTATTTCGTTTGGGAAGATGGAGTGATCGACGAAGACGGTAATAAGCAGCCGCCAAATAACTGGGTAAGAGTTATAGTACAATGAGACGCGCTAAGATTGCTGTCTGCGGACTTCATTATTGTAATGAAGAAAGTTTATTTGGTGCCATTTTCTTTGAAAGAAAAAGCTCATTCTTTGAACTTGAAGTTAGATGAAAGTAAGGAAGGATGTTAGTGAAATGTTAAGAATGATTAACGCTTAGAAGATTTTTTCTTTTATGTAATAAATACCAAAATTAATTGTATACTGTGTTCTTGTCTACACTGTTTTTAGAGGAGTCATTTCCGCGGTAGTGCCTGGGAATACAGAGAGGAAGTTGGAAAATATTATTTGCATCAGTTCGTTGTTGGCCAGCCTGATCTAGACTACCGTAACCCTGATGTTGTTGAAGAAATGAAGGTGAGGACCTTTCATGGCTTGGTAGTTTTTAATATAGTAGTGTCTTAAATTACACTAAAAAATATTATGTTCTTTTTTCAGAATATTATCCGTTTCTGGTTAGGCAAAGGAGTAGCAGGATTCAGAGTTGACGCTGTCAACTGTTTATACGAAGTCGACAAAGAACTTTTCGGAGGCAAATACCCCGATGAACCATTCTCCGGTAATGTCAACGTTGATCCTGAATCCCACGACTACCTCAATCATATTTATACCAAAGACCAAGAAGAAACTTACTTCATGGTTTACGAATGGAGAGATGTTTTCGACGAGTTCAAAGAAAAGGATGGCCTAACCAGAGTGATGATGACTGAAGTGTACGCATCCATTCAAGACGTAGTGAGGTATTTCGGTGAAGGCGATAAGCTAGGAGCACAAATGCCTTTCAACTTCGATTTAATCACCGACGTTGATGCCTCATCATCGGCAGCTGACATCAAATACGCAGTAGACAAATTCTTGACTTACAAACCTGTTGATCAGGGTGCGAACTGGGTGGTAAGTGTTCGGAAACGATTTACACAAATGTATTAAATAAGGGCAGGTTTACAGGAAGCCACTACGCTGGCGCTAGTCGTGCAGCCTACGCTGGCCTTGCCAGTGTTGTTTACACAAGGCCAGTCATTTCTACATTTTTCTTGTGGTGTATGCACGTTCGTCTCAATAGGAAATGAATTCTGGATAAAACTGGCTGCTGAAACAGAAATGTCTAAAGAACTTAATTGCGTTATTACGAGAGGAGTTCAAAAACCAAAAACATGTGCAATTTAAGGAGATGTGTCAGCGACTAGCCATATGCGTTTACATGGGTTCAACGACTAGCGCAGGGGATGAGGGGGTAGGAGGTGGAGGTCACTGGCTAGAAAAATAGACAGGCGCTCTATTCACCGGCCCTGGCTGCTAGTTCCAGCCTGGCAAGAAAAATTGTTTATACGGGGCCGATACTAAGCCAGCATTGGCTGCCAGTCTACCTGGTGGCCAGCGTTGGTTTCGTGTAAACCTGCCTTTAGAAAGGAAGAAAAGTAAATAGAAGGGAATATTTCGCAGGTCGGTAACCATGACAACAGCCGAATGGCAACTAGATACGGGCCGCCTTTGGTCGACGGAATCAATATGATTGTATTATTGCTTCCTGGAGTGGGAGTCACTTATATGGTAAGATTTGGTTGTTTATATTAATTGAGAAACATTTTTGATTAATTTTACTCATTGTTCGCTAAACGAAATATAAAATGATTACACGTTCATTAAACCAAACCACAGCCTCTTACCAGATTTTATCTGGTTCTCAAAACTCCGAGACCATCCTAATTTTCAATAATATTATAAATGCGAAAGTAAGTTTGTTTGTTTGTAACCTTTTCACGCCAAAACACTGAACCGATCATCCTGAAATTTTGTATATACGTTGTCAGGTGTACAGAAATGGACACATTTCATCCCGAAAAAAAGTACTGTTCCCGAGGAAAACAACAATAACGTTCTTATGGTAATAGATGGCGCCACGTGTCTTTCGAATCATGATTGAATTATATCATGACGAGGGAGTTTTATTAACATGTGGCTATTATTTTACTATATTGTGTATCTTACGACTTCCACGTAAACGAAGTCGCGGGGCACAGTTAGATATAAATAAAGTAACCTCAAATGACATGTTCCATTTGTTACTAGTCGATAAAAGTAAAACTACCTATTTTGCTACCTACTTTATTATACATAACATAACACACGCCTGTAATCCCCGATGGGTTAGGCAGAGGTGAACCTGTAGTACACCCACATTTCGCCAGATATGTTTATGTTCCATGTAATAGGGGGCGAGCCTATTGCCAACAACCGAGCACAAATCCAGACTCCAGGTTGCTACTGAGAAATTCTTTAGAGTAAAACCCAATAAAACTTTGCTCGATCTGGGAATGGAACCCAGGACCTCATGTAACGCTTGCGACCACTAGACCAACGAGGCAGTCAATATTATATTATACTTATTATAAATACAGTTTATCTTTTACTTCATCTAAAAAGTTTTCCAATATTTATTGTACAAAGACTTTAATCTCCAGGGTGAAGAACTTGGATTAGTAGACGGCTACGTCAGCTGGGAAGACACAGTTGATCCATCTGGATGTAATACTAACGATCCAATCAATTATGTGTTCTCATCTCGCGATCCAGAAAGAACACCATTCCAATGGAACGCGGACAAAAACGCTGGTAAGAAGATCCTATTCAGTTGGATAATATATGACAGTAGAAAATTGTACTGGAAATTATCGCAGCAGACGATGACCATAGTGATGGTGTTGATGATGATTAGAACCAACAACATCATAAATGAGCTCTGTCACAATTTTAATAGAAAATTAAGTATATTCTATCCATCTATCTATGTGACAGACTGTCATAGAAATAGATGGATAGAATATGCTTAATTGTACGTAGACATCTATGAAAGTTAATCGTGCCTTTTTTATCGATATCCTCTTAAAGCTTTATTAATAAAGATTGTAACACAGAGATGTTGAGTTCAATGTTATTGTTGGAAGAGACGATGGACAGCTTTTGATGATATTGAAGCGGAATGTAAATACGATTGGTGAATAAATAGTGGAGCTGTTAGTTGTTCAAGAAATAGTTGAGGTTTACCATGTACATTTGGTTACCATTGTATCGAGTCGTAAGATAATCTTCATTAATATACTGAAACACGAAGCATGTACTTTTGCAAAGTTATCATTGCTGTATCAAGCAAGTTGAACTGGTGTAACGAGCAAACTGAACTGGTGTATTTTTAAGTAATGGATAAAGATTTGCCATATTTCAAGAATTAATTCAAGAGGGTTCTTTACATCAAAGAATATATAAAAAAACTTAACCCATGGGCTGAATTATTTTGTGGTACAAAAAAACAACGGGAGCATTAATTTATTGTCACATTTCATAGGTTTCTCGACCTCTGACAAGACATGGCTGCCAGTAGCCGAAGGTTACGAGACCTTGAACGTCGAAGTCCAGGTAGTCGCTGAGAGATCCCACTTGAAGGTATACCAGGCCCTAGCTGATCTGCGCCAAGAAAAGGTCTTCAGATATGGCCGTTACGACTCCTTGGCTATGAACCAAGATGTTTTTGTGTTCAGAAGGTATGAAATTATTTACAATATTTCTTTTACAAATTCATTTTATTATTTCTTGGTAATGATTTGATGGATAAACAAAGTTCAATATTTAACAAACCGAATAAGTCATTGGCCAACATGTTTATTCGATAAAACTACTATTCGATTGAAGTGATAACAGACTTCATCAGAAATCCGTATCTACGTAAAAAAAACAACCTTATATCATTATCATGAAGTTCAACGTAAAGTGTTTTTCCAAATTTTATTGGGACTTACGTGTTCAAGCCGTTTGGGGTTGAAACACTAACTAGGGCCATGAGGACCGAGTTGCTCACTTAGTTTTTCGAGACATCGCCATGCGATTGGTCGACTCAACACGTGACCCTAGGGCTGGCCTATTTTTTGGCCAAAGAATTAGCATTTCCATACAACGTAGCTATGCTGTCAGCCTTTTGAGCACTTTTCCTGTTGACAGCGATGCGGACGAATTTTTGATGTCTTATATGATCATTTCCTCTTCTTTTTTATATAAACTGTTGAATTTTTTCATTACAGATACAGATTTTTGTTTTCTCATTACAGATGGTACCACGGTGAGACTTACCTGGTCATCGTTAACATGCGTGACGTTGACCACGTCATCGATCTGACGTACTTCGAAAACGTTGTCGGTGATGTCAGCATTATCCTAAGAAGCATTCAGTCTCCTAAGAACGAAGGGTGAGTTTTAAAGATACTTGAATCTACTATAGTTGAGGTTATAAAAATTAAATATGTAATTACTGCTTCAATAATGGCTTCGTGGTTGTTAGTTTTAGTTTTATGGCAGAATTTTACTACATTTTAAACTACTCTTTTTCTACATGCTGGCAATTATTAGTATGTGGTGGCATCTACATCGCCACATGCGAACCACGCATCACTCTGATGTCACACAAAATCCTGCATCGCGCAAGCAAAGTTTATCGCGAGACTAGTATTATATAAAATGTCCCAACATCAATCATCGGACAGCTTTTACCTTGCTGTCCTCCCCCAGCGACGCCCTAAGCCGAGGTCCATACCCAACAGGGGCGCCCTTAGCGAGTGGTCGCTTAGTTTTTAAGTTTTATGCCCTTACTGATGGCCTTAATTTATTGAGGTACCCACAGGAAAGTGCGGTTACGCAGCCGACAACCTCCTAGGTTGTCCTGCGAAATGCCACTCACAAAAAAAACAATCGTCAGGCAGTAGCCCACCAGACACATCACCCGTCTGGTCGGAGGAACCTCCCTTTTCTACAAAGGATGAGTGAACCCTACCTGTTCCTCATACCTCTACAATATTAGTTTTAGTTTATGCGAAACCTGAAACACGTGTCTGGTATTTTTAAAGAATCTATGTACAAACTTTCAAAACTGTATCATGAAAAATCACAAAGCTAAAAGCTTGTTATGTTATCTGGTTGTCCGTACAAATACATGCTCACCACACGGCAACCCCGCGCCGCCCGCGCCTCCAGCGTCGTCTTGCGCTCATTGATAATAATTTGGCAGTAGGTACCTATAGAGTACTTAGTGTCGCTCGCTTGCCAACTTGTAACCTTTTTAAAGTATTTTTGGGACAAAATATAACATGATGTAAAAATTATTGGAATCGATTCAGTTACTTATTCTGAACCAACTACATATATTCAGGTTTCGCAAATACTAAAAATAATGTTGTATAAGTATTGACCAGTTGTAGGGATTACCTGGTCATTACCAGGTAATTCTACCTGTAATACCTACAACTTTTCCTGTACAACGAATATGCGATTAGGAAAAAAAAATGAATTTAATACCTCCATGCTTATAATTTTTTTATCTACTATTGTTATGGATGTTTTTAATTTAAGATTGGATTTTGTTTTATGATTTATAATTTTATGTTTCTTTTGCAGTGACGTCTTCAGCGCCTCGTCTGTACCAGTCGCTGGCTTCGAAGGACTTGTACTGAAACTGCACTAAATAAAAATAAGGAACGATTGTATTGATTTTGAGACTGTTATTTTCTTGGTATTTTGTTGATTAAAATGAACTAATCAAAGCCTGGTTTTTATTTGAATTTTTATACACATCATCATCCTCGCCTTTTCCTTACTATGTTGGGGTCAGTTTCCAATCTAACCGAATGCAGCTGAATACCAGTATTTGACCTATACCTACTACCAATGCATCTACTCATTCCAATCTGCCAACGTTCATAATCCTTGTAAGTGAATAAGCAAAGTAGTGACTGAATGTTCAAAAAAACTTGGGTTCGGAACATAAGATTGAAATTAATAAAGGAAGTACTTTCAAATAACTTTCCTTGACCTTATTCGTAAGTATTTAATTTATCAATGCGTGAAGGGAAGCAAATCGGTGATGCCTGCGGATTAATTTTTATATTATTTCATAATATTTAT
This sequence comes from Fissipunctia ypsillon, assembly GCA_947568875.1. Lineage (NCBI taxonomy): Eukaryota > Metazoa > Arthropoda > Insecta > Lepidoptera > Noctuidae > Fissipunctia > Fissipunctia ypsillon. Next base: position 21,358,708 of record OX387648.1, read on the forward strand.
TCATATATTTGGTTGTATAGTTGCAGCATATTCTTAGTAGGTACTATCTATTTTATTTTATTTTGTTAAGCTATTTATGTACAAATCACTGAGCCCGACTTGATTTCCGTACGTCCTTTTCAGGTGACCACTGAAAATCAGCGCTGTGCTGTGAGTCCTTCATAGCACAGCATCATGCTGAGTGGAAGCCTTCTTGTCACAGTCATGACGTGCAGCTGTCGACTATTTCTGTTTTGAACTCGTGATTATAATGTGGTTCTATTTTGTTTTATTTTTCTGATTATTCTTATCTTTTTGTATGCACGTGTTTCTGTGACAAATAAACCTATTTTTCTTTCTTTCTTAATCAATGCTTGCTCCTATTTTGTACGAGAAAAAAAGTTTTCCCGGTACAGACCTGTATTGTTAGTATTAGGTACTAAACTGCTCACTAAGAAAGTGTCTGTTATAAGCAGAAAAATATCGCACTGTTTAAAATGCTGATATTAAGCTGTATGGAAGATCAATAGAAAAAAACTTTGTAGATAATATATTAAAGAAATTAAAAGAAATTAACGTTATTCTCAAGTCGACCTTCCGTACTCATAATTTGCCTAGCCTTGTTTGTTTCATTGACCATTTTTTAAGTACTCGTATAAATCTTTTTTTTTTGTAATTAATGTTTCTTTCTGTTATTTTTCCCTTTACACATAAAAAAGTTTTAGTTTTTACAATTCGCATCATAAATAAACAAGCAATTTTGACTTTTGGTGACACGGCAAATTTTTCTATTTAATAAAGTAAAGGCGATCTTATTGAAAATGTTACATTGCAAAAAACGTAATAGAACAAGGTTGCAAAAATGTCCTACGTTGATGCAAGAAATTAGTAAACTATTTTTCATAATTTGAATAGAACCATATTTTATAGTAGATAAATCATTTACCTACTATTTGTTGGAATCTTAGATAACTCGAGTGAAATACCTGAGATACAGGTTTTTTCTTAGTTCAGGTAGAATCCAATACCTTAAACCTCTAGTTTAACTATTTTGTAAATATTTGTGTAAATCGATTATTTCAATAAACAATTTCAATTTCAATATCTATACATATAATAAAATAGTAATGACTTAATGTCTCGCTGATGGTGGCGCGTGTGTTGGGTCATTCGGTTCCCTACAAAATGGTTGAGCTGGATGGTGCTGGTCCACGCGTCATGCTCGTGAACGGGCGCCGTCAGTAGAGACTGGTCATCTCTTAACTGCCAGGGCTTATTTTTAATCTTATATATTGAATTGTTTTTAATTATTTATTTTTTACATTGTTCTCACATATAGAAGCAACCAGAACAATGTACCCAGGATTTTGTAATAATTTTGATTTAAAAGAGTGTCCATAGTTTCTTGCCCATTCTTCTCCATAGAGATCTACGTTTTGGAATGGGTGACTAGCTTCAATTTTCTGACTAACTGACTTACTCTTTAAGAATTCATAAGTGCCTGTAATGGGGAAGGTCGGGCAAAGCTAATTGTAGATGGCGTGATCATAGCTAGGTCCCCACGGCCTACAATAAGTTTGACATTTCGTTCAGTCATGAGTTTACTTTTATTTCGCTATTTCGTTATTTTCGGTGATTTCAATTATTTAAATCATGTAAATGATATGGAAAGTGTCAGAATTTAAAACCATAAATATATCCTCAAAGTCACTTTCTTCAAAATATTTCTACTCTGTTTAATTTGTAAAACATCTCTACGAATAGCTTTAAGCCACCATCTTTTAATTTTAGGGTCTGTCGAGAAATGGTGGATTCCAATTTCGGAGTATTTACTAACACAACAACGCATCATTTTCGCAAAAATAAAATAAAACCACCTCACGCCTTGTATTATTGGCTTGTGTTGGAAACTAGCTACGACAGCGCCATTTTGACAGTTGCCTTCCCCGTTGGTTTTAATTGAAATAAATGCTTTGAGTTTGAGTTTGAATGAAGTCAGAACTGTACGTTGCATACTTTTGGACAAAAGAAATTGCAACGAGGTGTGGGGAACCAGTCTGATGCCGAAAATATAGTCTTTAGAATTTTTGTCAGTTTTTCTGGATATATGTTCCGGATCGGCGCAAAAGCGGCTGAACGGATTTGAATGAAATTCACCACACAGAATGTATAACTTGGATTAACTTAAAGAGTACTTTTAATCCCGGTAGTACGTTCCCGTGGGATTTTTCTGACATCTACGCGGGTGAAACCGCGAACACAAGCTAGTATTATAATTATAAACCACGCTATCATGTATTATTTCCGAAGAAAATTCATAGAGTTATTTTATCGAAATTTTCAGTCCATGCATCGTTCGCGCGTTACACCGAGAATAGAGGCCATTATCACAAGATATGGAACATTTCGAAAACTATGTGGTATTATGAAAGTCCAGATAAAACCCAAGTAGTTGGTTTATCGGTATTCTGTATTATTTATCTCGAATAAAAGATATGTTTTACTATAAAAACGGATGCAGAGAGTACTTTATACTCAGTAGCAGTTAATAAGGGGTAAGTAGCATTATAACATACATAAACTAACGCTTTTTCCAAGGGGTAGACGAAACTACTGAACCTCAATACAACGATCCTTTTCATTCGTCCTCGTTTATAAATCCTGTAACAAGAACGCTGGGAACGCTGGTTGGTTGGTTGGTTGAATACTTACTTCGCATCTGACCTTTTTGAAGGACATAACCAATACGATCGGTGTACAAATATGGCTTTTTTGGAGCGTCCTCCCCCTACTTTTCTTCTAACATCCGCCTCATAAATTCTTTTTTCAGTATCTTTTCATTCATCCTCTTAACATCATGTATCAAATATGTACATGAGAACAACAATAAAAGGTCACGATGACCAGAATACAAATAATGCATTAGAAATAAGATACACTATAACTACGTATTTCCTTATAATTCTTTGTATAGAATGAATCTAAATAATTGGTGATAGCAATTTCGAAAATGATAATTCTTTGTTTGAGAATTAATGAAAATATGCAGCGATTCTTTTTTATTGACGTATTCTCAGTTGTATAAGTGCTTAGTATTTTTACTGAATCCCTTTGAATTTTGCATCGGTTTGTACAAATATTCACCGTGTCCCACTACTGCTTTGGCTTATCGAGTATCGTCAATGTCTAATCATCCAGCTAATTATTCAATTATGGTAAATCTTAGTTTTGCTTTGAATGCTCATACCATACATCAGCCCATAATATCAATACTTCACTATTTCGCCTAAACAATTTGTTTTTCTTCTCAGAGTTAGGATGAAGAGCATCCTAGTTCTTCCAGTGCTGTTCGCACTAGCTTTAAGTAGTAACTCTAATGACAAGGAACTTGATTGGTGGGAGACTACCATTTTCTACCAAATCTACCCAAGGTCATTCAAGGACAGCAATGGTGATGGCATTGGAGACCTAAATGGTAAGACACTACAAATTATTAAGTTTCTTTCTCTGTCCTTAATAAAAAATACAACTTTGATAACTCTTACTGTAGCTAACATACAGGGAATTCTTTCTTTATTATCACTTTTCGTCTTCAGGAATCACGGCAAATCTGGAATATTTAAAAGAGTTGGGTATTGGAGCTACTTGGCTTTCACCCATGTTCAAATCACCAATGTACGATTTTGGCTACGACATCTCTGATTTCTATGCGATTCAAGAGGAGTACGGTACTATGGAGGATTTTGAAAATCTTATGGCTAAAGCTAACGAATTAGGTAAGTTTTATTTTTTGAAGTTAATTTATGTTATGGATAAGATAGCAAAGGATAAAATGGTGATAATTTTATCAACTTTTATCGGAGTAGTCAGGTCCTGTAAATACAATATAACAAATAAATGGAAAGTTTAATCACACAACCAGAATTTATTTACTCAAGAATAAAATAACAACGAGACTGGAATAGGGATGATGCCTGGGTAAAAAATCTATTTAGTCCGTCAGTCAGATAATAAAAAAATATTAGACACGTATTTCTTGCTTTATCATATTAATAAAAAATGACTTAGATGAAACGCATTAAAGTTGGGGAGGGAGGGCTTGCTACGTTACAATTCAGTATAAAATCTGGCAAGGCGTTGCGTGATGCCACATTAACTTAATGTATCGACGTAATCTTTAATTACGTAAAAAAAGAAAAAATACCTGATTGACAAACACATTTTTAGTAATCTTCCCTATAAAAAAAAAACACTACAAAGTGAAAAATAAATTTAATTTCGGAAGTCGGTGCTTTGGATCTGTATTTTAAGTTTTTGCCACCGACTTTCGAAATTATAGTTATTTTTCACTTTGTAATGTTTGTTTTTGAAGTCGGTTGATTTTTTTTTTGCAAAAAAGTTTTATTTTTCACTTTTTAGTGAGTCGATTTGTAATATATCAAAGTTACAATAACCTAATGACAACTGCTCAACACCTTTTACAAATTATTACTTTTCCCGATGCAGGGACGTTAATTGTTGAGGAGTTCTCCTGGTACTTCACCATCAGCTCCATTTCACCATATGCATTGTAACGAGCATAAATTGCTTGGAAACCATTTTAAAGTAATCGAATCGCATGAAATACATATTACTCCAGGATCCCATCATCAGACCCTGACCTGATGATAAATGAGACCTGGAAAGTATGTACTTTCAAACAAAAAAAAAATCAAATCGGTCCAGCCGTCTTCGAGTAATCGGGCAACATACATTTAAAAAAATCCGACGAATCGAACACCTCCTCCTTTTTGAAGTCGGTTAATAATGCATTCGATGCTACCAACAATGAACTCTTTCCGAGGAAAACTGAAACAACGAACAGTAAAAAGAATACTGACTATACTACCTTTAAGGATTAAAACCGAAATAAATTCTATGACATTTATAGAGTCTACAAACAAAAGTAATTTGATTACTTTGCTCTGAGTATTTGCTAACTATTTCACAGACTAACTAATTAGAAATACAAACATTATCGTTTACCGTTCTAGATATTAAAATAGTTCTGGATTTAGTACCAAACCACACGAGTAATGAAAGTGTGTGGTTTGAGGAGGCGTTGCGAGGTCACGAGAAATATTTCGATTACTTTATCTGGGAGGATGGAGTTGTGGACGAAAATGGGGTTATGCATCCGCCTAATAATTGGGTAAGCATAAACTGGAGGTATTACTTATTAATATGGCAAAGACGACCTGTGTACCTGAACATAATTGTTGTTGAGAATTTAATTAATGATGCACATGAATGATTAATTAATAATACTTACTTACACACTTTACATGCTCCAAAAAGCCACCATCCTTAACATCTGTCGCATCATCTGAAAGTTCCTGACTTTTTCAACACTGTCATCCACCTTTTCTATCTAAATTTCGCCTTACATACTGGGTCCCGACCCGTGTGTAAGGTTTCTTAACCTCCCTTAAATGAGAAGAAACATAAAGAACCGAAAATAATAATAATAACTAGAATCTCACCTTGGTTCACACCTGTGAAATTCTGTAAATACCAGGTACTAACCTGAGAAAATTAAATTTAAAAACTAAAATAATAATAACAACAGGTGTTATCCCGAAACAAATATTCAATAGTTTTAATGCACTCATTATATCCAAATACACATACATAGCACTACAAAAAGCTGCCATATTAAACACTTGCCGCATAGTAATAAATTTTTTACAACTAGACTTGGATTATAATTTCACTGCAGTACAGAGCAATTTATCTTCTCAGAATAATAACTAGAATCTCACATTTGTTCACACCCGTGAGATTCTGAAAATACCAGGTACTAACCTGAGAAAATTAAATTTAAAAATCAAAATAATAATAATAATTGGACCCTGTTCCCGATACCGGTGGGCTACTATTTTTTGTATTTTAAAATGTTTTATTTTTTAATGTGTTTATAAAAATATTTAAAAATGTAAATAATATGTTTGTAAATGAAATAAAGGAATAATAATTATGGTAGATAAACCTGTTGATCTTTATATATTCTCTGGTAATTAATTTTATGTCACATGTGACAATATTAACAATAATACTGACTGATAATAATCGCTCATTGGGAAAATTTCAAACAAATATTTCATTTCTTAGGTCAGTGTTTTCCGTAAGAGTGCCTGGGAGTACAGAGAAGAAGTCGGTAAGTACTACCTCCACCAGTTCGTAATCGGACAACCAGACCTTAACTACCGTAACCCTGACGTCATCGAAGAAATGAAAAATGTCATTCGCTTCTGGTTAGACAAAGGCGTCGCAGGTTTCAGGGTTGATGCTATTGCCCATTTATTCGAAGTTGACAAGGCAGATTTTGGTGGAAAGTATCCTGATGAACCTCTATCGGGCAAAACAGATGACCCTGATAGCCACGACTACTTATCCCACATTTACACCAATGACCTTGATGAAACTGTAGAAATGGTGTACCAATGGAGGGAAGTCTTTGATGAGTTTAAAGAAAAAGATGGATTGAGTAGAGTCATGATGACCGAGGCATACTCTAGTCCTCAGATGACGATGAAATACTTTGGTGAAGGTGATCGCAAAGGTGCCCAGATGCCCTTCAATTTTGTGCTGATTTCTGATGTAAATGGTGGTTCAAGTGCAGCTGAGATTAAATATGCTCTGGATAAGTTCCTCACATTCAAACCTATTGATCAACACGCAAACTGGGTGGTTAGACTTTAACCTTCTTTTTACAGTCATATATTTTGCTTAAATATGTTTTCTTCAATAAAGTATAATTGTTACTTTTCAGGCCGGAAATCACGACAATTCACGAGTAGCTTCGAGATTTAGTCCAGAATTAGTTGATGGAATCAATATGATCACATTATTGATGCCTGGTATTGGGGTTACTTACATGGTAAGCACAATATTAGTTCATTCTAAAATTCTTAATATAATTTACTTTAATTTAGTCTATTCTAACTGAACACACTAATTGTATATTTTAGGGTGAAGAAATCGGTATGGTCGATGGATATGTGAGCTGGGAAGATACCGTAGACCCCAGTGGCTGCAACACTGATGACCCTATCAACTACTGGATGTCTTCCAGAGATCCTGAGCGTACACCATTCCAATGGAGTGCTGATAAGAATGCCGGTATGACTAGACCACATTTCAACCGAGTAACACCAAAACTAGATGCACCGACAGCTAGATGGACCAACGACCTTAAAAAGGTGGCTGGGACAGACTAGATACGGAAGGCGAAGGATAGGGTGTTGTAGCACAGCCTGGGAGAGGCCTTTGTCCGGCAGTGGACTGCGATAAGCTGAGATGATTGAACATCAATACGCCAATGACAATATTATGGCTGTTCCTATGAATGAAACGGAAATTAATAAACGATACTTCTTTGACTGTGTCATTTACTTAAACACAATACATTTCCACAGGTTTCTCAGACGGTGACAAGACCTGGCTTCCAGTAGCAGCTGGTTTCGAGAACCTGAATGTAGAAGTTCAGAGAGTAACAGAAAATTCTCACTTGAACGTCTACAAGGCTTTAGCCGCCCTTCGCACTGAAAAGGTTTTCAGATACGGCAGATACGAGTCTGTTGCTTACAATGAAGGAGTTTTCGCTTTTAGAAGGTAAGTGCTGTGCTACATTTAGTCTACAATTCTCGAAATTGCATCATCGTGCGTAAGGAAAGCAAAGGTGTCAAATTAAAAATAGCGCCTTACTTGAATAACACCTCTCTACTCTCAAATCATCCTAAAAACAAGTTGTCTTTTAAAACTATTGTAATGATGAAAGAGTCGTCATATTGTTTATCGATTTTATCTTGACAACCAAAGTTTTGAAACACCAACATAAACTAAATAATAAATACGTGATGACCTAAATATCCATTTATCAGTTTCGCTGGATTACAACATTATCAATACCTATATTAATAGTTACAGCAACTTGTAAAAAATTGTAGCTCTAAACTGGAAAGCAAAATTCCCTATTTATACATATATAATATATTGACTTGTCTTGACTGATTCATCAACGCAGAGGCTAACCCGCTGGGGTTTCAAACTTCAAATTTTGGCAGTTTTTGCCTTTTATGTTGTAAGCATCCACTAAGGAAGGATTTTTGGAAATTCTACTTGTATGGGTGAAAAGGGATGATTTTGTTTGTAAGAAAAATCTTAATTATTAATCTTGAGTTAATAAACTTGAAACTTGGCACGAATACTTATCTAAGTAAATAATTCCGCCTGCCCCCTTCTACCATCGGACATCTACACGCACTGCAGATTACCTACCATCCCTACCTAGTTGCTATTCCACCAATTCGCACTAAGCGTTTCCAAATGTCTCTTGTGATGCACACAGCAAAGGAGTGGAACTCTCTGCCTGCGTCTGTGTTTCCGAACGCATACAACCCCGATCTCTTCAAAGTGAGAGTTAACAGGCTTCTTCTGGGTAAGCTCGCTCCATCGTCGACTTTTTCCCTGTCATCTCTGACCTAGACTAGAGTCAAGAGCAAACCTATCTCAAATAAAAAAAAAAAATTAAAAAAAAATTATGAAGTTTGTAATATTTTGTTTTTCTAAACTATTCCCTAAAGGGTGATTGGAGGGTGTCAAATTTTGTATGGAAGAATTTAAACGCGCTGTCCAATTTACTTGAAACTCAGTATTTATATATAAGAACGAAAATAAAGAATAACATAGGTATCTGGGTTTTTTGAAAATCGACCCCTAACGGGGTTAAAGTACGAAATCCAAAACGAAGTCGCGCGGGAAGTGCTAGTATGTCATATGTTATGGGCCGGTAAATACACATTACACACGTAATATTTACAAACTCAGAGCGAATGTTTGTAGACCTACAGTTATATACCTATTTGTCTTAATGCGGAAATTGATCCAGCGTCCTTGTAAAATATTGGTATTACAGTATTTAGGTCACAATATTAACATAAATAGGTTGACGCGATATGTTTGCATCGATGATGGAACATATTGAAATCACCATTATTTCATTCATGAGTTCCCATTGGTCGATCGGAGTATTTAAATTGATGAATTTTCAGTGAATTTCTTCATTTATTTTACTGGAAACATAATCAACGTGTTTTCAGGAAAGTGACATTACGGTTGGAGAAATTATTATTGGTGATTGTGTCTCCAATTTTAATAAAAGAAGATATTATACGTATATTAGGTATTTGCAGAAAATGAAGGGAACAATGTTTTTTTTGTAAATGTTTTTTTGTACATAAACTGCTCATATACAGAAATTCATGCACAAATTATAGCCTTAGACCTAGATGTCTTTAAACTGGTCAACATAGAATATCGCGTGAAGATAAGTTTTTCATTGGAAACGCTTATTTCATACATGAATATCTAAACGAAGATTCCAATACTGGTCAAAAATGAAGCTGGATTAAGAATCGTGAACAGCAATTAAATAAGTGGCATTGATGTTTGCATGAGCTTTTATCGAGCATAAATATGTTACTGAAGATATCCAGTTACTTAAGTGAGTAGTTCCTACTACGCAACCCTTGAGGGTTGCGTAGTAGGAACAGTTATAATTAACACAGTAAATGCAAAGTTGTATATTGTTCATCCAGTTCTCTGCTCTTTTTTTTTGTGGATGGGAAATCATGAAATGACTTCTCCCGCTCCGCCCAGAGCGGGAGAAGTCATTTGATGATTTCCCATCCACAAAAAAAAAAAAAAAAAAAGGCTATGAAGTATACATACCGCATACCGTTCCACATTATGACAGTTGGTAAATTGTCACGTTATCTTGTCTCTCTAGCTCCTAATTCAATTAGACAAGTCAACCAAATTGACTGATGCTCCATCTATGTAGTTAACAATAATAGATTCCTAGTCGGAATTGACAACTGTAAAGGTAAAATGGTTATCTTTAATACTACTATTTTCTGTATTATTGTCTAGGTCTTTTATTGAAAGAAATAAGGTATTTAATAACTCAGCTTCTGTATTTGTTTGTTTATTAATCTCAATAACCTAGTTTTCCATTTTATCTTTCCAGGGATGTTCTTCAAGCGAATAACGTGGAGATTCTCGGCAGCGAATCTTTAGTGCTCAAAGTTGCCTAACTATCATCAACTTGATAAACTTCTATAAACTATTGAATAACAACTGTGGTCTACATTTACTTATTTAAATATCCTGAAGATTGTTCAAAGTTCTGACTGCAATTCTAGGTTATACAGCTGTAACAATTTATAAATGCTCTCAAAAGTTCGCTATTGTGTTGTGAAGTGGTATTCATTGAAATTTTTCATTCTTCCTATTTATGCCATCACTTTATACTTTTGGAAATAAAATGAAACGTCTTCGCAAAATTGTTTTAACTTTACTCCGGATGAAGGAAACGAAATTTAGACACATAATAATATATTAATTTGCATTTATACATAAATTATGGATAAGCCGTGTAAGGCGAGGGATTAGTGTAAACTATGTAATTGTGACACGATTATATTATGTAACACTTGACTCTAATAATAGTGATATATCGTTCATAATTATCTCTTGAAGTTATGAATGGGGGTGTACGTACTATAGGTACACCTCTGCCTAACCCTTCGGGGAAACAAGGCGTGATGATGTTATGTTAGTTATGAGTTAATTTGAAATCACAGAGCCACTTGAATATTAACTACATTAGATATGTGTGTGTATAGTATTTATAGTGTAAGCTTCCTTAAGTTGGATACTTTGAGTGGGGATTATGCGGGGTCCTATCATAAAACAGGCTATCTAGAGTCTACAGTTTGTGTCAAAAAAAAAAAAAAGTTTTTCTAAGCACTGGTGGTCATCGTAGTTTCAGATTACAACAACCAACCAAAGGAACCAAAGGAACCTCAAGAAGAGAAGTTATATTGGCCATGTTATAAAAAGTACATATAGGTATCAATTCGTTAATACTGGTCTATGAGAATGGTCTTGTTACAGCAAGACTTTCGCAGAAGGTATAAAACGTAACAATGAATAAATGAAACTCACGAAGGCTGCACAAAATACCTGCAGTTTGAGCTCAAATCATCTGACGTAGAATTTACTGAACATTGCAACGCGGTAAAGACACAATATTGTTCGGTTGACCGCGGCCACCGCACTCGCTCACTGCACCGTGCCTAACACGAATTGTAAGGGTGTGTATGCACTTGCCAGTACGAATATGAAAATACGTTGTTCGCTACGAAACAACATTATTCGCTAAGAAACATCAAACAGAGTGCAGCGATAAATGTATAAGGTCTATCTATTCATACACAACATCACTTAAGGGGTCATTGTACTCATCATTGTAAACAACTTTTACTATGGAACCCTACATTTTGACGAGTTATGCGAGCATAAATCGATACCAGAAGTATCAGTTAATGTAAGGGACAAACCACGGTTTTTCAGGAGAGCCAAATAACGATTTTATTTTTTTAAATCTGTCTATAATTTTTTACTGTCTGCTCCAATTTTAATTGTATCTAGAGAAAAGTTTCTTAGAATTTCCTCTTCTTTCATGCTATAAACGAAAGATTTAGGAATACCCATGGTTTAAAATATGGCATGTCCCTTACATTAAAAGAATATGTTTAGTTGTGTCTTACGTTACTAATATTTTATGTGTAAACCGTCGAGCATAGTGTAAGCAGCAAGAGAAATAGAAAATTATACGTAATTCACTACGTAAAGGACTTTGACAGTGTTGCAATTTGATGTTACTATACACACTACACTACGATGATGATGGTGATGTTTGATGTTACTATGTTACTATACTGTTGTTGTTTGTGTTGTTGTATGTTTGATCTACTAACGCTGATTGTATTTTAACACCATGGAAATAAGTCTGTTAAATCTATACGTTAGTTTCGGCTTTTACAGCTTAGCTATCACAGATTTTTAAATTGACTGATTTGAGGTTTAAGGTAAGGGTGTAAATTATTGAATACGATGACTTACTTTATTTTTCTGAGAAGAAAAAATGTTAATGATTGTTAAATTTTTTTTTGTCATAAATCGTTTTACGCAGTTCAAAAATTTGTACTGTAAGGGATGTTTTTTTAACGATTGAGAAATTTTAATAATACCAATCGATAGGGCAGGAAATTCTGAATCCAATGATATATATATAACTCATTTTCGCCAAAATATCCCTTACGTTAATTGATACTTCTGGTATCGAAATGTAGGGAACAGATGATTTTTCATTTGGCGATTTCATAATAGTAAAAGTTGTTCATAATAATAAAGAAATAGGTAGACCTTATATTAGGATAAAAAGTATATCTAAAACATATTTATTTTATTCAGTGGAAATTCGGAAAAAACTCCATGTAAAGTTTTTGTTTACGCGATATGTTTACGAGTAGGTATAAATATTTAATTAAACATTCGGCCCATAACGAATATTAATTGTGTCCGATAATATTTACTTCTTAAAACTCATTTATTAACTCCAAACATTCGTAATCAATGTCCAGATATGCGAAGACATCTCAAGTGTCCACGTTATTCTAAAATTATTCGAGCCTTCTGTTATAATACGCGTACGGAATATGCGTACACACCTTTACGTATTGTACACAATGTCAAACCGCGGAGCACGGCTGTTGCTCTAGACCGCATGGGGTGAAGCAAAGCCGCGCTCCGAGCTGCTATGCGCTGCGATCGACAGCGTATCGAGTAAAATGTTTGTTTTATAGAGCCCCAGTTTTTGTTGAGTCGGTTTTACTGGCTTGGAGTTTTTGTTTTACTGGCTTGGAGTTTTTGTTTTACTGGCTTGGAGTTTTTTTTTTACTGGCTTGGAGTTTTTTTTTTACTGGCTTGGAGTTTTTTTTTTACTGGCTTGGAGTTTTTGTTTTACTGGCTTGGAGTTTTTTTTTTTACTGGCTTGGAGTTTTTGTTTTACTGGCTTGGAGTTTTTTTTTTTACTGGCTTGGAGTTTTTGTTTTACTGGCTTGGAGTTTTTTTTTTTTACTGGCTTGGAGTTTTTGTTTTGCTGACAGTTAGTCTTTTAGCTTTATTAGTTAGTGAGTTTCGAGTTTACAAACTTTTTGTTTTGGAAGAAGTTTTCAGTATCGATTTCCTCAGGATAGCTGTGTAATAAGAGAGGCCTATGTCCTACTGTAGACTACGTGATGTATAGGCTTATGATATCTGTGTTTTTAATCAGCGTTTATTATGACTTATACAGTTATTTAACCTATGAAAACTAGGCCAATTATCTATTGTTGGGGTTCCAACGCGCATCAACAAAGGCAAACAGCGTCTTTTTGTCGCCGGTCAAGTTGAAATCTAAAGTATATGTAAGTATGTGCTCACATTTATAGGGTATTTGCCATACACCTACATAAAAAACTAAGTAACCCTAAAATAACAAGAACAGCTTTAAGTAATAGTTACAAAGGCAACGTTATTAATTAATTAATTTATTTTCAGACAAAGTCCATTAAATTAAATAAAAAAAACATTAAACTGATTTAAAATTCAGACATACACAATTAAAAGATAATCCTCAAACATTCAAATCAAATAAAAAATTTAGAAAGATAGATAATTTTTATTTGTTCAAACATGAGTAGGTATACCTACACACGCAAAAATCAGCGCAAGTTGTTAAAAGTATTATAAACAGGTCGTCATGTTTGCCTTATACAACGGCATACAAATATTTTAGTATAAGCTATTTTTTTTAGATATTCAAATTCAAATTATACAAGTTAATAAAATTATTTAAATAATAATATATAATCACAATTCAAGTATCTAAATTAAAATATAACACACATAGTTAACATAGAAAAATATATTAAGTAAGTAGTCAAAGCAAATAGGTCAAAATTATAATAGTCATTCGAAATATTTTTCACATAAAAAATCTTTGATGGTGTAATAAGCCCTTTCTGCTAAAAAATTTTTAACTTTCAATTTAAACTGCACGTCATTAAAAATACATACACATTTAAATAAAATAAAATAAAACAAAACACAAAAATATTACCTACACGCCTCAGCAAACATAGTCGAGGTACTACAACACCCCTATACTGGCTAAATTTACCTTGTTAATTAATTGGCAAAGAACCTCAGTTCTCAAAGGTCACCCACGAGTGTACTAGTGTACCTCTTTTGATCCTTAATTAAATGACTAAACAATGGAAAGGCTACCTTTGTAAACTGTCAGAGTGTGCCTTTATGTCTTGTTAATGATTTAGAATATAGGTTTTGTTTAACGGTACTTAAGTTTAGGCTATGCTTTGAGTCTGGGAGAAGGTAATTTAATTATGGATGTCTTACGTGTAAGTAATTTACCCTGGAGTTCCCTGTGGAAGTATTTTGCTTTTGTGAGATGAGTTAATTTTATTTGATACACGCGAGACATATTGTTTCTATAATACGAAAGGTGATGGATGATCATGATTGTAAAGTCTAAGTTGAGGTTTACAAGAAAATTAAAAATATAACCCACACAGGCGGCTATTATTTCAGCCGATTCCCGGCCACCGTAGGCGCGAGCTTGCGGACGGCGAGCAATGGGTAGCTCACCGTCCGGTAAGGACCAGGCCCGAGTCGACGGCGCGTTGTGTTCCACGCGCGTCTCAAAGAGATATCAGCAGTATTGAAGGGGTCCGCCAGGACCGATGCCAGCCAGGGTTGCGGGATGTTCGAAAGAGTTACTGTGGCCCCCCGGCATAGGCAACAGAAGGAACACGGATGGGTTTTAGTCAGTAAAAGTCTGACACGCCCTCCCACTTCGCCCAGAGCGGGATAAGTCATTTGATGATTTCCCATCCACAAAAAAAAGAAAAAAAAGGCGGCTATTATTTCTAATTCATAAGGTTCCATTATTGCCAATCATTAGATGAGCGGTAGACCATACATTTCATTAGGTATACGAATATAGTTTCGGCTTACTTATAACGGTTGAATGCGCTACAATACGATGTGCGATCAAACTCATTACAACTGTACGAAGACATCTGGGACTGCTGATTAACAATCAAGCTTAAAAGCCCCTTATAGATAATCGTATCACGAATAGTAGTCCCATCAAATCATCCCTTACACGAACATATTTAAAAAAGCATATATATTGTATCTCTCTGCCATGATATTAACCCTTGGTTTCTGAAAGCCTCTCTAGCTCTTTCATCTGGTCTCCGAACATCATTTCTGCTGTCATATCAAATTTTTGCCAAATTGAGATTCTGATTGGTTGACATTTAAACCAACAGTCACGTTACATGACCACTCAAAATGTACAATTAAATAAGTTTTCTGAAACAAAAGAAAGACACCACGTAAACTTGTTCCATACAAAACGTTCCATATCACATGGACCATCAAAAACTTTACATCATATGTTAGCCAGAGTTCATACCAGTCAAATTTCCATGAACTAGTAAAGTATTTGTTCTTGATGGTTCAAGAGCATTGCGTACAAACTTGGCATGAATTCAGACAAAATGAAGGCAGTTTTAGGGAAGTTTCTAGCGAGTTTCAAGCACATAATATGTGTTCTGACGGAAGGTTTGAGAGCTATGTAAGAGATGTACCTACGTAAAAATATGAACTGGAGTGTGTTTGCCTATAAAAGTTTTATCACGCTTCTATGACATATTCCTTGTAAATTGAGAGGTCTGGCTCTTGTGATACAGGAACTCCTAGTACGCCAGGGCTCCACTGATGTTTGTGTCTTGAGGTGAACTAAATAAATAAATAGTGTTATATTATTAAAAGTATAGCTTTGAGGTGACATTAAAGGAGAAGGCTTCATTTGTGTTTATAAACAATCATCATTATATTTTTTTGACGTGACCAGAGGTCGTATCTTCTTTCAAAAATCCACGTCTGTCAAACATTCTTTTTTTAATTGATTGCCCAATCAGTTCTCAATAATAAGAAAAAAATTAACTTGAATCTATTCTGTGGTGCGTTCCTTAGATAATTTTATGGCCGGCGGGCGGCGTCCCATACACAAAAAAAAAAGTATCCTATCCTTTAGTGCAATCTTTCAAGAGGTGAGACTAACTCAGAAATACTAGCGAAAAAAAATATCGGTTTGATCGAAATATATATTTAAGAGTTAGTCTCAGATTAAACCAATATTCGTGAGCAGATTCACACCCTGTAAGATTGTCAATGATCACAAATCAGCCTGTTTATAATTATCAAGGAAGCTGCGTGGTTTAGGCTTGTTTATTTCAGCTAATTATATTTAAAGGAAGCTATGTCTAGAATTTCTTTGAAGAACAAATTCGAAGCGTAATTATTATCATCCGGAGGGATAACAATCGGTGTCAGTGATATGTTTGAAGAGTCAGCAGTAGGATGGGTTTCTGTAACAAGACTAGCATAAGAATGGATAGACCTAGACAAGACTAGTCCTTGCGCTGTGATCACGTATCAGCCAACTGTACTCCCTAGCATATGGATCGAGTACCTATAGACACCGCGGTGGTGGTAGCGTGGATACGAAATGTTAAAACCTGATCATCTCTATACAAACTGCTCCTATACCGTTCTATGGAGAAGTTTACAGCCAACGCAATAAGCAACTTTGACTTAAATTAATATCTCTGCAATCAATTCAATGTTTATTAGTGATAAATCTTAATTACAATATACAAGCTAACACTAAAATAAATACATTATGTACAAGTATATAAAACCATGCCAACCAACACCAACAAGGACTGCCTCGTTGGTCGAGTGGTCGCAAGCGCTACTGCTGAGCATGAGGTCCTGGGTTCGATTCCCGGGACGGGCAGTGTTATTAGGTTTGCCATCTGGAATTTCTCAGTAGCCCGGAGTCTGGATTTGTACCCAGTTGGTTTTAATCCATGCCAAACCCCTGCAAAACTTCATTGTTTTTTAAGTAAAATTAGAAAACTTGAACATTGAAGGTTGTAAGGTAATAATTAATTAGGTAGATACAAAGCTTGTTATCGCTATTAAAGTGGAAAGTTTTAATCACAACAAGGCATAAAAATAGTAACTACTTTAACACATAATACTTTTATAACCAGAAAGATATAAAACTTATACAGATGTGATGACATACAATATAATCATTTTGTAGATAATTTTATAATAATAGCTAATCGTCAGTATAATAAATAAGGTCGCGGCATTACTTTATCATGATTACTTATTTCTTTATTATAAGAATGTAATAATTGATAGTAATGACTGCCTCGTTGGTCTGCAAAGCGCAACTGCTGAGTGTGAGGTCCTGGACTTGATTCCCAGGTCAAGCAAAGTGTTATTGGGTTTTCCATCAGGAATTTCTCAGTAGCAGCCCGGAGTCTGAAGTTATGCCCGGTTGATGGCAATAAGCTTGCCCCCTAATACATGGGACTTAAACATTACTGGCGAAATGTGGGTGTTTTAGAGGTACACAGAGGTGTACCACGCCTGTAATCCTCGAAAGGTTAAGCAGAGGCTTAATCTTTCGGGGAATACAGGCGTGACAATATGTTTATGAAGTATATAAAAATGTAAAAAAGGGGAAGAGCTCATTGGACATACAAAAATTTGTCCGCATCGCTGTCTATGAGAAAAGTGTCCAAAAGGCTGGCAGCGTTGCCACGTTGGATGTCCATGCTGATTCTTTGGGCTAAAGATAGGCCAGCTCTTTGGTCCCGTGAAGACCAACCGCTGAGCGATGCCCGAAATACTTGATGAGCACTCGGACCCCAAGGCCCTAGTGTTTCAAATCCAAACGGCTCAATCATAATTATTGGGAACAACCTTATTGGGAACTCCCAATAAGGTTCTTATATTTGCGCCGTTTGAGGTTTTTTGCTCCTGCAGCAGCTGTCCCAGCACAGCCCGCCGTGCTAGGAAGGCAGGATAGCGCGAGGGTGTCGACACAGGTTGCATCCCACACCAAAGGCGTACCCAACTTCCAAGGCATTATGGTCATTCCGTCTGGTCTCCTCCCATCGTCGCGTACCAAGCCATTGGGTTCTAAAACAGCTGGCACCCCGGACAAGAGCCCGACGGAAGATGTCTTTATGCTGGCGTGCCGTGCCATGTGACCAGCGCTCTTGCTGCAGGATAGGCCATGGTGTCCGAGGCAGTCGACTCCTTCACCGCATTGACAGCGATGTGGAGCCCCTAAAGAGGTTACGGGTACATTCAATGGTTACGAAAAAGATATATTATCGTCTCACAAGTATCTACTTATAAACTAGAAATCAGCTCCTTTAAGTGCAAAAATGACGAAGCACCTCCTTTTAAAATCAAGAATGTACCTTTATCTAGTCTCATAATCTTAAGATACTAAAGATTATTTTTATTAACGCCGTAGAATGCGCTCCATAACACGGAGCTATGTAATCCAGATTGATAGACCACAAATATTTTATGACATTCTACCTCCTAGTATCATATAATATCTAACGGCTTAATAAATCACTAATCGAAGGTGCCTAGAAAAAAAATCTAGCAGACATAAGCCTGCATCCGAGAAAGGAAATACGTGTCAATTAACGCGGGATTTTTCGCGTGAAGCCCATATCGACACAGTGTGATAACATCTATACAAATTCCTTTCCAAAGCTGACACTGCGTCCGTAAATGGAAATCGAATAGTTGACTTGGTTTTATAAGAATATTAAGATAACATTCCAGGTATAGCTTATAAATAATAATAACTGGTATAGCAATTGATTAGTTAGCGACTTGATGTCCGCAATGAATAGTGCACATGATGCGCGGGATCAATGACCCAACCAAAAATTTTTGGGACCTACTGGTAGCTTTTAATCGTCTAGAATGCTCATAGATACTTAGAAATAAAGTAAAATCTAGTTTTTCTTTCCTTTTTTTCTCTTTCTAGTTTGGACGCTAGAAAACAGACATTATACTCTACTCTACTGTAGCTAACGGTACGCATTAATAAAAACCTACACTTTATAAATCTACGGATCACTGAATGGCTTACTAGTTCCTAAATACAGTTCAGATGGGTTTATAAGTTTGTCTGTTTGGATAATGCTTGTTCAATCGTGCCGTAAGAACTGCTACAACTTTTTCCACCATAATCCTCAGCTGTCGCTAAACTTTAATCATTCCGAACCACTGTCAGAAAATTTAAGTTTGGATACAGCTAGTCTGAATTTGTTATTGTTTGCACTTACAATGTAGTCTTATAAGCAACTCTGCAGCAGTTTTAGTGCCAGTTTATTTTGTTCCCACTCATCATCACCCTACATCAGTCCACTGTTGGACATAGGCCTCTCCTATTGCACGCCATTTAACACGATTTTTGGCAACTCTCTTCCAACTACTATCAGCCACCCTGTAAAGATCGTCGCCCCACCTAGCCTGAGGGCGTACTACATTACGCTCGCTGATTCGCGGTCTCCACTCAAGAATACGTCTATCTCAACGGTCGTCGGTTCTACGGCTAATATAGCTGGCCTATTGCCACTTCAGCTTGCTTACTATTGTTCTCACTATTAGGCCACTTTCTCTCTTTATTAGTTCTCAATAACTACTTGCACTCATGGTTATTCACAGGTAAAACACTCACGGCCTACCGTGCTATGCCATTTAACTTTTTAGTATTATTATTTTTATTTTTCAAACTAGCGTTAGCATAGAATAGGATCTCTTTATAATATTATGTACATCATGAAAATTACACATACAAATGTTGGAATTTTACATAGGGTGCTTATCGCGAAAAGCGATTTTTAAAGACAAAAAGAAAAAAATATTAGTTGTTCACTATATTTATGTTCGCATTAACTCGTCAAAATGTAGGGAACATTGTATTTTTTTTCGCGATTTCAGGCTTGGTCCCATAGTAAACACTATCGTGGTAGCTCCCTAGCCAATAAAAAAGCAGCGTGTATGCCACTCATTTAAAACATCGTAGGTCGCAAAATATATTTATTATTTATAGTAACCCATATTCTTCGCCTAGCCTATACTGTAGTTGGATCCTAACTCACTAACGATGTTCGACCCATCGGATTATTTACCTTATAAAGCGTAGTTAGATGCGATTCATAGGCTCGTTCCGAACTTTGCGAGAGAACGGTTTTGTGCGGATCATTTACTCCAAAAGTAGCTCTATTTTTATGGTGTACAATAAAGAATTCTATTCTATTCTTTATGTGACACGAGGTGTAAGGCGATACTTGCCGGTAGTTATCGTAGTTATAAATAGGGACAAATGTTTTTCTTAGCTACATTTTTGTATTGAAAGTTGGTGTGAAAATACAGCGTGGCAGACACATCGACGCAAAATCTATTACCATGGATTCAGTACATGATTTTGGACTTGAAATAAATCGTGGTTATTAAAAAAAATGCTGTTTCCTACACCAGTGCAATACCTACGCGGTCAAAATGTATGGAACAGCAATTTTTTTTTAATAACTCACAAAAATGTCAACACAGCGTAATCCAAATTTTGGGGGGGGGGGGGAGGGAATCATCAAATGACTTCTCCCGCTCTGCGCGGAGCGGGAGGGCGTGTCAAATTTTTACTGATCCGTGTTCCTTCAGTTGCCTGTGCCTGGGGCCGTGGTAACTCTTTCGAACATCCCGCGACATCCCTGCAACCAGAATTTTGTAACCGACGCGACGTTAGTTAGGAGGAGCTCGAAGTCTAGATCTATACCCGAGCAATAGGCTTGCCCTCTACTACATGGGACTTAAACAAAATCATTCCTAACTGGCGGAATTCATCACACATCTGCCTAATCCATTGGGGAAAATAGGGGTGATGTTAGCTTATGTTGTTGTTCATTTAGAATTAATATTTCATTCTTTATTGTGAATTTCCTCCTAAAAAACAGGGTATTGTGGCGCAGCCTTGGGGAGGCCTATGCCCAGGAGTGGACTGTGATATGCTGAGTTGATTGTGCCTATGGATGCTTTGTAATATCTACCTGTTTGTGACTTCACCCAGCAGAGAGCGAAAGTGGAGAAAAATGTGGTGTACACGTGTTTGTACAGGCTGTAGGTCCCTACAGACTTTTGCATGTACGGTCACCGTACGGAAAAGTTGATCACTTTTAGAATTTGTCACAATAAACTCGTTACAGAGCAGTAGTGGCTCAGTGGTAATGACCACGACTTACCAGTTGTAGGTCGTAGGTCGAACCAAGACATGCGCTTTACTTTGAGTAAATTATTTCATCACCACTGCTCTCAAAACGGCGAAGGAAAACATCGTGAGGAAACCGGCATGTCCTAGAACCAATCTACCGACCCGCACTGGGCCCGCGTGGTTGAGTACCACCCACTCCCTTTCACCAAGAGGATGCCTATGTCCCAGCAGTGGGAACAGTATAGGCTGATTAGGCTAAACTCGTTACTTGTCAATTGATATAATAACGTCACGTGACATTTTCACGTCGCCATTTGCAACGTAATATATGACGTAAGTTTGGTTAAGGCCCGGACTCCACCAAAGCCGAGATGTCTAAAGCGGAGACGAGAAGAGATGTTTTTCAGCTAGGATGTATCCACCGAACCTGTGCGGAGATGCGTTCTGGCTAGACTGGAGCGGTGACGTGTGCTGGCTAGAGCGGAGATGTGTGCTGGCTGGAGCGAAGACGTGTGCTGGCGGTCGCGGCTGGCGAGTTGTTCGACGCGGGTTGAACTAGCGGCGCCGCTCACTGCACGGTGCTCACATCTCGTTCCGCTGCGCGCCGTCGCCTGCTTGCGAGGCACAGCTCACATCTCCGCTTTGTACCACCGCCCAGGTCAGTCTCTGCGAGGCACAGCTCACATCTCCGCTTTGTACCGCCGCCCAGCTCAGTCTCAGCGAGGCACAGCTCACATCTCCGCTTTGTACCGCCGCCCAGCTCAGTCTTAGCGAGGCACATCTCACATCTCCGCTTTGTACCACCGCCCAGCTCAGTCTCAGCGAGGCACAGCTCACATCTCCGCTTTGTACCACCGCCCAGGTCAGTCTCGGCGAGGCACAGCTCACATCTCCGCTTTGTACCGCCGCCCAGCTCAGTATCGGCGAGGCACAGCTCACATTTCCGCTTTGTACCGCCGCCCAGCTCAGTCTTAGCGAGGCACAGCTCACATCTCCGCTTTGTACCACCGCCCAGCTCAGTCTCGGCGAGGCACAGCTCACATCTCCGCTTTGTACCGCCGCCTAGCTTAGTCTCGGCGAGGCACAGCTCACATCTCAGCCTTGTACCGCCGCCCAGCTTAGTCTCGGCGAGGCACAGCTCACATTTCCGCTTTGTACCGCCGCCCAGCTTAGTCTCGGCGAGGCACAGCTCACATCTCCGCTTTGTACCGCCGCCCAGCTTAGTCTCGGCGAGGCACTGCTCACATCTCAGCCTTGTACCGCCGCCCAGCTTAGTCTCGGCGAGGCACAGCTCACATCTGCGCTTTGTACCGCCGCCCAGCTTAGTCTCGGCGAGGCACAGCTCACATCTCCGCTTCGATCGCGCCATACAAATATGATACATCTCCACTCAGTGGTTTCCACTGTAGCTGAGTGGAGACGAGATGTGTGAATAACGAAACTGTATTGGTTGTTAAAAACACATTTCTTCTACTCTCGTCTCGTCTCCACTTTGGTGGAGTCCGGGCCTGAGACTTTCGCCAGTTGACCGTACATAGATATTAGGTATTTATATTTTACGCCAAATTCTGTTCCATTTTCACTTGTTTATTAGCTCTTTGTCTACGGATATTGTAATAAAATTACTTACGCGTAAAGGAGTGATTTGAATTTCAAATTAAATGGTCTCCTAGAGCAATTTACTTACACTTTTCTTACTTTGAAAATACTGAAATGTTTTGAGAGTATCGTCTATGAAAATGAATTGGTGTTGTTACACAAATAATAATTGAGATTGTTTTTTGTGAAGGAAATAAAATAGCTATGTCTACCCAAAACAAAATATCTAAGGAATCGTAAAAGTGTACCTAAAGAATATTTGCTCTAAAATCGACCTACGTACAACGTTCGTTCTTTTGTGTTAGCAAATACAGACATAATGCAGAAAGTAGATTAACGTCCTTTCCTTTCTAGATAGCGCAATAATCGTAATCTATTAATATCTATGTTACTATGACTTTAATTAATATAAGTTAAATATAAGTTAGGAAGAAATATCTACGCAATATAATGTTAACTTTAAGTACTCGAATAATTATTAACCTAGCTTTAGTCAAATACAAATACTGTAATTGCTGCGCTCTCACAAGATCATGTACAAGTTTAAGCCTAGTCTGTAACTAAGCGAAAATTATGCAAATAAATAAATAAATCATAACAAGTTCAAAAAAAAAATCAAGGAATCAAAAAATCTCAATAATTTTAGGGCTCAAATTATCTTATCAGCCTCCCAATGACCGCTGCTACCTTTGTTTTTATGTCGGAAATCATCAAATGAGTTCTCCCGCTCTGGGCGGAGCGGAAGGGTGTGTCAGACTTTTACTGACTAAAACCCACCCGTGTCCCTTTAGTTGCCTGTGCCAGGGGCTATGGTAACTCTTTCGAACATCCCGCGGCCCTGGCTGGCATCGGCCCTAGCGGACCCCGTTAATAGTGCTGACATCTCTTTGAGGCGCACGTGGAGCACAACGCGCCGTCGACCCGGGTCTGGTCCTTACCGGACGGCGAACTATCCATTGCTGGCCGTCCGCAAGCCCACACCTACGGTGGCCGGGACGTCAGTTCCCGACGCCCAGGGTGTCTCTTACGGCGACTAGGGGTCTGAGGGCGCAAAGCTTGCCTCTTCCTCACGCGTTCCGCCTCCTCCTTTACGAGCATTACGACTTCACAGAAGGTGGTGATGGCTTCTCATGTAAATGACCGCTGCTACCTACAACGGTCATACGCATATTTTATACTAGCTAGCTGTCGTTTGTGACTTGGGGGCTTCGTCTGTGATCCAGGGTGGGAAGCAGCCTAAGTCCATCTCCATGTCCCAGGCTACCTATCCGTCAAATATAACAATCGGTTCAGTGGTTTAAGCGTGAAAAGATAACAGAAAGAGCCAGACAGACCGACAAAGTTACTTTCTCATTTATAATGTTACTAGTTTTTGCCCGCGGCTTCGTCTGCGTGGATGTCGGAAAATATCACATGGGAACGTACTGTTAGGATAAATAGTGTCCTATGTGTTAATCCAGGTCATAGTTTACACATGTGCCAAATTTCATCCAAATCCGTTCGGCCGTTTTAGCGTGAAAGCGTAACAAACAAACTCTTGACATTATTGTTATTATTTTTGCATATTTTAATTCCATATTTAATTTGTTTTAATTTGAAATTTAATTGTTATTTGCATGTCCATATGACGGTAGAGGACTTATGTAGAGGACTTATTATAAATGAAACACTTGTAAAAATTACCCATGTTTGCAAATAATTAAATTATTATGATTATGTAACTCACTTTCGCATTTTTAATATTATATAAGTTAGGATATTTATATGTATGTATAGTAACATAGTAGGAAATAAGATATATATTATATAATATAGTATGGATACAAGAGTACGCCACTACAGAATGCAAAAGGTACAGCAAGATGGCCGCCTCAACGCGATACCCATTTGTCGTAAGCCCTTAAAAATTATCATAATTTAGTCCATTTGACACGGTTGACGTTCATAATACTGATATAATCTTTACAAAAATAAACCGTGTTCTGTACAGATGTTTCTGGAATTCTCGACACTGGTGTAACTAATCGGTCGTAGAAAAACGAGGCTTTGGACTTTATGGATGCTACCGTAGTTAATGGAGCAGATTATTTATGCTGCTTAGGTGGTCTCTCCACTTTTCGATTCTAAATTACCTTTTACTAATATTTAAACTTTTGGACTGCTTTGTTGGTCTAGTGGTTGCAAAAGCTATTGCTGAGCATGCGGTCCTGAGTTCGATTCCCGGGTCGGGCAAAGTGTTATTGGGTTTTCCATCTGGAATTTCTCAGTAGCAGCCCGGAGTCTGGATTTATGGCTCGACTCTTTTTACATGGGACTTAAACATAACTGGCGAAATGTGGGTATACTATAGGTGCACCATTGCCCAACCCTTCGGGGAACACAGGCGTGAAGTTATGTGTATGTTAAACTTTTGTTTTTGTCACATTACCAGCTTGGCTAACAACATCGTACCGCCCGCGGGGACAAAATTAACATCCTTCAGATCATTGACATCCTTCACTCATTGATTTTCTACTTGCGTGGGAGGAAATACAGAGAAGCTTATTATTCCATTAAAGATCAGAGTGAAACTGTTACTCGAAGAAAATATCTGAAAACTCATGAAATGTTTTATTTGGAAATAACAAAATATTACTCCTGTATATGGGTGTGGGCAGAGGTGTACACCCTTATTCCTTCAATTATATAATTCTGTAGCCAAAACACCTGTGACCCAGGCAATTCGTATCATTAACGAACTTAATGGCAAAATCCATGTCTTCACGTGTCATTTGAGCGAATTCGAAAGGACACTGTTATTTATTTTATCTTGTAACTAGCACTTCCGCGCGACTTCATCCGCGTGGATGTCGTACTTCAGTAGGTACCCCGTTACGGGTAGATTTTCAAAAAACCCTGATACACATCATTCTTTATTTTCGGTCTTAAGTATAAATACTCAGTTTCGAGTTAATCGGACCGCGCGTTAAAATTCTTCCATACAAACTTTAACATCCCAATCCCCCTTTAGGGGGTAGTTTAGAAAAACAATAAATGGCAAACTTTATAATTTATTTAAGATAAGTATTCGTGCCAAGTTTCAAGTTTATTAACTCAAGGAATAAGATTTTTCATACAAACAATATCCCTTCGCCCCTTAAAGTTTGAATTTTCATAAATCCTTTCTTCCTTGCAACACAAAAGGCAAAATTTCAAGTTTGTGGCCCCAGCGAATTAGGCTCTGCGATAATGAATCAGTCGGGATAAGGAATTAAAAAAAAATATATATATATAGATTAGGTAGTGTAGGTAGTTATGTTATTTTGTTGAGTATTCTGTAAATTAGGCATTGTATTAAAGTTCCTATTACTTTTAGAAAGTTGTTTTGGCCCTTTATATTATAAAATAAGTTAGTATCGATTTTTAAAACGACCGCACTGTCGCATTGGGTACATACCTGTAACGAGAGTTGTAAGGGTGACTTGAATAAAAAAAGATAAAATAAAAATAAGTCACATGACAATCTATATACAGACCACAACTTCAAAATTGGGCTTAGTTTTTCAAAATACGTCAGTGTTCCAATAACAGCGCATGTTTATTTACTTATTTATCTTCATAAAGACTAAAAGCTCCTTCGTGTTTATTTATTTCTCATTTCACCGTTACACGTATTTTAGGGGCAAACCGGAACGTGAAGAATGATGTTGCATGCAAATATAAATTAACGATTAACTAAAACCTGCGACGATTTCCCCTGACGAATATTTGTACTTAATCTTATTGTGCAGCATCTTATTATGGTTAATTTATTAAGATTATACGCAACTTCCTTGAGAATAATTCATTTTGAAAAGTGGTAATGCAGGTATGGAGAAGGTTCTCTAATTTCCGGGGACTGGGGGATAAATTAAACTTTGTTGAGGAGATCTTAGGCAGTTAGATGGTTTTGCTGACTACATTGCCAACTGGCAAATCATTACAACAAAAAGCTTACAAGGTTACAATCTTGTATATTTTCTTGCTTTGGTCATTTGAGAGAAAAATTACATTTTGCAAAACATTTCGCACTAAGCGTTTCCAAATGTGTTTTGCGCATCACGCGCACAGCAAAGGAGAGGAACTCTCTACCTGCGTCTGTGTTTCCAAACGCATACAACCCCGATCTCTTCAAAGTGAGAGTGAACAGGCTTCTTCTGGGTAATCTCGCTCCATCGTCGACTTTGTCTCTGTCACCTCTGGCCTAGACTAGAGTCAAGAGCAAACCTATCTCAAATAAAAAATAAAATAAAAAAAAAAACATGAAAAATAATAGAAAAAAAAAAAACTCATGCATTCATTGATAAACAGTAATAATAATTCTAAACCCTAAAACAAAAACCAATTAACTGTAAAAACATCAAGTATGTCAAACGTCTCTTTTCTAAATAATTTATCCAACTACTGTTTGAACTGAAAATAAATATTCCACCGCCAAGGCTAACCGTAGATCGTTATTAATTGAATACGACACCTTACGTCTGCGCCAACGCACTGACTTACCTAACACTAATGACACATGCCGCAAATGATCAAAGATTAATATCGATGTTTTAATTGATTAAATTCTTATCTGTTTATGCCTAGTAAGGTTATAACTCGTAGAAGCACGGTCTGTGGTAGATTAGTCAGTACCTACGTGGTTTTCGAGGCTGCTAAAGATGATAGTGAAGTAAAAATGAAAATTCAAGATGGCAGCTGCGAAAATTTTCAAATTTTTCTTCATGGGTGTAGTTTTCATGGTTTTCGAGGGTGCCACAGTCAATAATGAGGTTAAACTTCGTTCCAGACGGGGGTTCCCGACCGCACACATTTTTTTTTTGTTATAAGACTTTTAAAACGAGATGAAAATGTTAATAAAATTTCAGCCCTACTTGTAAAACACCGTTTACAGCAATATAAAACAAAATGTTACAATTAAAAATAAAATTAACTTTTTAGATTCCACGCTCCGAAGGTCTCTGAAAAGTCTAGTGCATAAATTATCTCAACGCTTTTTAGGATGAAAACTTTAATTTTACCTGTAAACATGGTTAAAATAAAACAAAAGTTAGCACGTTTAAAACCGTAATGAAGCAAAATTAAGCAAAACTCCAGCTGTATAAGCGAAAGAGCACTTTAAAATAGAACCGTGAAGTAATAATTACTTTAATTCACATCACGTAGTTCCCGCAAATCTCGGAATTAAGTATAAAATTGTGTTTTTTTGTGATGTCAACGGCAGAAAAACAGCACGGTTCGGTAATTCTAACAATAGAATTTAAAAATAATGTTATCGTAAACGCAGTAGACTAAAAAATTGAGGGGTGTTATGTTTCAGTGCATGGTGTAAATTCCAGTGGGATCTTTTGCGACATCCACGCAGATGAGACCGCGGGCAGAAGCTAGTGGATTAATATTTGGTATTAATTTCAGAGTAAAATGTTTACAACATATAATTAACTAATATTCATTATTTTTAATCAAAGTTGGCAGTAACACCAAGATAATTTTTCTGCGTAATTTGAAACAAATTCGCCGGGACCAAACTAAACAGATAACGCCATTTTCAATGACTATGACATTTTCATAGTCATTATGAACGAAATAAAGGTAGATTGGAATGTCACAAAATGCCGCAAAATCATTCCTATTCTTAAGTCCGATTTACATGACGCAAGTTTTTTGCCTGTGGCATAAAATAAAATTAAAGCAACAAATGACTTGCACCGTCTGAACACTGTTTAGACAGTGCCATTTTTATTGTTGCTTTAACCTATGTTATATGCACTGATTAAATACTAACCTACCTGTTATGACTTACGGAGCCGTACTCACGGTACGGCTGGTCCATAAATTCAAGGTCGCAGTGAGCTATGGAACGAGCTATGCTTGGAATCTCTCTGAAGGATAGAATCCGGAACGAGGTGATCCAGCATAGAACCAAAGTTGTCGACATAGCTCACAGAATAAGCAAGCTAAAATGGCAATGGGCCGGTCATATTAGCCGTAGAAGCGAAGACCGTTGGGTTAGACGTGTTCTTGAGTGGAGACCGCGAATCGGCAAACGTAAGGTAGGACGTCCTCAGGCTAGGCGGAGCGACGATCTTCGCAGGGTGGCTGGTAGCAGCTGGATGAGAGTTGTCAAGAATCGAGCTGAATGGCGTGCAATTGGAGAGGCCTATGTCCAGCAGTGGACTAATGTAGGCTCATGATGATGTTTATATGCCACATACAATTATATTGTACAGTATAAATCAGGCTATATTCTATACCTAAGCAATGAAACGGTTCTCTTTTATACAAATAAATAATAGACGGACACTTGAAGTGTCTGTTTGTAATATCAAAAAAACAGTTTTTCACTAAATGTATATGAAAGTATATACGGTACTTATAACATAAGAGCAATTTTTTAAATTTTGTCTGTCTGTCTGTTTGTTCCGGCTTTCACTGGCTGGATAGCGGATGTTACGGGGGGCTACTTTTTTTTAGAAAAATAATTAGGGTTCCGCGCAAAAATTATTAAAACCCATGAAATTGTGAACAAAAAGGCGGATTTGAAAAATTCTTTTTGCATTTGGTAGCCCAATTCTCGAGAGTAGTTATAGGCTACTTAACATTTAGCTACGATCTTTAGGAGCCGAGCAAAAGAAAAAGAGTCAGAAAGAACACTACTGCTTAAATACCCGTCTATCGTCTACCTGATCTTGTGCGACGTCATTTAAAATTACATTCGTATAGCGAGCTGTTACACACATGCTATTGCACTATTAAGTGAACCGGTTTTGAAATAATATATATTTGCTACTTAGCCGCACTGTGTATCTGTTGTCTTTCGATTGAATTTCATTGAAATAGATGTTTCTAATTAGAACAAAATGTTTGTTATCCGGAGACCTTGTAATAGTTTTATTTTTAGTAGTTTATTCCAACTTCATTGAATTTTTGATAATTTGTATGCTACTGAGAAAATTAATTCGACTCGCATCTTCCATCTTCAAGAAAAAATGTAGCTAATCTAGTCTGATACCTGTTTTATTGTGTCTTGAACTAACTATGACAAGCAAATGAAACATCTTCTGCGTCCCAATCGCCTTTTGAATAAATTAAAATGACGATATTTTAACGCGATTCTTCATTTGCAGGTCAACACAATTAATCCTTCAAAGTAAAATGCTCCATGCATTTAATTTCCGTACCAAGGGCTATCACTAGCAAGCAACGTTACAAGTACGATTAGTTGCGATTTAATTCCGAAAACACCATTTGTCTGCCCATGTGATATAATCTACATTGGTATAGCCTCGTAACATATAAAATTAATAAACTGTATGTTCATTCCATGATGATTTGCATCACAACACGTTTTGGAAGCACTTTTATTGGCAGTAAAACTTCTTGCCAGAGTCGGTGTTTCCGTATAACCTATAATATAACTTAGGAATCTTTACTAGTCACGAATTAATACGTTGCTTCTAGGTAAGCGTGCACTGCGTGAACTATCGTCGACCGCATCCTTTAACTACACACGAGAGGTAGTGGACTAGTGGTTATACCGATCGTATTATAAAAGAATCAATATTTAAATACACAACTATGGATTTATGTCATGCCACAGCTCTAAAATTTGGCATGTGTCAAATAGATCTTCATAAAATGAACAGAGTATAACAACATTTCATCGTTGCAAAACTTTTAATATTTAGCTTTCACGCTTCTAATATCCGTTTATCTTTGATGCAATGTCATTAAATCGACAACAACTGGTTCTACACTGTATTTACAACATGGTTTAGTTATGGGATTGAAGCATTTTGTAATGGTAGGTAATCTTTGATTGAATTATACGACCACCAATACTGCTGAGCGTGCCCGCCTGCTGGCTGTGGGGGAGTGGGAGTCGGGCCTCTGGCTTCAGGCGCTACCGTCACCCAACATAGGCACTATGCTGGGTGACACCACCTTCCGGTTCGCTACTTGTCTGCGTCTGGGCGCTCCTTGCGTGGCTCCGCATCGCTGCCAATGCGGTGTCAGTGTCGACTGCCTCGGACAACATGGCCTATCCTGCAGTAAGAGCGCAGGCCAGATAGCACGGCACGCCAGCATCAATGACATCATCCGTCGTGCTCTTGTCACCGCCGGGGTGCCAGCTGTTTTAGAACCCAATGGCTTAGCACGCGACGATGGAAAGAGACCAGACGGAATGACCATAATGCCTTGGAAGGTAGGTAGGCCTTTGGTGTGGGATGCAACGTGTGTCGACACCCTTGCGCCATCCCATCTTCCTAGCACGGCAGGCTGTGCTGGAGCGGCTGCTGCGGGTGCGGAAAACCTCAAACGGCGCAAATACTCCAGTCTTATTGGGACTTATATGTTCGAGCCGTTTGGGGTTGAAACACTTGGGCCATGGGGTCCGAGTGCCCACTTAGTTTTTCGAGACATCGGACAGGCGGTTGGTCGACTCCACACGTGACCAGAGGGCTGGCCTATTTTTTGGCCAAAGAATCAGCATTGCTATACAACGTGACAATGCTGCCAGCCTTCTGGGCACTTTTCCTGTTGACAGCGATGCGGATGAATTTTTTGATGCCCTCTGATTATTTACCCCCTCCCTTTTTTATGTACTTGTAAATATTATTATTATTATTTTAAGATTGTTAGGTTTTAAATTATATTAAAGTATTATACACATTGATGGACAATTTAGGGACTGGTAAGGGATTGGAAAACTAGAGTAAGCCTCTTTATTCAGGTTAAATGGAGTAGCTAAGTTGTTTTGTATTTTAGATTACTAGCTTTCAGATTATGCAGGTTACGTGTTAAGTGCAAACCATGTTTATTAATCATTGATAAATGATAAATGATTTTATTTCTGTAAGTAGGTTTGTACTACATATTTTTACACGTCAATCATATTTTAAAAACTAGATGATTTCGGCGTTACCTCTCTGAATACTCTGACAAGAAAGGCCGAAACAAACTCAGAGGTCACAGTCTCTTTTAAAGTCCAGACATAATCTTGATCAGATCATGTGAAGACCATGTAGATTGGTGATTGAGTGGACATGTCAAATCAGTGCATACATTTGTTAGAAATCGTGCAGCTCAAATTAGAATCGATGAACAATACCGAAGAAAGGACATTTGGGTAGGCCGCGTAAATTACTCAAACTGCACGACCATTTTTAAAACTATCTGAGAAAAAAAAAACAATGCAGTGCAATAAAATCAGAATCAGTCGGATACTGCTATTTTCGAAAAAAGATGCAGGTTCGGAGTTGATGCTGAGAAGTCCTTCTACATCTCAACATCAACTACAAGGTTCAGAGTTATTACGACTTTATTTTAGTATCGTTTAAGTTTTTAAATCACGGAACCACAAGTCACATCTCCACAAATCTTTTTTATTCACCATCCTCGATTCGAATGCCCTAAATGGAAATCAGTAACATCCAGTGTTCCAATTTCCAAACTCAATATCCGTTAATCTTTGGCGACCATTAAACGTTAACCCGACTATTTTAAGTGTTGGGTAATATGGACCAATGACGTCGGATCTAATAAGGGGCGCAATTTTACAGCGTAATGGTCCAATTGACCGAAAGGCCGCGCCTACCATTGCACACAGATGCTTAAAAGCTTACAACAATTAGAGGTGACGATGTTTTAAATTCACTTTGACAATTACCGTTAACGCTTTGAACGTTATTTTTTACAAAGAAATAATAAAACACTGAAACTAATCATTTACAATGGAGTCCACATACACACACACTAATAATTAAAAAAAAACCTATCTAAAGTTAGATCCACTCTAGCCTTAACTATTTAATAGACGCAAAATGTATAAAAAACCAATTCCTTTTCGCAATCCATGGAAAAAATGGGACAATTAAAAAGCAATACGGCTAAGTAAGAAGTAATATGACCTGACGGAATCGCCAATCAACTAATGCATTTACCGACAGCTCGCCGGGATGACGTAAAACGTTTTATAAATGACCCTTTAATAAAGCCTGTCCATCTAATAAGGGCCACACGGTTGTGTTTCGACATGTGTGTGCCTACCTGTATTTTGTGAAAAAAAAAACTGGAAAAACAAAAAACGAAGGCACAAACGACTGGATTATCAGAGTCAGCGCTAGTTGGGCTTTTTTTTTGCGCTAAAAGTTGAATTATATGAAGCACGAGGAAAACGGTTTTGTCGAGAGAATGTGTTTTTTTATATATTTTGTTATTTGTATGATAAAAAAGAAAGCATACATAGTTTGTAAGCACAATCAGCTCATTAGCCGATGTAAAAATATCGCGGCGATTTTTTTTCGCGCACTCGATTTTCAACGGTCTGCTTAGCGCCTAGAGTTAAAAATCCAACAGTGTATTTTTTCGACGCGCTGGAATGCACTCTGTTGGATTCTCAATGCTCGGCTCAACGCTGAGAGTTGAAAATCCAGTGCGTGATAAAATCCCGACGCGATATTTTTACATCTGTGCGAACGTCGGCTTGGTGAGAGAGAGAGCATGCTTTAATTGCATGATGGCATCGATATACTTACCTACGACAATACACTATGTACTTACAAGGCATCTATCGCGTAGCTGCCTACGACTTTTAAATAAAATTTCCTCATTAGCGACTTAGACAAATCATATAGGCCAGTCACATCTTTTTTAATTAGGAAAATAATATCATACGTCCAAGTATCTTCGAGATGTGCGAGACTTCTAAACAGGCAGCCACAAAACTCTTATGTTTTTATTTAATGAAGAGGTCATAAATAACTGCATGAATGTAAACTAAACAAGATAGAAAGCAGCTGATTTAATTATTTAGAACAAAAATCAATCTGCCTAGCCTTTTCCTAACTATGTTGCGGTCAGCTTCCAGTCTAACCGGATGCAGCTGAACACCAGTAATTTTCATAGAGCGACTACCTATCTGATCTCCACAATCCAGTTACTGAGTAACACGATACCCCTTAGTAAGACTGGTTGCCGCACTTTTGGGCTTGTGACTACCTGTAACGACTGTCAAAGATCTACGAATGACAGTCGGGACCAACGGCTTAACGTGCTTTCCGAGGCACGGAGGAGTCTCGGTATGTAAAGATGGTCACCCATCCACAGACCAACCCCGGCAAGCGTAGCTTAACCTGATGGATCGACCCGTGCGGCTGTTATTACTTAGCCACGAGCTCCTCCTCCTCCTCCTTTTTGCTTTATCATATTAATAAAAAATACTAAGATCTTAACGTGCTTTCCGAGGCACGGAGGGATCTCGATATGTAATGGATGGTCACCCATCCACGAACCCACCGCGACAAGCGTAGCTTAACCTTCAATTGACCCATGTGGCAGTTATTATTTAGCCACGAGCCCCTCTTGTCACTTACATATTTATAAACATCAGAGCGGGTACAACAGTGCGTCAGTTTTTAAATTAATCCCTTTTGGATCGCGGTTTAATCCGTCAGCTTAGTTGCATGTTGTGTGTCACATGCTTTTGTCATCATACTGTGTGCGTCTACCTTTATTGCTAAAGCGCTAGGATTATTGTGTGAGGTATTAATCGGTAGAATATTTTTGATGACGAATTACGTAAGTGGGTATTTCCAATGAATAAATTATGGGTTTTCCATTCATGGTCCCGTGAAAAATAAGTCAGTTCTGTAAAGTATTTACAAAGTTTAATATAGATGTGATGACAGACACGAAGCGGAAGCTCGACGGAATTACTTTAGGTACCTACAACAAAATTCTCAATTTTCAACAAAATTGCCAAGTGATGGATTGACAAAGTTTGCATGACACTCATAAATGATGGGAAAACTGATTAATAAAATAAGAATTTTAACCCTGCTAATAATGAAAATTAGTTATTAAGATTTTATTGATTGTGTCCATACACGCAAAATTATCGTGAGAAAACTTACAGTTTAATCTGGACTTTAAGCTTGCAATTGCTCGAGAACGGTGAAAGGTGACGACACGAGGCGAGTCTTGTCTAGTTGTACAAGAAGTACCGACAAAACTTGTACCTACAAGTATTTCTAATGTGGAGCTTTCACACTTTATGCGAATTCATGTTTAAAATAGTTCTTAATGCGAGATAGACCATCCGGATCGACTCGCCGCGAGCGTGAATGTCAAAACACTGGGGGGTCTCGATGTGTTGAGAGTGTTCACTGATCCGTGATTTGACTTTGATAAACGCCGGCAGAACTCGTAAATCAATCGGTTTGTGTGAAAGATCATTTTACATTTTTTTTTCGTTTGAGGGGTTGTTTTCAATATTGTGTCTATGCTGTTCCATAGTTTTTCAACGTCTATTACTTAATCCTAATATTTTGAAGAAATCTACAACAAACAAAAATATTTCTCAATTCAAATATAGAGTAGGTAAAAGAACGTTACCTCTCCACTCAACTGTGAGAATTTATATGTTTATATTTATATAGGTTTATAGCATATTTATTTATTTACCTAAGTATTTGTTAATTTTTGGTATAAACATAAAACATAACATAACATCACGCCTTGTTTCCCTGAAGGGTTAGGCAGAGGTGTACCTATAAACATGTGTAGATATATTTAATATTTTAGTTTAAGACGGCACAAATATATTCTTATTTTCTTGTTCTCACACACTATTGTTTAGGTAACTAAGAGGTGGTGTAACTAAGAGACTAACCGCATTTTTCTTACTTTAAGCATTTTTATACCCGTCGTAATTTCTAAACGAAAGATCCGATTCGAATAATTTAAAAAGGAATTTACATATACTTAATCAACCTTGATTATGAAACTATTTATTTGGATAAGGATTAATACCATGTCTATGAAAACACCTTCGCAAATAATCCATTATTTTATAACAAATTTGATTACCATTAAAAAGGTTATAGTGAGCCAACCTTAAAAGATAGACATACAATATTGCGGACTTTTTTTTTTAGAACTTTATAAGAGGAACAATTCCATCATACATGATTTTTGGGTATCTTTAACCGTTTACGCAGCGCACGCGTTTACGCAGAGCTCTCAAAAGGAGTACATTTTCCCCGTTTTTGCAAAATTTTTCATTAATGCTCCGCTCCTATTGGTCGTGGCTTGATGTTATATAGCCTATAGCCTTCCTCGATAAATGGGATATCTAACACTAAAATAACTTTTCAATTCAAACCAGCAGTTCCTGAGATTAGCGCGTTCAACCAAACAAACAAACTCTTCAGCTTTATAATATTAGTATAGATTGACTGTTTGAATGCGCTAATCTCTGTCACTGCCAGTCGGATTTGAAAACTTCTTTTTGCATTGTATAGCCCAATTCTTGAGGAAGGCTATAGGATGTAATATTACGCTAGGACCCTTAGAAGCCGAGCAAAAAGCAAAAAGTAAGAACGGGCGCTAAGCGAAAACGAAGTAACAGCGCGAGCAAACGATGCGATGCGACGGGGTGGGTCGGGGGAACAAGAAATTTCACGCGGACGAAGTCGCGGGCGGAAGCTAGTCTAATTATATAAATATTTGAAAAGATAACAACTCTGAATCACTACCGACCAGTTAAAACCAAATATACCTTTTACTGCAAGAGCCCCATATTCTACAAAATCAATTACTAAAATTACACATCCATTCATACATAAACATTTATCTAGCATATAACGAGTTACGTAGCAGTCAAACTAGTTTGTAATGGGCGTTAAAACTCTCGGCGATCAAAAGTGTATCGGGTTTAGTAAATAGAGCAAAATTGCTCACTATAATCAGTTCAAAATGTTTTCCGTTTATGACTTTTAGGACTTGAGTAACAAACTGGTTTTGTGAGTCAAAATTAATTCATCAGCTCCACCTTTCTTAATACCATATTATTATCTTTTCTTAATAACTGTTCTGTCTGTCGGAATTAAATGTTCTTTGCAGTAGGACCCTATGCCCAGTCCACCCCTGTCCTGCCCAGGAATTAGATGACATCATGTAGTAATTTTTAGCATTTACTCGTAGTATCAACTAGATGTAGGGCAAAACTTGGCTAATTGGTGATATGCAGCTATTCGGTGATAGATAATATGTGTTATATTACCAAGTTACTACTGACTTGATAAATGTATATTTTTCAATCATTATAGTATTTGCCACATTTTTAGATATAAGTTAGCAAAGCTTCTTTTGTCTACTATATTGCAGTAAATTTAAAAAATAATCTGATCAACGAATCGAATTTTACAAGTAAAAAACAAAACTATCACCGATTACCCAAGTTTTGCCCTACGTTTTGGACTTGGATACTCGGGACATTTGATCCCAATATAACAGCTGACGATAATAAACAGAGAAGGTTTTAACGCACCTTTGGCAGTTAGATCATAAATCTGAAACGAGCTTAACCTTTCTCTCGATCATCACCCACTAAAACTCAATATCGCATCGTACAGAAATTATTTTGGCACAATTTTCTCATTAAATCGCTTATCAAAATACATTTCATACAAAAATAACCTCTATACTGACGTGTACATACGTTTTGTATTGTGCAGAGCGCCGGCGGTCTATTTATAAGAGCCGATTGTGTTCGATATTATGACAGTCGATGTCAAACGCTAGAGGGGGTGTGAACTGTGTACCGGGAACACATGTCCGCATGTAGGTACGAGCTCTAATATTCTTGTCGGTAAAATGAATGTCATCGGTGCAATATAAACATGACTTCCGAAAATTGTGTACAATAATTAAGAAAAAAAAGTTTGGTTAACTGAATTTGGCTAAGGAAGTTAATTATGTTTATCAGAGGAGAAGAGGTTAAAAGTAAAATCAGTAGATAGGAAGAGTTCAATATAGTCTAGTCGGATGAACGACTTAATGAAGCCTTAGATTAGATACCCAATTAAGTTAATTCGATTTATGCCAAGTACAACATTAATAAGAATATTGGTTGGTACAGCTGCTACCGATACTCCACGCTTTAACTATCACGCGTTGAATAAACGTGAACTAACACAAACACGAATTTAAACGAACTCACGTCAAATTAATTTCTCGAAGCGAGACCAACCAGCTTTTTGAAACAAAATTCATCCTTTGATATAATGGAAATGAATAAACGGAACGTTCAAAACAAACAGAGGACGGTGCAAACGGTTCAAATTGTCAATCTAGCGCGGTCTGCAGCGACCTAAAATCTAGCGGAAAATGTCAACAAAAGGTCACGTGCTAACTCGAACAACGGTTTGCGGTGTGCTGATATCCAATGAGGATGGATTTAGTCATTGGTTTTGGCAGCGAGGACGATAGTTTCCGTTTTAAAAAGATTATTTGCTAACAGCTGACGAACAGTTCGAAAATAAAGTTAGGTTTATTTTTTGTTGTTAAACTTTGGTAACAATCTTATAACTTCTTCATATTAACAAGAAAATTCTACAAAATCTTGTAGATTCTACCAATATCAGGCTGTTTTTGTATAAATTCACACCAGATTGATTTCATTTTAAACATAATATAAATTCAAATTTTAAAAACCCCCGTCACACATCTATCTATAACCTATTCATTGAGATCATTCCAATGAGGCCAAACACGATACAAGTTGGTGAGAGAGTTGAGTATCCTGCAAATTCCAGATAATGCCGCAGCATCAGTTCAAGGTTATTCTAATATCATTGAAGTAACTGAATACCAAATTTCGACTTGTTCAGATCTGTGGAAGATGCTCATGTCAATTCATTAACTATTAAAGAGCTGATAATCTTTAAACAGCTGAATAGATTTTCTTGAATCATAGCTAAGAACACTCTCGATCAAGTCACCTTTTAAACAAAACAAAAAAGAAATCTAAATCCTTTCAGTCATTTGGGAGCTAGGATGCCACACACAGATACACAAATTCACAGATACATACGTTAAACTTATAACACCCCTCTGTTTCCGTCGGGGGTTAAAATATCAGTCTGTAACAAGTTATACACTTATTGATTTGATAACATACTTATCTACAGCGTTTGAATTTGAATATTGACCGATTTTTGCGTGTCAGTGTTAAAATAGATAGTTTCTACCTATTAATTTTATCCGTGTCCATTTTAAACCAAGTCCAGATCAGTAAAGGATCCGGTCTCACCAACTTTCCTTTGATTGCGTTCGATCATTTAATTAAACTCGTTAAGAAATGTACCTTCATAAAGCGTTGGTGGTGAAGGCGTCCATAATATTTAATTATAAAAAAGTACTTCGACTGTTATTACAGATGTCGGGCTTCATTGTTTTCATGGCTGGTTTCCAATCATACGTCATTTCGTATCAAATAAAGGTGAGGCATTAAGCCCAGGTACGCGCGGGCGATTTTTGCCGCGGCGATTTTTTTTGCGCACCGGATTTTCACACTGCTTAGCGCCGAGAGTAGAAAATCCAACAGTGTGTTTTTCCGACGCGCTGGGAAGCACTCAGTTGGATTCTCAACGCTCGGCTCAACACCGAGAGTTGAAAATCCAGTGCGCGATACAATCCCGCCGCGATATTTTTACGTCCGTGCGAATATGGCCTAATACCAGCACGAACGGTGAGTATGTTCGACGTTATATCAATGAAGGTCTTATGTTGCGGTAAAAAGATGATTTTTTGTATTAACTTGTCAATTGGTAGCGTGAACTGTCATGTTCTTTATAAACGACATGACACCTGAAGTGTCAGGCGCTTACCTACTCACTTTTTGTTTGTTTGTATGTTAAATAAATTCTTAAAATTATGTAGACCGTATGATTATTGACCGCGTTACGTAGGTTTTTTGTAGATATATTAATGTGATTTTTTTGTAACATTTACTACTACTAACTTTTAACGTTTTTAATGTTAACTAGATGCTACTGGTGATAAGTTTTATTTGGCTTTACCACTAAGCTTTTAGTTAAAATGAATGATTTCAGTCCTCCTACATTTTATATTCAGGTCCGTAAAATAATAATCCCGTTGTTTTGTTCTAAATAAGTCACTCCAATAAAGTTCTTAAAAGCAATCTTAAGAATAACTTGCAAAAGTTTATTCAATTAGAAGTTGTTTTCACGGTAAGTTCGAAATTTCTATCAAACTTTAAATGAAAAAAGACCGATGTTTATTTTAAAATAAACATTTAGAAATATTTAAAAAATCCTTTATCTAATATATCTAGGTTCAAGCTAGAACTCGACGACTCAGCATAAAAGAGGACTTAGAAACCATACTGAGACAAAACCTGTTCATAATTAATAATTTACTAGAATATTAATATTCATATTCACGTTGACATCAATCAATCAACCTGCCTAGCCTTTTCCTAACTATGTTAGGTACGGCTTCCAGTCTAATCGGAAGCCGCTGAATACCAGTAATTTTCATAGGCGACTGCCTATCTGATCCCTCTTGGGAAGATTGGTTGTCGCACTTTTGGGCTTGTGACAACCTGTAACGACTGCCAAAGATCTACGAATGACAGCCTGGACCAACGGCTTAACGTGCTTTCCGAGGCACGGGTGGATATCGATTTGTAATGGATGGTCACCCATCCACGAACCGACCGCGGCAAGCGAAGCTTAACCTTCGATCGACCCGTGCGGCTGTTATTATTTAGCCACGAGCTTCTCACGATTCACGTTGACATAATGTAACCGAAATTGTCAAACAATTGAAGGTAGTAACCGCATTGACAAAAACGCAAAATAAATATGCAAACCCCGTCACACGTCAATCATTTGCACAAACCTATATTATTCTTTGCGAATATGGTTAAATATGCACATACCAATACTTAAATGACTATGTGCTGTAAGACAGTGCGCACTACAGAGTCAAAACGATTTTGTCACTTGCAGACAGAATAGTTTTGTCTTGCCAAGACAGTTTTGTGGCGAGTGCCATTGTTATCATAGATCAATAGTCTATCTCAAGTCAGTCTTGGCTCAGGTATGCACCCAGCCTAAGTATAGTCTTCAGTAGCATATCAGTACAAAATATCACTTCTTAACATACAATGTGTTGTTGCATTATGTTTGACATCATTTAGTAGCATTCTACCATTGTTATGTGACACATGATATTCGTCAAGTATTAGCTTTGTAGTTTATTCTTAGGAACTGGCTCGACCGGTGTAGCCTTGCATCTGGTAGATGGTTTTATGACTTGAAGCATTGTTAGTCAAACTTGAATCATGATTCACTCACTATCATCACTGTTAATTTAATTTGAAGGAAAACTTCCAACAAGATTATCTATACCTACCAGCGGCGCAGCTATAATTATCATTAGAGGGAAGCCGAAGAAAAAAATGTTCAGTCCTCATAAACTCAGACAAAAAACAATAGGTTTTTAATCTTATGATGTATTAAACTGGTATTAAATATAATTATGTAATGTGCTGTGATACACAGTTACACAAACGGGTGTACCGTATTATTTGGCAATAAGAAGAGTGGTTGTTCCGAAGGGAAGCCGATAGGAATCGGGTTGTATGAAGGCTACGCCACCTTTCTCCATAGGAGCACCTACAGCATGAAACGTGTGGTATAAACCATCAAACTGAACAACTGTCTCCAAGGGACCAATACCGTAATCGCGAAAAAATAATCAACCACTCCATTATATTTTGTTCGAGTATGTATTGAAGTTTTGTAGTTGATAATTTTTTCGCGATTACGATGTTGGTCCCATGGAGAAAGGTTTTCAGTTTAATGGTCTATACCACACCCTTAAAAATGACCACACCTTTCTGATACATGCTGTATATATTTATAACATTACTGAAAATAATAACTATCTAGTATAAATTCTAATATAGTTATTTATGCTACAAGGGCGGAAAGTAGGTGATTTTCGGTGAGTGGCGTTTTTATTCACGAGCAAGCGAAGCAAGCGAGTGTATAAATCGACACGAATCGAAAATCATCTTACGCACGTGTATCATACAACGTTTTACTATGCATTGTGCGAGGAAATAAAAAATATTAAAATTTACACAGATCGAATCCGAACTAAGCAAGAAATTAGTAAAATGGCGGGCTTATTTGAAATACATGTGCGTTCAGCATATTACTACTGTGCATGTGTAAATAGCTGCCACGTCATTTTGCAAAAAGGCACGAGCAAAATATACGTTCAGCCAAACATATTTAATGAACATTTAAAATTAATTTATTGATCAAAATCTTAATCTAGAGTAATGAATAACGCGTTTAATGAAGTATTAGTTTTATTGATAATCTTTACTTAACTAATTTGTAAAAAAAAATTCAAATAATAAAACCTCTTTGCGTTGGGCTGACGACGGAGTTAAAAATAAAATAAAACTCTGAAAAGTAAAAAGCAGTAGTGTGAAAAAGTGGTACTTTCCGCACAGTTTGGCTGCTTGAAAAACGCTCTTTTCGAGCACATGCTTTGTAAATATTTTTCAACACACTTGCTCGTAAAGTGACTCTCATTGAACCGCGTTTAGGTTCATAATGCAGTGTATTAAACACGCGTGCTTTTAATATGCGCCACAGATAACTATTTACGGAGATGTGCGCTGTTTTAATCTCATCAAAAAGATGTCATGCCTTATAATGCCTACTGTGTACGATATGTGTATAAAATATGATAAATTAACATAATATTTCATCAAATTATTTATTTTTGTCAAAAAAATAACATTCTTTCATGTTCTACATTCAACAAACATACAAAATATTCAGTTTTTATGTTTTACCTTATGCTTTTAATACCTATTAGACTGTTCGACGGCTTCGTGCCTTTGCCTCTCCTTCAACCTGCGAAGACACCGCGATAAAAGGAATCTGCGGGCCATATTTCATACTTTTTTTTAACATAGGTAAATAATTAATTTATGAAACTTTTTTTTATGTATGTATTATCGTATGAAACGCGTGTGCATGATCATTTTACACACTTGTATTATAATGTACTGTTGTCCCGATTAGTCAAGCGACGACTAATGTATTTCCGACATTTACAAGATGTAACATAAATAACGCACAACCTCGTAAGGAATCATTGTACTCATCATTATGAACAATTTTTACTATGGGACCAAACCTGAAATCGCAAAAAAAGAATCAGCTGTTCCCTACATTTTGACGAGTTATGCGAAGGTAAATGTAGAGAGCAGCTGATTTTTTTTGCGATTTCAGGTTTGTTTCGATAGTAAAAGTTGTTCATAATGATGAGTACAATGACCCCCTTCAGAGGTTGTGCGTTAATTATGTTACATCTTGCCTATATAATTTAATAAAACTAAAAATCTTGCATAATCAGCCTATAATGTTCCAACTGCTGGAACACAGGCCTCCTTTCGATGAGAGGGAGTGGGCCTTAATCCACCGTTGGTAGATGTCACATGTCTTCGAATTTTTGGTTCTAGGATATGCCGGTTTTTCTCACGATGTTTTCCTTCATCGTTTTGAGAGCAGTGGTGATGAAATAATTTACACA
Organism: Fissipunctia ypsillon; assembly: GCA_947568875.1. Classification (NCBI taxonomy): domain Eukaryota; kingdom Metazoa; phylum Arthropoda; class Insecta; order Lepidoptera; family Noctuidae; genus Fissipunctia; species Fissipunctia ypsillon. The sequence continues at coordinate 21,401,855 of OX387648.1, forward strand.
AAGTGAAGCGCCTGTCGGGGTTCGAACATTAAGTGTCCTCTTTTCTTAGTTTTTTTTCATATTTGCAGCCCAAGGGACACAATCTATATGCTAAATATTGTAGTTGAAGCGCTTAATAAAATTAATGTTACATAATGCGATCAAATGATTACGCAGGTACGTGTATATTTTAAATATTAATGAGTCATCATATTAGTTAATTAATATTCGATACACATTGAAATTTCCATGTACTGCAATTTATAGCAGGGATTGAAAAAGTTCTTAAAATACCGGTATAGAACCGGTATTAAGTGGTTCCGGGTACAAGAACCCGAACCGGAACCGGAACCTAAATTGGAACCTATAAGAACCTTTATGTTACCGGTTCTTCAAAGCAAGTCCGAATGCCCTTTACTCACACAAATGCATAATGTCTCTAATTGGGCGTAACCAGGAAGGGGTGTAGTTTGTCACTAGCTGCGCTCCCGCAGAAATATTTTCGCGGAAATATTTTGACTCCACTGTACCTACGAGCGGCCGCCGCGCGGGTGAAAAGGACTACCTTTTGCTGACTGTAAATACTCAAGTATGTCGATATAACACCTAGTCCTGAGACATGGTTTAATATTCTTTAATTCTTTTGTAATCAGTTGAGAAAAAATTTGATTTCCCCCATCATGCTCGTCATCGTCGTTGTGGTGCAAAGCACAATCTTTACACTCTATTCTTTGTTGTTTTTCAATATTTGCAGTCTTAGGTTGACATTTTTCTTGAAAATTTCTTCTAAGCAATTGCTTCAAATTTAGAGGTAACTCTTGCTCTTGGAATTGAGTGTCTGTATCGGTATCGGTCACAATACGGGCACGTTTTGTTCCTGAAAGTAAGATACCAAATACACTTCTGGACACATCTATTGGCCCACCTTGTATTTTCAGTTTCGTTTGGTCCTAGCTAAAATTTTATATTAGGTCGAGCAAAAAGTTTTTATGCAGTTTTGAACCTGGCACATTCACAATTTCATTCAATAGTCTTTTTTTGAATTTCGAACACAGAATTTAAAGAAACAAAAGACAATTTGGAGCCTGTTTGTTGATATCAAACAATCGAATACTAAGAAAACTTGGTTTTATTGGTTTACTTGGATTTAATTCTTGAAAAAGTGATTGATATCTTTGGTTTTGCAACAAACATTACTTATTCTTAACATTAAGGTGAGGTTCTATCAATAATCTATGGATACTTCACCTGAAGTCGCCGCCCAAGCTGTGGCACTTATTCAGGCCGGACACAGCCAAAGAAACGTGAGTGCTCAACTTAATTTAAGTCGATCTGCGGTCCGAAATGTTTATCGGAGGTACCTAGAGACTGGCCGCTTTGTTCGTCGCCAAGGAAGCCACGATCTCGGGTCACAACTGAAAGGCAGGATCGATTCATCGTGACGACCAGCTTGAGAAATCGTCACCTTACCTCCATTGAGATACAAAACCAACTTCGCGACTTCCACGGAGTATCTGTGAGCGCTCGAACTGTTCGGAGAAGGTTAAAAGAACGCGATATGGTACCACACAAGCCAGCTAATGGGCCCAAACTAACGCGAGCCCACCGAACAGCGCGCCTTCATTTCGCACGCAGTCATTTAAATTGGACACAGCAAGATTGGAGCCGTGTACTCTTTTCTGATGAGTCTAAAATTGTGTTACATGGCAATGATGGAAGGAAGAAGGTCTACCGACGTAAGGGAGAGTGTTTCGCACAATGCTGCTTTGAAGAGAGGGTTGCTTATGGCGGTGGCTCATGGACTGTCTGGGGCGGTATATCCGCGAGCGGCAAAACTCAACTTGAGGTTGTTACAGGACCACGGCTGCCAACATTAAATGCTGAAAGGTACATTCGTGAGTGCTTAGAACCTCACGTGATACCATACGCGGACTATGTGGGCCCAAATTTCCTTTTTATGCATGATAATGCAAGAGCCCCTGCGGCCGGCATCGTCAGGGAATATCTTCGGGATGTGAACATCACAGTTATGGACTGGCCAGCCAGAAGCCCAGACATGAACCCCATTGAGCACATGTGGGACGAGCTAAAAAGACGTGTTAGGGCTCGTCAGCCAGTTGCCCAGACGATGCAGGAGTTGAAAACTGCCATAGAAGAGGAATGGGAGATGATCCCTCAAAATTTCATAGAGCGGTTGATAAACTCTATGCCTAATCGTATGAGAGCTGTGGTAGATGCCCATGGAGGCAACACGCGTTATTAAATTAAACCTTTATTTGATAAAACATGTTTTTTATTCAAAAATCAATTGCCTTTAACAAGGCGCATATCCGACTTGTTAGGCGTAGCTCCATGTCGTATGGTATTCTGAATTCAAATTTAAAACAATACGATCGAAAAAGATGGTAAAATGTATCAGGTTTAAAACTGCATCAACAGTTTTTGTTCAATCTAGCAATCATATTTCGGTAGGGGCCATCGAAACCTAAACTCTAAGGTGGGCCAATAGATGTGTCCAGAAGTGTATAACCAACGTGTAATTGGAATAGCGTAATACCTCGGCGGTAGTACCGTAACCCATGAAACTAAACAACCATAAAACACATAATATAATCATAAAACACTGTCCACACATGTTAAAACAAAATAATAATAATTTATATTAAAAAATCCTCCTCCTTTTTGATAGTATTATCTAAGTGAATACAATACGATGAAACTTACCTTTGTCCATTTTATATTAATGTATTAACAGTAACTGTAGATTATATAAACCACTAATAATAATTACTGACAATATTTGCTGACACTGTTCGGTACAGACTTCCACTCGCCAATAATTCGAAGGCGAACTGAAAAAAAAGATACGCCAGGCACGCGTCAAACATATCCCATCTTTCTTAGAGAACCTTTAAATCGGATGATACGGAACCGGTATATTGGAACCTTTATTTGGAAACGCTACTTTGGAACCAGAACCAAACCGGAACCTGAACCGGAACCTGAACCGGAACCGTACCGAAAAGAAGAACCTTTTTAAGAACCGAAATGAAGAACCGAAATGAAGAACCGGAACCCAAATTCGTACCGGTTTTCAATCCCTGATTTATAGGATTATGTTCACCGAGTTTATCATATCGAAATTTATATTGATTTTAATATGAATTCTTTGCATCAACGAAGGCACACCTAATAGGGATTAAAGTATTTACCTGTAATATTATCACAATATTAATGTATTGTATTCAAATAACAGATTGCTATTTTCAAGATGGTATTACTATAGTTTTCTTCAATAGACTACTATTTCAAGATCTATGGGTAGTTGTGCTTTTTTTATTTATTTTTTATTTGAGATAGGTTTGCTCTTGACTCTAGTCTAGGTCAGAGATGACAGAGACAAAGTCGACGATGGAGCGAGCTTACCCAGAAGAAGCCTGTAACTCTCACTTTGAAGAGATCGGGGTTGTATACGTGCTCTTTTTCAAGAAAATGGGTAAACTCATCTAAAACTATTACGCTTACCACATTAGCTTTACCTATAAGTTCAAGTTCAAGTCTATTTAAAATATCATTGACTTCAATCAAAACAGTTTCATCAACATAAAATATTTCCACGATCGTAATAATTGTGACATTTAAAAACTATTTGAGCGAATGCAGTAAATTATCCAATTTAAACGACTCGCCTGCAATTAACTCGTTATGCTGGACTTCATCTGTGTATTGTGAACTTGATTTATGGAATATTTCTATAATTGTTTCATTGCAACCTTTTGTTTTGAGTGATATCATTTAAATGCTAAATGAAGGATGAATTTAATTTTGTTATAAAATATATTGTTTTTAATTCAGCCCAAGCCAGTCCCACACTTATTCGATGGCATTATGTGTATACAGTGTCCAAGATCGAGTCAAATGGGGGTAAAGTGGAGGTGGCTACATAAAATATATAAATTTTTAAAGTAACCGAACCCTTATGAATCTGCCAAGGTACTGCAGTGCCTCGAGCATGTTTTCCGAAGCGAAGGTCCCAGATTTTTACGCCATCATGAGGTCAAGGGTCGCGTCTTTTTGGCAAAACTTGAGACGCTCCAGTAACAGCATTTTGAGGATTGTCTCGTGCAACCTAGCGAGCCCCATATTTGTGAACTGGATTTCTGTTCACTTAAGCGAGAAGAAAAAATGACGAAAGACTTATTGTTTTGAAGAGTATGGGTACCTATACATACCCCCATGTCTTGAGTAATTTTTTTGTATATGAATTTTTATGTTTTGCCAGTAATTAAACACTATTTATTTTGTTTATTTATTTTTAAATATAAACAGATATGTTTGATCCAATTCATTAACTGTTTTGATATTATGTACCTTATTCGCGTATTGTTTGAGTCAAAGTCGTGATCACTAGAACCTAGTATTTTGTATGCCTGAGATTGTGTATGACTGTGAGAGCTGTTGTCGCCGCATAATAAAATTTTTCTTTAACGTGAAATTTCATAGCACGAATCAAGCTCCCAACCTTCGAATAACAACATGACATGACGTTACCTCAAGTCTTGCATCTACATGCAAGACTTGTGTTAACGTCAAAACATTTCATTGTCTGCTATCAAGTGAAGGCAGGCCACCTCTCTATATGGCCGCTTGATTCAAATCGACGCAATTACGCCTTTGATACTTCGTACATACGTAACATCAAGCTTGCGATCACCAACAGGTTATTTGTAGATACAATTAGTCTCAAAGCTCTGTTTGTAGTTGGAGTTGGTGTACACTTGATATTCGGTATTGATAAAACTGTATTTGGTGCTTCGGCTAATCACAACAAATCATAGCTTTGGCAATTTTCTAATAAATTATTGACATTTCTGTTTAAAGTTGTCTGTGGGAGAGAATCTGTTTGGTACACAGAACAGATAAAGAAGGTTTGGTATATCAAACAGTCCTCTGAAGTTACCATTAAGCTCCGATAATGACTGGAAATGCCTATCTGTATCTATAAGCATGTAGATAATATATACTGCAGCAGAGTTCAATAAACAGGAAAAACATCTTTGAGCCCCGCGAGCAATATTCCCTGCGTGCGTAATAACTATTGCGTATCATGGTGATGTCAAAGACTTGTCAGCTCAGCATACGCTCAACATGGATTTAAAAGCACTTGTAGTTAGCTCCATACTTATCCCTCTTGTCGTCATTTGGAAAAATATTATGAAATAACATTTCTTATATTGAGAAGCTCGTAGCTAAATAATAACATCCACTCGGGTCGATCGAAGCTTAAGCTACGCTTGCCGCGGTCGGTCCATGGATGGGTGGCCATAAATTACATATCGAAACCCCTCCGTGCCTCGGAAGGCACGTTAAGACTTTGGTCCCGGCTGTCATCCGTAGATCTTTGACAGTCATTATGGGTAATCAGAACCCTATGAAAATCTGTCAACCAGTCTTACCAAGGGGTATCGTCTACCCAGCAATTGAGTTGTGAAGGTCAGATAGGCAGTCGCTCCATGTAAAATAGTGGTATTCAGCTGCATCCGGTTAGACTGGAAGCCGGCCCCAACATAATAGGGAAAAGGCTAGGCAGATTGATTGAACATTCCTTACCTATATTCTTACAAAAACATTCATTCAAACGTTTACAACTAAGCAAAACGTGTTTACGTTTGAAATTGCTCCGTCGCAATAGATCAATAGGAGCGAGTTCATTGCTGCCACAGTTTACCCTCCAGCGTTCTGTGTCGCCTAAACTTAATTTTGTTTGACACACGATTAACAAACTTTGGATCCGATTAATTTACTATTGAGTTCGCATATTCATCACAATGGTTATATTGTCAATTACTTCGGCTTGTTGTGGGACATTTGAGCAGGTTTATGTTCTAATTTATGAGAAGGAGGAATAAGCTTACTTCTTTCCGTCATCTATCTTATGCGAGTCAATATTGTCATAGCCCGATATACCATACAACACAATGTTGTCATCGCAAAAAAAAAGGCTTGTGACGTCATTATTTATCTGCCTTACTTTCAGAGAGTACTGCTATTGTTTGTATGTAACTAAACGACTATGTTTCAACATATAACACTAACCGTGAAGGTTTCATACGTCAAACATAAAATTAAAGAATCTATGATTCGCCACGTGTCAGGTGCTGCGTCCTAGGCAAAACTTTCCACACACCAGACGTCCTAATATAGACTTTTCATTATTATCAGCTACAAGCTGGTAAAACAAAACTACAAACACATTCGATTAGTGATACATCACGGTTATCCGATAGCGCGATATCGCTTAGTTATCACTTATCTTCATGACGTCATCGAGGTAAACGCGTAGTCGCAGACGGCAGATAGAACGCCAGATTTTGCTAATCACTGACGCCGTGAGAGGGCGACGCTCGGGCGAGTTTGAGCTAACACATATTTTAGGGGAACACATAATTGTTTATCCATTACTAGTTGCGCATCATTGGCTTTTGAAATGTTTGTGATAATATAACAGCAAAAGTTGTTGAAAGTTGGAATGAAAAGGTGCTTTCAATAAACGCTTTTGAAGAGCGGAAAGGTCGTCGCTATTTCTAGCAAAGCGCTAGTTATTTATACGGTATCCTTTGTAAAACGTGCAGCTTCTCTCCAAACCGACAACGAAATTATTAGCATATGACCCCACGTCCTTTTTAACAGTGATCGCCGCGCGAATACGCGATCGTCGTGTGCACTTTTGTTCGGAAAACCGGAAAACGTCCTCTTTCGGCGCGACCACGCGTTCAGGTTCACCGGACAAAAAGTGACATAAGAGCGTGACGATCGCGTATTCGCGCGACGGTCGCTGTTAAGGAGGACGCGGCCTGTGGCGTCGTCCTAATACAATGCGACTACGCGATCATTGCAAGTTCACGCGAATTTTAGTAGTACGAATCCGCGATCAAACATACTGATGTCGAATATGTGTCCTAATTGGCATTCGCGCGATGCGGTCGCGCGACTAAAATTATTGTAATCTTACGAACGCGCAATCAAACATATTGATGTCGAATATGTGTCCTAATTGGCATTCGCGCAATGCGGTCGCGCGACTAAAATTATTGTAATCTTACGAACGCGCAATCAAACATATTGATGTCGAATATGTGTCCTAATTGGCATTCGCGCGATGCGGTCGCGCGACTAAAATTATTGTAATCTTACGAACGCGCAATCAAACATATTGATGTCGAATATGTGTCCTAATAGTATTCGCGTGATAATCGCGTCGCGTCGTCGGGGAGCGGGGTGAGGGGCAGGACAGGACCCGACCGCGCAAGGCGTCGTTAATTCGCGCGATGATCACGTATTCGCGTTCTATTAGAACACCCAGTTTTTGTTATCGCGCAACGATCGCGTAGTCGCGTTGTATTAGGACAACGCCTGAGGCTATTTTAATGGAAGCTAGTCTAAAATACAGCAATAACTACCTGATAGTTAAACCGTTTGCTTCAATTAAAGTCACTAACACTCCTTAAGAAATCAAAGCAATTGCAGTGGTTTGGAAAAGTACGGACGACAATTATAAAGATCAGCGCCATCGTAAAAAGCCAAAATGTACAACAAAATCAATATTGTTTTTTCTTTCCCAAAAGACCTTCGCTGTTTCCCGTCCCAAGGAGCTTAGAAGGATGATTACATTAATAAGTGGGCTACATCATAAGATTAAAAGCATTGTCATCTTCTAATCCTCTCTTACATCGCGTTCGTCGTCTTTGCTTCGAAATGATCTAAACACGCTTTTTTTTGCATGGCTTTGGGAATTATTAATAAACGTATTTCGTAACTGTGATTATGTTTGTGGTTATGCATAATGAAAAAAAGAAAAAAAATTTGAAGATGGGATTTATAACGTAAATACTACGCGTATTTTTTACATACTTGAAGTCAACAAAAACGTCTTGCTTTTTTACTATCTTGAAAATATGGTGGAGACCTTGAAATTTATTCAATATTCGATAGTTTACACTTTATTCTAAACAAACGAAAATAAAATTGAGATCGATTGAAGTTTACATTCACAGATTCAAGACTTTATTTGTAAAACGGAATACCTATATTATTTTTTTTTAAATAGAGCTCAAAGCTTCCAAAGAGTCACAAAAATATTGTATGTCCTTTTCCGTAGCCTACGCATAGTAAATAAATAATCCAGCTCAGTCTTCTAGACAATTGTTTGTGCAATTGCTTACATTCCATTTAGTTCTCGCTATGAATAAAGCCTGATGAGTGAAATAAATGGAGACATGAAAGGCATTCCTACGCTTTCTTCTGTTATTAAGTCTTGAAGTTATCCATAATCCTGTCTATACATAGACTTTGTAAATGGGGCAGTTTTATACAGAAATAACATTGAACTTTTATATATCTTGGTATATAATAAACATAAAACAAAGATTTTAAAGGCCAATTTGTTGCAGATAATAACGAATGTATCTTTAACTCGGGTAATTTTCCAGCTACGAAAGAATTCTGTGGCCATTCCAAACGTTCCTTCTTTAGGAAAGAAGGACCTTCCCACCACAAGGAAGAAGATGATAGGTCCTGGGGATCAACCCCTCTAGAGGCCAAGTCAGCTGGGTTCATATTTGTAGGTATATGTCTGTGTTCAAAACTATTAGTCAACTCGTTAATTTCATTAACCCTGTTGCAGACAAACATTTTAAGATTTCTAACATCTGTTTTCAACCATCCTAGAACTACTGTTGAATCAGTCCAAATAGTTTTACAACTTATATTAAATCGCAATGACTGTAGAACCTTATTACATAATCTAGCTCCCAACAAAGTGCCAAGTAATTCCAATTTTGGTATAGTAATAGGCTTTAAGGGTGCAACCCTTGCCTTTGCGCACAAAAGTCTTACCGTGACCTCATTTTTGTCATTTATTGAACGTAAGTATACACACGAGGCGTACGCCTTTTGTGACGCATCGACAAAACAATGCAGTTCTATTGATAACGGGAAATTACAAAGAACATATCTACTAATTTTAATATTAGAAAGGAGGTGCAAATTAGAAATGAATTTAAACCACGTATTTAATAAGGTTTGTGGTATAGGCTCCTCCCAATTTAATTTAATTACCCATAACTGCTGTAAAAAGATTTTAGCCTTAATAATGCATGCACAAATTAATCCTAACGGATCAAATATTTTACAAATAGTAGCTATAACGACCCTTTTTGTAATAACTTGCGGTGGCGCACATGTTAAAGGAATAAAAGATAACGTTACACCTATTTACAAAATTCATGATTGTAATCACAAAGCTTTTGGGTTAGTCTAGGTTTAAGAAAAAGGAGAGATAATCCTTTTTGATGTTAAAGCTGATCATAAAAAGAAACCGACCACGACAAACGGTTAGATGAACCTTGGTTGTTAATACACGTAGTTGGTCTAAGTATCGTACAGAGATAGAAAAAAAATGGCATTTGGAATTAAATTCGACTTTTTATTTGACAGCTGCTACTTCTTGTTTGACTATAATTTATTGTGGAGTGATATGATTGAGGTTAATACACAACATTGAACGTAGGTTACATAGACAGTATGTAATAAGAACATGCACCGTTATACTGCGTAACTGTAAATGTAAATTAATGTGACATTAAAAAATATATCAGTATTAAACATATATGTAGATGAGATGATGAGTCTAATTTTTATTCGCCTCCGCGCCACAATTTTCCACGCCAGACAAAAACTATAGCAAAAAGCATGTGACTAAAAGCGTTTTTTACTGGTCCCTTTTATATTTAATCCCAACAATTTCTAGAAAGAATATCCTTGAAATTGAAAAAATATATAAATGACAATATTATGTTAGAAATGAGAGATACCTACTTCAGGACACAAAGACCTCATAAAAAGACCTTCATTTGACGACAAAAAAGTAATATACCAAGGGTAGGCAAAATTGACGTCCAGAAAGGCTTATTAAACGGTGGGACAAAGACAGTCAGTTTATGAAACAGGTACAAGACTTTATTTGATGACAAGTCAATGTTGCACAATAGGGCAAGCCGGAACTTTGATTAGGATCAAGTAAGCCGTCGGGAAGTTCATTATACCGTTCCGAATTTCGTCCTTTTTCTTGTCAACTTTCATAATTATAGACTGCTTATAACAAAATCTTCAATTTGAGGCGACCAGAATGCGGTTTGCGGGGACTAACATTCCCAAAAGCAAAATGAACTGTTATAAGTATATTTGGCTTTTAGGCATTTCCACATATTTTATCACATTTTGTTATTTGTGGCGTGTGTGGAAAGCGTTGATGCTTGTTTTATTGTTTAATACAATAGTTTATTTAGTCTTTCGTTTATTATTTCACATATGTAGGTACGTTCACTTTATGAAAATGCTGCATGGGTGATGATTTATGTTGAACCAATGCTCATTATTTCATTAGTAGACTATCGAATGTACCGTTCGGTTACTAACAGTCAATAGAGTTAGACGTCAATTTAGCCGTTTTCCTTTTTCACCATCATCTCATTAGATTTTGCTTTTTTCTATGCGTTTTGTATTGCATTAATCATATTATAGAAGATCAGATTATTATTCCACGTAATTTACGTTATAAGCTCAAGGGATTAAAGCAGTATCGGATTGGAACTAACAACCTGTCATTATACTACATCTCTCTTGAAGTCCTTTGTAGGTATAATTATCTTACACGTACATTAAACGTAGCTTGAAGCGGTGTTCGAACACATTGTAAGTTTTCTTTGAAACTATATTTGCTAAACTAAAATGCTAATTTGTATTCACGCGTATTTTTACCTTCAACATCTGGTAGTCAATAAATAAGTGCGTCGATAGATTTGAAAAGCTTCAAAAACCGTTCTGTTTTTGATAACACCATAAATTGAAGAAAGAATTTTTAACAAAAAAAAAAAATAGTTTTAATGAGACCAGTAGCAGTAGCTGGTATAAGAATAAATTAAGTCACATGGTTATAATTAAAACACGAATCAGCGCTCATTAGAAGTGCCGCTACTATCGCACTCAAATTAATTGGTAACGTGACACGTGATACGAATCTAATAGAAAGAACCCGTTACGAGTGATCGCAGCTGGTAAGAACCGACTCACCAATGACATAGGAGTATCCGTCGAGCGTCAACACGCACTTCCTCGTCGCCCCTGACGCAGATCGATGCCTGTGCGTCCTTGGGGCAGCCCCAAGAGCGCGCCCACCACCAGGATCACTATGGCATTTGTGCACCAGCTCCTTATCATTAGCCACAGGTATGGCCTTGCCGTCGACAGAGCCCTGCCTGCTGCCCTCGAGCAGCACTTTCCCTCGCCTCATCATCACATCATACGCTATCTCCACACAAACTGTCACAAACACTTCGTCACTGAATCACGTCACTACGTTCACTTCACACTCGTTCTCAAATCGATCATTCAAAAATTCGGATATGTTTATGTTCAACACTGTTTTGATATGGTACAGCACTCGCGTAAATTAAGAGTATGTTTTAGACATTTTCATTGCTCGCCGACCTAGAACTAATACATTGTGAGTTATTACTTAAACTGTTCTTTATTTTTGACGAAGGTTAATGGACAGGATTGTAATAATATGTCAGTTTGCAACGGTGTTCATTTATGGAGGTCTAATGAGGAAAGATTAGGTTAACCCGTGTTCAACTTGATAATAAGTAAGGAAGAATTAACTATCTATGATTAATGATTGGATCATATATTACTATTATGTAACTATTCGATAATAATCATGCCGTAAATTGAAATCATTGAGTAGCCATTTATCAATCATAAAGTTTATGATGAATGCGTTCAGATAAAAATATAAATAGATTTTCCGGTTCATTGAAACTGAACTATTTTTAATTCTCTAAGCATTCGATCTAATTTTCCGTTGTTTATATTATTGAGTTCTTTAGCTCTGAAGACGTAATTATCACCAGACTGTTGTTCATACCTTGAACTCGGCGGGTGCTCATAGTGAATGAGTGCTTCTTTAAGTATCGTATCAACTGTTAATTCCAACAGTTCAAACAGCTCTTTGTACGAGACTGAAAGAATCTCTGTTGTTATAAATTATCCGCGAAATTAGCGTTCACAAATTAACAACGCTTGGTACTAAAACAATACGTCATAGGTATGTTGCTTACAATTTGTATATCTACGCACGCGGGAATGCTAGTTTTTAAACAGATCGTAATTTATCCGACTTCAGCTGAACTGTATAATGAATGTTTGGTACACCGCAGGTAGAAACACGGAAATCTATTTTCAAGCTACGAGTGTTGTTTTTCCGCCATAGTAACGCAACGCAGGGCGCCCATAAAACGTTGCGTCATGACCCACGGGGGTGGTCCCCCCTCTTGTAAACAGATTGTGACGCTGTCCACTGGACTATGCCAAATCGCGACCAACAGGTGGTTTCCTTCCTAAATTCACGACAACAAACTGAACTTTGAACTCACTTTGTCTTGTACCGAAGTGGGGATTTATTTTTAAGGATTTGAATTTTCTGTCGGTTAGATATGTTCGGACATGTTCGGACGGAGCGTTCGGAGAGCGGTGAGCGGCATGGCGGCGCTACCGAACCGCGTGGAAGCCTGCGCGCGACTGTCGCTCGCTCCACATGACCCGCTACAGGTAGCTCCTCATTAGTGCTAGCACTCAAACTTACAGTTCCATATCCCCGGGACATTAAGCTCTGAGCATAGCATCTGTTTTCTTTAACATTCTGAAAGTTTTCAGCTTTTACGTTAGGAGAAAATATATCCCCAATTAGTTAGGTACTTGGGGATTTATTTTCTCCCCAAGTCTTGAGAATTGTGACGAGACGTTGTGCAAATAAAGTTGAGTTGTTATCAATGAACCAGTCTCATCGTACCGCCCCAATTTAGTTTTGCAAAGAGAGATTGTGCATTGCCTGCTTTCCGAGATCAAAGATTTTTAAAGTTTTTAGTGTCATTGACTCAGTTCAAATCACAATGACTTCCATCTACGCAATTTTAAAATTTTCATAATAGAACATACTTAATTTTAAACTGTTTTTACGCTCTGTGTATTAACTTTTCAAGGCTCTTCTACATGGTCATGTTTATATTCCAATAAAGTAGAAACTAATTAACTCATCAAACTTTTGTTCAATATTCAATATGAAATCAATTTGACAGAGTTGTGGAAATATGATTATAAAAATGTAAATTTTATTAAACACTGTCCGACACGTTTGGTTAATGACTTAAGGTTTTAGTATCTTTTTTCAAGTATTTAAAAAGAAAACAACCTCCGCCAATTGTATTAAGAGAATTCTGATAACTGGTGTTCTATTTTAACTTCTTTTTGCTGAAGATAATAATGACGATAATTGATGGCTTTATTATACATTTGTAAAACATGTGTGTATGTGTGTATGTGTGTGTGTGTGTGTGTGTGTGTGTGATAAACTTGAAAGAATATTACAGTTATTTCTTAAAAAAGGTACTTAACTCGTACATTATTATGTATAAAGGTCGTCATTGTTTACATGTAGGTATGTTTTGTATGTCAATTGTTTTTCTAAAATGTTTGATTGTTTCACAGACGTTTCAATGGATTGACATTTGTGTTTTGTAGGTACTGCAAGACAATAAAAATACGTTTTACTTACAACACACACACACATACATTTTTTTCAAATTAAACATAAATTTATTAATATTTTATGTTTAATTTTGTTGTTCTCTATAAGTGGAATAAGGCAATAAAGTGAAGAAATGCACAGATTAAACATCATTGCCTAATACTTAACATGTTTCCTGGAAGGCCCTGGCTTTGAATCCTGCTTGAAAGCAAAAAAAAAAAAACATCAAAGTAATATTATTCTTGGTTTAATTAATTAGTATCCCATGAATCTTTATCAATTTACGAAGCTTGAAAAGGCTGAGCTTTCAATCGGGCCTTTTGAAATAATTATAAATTAGGTTCGTACTTCATCAAACGGAACTCAGTAGATACCTACTTTATAGCATAAAATTAAGTTTTAGTAAAATAATAGATTTCTAAAGATTTATCAAAACTAAATATGCTCATCAAAGTAATTAATCTAAGATAGCTAATAAGCGTTATAATTTTCTTTCTAGGGTGGGTAGGTTCTTTCTAAGTGTTTATGGACACACACTTAAAATCGCTAACTTTTTTTGTGTTTTGTGCATTCAATTTATTCTAATGTTCTCTCCTAAGCATCTTTGAGCTTATATTTTATAATTAATTAAAAATTCAAATATCGAGTAAAAGAGCATCATTACCTCTCCTCTCAACTGTGAGAATTTATATATTAATATATAGGTTTATAGCATATTTATGTATGTAAGTATTTGTTATTTTTTGCTTTATTTAGGTGTAGGTATATTTAATATTTTAGTTTGATACGTCACAAATCATATTCTTCTCTTCTTGTTCTCACATACTATTGTCTACAATTATTTTTAATTTCTTCAAAACCTTTCGCAGGTCTGCTGGATGAAATTTCTTAAGAAATAAGCAGTATCTTTGTACTCAATACTCTTAATGTTGTATCTGTTTATGTTTTATTGTGTGTACGTCAATAGTAAAATAAATAAATAAATAAAAATATAATTATGATTTAAATAAACATATAAGCATTTGTGAAATGCTAGCTAAACGACTACGTATGTATGGTCTATCTATTCATACACAAAATCTCTTAAGGGGTCATTGTACTCATCCTGAAATCTCGAAAAAAATCAACGGTTTCCTACATTTATGTTCGCATAAATCGTCAAAATGTAGGGAACAGTAGATTTTTTTTTCATTTAAATTTTTTTTTTTGATATTTCTCGGGACCCCAGGGTCCCGGACCTTTAGAAGGCATATGAGGGGCCGAAGCCAACTCGCAGAGGCCCGTTAGAAGCTTTCAATGGAAATGAGGCACTAACCGACGATTATCCCTGTGCGTACTATGCAAGTGCACTCATTTAAATTATTATTAGTAATTAATTATTTCCGTGATCGTGGGCATTTCCCGACTCCTCAAGCTATTATCCTCAAGCGATTAGTTTTTTTTACTAATTGTAAAACGTAGAATCATCGTAATGTGCTCACAATAGACGCCAGTCAATATTCTGATCTGATATAGGATGCAAATTCACGTGTGTTACCTTAAATCGATTAACTGCCTCTTTGGTCTAGTGGTTGTAGACTTTACTACTGAGCCTGGGGTCGTGGGATCGATTCCCAGGTCGGGCAAAGTGTTATTAACTTTTTCCCTGTTCGGAGTCAGGATTTGTGCCCGGTTGATGGCAATAGGCTCGCTCCTCATTACACGAGACTTAAATATAACTAGCGAAAGGTGGCCGCACTCATCCTACTGCCTAGCCTATTCCCAACTATAATGGGGTCAGCTTCCAGTCTAATCGGTTTCAGCTGAATATCAGAATCTTACTGGAGCGACTACCTATCTGATCTCCACAACTCAGTTACTAACGAAAATGCTAGCGAAACGTGGATACACTATCGGTATACTTAAACCTCTACCTATCCCTTCAGTGAAAACATGCGAGATATTATGTTAAAATATGTAAAATCGATTACATACAAAGGTACTATCTCAACTGCCAACTGCCTCGTCGGTCTAGTGGTCGCAAGCTCTACTGCTGAGCATGAGGTCCTGGGTTCGATTCCCGGGTCGGGCAGTGTTATTGGGTTTTTCTATCTGGAATTTCTCAGCTATTACATGGGACTTAAACATGACTAGCGAGATGTGGGTGTACTATAGATACACCTCTGCCTAACCCTTTGGGGAAACAAGGCGTGATGTTATGTTATGTACTATTTCAACTTGTTTTTTCATCAAACAAACTCATCCCTACATTCTGAAACTATTTCGTTAGAAAAAAATGTTATTCTATAAGTAGGTACGTATATAGTTTGATCTCGTTACAAGACGAAGTGGGAACTAGCTAACAAGTGACGCCGCAGTTCCAGTTGAGCGGGTCCCTTTGTTTGAGCCTTAACCTTGGGGCCCTACAACCCTTGAAATGTAACTTAAGAGCGCTCATCGCTCGCGGGCTGGTAACGTCGCATTTCTAGAGGGATTCGTGATTATTTTAATAAATTTATATCAAAGGACAATTTCCTTTGACAAATAATTAGATCGTGGGTAAGTATTTATGCTATTTTTAGACAGTTATTTTGGTATTTACTCTTAAAAAATTACATATTGTCAACAAGCTGTGCCCCACGACTTCTTTCGCGTGGAAGTCATAACTTCATAAGATACACAATATTATTACACTAAAATAACAGCCACATAAAATAAAACTTCCTCGTCCCCCGACCCGCCGCGTTGCATCGCCTGCCTGCACTATTACTTCGATTTCGTTTAGCATTCTTTCTGACTTTTTATTTTTGCTCGGCTCCTAAGTATTGTAGCATGATGTTAAATAGCCTATAATCATCCTCGAAAATTGGGCTACCAAATGCAATGAGAATTTTTTAAATCCGACTGGTAGCTCCAGAGTTATTATTTTTGCATGATTTTTTTTTTTTTTGCACGGTACCCTAATTATGTTTCTAAAATAAAAGTAACAGACCAACAGACAAACAAAAAATTTATAAATTGCTTTTTGTTATAAGTACCGTATACAATTTCATATGCATTTAGTAAAAATATATTATTTTAACATTAAAAACAGACAATTCAATTTTATTTATTTGTATAGAGTATAGATTATTTTCTAAGAGTACCCACGGACCAAAGACCAAAATGACCAGAGGATCAAAAATAGCATACTTACTTATAAATACCAACGATCTAAGTATTTGTCAGAGGAAATTGTCCTTTGATTTAAATTTCATAAAATAATCACGAACAACCTCTAGAAATGCGAGGTTGCCAGCCCGCGCGCGCTGAACGCTCTTAAGGGACATGTGCTAATGTACGGGACTATGGTTAGTTAGTATGTAGTTAATATAGTTTTGTTAGAGGGGACTTTTGTTTCGGAAAATCTGATAGGTATATAATTTTTATAGTCGTTATTTTCCGATCAGTTGGAGAGATGTCGGTGTAAATCTTATAAGTAAAAAAGAAAGAAAAGATGTTTTATTGTCACAGAAACACATGGTATAAAAAAGATAAGGTAGTTAACTGGAAACCTTAACTGATATTCAAGCTGAATATCAAGCAGTAGGTTTTCATTTTTAACCGACTTCAAAAAAAGGAGGGAGTTCTCAGTTCGTCGGAATCTTTGTGTTTTCCCCGATTACTCGAAGAAGGCTGAACCGATTTGGAAAATTCTTTTCTTGTTTGAAAGGGTATACTTTCCAGGTGGTTCCGTATAAATTTGGTCTAGTTCTGAAAAGGTTTTTTTTGAGTTAGCTTCAGTAATACGTATTTTTTTCACTTAATGATGATCTTATTGATGATCTTATAATAATGTCCTGTCACTGTTATTTACGTTGCAAGTCACCACTTGCACTGTATACGAATTTGTGTGGGGTAGGTACCACAAATAAAAAGTGAAAAATAAAAACTTTTTTGTAAAAAAAAACAACCGACTTCCAAAAAAAAAAAACTAAAATACAGATCCAAGGACACCGAATTCCGACATTAAAGTTATTTTTCACTTTGTAATGTTTTTGATTGGAAGTCGGTTGTTTTTTTTGTAAAAAAGTTTTTTAGTCTTACTTACCTACATTGTTGTTGACTGTAGGTAATAAATTATAAACGATACAGCTCGTCTGTATAACACTAAATACAATTTATTACTATTCAATGGCCACATTGCTTGCAGAACGGATGCCCGATGGGGGCGAAAGGTTCTAGAGTGGCAACAGCGTACTGGAAGGCGCAGCGTCTGTAGGCCCTATCAAGGTGGACGCATGTGCATGGGAAGCCATTACCTCCTTCTGCGAAGCAGTAATGCTCGTGAAGGAGGAGGCGGGACGCGTGAGGGAGAGGCAAGCTTTGCACCCTCACGCCCCTAGTCGCCGCAGGAGACGCCCTGGGCGTCGGGAATTGGCAGCCGATTCCCGGCCACCGTAGGCGCGGGCTTGCGGACGGCGAGCAATGGGTAGCTCGCCGTCTGGTAAGGACCAGGCCCGAGTCGACGGCGCGTCGTGTTCCGCGCGCGCCTCAAAGAGATGTCAGCACTATTGACGGGGTCCGCTAGGGCCGATGCCAGCTAGGGTTGCGGGATGTTCGAAAGAGTTACCGTGGCCCCGGCACAGGCAACAGAAGGAACACGGGTGGGTTTTAGTCAGTAAAAGTCTGACACGCCCTCCCGCTCCGCCCAGAACGGGAGAAGTCATTTGATGATTTCCCATCCACAAAAAAAAAAAAAAAAAAAGGTGGACGCATGACCTGGTAAAAATCTTGGGAATCCGCTGGATGCGACAAGCCCAGTCAATGTGGCGAGGAGGACTAATTTCCAGCCGTGGATGTCTTTCAGATAATGACGAAGCGCTACATCAATTCCATCCATACTAATATTATAAAGGGTGTCTCAGTAAGAGTGCACTTTTTCATTTTAAAATAAAAACTAGTATTTTATGACAGAGTTGTGATATTTTTATTGTATTGTAAAGAAGACATGTCCGATTAAGTATGGAATAAAATATCCGGCAAATGACCCCCACGGCTCCGATGACAGGCCATTACTCTTTTCATGAAATTTTCCATGACTTTTGCACAGAGATGTGGCTGTATCTCACCGATGACGCGTTGGATTTCCGATTTGAGCTCAGGAATTATTTCGGGTTTATTCGCATAAACCCGAGATTTCACAAAACCCCAAAGAAAAAAATTTCACGGCGTTAAATCGCACGATCTTGGTGGCCAGTTGACATCAGAATTTCGTGAGATAATGTGTTCTGGAAATCGTTGCTGCAATAAGTCGATTGTTTCATGCGCGGTGTGGCAGGTTGCACCGTCCTGCTGAAACCACATGTTGTCCAGATTCATGCCGTCCAGTTGAGGCCACAAGAAGTCCGTTATCATATTCCTGCAACGAATGCCGTTCACCGTTGTAATGAGTTTTCACAATTATAACGCGTTGTTCTTTCGAAAAGCGCTCCATTTTTAATAATCGGAATAAACAGAGCTGTCAAATTTCAGAGTTGCCACTTGCATGAAAAAAAAAATATTCCAATTTTAAAAAGTGCACTCTTACTGAGACACCCTTTACATGCGAAATTAACTCAATCTGTCTGTTCCTTGTCACGTCTTAACAGCCGAACGGATTGTGGTGAAATTTGGCACACAGGTAGACCATGACCTGGGTTGGGACATAGGATAAGTTTTTATCGCTGCAGTACGTTTCCTTTGGATAATTTATGACATCCACGTGAGGGAAGCCGCGGGGAATAGCTAGTAAACTATAAAAATCAAATGTTTGGCTCGCTCATGCGTCAGGAAAGATGAGCTGCGAGCCTAAGGCTCCGGGCACGAAACCAGCGGTGGCTGAGCGGGGCGTTGGTGACAGTACAAAATTAACACATTTTTGTACTGTCGGCGTCGCCATCGTCTCGCTCTGACATCGCTGGTATAGTGCCCGCAGCCTAAAACTGGGAAAAATTATATCGTGGTCTCTTGGCTCACTCACCGGTGAGCTGCTTTAGAATAGTTACTTTGATCGTTGTTAGACAGATCGGAATGCTTTGGCTCAATCTGCCCCATACAGATGATTAAAATAGTAGCAATGACCATGTTATCTTGTGTTGATTTTTGGCAAATGCAACAACAACAATTTAATGAGTTATTTTTAGCAAAGACGCTTGTGATTCTTGAAGTGAACTTTAGCGTCAACTTTAGGTATGAAAATACAATACCTATCTATTGGATATCGAAGGCTCAATATTTTAATGCAGTCGAACGTTCAACCTGAAGAGGTTGTTATGTTAGCTTGGGGTTCCCTCTATCTGGCAGAATCTTGATGCTCCGAAATTTATTTGGCATAACACACATTTTTTTTTTTTTTTTTTTTTTTTTTTGTGGATGGGAAATCATCAAATGACTTCTCCCGCTCTGGGCGGAGCGGGAGGGCGTGTCAGACTTTTACTGACTAAAACCCACCCGTGTTCCTTCTGTTGCCTGTGCCGGGGCCACGGTAACTCTTTCGAACATCCCGCAACCCTAGCTGGCATCGGCCCTAGCGGACCCCGTCAATAGTGCTGACATCTCTTTGAGGCGCGCGTGGAACACGACGCGCCGTCGACTCGGGCCTGGTCCTTACCAGACGGCGAGCTACCCATTGCTCGCCGTCCGCAAGCCCGCGCCTACGGTGGCCGGGAATCGGCTGCCAATTCCCGACGCCCAGGGCGTCTCCTGCGGCGACTAGGGGCGTGAGGGTGCAAAGCTTGCCTCTCCCTCACGCGTCCCGCCTCCTCCTTCACGAGCATTACTGCTTCGCAGAAGGAGGTAATGGCTTCCCATGCACTCTCGCTCCGTACCATGGCCTGGACCAGGGCCGGACGCGAGAGATCGCCGCCGCCGATCGCTTCCGCGAGGACACGGCGGTGCTCCGCCCAAGCCGGGCAGACCTCCACCGTATGCTCCACCGTGTCCTCCGGGCGATCCACACAGTGGTGACACCCGGGCGTTTCCTCCCGCCTTATCCGGAACAGGTACCTCCCGAAGCACCCGTGTCCGGTGAGGACCTGCGTCAGGCGGAAGGTGAGGACGCCGTGGCGCCTCTCCAGCCACTCCTCAAAGAGGGGACTTATCGCCGCAATTGTGGCGTGCCCAGCGCTGGGTTGCGACAATCGCACTCTCCATGCCGCCATGAGATCCTGCCGGAGCTCTGTCCGCCGTGCCACGATTTCTCGCGGCAACAGAGTTACGCCCCGGCGTCCTGCCTCCTCGCGCCACTCCCACATGTGCGCGAGGACTTTTGCCTCCAGATCCCATGGCGGTAATCCGGCAAGGAGGTTCGCCGCCTCCCCGGAGACCGTGCGGTATCCCCGGGCTAACCGGATGGCCATGACCCTCTGGGACGCGTTCAATCGACGTACCGGTCGTCGCCTCACGGAACGCGCCCACACCGGAGCTCCGTAAAGGGCCATGGACCGCACGACCCCCGCGTAGAGCCTCCGGCAGGAGGCGTTTGGACCCCCCAGATTGGGCAGGAGCCGCCCCAAGGCAGCCCCGGCCCGCTCCAGTCTGGGAGCCAAACGTCGGAAATGCTCCACGAAATTCCACCGGCTGTCGAGGACGAGTCCCAGGTACTTCATCGTCGACTCGACACCGATGAGAACCCCTCCTACCGTTATTTGGGGCATAACACACTTGGCATAATCTTCTTTAAACGAATATTTTTAAGGCATAAAAGGTATTTAATATATTATATTATATTATATTATATTATATTATATTATATTATATTATATTATATTATATTATATTATATTATATTATATTATATTATATTATATTATAACAACCTCATTGGGAGCTATATGTTTGAGCTGTCATATCGATTAAAGCATTCATAAAATAAAGTATACTCAACCTGTTTGCAAACAGGATGTTTATATGAATCAATCCTTACTTATTAAATAAAAATGCAACTGATATGTCTCTTTGGTACCATTTCACTTGGTATACTATGAAGATGGCAGAACTTAGGATGCAAGAGCGAGCGAAGCGAGGTCGGGACTTGGGGCACCCCGATTCGGACAGGTTAGGTTAGAATTGAATATACGAGTACTTTAACTTTGTTTTGCTCAACAGAATGAAACGATATGACAACTAATAATAAAGAACTACCTCCCACTACAGCAAAAGTAAAAATTATTTGATTAACGCCTGATCAGAAAAATGTAGCAATAAACATTATCGTCTTAAGTTCGTGGCGAAAAAAAAATAGTGTTCAATCAATTTTAATTAAGGTAAGTAATACAAAATTATTCTAAATATGAATTTTCTGTAATGTGATAGATGAGTCTTTCAATTATTATGGATATGAAATTTATGCCTAAAGATGATTCTGACCTACAAAATTATAAGTTTTGAATGTGTGCCAAATAAGTGTATGCCAAACGATTTTCTGGAAATGAAGTTTATGCTATCCGCTGTTAAGCAAAATAATATTATGACATAAAAAGTTCTAGTATAAAGGGTAGACCCGTTAGTTTGATATAATATTTGATTATATTATAAAGAAGTAAAATATTCGAGTTTTTATGTAGGAGGTAATCTTCGGAACTACTGATCCGATTCCGAAAATTATTTCACTAATGGGAAGCTACAGTATTATCCAGTGTTAAAGGATGCATTTTAATATGTTATAATAAGAAATTTCATATGGACGAAGTCGCGAGCAGAAGCTGATTTGATATAAAGGGGCGTAAAGTTCCGCAGAACGTTTAATAACTTCCCACGCTAGAATTTTCGTAATATAAATGTGTTCAACATTTTTCATGTCTTTATAAAACGATGTAGGTATTTAACACCCCTCTAATTGTATTTACATAATAAAATCACCATGACATTATGAGTAAAACACTCCACATAATTTAAAGAACACTGAGTAACATAAGGCTAGGTTCACATTCGCGTTAATTGGATCAGCAGTAAGCCTTAGTTCGCGTGACGCGACGCATTTCGACTCGGCACGGCAACAATTTGTTTTATCGTTGCACAAGATAAACTCGGGGTTGTGGAAATTTCCCGCCTTTTTGTTTTTTCCTTTAATTTTTTTTGTTGTTGTTTTAAATTTGTTTTATGGTGTTCCATTTTTGGTGGGTTAAAGTAAAAAGAGAACTCGTAGACACGTTTTATTTTTATGGTAACTAGCAGCGCCCCGCGGTTTCACTCGCATAAGTCTCGATCCCGTAAAAATATTGGGATAACAAGTATTTTATATGTTAATCCAGGTTATAAACTATCCGTGTGCCAAATTTCATCCAAATCCGTTCAGTAGTTTTTGCGTGAAAGAGTAACAAACATTCATTCATCCATCCATCCATCCTCACAAACTCTAGCATTTATAATATTAGTCTTTTTTACATCGTTCTCACATTTAATTATAAATTCAACATAATGATGTAACTAATATTTTTGTACCAATACAGGTTGTAAGGGACAGCCCTCCGCAAACTAACAGGCTGCATTCAGTTCCTTATTTTGAATCATATTCCACCGGAAATATTCTCAGGAAAATTATCATTTTTTTAATCGTTTTTTCAGTTACTATTAATTTATTTCAATGTAAAATTACATTCTCTGTACGCAGCACTCTATTTATGTAAATAAAACAGCTAAAATAAAAAAAATCAGCAATGGATGTTGAAATACTCGGCAGTCGAAAGCTCGCTGCGCTGCCGTTCGCTACGCGCGTTTTGCCACGGCAACGATACATTGCGTGTGAGATAATAAAACAAATCAGGTTTATTGGATTCCTATAGCGTTCCTGAAATAATTTCATGTACCGGTCATCTTAGTATGATATAGGTACTGAATTCACGTCTACGGAGGGCTGTCCCTTACACGCTGTATAATTTAAAAGACTGTCCATGGAGTTTCTTGCTCATACTTCTCCATAGGTGCCTACTACGCTTTGGAATGGGCTACGAGCTCCATACTTCTGATTGGCTGACTCCTTGACAGTTCGAAAATGCCTGCCATCGTTTAATTGAAATAAATGCTTTGAGTTGAGTTGACTAGGCCGATGTGAGTGGAAACGCTGGGACCCACGCCCTAGGAGTACACATAGTGACCTTATTGGTGATGTTCTTCAGAAAGGTCAAGTACGTAGTACTCGCAACCGGTGTGCTGGTATGACCAGATGTATGATTGTAAACGAGGCAAAAGGAGTATGTAAGGATCGTAGTAGGTGGCGTTCTGTAGTTTCTGCTTACCTCCTGCCTGTGTTTCTTAGCGAAAGTTGTGTACAGGTAGAATCACCCCCTTGACGCATGCAGGTCACTAAATCGTCAGCCTGTAGATTGATTATTCAATGGGGCTCTCGCTGCCATTTAAGCTACAAAAGTTATTATTCTTGATAATGGTAGAGAGAGTACCATTCTACACAATAACAGATAGTATCTATAACTACATAATAGTTCCAATACAATGTGTCATAATAAATAAATAACAAAACATAAATCACCTAAACAAAATACAGCTACATGCGTGTTCCAAATATGGGTTAATGATCAGTATCAGCTAATCATCATAATAAATCAATTCCATTGAATTACAATCAGATGTTGTGGTTCTGTAGAATATATTATGTAGAGAAGCACGCAATAATCACGATTCATTGAAATAATAACGCACCTGTTCACCGCCGATGAGGAAGCGATTAGCTATCAATGATTTTCTCGTTTAGGAAACATACAAAAGATTGTAGGTCTCGTGTAAGTAAATGAGATACCTACATATATTAATAGTTGATCACGCTGACTGTTCTCACCGCCAGCGAGTACTCGTTTGTCGCAGCGACAAGAGCTATCAAAGAGAATATTTGCTCAGCGACGCTCGCTTGTCGGGCAGAACACTCGCCGAGAGACTCACGCTTGGTACATACGCATACCAGCGAGTCGTTAACAAGACGTCAACTGTATTTAATTACTAGTTCTACTCGCTTCTCGTTGATCGCCGGCGGGGGACAGGTGTCTTAAACAGAATGCAATAATATCGCAATGTATTTCACTCATTATTATAATACTTTTATCATGGCAATTAATCAGAGATGTTAAACCGTATCGATACCTACTCCTGAATGCAATAATTGCAATAAATGCCTATCAGTTAGAAATAAATAATCAAAATAAAACAAACATTTGCTGAAAAACCTCGGGAAGAAGCATAAAAAAGTTCTAGTAGCTGTTTAAAAACTTTGCCAGATGGCCAAGCAATAATAATTGCGACAAAATATAACTATCGTTCGATTTTAATAACTTATCGTAAAACTTCTTCTTTATAGTTTCATTGCGGTATTATATAATACCATCGCTATTATTACATAACATAACATCACCCCTGTATTCCCCGAAGGGTTAGGCAGAGGTGTACCACATTTCGTCAGTTATGTTTAAGTCCCATATATTAGGGGGCGAGCCTATTGCCATTAACCGAGCACAACTCCAGACTCCGGGCTGCTACTGAGAAATTCCTGATAGAAAACCCAATAACACGTTGCTTGACCTGGGAATCGAGTCCAGGACCTCACACTCAGCAGTTGCGCTTGCCAGACCAACGAGGCAGTCATTACTATCAATTATTACATTCTAATAATAAAGAAATAAGTAATCATAATAAAGTTATGACGCAACCTTATTTTCTCGATTTCGTTCGCGTGGAAGTCGTAAGATACACGATATACTAAAATAACATCGCGTTGCATCGCCCGCCCGCGCTATTACTTCGTTTAGTGCTCTTTCTGACTTTTTTTCTTTTTGCTCAGCTCCTAAGGGTCGTAGCGTGATAATAAATAGCCAATAACTATACTCTAAAATTAGGCCACCAAATGCAATGAGAATTTTTTAAATCCAATTGGTACTTCCAGAGTTAAATTACAAATGTATAGATATTGACGATTACCTATTATTATAAAATTATTTACAAAATGATTATATTGTATGTCATCACATCTGTATAAGTTTTATATCTTTCTGGTTATAAAAGTATTATGTGTTGAAGTAGTTTCTAT
Source organism: Fissipunctia ypsillon (assembly GCA_947568875.1). Taxonomy (NCBI): domain Eukaryota; kingdom Metazoa; phylum Arthropoda; class Insecta; order Lepidoptera; family Noctuidae; genus Fissipunctia; species Fissipunctia ypsillon. The sequence continues at coordinate 21,427,510 of OX387648.1, forward strand.
TTTTATGCCTTTTTGTGGTTAAAACTTTCCACTATAATAGTGATAACAAGCTTTGTACCTACCTAATTAATTATTACCTTACAACCTTCAATGTTCAAGTTTTCTAATTTTACTTAAACAAACAATAAAGTTTTGCAGGGTCTTGGCATGATTAAAACAAAACAAGAATGCTAGAGCACACCCTGAACATCGCACAATATTCAACCAATTCTTGTATAAACACACAATTATATAAAAACAGAGCTGTGTGAAAAGCTTCCACAAAGTTCCGTAAACATCCTACTAGCGCCACCCTCAAACAGGCGGCGGAAAACCGAACTCACTTACCAATAGTGTATGTGGCGCCATCTATCTGAAATGTGGCACTCTTGCACTTCTTGAAGATTTTGCCACTGACCACCTGGCGAGTGGCGCTGCCGTGCGTGGCAGGGTTCGAAGCGATTTCGTTCCTTGCCGTGCGTGGCGCACTTGTATCGAACTTATTCCTCAACTCCTCGAACGATAAATCGGTCGACAAATCGGGCGTTTTGTCTCGGAACCGACGCACTTGCCCGCACAACTGACCGCCCTTGCTGGCTTCGGCCGTGTTCTTGTCCATTTTGATCACTGTTCACTATACATTACTCGTCACAGTACACTTTGTCACTGGAAGGAAAGATAAATGTGTTAAGAAAATCTGGTAGTGTAGCTGTAGTTGGCAAGTATTTAAGCAATTTTTTTTTTTTGACAAAAACTATCGAACCTTTTTAAAAATATAATTACTTAGGTACCTAAGTTAAAATAAGTAATTCTACGTAAAATGTAAATAATGTCTAGGTAGGTGCTACATGGTACGCGGTCATTTGTTAAAAAGTAATTTTTTGGCAACTTATTCGACTTTCAGAATAAAATCTGCAGTGCGTACATTTTCCTAAAGAATATGCTTGGCACAAGAAGCGGCCACTAATGTGAATATATCGATAGGCGTTTGTTTTTATAAAAAGAACTTGAATAGATACCTATTGTGGCTTAACAACTTTATTATTTCTCATAAAGGATTAACAATAATTCACTTAACTGAGAAACTAAATTTAAATAAAATCGTCGTTGTCACCAAAATCTGCTATGTGCACTTTTTTGAGATTTGTACTTTTCGACCTTTGCGTATAGTTCACTGCCTTATCTACCGTATAAGAAACTGATAAGTGCCTATGAGCACTGTACGACAATCTACGACCTTTTTGTATATAGTTCTCAAAATAAGGGTGCATTTTCATATTTACGGGAGAACTTGTTTTTCAATATTTCAAAAGTATCATTTTTGCACATAGCAGATTTTGATTTGACAACGACGAGATGTTTATGAGCGTACAAAAACGACGTTGAAAGTAAATTTATAATAATAAATAGGAAGATAGTGATAAAAAAGTAAATATAACCTATACTGTACCCAGTAAACACGGATCTAAAGCAAAAGCAGATGTATTACAAGATGTGGCATACATGGCTGCGTACTGACTAATACCAGTCTTTTATTTTTATTTTGTTTGTTTGCATGAGCCCTTGCCAAAGCTAGTATTTTTATATTATATGTCGTTTATTAATTTTTGTTTCTTATGTAATTACATTTTTAAATATTTCTTAAAATAAAAAAATATAAAAAAAAACATTTAAAAATATAAAAAAAAGAGTTCCACCGGTGTCGGGAGCAGGGTCCAAGCTACCGGTGGTTAGGGCTGTAGAGACAGGAACCTCCTCACAATACGAGCCGTATCAAGAAGAACTGCCATATTATTATTGTTATTAACACATTATATGCGACTTAAGTTAGTTTTTAAAACAAGACATACTTTTCGCTTCTTTTATTTTCAAATTTTTCATTTTTTTTTTATTGTACATACATGTTAACATCTTCAAACCTATTTATTATAGCCTTATTTTTATCCGACTTCAAAAAAGTAGGAGGTTCTCAATTCGTTGGAATATTTTTTTAAGTATATTCAGCGATAATTCACCACTTCTTTTTTATTGGACAAAACCTTTTCATGTCAAAGATACTTTAATTTTTCTCACATAATTAATTTAATTTGTTCGTACAATAAGTGAGAGCAACATTTTGCCAGCTATCTGGTTACAGCAGCAATAAAGTAGCACACAAGAGAAGAAGATAATTTCTTTTCTTGCGTCGGCGCGAGCTTTTATGGCAACAATAATATCAAGTTAAAAAGTTATGACTATCAGCAAGTCTGTCCAGGTTTATTGTTATTCGAGGATACTCTTCATAATGCAATGTAGGCTACCTACTCGTAGTAAAAACATTGTAGATGCTCAGTATATATCAATCTGCCGAGCCTTTTCCCAACTATGTTGGGGTCGGCTTCCAGTCTAACCGGATGCACCTGGATACCAGTATTTTACATGGAGCGACTGCGTATCTGACCTCCACAACCCAGAAACGTTGTCAGACTTTCGGGCTTCTGACGACCCGTAACGACTGTCAAAGATCTACGAATGGCAGCCGGGATCAACGGCTTAACGTGCTTTCCGAGGCACGGAGGAGGTATGTAAAGATGTTCACCCATCTACGGACAACCCCGGCAAGCGTAACTTAACCTGATGGATCGACCCGTGCGGCTGTTATTACTTAGCCACGAGCTCCTCCTTGTAAAAACATTGTAGATGCTCGTTGTAGCAAAAAAGCTTAGAATTTTTTTGCTCACTGTATGTTTCACCAAACACATCTACATTTATCTCACGAATTTTCTAACTTGTCGGCATAGTTTTCGGTAAAGGGTGTTACCAATGATATATAGTATATGTCATCCACTCTGAAGCAGGTTTCGGATTGATAGAGATAAATCTTTCAACCTCAGAAACTAAGAAGCGGGTAATTACTTTCTTAGGAGGATGTCAATTATGGTTTTTGCCATGATAAGGTAGATATTGACTAGTGAATTAGTTATGAAAGTATGGACTAGGTATTTTATGTTATGGCATACACGTTTTGCTTGTAACAGGTAATAGTTATTTATGCTACAAGTACGGAAATCATCTTACGCACGTGTATCATACAACGTTTTACTATGCATTGTGCGGGGAAATCGAGGAAATAAAAAAGTATACAAGATGTAACATAAATAACGCACAACTTCTTAAGGGGTCATTGTACTCATAATTGTGCACAACTTTTACTATGGGACCAAACCTGAAATCGCGAAAAAAAATCTGCTGCTTCCTACATTTTGATGAGTTATGCCAACATAATTGTAGGGGGAACAGCTGATTTTTTTTTCGCGATTTCAGGTTTGGTCCCATAGTCAAAGTTGTTCATAATTTTGAGTACAATGACCCCTTAAGAAGTTGTGCGTTATTTATGTTACACCTTATATTTTGAAAATAAATTTATTGATCAAAATCTAAATCTAGAGTAATCAGTAACGCGTTTAATGAAGTATTAGTTTTATTGTACCTTTTGTATGAATGATAATCTGTATTTGACTAATTTGTAAGACTTTTCTCTAATAATAAAAACTGCGTCGGGGTGACGACGGAGTTAAAGATAAAAAAAAATTGAAAGTAAAAAGCACTAGTGTGAAAGGGAGGTGCTTTCCGCACAATTTGGCTGCTTGGAAAACGCTCTTTTCGAGCACATGCATTGTAATTGTATTTTGAACATTTGAAGAATTAATGCGTATTGTAACTAGGTGTGTAGTTTAAACTTGGTACCTAACATCTGAAAAGGATAATTTCCTGGTATTCCATTGAAAAGCATACTATGCTTAATGAAAGCTTAGCGTTTGCTGTAAAATTATTTAGTAATTATTATTACTTGTAGATAAACCATTACTATATGAGATTGGTTGATGGCAATAGGCTCGCCCCCTATTACATGGGACTTAAACATAACTGGCGAAATGTGGGTGTACTTTAGGTACACCTCTGCCTAACCCTTCGGGGAAACAAGGCGTGATGTTATGTTATGTTATGTTATGTGTAAACCATTACTCATTCTTATGTTGTTGTTCAATGATGTTTACAAACCAAAATTAAGATTTTTTCTATTCGCAAATTCAACGTTTTTTCTAATAATTCCGTCTTTTTATTTCATAAATAATCCAAGTATAATGCGATGATTCTGTGAATTTGTGATCAACTAATGGATGTTTGAAAGATTGCTAAGCACTACGGTTGGGAAAATGTAATGAACATTTATAATACTTTATATTAATCAATATATTTTAAGAGATTGTTGATGGATTGATTATGTTCTGGGTTTGAGCTGCGGGGTATTAAGCCAGGGTAATTAGTAAGTGTCACAGTATTAATCTATCATGTTTAATGCTCTTGTGTAATTATCGTTATTATGGAAAACATTATTTTATATTACTATACCGATATAGCGGGTCTTTGTTTTCAAGTAGGTAGCTAATTTTTTGATTTCGAATAGTGCTAATGTATGGAAAATTTCGCTGTTTCACCAGTATCGATTTGGAATAAAACTACTATATAAAACCTTATACTTAAAAAATCACTGAACCGAAACGCTTTCGAAATTCGTAGACGCTTAGACAATGCTACGATTCCCCGAAATATCTACGTAGCAAACGTTTGGACCTACTACGTGTGGAAACGTCGTAGCGTCGTAGCAATGTACCTACAAATATACACCGAGCAACCTAAAATTGTAGTTTACACGGAAAAGATAACTAGATGTTGCATTTCAACAAGTTTATTGCCAGTTTTATGCTAAACACCAGTCTCCTGGCTTGCCTACCTCAATTTAAGTATACTATAGCATAAATGTTACGACCTTTTTTGCTGAAACTGCTTTTTCAGGGAAAGTGAGGGACAGAGCTTAATGAAGGTTAAATATGTAAGATTTTTATGGGTATATCTTAAGTGTCTGTTTTTTACGGTTCAGACATTCTAGCCGTTTTGCCTAAATAAACTGAGTGTTCTTCAACTCAGTTATTGTGACAATCTCCGGTCGTTAAGATTTGGCAAGGTCAAATGTATGAGATTGACTTTTTACTAAATTTATATTTTGGTTTACAGTACTGTAATCAACAGTTTTATCGCTAACTGTTTTTAACCGATTTCAAAAAAGGAGGTTCCGCATTCGACCCGTATACATGTATGTCCGTGATTTTCTCAAAAACTACTGATCCGATTTTTTTTAGATGTGGTACCTACGCGTAATAAATCTGTGGTCAAGTGAACTGTTAAGTTGCCCATTATTTTGTTGATAACTTGTATATACATACAGTAACATTTCCTTCATCAACATTATTTTACCCTTATCCCATTTTATTATTTTCTTATGTATTTTTATTTTTAATTATTTGAGATAGATTTGCACTTGACTCTAGTCTAGGTCAGAAGTGATAGAGACAAAGTCGATGATGGAGCGATCTTACCCAGAAGAAGCCTGTTCACTCTCACTTTGAAGAGATCAGATCTTAGCATAAGCAGCCTATATGTTGTTGTGTAATCACCATGACAAGTTACACGGTTGAGCAGCATGTGCAAATGATAAAACTTTATTATCAAAATGAGTGTCCGTTAGTGCAAACGTTGCGCGCATTGCGCCCATTTTACGGCAGACGCGGTGGCCCTTCAAAGTCCACTCTCCAACGATTGGTGACTAAATTTGAGACGACCGGTTCGGTAAACAACCAACCAACACCTTTACGTCAAAGGAACGCCAGATCGGCCGAGAACATCGCCGCTGTACGTGAGAGTGTTCAGGAGCCTACGAGGCTGTCGATTTCTCGCCGTGCTCAAGAACTCGGCCTTTCGCAGACCTCAACGACAAAATCGACATTCTGCATGAACGGTTTGAGGGTAGAGTTATCTCTCGCAGAGGTGACGTGAATTGGCCACCAAGGTCGTGTGATTTGACTCCGCTAGACTTTTTCTTGTGGGGTTTTCTGAAGTCGCAGGTCTATGCCAATAAACCACATTCGACTGTTGCCCTGAAAGCCAACATAACGTAGGCCATCGCTCGGATTCAGCCGGATCTATGCAGCAGAGTCATTAAAAATTGGACCTCTCGGATTCGTGCCACCATACGAAGCCGCGGCGGACATTTGAACGATGTCATATTCCATCCATAATGGCATAAATGGGTCTTTTAAATAAAAAATAAATTTCGTTAATATCTCACACACATCTTGTTTTATTCAATTTTAACATCGACCCGTCCTTGTTGAAAGACCCTTTATATGTTCTCACTTTTTTATTGTTCGTGGGGAAATCGTCATACGTAGATACCCTCCGTCTGGGAAGAACGGAGGGTTATGTTGGACTCCTACTGACTAAAACACCACTGTTCCTTCCAGTACCATGCGTCGGGGGCCCGGGAGATACTTGTACATTCACCGCACCCCCGACTGGTATCAGCCCGCCGTGCCTAGCGGGGCCCATCATTTAGTGCGGCCGATCCCACGACCGCACGTCCTCCAATATAAAACTTCATGCCACCTCTTTATAATGTTCAAACTGCTGGGACACAGACCTCCTTGCTGTGAGAAAGGCTCTTATCTTACCCATTACAAAATCATAATCTTGATAATATTAAAGCAGTAATCACAGAAAGCAACATAAAGATTAAATTATTTTTAACTGGGACCGATTTCAAAGAACCTTATATACTAAAAAAAAAAAACAATAATAAAGGAGGGAAGTATGTATTCAAAAAAGTACCGACATCATGAAAAGGAGGTTTACTTCGAAATTACCTGTCCATTCAAACGTTTATTTCCGATAACCTCTGAATAGAAATAAATTGGAAGTTTAGTCACGGTTACAGTTTGATTTCGTGGAATTATTAATATTAAGTGGCTGTTTAGTATGCACAGGGAGTGGTACTATTCTGATAATTTGAGCCACTTCGGGGGAAATTATGGATTTTGCTCTAAAAGGATGGTCCCAAGAGCTTCTATTTATTTAGTTTCATTACTGTGAGAACTACACTGTTTGCACAATGTTAACGGGATGTCAACGAGAAACGAGATTATTTGAACCGAATGTGACGTCCCGGTGGTGGTGACTGTACATTTATTAAGTCCCATGGTACAGTCACGAGCATAAATACCTTACACTTACGCAAGACTGAAAAGTTATTTTCTCAGTAACTATTGATGGATATTTTATGGTGTAACGCAAAATATTATTTATGAAACCCTACTCTTATGAAATAAGGCTTTTCATAAAGTTGCAAATTTTGTTATTTCACAAGAAAACGTTTTTGAATTTGGCCTAAATGTAAGGTATTTATGCTCGTGACTGTACCTATGCTCATAGTGTACAAGGCGGGAATAAAACTCACCTCAACCGTCATTCCGACATTTTATTTGGTGGGCTATTGCCGTATTTTTAGAGTTACGTACCTCAAAAGGAAAAAGGAAACCTTATAGGATCACTTCTTTGTCCGTTTGTCTGTCTATCTGTCTGTCAGTCTGTCAATACCCTTTTCTCAGGAACGCATGGAGGTATCAAGTCGACATTAATATCAAATACGTAGGTCTAATATCCCTTGTAGTTCTAAAAAAATCAAGCTTCTAAGTCAACGCAATAAAAAATACGGTCATTTATGCGACATATTTTGATACTCGCAAACAAATCAAAACTTATAGGGTACTTCCCGCTGACCTTGAATCATGAAATTTTGCCAGAAGCAATGTTTCACAGCACAAGTAAAGGAAAAAGTCCGAAAATAGTTGGTTTGTCGTTTTATCACATTTAATTTTTATTTTGCTACTACAAACTTAACTTAATTTGCAGTTAGAGAATTGTCCGTGACGTACCTATATCAATTTATGGCAGAACATGTTTTTCAATTATAGTAATAAGTTTGTTTTTGGGATAAATTATTTTCGACTACGGAATCCTTCATTGTGCGTGGTCCGACACGCACTTGGCCGGTTTTTATTTTTTAACTAGACACATTGTTTAGCCATAAATCCCAGAGAGTTGCACAACACAGGCTGTTAAATGATCCCGATACAGTTTTACAACCAGACTGTGTATAAAAAGGTGATATGTTTACAGTAGCGGTGATACGTCGAGTTTATTTCTGTCTGTTCATTTTTTTTGCCCTTCTTCCGACATTGGTGTACCTACCTACCTTGTGTAGGAAATATTTAGAAAATTTAACAGAAACATGACATCACGCCTTGTTTCCCCAAAGGGATGGGCAGAAGTATACCTATAGTACACCCAGATTTCGGCAGTTATGTTTAAGTCCCATGTGATAGGGCCTAAGTTTAGGAAATTTGTGTTCACACACTCATAAACACATGCATAAACACACATTTTACAAAACACACTCCAGTTCTCACACAATGCCATAACACGATTCTCATTTTTCTTATTTGTTTTTATTTTCTCTTTTTATTGGTTTTATAAAAATGTGTAACTTACACCTAATTAGCACAACAAAACAACTGTTAATTAATAGAGGAAGAGCGAGGTTTATCCCATCACAAGTATCTTAGGATTACTTTCTGGGAAGCCCCGGTAACTTAATTGTAAAGATTTATGATAATAAACACATTTTTTTTTTTTTTTGTGTACATTAATTCGATGTTGATAAAGACTGTAGCTGGATTTTGTTAAAATGTACTATGTAAAATGGATACCCGCTTGTTTTTATGACCTAAGTTATTTAGGCGATACTTGTATGATAAGTAAAGGCTGCGATAAATAAATTCGTTAATTAATTAATTTTCTAATACTAGCTGACCCGATAGACGTTGTCCTGTCCAAATTTAAATAATTCATACAAAATTCCCATAGAAAATGAACTTTCAGTTTTCTCCAATTTTCCCTGCAACTTTTCAATTTTTTTTTAATTTTTTTTTTTATTTGAGATAGGTTTGCTCTTGACTCTAGTCTAGGTCAGAGATGACAGAGACAAAGTCAACGTTGGAGCGAGCTTAGCCAGAAGAAGGCTGTTCACTCTCACTTACCATTAGTTAGTCATTAGTTATTAGTTGTTCTTACCATAAAAACTTGATTCGGACTATTACAAATATTTTAAAACAAAAATTTGCTAAATCGATCTAGCTGTTCTGCAGTAATGCGCATACTAACGAACATCATTTCATTTTTATCATACAGATTAGCTATTGCCCACTGCTTCGCCCGCGTGGATGTCAATACTTCCCAATTTGAAGCGGATTTTGTTCACAATTTCATGGGTTTTAATTTTTTGTGAGGAATTCTAATTATGTTTCTAAAATAAAAGTACCATAAGTTACTACTTATAACATCAGCTATCTGCCAGTGAAAATCTTGTCAAAATCGGTCTAGCCGTTTTGGAGATTAGCCGGAACAAACAGAAAGTCAAAAATTTTAAAAATTCAATTTCCGTTGTAAGTATTGCATGTACTGTCAAATGCATTTAGTAAAAAGCTGTTATTTTGACATTACAAACAGACAATCAAATTTTATTTATTTGTATAGATAAGTGGTAAATTTCGTATTCTTTGCATATATAGTAATATACATACATATAAAGAAATAGTATGTATGTATATTACTATATATGCAAAGAATACGAAATTTACTACTTATTACTACTTATTGTGTTATTGGGTTTTTCTATCTGGAATTTCTCAGTAGCAGCCCGGAGTCTGGATTTGTGCCCGGTAGATGGCAATAGGCTCGCCCCCTATTGCATGGGACTTAAACATAACTGGCGAAATGTGGGTGTACTATAGGTACACCTCTGCCTAACCCTTCGGGGAAACAAAGCGTGATGTTATGTTATGTTATGTTATGTTATAAAGAAATAGTAATATAGTATGTAATATTTATTTGACATAAAAAGTACACAGATACGGAGTGACACTTAATGTAAGCGTGCAAAATAAATTATCAATGACCCCCGCGCTAGTAAAACCTTGTGTTACAGGGGTCATTCATACGTCAATTATGGATGTTATACCAGATGGAACAGGACGATTGACAAGCATTTAAACCGCGTAAAGAATATCATAATTATTCCTTACCCGTAAACGAAAAATCAATGAAATCCAATGAATACTTTAGCCACAGGAAATTATTTTTCTGTGTAGATCTGAGGCCGTAATAGTTTACAAAAAAAGAAAATGAAAAATAATTCCCGTGGCTAAAGTACAGTCTGTTGTCAACATTATCTGACCCACCCTAAAAACAAACGAATTTGGACCCTCTGCTTGTAACATTAAGGTTTATTCAATTTATATGAGCTTATCAGACAAGTGCTCGAGGACTCGATGAACAAATACAATAATAATACAGACACGCAAATTTGATCTTTAACATGTAACGTTAAGGTAAACCCACCCAATATTGTCGGAGCCACCGGCATTATATATCATTTTGTTAAGCTATTTTAATCATTAACTCGTTGACATTAAAGTTGAAAAACTTTTAAGTCACACTACATAATTACAACCCAATCTTTAATTTCGCGTATTCCCAACAAGTTCTTGTGGCTTAGCGGTTTGATGCTGGATTGGCGACGAACAACATGTGGGTTCGAAAACACAGTCGTCCACCTATTTATTATCAGTTCCTTTTTTAATTTGTTGTCATTTCTACAATATTGCTTGCATTATTAAAGAACGACCAATATGATTTACGCCTAATAACTTATCTTGTAAACAGGTGGGTAAATTAAAAATCTTCAAGTTCACAGAATTTATATTTACCAAGAATGGTTGGATAATACGAAGTAAAACATACATTTGCTTCGTGAGATAGATAATAAATTCATATAAGTGACAAAAGTTACACTACGCCTAATAGCCGTGACTGCGCACACACATTTGTAAATCGTTCCACATAACTCGTTAAGTATTTTTAAGCAATTTGGTGTAAAAAAGCATCATGTCTCAACTTGATGACTATACCAAACATAAAATCATATTTTTACATGAGCAGAAAGTTGGAATTAGAGAGATTGGTCGTCGACTTAATATAGCAGTAAGTGTTTTTTTTTATACCTATTTTATTTTATTGATTGTAATTAATGAACGCGTAGTTGGCTGTTTTACCATTACATTCACTCCTTACAAGTTACATACACGGTTCCAAAAATGTTTTTTGTTTTAGAGAAATACGGTCAGGCTATGGCTAAGACGTTATGGAGACAATGGAAATATTCAGCGGATTCGTCCAGGAGCAAAAGCCATCAAGTATAGTCCCGAATCCGAACGCCACCGGGCCATTGTTTCAAGCCATGATGAAAATCCATTTTGTCCATTCGTGTAACCGCAATAAACCACAATATTTCAGTGGAAACAGTGAGAAGGCATTTACACGCTGCTGGGATAAGGAATTATAAACCGGCACAGAAAATTGCATTGACACCTGCTCATCGCGAAGAAAGGGTCCGTTTTGCCCAGGAATATTTAAATTTTAATTGGGTAGAAAATCTTCAAAGTGAGAGTTAACAGGCTTCTTCTGGGTAAGCTCGCTCCATCGTCGACTTTGTCTGTGTCATCTCTGACCTAGACTAGAGTCAAGAGCAAACCTATCTTAAAAACAAAAAAATGTTGTGATCTTCACTGATGAAAAATCATTTAAATCGGACAAAGATGGACGTAAAATCTTATGGCGAAGGAAAGGAGAACGCTACAATAAGAAGTGCTTGCTACCTTGTAGAACCAGCGGTAGAATAACCCTGGGCTACTGGGGCTGGATGTCGTCTATGGGACCTGGTGAATTGGTGGAAGTTGGTGGTAGGATTAATAGTAGTTTGTATTTGGAGATTCTGCGTGACGTCATGCTGCCGACTGTGCGAATTGCCTATCCAACATCACATATTTATTTCATGCACGATAACTGCTCCATCCACCGTGTAGGTATTGTGCAGGATTGGTTAGCTGCTCAAGAAGGTGTGGCAGTTAATAATTAGCCATCTAAAAGTCCTGATTTTAACCCTATAGAAAATCTATGGGGTGAAATGGTTTTAAATTGGGACACTACGGAAGTGGGGAACAAACACAACTTGGTTGAGATCGTGACATCGACTTGGGAGCACATGAGAGGCAAAGATTTGTGTTGGAATACGGTGCGCGGTATGCGTAGCCGCTTACAGCAAGTTATAGCAGGGGACGGTGCGCCAATCCGCTACTAATTAATCTAGTAGGTATTTTTAAACACACCATGTAAGTAAATGCTCAATGGATTGATTGTTAAACCATTAAAATGTTGCAGATTATGTGGTGATGTTATTGTTATAAATAGATGTTTTCTATTTAAATAACATGTTTATTCACTACATACAGGCAGCTATAAATCTGTAAAGTATTTCACAGATGAATTCATTTTCTCGATAACAAACTTTTAAGCATAAGCATGCCTTTTTTAATGTTTATAAAGGGTTAAATTTGATTATGCCATACTAATATGAAATGTATATTAATTTGGACATACATATATGAGCAATTACTTACTTTATCTTACCTAAGTGTTTTAATGAAATAATAAACATTTTAAATTTGCAATTGTTTAGTTTTATTTCTATACAAACTGCCCGTTTAAAAAGACAAGACCCTACGTCGTCCATTAAAGAAATGTATAAAAAGTGTAATAAAATAATTTAAAAAAAAACAGCTGAGCAAAAAGCTATATTTAGGTTAAACTTGGTTCGAACGTAGATAACGATGAACATCGCACTACCTCAGTGACCACAAGACCAACTCAACTGGTATAAGCCTTATTGAAATTTAATCTTAGTTGTAATGCTAGACGCAATATTCTAAAGAATTTGAACCATATTGTATACTTTCATAAAGTTTATTCTTGCACTCCACAAGCAACCAACCTTCTCCTCGTGCAAATAGATTATTTTGTGTTTTAAATAATCAGTCCATTGAGACATGATAATAAAAAAATTACTTATAAAATACAAAATAAAAAATTGTAAAGAGACATTGTTTTTGCAATTTAGTAAGGCAAGGTGAAATATGTTTGCGCGTAGTCACTGCATACCCTTAGTAGCATTTGAATACCAGTTTTATAATGAATACGAATATTTATTTTTCAACTACCCACTTATTACAAGTTATGCGAAAATATTACCCCATTTTAGAAAATTTATATTTGAAGGTAATCCGTCTATAGTTCTTTACAATAATACAAGAAATAGTTTTGAAATAAATTCTAAAGCAAGCAAAGCAAAGAGCAAGCAAAACAATATCTTCGTCGCAGGATTTGATCTCGCAACTTGTTTTTCTCAGTCTTATACACAGACCACGAGACCAGAATTACTTGAACACGATTATTAAAATAAGCTATTACACTAATTATATTATAACAAGTAGTTATAACATATAACCTAATGCTAACGTTTTAAAGATCAAATTTGCGTGTCTGTATTATTATTGTATTTGTTCATCAAGTCTTCGAGCACTTGTCTGATAAGCTCATATAAATTGAATAAACCTTAATGTTATTGTCAGAGGGTCCAAATTCGTTTGTTTTTAGGGTGGGTCAGATAATGTTGACAACAGACTGTACCTATTCATTGGATTTCATTGATATTTTGTATACGGGTAAAGAACATGATTCTCTTTACGTGGTTTAAAGGAATTTCAATCATCCTGTTCCACGTTGTAAATTGACGGATTTACGTCAACATAAGAGAACGCAAAATTTCCTACTTTTAATAGAAATTACGGTTTATTATCGTAAAAAAGGTATGGATGATTATAATAACTACTAGCGATTGTAATTTATGTGAAATAAAATGAATTGATTGATTGATTCATTGAAACAGAATATATCATATAAACGATTTTCCGTGGATTAGAAATAACGATTCCAATATTTTTATAATATATTTTATTTAGTTATTTATGCCAACAGGTATTTTCAAAACTTTTACATATTGTACTTTTTAAAGATATCATAAGCTTTCTAAGATATAATGCCTAGACAGATAAATCCTTTGATCAAAGAGACGACATTAATTTGACACATAATAATGCCCCTTTGACGTACACAAAATGGTGTGGTGTTTCCTTTAGGGTAAAAGCATTATAATTGGGATGGCAGCATGGAATGCTTTACAATTTTATTTGACTGACACCAATCTTGTATAGAGCCATAAAGAGTACAGTACACGTGCCTAATGCTAGCCACACACGTAACGATTTACTTGCGCAAATATGGGCTTGCGCAAGTAAATCGTTACGTGTGTGGGATGAATTAGCAGAAGTATTTGAACCATTTGGTGTAACGAGATTTGCGCAAGCCTAAATTTGCGCAATAAAACGTAACGTGTGTGGCTAGCATTAAAGTTTTTCAACTGTGACACTGGCGGCATATCTACATCGCCACAATGGAACGCGTCACACTGACGTCACGCAAAATCCTACATCGCGCAATCAGAGTTTACCGTACGACTAGTTTATATACAACATCCCGACATCAACCGTCGGGCAGTAGCCCACCAGACACAACACCCGTCTGGTCGGAGGATCCTCCCTTTTCTATGGAGGATGAGTGAACTTTACACCCTGTTCCTCATGCCTCTATAACACGTTGTGCAATCAACACTAGAGTTGAATAGAATCAAGTGATATAGATATATGACGCTTCTTATTAAATAGCTTAATTGCGATGCCAAAACAGATAACTGATATAGGTACCTATGTTGTCATTAACAGGTAACTGATATAGGTACCTATGTTGTCATTAACAGGTAACTGATATAGGTACCTATGTTGTCATTAACAGGTAACTGATATAGGTACCTATGTTGTCATTAACAGGTAACTGATATAGGTACCTATGTTGTCATTAACAGGTAACTGATATAGGTACCTATGTTGTCATTAACAGGTAACTGATATAGGTACCTATGTTGTCATTAACAGGTAACTGATATAGGTAACTATGTTGTCATTAACAGGTAACTGATATAGGTGCCTATGTTGTCATTAACAGGTAACTGATATAGGTACCTATGTTGTCATTAACAGGTAACTGATATAGGTACCTATGTTGTCATTAACAGGTAACTGATATAGGTACCTATGTTGTCATTAACAGGTAACTGATATAGGTACCTATGTTGTCATTAACAGGTAACTGATATAGGTACCTATGTTGTCATTAACAGATAACTGATATAGGTACCTATGTTGTCATTAACAGGTAACTGATATAGGTACCTATGTTGTCATTAACAGGTAACTGATATAGGTACCTATGTTGTCATTAACAGGTAACTGATATAGGTACCTATGTTGTCATTAACAGGTAACTGATATAGGTACCTATGTTGTCATTAACAGGTAACTGATATAGGTACCTATGTTGTCATTAACAGGTAACTGATATAGGTACCTATGTTGTCATTAACAGGTAACTGATATAGGTACCTATGTTGTCATTAACAGGTAACTGATATAGGTACCTATGTTGTCATTAACAGGTAACTGATATAGGTACCTATGTTGTCATTAACAGGTAACTGATATAGGTACCTATGTTGTCATTAACAGGTAACTGATATAGGTACCTATGTTGTCATTAACAGGTAACTGATATAGGTACCTATGTTGTCATTAACAGGTAACTGATATAGGTACCTATGTTGTCATTAACAGGTAACTGATATAGGTACCTATGTTGTCATTAACAGGTAACTGATATAGGTACCTATGTTGTCATTAACAGGTAACTGATATAGGTACCTATGTTGTCATTAACAGGTAACTGATATAGGTACCTATGTTGTCATTAACAGGTAACTGATATAGGTATCTATGTTGTCATTAACAGGTAACTGCTATAGGTACCTATGTTGTCATTAACAGGTAACTGATATAGGTACCTATGTTGTCATTAACAGATAACTGATATAGGTACCTATGTTGTCATTAACAGGTAACTGATATAGGTACCTATGTTGTCATTAACAGGTAACTGATATAGGTACCTATGTTGTCATTAACAGGTAACTGATATAGGTACCTATGTTGTCATTAACAGATAACTGATATAGGTACCTATGTTGTCATTAACAGGTAACTGATATAGGTACCTATGTTGTCATTAACAGGTAACTGATATAGGTACCTATGTTGTCATTAACAGGTAACTGATATAGGTACCTATGTTGTCATTAACAGGTAACTGATATAGGTACCTATGTTGTCATTAACAGGTAACTGATATAGGTACCTATGTTGTCATTAACAGATAACTGATATAGGTACCTATGTTGTCATTAACAGGTAACTGATATAGGTACCTATGTTGTCATTAACAGGTAACTGATATAGGTACCTATGTTGTCATTAACAGGTAACTGATATAGGTACCTATGTTGTCATTAACAGGTAACTGATATAGGTACCTATGTTGTCATTAACAGGTAACTGATATAGGTACCTATGTTGTCATTAACAGGTAACTGATATAGGTACCTATGTTGTCATTAACAGGTAACTGATATAGGTACCTATGTTGTCATTAACAGGTAACTGATATAGGTACCTATGTTGTCATTAACAGGTAACTGATATAGGTACCTATGTTGTCATTAACAGGTAACTGATATAGGTACCTATGTTGTCATTAACAGGTAACTGATATAGGTACCTATGTTGTCATTAACAGGTAACTGATATAGGTACCTATGTTGTCATTAACAGGTAACTGATATAGGTACCTATGTTGTCATTAACAGGTAACTGATATAGGTACCTATGTTGTCATTAACAGGTAACTGATATAGGTACCTATGTTGTCATTAACAGGTAACTGATATAGGTATCTATGTTGTCATTAACAGGTAACTGATATAGGTACCTATGTTGTCATTAACAGGTAACTGATATAGGTACCTATGTTGTCATTAACAGGTAACTGATATAGGTACCTATGTTGTCATTAACAGGTAACTGATATAGGTACCTATGTTGTCATTAACAGGTAACTGATATAGGTACCTATGTTGTCATTAACAGGTAACTGATATAGGTATCTATGTTGTCATTAACAGGTAACTGATATAGGTACCTATGTTGTCATTAACAGGTAACTGATATAGGTACCTATGTTGTCATTAACAGGTAACTGATATAGGTACCTATGTTGTCATTAACAGAAACACGCTACTCTGTTGACATTCTAAGCCTTAGCTTCAACACCAACCATCATCATTTTTTCTTTTATTTGGCAACAATTAATTGTTTTTATGTTGAAATAAATTAAGATCTCAAGATATAATGCTTTTAAAGCTTTCAAATAAAGTAATATTTAAAATCGGCTTTTAGGCCAGTCATTTAAAACATCGTAGCACGCAAAAAAATGCACTGTACTGATTTTTTGAGATGTTGTTAGAATAGATACAAATAGAGTAAAACCAAGTTTGCAGCTTCGAAAGCCCTGTGCTAACTGCGTGGTGCTCGAAAAACTTCGAAATTTTAGGACTTTTTACGGTTATTGACTTATCTGTATAAAATTAAAAATCCTGACTGACTGATATATCAACGCACAGCCTTAACCGCTAGTCCTAGAGACATAACATTTGGAAGGTGTGTTCTTTGTGAAGAGTAGGTATCCACTAAGAAAGGGTGTTTCGAAATTCATCCCCTAAGAAGGTGAAATGGGGGGTTGAATTTTCTGTGAAACTTTTTATTCTCTGGGTCGATTGACTTGAAAATTGGTACACATACTCTTCAATTAAAATTATGAGACACGTGTATCACAGTTTTTCCAAAATCATTCCTCAACAGAGTCAAATAAGGGTCGATAATCCTACTGGGTGATATATCAACGCACGGCCCAAACTGCTGGACCTAGAGACTTGAAATTTTGCACAAAGATAGACCTTACACAGTAAAAGTGCTCAGGTGCTGTTCGGACAAGTGCTGTTGAAATCAGTGCTATGAGTGGAATACCTCGGTCTTTCGAAGGTGCAAACTTGGTTTTACACTATTGGTATCTATCCTAACAAAATCCCAAAATATCAGTACAGTGCAATTTTTTGCGAGCTAACGCGAATTTTGTGTCTATGGTGACTGGCCTATTTGGTCTATAAGAAGCTTCAATACAATTGTTTTATTATCCTTTTTATTACATTCTGAAAAAGATTTTAATAGTAAAAAGCTCCCTTTCTCACATTCTTGTGATTCCAACCTAATGACTGAATTAAACTGAACCAAGAAAAGCCTTTTTCTTTAACAAAAGAAACGCCTTTCGAATCGGGGCTTTTGCTTCTGCTATTTTTAAATTAGTGCCAGTTCTTTAGTCACTTAATCAATTACGTTTATTTTTATTTCTAGGCTTATAAAACGATTTTTTTGTATTTAAATTAAATTGTTATTTTTAGTACCTACCTAGGTATGTACAGTACATAGGTACCTACAGGTACTATAGGTTTGTAGGTACATGATACAGCCATATATTGGCCCTGTCAGAATATCAGCGCTGCGGTATTTGTTTTTTCATTTTCAAATATCGCAGCATCATGCTGAGATAGGAGACTTTTTGGCTTCGCACAGGTCTTCTTTGTTTTATATTTTTTTTTCTTTCCTTTTGTTTTATTTGTGTTTAAGATATTGTTAGTTTCAATGTTCTTTTTATTGTTGTATTTCCTGTGCGTGTCCCAAATAAAACATTTTTCTTTCTTTCTTCTTTCTATAAAAAAACTGCCAAACACACAATATAATAATAATATTCACACGATACAAAAAAAATAATACTAATAAAACTCAAAGGACTATTTCAGATACTAATCTACATGATCCTGACATGGTCTGGCAAATATTATGTCTGGACTATAAAACAGACTGTCACTGAATGTCAACAGTTTTAACTCTGAATCTCGCTTCGAACACGATACTTACCCGACTGCCGAATAAACACTACTAACATGAATGAAATGAAAATAAACTATTGAATTTATTTTCATTTCATTCATGTTAGCTGTGGAATCTATAGAAAGTGATTTTAGCTGTGGGATGTATGTACATATTGCTGTTGAGCTGTGTTAGAACTCTTTATATTGAGCACTGAACGGTTGCACTCTTTTCATCCTTCAGTAACAATTTCTGGTTGTTTTCTCGAAGTAAAACTAGAGTTTCAATAACAGATTTAGTAGTTGACCGAGAAAATTTTAGCCCCCGCTTTGGTTTACTCCAGCCTTTCCCAAATTAGGCGATAACGCCCCCTTGTGGGTGCTGCAGGCCTAAAGGGGGGCAGTAAGAGACCCAGAAAAAAAAATGGGGGCGTTGTGTAGAGGCTTAGGGGGCGATTTGTAATTTCATCTAGGTAGTGGTTTTTAAGTAGGTGAAAAAATGGGGGCGCTAAAATATAATTTATTCTCAAAGTGGGCTGTAGACAAAATAAGTTTGGGAACCCCTGGTTTACTGTGAGGTGCCGTGCTTGACCGATGCAATGAGCGCCTGGAAAGTGGCTTGCTCGGATACGGATCGGCCCTTTAACCCATCTTCCCAGAGATAGTGGGATGAGCCGCTCTGCAGGTTGGTACGGAATAATCTTATTAATACGTCCACCAACACTGCTGAGCGTTCCCGCCTGCTGGCTGTGGGTGAGTGGGAGTCGGGTCTCTGGCTTCAGGTGCTACCGTCACCCAACATAGCAACTATACTGGGTGACACCACCTTCCGGCTCGCTACCTGTCTGCGTTTAGGCGCTCCTTGCGTAGCTCCGCATCGCTGACCATGCAATGAAGGTGTCGACTGCCTCGGACACCATGGCCTATCCTGCAGTTAGAGCGCAGGCCGGATAGCACGGCTCGCCAGCATCAATGACATCATCCGTCGTGCTCTTGTCACCAGCCACTCTTGGGTGCCAGCTATTTTAGGACCCAATGGCTTGGCACGCGACGATGGGAAGAGACCGGACGGAATGACTATAATGCCTTGGAAGGTAGGTAGGCCTTTGGTGTGGGATGCAACGTATGTCGACACCCTTGCGCCATCCCATCTTCCTGGCACGGCGGGCTGTGCTGGGGCGGCTGCTACGGATGTGGAAAACCTCAAACGGTGCAAATACTCCAATCTTATTGGGACTTATATATTCGAGCCGTTTGGGGTTGAAACACAAGGACCATGGGGTCCGAGTGTCCACTTAGTTTTTCGAGACATCGCCAGGGGGTTGGTCGACTCTACACGTGACCAGAGGGCTCACCAATTTTTGGGTTAAAGAATCAGCATTGCCATACAACGTGGCAATGCTTTCAGCCTTTTGGGCACAGCAATGCGGACGAACTTTTTATGCCCTCTGATTATTTTCCCTCCTTATTTATGTACTTGTAGATATTATTATTATTTTAAGACAGCTTTTAAAATATGAAAATATTATTCTTATCTTAGGTACTGTTCAATAAATAAATACCAAAATAACGAACACCGAAATGATGGTTTTCTTAAATCCCAAATAAAATTTAATTTTGTGCTTTCAAGTTCGAAACTAACCGCTATGCTACGCTGATAAAACTTTCTAAAACTACTTACATTCTCATTATACCTATTTATTTTTCAAAGCCAAAAGAAATTGATGAAGCCATTTCGTGAAATATCTAGCTAATGTCTTAAACATTTCTAAACTTTGATAATCAAGTTAATTCTCACTGAAAATCTAGCTTATTCGAGCGTCGTAACTAAAATGTTCTTACTACATAATACCAAGTATTCTATTATGGGGATATTTTACTAAGTAAATTAGACAAACTTTACCTTTCATTAGCACATTGTACAAAATACCTTTCCAAGATTATAAGTACCTGCTTGGAATACAAGGGGCTGGATATTATGTTTAATATTCATTCAAGGTGAAGTTAGGTACTTCATGACAAGACGATAATACTTGTAAGAGGGGTGGAGTAGCCTATTGCTTAATTTTACTAAATTTGCGAGCGATAAATGTTATCTTAAAAATAATAAAATTAAAGTACAGTAGCGGTCAGAACTCCAACGCCAGCATTACAAAACTATCGCATCGTTACTCGTCGCACTTGAGACCTTCTTCTATTTAGGAATTTCACACACACATACACACCCCTATATTGCACTCTTTCATCACGAACCAAACAGAAAAAGCGCGGTATATGGTCATCATCATAGGCCTATCGCGACACGCAGTCTTATTCTGATTATGGTAATGAGAAAAAGACAGCGAATATTTTAAACTAGTCACATAAAAGTTGAGGGTAGATTTGAAACAAAATCAATTTTCTGACTGTAGTTAGAATGGTATGACGTTGTTGGTTGGTGAACTTAGTTACGAGCGTTTGTGTTATTTATATTAGAGGTGTTGAGTTTGAAGATTTTTATTGAAAATGCAAGCAAATACAAATATTGAAGCCAGGGCGAACATTGTAGCCTTGCATAACAATGGGTGTAATATATCTGAAATATCCAATAAAACCGGATTTTGTGTAAGTTATTTTATTGTTTTTGATTTTATTTGTTCTCATAAACGTGTCGCTTCAAAATGAGGATAAGGATTTCTTTTTTTTTAGAAAGATACAGTGAGACGTTGTGTGAGGAGATTTGAGGAGGAGGGGAGTCTTAAGAGCTGTGTAAGAAGTGGTAGGCTGCCACTTATTAACCAGTCTCAGCGACGCTTTATGGTTGGTGAATATGAAACGAATGGTTTCATAACTACAAGACGATTTGCTGAAGAATTTGATACATCATTGCGCACTGTTTGCCGTGCACTCCATGCCTAAGGCCTCCATCATCGAACACCAGCGAAAAAACCGTTTTTAATGCAAAGGCATAAGGAGGAACGGTTGCGTTTTGCTCGAGAATATTTAGACTTTGATTGGGAGACTACTGTATTTACTGACGAGAAGACTTTCAAATCGTGTCAAAAAGGAAGACTTCATTTGTGGCGCAGAGACAATACGCGTTGGTCTGACAATAATATTATAAATAATACGTACTCTGGAAGAATTAGTGTGAATATGTGGGGGTGGATTAGTGCTCAAGGGTCGGGTGAGTTGGCATTTATACCGACGCGGGCTAACAGCTCCACGTGGTTTTGAGCGATATAATGCTACCTACTGTTCGCAATGTTTATCCAGTGGATGAAATTGGTGAATTTTATTTGGGTCAAGATAATTGTCCGATACATCGTGCCAGTATTGTTCGTGAGTGGTTTAGTGAACATTCGGATGTTAAAGTTATTCCGTGGCCAGCGCGAACCCCTGATTAAAACCCTATAGAAAATGTATGGGGTTTAATGGTGCAAAGATGGGAAGCACGAGACGAAAGATGTCTCGAACATCTGGAGTTCCTTTGCATGGAGTTGTAGGATAGTTTATGTGGCACAAATATTTGCAGTAATATTGTGGCCTCCATGCTTCGATGTCTTCTTGACTGCATTGATAATAATGGAGGTCACCCTAAATATTAATAAAAACATATAATATTATTAAATGTTATCAGGGGTATTCAGGGAATACACTGGCCATAATAGTATTAAGTTAGTCATCGTAAGATTGTAGGATTGAGGTTTAGTTTCAATCTTCTTTTCCTTGATGAAATGAATAAATTAAGCTATAACCTCAATTAACCAAAAACATTCCATTTTAGTAGCACCAAAAAATTATTTACGAACAAATTAGGTATTTTATTTATTTCAAAGATTGGAATATGTTGATGTTTTAAAGGTGGTTAATAATATCAATAAATGTTCATATAAAAAATAGTGTTGTTTTAAATTAAATTGCCTATTATACTTTATTTTACCCTCTATACCCTATTGTCATTGTATTAACGAAACTCAATAAATAATTGAACTCTGACACGAAAACGAAAAACCAAAAAGAATCGATAGCGTGCACTGAGGTTCGAACCTTCTCCACTTCACGCAACATACAATAACAGCCACCCACTCGTGCGAACCTGCCATCGCTGCTTATAATTTTCACTTCGAATTTTAGCATTGCTTTTAAAAAGGCGCTGTGGTTAATAATTTATTAAGAAAAAAATAAGTATATAAGTAGGTAGTTGTAGGTATTTTTATTTAGTGTTGACCACACATGCAGCTGACCAATTAACAACGCGCTTTCGTAGTTATGTATACTGTGTGCGCGTTGCTGTCTGCATTAAAACATCACATACAGAGATAGGCGTATATCTGACGTGCAGGCCAAAATGATTATTCCAGTGGCAGTCCACTTAAGACCGTAGATTTTACATTGCTTGCACCCGTGCGAAGCAGTTATAAACCCGTCTCTGTAAGCGACATAATATTAAGGAACATTTCCAGTTCTGCTTCACTTTGATCTGTACCCTCGGCTACTGGAATTATCTTAATCTAAGTCGTCTTTGATGGCAGCTAACCTTAATCATACGGCTGACAAGGAAACGCGTAGAAGAGAGAGAGAGAGACAGAAGATTGATTTGAAAATAAAATGTTGCATTTTTGGCGTCCTCTAACTAATTTTGTGCCAATCAATGTCTTGAATGTTGGATCCACGAAACTGCTTTGTGGATAATTTGATGTCACGCAGAATTACGCAACAGACTTGTAAAGAGAAACATCGTGTGGACACCTGGAAAAATAAAGCCAACATGAACTTGTACAGTTATCAACGATTCTGCAAATATTTTTATGAACGCGGATAAACTCAGGATAGAATAATTATCTTTATTAAGTATAAAAGGCTATTTACTCAAAAATGCTTGTAATGTGGTCATAATTTTAACAACCTTCTTTGAGCAAAGTCGACCTTTTCGCACTACTTGAATAGGCGGCAGCAAAGTTGTATGGCATTTCATTGCTGGTCAGTTTTAGCCACCAGAAATTTCCTTTAAAAATCCATTATTGTGCTGTATTCCAGCTTGTCCATCAAGGGCTGCAATGCTGACCGCACTGTGTTGGCCTGGAGCTGCGCTACACTGCGCTTTCGACCATCATCAGCGCTGCCAGCAACACAGTCATTATAGACCACGGCAGTAATATACCAGATATTACATATTAAATGAATTTTAATTTAAAAGTGATGAATTTTACCATGCGATATTCTAAGCTCCATAAGTACACAACCCCCTTTTTTTTTTTGACAAGCCGGAGCAGGAGGGCGTGTCAGACTTTTACTGACTAAAACCCACTCGTGTTCCTTCAGTTGCCTGTGCCCAATCCTAAGGTGGGTTTAGACCAAACGAACCCTGAACGAGCCTGAGTTAAACCAAGAGCACAGAGCGTCGATTTTGTTGCTTTTTTGGTGTAAACGATAATTCGTTTTCATTATTTACATCAAAAGAATACCAACAAGCAAGAATGACAACAAACAAGAACTGGAATTCTTGCACATGCTGTAGAGATGTTAAGATCAGGCGAACGAGTGCTCATTGCTCATTCGTCAAGTGTCTGTGGCAGTGGTCTCGAACCTACCGATTTTTCGGTATTTCTACCGATATGGGCTCTCGTTATAAATTAGTCTGTTTTTTTTTTCAATATATAAACGAATTTGATTGAATATTGTATTTTTTTGTCAAATACCGATTTTGGGTACAAATATACCGATTTTAGCTGGCAATTCTGCCGATCTCGCTCTATGACGTTCGAGACCACTGGTCTGTGGCCGGATATAGACTAGGTACACTATATCAGACTCCATCTTTCTTCTGGCTTCTTCGACACTACATTCTAGCAGGTTTATTATTTCTTGCCAAGCATTCTGCTTGTGGCTTGTGTTTTTTTTTTAATTTTCAAGTTATAACAGGCTTCTATCATAAATAGAATTTTTCTCGAGACCAATGCATATGGTCTCCAATCCAATACCATGGTGATTCGTCCATGGTGACTAATCCATATGGTGATTGGTCTCGATATGGCATGTGTTCTAGCGACTTGACCGATAAATATTGGTCAAGTCGCTAGAACACACAAGAACGCTTTGAAGAGAACGCTTCGAGGAGAAAGCACGTCCGAACACGATATAATGCTCTAGGAAACTGTTCGCACGCTTGTGCGCCGTTTACATCAAGTGAGCGAGCATTCTGAATTCTTAGAACATTCCATAGAATCCGTGCAAAAAAGATAAAACAACGAAATAATGCTTTGTCTCTGTTTATATCAAAAGAATTTGATCGAGTAGATAGAATCGCTCGTTTGGTCCTAAACCCACCTTATAACATTATAAGAAACAACAACACTGATTCAATCTGCCTAGCCTTTTCCCAACTATGTTGGGGTCGGCTTCCAGTCTAACCGGACGCAGCTGAATACCAGTATTTTACATGGAGCGACTGCCTATCTGACCTCCACAACCCAGTAACTGGTAATATCCCTTAGTATCCCCTTTCCCCTTAGTAAGACTGGTTGTCAGACTTTCGGGCTTCTGACGACCCGTAACGACTGTCAAAGATCTACGAATGACAGCCGAGACCAACGCCTTAACATTTTTTTCGAGGGACGGAGAAGTCTCGGTATGTAAATGTGGTCACCCATCCACGGCCAACCCCGGCAAGCGTAGCTTAACCTGATGGATCGAACCGTGCGGCTGTTATTACTTAGCCACGAGCTCCTAACAAAAAATAATACTAAGAAAAGCAAAAATCACTCAACTTCCCCGTAACCTAAGCCTCGCGTGCACAAACCCATTCGCGTATCGAAGGCACATGTAAACACAAACAAACCAACGCGCTTCCCTTAACTATTATTTGTGATTTTAAACGGGCCGTAGTAGAAGTCGTACTATCTCAGACATAGAACGATTTGTTACGTCACACTTACTTTAATCTACGGAGGCTTTCTTTATCACGTTGTTGAACTCTGCCTTAGAAGTTCTTCAGCTTTAGAATAAGCAGTTATTGTTTGTGATTTTATTACCACAAATATACCTACTCTCGTTACGTGAAAGGAATGCTGTACAGTTTTCTCAATTATGTTTTTAGGGACTATTTTTAGGGTTTCGTACTTTAAAAGGAAAAAAAACAGAACCCATACAGGGTCACTCGTGTGTCTGTGTGACTGTTTGTCTGTCCATCTGTCATAGCCGATTTGCTCCGAATCTTATGGACCGATTAAGTTGAAATTTGGTACACATATCAATTTCTGTGACCCAAACATGTATGTGTTACGTAAATAAATGCATTTTGAATATGGGGGTCACTTTTGGGGGGCAAATAAGAAAATAAAAAATAAAAAGTTTTGTAAACTGTACCGTGTGACATATCAAATGAAAGAGCTTACTGTGGAGGTCTACTGTGTGCTTACTGTGGAGGTTTTATAATTTTAAAATAAAAACTTTTAAATTTATTTTAGAAAATAGACGAAAATTGACCATACCGCCACAATTATCTCCGAAAAAAAAATAGTTCTATACCTATAGATTACAACCTACAAGAATCCAAAACCTAGAAGATGTCTATGGTCTTAAAATAACACGGCAAATCTCTCAATATTGTGCGTATAAACTTACATTTGCGGTTGGAATGTATGGGAGAACATGTTTTTCAAATGCAATGTTAAGTTTGTTTTTGGGATAATTCTGTCTCTTCTTTCTTCATCCCAACTACGGAACCCTTCATTGTGCGTGGCCCGACACGCACTTGGCCGGTTTTTTTACGAAAGTTATGCTGCCACCGCTGCACCGTCCAAATCAAATGTTATCAGCTCTATATCGTGCGTGTATGACTCATTTTAACATTTAAACAGATGGACCAGAGAATGTCTATAATTTAATCTATACAAATAAATACAATTGAAGTAAATAAATATACATAAGAAAGTATATACGGTACGTGTAACAAAAACAAAAACAATTTTTAAGTTTTGTCTGTCTGTTCCGGCTAATCTCCAAAACAGCTGGACCAATTTTGACGGGACTTTCACTGGCAGATAGCCGATGTTATAAGGAGTAAACAGAAAAGAATTAGGGATTCTCACAAAAAAATAAAACCCATGAAATTGCGAACAAAATCCGAATCAAATGTCAACCGACCTGCTCGATTACGGTAACAATAGAAACTTAATTGTGTCTTATGACGCGACAGTTGAAGGTATATGGAAGTATTGACTTCCACGCGGGCGAAACCGCGGGTTACAGCTAGTTTCAAATAAACATTTCGTTTAAAAAGCATGTCGGTTATATCGTACTCAATCGTATATCCGTACTTGTCACGATGACAGGTTTAGATACCAGTGTGATAAAAGTTATCGCCTCAAGCACGTTGTCTTTCTCAGGCGAAGAATTTATGGATTTCAAGGTACAGTATTTTATCTGCAATTTATTTTATGTTTTTTACCGCTATAACACTGTGCCTATGTTCTTTCTTTCTGGCTTTGTGTGAATTTGAAAATATTGTTTGAAAAAAAAAATCTAAATATTTTATTTCACATAAACCTACATGAGCACTTATGAAACGTCAGAAGCTAGGTGCACGGTTCCTATTGGTCGTTTCCTACGGAGAAGAGTCGGCAAGAAACTCCACGGTTACACTTCTAAATAAGATTGGCTTTTACAATGTTTTTAATTGACAGTGTTACCTAATTGGTATGAGAGGACATTGTAGGCCTGTCAACAATATCAGGTACTTAACAAAATAGATAAAGGTCTACAAATCTACAGTCTATTAAGCCTACTATGGAGGAAGTACAATCTAAAAAATTTCTACCGCCTGGAAATCGAACCTACAATACCATACAATCTGATACATCCTACACGTAGACGTACAAACACTGCAGGTCAACTTTATTGTTCTAGTTGTGACCAGGTTTTCAAAACCAAATTCGGTCTAGCGAGCCATCTAAGGGATTAATTTCTAAGGGTCGCCGTTATCGAAATCGATAAAGAGGACTATTATACCATACAAACAATCCCTACGCATCCTCCCAGCTAGGGTTGCGGGATGTTCGAAAGAGTTACCGTGGCCCCGGCACAGGCAACAGAAGGAACACGGGTGGGTTTTAGTCAGTAAAAGTCTGACACGCCCTCCCGCTCCGCTCAGAGCGGGAGAAGTCATTTGATGATTTCCCATCCACAAAAAAAAAAAGGGTCGCCGTTATCGAAATCGATAAAGAGGACTATTATACCATACAAACAATCCCTACGCCAACAGTGACATATTGTAAACATCTCCAAAAATAATTTGCAGCTTAAAGGTAAAAGTTACATGGATAAACAGTTCTTGTGTTGTTGAACTTAAAGCTCAATTTATATTCTAGCTTAGTGTCTCGACCTACCGTCACGAAACCCACAAAAATACCCTTGTTTTTATAAGTTTAGAGTTTTTAAACAACTACTAAACTGCGATAAAGCAAATGTCCAATGACATTAAAAACCCTTAGGCATTTTGCCTTTATTTCTAAAAACATTTAAGTAATTCACTTAAATGTTTTTAAAAATATTTACAGAAGGCAATTTAAAACTCATTTCAATGTAATAAAAATAAAAGGTTTTAGGTAAATTAATTTCTTCTGTAATTAAAATGTCGTTAATAGTTGCGTATTTCACTTTAAGTTTTAAAACGCTGTGAACAATTTGTAGTAGCTATGTTTTATTTAGCAAATAGATTATGTAGTGCTTAAGATGTTATTCTTTGGCTCGAAAAGCAATTTTTACACTTTCTTTGGTACTGTCACACTTCAATGGAATACATACCTCTTCAGGTTACCTTCCAACTTCTCTGTAGGTACCATCAATATTCCACCGAAGAGTGCAATATCCATTAAAATACTATTCGTTCTTGAAACGACTTGCCTCACGTTTTGTGGCAAAGGCGAACATAAGAGATATAATAATCATACATGTATGTAGATGCTTACTGCAAAACACACAACTAACATCCTTTTCAGTACTCACTGTATAGTATTTTTATATCACGAAGTGACACGCGCTTTACTTGTGGTAACCAAATGTACAAACATGCTGTGAATACACACGCACACAAACTCCTACCCACACCTTTCCGATTTCGCCATGGTCTTGGGTGGAACCGAGAGTTCCTACTTACACACACACATTCACAGCGTGTTTGTACACTTGGTAACCACAAGTAAAGCACGTGTCGCTTCGTGAGATAAACATACTGTACCCAGTGCTAAAGTTGTAACTGCCACTTGTGGTAGTTACAACTTGTCTTACGATCAGTTTTCAGTGCCAATGCATATGTAATTTTATTAGTCTTTTAAACTTATATTGTACCTTATATAGTCTTGCTTAGTAAAACATCGAAGTAGATACCTACTTTACGGTCTGTTTAAAAGTAAAATATTCCTGTGAATAAAAAACCAAGCGATGGTCAACAAACTCGATGGTTGGTAGAAGAGTACGTAGCGTTAACATGACATTGTATGCGTTGCATAACTATGCCCACCCCGACCCTTGCTCCAACCAGTCTGCGCCCCTGAGCCTGTAGCTTTAAATTTGTCCATAAATAATCAACAATCGGATCCAGCCTGTCCCTTGCTGTCCTCCCCCAGCGACACCTTAAGCCGAGGTCACCTCAGTCGGTCGCACAGTTGGTGCCCTTAGCGAGTGGTCGCTTAGTTTTTAAGTTTATGCCCTGGCTAGAGGCCTTAACTTATTAAGGCACCCACAGGAAAGTCCGGTTAAGCAGCTGACAACCTCCTTGCTTGACCTGCGAGATGCCATTTTCCAAAAACAAATAAACAACTTGCATTACTGTGTAAGCTATGGAATAAAACCTTAAATTAAACCAAGACTTCATGTCTTTTCTAAGTGGCAGCGGAATCGAAGAAATCATTTATCAAGATGATCATCGGGTTAACGTTTACGTTTTTATACGATATCTTAACTTAACTTTTTGTAACATAAACATAAAATCACGACTTGGTTCCCCGAAGGGTTGGACAGAGGTGTACCTATAGTACCTACACCCACATTTCGCCAGGCGATCTTTTTGTATGCACAAATAAACCTGTTTTTCTTTGTTTCCATCAAGATCTTAGACATCAGATGACCAAATGCTCCACCAACACAGGTTATCGCAGCCCACTACTGGACTCTAGGACATAAGCCTCTCCCATAGCGCCACAACACCTCTTGTAAATTGAAACCTACTTTCAATTACGATCCAATACAAGTAACCCTATTTACGAACACCTAATTAACTAATTGCCCGAAGATGTAACTTGAGAAAATTCAACCTTAAGAGGTTGAATTTGAGAAAATTCAACCCTAAGAGGTTGAAATAAGGCGATTTTCTTAGTTAAGACTAAGAAAATCACCTTATTTTCTCCGACCCGATTATTAGATAAGCCTCCGTAATTTAGCATTCCTAACCCACTCCCAGGTAGGGGCAGGCATTTCATTATAGTAGGCTTACGTGTAAAATTTATATCCCGTTGTGGAGCCCCGGGGCCGTCCAATATGGCCGTGGGATTGGATTACCGGGACTCGGGAGGCAGGACGTTAAAATTAACAATTGGTGGTGTTGTTTTTTATTTACATTGGAAGTAAAAATGGCGGGGGGGGGGGAGTAAAAAGTATCATTTATAAAGCTTACATAAATAATTTTTTAGGAGAACCACAATCTAATGCAGCTGAGATTGTGTTCTAGGAAATAAAGAGGTAAGTTTTTGTCGTGTACAACAATAATTATCTGATTGCACTCAAAGCATTTTCTCAATTCGTTTTATTATAGGTATGTGTATTGTGTAACTCGTCTAAGCTACTCACAAACAGAAAAAAAACTTTAATGACGTGATTCTCGGAAACCGGAACTGCGGACATCACTACCCCGGACGCCCGGTGACGGTAGATTATAATATTACGCAATTTATTCCCGTCGTCGTCATCTTGAAATAAACTTATAAAAAAATATAAATTACTTGCTTTAATCGCGACTAGCCTGTACTTGGCAGGCATTTGAAGTTGCAGTTTTGAATTTATAAGAACAGCGTGACCGACGATGCCATGGAAGTGGCAAAGTTATAGACCAACAAAATTTGAAATACTGTCGAGCTAATGAAACGAAGAAGAACGACATGGTTCCATGATAACTTAGTTATCTTTAAGAAGAATGGGTGATGATAAAAGATTAGCCAGTCAGCAAGTTTGGTGGCGGGGTCAACGACCTAGGATGAGATGGACGTAGGTACTATCGACAAAACGGACGCCTTTACACCGTAAAGTTGCTTTTTGTATACACTGATTCACCCTGCCCCTATGGTCCTTTGTATGTCCTACAACAGCACTGCAGCTTGCAAGCAAAATTATTTTGAAATTGGGAAAGGCCTGGCGTTTGTCGATAGTACATCATCACTCATCTTCTTTTCAACAAAAAAATAATAGTATAGACAGCAGTAATAGTTATAAGTTTACATTTAAGACAAATACCCCACACTTGAAGATACCCCGCGATAAGAAATGCGCAAAAATACCTACACCAACGGAGTTCTTCCACCTGGCCGATTTCTGGTGTTACACATATGTACCTCCAGCACAATATTATATGATGTAGCTTTTGATCTGCAAAACCCTTAGGGAAATTATGTTTCCACAATGAAGTTTACAGGTACCTGCCTACATCCATAAATGGTCCCAAAAACGACGTAAACCTTAAACGACTTCTAAGATAGACGAAACACGAGGTGGCTAATTCAGACCCCACCCATCCCCCGTCTCTCGTTAATATTTTTTCCTACTCGCACGTTTGTCTTTCTAAAGACTTTGAAACTTTAATAAAACAATTAATCCTCTCAAACCTTGTTATTTCTTTTAATACTTTTTCAGTTTCACAATTTCCCGTCGTTTTTGTTATTCTTTGGTGAAAACCCATTTATTATTTCATTAGTAACGTTTACTCGGCTTTTATCCTACCATTTGTCTTACTTCTCGGGGACGGAAGATTTCGCGAGCATACAGACAGTTTCTTAGTTTTTATAACCTCAAAGGAACTTGTTTCCTAAGTAAAGGGAATGTATGAATATGTGGGTAGAAGGAAAACATAAGATTTTCAATCTATCTTAAATTAAAGTTGAACTAAAAACCCGACTACTAATAAAAAAGATGCATACAAAATAGGTCATCTTGTCTCCATCGTTATCTTTTTTAAAGTTCACTTTTGACGCTGACGGGTGTTTTTATTTTTTAAATTTACTTTTTTTATTTTACACTCATCATCATCTGCCTCGCCTTTTTCCAACTATATTGAGGTCAGCTTCCAGTCAAACCGGATGCAGCTGAATAGTAGACCAGTATTTTACATGAAGCGACTGCCTACGTTTTTATTTTTATTATACACTAAAAAGTGTAAAATAAAAACGTAGTGTAACTAAAAAGTTAGGATTATTTTTCTCTCACTATATTAAGTAACGCTTTAGGTAATGGTTGTAAATACAATACCCACTTTTGATCGGGTGACACGACCTCTTACTCACTCGCTCCAAAAGATCGGGATTGTTTTTTTTTTTTTATCATTTCTCATTCCAAATTACATTTAAACATAAAATTTATGTATATTTTTGCGGGGTATCAAAATTAAGGGTTTTAAAATGTGATTATACCCCAATCGATAGATTTGGGAGACTTTTTTTTTAAACATACTTTCTCGCGCCAAAATAATTTTAATAAACTCGACAATTTTGGAATAAAGACAACTCTAACAACATATGTGAACGAACGTGTACAACCCCGATCTCTTCAAAGTGAGAGTTAACAGGCTTCTTCTGGGTAAGCTCGCTCCATCGTCGACTTTGTCTCTGTCATCTCTGACGTAGACTAGAGTCAAGAGCAAACCTATCTTAAATAAAATAAAAAATAAAAATATTATCATTCATCAAAATCGGTTTAGCCGTTTAGTAGTTACGAGGGAACATAGGGACATACATACATACATACATACCGGTCAAACACATAACCCTCTTTTTTGGCTTCACCGCAGTCGGGTAATTAAAGCAGTATAAATCAGCCAAGACGGTCTGAACAAACCAACTAAAGTAAACGACTCTTGGGACCTAAATAAATATAGGCTTCACAATAGGTTTACTTTATATTCCTAACTTGTTTTGTCAGAAGTTTGAATAGTTCTTGTGAGTTTTCTTTACACAAGCTTTTTGTAGTTGTGGGCAAAGTTCGCGACGAGTTTAACAAAGCCTCCTTTTTCTCACGCAAGATGAATGCTTATCGCTGCTCTCAATTCCCATACAACCGTTCTTTACCTCAAAGGTAAACAATAGTAACTCCAACTTCTAACTTGATTATTATGTCATTGAATCAGCTCTATCCGATGGTATATCAAATTTAAATACAAATAGATTTAAAATTAACCAACGTTCTATGACAGTCAAGTATTGTATACAAGATGTAACATAAATAACGCACACCCTCATAAGGGGTCATTGTACTCATAATTATGAACAACTTATACTATGGGACAAAACCTGAAATATCGAAAAAAAAATCAGCTGTTCCCTACATTTATCATATCTTCGCATAATTCGTCAAACTGTAGAGAACAGCAGATTTTTTTTTTTCGCGATTTCAGGTTTGGTCCCATAGTAAAAGTTGTTCATAATGATGAGTACAATGACCCCTTAAGAGGTTGTGCGTTATTTAAGTTACACCTTGTATATTCAAGATTATTATGGGACACACAACCTTAATGTAGACATTCCATACAAAAACTCAGACTTCAAAATGTTGAGCTAAATTAGATAGCACTTCACACAGCTGGGCTAAACCACTAACAGGGTTGTAGAAAAGACTAATATGCTAATGTTGAACACCATACTACAGAAACATGATACGTTGGTACTACACGCCCTATTTGTGCTTCAACAATACGTACACGATAAATTAAGTGGTAACCCAAAGGCCGTTTGTCCACACGTCATCGGTATGTCAACGAGAAATGAGATTATTCGAACCGAAAGGGACGGCGGTGGTGGTGTGTGGTGGACACGCAGTGTAGTAAACTGACATTAAATGAAGAGGAAAATCGTTTAAATATCTGAAAAATAACACATACAAAAGCAACCTTGTGAATCAGTTCAATAAACCTGAAATTCGTAATGTCTGCTGTTACGTGAACTCATAACGGACAGACAGACGGCAAGAGATCTGTTTATGTTATAAAATAAACAGCGCAACGTTAAGCTAAAGAAAATTAAGATTCAAATGGAGTTCAAGAAAATAGATCTTTAAAAATGATTACAAGTTTAAAATGTTTACAGATTTTATTTATGTTTGAGAAAGTTGAGCTAATAATTGTTAATTATAATTATACACTCCCAGACTTATAAATCGAGCCTTCATGCAAATCCATGTTAGGTATAAGGCCTACAACATCAAAACAGTGTTATGTCAAAGAAAAAGTTTTGATGTAGTGTTAAAGCCGACATACCTACTGGTCATCATTTTGGTGTCATCATTGTTCTAAATTTGAATACAACCATTTAAAAAGTTATAGAACTTATAACAAAAAAGCGGGGTAGCTTGATTTAAGAGTCCGGGAGTGAATGTTTAGTTTTAGTCTGTACAAATAAATAAAATTGAAGTGTCTGTTTTTAATATCAAAGTAAAAGCTTTTTACTAAATGCATAGGTCAGTTTATATCGTATAAACTGTCCTATAGCAAACTACTTATAACGAAAAAGCAATTTTTAAAATTTTTGCCTGTATGTCTGTCTGTCTGTCGGTTTATTCCGGCTAATCTCCGAAACGGCTGGACTGATTTTGACGGGACTTTCACTGGCAGATAGCTGATGTTATATGGAGTAACTTAAGCTACTTTTATATAAAAAAAAAATAATTAGGGTTCCCCGAAAAAAATTAAAACCCATGAAATTGTGAACGTAATCCGATTCAAATAGGGAAGTATTGACATCCACGCGGGCGAAGCCGCGAGCAACGGCTAGTTGGAAAATAAAGAGAGTTGATCTTGACGGTCAAATGACAAAAAAAAACAGAATCAATATCAAAGATCAAGATGTTTTTCGAAGGATCTTAATTTATTCGGTAAAAACTGGCAGAAAAATTATCTTTCATACTTCTTGGAAAGCTTGTGGGGCCCCGTTTTACATTCCATTTTATTTTAAGGCTAATCAGGCTTTTCAGGTTTACAAAATCACTTCGCATAGCTAACATATTAGGGACTAGTTATCTTGTCACAAGATAATTAATCTGCCTTGCCTTTTCCCAACTATTTTGGGGTCGGCTTCCAGTCTAACCTTGTCACAAGATACCTAATTTGATTTTTGGCCCCCCAAGCTCCATGCTTCCCATGAAGTGTAAAAGAAACCCTTGTGTCATATGATGAATTTCAGTTAACCTACTATGTAAAAATAGTCCTTTACATATAAACCTACATACTTTCTACATGACTGTATGACGCTTCCAGAAACCGATCCAGAACGTATGTTTATTGTATAAATGCGGCTTTAATGCAATAATCATCGCGTACAGCTTTTATAATAGCAGCGAAATATTAAATGTGCGCTTAAACCCATACTGGCTCGTATGGTAAAAGGCTTAAACCCATACTGGGTAGTCAGTATGGGTTTAAGCGGACATTGGTATGGGTTTAAGTGCCTCGAATTATAGGACTGCTGGGAGTGAGTTCACGTCAAATTGATCCTGCAACAGGCAACGGGCAACTGGGTCGCACTCTCAGCCTCGCACTTAGCCAGTTCGCGAACTAACCACTGGACCTATAATTTGTTAAATTGAAAGTGTATTAAAACTTCTTTATTCAGCTTATCTTTCGATATAAACTGACCTTTGTAAACGGATTTAAGTCGGACACTTCAAACCATTCACTCAAAATAACACATCAACAGAAAACGCTGGTCTCTGACGTAATCAAGATTGAGCGGAAAACAAGACTTACGAGAGTACAGATAGAAAGAAAATTTGCTCACAAGCAGACTCCTCATGACGCGCAAAATCATTTGTAGATCTTAGACAGTCGATACAGGTAACCAGAAGCCCGAAAGTCTGACATCTACTCTTACCAAAAGGTATCGTGTTACCCAAGTCACTGGGTTGTGAAGGTCAAATAGGCAGTTGCCCCATGTAAAATACTGGTACACAGCTGCATTCTTAGCACACTGAAAGTCGACCTCAATATAGCTTTGAGGATAAGCATGCAGATGAGTGTGAAATGTTTTGAAACTAACGTAGGTACTAGAACATCTGATTGGTAATTGGCAACACCACTAGCTTACGACAGCACTAAACTAAAGCGACTGCTACACGGTCGCCAACCGCGTCCCGACAGAGGTGACCTTGGTGGTTTACAACCGTGTAGGTGGTGGTTTACGACCAAACATTGAAACAGCTCTGCCGGTCGCAAACTAAGGTCACCTCTGTCGGGGATGCGGTAGACAACCGTGTAGCATGCTCTTAATACATGCTGCCATCATCCCGGGTATCATTGATTGAACTCCTAGTCACGAGACAACATCCTACGACATCATGTGATTTCTAAATCGAATCTGGCTTCTGTTTACACAATTCAATGTTTATCCACTACCGAAAGCAGTGATCACTTCCAGGATCCTTACACTGACAAAAATATAGATCCAGTGGGTGTCTCACCCACGCATCATCTTCCGATTCGCATTTAAGATAATCTTCCATCAATCAACACAATAGTGAGCAAATTATTTTCTTTCATTGCCCACGAAAGCAATTTCGTATCGTGTGTGTTCGTGACTGTACCGAAGTGTTAGTATTTTAATCAAATGTTCTATAGTAATCGGCGGGTATCAATTTGGATCCGCGTCCGATTTCTGCCGATATTAGCTGTGCCTAATGTTTTGTTAACACTTACTGCGACTATAAATATACTGTGTTGATTTCACTGCGTCGTTTTGTTAAGATTATACGTATGTAAAAACCACAAAATATGTACCTATGTATTTTTGAGAATAATAATAAAAAAAAAAAATGTATATTTTCTTATTTGAAGCGAGTATTGTAAGTGTGTTTCATGTGATTGAATTATGAAAGATACATTTGAAAAAAAAAAAACATTAAAATAAATTAATCAAAAAATATAAAGATAATTATTTTTTTATTTTGATTCTAAAAGATAGGTACATTTAACTGTAGGTAGATTCTAGTTGCTACTCGCATGTTCTTTGTATCAATTCAAATGCCTGAGTTTCATATTTAAAACTAGTCGTTTCGTTTGCCGTATATAGTCGACTGTTTTCGTTTGGCACACTACAATGAGAACCACAAATAATATTTAATTTAGCAAACAGCGCAAAATAGTTTTGAAATAGACTCTAGTTCGCAGTTTACTATTTTATGTATTTCAATACTTATCTAACATTAGTACGACTATTATAATGTCTGACAATACAAATACCAGCCAGCTTGAGGCTGCTTTTCCACCGAAGATGTGCTATTTATCTATGCTGTGAGGATGTGAAAGCTAAGCTATGAAACTATGTGACCGTTTCTAGTAACGCTAAGCTGTATAGCGGAGCGAATCAGCTGTGCTATGAAGATGCGCCGCCGCGAGGTAGCTGTGCGAGGAATATGCGCAGCTCGTGCTATGCGATGCATCGACAGTAGGGAAGGCCATAACACCAACTCGCTTCACCACTCGCGCATCCATAGCACGCATCCATCCATATAAAAAACAGTGCTATGTGGACCAATGAATATGATTGGTGGATATCAAACGCATCCATAGCAACGTAGCACATCTCTGGTGAAAAAAGCAGCCTAGCGCTAAGGTTGCTCGTTGTTAGGACTGGATTCCACAGCGATATGAGTTCACAGTAATCCTATTACTAAATGCATGACATTTTTATTACGTTTTCTACTGAACATTGTTTTGTAGACGAAAAAGCATAAATTGTTTTCATTCAGTATTTCACAAGGAAAGAAAAATATAACAACACGCAGTGAGCAGGATTTTTTTCACAATAAAATCACATGCAGTAAACAAGTTTTGGTCACTGAAAGAGATTTTTTTTGTGCTTTTGCCATACGTGTACTCACACTCACTGTACTTTATATAAGAACAACTCGATTTTTCAAAGCTTTCTCCTATACCTACTACGGCCACTGGTACTTTTCCTTTAATAATTATGAATAAAAGATTCGTTCAACCCCAAAGCTTGCTGAAGTGCCGTGCCGTTCAAGACCACTAGCATCTTGAGAAACCGTACGGCCTCTCGGCACAAGTACTTTTAGTGGTACATGCTGAAAACCGACGCACTCGTGCTTGAAAATGGCAGTGGAATTAAAAGGGTTAATTTATTAAGTACATCTCTGCGATATGAGTTTTTGCTCAAAAATGGGATATCTCTTTCTGACAATATTTGAATTGTTTGAACCTTTGGCTCATCAGGCTACTGTTGGAGAATGACGGAAAGTTTATGTGTATCTATACTTAATATTATAAAGAGGAAACATTTGTATTTTTGTTTGTTTGTAATGGATAAACTCAAAAACTACTGGACCGATTTTAAAAATTATTTCACCATTAGAAAGCTACATTATCTGCAAGTAACATAGGCTATATTTTATTATAAAAAAATTGGGGTCCGTATGATATTTGGGTTATTCGGACCCAAGGTGTACAAAATCATCCAAAAAAGTTCCTTATTTGGCGTACGCCGCCTAAACTATAAAAGATAGAACCATAAAATGTTGTAATTAATTAAAAACCTTAAAAATATCTACAAAAAAGTCCGGGACACACTATACCTATCTATTTCGAGTTAAGCACAACAACCATTTTTTTATTTAAAAATCTTGAATTGTTTTAGGACTTCATTTAAACGCATTTATTTTACACATATCATTACTCCTTATCAAAATAAACTATTTTGTCACAAAGTACTGTTTATGTAGATAATATTTAGTCTTTAATTCATTAAAATTGGACGTTTGGTTTGAAAGTTATGGCGAAATCAATATAATACTATTTCTACTTTCTACTTTAGGTCTATGAGTAAGGTTGCGCGGCTCAGACGCGTGCTCGACTCCTTACGCAGCGGTAGCGCACGGTTTCTAATAATTTTCGTACGAAAATTTTTAGATTTCGTTGTTAAAACTAAACATAACAAAAAGTTATTTTCAGAGCTACATAAAAGTTTCTTTTCAAAGCTATATAAAAGTTCTTTTCAGAGCTATATAAAAGTTCTATTCAGAGCTATATAAAAGTTCTTTTCAGAACTAAACAAAAGTTCTTTTCAGAATTAAACAAAAGTTCTTTTCAGAGCTAAACAACAGTTCTTTTCAGGGCTAAAAAACAGTTCTTTACAGGGCTAAAAGAACAGTTCTTTTTAGGGCTAAACAGTTGTTTTCTGAGCTAAAATATTACACGCCATTAACATTTTCTTAATTATATATATTATTTGTTTGTTACATATCTACAGATATATCTAAAGTCTGCAAAATGCCTAAAAGAACGAGGTCTCAACTTTCTAAACACAGTTCTCAAGCAAGGGCAGCAAGAATACGTCGTATTGAAGAATCTTCACCTGAACGTTCACAACGTCTTGCCGAACAAAATCTGAGAACCTCTGAGTTACGCGCGCGACAGTCGAGTATCGAGCGTTAGCAACGACTTCATGAACAAAATGTAAGAACCTCTGAGTTACGCGCATGAGAGTCGAGTGTCGAGCGTTCGCAACGACTTCATGAACAAAATGTAAGAACTTCTGAGTTACGCGCACGAGAGTCGAGTGTCGAGCGTTCGCAACGACTTCATGAACAAAATGTAAGAACCTCTGAGTTACGCGCACTAGAGTCGAGTGTCGAGCGTTCGCAACGACTTCATGAACAAAATGTAAGAAGCTCTGAGTTACGCGCACGAGAGTCGAATGTCGAGCGTTCGCAACGACTTCATGAACAAAATGTAAGAACCTCTGAGTTACGCGCACTAGAGTCGAGTGTCGAGCGTTCGCAACGAATTCATGAACAAAATGTAAGAACCTCTGAGTTACGCGCACGAAAGTCGAGTGTCGAGCGTTCGCAACGAATTCATGAACAAAATGTAAGAACTTCTGAGTTACGAGCACGAGAGTCGAATTTCGAGCGTTCGCAACGACTTCATGAACAAAATGTAAGAACCTCTGAGTTACGCACGCGAGAGTCGAGTGTCGAGCGTTCGCAACGACTTCATGAACAAAATGTAAGAACCTCTGAGTTACGCACGCGAGAGTCGAGTGTCGAGCGTTCGCAACGACTTCATGAACAAAATGTAAGAACCTCTGAGTTACGCACGCGAGAGTCGAGTGTCGAGCGTTCGCAACGACTTCATGAACAAAATGTAAGAAGCTCTGAGTTACGCGCACGAGAGTCGAATGTCGAGCGTTCGCAACGACTTCATGAACAAAATGTAAAAACCTCTGAGTTACGCACGCTAGAGGCGAGTGTCGAGCGTTCGCAACGACTTCATGAACCAAATGTAAGAACCTCTGAGTTACGCACGCGAAAGTCGAGTGTCGAGCGTTCGCAACGACTTCATGAACAAAATGTAAGAAGCTCTGAGTTACGCGCACGAGAGTCGAGTGTCGAGCGTTCGCAACGACTTCATGAACAAAATGTAAGAACCTCTGAGTTACGCGCACGAGAGTCGAATGTCGAGCGTTCGCAACGACTTCATGAACAAAATGTAAAAACCTCTGAGTTACGCGGACGAGAGTCGAGTGTCGAGCGTCGATTCGAGTCGAGTCGATCGAGTCCATTCTTTAGAAAGCTTGATAGATGCAGTATACCCTGGCATAGAAAATTTACATGGAAATGACTTTCGTTGGCTGTGTTGTAGAGCAATAGTGTCACCTAGGAATGACACGGTCAATGAAATAAACAATTTAATTATGCAAAGAGTCCCGGGTCAAGTTAAGCATTATAATCCATAGACACTGTCACTAATATCGAAGACGCAGTACATTACCCACAGGAATTTTTAAATTCTCTCAACCCCGCTGGACTGCCACCTCGCCAACTGTCGTTAAAAGTCGGAACGCCAATAATGCTTCTCAGAAATTTGAGCCCTCCCAATATGTGCAATGGAACGAGGCTACTTATAAAGGAATTAAAAGACAATTTAATTGTAGCGACCATTATCACCGGCCCTGCTGCTGGTGAATTAGCTCACATTCCTCGGATACCGATGATCCCCGCCGATCTACTAATTCCATTTAAACGACTTCAATTTCCGGTGAAAACTTCTTTTGCATTAACAATTAACAAGTCCCAGGGCCAAACTTTCAATTTAGTAGGGATTGATCTACGAAAGGAATGCTTTACCCATGGCCAACTGTACGTTGGCCTATCACGAGTTGGGTCTCCCGAACATCAATACATTTTGTTGCCATAAGATAAAATTACATCTAATGTTGTATAAAGGGAAGCTCTAATTCAGTAACTTTTTTCACAAAAATTTTATCCTTT
Source organism: Fissipunctia ypsillon (assembly GCA_947568875.1). Lineage (NCBI taxonomy): Eukaryota > Metazoa > Arthropoda > Insecta > Lepidoptera > Noctuidae > Fissipunctia > Fissipunctia ypsillon. Next base: position 21,468,815 of record OX387648.1, read on the forward strand.
AAAACAATATTTAACACATGAAGTTATCTTATCCTGCTAATAAAATAAATGCGAAAGTCTGTTTATCTGCCTGTTTGTCGACTAAAATGCTGAATTTACTTTTGGGTAGTTGAATACATGGGAACAAACTTAGGCTTTTTGTAGCGGTAATCGACATCCACGCAAGCGGAGCCGCGGGGGACCGCTATAGGTTATATAAATCAGAATAACGCATAGGCTACTTTTTGTCGCGAAAACCGACATCCACGCGGGCGGAGCCGCGGGCGACCGCTAGTTATTTATATATACACTTATATTAAACTTAATAATATAGAATTTAGATGTTTTTTCAAGTCGAAAACACCGTGCGAATCACGGGCAGGCTACTTGTATTTTTTTAAATTTATGTTTAATATTTAATTAAACAAATGGCATTTTATACACTTTTTTATCGTGGTACATAAGCAAGCAAGAGATTATCATTTTCTTTGCTAAAGTCATTGTGTTACAACTAATAACTTAACTAACATACAATATTGTCCTTGATTCATCCCAAATTTAATTAAATCGTGCTTACAAACGCCTCTGTATTGACAAAGATAGACAAAACAGAGTTAACCCTATTACTAGAGTTACAGAATCAATTAACTTCGTCTTATTTACTTGTACACAAGTTAAATATTTGAGTTATACGTAGTTGGTTGTTATGTAAATAAAATAAACATCAAGCCATTGTGGACCTCAGGAAATGGGATTCAATCTGCATCGGTTGCATTACTGGCGCGAATAATTTTCTATTATAAGAATAATAATGAGAAATATCTAAAGGAGTTGCCCCCCTTTAGATATTTCTCAATCAACTCAGCCTATCGCAGTCCACTGCTGGACATTGGCCTCTACCAGGCTGCGCCACAACACCCTGTCCTCCGCCTTCCGCATCCAGTCTGTCCCAGCGACCTTCTTAAGGTCGTCGGTCCATCTAGCTGGGGGGCGTCCCACACTACGCTTGCCGATACGTGGTCTCCACTCCAGGACTCGTCTGCTCCACCGGCCATCGGAATTTCTTTGATGCTTGGGCTTTAAGTTTCTTTGATGGATACAATCAGGAATAAAGTTCTCCGGAGAAGAACCCAAGTAACCAACATAGCCTGCAGAGTAAGCAAACTGAAGTGGCAGTGGGCTGGCCGTGTTTGTCGAAGGGGCAAAGTTATTTTCTAAAAATACAAACATGTACATAAATATAAAGAACAGACGGTCCATTATTGTAAAAATCTCACCGTGAAAACTTAGGTGAAGTGAGCTGTCATTTCATCTAAAGGCCAATTCTCGTACTAAAAAAACGTTCAAAATTTCAAACACAATCTCACCTTAGCGAAAATCAATGTCAAAAACTTGTCAAAAATGTAGGCATTTTTAACAGATTTAGACTGAGATTACAATGCGAACGAATTGCACCTCTGATCATAGGAATTGACGCCATTGACAGCTCACTTCAAGCTCACTTCACCTACGTTTTCACGGTGAGATTTTTACAGAATAGTTCAGCAGGTATATGACGATACAATAGGGATGACGGCTAAAAAATGTTTTTTGTTCGTCAGGTAGATTATTAAAAAATATTGGACACGTATTTTTTTTTTTAGGTAATCAACAGATTACGGCGATACATTGAGTTAAAATGTGGCATGACGTAACAGCTTGCTATATTTTATACTGACTTGTGACGTAGCGAGCCTCCACTACCCAGCTTTAATGGCTGACGGACTAAAAAGAATTCCATTTTTTAACTCTCGCATCATCCGTATTGGCCCTGGGATTGGACGATATGCGTTCGAAATACGAATCACTTTGCTCCGGCCTGCAATAACTGTTTATTAGTTTACAGATAGTCGTTCTGCATCTGACTGTTTGTGTATGATAGATTTGTTTCATATACATACGCACCCATGATGTAGGAAGAATTCCTAATGAAATTTTTAAAAATTAAGATAGCAATTACTTCTCATATGCAACAACCACATTTATTTCAATCATTCACTCTCAACACCTACATATCGTGTCTACAAGTTCCATCAGCACCTTTTTTACAAGCATTTTCTCAATTTTCCCAATGAAATACTCATCTTCCTATACATACCTATATGTACATAAGATTTATAGTCCCGATCCTTCGTAAACGTCGTGATTGATACCTACCTACATAGACTACTTCGTCATTACGTGCTCAATACGTCTTCTTCAAAGCGCCTCTATCACTGAATAGTTCGTTTGGCAACTAAAACTAAACATCTTGTGATGGAACCGCTTATCATCTTGATGTTCATCAATAGTTCTTGGTACATCATTCTATTTGTTTATTTGGTTTATAGTACATTCGAAGCACGTGTAACGCAAAGTTCATTTGAAACTATTTTTGTAAATAGCTATATTTTGTCACATGGATGTATAGGTAAGCGAGTTGATTCAAATAAAATCAACAGAAAACTAAAATAAGCGCCGAAGTTGTTTTAACAGAACTGAATGCCAACCTTTGTCCAATTTTATAAATATATCATCATCATCTGCCGAGCCTTTTCCCAACTATGTTGGGGTCGGCTTCCAGTCTAACCGGATGCAGCTGAATACCAGTATTTTACATGGAGCGACTGCCTATCTGACCTCCACAACCCAGTGACTGGGTAATACGATACCCCTTGGTAAGACTGGTTGTCAGACTTTCGGGCTTCTGACGACCCGTAACGACTGTCAAAGATCCACGAATGACAGCCGGGACCAACGGCTTAACGTGCTTTCCGAGGCACGGAGGAATCTCAGTATGTAAAGATGGTCACCCATCCACGAACCAACCCCGGCAAGCGTAGCTTAACCTGATGGATCGATCCGTGCGGCTGTTATTACTTAGCCACGAGCTCCTCCACGAACGAATTTTATAAATATATATTAATATAATATTATAAATAGGTAAAAGTGAGTTTCTTCCGTGCTTAACGTACGGTTGCCAGACCTGGTCTTTAAAGAAAGAAGACAAAAACACTCTAGCCATTTGCCAAAAAAAAAAAAGAACGAAGCATGCTGGGGATAAAATAGAAATAAAGAATTTATAATAAAACAAAAGACAAAATTAGTTGACGTCGTCAAAAGAATCAGGTTACTCAAGTGGAACTGGGCTGGCTGTCTGCAGGTTGGAAAACAATCGATGGACAAAAAAAGTAACTAAATGGATACCAAGAGACCAAAGCAGAAGTAGTGTTCGGCCAAGGAAAAGTTGGGAAGACATATTTTGGGAGAAGGGAGCACCAGGGTGGATGACTAAAGCTAGAGACAGGAATCAGTGGAAGGAAATGGGGGAGGCCTGCGTCAAAGAGGCGGCTACGGTTTAGAGGCGCGAGCCACAATATTATAAAATATAATTTATGTAAAAACTGTAAAAATAGTAGAATAGGCTTTTTCTTATATTTTATTTATTTAAAAGTGAGTTTGTATACAGAGGTAATCGGAACTACTGATCCGAGTCCGAAAATTCTTTCAGTAATGGGAAGCTACAGAAGCTGCCGAGTGTCATAGATTTCACGCGGACGAAGTCGCGGCCAGAAGCTAGTGCTCTATAAATGCAAGCTATTTCTTTAGAGAAACTGTTTAAAATGTAGGAAAGCATTAGGGTAATAATTACTAAAATAACAAACACTATTTCAACCGCTAAAAGCCACCACCACACGTCCATTTGAGGTTAAACCAAACAATAGTGTTTAAATTTTGGGTAACAGATTGCTCTCCTATTGTTACGAACTTTATACAATATACAGGGTAGTATATTTTGTTACATCCCAGATTATACAGGGTATACTGAAAGGATACACTGGTATTTCTAAATCAGGATCCAAGTTACATTAGGAACAAGATTTCTCTGAAGGACAGAGTTGGAATCAAAAATGAAGCAGAGAACTTTTATTATTAATTAAGTCACTGAAAACATCAATCAACTCAGCCTATAGCAGTCCACTGCTGGACATACGCTGCTCCACAACACCCTGTCCTCCGCCTTCCGCATCCAGTCTGTCCCAGACACCTTTTTAAGGTCGTCGGTCCATCTAGCTGGGAGACGTTGGGCACTTCGCTTAAAAACATAATCATTACAAATAGGTAAGTGTATTATCAATGCAAAAATTGAAATTTTTATAATATAAGCTGACATTCGTACGGACGTAAAAATATCGCGGCGAGATTTTATCGCGCACTGGATTTTCACCTCTCGATGTTGAGCTGAGCATTGAGAATCCAACATATCTATACTCCATTTGAAATAGCATTAGACAGAAGTTAAAAAAGGTTATTTTTAATGCACACTTTGTAGCAAAAGTACAATAAACTTGTTACAGTTACGATTGACGTTAAATTTACTAAAATCTATTTATATACCAGCTGTCACACTTAATTGTAATCATTTTAACAATTTATCATAAGAAATTAAGTGGCTTTCGTATATCTAAATTATTTCATTCCAATTTAAAATGACGGTGTCAATACTAAAAACCTAAAAGAAGCAGGTATGAACAATACTGGAACGTTTTTCATTTGACTATAATCCTACCAAATCTAAAATGTCTAATAATCCCTTCATAAGTTCTGACAGCCGGGTTTTTTTAATTTTACCGGTTTATGTCGTCTGTGAAATTGACCGTCAATAATGTTCTGTGGCTGTCATAAATGTCATTCACTTGTGAATACTTGTGAATGCTGCGACTCGTTTTTGTTATTGCCAAATTTTCGTGATTTTGTTGTTATTTGTTACTGTTATTCCTTTTGTTTTGTTATTGTTTTGTTATCAGTGTTGTTATTGGATAGTTTTTACATAAAAACGTTACGTTTTGTTGAGCTATGGGTGATCCCGGTGCGGGCCCGAGTGGCTTACAACCACATAAAATTTTTGAGTCTGACCAAAGTCAACGGCGAAAAAAACGTGGGCCAAAAGTTGACTCCGACGACATATGTCTCCAAAGAAGAAGAGAATGAAGCAAATCGCACTTCGTGCTGTAGAAAAGCAAACTGTCATAAACATTTTTAAGCAATTTAAGGAGTCCTGGCCTGCAGACACTCCTCGTTATAAGACTGAGATGATAAATAAAACCGCAGAAGTTGCGGGTAAGGATGATTCATAAAATTATTACTAAAAAAATATTTGAAGGTAGCATGCATTGAGATAAAACATTTAATTTACTTATTATTTACAGGCATATCTCGGGCTACTGTGTACAATATTCTCAAAGAGTACAACGTAAAAGGTCGCCTGCAATCTCCGCCTCGCCAACGGAGGCACATGAAACGTGATGATTTTGATGACATCACATTCAGTGGAATACGCAGGAAAATTCATTCTTTCTTTTTTAATAATGAGTTGCCCACCTTGGATAAGATACTGGAAGCTGTGAACAGTGACGATTCTCTGCCAGATTTTAAGAGAAGCAGTCTATATAAAATAATTAAAGAAACATTAAAGTTCACTTATATCAAACGGAGCAGAAAAAGTGCACTCATAGACAAGCAGGAGATCGTCCTATGGAGAGTAAAATATCTTCATGAAATAAAAAGGCTAAGGAATGAAGGAAGAAAAATATATTATTTAGATGAGACTTGGCTAAATGAAGGTACAGTGCTTCTAAATATCTTAAGTTTTGTATGCACCAAGCAGTGTATAACCTCCTGCATTCAATAACATTACGATTAAATTAAACTGTTAAATAAGAGGAAAGTGCAACATTATTTCATAAATTTGTTTTGTGTTTATTGTATTTAAACCTCATAACAGGTCACACCAAAAACCTAATATGGCATGACACCAGTATAAAGTCTTCAAAAGAAGCACATCGGGAAGGTCTATCCACTGGTTTAAAGAACCCAACGGGAAAAGGAAGGTGGCTTATAATTGGGCATATTGGTATGTACTTGGTTTACTGGCATTCATGTTTTTAATATATTTTGTTGACTGTCCTCACCATTAGCAAATGAACACCCCATTGTTATTAACTATTAATTAAGTAATTTCGAGGGCGAAGTGCCACTAACTCCTTACTGACAAAGTCAAAAATTAACACAGGCTGAAAAAAAACATCCAAAAATAGACACGTTGGTTTAGTTGCGAGATATTTCCACATTTTCATTTAATGCTGTTGCAACTAAAAATTCATTTAGGAGATTTCACTACAACCTCAAATATGCGAATAATGCCTTTATATTCAAAATGATTCACACAGTATCACAGTGCATCTATATCCAGTGAATTTCTCGAAAAATGTCAGTTAGGAGGTATTGGCACTTCGCCGTCGATATTACATTGTACCTATATTATAAATTAACACAAGCGAACTATTAAAGTTATAAATGTTGTTGCTACTTTATTATAGTATAAATGAGAACTATTTCCAACAGTGAAATTATATGTATAGTGGGTACGGAATAATTGACTTGTATTCATTTTATTTCACAGGATCGACTGAAGGCTTTTTAACGGATGCTGCATTAATATTTGATGCAAAGAAAGGTGATGGAGACTACAACTCCGAAATGGACGCCTTCAACTTTGAAAAGTGGTTCAAGTTCATTTTAACTAAAATTGAGAGTGGCGCTGTAATTGTTATGGACAATGCGCCATACCACTCAAGGAAACTGGAGAAGCTGCCAACTACAGCCACACGAAAGGCAGATATACAGGAATATTTAAAAAGTAAAAATATTCCTTTTGAGGAAAAAGATCTTAGGGCAACTTTATTAGAAAAAGTAGAATTACAAAAATATTTATACCAAAAGTTTGTTGTAGATGAGATGGCTAGAAAGAAGGGTATTTCAGTATTGCGCCTCCCACCCTACCACTGCGAGCTCAACCCTATAGAACTAATATGGGCTCAAATGAAGGGGTATGTGGCCCAAGATAATAAAACTTTTAAACTGAATGAGGTGAAACAATTACTCCCACAAGCTCTGGATAGTATTACGCCAGAACGATGGCAGTCTTACGTTGCTCATGCAATTAAAGAAGAGGAAAAGTTTTGCCAACTTGATGGCATAATGGATGATGTGGTAGAAAGATTTATTATTAACGTCGGTGAAACTTCTTCATCTTCATCATCTGATGATGATAGTGACTAAATTCTATGATGAATACGAAGAACTTTCACTAATTAAAGTGTGTTGTAATTTTCATTAACCCTTTAACCGCCTACGACGGATTAATCCGACAAATATTTTCGTGTCCATATCGCCAGGGTCGTATATTTTAACCTTTTAACCGCCCGACTTCATACCAGTTGTCGTGCCCCCAGCGCCGGGCAACTTGAATCATTACGATGTTTGGTCGTAAATATACGACCCTGGCGAAATGGACACGAAAATATTTGTCGGATTAATCCGTCGTATGCGGTTAAAGGGTTAAAATATTGTTAAAATATGACTTTTATTTCCTATTATCTTAATGAAATTTAAATCATCATGACGTGATTGATTGTCTCATTCAGTCGTTTTAGAGTAAGTTTGTAATGTGTGATGAAGATATTATTGTAAATAAAGCATAATTTAAAAAAAAAAACTTTTATTTCGTCTATCTAAGTATTAAGTGTTAGTACTGTCTTAAATCTATTTATGAAAATTGTCAACAATTTTATTTTAATTGTTTTATCTTAACTTTGAAATTAAATGTTTTGTACTCCTGCTTCTACGAGCCTCTTTTTTCTAATGCTATAATAAATGGAGTATAGTGCATTCCAACGCGTCGAAAAAACACACTGTCGGATTTTCAACTCTCGGCGCTAAGCAGAGCGTTGAAAATCCAGTGCACGACAAACAATCGCCGCGATATTTTTACGTCCGTGCATACATCGGCTTAGTGTAATTGAAAATATTAATTAGAGCAACCTCCAAACGGCTGGTTGACACTTCCCGTGACCCAAGGGCTGGCTTTTACCTTGGCCAGAGGCTAAGCATTGCCATGTAACGTGGCAATGCCGCCAGTCTCTTAGGTACATTACCAGTCGACAGCGACGTGGAGGAATTTTTTGACGCCATATTTTAGTTTGATATGTTAGGATTATATATTTTTTTAAATAGTTTGTTAGTTAATTTAGTGCCTGTATAAATAAATTTGGAACAACCCCAATCTATATTTCTATAACTACAAATAAAAATATTAAAAAGAGATTATCCCATTAAAAATATTCTGTTGCTAGAGTAGAATGATGACGATCTTTTATTAATCTACAGTTTGTCCGAGAGCGCGGACAACTTTGGGCGGCGCGCGGCGGTGCGAAAACATCGTTGGGAGTCACTCTACCTTAAACAAAGTGATCAAATAATTAACCAAAAGCAATTGAAATGACAATTTAATCGAGCTAAAATAATAGAAAGCCTAATAAAATATAATTAATTAGGTATTTTATGGGACACATTAATTATTCGCTATATTATACCTACCTAAAACAAACACAAATAAATAACTATGCATACAGTACCTACGTTCTGATAACATGACATGTATATAAGGGTTACCTATTGCAAAAAAAATTTAATGTATTTTCAGTATTAATGCAACAAAATATTTATATTTTCAGCACTAAAAATACTTTTATATATTATAAAGCGCCAATCATTAATCTGTTGGGACAGATAAATGACAGTCACCTCGACTAACCTTTAGTTACCCGTACTAAATCGTTACTACGAACGACGCATGTTTCAACACGCGAGATGATAGATAGCATTCAGCAAATAGAATTACTTATCACCTAAATAATCTTGTGCGAGTACAACCACCATTTATAGTTAAATGTTTTTCACATACTCGTACTTGTACCTATAAGTACGTGAAAAACATTTGGAAAACACAAAGAAAACACACACGTAATTATGATGTACCTACATCATAATTATATCCTCTTATGTTTTTTGCTGACTTTACATGTGTCATTGAAGACATTATGGCTTGAAAGGAGAACATGAACACATTTATAATAAAATAAAAATAAAAACTGTAAGAGTGCAGGCTCAGCTTTCTTTTGATAATAATTATGAAAAGAAAGCTATGACATAATTATTATGTCTATGGTCTGTAGACTATGATTCTATGCCGACCGAATCACTGGCAGTGACAGTCTTCTTTAGATTGACAATGACCCTACCATTATCTACCTTTAATTTTCTAGTGAAACAAAAAAAATATAAACCTGGTTCCGCGTTTTTAATAACAGCGAGAAAATCAGACCAGGCCAGTGGCAAAACTTATTCGTAAATAGGTTAAAATATTCTCTATTATATTCGGTTAGTCAGGTTATTGATTGAAGCGTTATCTCCCAAGGGATGTCTACGAGCTTGGCAGGCATGATTCATGCAATAATGGCCTACGTACGAAACACGTGTAAAAATATTAGCTATCCGTTTTAGCACCCACCTATTTATATAGTAAATAAACAATGACATGTATATATTATATTATTATAGTTTTATGCTTTTGTAAAAAACGGTGTAAGGAACACCACCGCGCAAGCTTTTACTATGAACTCAGCTTATTCAGCACTTGATTCTACACCAAAAAATTTAATTGAATTTTTAGTCGATTATTAAAAATAATCTGCTGTTTTCTACAAAAGTGGTTGATCTACACCATGGGTCGGCAAACTTTTTAGCCCAAGGGCCAGGACCTAGCTCGCTCATCATAGCAAAATCCTGTAGTTTTGAATTACGCGCAAATTTTCGTTTTGGGACTAGTCGGCGAGTAAGATATCGACGGCGCAGGCCGGAGCTGGCCCGCGAGCCGTAGTTTGGAGACCCCTAATCTACATGGTCAAAATTTATGTAACAGCTGTTTTTTTTTAAACTACCGATAAAAATCTATATCATTGCTGGTTGGTACCATTACTGAATACATGATAACAGTTTGTGCGTCAATGTCCTTTAGGCACACCCTGTATATTGTAAGCTGAGTAACTTTCTTCTATCACGCATGTTTTGCTTAGAAGCCAATCATGTTCGAAGTTGCCCCACGATGTACTAGAAAGTTGATAGTAACCAAGTTTGTAATTAGTACGAACAAAACTAGCAGGTACAGTAGACCGCGCTTCGGTGGCAGCATTTTGACTTTGAGCTGGTCTAGCGTAGTATGTAGTTTCAATAGAATAAGCGGCCATCTTATACTGGTTTTGTTTCCACTGGCCTGCGGCTCATTGTACCTACTAGTAGAATAGGGCTTTAAAAACTCAAAACATTTATTTCAATTAAACCAATTACAGGCACTTTTGAATTGTTAAAGAGTCAGTCAGTTAGTCAGTCAGAAAATTGAAGCTAGTCGCCCATTCCAAAACGTAGATCTCTATGGAGAAGAATGGGCAAGAAACTCCATGGACACTCTTTTAAATCAAAATTATTACAAAATCCTGGGTACATTGTTCTTGTTGCTTCTATATGTGAGAACAATGTAAAAAATAAATAATTAAAAACAATTCAAAATATAAGATTAAAAATAAGCCCTGGCAGTTAAGAGATGACCAGTCTCCACTGACGGCGCCCGTTCACGAACATGACGCGTGGATCAGCACCATCCAGCTCAACCATTTTGTAGGGAACCGAATGATCCAACACACGCGCCACTTTATTTTATTTTACGATCAAATTCGAGTAGAATGTTATCCCCTTAACTGTACCTGTAGGTATCTCCTAGAGATCGGTTACAATATAAATTTAATTGTGTCTCATGTGTCACACCCTTTAAGGTTAATATGATCGTTAAAGGGTCAATCGTAATAAGCTGTACACGATCCGTCGAGGTACATACAACCTTGTAAGAGTAAGTTCACGCCTCGTTTTTCATAACAAGCCATCTGCTCCTCAAACTGATAACGATACATAATATATTACCCACGCTATTCCTTCACCCGCCATTTATATTTCATAGAGTAAAAAAAACTGGGGCGCTTGTAAACGACAATAGGATAGAAAACCATTCTCCGGCCGACCCTAATGGGCCTAACCGATATTGGGCTCAAATCAGATAAATCTTCATGGCACTTTCCAATTTCCACCACAATTTATCCTTTTTTCAATTCCGATGTTATCGGAAGCGGTTTCCAAATTAATCTAAATAGGTATCTATGAGCCTTTTGCCGTCTCAATTCTTCATAATTGATTGATAAGGTATTGAAGTTATAACAGGGATGACGCCTGGGTAAAAAAAAAGAATTCGATTTCGGGGGGCTCGCTACGTCACAATTCAGTATAAAATCTAGCAAGGCGTGACGTCATGCCACATTTTAACGCAATGTATCGCCATAATCTTTTGATTACGTAAAAAAAGAAAAATACGTGTCCAATATTTATTAATACCTACCTGACGGACAAAAAAAATTGTCATCATCCCCATTAGGACGTTTTGGAAGACACTTTAAGCGTCACGGTGGATTCCTGGGAAAGGTTGTAAAATTGGTGCTTAATTGATTTGCGAACTTAAAGTCGCAGCCGTTAACACTGGGCCACTACTACTCTCTCGCCGTTTCGAACATAGTATTCCCGAAACAATACTATTATGAAATAAGTCTTTTCTCAAAATTGCAACCTTTATTTTAGAATGTTATAAAACACTTTAGGTGAAAATAGCTTTTGAATCTTGCAAAAGATTCCTCTTCCATTGTCTGCCGCATTTTTTCACTAATGCACTCAGTTTTATTTTTGACATTGGATAAAAGATCAAGCTAGAACATAAGCTTGGTACCTATCGTGCGAGAAAAAGTGTGCATAGCAAACAGGAGCAAAAAATTCGAGCCCTTTCAGAAGACTCCTCACGTGGTTGGTTGTGCGACACTTTCATAGGTAAGTAGGTACTATTGGAGCTCAGTATCATGAAATATTGATATCTACTAGTAGATAACAGGGTTATAAAACAAAGGAACCTAATTATGAGCCATAGTAAAAAAAATATAAAACATTGCAAAACGTTTAGCATCATTATTGACATTTTGTTGACTCGTTAAAGCAGCTAAGCTAAGGTGTTTAAAGTTAGGTAATGATTAGCGACTGCTTAACCATTGATTTGTTGACGTTTTAACATATTTTAACTTTAAGCAACGATTCTATATAAAGGGGTAACTGGACACCTCAGTCTCATCCACCAACACTCTCATTAACATCTCCAACACAATTTAGGTTACAGGTGGACCCAGCTACTAACACATAAAAACCCGTAAAACAATTCGCGATGCACATATTTCTTAGTGTAACGATCCTTTATTTCCAGAAGTCATTCTACCATGTTTATAACTTCCTCCAGTACTTAAAGCATGTGTAATTGTGTATAGTCTATTTGTATCTGCCCTATATCTATTTGAAACCGAGTCGAATTGGGTTCTCTCTGATTGGTAGAGTACGGTTTTCTATGGGGATTAACACAGTAGATTCAATCAGGGTAATCGCTATCTGTGGTGTATTGAATTTCTTTGTAAGCTTTGTAAGCTATTGAGATTGGTTAGCAATCACTGCATTCGAATGGCCGGTAATGTGCATGTCGGATTCAGGAATATCAGCCGATATATTCAGTAAAAAAACCGGGCAAGTGCGTGTCGGATCACGCACAATGAAGGATTCTGTAGTTGGGATGAAGAAAAAAGAGACAGAATTATCCCAAGAACAAGTTTAACATTGTAGTTGAAAAACATGTTCTCCGATACATTCCATCTACAAATATAAGTTTTTACGCACAATATTGAGAGATTTACCGTGTTATTTTAAGACTTATTATAGGTTTCCTGTAATCTATAACTATAGAACTATTTTCTCAGGAGTTTCGGAGATAAAGAGGGTATGGAAAATTTTCATTTCTTTTCTTTAATAACTTTAAAAATATTTATATTAAAATTATTAAAAAAATACATATATTCTAAACCCCCACAGTAAGCACTTTCATTTGATTTTACTCTCCAAAAGTGACTCCCATATTCAAAATTCCTTTATTTACGACGTCCGTGTTTGGGTCACAGAAATTCATACCCGTACCACATTTTAACTTAATCGGTCCATTAAGCAATCGAGGAAATTGACTGTGACAGACGGACAGACAGACATACACACACAAGTGATCCTATAAGGGTTCCGTTTTTCCTTTTGAGGTACGGAACCCTACAAAACGACGTGAGCTTAAAATGAGCTGTCAATAGTGTCAATCCCTGGCATCAAATGGTATGACAGCTCACTTCACCGAAGTTTTCACAGTGACATATTTACAGAATGAACCGGCTGCTCTAAAGTGTCAGTTCATTGTCCGTAAGGCTTTCCTTACTGACGCTTGACATCAGATAAAATGAACAATTTTTTTCGTTTTGAGATTCATATTTAGAGGCGTGCACGTTTACGAATATCTTCCGAAACCTATTCAAATGGCCAGCGCTGCCAAGTTTATACAATTGGTAAAAAAGGTTCCATATTATTTTGAATATTAGAACCAGACATTTCACGAGTACAGTGCTCCATACAAAATAATATTCTCGTTTTTTGGCAATACGCCGACAAAATGAATAAAATGATTAATATACAAACGTTATGTCGTCTGTATTCTAAACGTATTATTAAATTGAGGGTGAATAGGACAACTACTGACCGCCAACGGGCATGGGAATTTCATGACGTCACATATTAATAATTTTTTTATTAAGACAAATAACATATTTCATAGCAAGGCCACCAAGAAAAAGTTCTCGAATTCATGATACAAATTAGTGCATCATAACGAAATCAAAATTCAAGAAAAAAATTGAGAATTGAGAATTGTCAAGGGTCGTTTAGAAGGAAATAAATATTTCGGATAAGATGGGACCAGAACCAAACAATGATTATTATGGAGAAAAAAAAAACAAAGAGCGAGAGCACGTCCACATAAAAAATTAAAACAATTTAAAATTATTAATACAAAAATTAAAAATGTTGTTTTTTACAAATAAAACAGAATCGAAACAACCCTACTATATTTATTATGAATCAGTGTGTATTTATTCACCAAATAAAAAGCCTATTGAATTTATTTCAATCTTCCAAAACAAAAGGTGACTGTAAAATCTATGAATATTTTCATAGTAGCTTACATACAGCGCCGCAGTGGTAACCGCTTTTTTAATACGATGTAAGTATACCACAAGATTTAATTTTGCATGTCTTTATAAGACGTCGCACGTCGAACGCACTACTTAAATCTATCGTAAATAAGTTTTTATACAATTTCCCGCTTAAATCGCTTTAAGGTACGATATTTTTGCTGTGTCATGTTTTTCAGACAGCTATAATATTATGCCCAAGCGTGATGCTCAAATCAAAAGAATATTACGTTATATTATGGCAGTGTTTCAGTACCAGCGTACTAGATACTTCAATTTAGACAAAGACAACTTTATGATAACATGTTTGTTTACTTAACATACATACATACATAAACTACCGCCTTCTTCCCATGGGGGTAGGCAGAAACTACAGAACGCCACCTGCTACGATCCTTACATACTCCTTTTGCCTCGTTTACATTAATACATCTGGTCATACACGCACGCCGGTTGCGAGTACTACGCACCTGACCTTTCTGAAGAACATCACCAATAAGATCACTATATGTCATCCTAAGGCGTCCCCTTCCGGCGTTTCCACTCACATCTGCCGTGTAAATACCTTTTGTTAGTCGACTTTCATTCATCCTCTCAACATGACCAAACCATCTAAGCATACTCTTTTCAATTTTTGTCACTACATCTTCTTTTAAACCGCACCGTTGCCTTATTACATCATTACTCAGTCTATCATTTATAGTCACACCACACATGCTTCGCAAGGAACGCATTTCCACAGCATGTATTCTACTTTCATGCTTCTTTTGCCACAACCAACATTCACTTCCATACATAAATGTACCAGCACACCATTGTAAACAGCCAGTCGGGCCTTTTTGGACATTAACTGGTTGGTCACAACCGCACGTATAGCACCATTCACCCTTTTTCTCGCATTAACTCTCCTTTCCACTTCTTCATCTATCTTTCCATCCCTTGTAAACAGACTCCCCAAATATACAAACTCACGTAAGTGAGTTGTTTACTTAAATACTGATCTATTTATTATATCTAAAATGACGAAACACTAAAACTGTTTCTTCACAAATTGCCAAAGAAATTTTTTGCAACCAAACACCTGAAATTCAATTATGAAAGGTTTGCGCTGATGGCTATGGAGGGTTGGGCTGGGCAATAAAATATTCAAGACTCAATGAAGCCGTGCCGATGTAATGGCACAAAACAGATAGGCACAGAAGCTGCATCCATTCAACGAGCGAAAACGCACTTACACATAATTCAAATTCAAAATATTTTATGTCACATAAGCCTACATGCGCACTTATGAAACGTCAGAAGTCAGGTGCACGGTTCCAATTAGTCGTTTTCTATGGAGAAGAACCGGCAAGAAACTCCACGGTTACTCTTTTAAAAATAATTGGCTTTTACAGTGTTTTCAAATGACAGTGTTATTAAGTATGGGAGGACAGTGTAGGCCTGTCAACAAGTACCAGGTACTTAACCAAAATAGAAAATGGTCTACAAATCTACAGTCTATTAAGCCTACAACGTTCTCACCTTCACAAAATATAAAAGAATCTATTTAAAAGACATAATGTAAAATAATGAAAAGATGGAAGCATGTAAAAGAACAATAAAATAAACTAAATTAAAGTAATTAGGGAGCAGTTGATAGACATTTACATAAATAGTTATGCTGTTAATGAGATACCAGGGAAGTCACATGTGCTTCTAAGGAATTAGCGCCAAACTTCCCTGTCTTCAACGTAGTCTTTAATCTTATAATATGATTTGTTAATAAGGACACGTTTGATATAGGTTTTGAATTTTCCATCGCTAAGTTCTGTAACCGACTTTGGCAACTGGTTATAAAAGCGGATACTGTTTATAAGAAATGACTTGCTTGTTTTAGTTAATCTAAAGGGTATCACAATTTCATGTTTACTATGTGTATTTATATTATGGAAATCGCTTCTTATTTTGAAAAGTCCTAAGTTTTTGCGAACATACAAAATACTTTTTATGATATAAAGAGAAGGCAGAGTTAGTAGTTCTTTAAATTTGTTTTTATGGGATTCACGAGGACCCATTTTATTGATAGCGCGGATTGCCCTCTTTTGTAAAATGAAAATTTAATCTACGTCAGCGTAGTGTACGTGAAGCACAGAGATGTTTCACGTACATACGGCTACATGTCAAGCTATAAATTTCCAGTATATAAGCTGACCTCTCATTGTGCGGAAATCCTATACAATGCGAGATATCGTTATACTGGAAATGTATAGCTTAATATTATGTATCTAGCCGGGTGTACAGCGAGTACAAGCGCAATCGTGACTGACAATGGACCATGATCGCCATGCGTACGTGTCTATGCGTACGTGCGCCTGTTTTCACTCGTTCTATGAAACCGACCTTCTGGACCTTTATATTCTGTGGTAACAGGAACCGAGGATACCCGATGAACACAAGTGTAGATATGTGTCTGTGTGCCAAGATGTTTGCCATCACTTTGGAGGTTAAGAAAAATGCGGGTAGGTAAATGGAGGGTTTCGGGGAAAATTGATCTGTTTACGAAGGTTTTGTAATGGTTAATGATGCATTGTGAGATTCAAGTAAAGCTATTAAACGGACACAATTGAAAGAGGCGGTTTTTTTTTTGTTGAACCAATACTAGTACCCTAAATGCGTAATACACTATCAATCATAATTTGAATTATTTTGAAGCATATTGCTAATCCATTGCTTCATATTATCTTCGAAAAATGTGTCTGCTCAACAAAGTAAATAACGCAATGAATGTTGTTGAACTATCAAAATGAAACCGATTCCTACTGTGCCACTCTGATTTAGTTTTTGCATGCTAATTTTTGCAAAATTATACAAACTACCAATCGAAGTTTCTAAAAACTTCAGCTCATCTTATATTGTAATGCTTCTTTAGTTACAAGATTTCTATAGCTTTTCGTTCTTACCCTATTCATATTAGGCTGAATTTATCCAATTTATATTTTAAATTCTCTTCTATCAAAAGGATCAAAATCTTATTACTATAATGACCATTTTTTGCCTCTTAAAACACATGTTTTACTTTTACTTCTGCAAAATTGTTCTGAAAATCTGCAAATTAGATCTGGTCAGGCTCCTAATTTGCTATTATATTATTTTTTGTTATTCTGAGATTAGGTCTGCTTTAAATTCGGCTAACGTCCTAAGCTTTTAGGTCTAGAAATTCTCTTTGGGGCATAAAATCAAGCTGTGCTCGCGTGGTCTCGTGAGTTGAAGTTTTAAGCGTACAAGATATTGCAGTTTCTTACGATAGTTATTTTCTTACATAATACAGGGCGTAAGGGATAGCCCTCCGCAGACTGATGGGGTGAATTCAGTATAAATCATACTAAGATGACCGGTACTTGAAATTATTTTAGGAACGTTATGGGAATCCAATAAACACGATTTGTTTTATTACCTCACACGCAATGTATCGTTACCGTGGCAAAACGCGCGTAGCGAACGTCAGCGCAGCGAGCCTACGGCCGCCGAGTATTTCAACATCCATTGCTGATTTTTTTTATTTTAGCTGTTTTATTTACATAAATGGAGTGCTGCATACAGAGAAAGTAAGTTTACATTGAAATAAAGGAATAGTAACTGAAAAAACGATAAAAAAGGTTAAATTTTCCTGAGAATATTTCCGATTGAATACAATTCAAAATAAGGAGCTGAATGCACCCTGTTAGTTTGCGGAGGGCTGTCCCTTACACCCTGCATATTAATTAAGTTTTATGCCAATATTAGTTTTAAAAAACGTCATTTTTTGACAGTAAAATTAATTTAACTAAGTTAAATAATATTACCTTTATAATATTATTATTGTACACAAAAATCTGGAAAAAATAAAAATAAAGCTCTATGAGCATTCGTTTACAGCCCCAACAATTTTTTCCTTTATTTCTCAAATTAATTTAGACAATGAGGTCATAATAAATGAAGTCAGACATGTTTTTCTTTTAGCATAATAATACAATATATTCAGCATAATATTTAGTATGCTAGCAATGTGAGGATACGTGACGATATTGGTGGAATTTTTGTATAGTAATTATTTTGTATCGTAGCACTGAAGTCTATAAAGAAGGGTAACATTAGAACTTACAAGTTAAATGAACAAGAGATCATAAAACGAAGCTCCTTCTAAAATATATCATACATCTAAGTAATTTCGCAAATTTTCGAAAATTTTTAGATGGCCAGATCATTTTCACCCTCGCTCAAAGAGTGCCAATGACCTCAACGCAAAAAAATTTACCGCATCAATTTATCTTACTAATAACGAGACCTCCATCTTCTAGAGTCTTCGCAATAAAGCCCATTACATACAAAACTTGATATTCACCCTTTAATTATAAACTCTAACACCCAAACAATAGGGTTGAAAATTGATAACGATCAATGTGTCTCTCTTACCCTATAGTTCAGTCTTCAAAGCAAGTCAATATAACTAACGAAGCTAGAGACGTATCTAGATATGCCTATTGTAGCCTTTCCAATAGAATTTCTATGCGGGACACGATGCATTGTGTGTGATGACGTCATCCTATAGAAATTAGGAGGGCGCGGTTACTGAAATAAACTACTTTCTGTTAGTGTTTGATGAAAATGAAAATGGTCGAAAAGCTATTATTCTGATTTGAAGATATGGTATACAGTTTAGAAGCTTTCCAGTGCATTACCTTAAGGTGAAAGCTCCAGGGTAGCCCGCGAAATTCAAATTTTCTTACGTTTTTTGCAATTTGCAGGTCAGTATTAGGTTGTATGTTGATTCAAATATTATTCGTGACCATAACAAATATGTATTTACACAATTACAATCAAAAAAGTCATCAATACAACTCTCTAAGACCAAGTAATTCTATTGAATGACTATTTCATGAAATATTAACACTTCAGGATTATACAACATAAGGAATTTTATTACTGATTCTAATGATTATAATTCTGTAAATATATATTTGTTATGCTCGCGAATCATACTTTAATTAACATCCATACACTGAGCTGTAAATTGCAAAAATCGTAAGAACATTTGAATT
Source organism: Fissipunctia ypsillon (assembly GCA_947568875.1). Lineage (NCBI taxonomy): Eukaryota > Metazoa > Arthropoda > Insecta > Lepidoptera > Noctuidae > Fissipunctia > Fissipunctia ypsillon. The sequence goes on from OX387648.1 coordinate 21,487,962, forward strand.
TCGCGGGCTACCTTGGCGCTTCCCCTTAAGACGACACCGCGCGCACAGTGGCGCCCTCATCGTTTGTTTAGTTATTTATTTTATTTTAGAATGAAAATGCAGAAAATAAGCATGTTACGTTATGCTCCATGCAGAAGACTATACGTTATTATTGTTACAAACTGTAGTTTTACATTGTTAAGTTTTATTATAATCCTTAAAACGGAAAATAGTGGCCACTCAGCTCCGTTTTAAGGATTATAATAAAACTTAACTATGTAAAACTACTGTTTGTAATAATAATAACGTATAGTTTTGTGAAGCACAACGTAACATGCTAATTTTCTGCATTTTAATTCTAAAATACAAGTAAACCAAACAAACGATGAGGGCGCCACTGCACGCGCGGTGTCGTCTTAATTAAGATATAAAAAATTACATAACGACATTCCAATTTGCAGGAATCCGACTATCGTCGTCCTTAAAATCATTGCAGATTACTTCAAATCTTTACTACTACTAACTGTGGCAACATAGACTCGGCTGTTAAGAGTACCTGCATTAAATCTAAATTCCAGATAGGTAGGTACCGTAGAGGTTTTAACCGAGCGTGCCATAAGCATGCAATCTTCGAAAGTTAACCGTTTATTGGTTTATGAAGACAAGCTTTGATTTAAAAAGAGAATAGGAAAAAACCAGATAGGTTGACAGACGGCTAAAGTTACATGCTCTGTGCCGTCGGCCTCACGGCCCTGAATGGTGTTCACAGAGTACTTTTATATATACCTATGGAACTGGCGTTGATTTAGAATAAATAATTGGATTCCTTCTTGAATAAAAGTTTACTAAAAAGCGTTACGGTGTATCATTTCATACACACAAATCCCTCATTAATTAACGGTTTGTCCAACATACCGGGCGAATCGTTATAGTACTTATCAAATGTTTTTGAAAAAAAAAACTGAAAAGCCAAGAAGCCTATTTTGTCAAGGACACTTTCCAAACTGACACACAAAGAACGTTCATGTTAAACTTTTCTATTATGTTTAACTTCCATCAGAATTTCAGACAATAATAGCTTTTATGGCATGAATAGGAAAACACCTACACATGTTTGAATTTCCTTTCATTTTCACATAATTTTCGTTAGCTTCTGCGGTACGTAGAGGTTGAATTTGGTTATAAATTGAAAGCGAAGATCCGTATCATTAAGAAGAAGTTGGTTTGATATTCACAACATAACATCACGCCTTGTTTCCCCGAAGGGTTGGGCGGAGTCTGGATTTGTGTCCGGTTGATGGCAATAGGCTCGCCCCCTGTTACATGGGACTGAAACATAACTGGAAAAATATTGGTGTACTACAGGTACACCTCTGCCTAACCTTTCGGGGAATAAGGCGGGGATGTTACATGCAGACCAAGCTATCGTAGGTTGGTCTGGTCAATTAAAATTTAAAATAAAGCATGTATAATATTCTCTTGATAGTCATAATATACTGAAATAGACTACCAACATACCTACAAGTATAATAAACTTACTGTAACAACCTTTATAGCATGTTTAAGCCAAATAAAGACTTATCTACAAAGTAAGCTATCTAAGCCGACGTTCGAACGGACGTAAAAGTATCGCGGCGGGATTTTATCGCGCACTGTATTTTAAACTCTCGGTGTTGAGCCGAGCATTGAAAATCCAACAGAGTGCATTCCGGTGCGTCGAAAAAACAGACTATTGGATTTTCAACTCTCGACACTAAGAAGAGCGTTGAAAATCCAGTGCGCGAAAATAAATCGCCACGATATTCTTACGTCGGCATAGCCTTCAAGGTGTAGATTTACAATACATTAAATCCGTCTATACGGTTCTTCTAAAACATGTTCCTAACTAAATTGTTAATAACATGTTATTGGCTGTAACTTCACCTTTTGGTCTTTATTAAACTTTTTTAATAAAAATGCTGCAGGTATGTCGAGTCCAAAAACTTTTAATAAGGTTGAGAAAAACCTTGTAAAGGAGATATGCCGATCGTTATCATGTGAGGTTATGTTTTCTTTATCCTTTACACAATTTGAAATGAACAGAACAAATCAAATCAGAATACCGTGATTGCCTCGTTGGTCTAGTAGTCGCAAGCGCTACTGCTGAGCATGAGGTCCTTGGTTCGATTCCTAGATCGAGCAAAGCGTTATTGGGTTTTCCCATTAGCGATTTCTTAGTAGCAGTCCAGAGCCTGGATTTGTGCCCAGTTAATGGCAATAGGCTCACCCCCTATTACATGGGACTTAAACATAACTGGCGAAATGTGGTTTACTGTAGGTTCACTTCTTCCTAACCCTTGGGGGATTACAGGCGTGATGTTATGTATGTATGTAATTCATACCGTGGTAGAAATATTAGCCAGTTAGAAAGATAGTAGTAGATTTGATTGCATAGGATGCGCCCGCCACTGGCGGAGGCTATATATGGAGGCATGTTGACAAGGCCACCACTGTCCTAATACCTATTAACACTGTTATTTCAAAATATTGTAAAAGCCAATTATTTTTACACGAGTAACCGTGGAGTTTCTTGCCGGGTCTTCTCCATAGGAAACGACCAATTGGAACCGTGCACTTACCTTCTAACGTTTCATATGTGGCCATGTTACGTGAAATAAAATATTTTGATTGTGATATAAAATACTAGATAAAAGCAGTCATTAGACATTAGCGAAATGCCAAGAAATGCCAAGTGCGTATCAGACTACGCACAATAATGGGTTTTTTAGTTGGGATGAAGAAAGAAGAGACAAAATTATCCCAAGAAGAACCTGATATAATACGTTTAGGAGGTATAAGTATAGAACTATTTACGATATTTTTTCAAAATTTTAGGCTCAGTAGTTTCGGAGATACGGGTCTGGTCAATTTTCTTAAATAACTTTAAAACGATTTAATTTAAAATTACAAAAAAAATCTATTCTAGGCCCGCACAGTAAGCCCTTTCGTTTGTTATATTAATAATGGTATAGTTTGCATTTTTTTTTCTTATTTGTCCCCCAAAAGTGACCCCCATATTAAAAATTCATCTATTTACATTACACGTCCGTGTTTGGGTCACAGAAATTAATATGTGTACCAAATCTCAACTTAATCTGTCCATTAGATTCGGTGCAAATTGGCTAAACATATATAATAGACGGATAGGCAGACAGACACACGAGTGATCCTTTATGGGTTTCGTTTTTTTGTATTGAGGTACGGAAACCTAAACAATTGTAAAATCCTATTGGAATCTATTGTGTGTTTTGATTATTACACTATTAATAATATTACAACCACGTTTTAATGTGTTCCACTATCGCCAGAAGGTGAAGGTTAAATTAAGAGGGTTGTCACATTTTGCACCTCTCTCGCTCACACGGGACCAAATTTTTAATAATGTTAAATGAAAAGATGCATTTTTGAAAAATGTAATCAATAATAAAAATAATATTATTTTAATAGGTAATTATTTAAAACACATTTTTATTGTGGCATTTATTTACATCATCTCAAAAACAGATCATAATACTTAATTACATTAGTTTATTAGATAACACAATAGAAATGTGTTTTTGATAACTATCTATTAAATTAATATTGTTTTGTAGACCGCCCATTGATTACATTTTTCAAAAAAGCATTTTTTCATTTAACATTCTTAAAAATTTGGTTCTGTGTGAGCGAGAGAGGTGCAAAATGTGACAACGCTCTTAAGTATGAATGCCTAGCAATTGTTTCTGTCATCAACACAAAACCACTCACTTCTATTGAACTACTATTATAATTTATAATAGTTTAACTGTAACAACATTAGTTGTGAAAACTGGAACAAATTACTCAGAATTCAATACTGAAACTTGTACAATTGCTAACCATTCCTACAACTGAGTTTGGTAGTAATCGGTTTTAATAAAATATTCGTTCTGGCAAGCAAACATGTTAGCAAGAAAATTGAATACAGAGGTATTTCTGGGAATTATAAGCTATACGAGGTCGTATGTACAGTCAGGGAAATTAGCTGTATTACAGCCATGTCACACAACTATCAAAGAATAACACTTGAGATTTGAATATACAGGCGATTTAAGTTGATAGTCAACTTGCTAAAGAATTAATTTCCCTGACTTTAGACCGATTTGACTGTAGTAAACGTATCATGTAACTCATATAGTTGTCCGAACCACCTACACCAAGTTTATTTGCAATACTAGCTCATGACAATTTATATCTTCGAATAAAACGCTTGCGTAATGCTCTGAATTTGAATCCGTGAAGAATGTTTCGAGAGCGGACGGTCCGAGAAAACTCGGTAACAAATCGAATTCGGCTCCGATGAAATGCACAAACTATAACACTGTTTGTCCACCGCACCGTGAACGGGACGTCAACGAGAAACGAGATTATTCGAACCGAACGTGACGTCCCGTTGCCGGCGATCGTTTGTCCAGCGCGACTGACCTCGGCGGCTTAGTTTGATCTCGCTGTCATGCGAAGTAAGCGCGTTTTTGTAGAATTAAAACCAACCAGGAGGATGTCTAGGTTAGACCGGCGACAACTTCTTCCGTTTTCATACATTTTGGATGCATACATCCGATTTTTCCATCATACATGCACATAGTGCAGATTTCGAAAAATAACACAGACAAGAACTCTAAAATAATAAACACACTATCATTGCACATTTCTGTGCAATAACGTGTTATTTTACACGTTATTGCACAGAAATGTGCAATGATAGTGTGTCCACCGCACCGGTGCAACGGTCGCGCCGATTCACTTCAAAATTCAGCGCTCGGTTGACGCAGCCATGCGGCCATAGTAAATGTACTGGCGCCATTATCTCGTTCTCGTTGACGTCCCGTTCACGTGTCGCCATGTCAAATTTTCTCAAATTCACAAGTGGCCTAGCGTAGTTCTTCATCTTGGGACTTTGAAATATAGAGCATAGAGTTAAATCGCCTATTCAGCCTCACTGGGCCATTTACAGTGATTAGCAAAGTCTTAACATATTAATAATAATTATAATCGGGCATCTGTTGGGCATGCCACCCTCCCGGTGAATCAATCTGACATATTGTTTCCAGTTGTCCTCGTTTTGCTAACGGCGAGTACTTGCACAGACACAATCTAGTGGCTAGGATTATCTACCAGCAACTTGCCTTGCAGTAAAACCTTGTGGAGTCCGAAGTACAATACTACAGGTATGTGCCCGACCCAGTTATCGAGAATGGTCATGCCACATTGTAATGGGATCGATCTATCATCACTGACTGGACTATTGTAGCCTATAATCCTGATATCGTAGTGATAGATTGACGAGAGCGCCCTGCAGTGATTGTTGATATCGCTGTTCCTCATGACGAGAATCTCGTAAAAGCTGCGAAAGATAAAAAAAATCAAATACCTTGACTTAGCTCGTGTGCTAAGTCAAGGTACTTGTTGTCGACATGTGGGACGTGGACTTGTACCGATAATCGTTACGGTTAGTGGCCCAATAGCGGAGAGCCTCGACCAACATCTCAGGAGGCTCTCATTGCGCGGCTGGGTCAAGGGCTTGCTCCAGAAAGCAGTACTCCTGGACACGGCACGCATAGTGAGGGGGTTCCTCTGTTTAGAGCCCTGACTACCCGGCACCTTGGACCCTGTTCCTAATGCCGATGGGCTACCATTTTTTATATTTTTAAATGTTTTTTTTTTTAAATATAATAAATAATATTATAAAAATATTTAGAAATCTAAATAATGTGTATAGAAAATTAAATACAGGAAATAATAATAATTATTTAATTCAATATCTATTTCATATTTAATTTTCGAATACTATGGGTGTATGTGTAAAAACTTGCCTGAAATAAATATGTTTTTTAATTTTAATTTTTTTTTAATTTAAGATAGGTTTGCTCTTGACTCTAGTCTAGGTCAGAGATGATAGAGACTTTTTATTTCATATCAATAACATAACTAACATCACGCCTTGTTTCCCCGAAGGGTTGGACTGAGATGTAAATAATTTGCTAAAAAATATAATATTTAATACGTCAAACTGTACGTCCTGTACCTACTAAATTGATTGTTGTTATTTTGATCAACCAAGCACAGAAGCCAACATTTATCATTATAATTCAAACAGAGCAGCCAGTTGCCAATTTTCTTATCATAAATCTGACGTTTTAATACAGTTTAGGTACCTACTGTTTTTGGCCGCGACTTGAATATTTATCATGTTCATACGAAACCTTGACTCCAAACTTCATAAAACTTTCGTAAAATAAATATTTGTTTAGTAACTATAGGCAAGTAATTTCCTGTCAAGTTTCTTAAGCATATTAAAAGTCTCTGGGAACGGTACCCAATTTTTAGATACTTTCCGCGATATGAAAATTATTTTTCGAAGGTTTTGGGATTCTTTATTAACAATTTTAAATAAAGTAATTAATGATGTTTCGCATTTCAGAAATTAGACACCTACTTAATTATAAACCTTTGATCTCATCTCTTCGATCGCTTTGTAATTTTTTCCCCGATCTATACAAAGACAAAAGTTATACTATATTATGTGCTGTACTTATACCAAGAGTATGTATCCTTAGTAGCAGTTTTTGGTCAGGGCCAGGAGTATGACACAGCATATACTTCAGTATTCCGGCGAGAGCGTAATTTTTTATTTGAGATGGGTTTGCTCTTGACTATAATACAGTGTGAGTCTTTATAATGTGCACATATCGAAATGAGGGAATCTATGCTTAATTTTATCGACGGAAAAAATGTTAAAAAAAATCTAAATATTTATTTATATTTTTTATGGATTTTTAAAAAAAATTGTTTGCTTTTGTGACCCCAGTGTATACAAAACTGTGTAACTTTTAAACTAAACGATTTATCACGATGAAACAAACTCTATAATGTTTGGAAGTAATTAGGTGTCGTCATAAAATAAAAATTATGGAAAAAAAATAGCCACATTTAAAAATAAACATTTTTGTTTGGCAAAAATCTGATTTTTTTTCATTAATTTTTACAAAAATTGTAAAATTTATCAATAACATGCCCCATCACCTTCTTTTTTTATAACTTTAAGTTATTCTTCATTGTATTAGGAACCTAACGGTAAAAATTGCATGTTTTTAACTCAACCCCAACATTTTTTATCAACTGTCAAAGAAAGGCCCAACGCATAGCTATTGTTTAGCAGGTAGATAAACTTTCTTTTGAATGTGCGCAGGTCGGGGAGGTAGGGCCAGCCAAAGGAACTTGAATTATGACAGATGTCAGACTGGCAGTCGCTCCGAATTATTCGCCGCTGCTACATGTGTTTCGGTACTTTCGTTCGCTGGACTTTCATAACTTTCGTTCGCTGCTACATGATGCCGCGTTTAAGTGAATTTTCCCCGGCACACATCGCCGACATACATTTTTATTATGGAGTGGGACAAGGAAGTGCCAGAGCTGCGCGCGCGGCTTACATAGCTGCGTATCCTAACAGGCAACCAGTGCCATCTGCCCGAAACTTCCAGGAAGTTCACAGAAGGTTGTCGATCACTGGACTTGGATCAAGTAGAGATCGTCGCGAGCCACCTCAAGTAATTATTGATGCGGCTACTGAACAAGCAGTATTAAGTGATTTGTTTGCTGATCCATCCATAAGTACTAGACGACTGGCTCTTCGTCACGGAATATCCCAAAAATCAGTGTGGCGTATTTTAAAGAAAGAAGGATTGCATCCTTATCACTATCAAAGGGTGCAACATCTACATGAAGACGTAGACTGGCGTCCACGGTGTGTGATGTCCACATGGATTCAAAGAAAAACCAGAGCAAACCCAAACTTTCCAAGAAAAATACTATGGATGGACGAAGCGACATTCACTAGAGACGGTATTACTAACTGTCGAAATTTACACAGATGGTGCCGCGCAGGTGAAAACCCGAAACTGAAACGGTCATCTACTTTCCAAGTAAGATTTTCGATAAATGTTTGGGCTGGTCTTATCGATAACATGTTGATTGGACCAGTCATATTGCCGAGAACGTTGACTGGTGAAAGATTTTTAAGTCTATTGAGAGATGATATGCCTCAGTTATTGGAAGATGTCCCACTGGCTGTGCGTCAAAGGATGTTTCTTCAGATGGACGGATGTCCTGCCCATTACGCTACAAATGTAAGAAGATTTTTAAACGAAAATTATCATGACAAATGGATCGGCCGGCAAGGACCTGTAGGGTGGCCTGCGCGTTCACCCGATTTGACGCCCCTTGATTATTTCCTATGGGGGACCATGAAGCAACGCGTCTACAGTACCCCCATCAACAGTGAGGCCGATTTGCGTGACCGCATAATAAACTGTGCGAATGATATTCGCAATGATCCCGAAATGATAAGGAGAGCGACACACCAAATTCTAATTCGCGCGGCTTTGTGTTTACAACAACGAGGTGGACATTTTGAGAACCTGATGCATAAAATTTTGTATTTAATAATAAATGGGTTTCAATTGAACTCTTTTGCATTAATTATCATCCCAAACAAACCACCCTTATGAGAACAATACGATTCCGCGTTCGGAGTGCCATCTTTGAAACGACCCGCGCGCATTCACAACAAAGTTAACAAAAAAAAGTTTATCTACCTGCTAAACAATGTGCGTAGCTATGCGTTGGGCCTTTCTTTGACATTTGATAAAAAATGTTGGGGTTGAGTTAAAAACATGCAATTTTTACCGTTAGGTTCCTAATACAATGAAGAATAACTTAAAGTTATAAAAAAAGAAGGTGATGGGGGCATGTTATTGAGAAATTTTACAATTTTTGTAAAAATTAATGAAAAAAAATCAGATTTTTGCCAAAAAAAAATGTTTATATTTGATTATGGCTATTTTTTTTCCATAATTTTTATTTTATGACGACACCTAATTACTTCCAAACATTATGGAGTTTGTTTCATCGTGATAAATCATTTAGTTTAAAAGTTACACAGTTTTGTATACACTGGGGTCACAAAAGCAAACAATTTTTTTTAAAAATCCATAAAAAATATTAATAAATATTTAGATTTTTTTTAACATTTTTTCCGTCGATAAAATTAAGCATAGATTCCCTCATTTCGATATGTGCACATTATAAAGACTCACACTGTATAGGTCAGAGGTGATAGAGACAAAGTCGACGATGGAGCGAGCTTACCCAGAAGAAGCCTGTTCACTCTCACTAATGTAGATAAATGTACAAATAGCACCAACCTTATTTGCAACGGAACAATAATGTCTTTAATACTTCAATAATACGGCTTCTGGGTTGATTTAACCGCACCAGCCCCTCAGTATCATTCAATAAACGAACTTGTGCTATACATAATGCTCATACAAAAGTAGCTCAAGTTCCCAACTCAGCCAAAACTAGCCACTACAGCCGACGGCCGGACAATTAATCTTACTTCATGACGACCGACACTTACTGCGACGTCGGTCGTTACAAACGTCGCTAAGAACTAACTTTCAAAGTAATGACAACAAAATAGATAAGTGTGCAGGCAGCTAGCTTTAATTAGTTTTACACCGCGGACGACGTCACTCGTGTATAATAACACCGCTTGACATCGCTTGTCTGACATTGACACCTATATTGTTTGCCGTTATTTAATTAAAGCGTAAAAAGTTGTCACCCTCGTAAATTATGGTGGCAAAAATTTAAGGTTTAAGTGGCGTTGCCCAATTATAGGGAGTTAATTCGTAGCTCAAACATATTTGCCTTTTGTAGTTCCAGGGGTAACAGCAAAACCATGGTTCTGGCATGCGGCACAGGCAACTTAAGGAACACGGGTGGGTTTTAGTCAGTAAAAGTCTGATACGCCCCCGCTCCGCCCAGAGCGGGAGAAGCCATTTGATGATTTCCCATCCTAAAAAAAAGGGCTAACAGCAATAGGTTGTTGTTATCAGTAATGTACACACTACACATATGAAACTCATAGTAATCCCTTAATTTAGATAATTAATCAGTAAAACAAGTGTATGGTACGATGAAAATCGCTCATATTATTGGTCCTTCGAGCCGGATCAGTACCCAAAAATTACGTTAAAAGTGGAAGGACTATAACTTTAATATTTTTCGCCTACATACCTAACAATTTTGCCAAATGTACTTTTCGAAGGGGATGATATTCAACATTCTACACAGTCGCACACTAAAGGTATCGGACAACTATTCAGTAATACTGTTGGACTTCGGCTTGTAGGAACTGTGCAGTTGAAGTCGGACGGTGGAAAGAGTTTCATTACCTTGCACAGTGCAGTATGTAGATTTCGTCTAGTTAAGGAAATTAGTATTCTGTGATACTGTTGATATTTTTTTTTTATTTGGGATAGTTTGCTCTTGACTCTAGTCTAGGTCAGAGGTGACAGAGACAAAGTCGATGATGGAGCGAGCTTACCCAGAAGAAGCCTGTTCACTCTCACTTTGAAGAGATTGGGGTTGTATGCGTTCGGAAGCACAGATGCAGGTAGAGAGTTCCACTCCTTTGCTGTGCGCATCACAAAAGACATTTGGAAACGCTTAGTGCGAATTGGTGGAATAGCAGATATGGTTTTGGATTTTGAGACTTCAGTTGGGATTGTTTGAAAAGAGAATTTCGGAAATGCAGTGAAACCATAATTAAGTCGTGGAAAATAACCCTTTTCTATACACAAAAATGCAGTTTTGAAAGCAGAATGAATGAGACTTTTTAAATAGCATATTAATGTATTTTCACAAGACATAATATAAGACACTACTGAAATTTACTTACGGAGTCTTATTGTTCAGAAATCCCCTACAAATGCAGTACCTATATAATTCTACTGTGTGTACCGAGACCATCAACTCTTAATACAACAAATTATTTTTCTTGCATCATTAATACATAATCATAAGTCGTCATAATCCTATACAGAAGGTTCCAGCATCGATACATCCTCATAATAATGCGACAATAACGAGCTCGTCCAATGGCATTCAAGAGATCGTTCAAAACCCGGGGACCGTTCAAATAACAAGCATTATTAAGCTTATTGGACGGGATAAAAGACTTGAAGTGGCTTGGGTTGAAGATGAAACAAGTTTAATTTGCTAGGAAGACTTGTTTGAAACAAGGATTAGCGAACCTAATTTAAGCCTTCCAATGGAAGGTCTAAGTTAATTTCCCAATTTTTTTAGAATATTTGAAGGAGAAGCGGATTGAAGATTTTTTCATTTTAACTTTTCTAGCAAGTCAGAGTAAACTGTGGAAGACGCATTCTTAGAAATAATGCGTAGATTCTAAAAAACAGTTTGGGTCACTGACACGATGGAAGTGTCAGTAAGAGATCGCCTTGTACAATAACACCACCCATTGTATACTAGCAGTGTCTTCAAGGAACAAGATTATCTGAATTCTTAGATGAAAATGCAAGATTAGAAAGAAGGGAAATGCGTGAGGAAATGCTGAAAGCTAGGAAAAAAGGGTTCTATGCGATATAATATGTTTGTTATTTTTTGTCTAATAATAAAAGCATGAAAATAGTTTTTCAATACCCTAGCTTCCCTGTCTCTTTAGAAAATTAAGGAACATACAACGTATTGTAGTTCAAGCAAATGCTTAATTGCTAACTTTACCTTTAACAACTCAACCGCTAGGTCATCTTTATAGGGTACGCTGATCAAAGCCACCCAAAGAAGTCTGCAAGTATTCCTTTATAATATCAGATAACACTTTACCATCCTACAATATTATTACTAAAATCATAACCTAGCCTTTTCCTAACTTCGTTGAGATCGGCTTTCAGAATTTTTATATGACTTCTACAATCCAAAAGTATGCTTTCGGTTTTGGTCGTGTTGAGAGGATGAATGAAAGGCGACTAACAAGAGGTATTTACACGGCAGATGTGAGTGAAAACTCCGGGAGGGGACGCCCTAGGAAGACATAGAGTGACCTTATTGGTCATATTCTTTAGAAAAGTCAGCAACCGCGTGCGTGTATGACCAGATAGTATGAACGTAAACGTGGCAAAAGGAGTGTGTAGGGATCGTAGTAGGTGTCGTTCTGTAGTTTGTGCCTACTCCCATGGGAAGAAGGCGTGAGTTTATGTATGTATGTGTTCTACAAACCAGTTACTGGGTAACAATTCAAATACTGGTTGTCAGACTTTCGGGCTTGTGACTTCCCCTAACGACTGTCAAAGATCGACGAATGACAGCCGGGACCAAAAACGTGCTTTTCGAGGCACGGAGGGGTCTCGGTATGTATTGAATAGTCTTGATCACCCATCTACGGACCGACTTAGGCAAGCCAAGCTTAAAACCTTGATCGACCCGTGTGGCTAGCCACGAGCCACGAGCCATTATTAGCCCAGGTTCGCACGGGCGATTTTTTCTCGCGCACTGGAGTTTCAACGCACTGCTTAGCGCCGAGAGTTAAAAACTAACCAGTGTGTTTATTCGACGCGCTGGGATGCACTCTGTTGGATTCTCAATACTCGGCTCAACACCGATAGTTGAAAATCCAGTTCGCGATAAAATCCCGCCGCGATATTGTTACTTCCTATAAACGTTGGCTTATAATTGTTAACATCACATTCAGGACCTAAAACCATGTGTTTGAGATGTACCCCGCACATTATCCGTGCACAATTCATGCGGGTGTAGTGGCATCATTAAAATGTTCCATCGGTCTGCGACAATGGCTCTGCCTGCCTTTGTTCCCAGCCTTTGTGGAACTTCTGATAATTCAAATCATACGCTGTGGAGTTGTAATTATAGTTAGATTTGGTGTGGAACAGTTGTTGTAGGTTTTAAAATGTTTGAACTACATAATGATGACGAACGAGTCGTTATACGATTGGTTTTGTGATGTTCCGAGTAATCGTAGCAAGAAGGTAAAATCCATACAGGGTTATTTTAAATCGGCTAGCTAAACTCAGCAGACGCGATGGGTATCGATAACTAATCACGATAAAATAAAAAATAAAAAGATTTGATTTGATGTTATTTTTGGGAAGTCAACGACCGCTGTTAGTGTTGTTACTTGAAGTATGAGTTGAAAAAAACTGTTATCTTATGTTTTATCGTGTTTTGACATCGATACCCATCGCGTCTGCGGAGTTTAGCTAGACGATTTAAAATAACCCTGTATATCTCCCTAGTAAACCTTTTTGATTGACATTTTTTTTTGTGGTTTTTAGGAAATTCATGCCTTTCTAATCCAATTCTGCCATTTTCAGAACTTGTGCAACTGTGCACGGCTTTTAGGGATGTAAGTATTTATTTTTAATGTGTTACGAAGTCAAGAAGTATCCACATAAAAATATCGCTGTATAATGTAGCCTGTTTGCTACTCCCGTGTGTATTGTGTGCACAACTAGCTCCATCGATGACAGTTAAGTAATTACCCACCAGCCTAAGTGCTAACAAAATAATTGTTTTGTTACCGAATTCTGGCAATTAGAAGGCTGTAATTAAAACTATATTAATTGCTGTTTAACAACACTGTTTTATTAACAACAAAAGGAAAAGATCCGAAGTTTTTTTGCGTTCTGTTATAATTTTCGAGTATCGTTCATGCAAACGAATAATAGGAACATAATGTACGAGTAGAAAGGTTTGGTAAAATTACTAAGAAGTTGGTTAGGAATTCTTTTTGTATACATACTGCTACTACCAATCAAATTGCTGTATGTATATTGTATAGGTTTACAGAACCCGTCATTAAAATTTATCCAAGCATAAACAAAGCAAAAATTGAGCTATTTTATGAAAGTATGTTTACCTCTTTAAACCTCGTTAATTTGCCTCGCTGGGCTAGTGATCGCAAGGACTACTGCAGAGCATGAGGTCCTGAATTCGAATCCCAGGTTAAGCAAAGTGTCGAAGTCTGGAATTTCTCAGTTGCAACACGGAGTCTGGATCTGTGCTCGGCTCACCTCCTAATATTTGAACTTAAACATAACTACTGCTTGATAGCTCATGTGTGCGATTCTGGTCCGAATGTGGCATGTACCTGTGCCAGAGTCGTGCGCACGGACTCTATTAGATATCTCGGAGTAGTAGTTGATAGCAAACTTTCATGGAGCGAGGAAGTCAATTATCTGGTTTCTAGAGTGAGAAGATTGATTTTTGTTTTTAAAAACCTTAGAAGTTCCGCAAACGTTTCTACCCTCAAAACAGTTTACATTGCACTTGCTCACTCCGTTCTTACATATTGTATAACGGCTTGGGGTGGGGCTGGGAAGTGTCTTCTCCTTCGGCTTGAGAGGGCACAGAGAGCGGTCCTTAAGGTTATGGCACACAAACCCATTCATTTTCCGACTCACGATTTGTACTCGTTATGGAAGATACCTACTGTAAGGCAGTCTTTCATCCTATGCACAATGTTACGGAAACACTCGGAGTTGCCTTACGCCCCTAACGCCACTATTGAGCGTAGACGTGGGTGTAGACCGGACAGAGTTTGTGGCATAGTGCCGGCGAAAGTTGAAGTGGTCCGGCGGCAATACAATTTCTTTAGTTCGAGGCTGTACAATGGGGTAAACAGTGTACTCCATATTCATTCTCGTTCTTATAGGGATTTTAAAAAACTCACTGATGACTGGCTTCAAACCCTCACCTATGAAGACCTGGAGAGATTGGTCAAACCCTGATTTGTTCCCAATATCGACCTCTTCCTTCCGAAATAGACTCATTACACATAAATTAAGACACATTCATGCACACACACACATACGCACACATACTCACACACCTATGCAAACACCCACACGCATATAATGCATTTGCTCGTACCTACATATATTCACATTATTATTTAACGTATTATTCTTTTTGTAATCTATCTCCTGTGTTTAGTATAAATTCTAGAACGCTATCGTCCTTTTCCTGAGGTGGGCGTTAATTCCTACGACACAGTATTTTACTAATGTAGGTATTATCGCACTAAATGTTATTGTCATACTGTGTTTTTGTTCAATAAAGAATTTATTTATTTATTTATTTATTTATTTATTTATTTTATTTAACTGGTGAAATGTGGGTGTACTAAAACAGTACACCTCTGCCCCAACAATTCGGGGAATACAGGCGTGATGTTATGTTATGTTATATTATATTTACCCACTTTAAAAAAAAAACACCTTACAAAATGTCAGCCGTAAGTACGAACACAAATAAAAGAAACACTTTATTTCTTCCATTGCTACTCCCAAAAATACTCATTTGATGTTTCAAAACTTTTATTTTTTCAAATCTTAAATACACTATACAATTACTAACATAATAATAATAATATGTACAAGTATATAAAAAAGGGAGGGGGTAAATAATCAGAGGGCATCAAAAAATTCATCCGCATCGCTGTCAACAGGAAAAGTGCCCAGAAGGCTGGCAGCATTGCCACGTTGTATAGCAATGCTGATTCTTTGGCCAAAATGTTTCAAATAAATATTCACTTAGGAAGAAAAAAAATCAGTATTACTCTCGAAGATAGGTCATGAGAACTAGCATGTGCGAAGTGTCGTGTGTATTTATATGTTTTGTGTGTGCATGTATGTAGTTAAAAGCGTTCTTGTATACATACGTACTTAAGTATAGTTGTGACATAATTATGTAGGAAGTGTGGAAGATTTATAAACCAAGTGCAAACAGAATCTGTTCTACAAACACTATGGTATTTTAGATGGAATAGACAAATAGGTACGTAGGTATTTTAGGTAAGGTATGCTATACATGAAGCAGATAGTTACATGAACATAAATTAGTGGCGCCGGTATTTTACTTGGAAGTAGTAGCAAATAAAAAGTGCTCGAGGCTTTGAGTGATTAGGTACTTCGAACTGATGACGACAGAGGTTTTGTCAAATTCAACGCATTAGTTTAATTTATTAAGGCTATTCATTAGTCCTTTCAAATTGTAAAAAGAAGAATAGACGTAATCCAAAGTGGGTATTAATTCCCATGGCGTAGGAGGTTTTTACGGAGTTTGGGGCCATATTATCTGCCATTGTCCACTTATATCAGTCATCTGAGAAAAGTAAAATGGAAAACTTTATTCAGATTTGTTTAACAGACAAACACCTGACGATTGGTTATCTTCAAGTTTCACGATCAGGTTGCACCAGCACAGCCTTCACGAGCAGATAATACTGTCCCCGTAAGCCAAAAAAGCGGTAACTCCACAAATGTATGTTTCGAGAAAGCGGAACATGTGAAAATTTATATCTCGTTGCCAAGATGACAATTTTATTTTTATTTTTTCTAGTTCATGCAACAAACACATTGAGATCCATGGAGCGCAACAGCCGCACGGGTCGATTGATCCGGTTAAGCTACGCTTGCCGCGGCTGGTCCGTTGATGGGTGACCAGCTTTACATAGCGAGACCCCCTCGTGCCTTCAGAAAGCACGTTAATCCGTTGGTCCCGGCTGTCATTCGTAGATCTTTGACAGTCGTTACGGGTAGTCAGAAGCCAGAAAGTCTTACCAATAAGTATCGAATTATCCAGTAACTGGGTTATGGAGGTCCGATAGGCAGTCGCTCCATAAAATACTGGTATTCAGCTGCATCCAGTTCGACGGGAAGCCGAACCCAACTAGTCGGGAATAAGTTCGGTTGCTGATGATGAAAAATTACTACGTAACTTCTGGACACTGCTCGTATTGCTAGTAGGTCTCTTTAGCCGGTAGCTTGGACCCTATTATATAATCGTTGAGCTCCTTAAGTTTTAAGTTGAGCTGTACGATTACTGACAGATGCGTGCACTGACTGGACACGTCCACTCAATATGTGTGGTTCTTTCCTCAAAGGACCATTTCAGACACCAATCTACATGGTCTTCACATGATCTGACCAAGATTATGTCTGGATTTAAAAGAGACTGTGACCTCTGAGTTTGTTTCGGCCTTTCTTCTCAGAGTAGTCAGATAGGAAACTCCGGCCACATCTAGTGTAAAAAAAAGTGACGTGTAAAAGTGTTGGTATAAACCTACTTACAGGAATAAAACCATTTATCATTTATTCTCAATACCGATGGGCTACTATTTTTTTATATTTTTAATGTCTTTTATTCTAACAAAAGAAATATGTGTAGGTATTGAATGAATAAAGTATAATATCCGATGCCGATTTCGGCTCTACGGTCACGCTCATAGCCTATAGTTGTTAGAAACAGAAATAGTTATTCTGTTTGTTCTGTCTGTCAGACGACAGACTTGAAAAACCACTTAGTTTGCTTCAGGATGATTTTGGCTTTATAATATTTGTAATTTTACTTAGCACTCCTAATGCTAAATGCCAGATTGGTCTATTGAAAAGACTGATGGCATCGAACGTCTTATTTTATTGTCGTCAGAAACAAATATTTTTTCTGTTTCTGACGATTATAGGTTACGAGCGTGAGCTAGACACAATGCCAACAGATATTAGAATTTGGAGACCATAGTCACACCTGCCTGCAATACCTAAAAACTTTTTAAACCTGACCTTCCGTGACCTGAAGTCCCGCAGGCTTGTCTGTCATTGTTAGCAAAAAAAATTCAAACAAAAGGCCTTGTTTACAAATGTCAATATGTCATTATTAACGGCTCAAAACGTTCAGCCCTTTTTTATCGAGAGCGTAACGAAGGGCGATCAAATTGGTCTAGAAATAAAAAGGGGTTAAGGATTATATTGACTCTCGTGATTTAAAAATAGGGTTTATTTTTTGAATAATTTCATTTTAGCTTTTTGTTGTTTGTTGGGATGATTTGTTTGAGTTTTCGTCTGTTTATTTTATTTTGGAAACGTAAAGATGTTTTCAGCCGCTTGTTATTTCAGCTCATATTTTTAGACTCAGATCTTAAAGTCGATCGATTTTTAGTCAAGCCAAAATGTTCTTTAGGCACTTCGATAATGTTTCGTTAAATTATAAAAGAAATGCCTTTGAAATGATTCTAATAGCAATTTTCCCTGTTAACGTCTTTTCCAAACTCTATATTCGATTTCAAAATTTTTCAAACTGCTCAAATCTACTGACACAGATCGCCGCATGGTAGACGGTTCTAACAACTTCTCGTCTCCGGGGTATAAACGAACATACAAACAAACGCTTATAACTTAGAATAATAAGTTATACTGCGTGTCAACCTGGTATTAAGTAGTGATAGATTGCGTAGCATGCAGCGGGCAATAAAAACATTTAGGTACCCAGATGTATGCGCGTTTTCACGTCATAAAATGAAAGTATAAATAAACCATTGACTATAAAAATGTATTCAAGGGGTGAAATTTACATTTTTTTAGGCCGTGAAGAAAATTATTATTCCACTGTTGAAGGTTTACATTTTCTATTTTAACATAAAAAAGAGGTATTCCACTCTTAGCACCGATTTCAACAGCACTTGACCGAATAGTACGTGAGCACTTCCACTAATAGCAATGAAACAAAATTTAGGAAGGAATTACCAAACAAAACATATTGATACAAACCAGCAGAAGTTACGTTTTGTAACGGATAATTCCACCTTGTTCACCTGAAGCAAGGAGTAATGTTTTATTTGTATCGCTATCAGTAAACAAAAAATGGCAGACCTTGTCACTTTTATAGCAATTTCGTTAATTCAAATCATACAGTATTTCAACTTGGAACAAATGGTCGAATGAACGCCTCACACATACAGACTGCTACACTAATGTCAAAAACTATGCAGCATAAAAGAATACAACAAAAAACAATGTGCACATGAAGCTCCTTCATAGCTTTTTCGAAAGTCTTGAACTAAAGTCTATTCAAGTCCGTGTTTCCAATGAATGGATTCGTCAAATAATTAAATGATGTATTATTCACTGTCCCTGTGGTGGAGTACCTATGGACGTTCGAAATCGCCAATTTTTATGTTTTTAGCCTCGACCACCACTGTCATCAAAATGGCGATTATCGCATTTACAGACTTGGATTTTATAAAGGTAAATTAATAAAATTCGCGCTAAATATGAAAGATGTAATGGCGTTAAGATATGAGTTTTTTATCCAACTCTCTGAATTAACGCACATTCATAAGATTTGAGGAAATTCATAATAAATATTTTCATAATAAACTTAGTGTGTCGTATGTTGTCATTCTGTGGTCCAATGGGATACGCTCACAAGCCGACGGAGGTTCGTGTGTTCGGGTCCAATTAGGGGCGCTCCCGAACTATACGGTTAACGGACGTCTCATCGCTCGGCTCGAAGCCGAGAGAGAGTGCGATAAAAAAATTATCCGTCTTTAATTTGTAAAGCAACCTCTGTCCTAAAAACTATTCCAATGACATTCGAATAAATATTCCCACTTTTAACCCTAGAATGATAATCATATTTAGATGTACGTTAAAGATAATCATGCGTGAAAATTACGCATGCTTTAATTTGATTTTAAACGGGAAATTAATATGGGGATTATATTTTTTTGTTATGTAAATTAAACATCAAGTTATAGTCACATAGTAATGTATTTTTTTTTAAATAACAAAAACACGAATTAAAACTATAAACTTCTTAAAAATCAATTAATTTTGAATAAGTTTTTTTAATTATCCCAAATTAAGAACTTCAACCATTCATCAGTCATTAAAACACATACTTTAAGCAATTGAGATACTGTTTATTATAATGTAAACAGTAATTTTATTTCAAATGCATCTGGAACCACTTTGGCATAGGCCAGTATTCTGCTCTTTTTATCCATACTGCATGTTGCATTTGTACACTTTTTTCTTATTTTGGAAGAGCAATAAGTACATAAAGTACGTAATTCAGGTACAGGCACTTCTGTAAAAAACGTTCCATAAAAATTTGCACTATTCGACTTTATGTTTCCCACTTTCAGTGTCCTCGCCAAAAAATTCGTCATCACTCTCTACAAGAGCGGAAAATTATGGTCATCATATAAATTTTGACGACCCATGGTGGCTAATAGTTTTGTGATTGAACGTATAAACATAACTACAATAAAACATATATACTAACAACACGATAAACATAAAAGTAAGGGAAGTCCAGAATCCAAAGTCACACTCATATGCGTCATTTTATCCCATTCGGTTGTAATATTTCAAAATTGGTGAGCCTTATCTCTGTAATAAACACGCCTTGGAGGAGCTCCAGGTCACCACTGAGATGTCCTGAACGCACTGCGGCTCATTCGCAATAGTTAGAAAGATTAGAACAATATTTCGTTAATGCATGCGTCAATTTTACGCAGATTATCTTTCTAGGGTTAATTTGGAAGGTCGGTCAAAGCTTATTGTAGATGGCGCGATTATATAATAAATAATATTAATTTAATAGGTAATTATTATTTAAAACACATTTTTATTCTGGCATTTATTTAACTCATCTCAAAAACAGATCATAATACATAATGAGCAGAGCTTATTAGATAACACAATAGAAATGTTTTTTAAACAATTACCTATTAAATTAATATTATTTATTATGTCGCCAATTGATTATATTTTTCAAAAAATCATCTTTTCATTTAACATTCTTAAAAACATGGTCCCGTGTTAGCGAAAGAGGTGACAAAATGCGACAGGCCTCTTAAAAAAATTGCATACGTAAACATTTAACCGCATTCATTACGTACGACATCGGAGCCCTTTACTGTGCGTGATCCGACATGCACTTGCCGTATCGATGTGTTATATTTGGTAATGTCCTGAACAAAGAATACATACGTCCCATCACTACAAACTGTAAGCAAGTGCCATTCGGGGACTGAAAATAACATTAATAAACTATTCCACCGAACCGCACTTTACTAAATTTTGTTTCATTGCTGTTAGTGGAAGTGCTCAGGTGCTATTCGGTCAAGTGCTATTGAAATCGGTGCTAAGAGTTGAATACCTCATAAAAAATCTTTAATTATGTCTTCTGTCTGATTTCAAGAATCAAACTTCAGATGAACTTCAGTGATGTAAAATATCCCCCGACGGAAACAGGGGAGTGTTAAAAGTTAACGTATATATCTATGTATCTGTCTGTGGCATCGTATCTCCCAAACGACTGAACTGATTTAGATTTTTGTTTTGTTTTGTTTGAAAGGTGACTTGACCGACAGTGTTTTTTAGCTATGATTCAAGAAAATCGGTTCAGCCATTTGAAGCTCTTTTCTAGTTGATGAATGGACGTGAGCATCTTCCACAGGTCTGATTGAGTCGAAATTTGGTATTTTGTTATTTCAATGATATTAGAATAACATAGTAACCATGAACTGATGCTGCAGCTTTATCCTGGAATTTGCAGGATACCCAACTGAGGGAGTTGGGTTACCAACTTACAGCAGAGGTATCGTGTTTGGGCTCATTGGAATGGTCTCAATGAATTGGTTATAGATAGATGTGTGACGGGGGTTTTTTTTAATTTTTAATTTATATTATATATAGTAAAGTAAAAGTAGGTAGGTACTGATATTCGAATTCGCATAGTCTCAATGTAGTAATTTGACGAACAATAAAACATATTCTTCTAAATCTACTGACGATCAGGATAATACGTAGGAATAAAAAAATAAAACACAGAGAATAGGTACGTACTCTTCATCCTCCAGAACTTTCCATCTTTCAAAACTTACATCCTCGAAAAGTTTTTCGCCATCCGAGGCATGAACACAACTACCACCAAACTATAGTACAAATATTAGATAGTACTACATACAGTATACGTGAACATGCGATAGTGATTCGTATACAACAAGTATTCATAGTATCTGTTGTGTGTGGTGACATGCCTTCACAAGTGTTGATAACGTATCTTGTAATCTGTTTCAGTAGACAAACTATAGTACATAGATAGGTATATGGATAGTATATTTGTTCGTGTAACGTTTGAAACTTGGGTCCAAATAAAGTACATACTAATTCCATGTCTGAGAGGCTATTTAATAAAACCGACAGGCGACAGGTGATAGACGGAAATCCGGCATTCAAAAATCTTACAAGTATTTTTTGAAAGCTCCTCTAGTAAACGGCCCTGTCGTGAAAATGTGTCAATATTTTTTGACAGTTATACTGAATAGTACCCTGGTTTTTCGTCATTATTATAATTATTAGACTTTAATGTCCACTGCTCTATTAATAAGCGTCCAAATATTGTTTTTTCCAAATAAATACATATGTATATGTGCAGTAAAAAGTCTATCACTGGGTTCCTACAATTGGAAAGCTTATTTATTAAAAACTCTTATAATGCAGTAAACCGGTTATTTTCTCATAAACTACTACTATGTTGAACGGAAACTTACTGAATATCTCTCTGAAAAAGCCAGGCCACTGTAAAGACTTGAACAAACTACTGCTTGTTATATATTATTAGCAAATAAAATCTGCAGAAGCCCACAAGTTCTTACTGCAAATGATAATCTAATTTTAGCCTTTTGCAAATTGCAGCACGGAATTAAACTCCCTGATGTCATTTGCAGCAATTTTCACACGACCACTGACAACAAAATTCCACCTTATTATAATGAACTTAATTTAGAATTTTGCATACAATGCATTCTCTCTACAAATGCTAATTTGTTCTACAAAACAAAAGAAGCAATGGATGCTGAATTCGAATTTAGAACGTGTTTCTCTAAGTAATTTCCTTGCGCGTCTCAGCTATTTCCCGCGGTAGGCACTCGGCGCACGTGCGAACATATCTAATATATGACAAGTAATCGACGGGGCTATTACCAGCAGGCGGGTACATTCCACTTTGTGCGCAAGGATGGTGGAGATAGGCTTAGAAATGGAGCTTTGAAGGTAGCGGGAGAAAGTAACTATCGAAAAATTAATTGGAAAACGTTTTGCTGTTTAATCACAAACTTAACCCACCAGGCAGATGATGATTGGTTGTCTTGAAACGACCATGCTGAGTTTAGTTTTTGAGTTTGTACTTTGGCTAAGATCCACGCATTAAAGACCACGAATCTTACGACCTGTATCTATCATAATAAAAATGAATGTTAGATTTAGACGACAAATGAAAACATCAAATAAGTTGGTATATAATTATTATAATGCGAGTCTAATGGAACTAAGCCGTCTTCGTCCTTTTTTCGCTCTGCGTGTCAAGAAATATTAAAAGCGACAGGAACTCTTATTTCGGAGATTCAGAAAATGACAGCAATTTTCTAAAAATCTCTTTTTAGAGCCCCAGTCTAGACACAACATCTACACGCTTTTTTAGGTGTTCGTCTAAATAGCTATGTGTCAGTACGGCTTAGTACTTGTCCTGATTGGCGATATTCCGTCGTTATGAGCTCGAGAATCCGATTTCAATGTAGACACCTCAACGCTCGGAGAAAATCTTAAAAGGTTCTGATCTTATAATAATAATAGCACTTCCCGCGCGACTTCAGTCGCGTGGATTTCGTAGTTTAGTACCCCGTCAGGGGTAGATTTTCAAAAATACCCATACACGTTATTTTTCTTTTTTTTCGGTCTTAAGTATAAATACTGTGGGCACGCCACAATTGCGGCGATAAGTCCCCTCTTTGAGGAGTGGCTGGAGAGGCGCCACGGCGTCCTCACCTTCCGCCTGACGCAGGTCCTCACCGGACACGGGTGCTTCGGGAGGTACCTGTTCCGGATAAGGCGGGAGGAAACGCCCGGGTGTCACCACTGTGTGGATCGCCCGGAGGACACGGTGGAGCATACGGTGGAAGTCTGCCCGGCTTGGGCGGGGCACCGCCGTGTCCTCGCGGAAGCGATCGGCGGCGGCGATCTCTCGCGTCCGGCCCTGGTCCAGGCCATGGTACGGAGCGAGAGTGCATGGGAAGCCATTACCTCCTTCTGCGAAGCAGTAATGCTCGTGAAGGAGGAGGCGGGACGCGTGAGGGAGAGGCAAGCTTTGCACCCTCACGCCCCTAGTCGCCGCAGGAGACGCCCTGGGCGTCGGGAATCGGCAGCCGATTCCCGGCCACCGTAGGCGCGGGCTTGCGGACGGCGAGCAATGGGTAGCTCGCCGTCCGGTAAGGACCAGGCCCGAGTCGACGGCGCGTCGTGTTCCACGCGCGCCTCAAAGAGATGTCAGCACTATTGACGGGGTCCGCTAGGGCCGATGCCAGCTAGGGTTGCGGGATGTTCGAAAGAGTTACCGTGGCCCCGGCACAGGCAACAGAAGGAACACGGGTGGGTTTTAGTCAGTAAAAGTCTGACACGCCCTCCCGCTCCGCCCAGAGCGGGAGAAGTCATTTGATGATTTCCCATCCACAAAAAAAAAAAAAAAAAAAAAAAAAAGTATAAATACTGAGTTTCGAGTTAATCGCACCGCGCGTTAAAATTCTTCCATACAAAATTTTGACACCCACCAACCCCCTTTCAGGGGGTAGTTTAGAAGAAACAAAAAATTACAAACTTCATAATTTAGTTAGATACGTATTCGTGCCAACTTAAGTTTATTAACTCAAGAAATTAGATTTTTCATTCAAATAAATCCCCCCTTTTAACCCCATTAAAGGTCGAATTTCCAAAAATCCTTCCTTAGTGGATGTTTTCAACAAAAAAGGCATCAAGTTTGATATGTATGTAGATTTAGCTTTCTCAATTCAGAATTTGGTAAGTTAAATAATAGTGCCTTCATGTAAAGACAGTCATCAATAAAAAACGTTAGCGTATCTATTTTTTATTTAATTTCCTCAGAAACAGTATCAAAGAACACGAAATAGTTGACTCAATTCCACATAGTGGCTTTTTCAGGAACATTCTCGACCATATTATATATCTGGCACAATAAACGACCTACAAAACGTGTTCAATAAAGTTGATAAATAAAAAAATCTGACGCAGGAAATTGGAATGTTCGTATAAAATGGGAGGACATTCTCGGACATCTCAGGGGCCACACAAGTCGGGTAGTATACATTTCGTAACGTAAATATGACAGTCAAGTCTTTCCCGGTGCGAAAATGGATGAACGAATTGGCAGTTGTTTTTTTTTTTATAGAAAGTTGTCTTTTATACGAGTGGCGTGTGTGTGTGTGTGTTCAACTTATTTACGAAATAAAATTGACATTTTACCACAGAGAAGTACGAATTACATTCCTAAGTTGTTCCGTTTTACGTTCAGACAAAGTGACAGCGGATTTTAATGATTTTTAGTATTAATATTGTAAGTTTTTAACTTGAATTCATTTTTAAATAGACGCTACCGCAATTAATTCATTTATGAAGCAAATAATTGAAATTAATAAAGTTAAATATTTTGTTTTCTTTTATTTGAGATAGGTTTGCTCTTGACTCTAGTCTAGGTGACAGAGACAAAGTCGACGATGGAGCAAGCTTACCCAGAAGAAGCCTGTTCACTCCCATTTTTTTTCATTTCATTGGAACGCGTCACACTGACGTCACGCAAAATCCTGCATCGCGCAATCAGAGTTTACCGCGCGACTAGCATATATACAACATCTCGACATCAACCGTCGGGCAGTAGCCCACCAGACACAACACCCGTCTAGTCGGAGGATCCTCCCTTTTCCATGGAGAATGAGTGAGCTTTACACCCTGTTACTCATACCTCTATAGTGGAATAGCATTATTAAAGTTTCATTTGTAGGTACTCTTAAAAAATCGTGGCTAACGAAACGTAAACGAATGTATGTGACCGTGCCGCTAACATTTGACAGTTATTACTCATCGTATTTACAAAAGGCAATGTTTTTAGTGTTGGTGTAACTACTACTGTTACTAGGAGTTCGCTCGCTTGGGACTTGGGGCACTCCGAGTTAGACAGGTTAGGTTCAAAGGGGGTGGTGGGAGGAAAGGACCCGCCATCTCCTTCATGATTATCTTTATTAAACCATTGAGTACCGCTTCGCAGAGCTCCATCGACTACACCTTGTTATTATTGCTTAGAAACAAATTTGGACCCACTACGTGATCTTCCATACCTACTCACCCCCACTATCCCACACGAAAGAAACTTTGGCGATTTTTTCTCGTGACCTATGTTTTTGTTGGTTTTGGGGATTTCAAAATTACATCAATCAATCTGCCTAGCCTTTTCCCAATTAATTTGGGGTCGGCTTCCAGTCTAACCGGATGCAGCTGAATACCAGTATTTTACATGGAGCGACTGCCTATCTGACCTCCACAATCCAGTAACTGGGTAATACGATACCCCTTGGTAAGACTGGTTGTCAGACTTTCGTGCTTCTGACGATCCTTAACGACTGTTAAAGATCTACGAATGACAGCTGGGACCAACGGCTTAACGTGCTTTCCGAGGCACGGAGGAGTCTCAGTACGTAAAGATGGTCACCCATCCACGGATAACCCCGGCAAGCGTAGCTTAACCTGATGGATAGACCCGTGCGGTTGCTTCCATCATTTACTCTAGTCTCAACTGAAAGTATTACTGAAATATTGCTCCTAAGTGCTGTTGTTAACCAAAAAATCGTATATGCATGTGAAAATGCTCAGTCAACGTCACAAAAATCCTTCACACTTCGACAAATGACATGTTATACGATTCAATTCACACGAAAATATTATTCAGGTGTGACCTTTTTTTCTGGAAAAAAATATAAATAAAAGCAACATCAGTCTTTTGTCCCGTTTTTATCGAATCTTTATTTTATATAGGTATGGCTTGCGTTACATCGATCATTTAGTTAGGGTTGTCAATTTTAATGTTATAATAAATATCATATATTATTTTTCCACTAATATGGAAACGAAAATATCAGCTTATCAATCAATGAGCCATATGCAACAAATAATGTTTTTTTGTGTAAAAAAAACTTAATACTTTTGCTAACACGTTGTCTTAACATAATAGTCATTCTTCGACCAACGTCGACAGTCGGTTTTCTTTTTAGATTCCCACCCCACTATTAAAGTAAATCCACTAGGATCCACTAGCATCGGTGTAGGAGACGTTACAAGAATATTATACTAGTTACTGAACCCATGTCTACTGCAAGTAAACTAACTTTGAAAAAAGGAACCAGAAGTTGCACATTCGGTACGTTATTTTACTCAACAAAGTGTATACAAAACAACTAAACTTTCCTATTTTATGGAGTAGGAATTATACATAACGACATTCAGACTGCCATTATTGTACACATTGTAATCAGTTATGAGGCTATTTATTACGGAGTAGTTATTGCCAAACATCTGGAGCTATAAAAAGTTAATCAACTACATACCTTGACGGATATTTTAGTGTGTTAAACAAACTTTATTTGCACTTAGTGTAGTTTAGACTAGTTTGTATTTGAGCAATACCTCCTCTTAAACATTTAATCTAAATCTAAACTAATATTATGAAGAAGTAGTTTTCTTTATTGTATGTACAGATCCGATTGCAGTCGTCAGAAGCCCGAAAGTCTGTCTTACCCAGGATTATCGTATTACCCACTAACTGGGTTGTGGCAGTATTCGGCGGCATCCGGTTAGACTGGAAGCCAACATAGTTGGGAATAGTTTAGGCAGATGATGATTTTTTTTTTATTTGAAACAGGTTTGCTCTTGACTCTAGTTTAGGTCAGAGATGACAGAGACAAAGTCGACGATAAAGCGAGCTTACCCAGAAGAAGCCTGTACACTCTCACTTTGAAGAGATCGGGTTGTATGTGTTCGGAAAAACAGACGCAGGCAGAGAGTTCCAGTCCTTTGCTGTGCGCATCACAAAAGACATTTAGAAACGCTTAGTGTGAATTAGTGGAATAGCAACTAGGTAGGGATGGTAACCTGTAGTGCATCTAGATGTCCGATGGTAGAAGGGGGCAGGCGGAATGAGGTCGTGGAGTTCTCGAGCACACTCACCGAAGTACAATCTGTAGAAGACCGACAGTTGACCTGATGTTACCGATCCGATTACAAACATTATTTCACTGTCAGAAAGCGACACTATTGCCGAGTACCTGCCTTAGGATGTGTATATTATGTATATAGGATATGTTTTATGGTATAGTTGACTTCCACGCGGATGGAAGTCGCGGGCAAAAGCTTGTTAAAACGATAAAAAAATAAAACAAAGAAAGAATGAGCAATGATGCAAATGGAGCTATTCAAATCGGATTGAGTTTTTCTTAACTTTACGAATGAAAGTTCCCGTGTCTGTTAAACTTGCCTGAACTAGTTTAATTCAGCAAAAAAGCATCTATTTCATTCAGTTTGAAACGTACTGTTAATTTAAAGCAAACAGGCAATTCTACGAACGCTCTATCTACAGATCACCTTTTTCGCAGAACACTCGAATTGCTAAAATTACAGATGTGGCGAGGTGCCAAAAGGTAAATATAATAATAGGGGGTTTCAAAGTAAATTGAACAACCATACTTACCACTTTGATTTAAAAATGGTCAGTTCGAAGTTCATGTTGCTCCGACCCCAAATAATTGGGATAAGTGCTCGAGAATTATGATAAAAAGACTTCCTGACAGTTAATAGTTAAAAAAATACAAATGATCAAATCAACATAAATGCTTTGATAGTGACTTTGAATTTTGACGAATTTAATGAAAGCAGTAATTACAACCGCCATGTAACAGTACACAAAACATTTACGGCCGAACCCAATAACCTATTTTCAGTTAAAGACAGATCGCTATCGATGGTAGACAGTATATCTATCTGTCCATATGTCAGGCTGGTAAGATTTCATAATCTCTTATAGGTTATTGGGTTCGGCCGTTAAAGAGGTCACGGCTGAAGGTAATATACTAATACCAATTATGACAAGTCATTACTCACATAAGCAACGGTAAGTTGTAATCAAACTAAATTACAGCTGACGTCATTCAAAGAAATAGGTACGTCCTAATAAAGGGATTGGTCATCAGTCAATTTAAAAAATTAGTTTAGCATGAATATTAATTTGCCTTTACGAAGTAAATACTCCCCAACCAGGAATAGGCAGTTTTATCCCGCGGGTATAGGAACATGCGATGGTAGGTAGCGTTTTAGCCTTTTAGCTTCCGTGTTCTAATTGGCTCACGCTGCAGTATTAGCCAAGCAGAACACGAAACACACCTAAAGGCCGCTCACGGTGCCGTAAAAGATTTTCGTAAGTGGAAATGATTTTTAATCATATTTTCATACCTTTGTCGCTCACATTTCCTTGATATAGTCACAAAGAGACTTCAGCATACATATGTTTATGCTTTGCTGCGCCATTCCAGGACAGCGACGTGCCGCTTGGCGAGTGCCGGTCTTAACAGTTCGCGTAATCAATAAGAATGTTTACAGACGAAAGACACGTGTAAGCGACGATTGCCGAAGACAAGCAAGGTATATTGTCACTAGCAGGTAAAGACTGCCGTCGACAGCGAAAGACCTTCGTAGCTATCTTCATCTTAGAGTCTCCATCTCTAGGAACGGCTGTCTTGAACAGCCTTGCTACCGACAACAGTTGACTTGAATCTCCGGTACTGTCCCGGGAGTGTTCGAAACAATTATTAATTTTACTAAAGACAAAGAAGATCGACAATGTTGCTAAAATATTGGTCACAACTGACCTTTGCGCTTGATAAAGATAACGTTTTAATTAATGTTTTGGTAGCTAGCGTAACTAATTTCGTTGTATCGGAGTGTAGTATCGGAGTTTTTACTTTGTTTGCACGAACTAAAAGGATTGTATATAGAGAATATAGGGCGACTTATGTCGGTAATTGAATAAAAGTGTAGGAGTTACAAATGCAGGTACAGTAGCGCCTTCTTGCACAAGCATAAAAAAAATAACAATTTTTGGCACTATTTGATATTTAACATTTCTATTACCTTTTCTTAAAATACCATCGTTTTAGATAAAAAAAACTCCACATCTCATTTACGCACAAAAACCAGAAAATTCAATATTTTTTCGAAATAAAAATGAGATAAGCCACTCACCCAACTCCACTCAAATAAATCCCGGGACACACGCTTTGTCACACAGATTTGAGAGCTGCATATTGATCGACACCTCTCAACAGCGTGTATTATGAAGCGTTGCCTAATTTGGCAGGGTCCACAAAGCAAAATTTTTGAAACCGTGGACGGCGGCCAAACGTTTGTGTTAAGCGAACTGTTGGCTGAATTACGAGCGTAAAATTTGACTCGTTTTAGGTTAGATGATGTCGTGGTTGCTTTCGTAGACAGTTGAATGGAAAAGGAGCAGACACCGGGGCGCACTACACTTAATTTTTTAATTTATCTGCTACAATACTGTTAATATAATATTTTGACTGTCAGGCTTTGACAGCAATTTGCTAAATTAAAAGTTAACGGTAATTTATTCATATTTTTAAAAAGTCACGAGACTTGGCATGGTTTTGACTTGAATGGTCTTGATGGGATAAGTCCTTTCTTATTTTTTGAGAGTAGCTCATACTTCGTGAAAACATTAGCCATTCAACAAAGTTTGCGGCGCGGCTGACTTTCCAACTCCCGCCGCATTGTGGAGGCTGTTATGGCAACCTAAAATAAGGTATAAAGGCGACGAAGTTTTATTTTTTGTATTATCTACAAAAACCTTTTCAAACGATAGGACTAAAGCTTATTCAAAGAAAAAAATAGTCCTTTTTTAAATTACTCATTTAGATAATGGAGCAATTTTCTAGGAAAAGCTACCCTAAAACCACAAGTAAAACTAAATAAACCTCAACTTATAATGTCAAGAAAATGGAGTAATTACTTATTAAAAGGTCGTAGGTTTTCGTTTCGATCCCTTACTAAAATGAGTCAAAATGTAAAATAACGTTTATGTAGGCCAAAGTTGATTAATTAAAACGAAACATGTATAAGTATGTCTACACCCACAGCGGGCCTATAATTAGCAATGTAGATGTTTAATCATCAAAGTGATAGTCCATAACGCATTTTTTTACGGAACTACGCAAGTAGTAGTTCTGTGACGTCATCGCCACCATTTTCTGAAAACTAATCGTGGTTTAGAGTTAGCCCTTGCAGACTAGGGTTGGGGTCGGCCTTCCGTGTATTCTAATTTCGTAGGTATGCGTCACCCATGTTTTTCCCAATATCCAAGAAATCGAAGAGTTCATAAAGACTTCTAAGCAGTTTCCACACTGGTTATGTGGGTAAGGGTAGGTCCTATGAATATGAATGGTGCGATTCGAATCTACCGCACGTTCTAATCTGTACGCGTTTCCGAAGCTTTTTTTTTTGCTGAAACTTTTGTTCGTACCTACTTAAAAAGCACCCCAATTGCGCAATACACAACTTTTTATCACAATCATAGGTTTGAAAAATTCGACAATGTAAATAACGCAATGAATGTTGTTGAACTGTCGAAATGAAAGCATTGCCATTATAAGTGTGTTACGGAATTACCCCGCAGGTCCCCCTTTTATATGTACATTTCAGGTTTTTTTAGGTTTCTTGTAGAAGAACACTATTTTGATGCTGTTGTTTACATTTTGACAGCTTTTTTTTTAAATTTTGCATTCAGTCGAGAAGTTATTATTGGTTAATTAACAGAAAAAGATTTAATACTTAATAATCCAAAAACACAAAAACAAAAGCATAATATCTAGATCATTATTAGAAAAACGTTTATTATACCGATAAAATATAAGGAGCTCGTGGCTAAGTAATAACAGCCGAACGGGTCGATCCATCAGGTTAAGCTACGCTTGCCGGGGTTGTCCGTGGATGGGTGACCATCTTTACATATCGACACTCCTCCGTGCCTCGGAAAGCACGTTAAGCCGTTGGTCCCGGCTGTCATTCGTAGATCTTTGACAGTCGTTACGGGTCGTCAGAAGCCCGAAAGTCTGACAACCAGTCTTACCAAGGGGTATCGTATTACCCAGTTACTGGGTTGTGGAGGTCAGATAGGCAGTCGCTCCATGTAAAATACTGGTATTCAGCTGCATCCGGTTAGACTGGAAGCCGACCCCAACATAGTTGGGAAAAGGCTGGGGAGATTGATTGTTTATTATACCGATAAAAGCATTTTTCCAATATTTTTTCATGTTTTTCTTTGAGTTAAGTAACTCATTTAGGTACTCTTATATTAGAAAGGTACATTTTGTGAGTTTATTTACCTTTTACTTGCCTACAAAAAGAATAATTTCTAAATTGTAGATACGATTGTCCTCGGATCCGTTTTTTTGAGCCGCGAGGCAAGAGTTACTTATCGGTATTCTTTCGTCTACAATTTGTACCTTTTTTTTCTTTTTGGCCACGTATTCCTGGATTCCGAAGCCGTTTGGAGTTGCCGTATTTATTTAAGGATAAAACTTTTCTAAAAGGTAATTAAACTGAAAATAATTGGAGATTGTTATTTGTCACAGTTTCTAATTAGCATCAAATAAATTGATTCTGGAAATAATATTATTATATTTTTTTCAAATCATATATAATGCGTATCTAATGACTGATTTTAATTTCGATTTAGTAGAAGGTCTATTTTCACCTTGAAAGGATGTTTTTTTCTCATTTTTATTTAAAGTGCAGTAATCTCCACGACGAATGCGGTAACTAAATTTAAATAGTATGTGAATATTTTCGCTTATGAAAACTTCATACCTTTTGCACATTGTGTATGCGCCTTAAATTGCCACTAAGTCACCAGCTATTACAGAGAACCATTAACTGTCTACAAACACTGCATTTGAACCACGAAATCTGTTAGTAATATCTACGGTTTGCACGATACGGGTGGTAAACTACGCGGGTTTATGTTTAACGACTTGGGTTAAATATTGAGACTTGGTGGGTATAGTTAAAGCCAATCCAATGTTTGTTTATATGTTTTGATTTGGATTCAGGAAGACAGATTTTATGTGTGTGTGTGTGTGTGTGTAATGGAGCTTAGTGGCCACTATTTTTCGTTTTAAGTACTATAATAAAGCTTAATAATGTAAAATACTCTTTGTAATAATAATAAGAACGAATAGTTTTGTGGAGCACAACTTAACATGCTTATTTTCTGCATTTTCATTCTAAAATAATAAAAAAATAACCAAACAAACGATGAGGGCGCCACTGCCCGCTCGATATACTCTTAATATTCATCAAAGCTTTTTTCCTTCTTTCAATTTTATTCACCATAATCAACAGTCGACTCGCTCTGATTCCTATCCCCTTATCTTTAATTATGAACTACGTGTACCTAAACAATACAACAGAATTTAAAAACACCCCGAATCACAAAACAAAGGGAAACATTGAAATCTCAAGTAAATATTAATAAAAAAATAAACAAAACCGCTTGTAGCATCACCCATTATATTATTCTCATCAGTACTCTGAATTGTGTATGAATAAAACATTGGGTTCCTTTGGTGAACGCTCTGCGTGGCTTTTTTGTATAGGAATGATGATGGTAAGTGTTTGAATTACATTTGGAGGGTTTTTAACAAATACACATACATAAAAACAGATTTTAATTAGGTTTAAATATAGTCTACTTACGCGCATTATTTTAAATGCAAGATAAAATTAAAATACACTTAGTCTAAAACTCTGCGTGACAACACTTAAATGCACTCTGGGCCTGTTTCAACCACGTTGGCTCCTTTGACCACATCAGACAATTTTTGGTTAGCATAATAGCAGAGCTCATTGGCTAGGTATGCACCAAGTTCATTTTTTCATGACTTTTGCCATTCTATTAAGCTTTTATAATTAAAATAACACACGTTAATGTCGCCAATGTTTTTAATCACTTTCTGTGTCCATGAAACGCGACTTGTACCTACCTATCTCACGGCTCATCTACAAGCTGATGACAATACGACATTAAATTAAACTTCGTAAATCTAATGACGTTTGCAATCTGCATACGAATATTCAATCAAATATAATATATTAGCCACTATAGCCAGTCGGCAAAATCCATAGTCGGACCATCACTATTATTTAGTTTGTTTGAAAAAATCACTTTTATCAAACTTGCTTCGAAATTCGAGCATTACTTTGACAACCTTCTTCGAGATAAATCAAAAATGCTGTACTGGTCAAATACATGCGAGCAGCGGCCGGCAATAATATACAGCATAACCAGCTTATAACGTTTCCACTGCTGGGACACAGGCCTCCTCTCTGTGAGGGGAGCCAATGCGGCCGGCAATGTTAGTATGAAAATCTGTCGTGTTTAGCGGCCGAATAAATTACTATGAAAACTCATATCCGTCGAGATTTAAAAAATGCAAAGAACTTTTTGCTTCTACACATGGCAACCAAGGAAGTGACTTATCAAAAATGTTATTTAAATCTCGAACTGGCTTAGCAAATAGAGCTTAGAGTTTAAATAAGTAAAAAATAATGAACATTTGGCGCGTGAAAAATTATTGTTGTTCATCATTAATTCTGGAATTTATAATTGATTGTGGAATTTCCGCGTATTATTTGAGAAAAGTACTATACACACAGTACAGTACCGTTCGGTATTGTGCTTTTTCACGTTCGTCCATCAAAGCCTCTGTTGTCGGCCGCTGCAATATTGTACTATTTTTAATTTCGATGTTAAGATTTATTTGATATAGTTTCCAGATACTCCTATGCATTAGTATTGCCAGTGTTTTCATTTACTGTCGCATTGCCGGTTCTACATTGCCCAACGAACTGGTTAGCTTAAACTCAAAACCAAACAACCATGTAAGCACAACCAAGGACGGATTAGTAGAGGCAGGTAGGCCAGACTCGGGACAGCATACTAAGCAGCTCATTTGGAAAGTGATCAATGTTGACCTTGACCCTTCTGTCCCTTAAACTTGGGATCTTTGATAGTGATACCTCAGACATGTTTAGGTACACATAAATGGCTTATGTATAAAGGGTACCTATGTAAGCCATTTACGTAGGGTCAGGCGGGGCTATTTCGACTGTGGGGTAATTCTAACTGATGGGAAAAATCGCCATCTATGTCCAGGTAAGTGAACAGTTTAGGAAATAAATGTTCACCTACCTGGATGGAGTTTTTGTACAAATACAGTAGAATTATTCTCATTAGTTAGAATTACTTCACAGTCGAAATAGCCCCGCCCGACTTATATGTAAACGTGTCTAAAGTGAGTAAGTTAGATTTGAATAAAGTACCTGCACCCTAATTGTGTAACACGATAAATCATAATCTAAATGATTTTGAAGCATTTTCGAACATATGAAGCAATCCATTGCTTCATATTTTCGAAAAGTTTGTCTGCTCAACAACGTAAATAACGCAATGAATGTTGTGGAACTGTCAAAATGAATC
Organism: Fissipunctia ypsillon; assembly: GCA_947568875.1. Lineage (NCBI taxonomy): Eukaryota > Metazoa > Arthropoda > Insecta > Lepidoptera > Noctuidae > Fissipunctia > Fissipunctia ypsillon. Next base: position 21,523,110 of record OX387648.1, read on the forward strand.
CGATTCCTACTGTAAGTGTGTTACTCAATTACTCCGCTGTTATTAACTTAAAGAAGCAGACTGGTGAGTTGTAGAAAGGGACTTGTAAGATGTATCGTAAATCGAAGGATTATAAGATTATTATGATATTGCTGGTGACATAATACACCAGTTATGTGTAGTTGATGGATGTAGATCCAGCAAGAGAAGAGATAAAAACTTATCTTTTTTCAGTTTACCTGCTGATATAGTTTTACTGTCGTTTTTTAAACAGGTAAATTGTTTAAACTTGCATGTTTCGTGTTTTCTATTTTATGAAAATTACGTTTAGCAAAAATCTACTTTGTGCAAATTAATTTTCAATAATATTTTATTCATATAAGTTATTATCTTGTTAACGTTATATTCATATCATTACTGTTTATTTAAAAGCAGACACGTATTAGAAAAGCGTGCATGAAGTCACAACATGGCGCCAGTGCAGGTTTGTTCATAGTGTAGAAGCATAGTAGTTACCTATTACGCTAATTGTGTAAATGAACGAACAAATCAATTAATCGTCTTTTCAGTTTCCTCCATTTCGTATTTTATTCGTATTCGTATTCGTTCGGAGTGGTTTCGTCACTGCTTATTAAATAGTTAGGTACTACAAGTTGCGTACGATGTGTCTTACTTGTCTTACAATTGCAGTTTCAGGGTGTGGTCACAGAATAGTAAATAGTTACCTAGCATAAAAATGTTTTCGGTCTTTCATAAGTATTTTTAACAATTAAACATGCTAAAACATTAGAAATCGTTTTATTTTATTTCATAAATTGTATTACAAATACCTACTGACATCTTTATCAAAAAAGGCAGCCCTGGAAATTCACAATAACCACGCGGCCGCGCGCAGCTACAAAGCAAAACTCACTTTACGCTTGTAAAGTTAGGTACATTTTCGTTCGCAGCGTCTAGCGACTTGAAGGTGTAGGTTATTATAGCAGTAGGTATTGAAAATTTTGTATGGAGTACTTTATCTGATAATCTGTGCCGTCGCGTTGATTCGCCCGCCCGCGGTAATTTAGTTCGTTTTCGCTTAATGTTTTTTCTGACTTTTTTCTTTCTGCCGGCTCTTCAGGGTCGTATTGATATTAAATAACCCATAACTATCTTCGAGAATCGGGCTATCAAATGCAAAAAGAATTTTTTGATTCCGAGTTTTTGTTCATATTTCATGGGTTTTCATATTTTGCGCGGAACTCTAATTATTTTTCTAAAATAAAAGTAGCCTAAGTTACCCGCTGTAACCTCAGCTATCTGTCAATGAAAGTCTCGTCAAAATCGGTCCAGCCGTTTCGGAGATTAGCCGGAACAAACTGACAGACAGACAGACAAAATATTAAAAATAACTTTTTTGTTATAAGAACCGTTTACACTTTTGAAAATTTGTTATTTTAACATTATAAACAGACACTTCAATTTTATTTATTTGTATATCGTATGTATGTAGGTATGTTTAAGAGTATAGATTTACGGAATTCAAATTAATTAAACTGGACATAGAAATCCATAAAAATATACCTACAAGACAACAAAATGTTTCCTAAAACTATTTCAATAGGGTACCTATGTACGTCTACACCTATATTGGTTATTCCCTTCATATTTGTGCATTGCCTTATTAACTGAGGAAACAAAATATTTTAATAGCAAGAGCAGTATTTCTTGACATTTACTACAAAGACAAATGATGGCTGGCCGCCGAAGGTAATAATTTCTTTCACATTTCAAATAACGTTTCTACTGAAGTAATTACTTGGACAGCCATAACTTGTGTTATGGTTACTGCTTACTACTAAGTGCTTCAGCGATGTTATTGACTACTTTGTAATAACATAACAAAGAGTTTGTTAGGGAGTTGCGGACATAAATAGGTAAGTTATGTGTTGACTTAGAAGTGTATTTGCAAGTGAAGTACACATTTATAATTTCTATTTATGGGGCGATGAAACGAGAAGTAAGGGACAGTTTTACTATAAAGCGAGGCAGAATAATATTCAATGAACAAAACTATTACTATTGTTATCGTTCAAAATAAAAATGTTTGCTTTCGTCTTTATTTTTACACATCTATACATACATATTACATACATACAAATAAATAAACTTGAAGTGTCTGTTTGTAATGGCAAAACAACAATTTTTACTTAATGCTTATGAAACTATAAATGGTACTTATAACAAAAAAGCAATTTTTAACATTTTTGTCTGTCTGTTTGTTTCGGCTAATCTCCGAAACGTCTGGACTAATTTTGACGTGACTTTCACTAGCAGAAAGCTGATATTATAAGGAGAAACTTAGGCTACTTTTATTGTAGAAAAAAATATTAGAGATCCGCGCAAAAAAAATTAAAACCCATAAAATTGTGAACAAAAATAATAACTCTGGAACTGCCAGTTGGATTTGAAAAATTATTTTTGCATTTGTTAGCCCAATTCTCGATGATGGTTACAGGCTATTTAACATCACGCTACGACCCTTAGGAGCCGAGCAAGGAGAAAAATTAATCAGAAAGAACGCTAAGCGAAACAGATTTAATAGCGCGGGCGGGCGATACAACGCGGCCAGTCGGGGGACGAGGGAGTTTGATTAAAATTTGGCTGTTATTTTAGTATATTGTGTATCTTACGACTTCCACGCAAACGAAGTCGCGGAGCATAGCTAGTTTTATAATAAAATTGTTAGGACATTGAGGATGTTGTAAAATCTGTAAACTACTGCAAACTACGTGGTGAACACATTTACTGGGTAGGTATGTAGGCCTGCCTTGTTAGTCTACTGGTCGCAAGTGCTACTGCTGACATGAGGTCCTGGGTTCGACTCCTGGGTCGGCGAAGTGTCATTGGATTTTTCCATCTGGAATCTCTCAGTAGCAGCCCAGAGACAGGATTTGTGCCCGGTTGATGGCTCGCCCCCTATTACATGGGTCTTAAAAATGGGTTAGGCAGAAGTGTGACTATAGTACACCCACATTTCGCCAGTTATGTTTAAACACAGCATGCATGCCATTGTGACTTTCACCAATCAGAAGTTTTTATGGCATAATGGCATGCTAGCACTGCACCTCTGCCTAACCTGTCGGGGTAGAGGCGTATGTTATGTTAGGTGTGTCCTTCTTAGCGTATTGATGTGTATATATAGCTAAAATACACAACAAAATATACTCAAATATTGGCCTGACGTTAAGCAGCCCAATAAAATACATAAAATATTGATACAACGTAGAAAATCTCCAAATCTCTGACGTCACTCGATAGAGTTGTTTGTAAACGCATTCGTTTTATTTATATTTCAGATCACTTTAGGCATCTATGATGTATACTAGACTAAATGCAAACTTTTGCCAGCTCTTTCATTCATAATTTTGTACCATTTTTTAGTTTGCCTTAATTTATGTTGTTATTTTTAAAGTTCATTGATGAAGTACTTATGAATTAAGGCTTTTATCTACAATAGAAAACTCTTTTTACATTATAAGTAAATTTTGAAGGACTGAATAGAAATAGAAGACAGCTTAACGCCACACGAATACTTACAAATCTCACAAACAATTTTCACAGTGTTCGAAATTCCAAGTAGTCCAGAAGTTGTTTACACACAAGGTTAGTCATGCTTTTCTATATATTATTGTACACTACCTTAGGATGTGTCTAAACATTTACAAACGTTCCGTTCAAGCCACAGTTTTACAGTGGTTCAAGCAGTCTTTGTGAAAAAATAAAAAATATGTCATCCGCCAACGCGTTCGGCGGTCTTTCGTAGATATGTAGAAGGCCTTACATTAGGTTATGTTAGTTAGTTCGTGGTTTGCGACATGCTCCCGGCTTAGTTACGACTTAAGGAATTCCCTTGGAGACGGCTTACGCATGTGCACTTAATAAAGCTTAATAATGAAGTTGTGATTGAATATGGTGGATCGATAACTTGAGTTTTGGCAGTAGTGGTCCTAGAACATTTCAGTAGCTACATACTCATTGAATAGGTACGTATGTATGTTTTCCATGGGCACGCCAAAATTGCGGCGATAAGTGGTCTTTGAGGAGTAGCTGGAGAAGCGCCACGGCGTCCTCACTTTCCGCCTGACGCAGGTCCTCACCGGACACGTGTGCTTCGGGAGGTACCTGTGGTGCTATTCTGTAAAGATCTCACCGTGAAAATTTAGGTGAAGTGAGAGTGATGTGAACTGTCATCCGACCTTACTCTAATAGGGATTGAGCTCACTTCAAACTCACTTCACCTAAGTGTTCACGGCGTGATGTTTAGGTACAGAATAGATCGGCTGCTCCGAATAAGGCGGGAGGAAACGCCCGGATGTCACCACTGTGTGGATCACCCAGAGGACACGGTGGAGCATACGGTGGAGGTCTGCCCGGCTTGGGCGGAGTACCACCGTGTCCTCGCGGAAGCGTTCGGCGGCGGCGATCTCTCGCGTCCGGCCCTGATCCAGACCATGGTTCGGAGCGAGAGTACGTGGGAAGTCATTACCTCCTTCTGCGAAGCAGTAATGCTCGCGAAGGAGAAGGCGGGGTGCGTGAGGGAGAGGCAAGCTTGGCGCCCTCACGCCCCTAGTCGCCGTAGGAGACGCCCTGGGCGTTGGGAATTGGCAACCGATTCCCGGCCACCGTAGGCGTGGGCTTGCGGACGGCGAGCAATGGGTAGCTTCGCCGTCCGGTAAGGACAAGGCCCGAGTCGACGGCGCGTTGTGTTCCACGCGCGCCTCAAAGAGATGTCAGCACCATTGAAGGGGTCCGCTAGGGCCGATGCCAGCCAGGGTTGCGGTATGTTCGAAAGAGTTACCGTGGCCCCGGCACAGGCAACTGAAGGAACACGGGTGGGTTTTAGTCAGTAAAATCTGATACGCCCTCCTGCTCCGCCCAGAGCGGGTGAAGTCATTTGATGATTTCCCATCCACAAAAAAGGTGTGTTTTCCAAAGGGCAATATATTATAAAACCAGAAAAGTAAATAAACTTATCAAACATTCATTTAACAAAAATTAAAGGCAAGACCAACCTTATAATTAAAACAGTTGTGTTAAGAACCTTCGTTTGCAAAGCTGTTAAAAGATGCCCAATCATTGGTTCCACGCAAATTGAATTTAGAAGCGCCAAAGACATCGAAAAGAATAAAAATTAATGAAAACCAAGCCACTTTTAACGCTGGGCCTTTAAAGAATGTCACTTCTGGAGATGTTAATAATCCCCGCGGTTTCCAATTAGCGGTGTCTTCATTTGGAACTGAATTAACAAACCGTTGAGGAAACGAAAGGTCCCTAGAATTGTATCATTTGAGACAGTGTGAATAATTCAGTGGGTACTGTGTCTTCAATGAATGACAAATGAAATATTTATAAAGATTCCGAAGTTTGGTTAGCCCGAATAGTGTGAAAAGGTTAGTAACTTTATAAATTCAGGTCAAAAATGTAGGAACAACGAATGTACAAATCTTTTGTTTTTGGGCATTTGTGGAAACAACCTGTGGATTGCACATTAACAGGGGACAAGGATCCCTTCCCTTTGCATCTGGAGGATAAGTGACAAGCCTTAGTTGTCGCTTGATAACATTCAAATTGACATTATTCCAAATGATCAAATGCTTAGGTAGTAGAAACGTACGAGAGAAAACGTAGGTTTTCACAGGGCAAATGCATCAGAGCAATTTCAGAACTCGTATAAAAATGTTGTATGTTTTTAAATCATTTGTAACGTACTTCATTCGGAGCACGTACTTACGTCCATTAGTAGAGTTTTCCAACCGTGATTTTTTAAATTACATTTAACTGCTAATTGAATTTCCATTGTATTGTCAATTAGGGTTTATTTTAAGTTAGGCTTTTTCATTTAAAATAACAGTGTCAATCAAGTTACTGTGAACAAAATCGATTGTAGCCGGTTACTTATACTTATTCATATCCGGTTTTAGGACTAAATCAACTTCAAATTCAATTAATTAGTCTTGAAAAGAAGCCAAATATAATTGTAATAATAATAATTTATTTTAATAAAGACGTTTACAAAAAGTGTACATTCAGCCATCTGTAGTAAATTTCCTATACAATTATAGTGCCTAATAATAAACTAAAGCTAAAAGATTGTTATTACAGGTGCAAGTAATGATGGTTCGGAATTAGAATGTTAGGTAGCGACCCGCCCGAACTAGGTTTATTCAAACCTGTGTTTCAGGCCATCACTTTACATTTCAATTACATTGGGAAATTAAATAAACGAAAAAGATCTTGATCTATATTTATAATATTAAGTAGGTGTAAATTGACCAAATACTTCAAATCTTTCGCAAGTCATAAAATCAATCCAAAGGTGGCTGTTAATACATGCACTTCTGATATTAATAAAATCAAAATATTTTAGTACCAACTGCACTTTACGCAAACAATATAAATGAAGAAATAAATATTGCCCAACTGCCTCGTCGGTCTAGTGGTCGCAAGCGCTACTGCTGAGCATGAGATTCTGGGTTTGATTTCCGGGTCGGGCAAAGTGTTATTGTGTTTTGCATCTGGAATTTCTCAGTAGCAGCCCGGAGTCTGGATTTGTGCCTTCAGGCAATAGGCTCGCCCCCTATTAAATGGGACTAAAACATAACTGGCGAAATGTGGGTGTACTATAGGTACACCTCTTCCGAACTCTTCGGGCAATACAGGCGTGAAGTTATGCTATGGTTAAATTAAAATTCCTGAAAATAAATAAATTTTTCAAAACACTGCCCCAAACCGCTTTCAAAGCTGGAAATAAAATGAATGTAAGTCACGTCACCATTCTTACGTTTATATCAATTCTTAGAGTATAAGGAATCCTTTATGATGGACCTTGATATTCTACGTTCTATCACAGATAACACATCTACGGATTTTATAGTCACTAAAATGGATAGCTATAAAACTCTCATCCTCATTACATAAAGCTTCGGAGATTCTATCAGATATTACGTTTATAACCAAATTACGAGGCTAATAAATAGTTAAGATAATATTTAAAAGCTTTGATGGCGATAAACTGCCTATTTAGCAGTTTGTAGACGATAAAATTCATAAAATGGTCACTACGAAACAAAATAAAACCGAATTCAAACTCAATTCATTCATTATTGAAATCTCACATAAAGTTCAGGTTCGGATACTTTTTACGATATGATGGTTCTTTTGAATCTGACTGCGGCAAAGCTAAAGGAAACTGTTGTAATGTGTTTATTATAAATGTAATGTGAAGAACATGGGCTTTGCAACCAGTTCGGGCAGGCATGGAATAAGGAAATAGATGAATAACGGCGTGAAAAGTTTTAAGCATGACTTTAAAAGAATAGGTATGCTCACAGAAAAGATAGATGGATTGATAAGAGGGCCAGTAAATTAGGTAGAACTAATATAACTGCCAGTAGAGAGGCAAATAAAATAAAAGGACATTCTGCACAACCCCAATTAAATTGTAATAAGAAGAAAGGAATGGTGAACGTCGGTCTAGTGGTCGCAAGCGCTACTGCTAAGCGTGACGTCCTGAGTTCGATTCCCAGACCGGGCCCCAATGTTATTGTGTTTTTCCATTTTTTTTTTATTATTGCTTAATAGGCCTGCTCTTGACCTCGATCACGCCTGGTGGAAAGCGATGCATGAGGTCTATGATAGAACGAGCGTGCCCAGAAGAAGCCTGTTCACTCTTGCTTTGAAGGCAGACGGGTTATATGTGGAAGGGAACACACCCATAATGAATTTCTCAGCAGCAGCCTAGCGAGTATGGCTTTGTGACCGGTAGATGGCAATAGGGTCGCTCCTATCACATGGGACTTAAACATAACTGGCGAAATGTGGGTGTACTATGGATACACCTCTGCCTAACCCTTCGGGGATTACACGCATGATGTTATGTTATAATAAGAACGGCGAACGTTTGAAAATATCATACCATAGCGCAATGTATCGTGAAAACGCGAAACTGTATTGAACAGTTCCGATTTTGCGTAGGTACTTATTTATAGAAATTTGATGCCTCACAATTACGTTGTTGTTGAAGAAGATATTATGTACGAAACTAAGGCTTGGATACTTCTGTTTGTTTGATAAATTGACTTCATTCAACAAACCTAACAAAAGAGCAACATAAATAATTGGAAATTATAAATTCTCATTGAGCAAAATATATTTTGCCTGTTTTAATTGAAATTATGTATTGGAAAAACAAATCTAGTATAAGAAAGGTAGGTTCTGAAATAGAGTATGTCATGGTCATACTAATGTACATAGTGACTTAAACGTTTTGCAAATCATGCTATTTAATGCTATGGTAGATCTTCATTGAGTCTAAGGCCATCGCTATAATTTATGACTAACATGACAAATTACATGTGTCTTAAAGCAATTTACATTTCCACGACCGTTTAATGAAAATCATGCAACAATCAACGCTCCGAAATAAAGTTAATCTAAACAAAACACATCTTAAACTACTCAAAGCGAATTTCCAAATGACCAAACTTTTATACCTAGTATAAGTAATTTATAATTAAATAATATATAATTATTTATTTGTAATTTATCTATACTTATAGATAAATTACAAATAAATAATTATATTATTACTTAATCTGTAATTTGGTGTACAATAAAGTATATAAATCAATAAATAATAAATAAATAAGTCTAATCCAGCGAATAAATTTTTAATTTTTGACAGATTTTCCATACAAAAACTGTTAGACGTCAATTTTATTCCGTGGATAAAAGATATCTGACTATGGTTGAATCAGCCCTCATTAAATTAGTTGTCTGTTCGAATGTCATCCTAAAACTCAACTCAAAAACTGTCCCTTACAATCTCACCCCAGTTTTCACTCAAAAGCTAAATTAAGTCAGAACCCTTACATAGACTTGGTAGTTACCCAAGAAGCTGTGTAAATAGAGAGACTGCGGAATTACCCAGCGTTTGCATCAAACATGAAGTGAGCTGGCAAACCGCAGGCCTCAGTAGGTACAGTCACGTGCATAAATGCCTTTCACTTATGCAAAATTCAAAAGCGACTAAAGCGCCTGCTACACGGTTGCCAACCGTGTCCCAACATAAGTGTCCTTGGCTGGCAACCAGCAGAGCTGTTTCAATGTTTGGTCGTAAACCACCATCTACACAGTTTTAAATCACCAAGGTCACCTCTGTCGGACCGCGGTTGGTGACTGTGGAGCAGGCGCTTTACTCGTGAAATAACGAGTGCAACTTTGATAAAAAACTTATTTCATAATAGTGTGGTTTCGAAATTACTATGTTCGTAACACCATAAAATTTCTACCTACATCAATATAGTTGAAGAGAAAATCACTTTTGTATCTTGCGTATTATTTTATAATGCTCGTGACTGTACCTACGTAGAAACCGAATGCCAAGACTGACAGGTCTATATTAGATTGTCTATCTGTAATTCCTACTTTTGAAAAGCCAGATTCATTGGAATTTACAGTTTAGTTGGTTAAAAATAAAATTGATTGTAAACTAGTTTTAATGGCAAAACTAGTGTGGCTCGTAATCAAAGATCTTAGTGGTTTTGGGGACATAAAAAGTTAATTAACCTAACAATCATTCGTTTCAAGCTATCATACTTTGAAAATGTTCTATTTATTTAAGCAAGGCAATCAACAAGCCAATGCGAGCTTTGCTACAATTTTGGAATACCTTCAATAAAGCATTGTCATTCTATCTATCTCGGGCTTGCGGACGGCGAGCAATGGGTAGCTCGCCGTCCGGTAAGGACCAGGCCCGAGTCGACGGCGCGTCGTGTTCCACGCGCGCCTCAAAGAGATGTCAGCACTATTGACGGGGTCCGCTAGGGCCGATGCCAGCTAGGGTTGCGGGATGTTCGAAAGAGTTACCGTGGCCCCGGCACAGGCAACAGAAGGAACACGGGTGGGTTTTAGTCAGTAAAAGTCTGACACGCCCTCCCGCTCCGCCCAGAGCGGGAGAAGTCATTTGATGATTTCCCATCCACAAAAAAAAAAAAAAAAATTCTATCTATCTGTACCTACATAAATTGCACGTTAAAAGCGCCTGAAGATTATATAATGCTATTCTTCCAGTCTTCATCTAAAATGGTCTCTTACGTCCAAGTTTATTCAAATATCAAGTGATTTGGGTCGCTGGAAACCTATTCATGCGAAACTTGAAGTTTGGCAATACGTGTGCCAAAATCCATAGGTTTCCTAAAATTGTCGCCATAATATCTGTTGAGAACAAAATATATCATATTCAGAATACGGGTTGGTTTTATGTTCAGCATTGTAATAAAGAAGTTTAGAGCACGTAATAGACACGATTCGAAATTGATTAAAGCCGTAACTTGCACACAAGCATGAAAGTAGCAGCTGGATGTGTGGTAGCAGCTGGATGCGTGATAGCAGCTGGATGCGCGATAGCAGCTGGATGCGTGGTAGCAGCTGGATGCGTGGTAGCAGCTGGATGCGTGGTAGCAGCTGGATGCGTGGTAGCAGCTGGATGCGTGGTAGCAGCTGGATGTGTGGTAGCAGCTGGATAAGAGTTGCCGAGAATCGAGCTAAATTTCGAGAAATTAGAGAGCACTATATCCAGCAGTGGGCTGATGTAGGCTCATGATGATTATTATGCAAGTAGCTAGCTAGTATTAGTAACATGCAAGTGAGCCACAACAACTTCTGAATGGTGAACCCTTCTGGGATACAGGCGTGATGTTGTTATTAAATCGTATCGTCTAAATCAGGCTTTATTGCTTCGCCTAGCATCTTGGGATATAATCAATATCAGGCTCCAATTAATACACTCTAGATTGGCATCTATTGTGGCTCTGATTAAGTTTGTTGTCAGTTTCAAGCAGGGCCGAACTCAGGAATTCACTTAGCAGGGGGGTTAGGGTTGCTATCTTGTTTAGAAGTATTTCTAAAAAAATAAAGTATTTTTGATTTCAGGGAGGGTAAACAAAGAGCATAGATTAATAAAAAAGAGTATTATTTATTGTTACTTTTAAAATAAAAAAAAGAGTAGTGGTGGCCCTGTGGTTGGTGGACTTACGAGTTGATGGTCGTGGGTACGAATCCAGGCAGGCGCTTTATTTTGTGTCAATAATTTTGTCACCACTGTCCTCAAAACTGTGAAGGAAAACATCGTGAGGAAACCGGCATGTCTTAGAACCAAAAACTCAAAGACATGTATCATCTGCCAACCCGCACTGGGCCCGCGTGGTTGATTACAGGCCAGTCTTTATCATAGAGAGGCTTGTGTCTCACCGGTGGGAACATTATAGGTGTATTATATTTTTAAAACAGCATTTTGTTAGTTATGCGGACCATAATTTAAAAAAAAATTACGATCACAACATCGACATTCTAATTCAAAGTTCAGATTGATGAAGAGCTTAGTTATTATCAATTTCAATAAAGCCCTGTTTCTCTTTTCCCGCCATTTTGCAATCATGACAAAAATAGCGCCATCTTTAATCTTTAAGCCCACTTTAGGATAATGGGGCGACTATGAAGAATATAGGTTGCAAGAGCGAGCGATGCAAGCTCGAAATTTTTAAACCCTTAAGGTTTTCTTTGAATGTTCATACAGAATGAACATTCAAAGAAAACCATGATGTAACTTTATTGACTTGTGCAAAAAAGTTTGAGAATTAAGAGAATGTTGGATGCAAGAGCGAGTGGTGCGAGCTCGAAAATTTTAATAACTTTTCCCAGGCAGCCTGGGAAAGTTTAGAATTTCAGATAATGCTGAATCTGCAGGAATTCATTCAATTCAAAGACAGAGTCAATAAAATAGAGTAATTAAAAGTACTCTATTGCTTTTGTAGATTATAAAGTGCGCCTACGCAGAGTAGAATTCTCTATTATACGGAGTACTCTAGGGGAGTCGAGCTCTGGACCAGAGATAAAAAGGAACAACTTTATTTTAAAATAAGCTAATAGCCGTATTTATTTTAATAGCTGCATTATGATTTTACATACATACCTTTTAGTATATACAAATTTTTTTTTTGCATCATCTTACAGGAGGTTAATGTATTTATTTCAATTAAACCAATACATATACAATTTGAATTAAAAGGCAACCCACGTGGATTATTATCAGAAATAAAGCGCGTGCCAACGATCTCTCGATTGAGATTCTTGTTTCAAGCCTGTTTATAGTTTCCTCGGTAGGTTGACCATTTCTAGTGATTTATCTTCAAATTATAATATTGATTTTATATTATTATTGTAATAAAAGAAGAAATTATTGGCTGTGTTATAAAAATTCCATCACTATGTTAAATAAGATCTAATAATCCATTTGTCCAATGGATTTAGTTACCATTTATATAGTGATTGAATTGTTAAGGGCAAGTGCCTGACTCGTACTTGGCGCGGCTCTCATCTACTGACGTGGCGGTATGTTAAAACCAAGGATGTTACGGAGGTTGTTTTAAATTTGATTGATCGGAGTCGGGACCGGAGTCGGAGGCATAGGTAGAAGAAAGATGTGTTAAGGGTCCTCCATTCCTTGAATAAGCTTTCTCATAAAATATTACACATTCATATTGAAATAAACTTATTACTATAGATAACAATGAAACTGATTTAAACTTGATACATATACAAAACAATAAACTAAGACTGAGCGCGAGCGTGTATAAAAATTACCCGGGTGACAAGTTCAAACTCGTTTGTACGCGTTCTACAGTGCGGCCATAGAGAGAATGCGTTCCGGACACCTGTCAGTTGGACAATTTGTAGTAACATTAAGGATCAAATTCGCAAAACGCATATTCGTTAGTATGAAACTGACAGGTGTCAACAACGCATTCTCTTGATGGCCGGACTGTAGTCATGTGCATCGCTGCGTTTCGATCTTCGGTATAACTGCGATTCAAAATGATCGGAACCAAAGTCGGAGTCGGAGGTGTAAAATTAACCGGAAGTTCCGACCTTTCGGAGTCGGAATCAAAGCTTCGTAATAACTCTGGTCAAAACATCGAGATTTATGTGCTGTACCTACGTAAGTTAAATATTACACGACCATTTATGGAGAAGTATCGAAGAAAAAGACATGTTGCGCCTACCCTAAAAAAGTTGGGACAAGGGCAGGAGAATGATGATGAACACACAAAAACCTTCCGAATAAATTCTCTAAATAATGGTGAAGCCCGCATCAAAACCCATATACCTAGGTAGTAAAAAAGAACAAAGTGGTCACAGACAGACACTAAAAGCGACTTTGTTTTTTACATGTATAGATATAAATAACAAACAACTTTACCTCTTTATGATATTAGTTTTTAAGGACATAGAAGTACTTACTCATATCTGAATTTGAACTTACAGAAAATGAATCACTAATGCTTTGGAGCTAAAGATCATAACCCTGTTCTTACTGCCAAGTCATGCATCCTTAATTTCGCCATCCGACCTGACCTTTGCGTTGGTAGATTTCAGTCCAGTTTCTTGTGGATGCTGTCCTACATAATCCGGGATTACTTCCAATGGCTTTGTCAACGATGTCCTGTTAGCAGTAATTTTCGCAAGAGATAAAAAGGTTATTTTGGCAGTTATACACTAATTAAGAAATGTTTTGTATTTTTTGTGAATTTGGCTTTTCCTCCTTAAGGATCAGATTTAGAACATATATATAATCTAATTTGACTTTAAAATGTTTTCAACGGTTAGTTCTCTTGTCACTTAAATGCCATCGTCGTCAGTATCGACAGTGGTCATACTCGGAGTTCTACTGCAGTAAGATGATTTTGAATCCTTTCCGCAAAAATACACAATACAGGTCATCTTAGACTTACTACATCTTAACCATATTTTATAAACTTTGTTAACTTTAATAAAAGCTTTATTAACTTTATCCATCATCTTCTATTTATTGTCAACTAATAGATTCTATCTCTATTTCAGTCGTGGGAAGTTTATGTAAGAGGATTACAATATTCTACGACATGCGACAATCGGATTGGCTATCCAGAAAACATAGATGTATTTGGACATCAATAAAAATATATGCTCTAGTTGTGTTAGATCCGTTTTAAGATCCGTTTGCGGTATCTAAAAATAACCGGAGAGCTGTAAATCCCGGTTCGGTTGAACGAATTTGACTCGAGAATTTCGATTTGGAAAGTTTATGATCTTCAGTTAGTCGAGATTTATAGTTATTTATATCACTATTTTCACGTCTGTTTTCTACAAATACTACAGAATCTTTCAGGTGTCTGTTTTTCTTTGAATGGTGCAGTTTTTGGAATCAGTTTGGAAATAAATTAGCTTGTTGCGATTTAGTTAATGTTTAATTTGCGTGTCTTTAGGCTAATTTATGTAGTTTCGTTTGGGATCGTATCGGAGATTTAGTAGAATGAAAGAAAATGTAGTGTTTATATTTGGGATATTAACGTGCTAGTGTTGGTAAGAGAGATATCAAAGAGAGTATTCGCTCAGCAACACTCGCTTGTCGGGCAGAACACTCGCTGAGAGACTCACGCTTGGTACATACGCATACCAGCGAGTAATCGCTGATCGCCATCGCGCACTCGCTGTTCGTTGCTCGCCATCTCCTTTTTAGTTACCAGCTCTACTCTCTTCTCGTTAAGCGCCAGCGGAGGGACAGTAACTGTTATTTGAACATTGCTTTTGCCACCGCAACAACGCTGCACTGCAATCTGGTTTCATCAACACCGAGGTGGAATTTGACCCTTATTATCATAACGTAATAACTAAATATAAAAAAGGACCTCTATTTTCAATTATTTTCATAAAAATAAAATAACTTCATCAACAAACCTAAATGGTAATTAGATTTTTAATAAACAGCCAAGCCCTTAACGAGGCTATTAAGATTGAACTTGTTAAATAAATATTAAAGGACAAACAAAATGAAATAATAATAAAAAGTTTATACCAAATTAAATTTAGGGTGATGAAAGTAAATATTTAATTAGGGTAGGTTATAAAAAAAAAATGATTTTGTTTGTTTTATTTTAACATATTAGTTATTATACTTTTATGGGTTATTTATTTAACTTAATAAAATTTATCTATTGAATAATTATTTCTGTTCTAAGTTTTTGCTATAAAATTCTTTAAAAATATTTTTTACTTTTTATTGGTACTGTTTGGGTTAATGTCGGTAACAACAGATTTTTTTTCGCCACTTGCAATGACCCCTTATGAGGTTTTGTGTTAATTCCGGGACATGTTATATAGGTACACTACCAATTCTTAACATTTCTATGCCAATAAAGCTTAAGAAACTACAGCAATGTACCACGAAACGTATGTTAGTACCTTCTTATTTACATATGTCGCTAACAGCAGATTTTTTTTCGCTGTTTCTGGTCTGGTCCCTTAGCAAAATTTGTACATAATGATGAGTACAATGATTCTATATGAGGTTGTGCGTTAATTCCGGGACATGTTGTATAGTCATTTTATTGGTGATGTTCTTCAGAAAGGTTAGGTGCGTCGTACTCGCAACCGGCGTGCGTGTATGACCAGATGTATGGATGTAAACGAGGCAAACGAAGTATGTAAGGATCATAGCAGGTGGCGTTCTGTAGTTTCTGCCTACCCCCATGGGAAGAAGGCGTGAGTTTATGTATGTATGTATGTTGTATAAAGTTTATGTATGTATGTATGTTGTATAAAGTTTGGCTTCAAGCGCTTCCGTCATCCACCATAGGCACTATGATGGATGACTCTTCGTTTCGGCTTGCTACGTGTCTCCGCTTAGGCGCACCTTGTGTTGCTCCGCATCGGTGTCACTGCGGTGAAGCTGTCGACAACCTCGGACACCATGGCCTGTCCTGCTGCAGGAGTGCAGGCCGCATAGCACGACACGCCAGCATTAACGATATTATTCGTCGAGCTCTTGTCACCGCCGGCGTACCAGCGATATTAGAACCAAGCGGCTTGGTACGTGACGATGGGAAGAGACCAGACGGTATGACGTTGTTGCCTTGGAAGGTGGGTAGACCTCTGGTGTGGGACGCAACCTGTGTCGACACCCTTGCGCCATCTCATGTTCCAAGCACGGCGAGCTGTGCTGGCGCCGCTGCTGCGGCTGCTGAGACCCTTAAGCGGCGCAAATACTGTAACCTTATCGGTAACTACAGTTTTGAGCCGTTTGGGGTCGAAACGCTCGGGTCATGGGGCCCGAGTGCGCGTCTCCTTTTTAAGGAAATTTCTCGCCGACTGGTCGACACTTCACGTGACCAGAGGGCTGGCTCGTTCTTTGGCCAAAGAATTAGCATTGCCATTCAACGTGGCAATGCTGCCAGTCTTCTGGGCACGTTTCCGGATGACAGCGATGCGGACGAGTACTTCGACGCCTAAGTTTCCTTTTGTTTTGTATATTTATTTGTATAGTTAGTTAGTTCGTTAGTTAGTAGAAAAAGATATTTTAAGTTTTTTTTAACATATAATTATTATAATAACTTCCTAAAATTAAAATAACAAAATAAATGCTTTAACAATAAAAAAAAAAAGTTTAAAGAAATATGATTTATTTCCAGTTTGTATTACAAACGATCCAATAAAGTCTTCAAACATTTAAATGGAATTTAACACGAAAATAAACCGGGGTCCCACCTCAGCTTACATAAAAAGAAAAATGTTCAGAAGAAGAAACGTATAGGTTTTTTTGGTGTGAATCGAATTTGGTCCCTCCGAGAATACCGTCTGATTTATCTGATATAAAACCGAGTAGGAAAATGAACAAAAACTTTTTTTATAGGTATTAACACAGAAGTCTCTGGAATAATCATCTTCTATTATCTACAAGGGAACTGGTGAAATGTGGGTGTACTACACACCTCTCTGTCTTGCCGCCGGCTGTCGCTGAAAACCAGTGCTAGGGCTCTGTCTCGCATAGGGTCGCAGCATTATGCTGAGCGATGGCCGTTTTGCGTGGATGTGACGCATATTTTCCCCCAATTTGTTCTTTTTTGTGTTTCTGTTCTTTGTTTGCGTCATGTTTACCGCAAATAAACGTATTTTCTTTCTTCTATTTCTTCAAGGAATTCAGGCGTGTAATAAATTTTATTTTGTGTCTTGAAATTCAGACGCCTATCGTAGAATATTTTAAGAACTCTGGTAAGATTTTCAGTTGGAGACGTTTCTTCAAAAATGATAATTACATTTTTATCTAGGAAGCGAATAAAAGGTACTGAATACATACGTAAAGTCACGCCTTTTTTACAAAGCAGGCGGAGAGTATGTAGAACCTGCTACGATCATAATACATAAATAAAAAACCTGCCAAGTGCGTGTAGGACCACCACGCACAATAAAGGGTACTGTACAAACTTATTGCAATTGAAAACATATTCTCCCATACATTCCAACTGCAACTGCCTCGCTGGTCTTGTGGTCGCAAGCGCTACTGCTGAGCATGAGGTCCTGGGTTCGATTCTCTGGTCGGGCAAAGTGTTATTGGGTTTTTCAATCTGAAATTTCTCAGTAGCAGCCCGGAGTCTGGATTTGTGCCTGGTTGATGGCAATAGGCTCGCCCCCTATTACATGGGACTTAAACATAACTGGCGAAATGTTTGTGTACACCTCTGTCCAACCCTTTGGGGAAACAAGGCGTGATGTTATGTGTATTCCAACTGCAAATGTAAGTTTGTACGCACAATATTGAGAGATTTACCGCGTTATTCTAAGACCACAGACTTCCTATAGGTTTTCCTATAATCTATAGTTATAGAACAATATTCAGTATTTTTTTTTTCAAAATTTTTGGCTCAGCAGTTTCAGAGATAAGCGAGGGTATGGTAAATTTTTGTCTATTTTCTTAAATAACTTTAAAACCATTCATTTTAAAATGATAAAAGAAAAAATATTCGAGACTTCCACAGTAAACCCTTTCATTTGATATGTCAGACGGTATAGATTGCACAACTTTTTTTTTAATTACCTTATTTGCCCCGAAAAGTGACCCCCATATTCAAAATTCTTTTATTTAGGTAACACGTCCGTGTTTGGGTCATAGAAATTGATATGTGTACCAAATTTCAACATAATTTGTGCATTAGATTCAGAGCAAATTGGCTGTGACAGACGGACAGACAGACATACACACGGGCGATCTTATAAGGGTTCCGTTTTTACTTTTGAGGTACGGAACCCTAAAAAATGAAATAATATTATTTCTCAGTAATTTTACCCCTGCCACTGCCTAAGTGACCCTCCTTTTTGTGGTTCGTTGTTTAATTAATGATAACATAGAAAAACCGTAGTCGCCATTAAAGAAAGCCTTTTGGCTGTAACACGTCATGAAAAATCAAACACCAATTTATAACACAAAATATAAAAGATAACTTTGCCCTCAATTTATGAATACATTCAAAACTCTACGAGACCTATTAATCAAGCAAAATTTACGATCGAATGTATGTAACGAAAAAAGTTTTTAGAGACTTTTGCGAATTTATATTGAAATATCAGTTTGAATGGTTGAAGCTTGCATTTGTAGTGCCTAGAGATTTATTGCCTAAAGCTGTGCCCTAATATAGCGAGACGAATAACTGTGAATAGATTGACTCGACTAAAGTCCAGTGCAGGTACGCTGCGTTCTGTCTGTGCGATTTTTCTGCGATTGTGTAGGTAGTTTGACACATTAGGCCGTTGAGAGAATGCGCACCTGACACCTGTCATCTGGACAGTTTCTAGTTGTAATAAGGATCAAATTCGCAAAACACATATTCGTTAGTATGAAACTGACAGGTATCCAGAACGCATTCTCTCGAGGGCCGGACTTTAGGTTGAAAAGTATGTTTAGTGTCCAACGGAGACTCCAAGTATACGATTCGCTTAGATTAGGAATATATATATGTTGTGTGTGTGTTGACAAGATGGTTAAACACTAAGCTATATCGGAATCAAGCGATTGTAATTCGCATGGATGTCTGCTACCATTATGTTCGTAGCCATATTCATAAAGAATAGTAATTTAAAAGTATTTGGTTCTTGAAACAGTATTAGAAGCATTGTTTGCGGTTTTTTGTCTGAAAAATAAATGTGTCTAGTTTAAAGTTTAATGTGCTTTGTGTTGTAGTTTACTAAAGAAATATTAGATAAACCTATCTATAAGTAAATAAATCATACTAGCCGCGTACTCATATTTCTGTTTACTCTAGAAAAGAAACGAATATTGTAGTAGGCGAGTTAAATTGGAAATGTGAGCCTGATGTCATCCTGATTCTTGGATTCAACTGACCAATTCTCAAAAAATAATCAATGCAAGACCATGTAGGTATGATCTTCCAGATCCAGACTGTGGTACTTCTTGGATCGAAGGCCCAAAAAATATGTTTACTCATCAAAGAACCTAAGCCATGTAACATAAGCAAAAATAATTTGCGATTACAAGAAGCGGGTGAGTCGAAACTGATCAATCCATCACTGGCTGGTTGTACCTGTCAACCAATAGTGATCGATGTCCTTCAGACATGGTAAGCAAACTCCTCTTTTGAGTCCAAGAAATCGTTCGGGGAAGGCACATGTTGACGGAAATTACGAAATTAGAGAGAATTATTGTCTTTAAAGAGATGGCTTTTTGCGATAAGACCGCCCCGCATTGTCACCCCTTGTGAAATTTCTACATTTATATCTGTCACTTTTATGGTACATCTACCAACCCGTACTGGGCCCGCGTGGTGGATTACGGCCCACTGCCTCTCACTGAGAGGAGGCCTGTGTCCCAGCAGTGGGAACATTATAGGCTGATTATGCATAGCTTTGTGGTCATCTGCTCAATTTTGAAACTATAAACATTATTTTTAGATTAAGTTTTTGATCTGACAGCTGCATAGGCTATATCACTACTTCCGGAAAAGGTTCAGTTAACTTATCTGGCCGATAGATTCATGCAAATTCTATTGCATTTTGAATTTATCTCTCTTGTTTTCTTGTCAAACTGGTCCTTTGTAGATACAAAAATCCAAGACAACTTATTTTTCACTCCACAAAAAGCTCTTGTAGGCCAAAGGAAAACATGTCACATCTATTTATTGCTTTAGACAATATAAATAACTATAGCACTGTTTATTACAAGCCTGATATTCGATCAGATTACCTCGGGAGTCGAATATTCACCACAGTATTAATTTCATACTCAATTAAGTTACTATCGAATGGACACGACCGCACTACCCTTGGCCATCTGGTCGTAGTTGGTATAATGTGGAGGCACTATTACCTATTACCTAGGTAATTAAAAAGGTGCCCATTAAAAAAAAAAATAGAATTAGTTAAATATTTTCTCGTGCCAAATACTACCTCATATTAATTAATTCCACTCATTATTTTATTAAAACAAAAATATATATATACCAAAATATTAATAAACCCCGGGAGACTGCAGTCGTGTATACTTCGAATATAAAATGTGACAGTTTAATATACTTCTATACTCTTGTTTTAAGTGGTTTAAACACACAGTAACCAAGGCTGTGCGCAAGCCGAGTCATTATAATACTTGTAGTACTTGGAAAGTTGTCAAAATGTAGGTAGGCTTAATTAAAACCTATTTTGATACAAGACAAAACTATTGTGTCCATTAAAGACAAAACTGTTTGATGTGCGCACTGCACTGTCTTAGCTGAAAAAGCACAAATCTATAATAAAAACGAAAATTCAGCTCTTTGAAAATTGGCTTATTCAGACTAGTTTTTGCCCTTATTTCAAATCAACCCTTTCTTTTTCGGTACATAATCATTCATCTCCAAAGTATTTAGAGCATTGGAAGTAATATGACACTGGAAGAATGTGCCGGAGATACGGAGTGCCGAATAGAGGAATTTGATCTGGTAATAGAATTCTCAGGGGAATTCTATTACCAGATCCACCAATCCCGCAGATGCTCACAGCCTCGCAAATACGATTATTTCCATATTAAGAGAAGTTATCACGCTTAGTAAATGTTGATGATAGGTTTTATGTAAATGCAGTGTTTTGTATGAGAAATAATGGCGGCTTTTTTATTGTTTTGTCACATTTTGTCATCATAATAGTTCATAAATTTTTCATTGGTATGATAATATTATTTTAGATACAGTAGGTTACGTATATGATAATGAAATATTGCGTCACAAAAAGTAAATATGATAATATGATGGTCCATGGCAATAGGCTCGCCCCATATTACATGGGACTTAAACATAACCGGCGAAATGCGGGTGTACTATAGGTACACCTCTGCCCAACCCTTCGGGAAACAAGGAAAACAAACAAGGTGGTGTTTGGTGTGTGTGAAAAAGTAAATATCTGATATTTTATAACAAAACAAGCCATACCCATATTGAACTCCTTTTGGGGATGAATTTTCCAAAATCCTTTTGTGCTCACTATCGATATACATATCTCTGTACAAAATTACAAGCTTCAAAACCCAGCGTGTTAGGCTGTGCGTTGTCTGTCAGTGAATGAATTTAAGACTTTTATTAAGAGAGCTGTCGCATTTTGTCACCTCTCTCGCTCACACGTAACCAAATTTTTATGGATCTTAGAAGATGCTTTTTTGAAAATTGTAATCAATTGGCAAACTAATAAATAATAAAATATTAATTTTCAGTACGTTGTGAAATTTATTGCTTTATTGTACTTATTTTTACCATTATAATACATTGTCGGCAATATAGGTCTATTGTAAGGTACCAATTGTCTGAAAAATTATATTGTTTGTATATGACTGTTTGACGCCAAAATAAAAAAATAGATAAGAATGCGTTCATTATGACGTTGGAGCTTATTGCGTTCTCTGAAGCATTGTCTTATTGCAACAGTAATCAACATAATAATATTGTTATTTGCACACACAGCAAAAGTTCTTTAAAACATTTATCTCGATGCGCCTCTGGCCAAAGAGGTCTACCATAAGCTTATGTTATTCTGTCTAAGATCGATGAATTAATTGTAAAGGGTGTTAAATTGAGACTGCAATGGGTTCCATTGCATATTGGGATACAGGGCAATGAAAAGGCTAACATGCTGGCAAAATATGCAGCTAAAAATGGAAAAGAAACTAATATAACGCTAGATTATGCATGTCTTACCTAAATTTAAAAAGAAGTGTTACGATGATTGGAAAGAGTATTTTGATAAACGTTCATTGGAAAAAGAGATCTAGTATAAAACCATTCAGGGTCAGCCTTTTCGTGTGCCCTAGTTTATGAATAGTAATTTCAGTAGAAAATTAATTGTTACAGCTCATAGACTCAGATCTGGACACATTCCATGTAATAAGTTTGCGTTCATGATGAAAAAAACTAACTCTCCTAATTGTGTGGAATGTGGAGTTGTGGAAGACTTACATCACCTATTGATGGACTGTGTTCGATATGAGTCTGAGAGAAATGGTGTATTTGGGGCTTTGAATTTGAACCGACTTGATTTGGGTACATTTCATAGATTTTTATCTCAACCAAATGGTGATGATGCGAAGAGTCTGTTCGGGTTCATGGCCCAAATGTAATCCATAGCAGCATGTATGTTATTATTATTTATTTAGGGTATGATGGGACTATCATACGCATTGCAGTTATACAAGTCCCTAATTAAAAAAAAATAAATAGGTAATTATTAAAACCGCATTTCTATTGTGTTATTTTATAAACTCAATAAATTGAGTTAAATAAATTCCACAGTAAAAATGTGTTTTTAATAATATTATTTATTAGTCCGCCAATTGATTAAATTTTTCAAAAAGCATCTTTTCATTTAACATTCTTAAAAATTTGGTCCTCTATGAGCGAGAGATGTGACAAAATGCGACAGCCCTCTTAAGTCGATTTATGAAGTATATAATTATGACCGCATAATTGCAATTGCTTAAAAGCTAGGGTGTTCAAGTCTATTCAACCTCTAAAATGAGGATGTAAGCAGACATACAATAAATGTCCCTATGTAAATTTTCGGTATTGAAATACTTTATGATTGATAAGTAGGACTCTGCAAGTAGGTTATGAAGGGACACTAACTCATAAATAATTCAGTTTATGTATGACACTGAATGATAATATTTAAACAAACATTATGTAGTCACTACATAAAATCTTCATTCTATTTTCGTTTATGGGTAGTAAAGTAACGAATTAAATGTTATTATTGTAAAACGTGGTTTTAAAACCTTTGGAATTCTTTATTTTTAGGTATCAATAAAATAAACCTTATTTTCTCTTACAGTGGAATGTCTAAGGGTATGGATTTTTCTTGAAATACCGATACCAGAAGAATCAATTAATGTAAGGGACAAACCACGGTTTGTCAGGAGAGCCAAAAAATAATTTTATTTTTTAAAATCTATCTGTAACTTTTTACTGTCTGCTCCAATTTTAATTGTGTCTATAGCAAAGTTTCTTAGAATTTCCTCTTCTTTCATGCTATAAACGAAAGATTTAGGAATGTCCAGTGGTTTAAAATATAGCATGTTCCTTACATTAAAAGAATATGTTTAGTTGTGCCTTACGTTACTAATATTTTATGTGTAAACCGTCGAGCATAGTGTAAGCAGCAAGACAAATAGAAAATTATACGTAATTCCATTATAAAGGACTATTACAGTATTGGAATTTGATGTTACTATGGATTATATTAGAAAACTGATGGTATTTTAACACCATGGAAATAAGTCTGTTAAATCTATACGTTAGTTTCAGGTTTTACAGCTTAGCTATCACAGATTTTTATATTGACTGATTTGAGGTTTAAGGTAAGGTAAGGGTGTCAATTATTTAATACGATGACTTACTTTATTTTTCTGAGAGGAAAAAATGTTAATGTTTGTTAAATTTTTTGTCATAAATCGTTTTACGCAGTCCAAAAATTTGTACTGTAAGGTACATTTATTTAAGGATAGAGAAATTGTAATAATACCAATCGATAGAGCAGGAAAATGTCCCTTACGTTAATTGATACTTCTGGTATCGATATATGTATACGTATTTAAAATAATAAGAAAAGGTCCAGTAGATAATTGTAGACTAGAAAATTACTTCATACATAAAACTCAGCAACGCTCTCGTATATCTGAAATTCTGAGAAAAGG
The DNA here is from genome assembly GCA_947568875.1 of Fissipunctia ypsillon. NCBI lineage: Eukaryota > Metazoa > Arthropoda > Insecta > Lepidoptera > Noctuidae > Fissipunctia > Fissipunctia ypsillon. The sequence goes on from OX387648.1 coordinate 21,547,168, forward strand.
CAATCCTGAAATATTTGCATATGAAAGCTGAATAAGTTTTCGCTTATAAACTAAGTTATTACCATAATTTGTTCCGTTATATTCCTAACGCCAATGAAAATAAAGGTACCATGTAGCATCCTATACTATTCACTAATCATTCAATTGAGTAAAAACTTACAAATTCCAAAAACTTTTTTTAAGAAGAAAAAAAAATATCACAAACCTTCACATAATCCACAAAAATTCACACAAAAAGTCTTCCAACAATCTTGCAAGTGGTCCACTCGAGTACACTTGCTTGCATTTAAAAGCACCGCTCACACGAAATCGCGACACGTTTACGTAACTACGATCGCTCTCGTTTCCGCGGCCCGTGCTTTCGCCAAAGCGTTATCGGCGCGTCTGGCGATTTCGCCTCACGCCGACCCCCTTACAACTACTTCTAACTGCATTGCGCCCGTACAAACCCAAAACGCTCATTACTGCTACTTAATTCTTTATATTCATTCTACTAGTTTGAAGAGTAAAACTTTGAATGGAAACGGCGCTTAAAGCAGCTTTACCGTTGCGCGTGGCTTTAATAATTGCGATTATTAAACTCGACGGATATACTTTAAGCGGATTGTTATCGCCGTAACGAGTGCTGTAATAATCCTTTTCTACTAACTAACTAGCACAGGATGATCTCAGTTGAGAGGTAAACCTATTTTTACCCCTTTACTCTTTAATCATTGTAAGGCGCATTAGACTGGTACCTAATAAAGGACTCTTTTCGCCTAATAGCCATGATTTGAGTGGCGGGGTCATAACATAATACGGCTTTATTGCAGTCATTCGGCTCTCCTCGCCTTTTGTGGTAATTTAATCGTTTCCCGGATTCCCCGGCGAATTAATGCCGACTTTTTTCATCCGTAAGATTTTTCCGCTAATGAAAATTAGGGGAGTTATTTTGTTCCCGTCTCTGTTTCCGACGCAGACGAGTTTTATAAAAAGTCGTTTTGAAAGATCAACGGTGTTTTCGTCGAGTTTTGGTGGCCATAGAGTGGAGCCCAACTTAGGGTTGGAGAGGTGAAAAATCGATGAATATTTTTCATGTTTTAAAAAGCGTTTTCGTTTCTGGTTTTTGTGCACTGATTTGTATTAAAAATATCAAGCAAACAAAAAGTTGAAAATAAAATTATATTGAGACATTCAAATATTTTCGATATTTCTAAAGTAGGTAAATATAACCGGCCGCCAATAATATTTTCTTACAAGATAAAAGAGTTTGTGAATCGTGTCAGAATCCCACCGTTCGACCCTCATATTTTTATGTCAACCCCTAACGGAATATGATAGAGACTTATTGTCGTGTTTCAAATCCTTGTATCTTGATATAAAGGGTCTACAAAGGGTAATATTACATACCCACAATGAAGTTCTTAGTTTTATCATGTCTACAATCTCTTTTTTATCAAATTACATGGTTTAGTAAGGTATGGTAAAAATAGCTCTTCTGTTTTAGGTATTTTTATGTTGCAGTGCCTTTAATTTGAACGTGCTTATCTTAATTAAAACAAACATTTAAAATATGCTATGCTTTTCACCCATTGTTATATAAATTTATAATAATGGGTGTAAGGATTATTAGTACCTCACACGCAATGTATCGTTACAATGGCAAAACGCGCGTAGCGAGCGGCAGCGCAGCGAGCCTTCGGCCGTCGAGTATTTCAGAATCCATTGCTGATTTTTTTTATTTTAGCTCTTTTATTTACATAAATAGAGTGCTGCGTACAGAGAACGTAATTTTACATTGAAATAAATTAATAGTAACTGAAAATACAATTTAAAAAATTAAAATTTTCCTGAGAATATTTCCGGTGGAATATGATTCAAAATAAGGAGCTGAATGCACCCGTTAATTTGCGGAGAGCTGTCCCTTACACCCTGTATACGTACTTCTGTTCGAACAGAATGACTTTGTATGTACATTCTAAGCAATTGTATGTCATGTTTTCGGATAATTCAATTGCTTGGTAGCTTTAAGGACTTTTATTATTATAATATAGTTCCTAAAGCTGATATCAGACGCTTCACTTTTCGTTTCATTCGGCATCTTCCGCTTAAGTGAAACGTCTGAACACAAAACGCAAAAGTGAGAAATGAATCACTGATCAGTTTTTTTTTTTTTCATAAATTATCCATCTTTTTTAAACGTCATTTTTCTATGAAGGCAAACACATTTCAACATCCGCGGATGATGTATGAACTTGACACGGACATGACGTAATCTGACGTTAGACGAAAAAAAAAGAGACGAGCCATAGTCCAGTTAGTCTTCGTCTCTCGTGTGAATTACGCCTAACCGGTACCTACATAGTTGCCTACGCTTGAAAGCACTAGATACTCATTTTCCTCAATTAATTTTTACTACTAGCATGTGTAGGTTAGCACTGAACTGAATTCGAAACCTAATCAGTGTAAAACTCTAAGCCTACAAACACGCATTTAATTTTAGGATTTTAGCGGAGTAGGCAGAATAATGATGAAACTTTTGATTGATAATCGTCATATTCATCCCTTGCACTCTCTGTAACAGAGTGTCTATTCGGACAGTGATAATGCCTTTCCGCACATTATAAGCCTTTAAGCTCACAACATGGTCTTACCCACAATCTTGTGCATATCATCCATCAACTATTAAATGAAAACGTGCTGTCGCGCCTATCTTAAATCAACTCTATCTGTAACTAATCAAGGTACAATATTGATTGTGTGTCCTCAAACCGACAGTCTGCATTAATCGACGCAAGACCCCAGTTTGTCTTTCATCTGTAACACGATAACAGTGTACAAACAGAATTTGGGCCACTGCTAAGTTTTCAGTCTGTCACTTGATTGATTATCGAGACTATCGAATTGTTTGGTGAATATTAGATTTGCGATGTTCTTTTAAACTTTAGACGAAAGTACTCTCTGTAGATTATGCTTTTCTTAAACATAATAAATTAATTCAAGGTTTTGGTAGAAAACATTGACTTTCTAAGATTTTACTATAGGGGTTTTGATTAAATAAAACGACAAGGGATTTCCGTTGTAAGACGTCGGTATTTCTGAGGACGTTGTCCCATTATGTAGTATCAGTGCTGTATTCAGTAATTTCAAAACTTATTTAAGTCTTATTTAAGTTCAAAAACTAAAAAAAAAATCTAGTATCAGTTTACCGGCTTTTATATCCTCGATCCACGGCACTGAGAATTTAATCAGGAAAATCCTAGCCTCGACACTGATTAATTTTGATGTGCCGTGCTTCACCGAGGCTATGGATGCCTGGAGACTCGCTTGCCCGAATTCAGATTCACCCGACAATCCATCTTCCCAGAGACGGTGGGATGAGCCGCTTTGTAGAGTAGTACAGAATAATTTACTAAACACGTCTGCTACTACTGCGGAGCGTGCGCGCCTGCTGGCTGTGGGTAAGTGGGAGTCGGGTCTGTGGCTTCATGCACTACCGTCGTCGAGCATAGGCACTTTGTTTGACGACACTACTTTCCGCCTCGCTGCTTCCCTGCGACTAGGAGCCCCTTGTTGCTCTCCTCATCGCTGTCACTGTGGCGAAGTTGTCAACAGCCTCGGACACCCCGGCCTGTCTTGCAGCCGAAGTGCGGGTCGCATAGCGCGGCACGCGAACATTAATGACATCATCCGACGGGCTCTTGTCACCGTCGGCGTCCCAGCTGTATTAGAACCCAATGGCTTGGCACGCGACGATGGCAAGAGACCGGACGGCATGTCTTTATTTCCATGGAAGGTGGGTAGGCCTTTAGTGTGGGACGCAACTTGTGTCGACACTCTTGCGCCATCCCATCTTCCCGGCTCGGCGTGCTGTGCTGGCGCTGCTGCTGCGGCTGCAGAAAACCTCAAGCGGTGAAAGTATAATAACCTTATCGGTAATTATATTTTCGAGCCGTTTGGGGTTGAAACCCTCGGGCCGTGGGGTCCGAGCGCTCATGGTTTGTTTAACGAAATCTCCAAACGGCTAGTTGACACGTCCCGTGACCCAAGGGACGGCTTTTACCTTGGCCAGAGGCTAAGCATTGCCATACAACGTGGCAATGCCGCCAGTCTCTTGGGTACATTACCAGTCGACAGCGATGCGGAGGAATTTTTCGACGCCATATTTTAGTTTGTGAATAGTTTTAGTTAAGTTAGGATATAATTTTGTTATTTTATTAATTAATTAGGTATAAGTTGTTATGTAAAATATTAATGTATAAAAACTAAAGTGCTTTTCTTTAACATTCGTATAATTGCGTCTTATAAGTATTCTGCGCTGATAATTACTGCAGTCTCGAAACGAAAACTCAATAAAGAATAATAATTCTCAATAAAGCAGCGATATGGACAGGGGCTGACAAGGACTGGGATTTACTTTTCTAAGCGTGATGTTATCTGAAACAAATCATTTGAGTACGAATCTAAATAGTCTGTAATACCTACCTAATAGTGGTTGAAAGTGTTGAAACGCGTTTGTTTTGGCAAACAATGTATTGAATTATCAAATGGTAGAATCCTTTATTCAGGTCAAAGCCATGATGTTACATACTGTTTGAGAATTAATATTATGTACCATGGGAGAAACGAACATCTATACACCGTAAGGACTATTCTTGCTTGCAGCGCTCGGCCGCTATATAACGCTTGCTAACAGATGTGGTCATCGTGTGCACGGGATTTTGTTTTTAAATTGGTCAGTTGTAAGTTTATTCGATAGCACTATAAAGTGTAAATATCTTCTTGCCCAATGACCATCCATCAATTATATTTTTCGGAAAACATAAGAAATGGGTACTTATTATTTAATACTTCTCTAGAATACTTCCTAGCTTATATTTCTCTGGGTAGACATTATTAATCAATAAGATAAAATCCACCACTGTATAATATTTTTGCTCGGCCAGAATAACAAAATAGCCAATGGTAGGAAAATGTTTGATGGCCTCAGAAAAATTTAGCGAGTATGATTGGCGCACTTATTTATTTCATACGTGTTTTATAATATTATTTTTTTATTACATTAAAAGTAAAGTCTGTAAATAATTGTTAAGAATGGACCGTACAAAGAATTGGATTCTTTTATTGATATGGCAACGAAGGATAAAAAAACTCAGAGATGAGGGTTGATAGATACGAAAAAAGAACACACTATTGGGCGGCCTCAAATAAATTCAGATAATTCGATACGAAACATTGGATTTGTGTCATTTATTTCACGAATAGTGTCACATAATACATAGTAGCTACTCTATGATAGGCACCGTTATTATCACTCAATCCTCATTCCCCTATCCTTTTTGCTATCGTAAAAGGAAAGTACGTACCTATCAGCCACTTACCTAAAACCGCAAATCTTTGGAGGATAGATTCGGAACAAGCTAAATTGGAGGGTCTTGCAGACCTGCTAATCTGTTAGGGTAATTATGAATTAATTGAGAAAAAAAAAATACAAGTAGGTACCAGTGTACAAGTATGACAATTATGTGAATAATTTGTAGTGGAAAAAAACTACCGTGATTTTTTACACGACTACTTATAAAGGAGCATTACCACATAACGTGGCACTGCTGCCAGCCTTTTGGGCACTTTTCCTGTTGACAGCGATGCGCATGAATTTTTTGATGCCCTCTGATTATTTCCCCTTCTTTTTTATATACTTGTACATAACATTATTATTATTTTAAGATTGTTAGTTTTTAAATGATGTAAATATTAAATTATATATTATTTAAAGATTTAATTACCTAAATAAATAAATACCTTATAAAGGAGTGTAATGTTTTTCATTTATCTTTTAGTGCGCAATGGCGAGGTACGCAGAGTTTACCCTCGACTCCCTGCAGGCAATTCAGAGCTCTTTTTAAAAGAAACAAAAACACATTTTGTAAAGAGCTCTACACACAAGGCACAAAAGGCGAGGTGCAGCGCGGTCTGTGTGCTGTGTTTTAGACAACATTGAGGGTGCGTACCGACGCACGGTCATTCAAAATCGAAACAAAAGCTCATAGACTGCGCCCGATCTAGGAAGCCGTTTATTGTCTGTGTTTTTTTTTTACCCACAGCAATGTTACTGCTTATCTGCTTAGCACCCAAAACTGACCCACACTCATGTCACGGCGAACGCCATAATATTTAACGGCGGAGCAAGTGGCGTCGTCTACTTTTATTAGGAAGTTACTGAGTCGAAAAGATCGGATAAGAGTGACACTGGCTGGTGACAGTCACTCTAGCAGAGCGTTACATCGATGGTTGCGTGGCGGCTGTCTGCTGGTGACAGAGAAGATGTCAGGGGAGCCGCTGTCGTACCACGTCCAAGACGAACTGCTATACTCCGGCGGAATCCTGATGATATTGAAGCTGCTGAACCACTAATACGATGACCACTTCTGGTAGAGGCTATTCTGCGCGCTTATATTTATTTCATTGTTCCGATAATAGGCTATGGTATGGAATCAAAGTAACTTACATTTTCAAGGATTGCTGCACTAATTAAAAACTTAAATAGATATAGGAATAAGTTTAATTTACCTTTTTTGCTTTGCAATAAAGACTTCTACTTGAAGTAATGGAGACTGCAATTACCTGGAAAGATAGCAAAGAGTTTAAATGTTAGTTGTAAGTAATTAAATGTTGGCTTTTATTCTAATTAACATTCAAGCTAATTAGACTCAGACTCAGAGAAAAGATTCATCAATCTTTGCTTAACAATAACGTTAGTTGATTGATAGATAGAAATACTCTTTATTAAGTACACCATAAAAATTACAGGTATAAATGTAGAAATTTTACGTAGGGTGACATAATGGTTTTCTTCATTGAAACATAGATAAGTACGTTTAGGGAGATTCAAGTCGTATTAAAACTTTTGGCACCAGCTTGCGGAACAGCTGAAGACAGGAGAAGAACTCAAGTGCTTTAGAATTAACTTGGAATATAAATAATGTGAACATACCTAGATCATATGAAGAAAACTACTACTAACTAAGTAAATAAGTTTGCAACCTTTGCAATTCAAGATGATAGACAATAATTACTTTGGTATGATATAATATAATTATTTTAATAAATAACTAACAGTTAAAACGTCCTAGCGTGACTTTGGGGAGGTCGTAACAGATGGCGTACAGAACGCTTTTGCCTACCTCCATGAGAAAAAGGCATGAATTTTTATGTGTGAATGTTATAGTACAAAGAAAACTCCCACTTTTTAAATCTTCTATACAAATAAATAAAACTGAAGTGTCTATTTGTAATGTCAAAATAACAGCTTTTTACTAAATGCATATGAAAGTATATACGGTATTTACATATTTATAACAAAAAAACAATTTTTAAAACTTTTGTCTGTCTGTTTGTTCCGGCTAATCTCCGAAACAGCTGCACCGATGTTGGCGTATAAGGAGTAACTTGGGCTACTTTAATAGAAAATAATAAGGGTTCCGTGTAAAAAATTAAAACCCATTAAATTGTGAACAAAATCCGATTCAAAAAGGGAAGTAGTTTTCCACTATCCACGAGAACAAAGTCGCGGGCACAGCTACTATCTCATAAAAACAAAACACAAGCGGCACCTGGTCAGTGAAAATAAAGTGGGGCAGACAAATGAATAGCTTTGAAAGCTTACCTATTTGAAACGGTGTGAAAGGAACGGAATGATGTGAATGAGATTGGAAATTATGTTGCCGGCTTTGTGTAAGTGATTTGTTGTACAAATATACGTGGTAAACTATCAGAGATTTAGGGACAGATGGACGCGTATGGGATGTTCTAGAATGTGCTGTATTATGTGTGTGAGTGATATTATAAAACGTAAATGATGCGTGCTTAGATAAATGATTGGTCTCGCTGCGCTCGACGCAGCGAGACTAACCATTTATCTAAGGATGTGTGATTGTTTTAAATGAAGAAAAACGGAACCGCAGAAGGCCAATTCTCGTACTTAAAAAACGTTCAAATTCAAATCGCAATCTCATCTCAGCGACAATCAATGTCAAAAAATTTACAAAAATGTAAGGAAATTAGAGTTTTTTTTTTGACAGATTGAGACTGAATTGCCTCCTAGGTATTTCAAGGGCCAAAAAATATCATAAGTGGGGTGAATGTGGAACATCCTACTAGTATAGTTAATTTTCAGTAAAGTTTTGGTTTTGGTGGGCTTGAGGAACGGAAAGCTTTTCGTTGAAATAGTGACTGTCAAAACGATACTGTGTGACTGTGTGAAAAATCAAGGGACGTTTAACAACACAAATAAATGACGTCATTATTAACGTTTCAGTCTGCCTCTTCTGGGTCAAAATAAATTTCAACAAAAATTTAAATAATGTACCGAATAATTTCAACAAAATTACATTTAGTTGATTAACTTGTCAAATAAATTGGCCACGTCCTAATTGGGTTTCAGTTAGCATTACTAAATAATTGCGCAATATTTTCTAACTTCAGGTTTTTTTTTTGTTTTACGTTTTATTTTTATGCCACTGCACCACTGGCAGCATTATTTGACACTATTTGCATTACTGTTTATTTTAGTGATTTTGATACCAAAACGGGTACTTAATCGCTCCTTTTATCACCACACTAATTATGCTTAAGAAAACCTAGTATACAAACTACCTCTTAAGTATAAGCCATCCCATTAAATGAGCCGTTTAAAACATTGCTCCGATTTTTATTTTTCTTGAGCAATTCGTTAATCTTGGACTGGACGGTCTTGTGGCTAAGTAATAACAGCCGCACGGGTCGATTGATCAGGTTAAGCTATGCTTGCCGCGGTTCGTCCGTGGATGGGTAACCATCTTTACATACCAAGACCTCTCCGTGGCTCGGAAAGCACGTTAAGCCTGGCTGTCATTCGTGGATATTTGACAGTCGCTACGGGTCGTCGGAAGTTCGTAAGTCTGACAATCAGTCTTACCAAGGGGTATCATATTACCCAGATAAGGTTGTGGAGTTCAGATAGGCAGTCGCTCCATGTAAAATAATAATATTCAGATGCATCCAGTTAGACTGGAAGCCGACCCCAACATAGTTGGGAAAAGGCTAGGTAGATGATGAATTCGTTAGTTCTGGACTCTTTCTCCTCGAGTATTTATTTAGGATATCTTTCTCTGTCAGGAATTTCATTATTTTCCGATTTTCTCAGGAATGAGTGGTCTTAACCCTTAAGACTCCCACACAAAACCGTGATGCAATGCGAATTCGCAGTTTTGTGTGGGAGCCCTTGACCTGCTGAATCCGCTGAAGCCAAAAGGTGTCTCTGGGTTAAACAGGTTAACTAGGTTTCTTTTGTATTTTCTTGATACAAAAGAATCAGTACAAGTGTGTAGGTATATATATTTTAGTTTAAGACGTCACTAATCATATTCTTCTCTTCTTGTTCTCACACACTATTGTCTACATTTCTTTTTTAATTTTTCCTTTCGCAGGTCTGCTGGAAGAAATTTCTTAAGAAATAAGCAGTACCTTTGTACTCAATGATCATAATGTCCTAGCTGTATAATGTTTTATTGTGTGTACATAAATAGTAAAATAAATAAATAAATATAACAGGAAATATAAACAATATAATTTCCGTCCAACTGCTCGAGTTACTCTTTATTTCGTTCAAAATCTACTAAAGTTTCTAAAATTAAAGGTCTTTCTTGAAATGGTTGGTTAATGTAAACGAATTTCAACAAAAAGTGCTTTTGGGTTTTAAAAAAATCTAAATAATTATTTTTTTATTTGTAGGCAAGAAATATCTTTCGCTTGTTAAAATTCGTTTTTTTTTTAATCAGTAATTACTATTTTCATAATTAGCACCAAAATATATTTTTTAATAGTGGTAGTCATAATTGGGACAGCCTTCCGTTAAACGTACCCAACAACTTCTCTGTCTCTACTTTATAGGTGTCAAAAGTAATTCCAAAGTATTAATTGCTTGATTTTGATATACTCTAACTTGTTTTTCGAGTTCAAAGCTGTAACTTCCTCGACATAAAGTTACCAAACAAGAAAATTAAACTTTTTAATTTTTGATAACTTCGAGAACCTCTTATAATATAAGTGCCTAAATATCCTGGCATGAGGCTTACCATTTGATGGCAGCAAAATACCTACGGTCTTATCCTACTAATATAATAAATGTGAAAGTTTGCATGTTTGGATGTTTGTTACTCAATTACGCTTAATCGGCTGGATTAACACATAGGATACTTTTAATCCCGGTAATCGTTCCCGTGGGATATGTACCCACAAACACGCGGGTGAAGCCCCGGGCAATAGCTAGTTGGAAATATTTTCACCACTCGAATTGACGACACAGTTATTCGCTTGGTGATTGCAATGGTGATATAATGATATAATTTGAATGTCATCATTAAAATGCCTCGTTGTTGACTTTAATAATCTATAAATAGTATAAACCAAAGTCATGTATCGTGTCTTTCTGTGTGTCCGCGTTGACCTTCTAAAGTACGCTACGGGTTTTGATGCGGTCTTCACCATCTTTTTGAGTAAGTATTTATTCCAAAAAGTTTATGTGTATTCCGAAAGATTTATGTGTACCTAACCTAATATTTACATTAATATTAAATTTATATACCTTTTGGAAGGGGCGACTAGAATCAATTCTATTTTCGTAATAATTTTGTGGTTCCAAAGTACCTTTAATGTGCCTATTTGAAATAAATGATTTGACTTTGACATTATAATAAGGAAATATTGATGTTTTGTAAAGTCGTAAAAACCGCGCCAAGCAGGGGCGGGTCGTACATAAATTATAAGTTGCTTGCCCTTCTACACATTGTAGAAAACCACTCCGTAATTTTAAGTCAATTACTTAGTTCAATACCTACTTTGAGAACGATCAGTCATGTCTCATAACTGAAGCGACGCGGAGAGCCTGACTTTGCATCTCGCTAGATGCATTAAATGCAGCTCCTTATCTCTACTCAACAGATAGTTTGAGTTCATTGACACTTCTCACTTCGGTGACTAGTTGGCTTTGAATATCAAAACTTAAACATACATAGACTTAGTTTGTAGTAACCTGAAATCCAATCTTTACTAATGTAAAGAAGATAAAAGATAAGATTGGTAAGATAATTCTTACCAATTTATAATTATGAACCTTGGTAGGTTTATATTAATTGGTACCTAAGGTAATTTGGTCAGAAAGATGTAGCAAACAAACTGACGGACAAAGTCACGAAATTAACAGTTGCATGTGGTAAGCCTGTAATTGCAGACCGCTTGTCGGTGATATCAGATCTTAGACCAGCTTTCTTCATTAATGTTTATCTTCACAAATCGTCAATGGTGTCTTAGATTAATATAGGTACATACATACCTAACCCAAAAAGGTTTAACTTAACAAACTGGTCCACAAATTCGAAGCAGTAAGTCCCAAGAGAATTTCAGTCTTTTAATAAACTTTGTGTTATTTTAATGTAGAAGCAATTAGGTAAGAGAAGGCGAGTAACCCCATTATTTTGTCTTGCTAATTGAAAATTGTAATCAAAGATCTTTGTCCCTCGTCGGTGTACATTTAGCTGTTCAAAGACACGAGATTGTGTGTCGTACATTTGTCTTGGTTACTGATTGCTTCACATATTTTATGATCATCGTTAGTAACTTCGTAGAATCATTGTTACAAACTTTATTTAGTGGCTCAAGCTTAATATGATCTGAAGGTTAATTGATTGTCGTAAGCTACATAATTTAAATTATGTAGTAAATTTTTTGAAAGATTCATAAATCTCATGTTTCTTTATTTCGAAACCACGCTTTTAAAAAAATAGAACAGAAACCTTTTAATTATTTTGCATTCGGTGCGTTGATGCACAATTACGTATTATAATGATGATATTTTTGTATATTATGTATCTGTACAATACAGACAAGCATTGGTTTCAAACTAGCTATTCTGTTCCAAGCATAGTTCTACATCTATGATACATTCCCAGATTATAGACAGTCGTAATCAAAATACCTTTTTGTCTGCCCGTATTGTCATCTATAGTTGCTGATGAATAATAATGAATTATAATAACCGCAATTACAGTTCCACAGATTTATGAATTAGGATTAATTGGATGTGATCATTGGAATCTACGAGGAAATTAGTTTTGCTTCAAGTCCCTACTTTGCTTAACGTGGTAGTTAGGAGAATCGAATGACCGAGATTCAAGAACTTTCTCAGACCAACTCTTGTAATTGCTAAGAGTTCCTCTGTATAGAAATTTTCCATTATGTAAGTTTCCATTTACATCAAATTCAAATTCAAAATATTTTATTACACATAGACCTACATGGGCACTTATGAAACGTCAGAAGTGAGGTGCCCGGTTCCAATTGGTCGTTTCCTATGGAGAAGAACCGGCAAGAAACTCCACGGTTACTATTTTAAAAATAATTTGCTTTTACAATGTTTTCAAATCGCAGTATTATTAAGTATGGGAGGACAGTGTAGGCCTGTCAACAAGTACCAGGTACTTAACAGAAAGAAAATGGTCTACAAATCTACAGTCTATTATGCCTACAATGTTCTCACATTCACAAAATATAAAATAATCTATTTAAAAGACTAAACTATATAATTTTAAATAATGAAAAGATTATATCATGGTAGTATGTAAAAAAAAAATTAAAAAAATTTATTTGGGAGCATTTACATAAATAGTTATGCTGTTAATGAGGTACCAGGGAAACCACATGTGCAGAAAGAATTAGCGCCAAACTTCACTGTCTTCAACGTAGTCTTTAATTTTATAATACATATGCTTTTTTTAATAAGGACACGTTTGATGTGAGATTTGAACTTTCCATCGCGAAGTTCTGTAGCCGACTTCTCTTGTAAAATAATATTAAATCACGCCTGTTTTCCCCGAAGTTATCCACAGAAGTGTAGGTAATTTTACACCCAAATTTTACAAGTTTACTTTCCAAGTACCTAGCAGACTCAAATCTAATGCCACACTATGCAAAAGTCATCACTACAAAATAGCAACACAAATGCCAATGGTGACTTCAACCTATACAAATCTTAGCTAGACAGACAGAACCAAATTTTAAGCCTATTGTCGTTCATGTTCCAAAAAAATACACGTGGAAGTTGTATATTTTTAGGGCAAACCGTGCGTCGACTAAACGCTTTTTGAAACAATATTTTTCAAGTGATTTGTCTTTAAAACCAAAGCGATAAAATTATATCTTTATTTAAATTCATGACCATAGTCTGTTATTTCGATGTAACCACAACCCTGTAACTGCAATCTACATAAATTATAATAAATAATAATAATAAAACTTTATTATCAGACACAATTAGTCCATTTATTACAAACATTTAAATAAAAAAATAAAAAAAACACAAAAAAACAACAAACAACATAATACACATTATATAAAAAATAAATACAAATACATACACAATTATTTAAAGTATTGGAATGACGCACTGTGAGTCGTCATCCAATGCCACATTATGGGGCTGGCAAATTATGACATTTGCACTATTACCAAAATAGATCAATTTCCCGATTACCAACAGATGTGATAATTGGATTGGACGTGTCTATTCAATTCAGACATGCTCATTAAAGTAGGTACGTAATCAAATATATTACAGGTTAGATGCTGTTGAATTTAGAGCGAGATGGCACGATGCATATTGTATCGGATCTTTCAATCATGAATGTTTGGTGTGTTGAAGACATATTGAATACATAATAAGGAAGTATTATCATGATTTATTTAAAACAAATGTATTAATTTATTTATTGTTATGTGTGTCCATAGTCAGCCTATAACGTTCCCACTGCTGGGACACAGGCGTCCTCTCTGTGAAAGGGAGTGTGCCGTAATCTGCCACGCGGGCCCAGTGCGGATTGGTAGATGGATGTCATATATCTTCAAATTTTTGGGTCAAGGACATGCCGGTTTCCTCACGGTGTTTTCCTTCACCGTTTTGAGAGTAGTGATGATGAAATAAATAACACAAAGTAACATAAGTCGGAGACGTTACCACTAGACCACCACTGCTCCAAGTGTATGTGCCAGGAGGCAATACAGTGTCGGACGGCCGTATGTCATGATTGCCAAATATTAATAAGATTTGTAGTGATTTTAAACAATAAATATAAAATTGAAAGTAGGTGATTTGCCTCAAATGATTTTTGTATCAGTGTAGTCATGCAGTTTAAAAGTATCTCATTTGACAGTTACCGTAAAGGCACTGGTTTTTTAACGAAAAGGAATGGAAACATGATGTGGCGGGTGTTGCGCCTGGCTTACTAAGTTAGTTCTCTTCGAGCCTCGGAACCTAAAGGTTATCTTTAAGAAATCTAAAGTCTATACTGTTAAATTGAGTAGTAAGTAGTACCAAGTTTGTATGTGTGTGAGAATATAAATACAGCAATATTCGTACTGGAAAGGTGTATCATTTCTGTATCTACAAGCGTAAACAGTACACATTCGATTGTTGATGTGTCCAATGGTCGCTAGCATGAGTGCAGGGTAACATTTTTTCTACTATGCCCTACCTCACATACCTACGGGCGTGAAGTAATGTTAAAATAACAAAATTTACTATTTTATACACAGAAGTCTCATAAAAGAATGCCTACTGCTTACAAAACTGCTGCAACGAATCTTTGGAAGAACTTCCTCTCGTCTTCAACGGATAAGAGACTACCTAATGGAATGATGGCTCACGAAACTTTTAACAGCGAATGTACCGAATGAAATCGTTCCCTGTTTATTCTGCGCGGAAAAGGAGTTGGAAATCGTCCAGACAACGAAAACATTGAGAAACGAGTTTGCTTGGTAAACTGAAGTTCCGGATTTGTATACTTGAATATTTATTACTAAAAATAGCTTTTTGAAAATAGTAAAATGGACAGATTATAAGCGGTTCAAGGTAGGTTAATACAACAGGATGAAAGCTCACATAATCTTAGTTTAATCCCACCAAGTTGACAATTTTGAGACCAACTTGTAAGGGTTTTCCATTATCTGTGTTAAATATTTAAATTTCCTGTGTTAAAGTTTTAGTAGGTCATATTATGAATATTATTCTCTAGAAAATTCGATCAGTCGTTTTACAGAAAAAAATATTTTTTGGGTACCTATCCTTTCACAGTGGCGGTACCTTCATAGAAGCCAAAAAGCCGGGTTTGCCCTAATAAAATCATAATTTACAACAACAAACGTAAGCCTATCAATAAAAAAAAAATATTCCAAAAAACACCAAGTCAATGAATTCGAACTCAAACATTCATGTCTTCACAATAAAATTTCGAATTCCACGTAATTTGCCGCGCGCACTAGCACTCATTGGAACTCGATCATTCATAGGTAATCATACTCGTAACTCTGTTGCCAAATCTACGCGTTCAAATGCGCCTTCTCGCTCACACTCGTCTCGGCTTGGCATCGGGCTTTTTATACCTGTCTTTGTCTCGCAGTTTTCGCCTACAAATTGCTATAGAAACGTTTACATTTGTTGACATATTGGTAAGTACCATGTAAGTACTTATACGCAGATTTCTATGAAATCAAAAGCCAGCTTGAGAGGCATAAGTTCGCGCAAATGCACTATCCGCGTTGACCCGCGTAAAGTGAGTAACGAGAGGGATTCCACGCGAAGACAGTTTGATACACTGAGTTTGTTATTTGTTTTGATAGGTATTTTACGAATAATATTTTTCAGGTGCTGAGGTTATGAATTAGTTTTATTATTTAAAATGATGTGATAGTTAGTGCGGTGCTGTGATTTTGTGATTATATATTTAGTATTTTTATCAAAATGTGAATTTGGAAACTGTCGTCGAAAAGGTATGTAAATACATTAGGTTTTCTGATAATAAGTAACTCTTTACTTCACCGCAACCAAGCTCTAATTACGGACTGTATTTCTCCGAAATAAAAACAAGTATTTTTGTTACTCGAAGAACAGATTAAAATAGGTACCTACCTACTCATTCGATTGTTTAATAAGCATGAATATGTTGCACATGAAATGACATGAATGGTGTTTTTATGGCATTTGTAGTTTTTGTATACCACGGAAAAACTAAATTCTTATCGAGACAAAACACATTAATTTTCGTATCGAAGAGGTTCTTTATAGGTGTTTTGAAATGAAGATGGCATGATCAATGTTTCAGGGGAACATTTTCAATGCATACGGAATTAATAGAACAACAAATCGATAATTTGGAGGCCATCTAGTGGCATTTGATTGAAAAATTTTGCATGTGACAAGCGAATTGTGAATTTAGGTGAAAAGGTGCGGCCAAGCAATGTAGTTATGCGTATCCAATAATATAGATGGCGCTTATGTTAATTATGTACCAATTAACATAAGCGCCATCTGATGCTTGAAATATACGTAGTACTCTTCGTATTGTAAAGGTTATGTAACCGACATTTTAATAATGGTTTTAGTAGGAACAACATAAGAAAATCCGTTTTTTTTTTTTTAATCGTCGGCTTGCCTTAATTTTCACCCCTAGGCACGCCACTGTCCTTTCATGGTTTGTTAGTTCAGTATTAAAAGTCCCCAGGTTACTCTTAATCCTCAATTCTGAATACCCACAAACTATCCTAAGCTCTCACTTTAAAATACCAGGTACACCATTCCAACAACTTTCATCGAATAAACTATTTCAGACAAGTAATGCTATCCTCACCCAATTGAATGGGGCCACGATTGATTGGATTTAAACCAGCTTTGGAATGTTTTCATGAACTAGCTTAGGAAATAATTACGTTAGCGCTTCTTACCTGGTTTCTGAAAAGTAGTGTGGTGAGCTACGTTGATATCAATTTTATTGGGATAATAATTAAATAATTTAATTCCGTATCGTATATCTGTTGGAGAATCTCTGCTGAAAACTTTATCCCGTCAAATGTTCACCTACTAGAAGCCGTTTGCATGTGAGCGCTCAACGGTTTTCACGATTATATTTATTGTCGTTTCGAAAGTATTTTGCTTATGAACCTATGGGGTTCATACGACTTTTGAGAGGCTAAGCATAGAAATGGAAACAGCTGGCAAGAAAACTGGTTGATGGAAAGATCGCTTTTAGCGATAAGAGCGCCCATTGTGTCACCCTATGTGTTAAATTTCTACATTTATATCTGTAATTTTAATGATGATGTACATAATAAAGAGTATTATATTTATCTATCTATGAATTAAAGTCAGTCATAATAATGTTAGTTAAAGGTTAGTCATGGTAGCGCATGAAAGTGAGGTCGACTTTGAGAAAACTCGATAAATTCGGAAAGGTTGTTGTGAAAAGTAAAGTGTTAGGTATGCGCGTAAGGCCAAACCAAAGAAAAGATAACAAGGTTTTATGAAAGATGCTATTATTATGACGTAGTTCAGCGATAGGCTCGCCCTTATTACATGGGACTTATAAACATAACTTGCGAAATGTGGATATACTATAGGGACACCTCTGCCCAACCCTTCGGGGAAACAAGGCGTGATGTTATGTTTATGTAGTTTAGCGAACACTGACATGGCGGCTGATGTTGACATGGAAGAAGATTATGCATTGCGCCGACTCGGTCAAATAAATTGGGAACACGAAAATAGGGCAGGGGGAGAGGACGATGATTAAATGATTATTAAGCCAAGAAACACGCAGAAATCGCGAGAATAAAGAACTAAAACAAATAACGACAAACTTATTTATCACATTGCTAAGATCAAAATAAGCCCATGGTCCACATAAACGCAAACTGCGCAATCCGGACCCTGTGAACCGAAACAGCTTACTTCATAGCCCGATGAACGCGATGAACCGAACACCGAATTTATGGACCCTTGGATTGTGAACACAAAAGATGCTCGTGTGAACTCACCCTTAATTGCTTATTTGAAATGGGAAGTGACATTTACGATTCAGGCATTTGTTGGGTTTTGATGTTTTTTTTTAAATTTTATTTTAAGAGTTGTACCTACTGAAATTAACTTTTGATCATGGATATGAAAAAACTTACGAAAAGGGGGTACAGAGAAGAAAGAAAGAAAATATTTTATTCAGGGCACGCACAGGAAATATAAACAGTAAAAAAAGTAATTTAAAAAAAATTAAATCGACTTCAAAAAGAAATTAACTCAAAATCATGAAATAACTTCAATTTCGGAAGTCGGTGTTTTGGGATCTGTATTTTAGTTGTTTACCACCGACTTCCGAAATTAAAGTAATTTCATAATTTTGAATTAATTTCGTTTTGAAGTCGATTTATTTGTTTTTAGTACTTTTTTATTTCGTAATTTTTTGTTTTAAGTAAAAACTGGAATATTTGTTTGTTAAGTAGTTAATAGTTTTGTTGTAAATATTGCACTAGAATTTGACCAAGGTTCTGAGATGTTTTCTCTTTGACACCACACCCGTAGCTCGTATCGATAAGCCAGGCCGTCACACTTACACGTATTAGTCCGTATCTTGAAAACTACTAATCCAATTTTGATGAAACTTACACTGTACCCTAAGTTGAAATAAATTTAAGCCAATAAAATAAATAGTTTACAATCTGATTAATAGTTTCGGAGGAATGCGTGGACAAACATACATACAAACATACATACACCTATAAAATTTTCTATATTTGATAGGAAGCCCTAATATATTATCATATGTCAATATAGTGCAGTTCCAATAATATTACATACATACGTGTCAAATTGATAACCTCCTTTTTTTGAAGTTAGTTAAAAATTAACATTAAAAAATATGGGTATGGGAAGAAGGTCTTATTCGTATTGACCTATTCCTTTCGGTCGTTACTAGACTTGTTTGTTTTCTTCTTTCTGCAGTTAGTATTAAAACAGCGACTTTGTATGGTTTTATGTCTAGAAGACGAAGTGGCATCGAAAATGTTGCCTTTTTGACTCTGTTGTAGTTTGTAGCCATGACCAACAGTTTAGGCAAAACTTGGTGATCCACCCCTTTATTTATAAACGTTATAATAATAATAATTAGCGTCGCTTTAACGATCCATTTTTGACGTTTAAACGTTTCTTAACTTTAATTAAGCAACGTTTATAAATACGTTAGCAGTATCACATCTCCGATGGCTAAAAGGTTCTAACAACAGATAATTTTACATTACGTTTAATAATACGAGTATTTTTCGTTATATTTACAATAAAAAGAAAGATAATAATATAAATCTTATCTTCGTCCCTGTGAATATCGGACTGAAATGAAACCGCACAATAGCCCACCTCCGTTGCACCGACCGCAGATCGAATGGTCAATGACTGTGACAGATCCACAAGTACCTACAGATTCTCTATTTTACTCCTAGCCTAGTGTTTTGTCAATACCCTCTATAGAGCACACAGCTTGTACAAAAGCATTAGGATCATTAACTATTGGTCTCTTATAAAAGCGAGCAAAGGTTGAGGAATTTGCGGTCTAACCAGCAACTTTTCTTATAACTTCAATATTGATACCTCCTTCAGAGGCCTTTGAGGTAGAGGCATGTCTGGTGCTGCGTGATGTGAATTTAGAAGTATCTATTCCACTGCAACTTAAAATTTGCTTTATCCATCTACTAATGGTTGCAGTGAGGCGGCATGAAAAGGTTTTCTTATAGTTATCATTAATGATTTACAATCTTGTCTTAAACTTTTAGTAGCATCTAGATAATACAATAGGGTTGTGGCAGGGCAGATAGATAAATTCTCTTTAAAAATGGTAGTATCAAGTTGGGTTGAGATCTACCAGGTGCACAAGTTTTAATTATATCTGGTATCTTTATTTTAATATTATCCTCATTATAAGAAATGTTATCTATACTAATGAGTGATAAGGTCTGAATTTTGTGTGCAGTTACAAGAGCTAGTATGGTCAAAAATTTTTTGGTTAGTAATTCTAAACCAAGGGTTTCATTAGGAAATAAATTAGATAGATAATCCAAAACAATACTGACTGGGGGGTACTGTTTGGGGTCCCAAACTATTTCATATTTGGGGCTCTTTGGTCTTAATTTAAATATACCCCTAAAAAACCTTGACACTCTGTCATCTGTGTTAATGTTGGAGCCTCTAAAATTAATGAAATTGCTGATCTAATGGTATTGAGTGAACTATAATATGACAATCCTTCATTAAACTTAGTGGTTAGAAATTATATCACCGTGGAGACTGAGCCTAGAAGGGGATCAATATCTTGGTTCTGATAGAAGGGATCCACTGATTTAGATCTGACTTCCACAACCCAGTTACTGGGTAACACAATATCCCTTGGTAAGACTGGTTCTCAGATTTTCGGGCTTCTGACGACCCACCAAACCGTTCGTGGACCTTTGACGACTGTCAAAGGTCCACGAATGACAGCCGGGACCAACGGTTAAACGTGCTTTCCGAGGCACAGAGGAATCTTGGTATGTAAAGATGGTCACCCATCCACGGACCAACCGTGGCAAGCGTAGCTTAACCTGACCAATCGACGCGTTCGGCTGTTATTACTTAGCCACAAGCCCCTCAGTACATAGTAAAATAGTTTCTCTATTTTATTTTACTATGTACTGAATTTAAGACATTTAATTTTATTGTGGCAGATTTCTGCCGACAAATAGCAATGATTTTTGTTGTAGTCCAAGAGACATGATACTTTTATGTTACTCTGTATTAGGTTGGGTTTATTATTACCTATACATTTTTACCTATTCGTTACCTTTAGGTATTGTAGTTTTAATAGAGACTAATACTATGCTAATCCTATGTTAACATCAGCTGGGCTGGGTACTTATTTCCAGGACCAGTGACTGTAGGCCACGCTTACACTTGACAGAGTTGTCAGCAGGTGTTCCATACAACCAGAAACGAAACTCTGTTTGTTTGTTTTTGTTGTAGATACAGAACTCATCTTGTTAGGTTGTTAGTTTTATTTCAGGGAAACTTTTTCATCTACCAAAAACAAAAATGAAATGCTGTTTGTTGGTAAGAGCATCACTTCAGAACGGCTAGACCGATTTGGAAAAAAAATATTTTGAAATGTTCATCATAGTCCAAGTTAGGTTCTTACGAAAAGAAAAGAAAAATTAAATTGCCGGGAAAAATGGAAAATTCGGAAAAACTAAAAGTGCATTTTTGTATGAGAATTGAGGACAGGACAAAGTCCGCCGGGTCAGCTAGTATAAAATAAAAATGCTTTTGGTTTTGTTCTATTCAATCTTATAAAATGAACTTGTAACATTATTTTCGTTCGTCATTTAGGCATTGTTACAGTAATAATTTACTTAAATTCTATAGATTTTTCAAATAATGACGTAGTCGAGCTCATGAATCTAGATTCGATGTCAAGATCTAAGCTTAGGGTTGAAAAACAGGCTTTATTAAATAGATCTATTGTTGAACATTCTTTACAAACCGAAAGCGAATCAGGTTCATTGTCAATAACAAAACATTGTACTTGACTACTTACGTATTTTTTGTGGAAAAATCTCTCAGTTAGCATTTTTCTGGGCGATTCAAAACGGGCGTTGTACTTTTTGTTCTATTAAATGGTACCTAAATGCATGTTACAGATGGTTCAGACTGTTCCTATGGCCGGCAAAGAGGATAATGATGACGAAAGCTTTAAAATTTGCTGCTTTTTTTGCTCGGTTGTAGACTTACGTAAGAGTATATGACTGGGTATGCCTATTATAAATAAATAAAAAAACTTTAATACGGACTGACAAAAGCCATAGAATGTTAGTACAATAAAACTTATGAAGCTAAAGTGTAGCAATTATGCCGCGCATATGACTATTTTCAAAACAAAACGGGCAGTTTCTTTTTTTTTTTGTTTGATTATCCCAGAATTCTAGTGGACTAAGATAATTATTTTACCGTAATTTTAAAGAACATTAATGATAACAATAAATGGTTTTTGATTTTTAAATTATATTGTTTTTCTAAGGTTTTGTTCAATATTTCCCTTAACGGGACTGCGTTGCCCCGGCTTCCCCTATGTATTTGAATTGTGGAAAATTCTATCAGTTAGCATATTTCTGGGCGTTTCAAAACGGGCGTAGTAAAAGCCTTTTGGGACTTTTTGTTCTATTAAATGATACCTAGATATTAGAACTTAAATAGTAAGAGCCTTTGCTTTCAACAATCACCTGTTCAGGAATATTAAATTAAAACTAGCATTTTGCTCGGGCATTGTTCCGTGCGATTCCTGAACTTAAAAATAATACGAGTGTTAGTTACCTACAAAATATTTAGAACAGACTTTATTCTTTGAAATTAGAAGAATGGTAGTAGCATAACTGGAAAACATACCAACCCAAACATGTTACCAAATCTAAAGGTTCAATTACTGTTTTTTCAATCATTTATTTATCATTATCAGCTTTTGGTTCATCGGGCTTGCTCACTTATATTGGCGGTTTCAGATTAACAACTTCTGATTCTCACATATTCCATTTCATATACTGCGTGTTATAGGTATATAACATCCGCAATTCAACGTCTATGCAATAACATTCAAAAGCTATGAAATTTTATGCGCCCATCAAACTGGGGCTTTCAATAGAATGTGCTTGGTAGACAACTGGTGGTCTCGCTTGATTGCATGAATACGATTAAATGTATAATGTTTTACGGCTATTTTTATAAGGAAAATAGAAATTGTTCATAACTCCTTTTCTGTTACGCTCTTGACTTCAATGACATGAATTCAATGAAAAAACATTTCTAGGGAGTACAAGGTCTGATTTTTACAATGCCAGACTTTTTTATCCGTAGAATAAATTAAATTTTTGCCAGTTTTTCCATAACAAACTGTAAGACGTTAATTTTATTCCGCGGATAAAATATATCAAACGTTGGATAAATCAGACCTGAATGAAATATATTTCCTCCAACTTCCTCACCGTTACGTGTGAAACGCACACTACAATTAATTTAGCTTACAATGTACTAAAATATGTAATTGGCAATCTTTAATGATAATGAAATCCAAACTGTCCTTGCAATAATAGGCATAGATTTGACGTGTCTTACAGATAATCATGAAAATTCTTAGATTTTTTTTTTTGTGAATTTTGCACAAGTGAATGGCCACCGCGGTTCGATGCCAATACAACGTGTTCCTTTTGATATTCCATAACTCTAGGGTATTCATGAGACCATGTCAAAGAATCAACTGGCATATGAATTATTTTTCAATTATATTTTTTTTCATTTTTATTTTTCATAAAAAATAATTCGACAAATTCACGAATATTTATGTATTATGAAAACGTCACATTTTCTTATCTTTAAATATGAATGATTGGTTTCAACGAAAATCATTTACTCGTACCTACTTATCAATATTAACTTAGATACACACATCGAGTGTCTAATTTAAGTATAATTTATGTTATCTTCGAAACTATGTATTTTTGGAACACATTTTGTTCTAGGACTTTTTGTATTACTTTTACTTGTAACCTTAGAGTTATGGTACATCGAAATGAGCACGTTGTATAGCGTAATATTTCACGGTGGCCACAAAATTGGCAGAATTGGAAATTGACCAGTGACATTTAGATCAGCGGACATACCATGGGCACAGTAATAACGGTTTTATGGGATTTTTATAGTCCACGAGTAATAAAACTTAACGCATCACGTTTTATATAAAAATCTTGCGAGCTATAAATTCAACATTGGCTCAGTTCTTATTATAAAAATGTTATAACACCAGCCTGCAAGACAAAGGCCACTTTTCGTACACAGAAGGCATGAGCTTTGACCACCACGCTTGCTCAGGATGGGTTGGCGATTTCAGACGACGATTGACTATAAGTCCAGGTTTCCTCACGATGTTTTCCTTCACCGATGTCAGTGACTTCATTATTTGGAAACATCAAAACGGTTGTTCGATCTCTCATCATAAGATTAAAGGCTCCTGCAAACAGGCGCGACACGCGACGCGACTCAAAGGCACCGCGCGTATGACGCGATGAGCGGTGCCTTTGTGTCGCACACGATTTACGTCGCGTGTCGCGCCTGTTTGCAGGAGCCTTTATATAAAAAGATTTAGTAGGTAGCTAGAGACAAGCCAAAACCTCGCCAGCGGTGAAGCAAGTTAACTAAGTTTGTAAAATTCATTATAATCCTGGCTCCATATACTAGTTAATGTTAAGAACTAATGGAGAATTTGTAAGTTAGGTAGAGTTACGTTTTAATTTATAATATTATGAATTATCATCTTGAGTCTTTAATGATTGTCGACAGCCGATGACAGAAGTTGAACTTTATATGTTTAATACACATAAATTATTTTTCCAGTAACTCATTTTATTTGTTTATAAGTTTGGAAACTAAATCGCGAACGCAGTATAGAACAGACCGGCAGCCAGATAGATGTAGGTATTACCAACCAATAAATGGACAGAAGCAGAAGAAGCTACTGCGTGATTGTAAAATAATCATAACATTAAGAGGACCGAATAATTAATCGTTCTTTTTCTTATCTTACGAGTTTTTTTTTTGTTTTTTCTCTGCAGAAATTAGCAATCAATCTTGTCCACACAACACAAGAACACTACAAACACTAACCGCCTATACCAAGTGACTCCCCGTACCCTCCACATAATAATTTACCTTTATAACCCTATAAAAAGGTAACACGTATCTTCTGGTGAGCTCCGAGATTGCATAATGACATGCTGAAGAGGGTCGAGGGGTTAAATGTGTGTGAAGATTTGCAACGTGGTTATGTTATCATGAGCTGCCTCTCAGGTTTTATTTTAACTTTATATTATGTGGGAAAGCACAACGGAACAGTAACAAAAAAAATGTAGCTAAGATTTTTTTTAAATGTTTTTTTGAACATGAAGATTAAATACATAATTATATTAAACGAACTATCCCCTATTCATTACCATCATCAGTTGTCTCTTCAAGATAACACCAGTCACCACATAGGAACACCTATTTTTCATTATTCTACACAAATTAATCAAACCCTCAAATCATGATAAGGTACTAAGATAAGTACGTATATATTTTAAAAGACGAGCCTTTATTTTGTGGTGAAAATGATAGCAAGATTATGCTGAAGTCATCCTGTATGACGTCATAGGTTTTAAAAATATTTACTGAAGAATATTGAATTTTGCTATTCTGGTGGGGTATATAATCTGATACAATCTGAGTGCCAATGCACTTATCCTTCAAGCTAAGATTGTGTGTGAAGTTGGAGAAGACTCGCAAGCAGTGGCAACTTTGATGTATTCCATACAATGACATTGAAGCTTAACTTGCACATTATTTTAGCCTTTACAATATTTTAAATTAAAATTTTGAGTGAAAGCTTTCTATCGGGAAGGCCATCGTATTTTACTTTAATTGCTAAGAAACTCTCGGTATTTTAACACTTAATAGAGACTTTTAGTCAACTCGCATCTTCCTACTGAAACTTTAATGTGGTCTGAAATGTTCAAAAACTCGAATTTGACCTGGAAGTGCTTACAGGTGTAGAACAGTATTTTACCAATTGTAATTCCGTGTTTCCGCATTGGATACATAATACGAATTCTAAAATATATTTTGAGAATTTAAAATCCACAAAATGGTCCTTATCAACCATATTTATTTATTATTTATTTATATATACTTTATTGGACACCAGATTACACATTACTTAAAGATACATCTTAAACTACAAAATATACAATTGGCGGCCTTATCGCATACTGCGATCTCTTCCAGGCAACCTTGGAATGGACAGTGATTTTATGGACATTAAATGGGGTTGTTCTTGGTGCAAATAAAAAGTATATAAGTACAGTATACTATAATAGATACACAGATACATACATATGCTATATAGTAGATAAATATGCCATATAATATATACATAGATACATACATACTAAATATTATCTAAGAGACGAAAACAAAAGAAGACTGTCAGCCAGCAACGAGAACAAAATCACAACGACAAGTAATGTTCCTTCACGAGTCGTTTAAACACAGGCAGCGATTGCGCGCGCTTTATTGGAACTGGTAATGCATTCCACAAACGAGCGGCCTGGACAGTAAAGGATTTGTCAAGAAAAGTTGTGGAATGCATAGGCATTTTAAGCCACCATAATAATCATTATAAAAAATCATCCATAATGATGATGATATGGTGATGATGATTGTCTTTTAGTAAAAAAGACGATAAATCTCCTCGTCATTTTCGGAATGTAATATTTATTTCTTCTAACAAAAGACTAACAAAATTATAGGGTTACAGTTTCGTGTAACGCGTGCATTTATTTCAAGGGGAAACAAATAAGGCCTTATGTAATCCCGAAGGAGGCGAAACTTATTTATAAATGTAGGGCAAAAACCCGAATACCCTAAAAATCGTGTTATTCTTCAATGACATTTGACATTTTTTCTTTTTCGGTACATTTGAAATAATTATAAAAAAAATATTGCTGGGATCTTACTACAAAATCACCGTGAATAAAGTAGTAATCATATAAAGCCCGGATTCCTATATTACAGTCTTTTCAGTTATTTTAGCACTGACATAAATGTGGTTTTGACAAATTTGGCAGCAACCAAACAGCAACTTTATTGTATCAATAAAAAAAAATAGTTTTCTTATTGTAATTTTGACAGTGATGCAAAACCAGAGGTAAAAATGTATAACTAAGAAAGGATTGTAGTCCTTATGATAGTGCATCAAAGAGGATTTGACAGGCTGACTGCATATTATACTCATTTTTGTTTTAAAAAACGATGCTGATTTTCATCTTTTTTAAATTCCATGATATTCGTCTTTGGCAATTCCCACGTGTGACGAAGGGGTGGTCAATTCTTTGCAAGCAACAACAAAATGCCTAGTTCCTAGATATTTGTCCACAAATTGAACATCACGGGGGATAATAATTGAGTTCCGAACCTAAAATAGCCCACAATAGACAGCACTAGCTCTGTTGTGGAACTACGATACCGATTAAATCGTTTAATTCTAATCCGAAGCCCGCTTAGCACAACAAAGCTATTCAAACAACGTCTGCTGTACCGTAAAACCTATCTCGTTGGGCCTGTAATCTGGGTATAATGAAAATAGACAGCTGGCAAGTTCATTTGCTGAGGAAGACGCCTCTACCTATATTGCTGTTGCTTTGTTAAGAAGAAGGAAGCGATCAATTTGAGGATAAAACGGTCTGTAAATAAAAAAAACATTGATTCTGGATTTTCTTGTCAAAAATATGACTATTTTTGACAAAAAATAAAACATTAGACAGCACAGCTGGGGTACTTCGATGAGCCACAGTGCGACTATGGCGCCACATCACAAACGATGCCTCACCTCTTGTCGTGTTCTCTGTGTAAAAATACCTGCACTATGGAAGACCTTTGCGAAGCCAACGCTAACGCTGTTGAAGTAGCCAAATTTTGATCGAAACTTATATAAAATTAATAAAGGAGAATCATCGATACGACAAAGAAGAACACAGCTTAATATATGGGATATCTGAAGACCAATTCTCGTACTTCAAAACGTTCAAATTCAAATCGGAATCTCATCTCAGCGTTAATCAATATCAACTTGTCAAAAGTGTAGGTTTACCTACACTTTTAATCATATTTTAATTTCTTTTTCTAATTTATTAGGGGTTTCTGTGACAGATTTAAACTGAGATCAAAATGTTCTTAAAAATTCGTATATTGCCCCTCCAATCTATGTATTTAGTGGCCATTTATATTAAACTAAGTCGGAAGAGTTGGCTTATTGCATGTTTAGCACAATACAGAACTATTTAATCGGAAATGGTATCGATCTAACTTCGACCGCTACTCGGAACCCTAATGGAGCTTATATCCAGTGCATCTAACATGTGCATAAATAAGTGCACAGATTATTAAGCATGGTGTACACTGTCGTGAGTAACTCCACAGGTACTTACTAGGTGCTAGAATCTAATAAATGTCTACGCGCTGCCTGTGTAGACTGCACTTTACAAGCTCACGATATATTTTATATTATGCATAATCGACATCTCGTATGTGGTAACACTTTGACCTTGAGCTGCCCTAGCGCAGTACAGAGTTTCAATAGAAAAAGAGACCAACTTATACTGGCTTTGTTACCATTGACGTGAGATCGATTTATGGGTGAAAAACCTCTTTTGAGAAATATCTGTTCGTCTATGTACACACATCAAAAGTGTCTAGGGATTAAGGTATGTTTTTAAGTTATTTTATTGCCCTATTGAAATAAAATAAAAATGTCTATTTAGATTGATTAAATAAAATGTATTATATAATTATAAAATCATGATCATCATTTTATTTATTTTATTATGTATTTAGATTGACGAAGTACTTTCGTCTTTTCTATACGAATAAATACAATTGAAGTGTCTGCTTGTAATGTCAAAATATCAACTTTTTACTACATTCATAAACAAGTATGTACGGTACTTATAACAAAAAATAAATTTTTGAAAGTTTTGTCTGTTTGTTCCGGCTAATCTCCAAAACGCCTGGACCGATTTCGACGGGACTTTCACTGGCAGATAGTTGATGTTATAAGGAGTAACTTAGGCTACTTTCATTTTAGAAATATTATTAGGGTTCCGCGCAAAAGGATTAAAACCCAGGAAATTGTGAACAAAAAGTCAGATTTGAAAAGTTCTTTTTGCATTTGGTAGGCCAATTCTCGAGGATAGTTATAGGCTATTTAACATCACGCTACGACCTTTAGGAACCGATAAAAAAGAAAAAAGTCCGAAAGAACACTAAGCGACAACGAAGTAATAGCGCGGGCGGACGATGCAACGCGACGGGTCGGGGGACGAGGGATTTTTATTAAAATGTGGCTGTTATTTTAGCACATTGTGTATCTTACGTCTTCCACGCGAACAAAGTCGCGGGGCACAGCTAGTGCATTAATAAAGTTTTATCGCTATTTTTGCTTATACTAGATTTTTCACCCTAGGTAATGCTGACATTAAAATGTTATAAAAAGATTAAAATAAGTATTTAAAGGTTTTTATTGCGTGAAATAAACAATTAGTACTCTGTATGTCCGCTGTTAATGCGTATAATACAATCGCATCGATTCGGCATACTTGAGTTCATCCAAATCACGTTGAGGAATGGCCGCCCACGTCCATTGTAACAGGTGAAAAAGATTTTTGGTGTGTGTCATCAATATTTGGCAGAGCTCTTCTTTGCAGCATATCCTATGCGTGCTCAAT
The DNA here is from genome assembly GCA_947568875.1 of Fissipunctia ypsillon. Lineage (NCBI taxonomy): Eukaryota > Metazoa > Arthropoda > Insecta > Lepidoptera > Noctuidae > Fissipunctia > Fissipunctia ypsillon. The sequence goes on from OX387648.1 coordinate 21,576,385, forward strand.
GGGATACAAGTCTGGCGATTGAGCAGGCCATGGGTTGATGTTAACTGCGGCAAACGTGTTTGCAACGACTCTGGCAATGTGTGGACATATATTATCATGCATAAGAAGAAATGAAGCACCAAATTGGGTCCGCAAAGCGAGATTCGTCAGAAAAACAAACAAAAGCCACTCTTCTTCTGCCCAATTTCTGTGTTCACGAGTAAATGGGCTCTGCGATTGCGGGGCTTAATAGGTGGTTCACGTAGCGGCCTTCGGGAATGGAGATTGACTTAATGCAAACGATTTCATAAGGTTTCATCGCTTTTACATCCCTGAAGAGCTATGAAGCCTCGTAGCCAACATCATCGCGGCCATTGTACGATTTCGTCGAGCAATAATTTGTATGTAACGATCTTGTCTGCGTGTGGTGATGCGAGCTCGTCCTCCATGTCACTCTGCCACGCTGCCAGTGGTGCGGTAACGTGTCCAAAGTTGACTTGTAACATTCCGCGTAGTGCCAAGAGCGATTGCTACAGCACGTGCCGAGAACCAGCTTCCAACATTCCTACAGTTCTGATAATTTCTTCACGACTCCAATGTCGTCTTCTCTCCATGATAACGTTCTTTTGTATCACCACTCAGAAGTATGGCAGAAATTTTACTAATTTGGCCTCAAATCCGTTGCAAGATTATATCGGAATACGACTTGACGGAAGATTTTCATCTTTTGACCGAAATTCAAAACTCCCTTTTCAAATGAAATTTACTAAAAAGTATCCATAGGAGTTACAAAAAATATAATTAAAAAACCAGATTTTTAGTAACTAGCAAAAACGTGCTTGGTCCCTAGACACTGTTGACGTGAGTATATTGTATACAGAGCCTAAACAAAATTGAGTGAGAAAACGTCTATTGTGTTTGGATTTGACGTACGATCGATAGCTATGAAATGTTCCTTACACTATGTACCTGAGGCCCCGAAGTCTGTACATGACGGTTTTGTAAGACTTATAAATAAATTCTTTGTCCTTTTATGTTTTCAGATGGGTTTATTCAAGGAATACAGTTTCCCTTTTGTTATAAAATACTGATTTAATCATATTGTCTGTAGGGCAAATTGTTGCCTTTATATTAGGTTTTCTTGGGTTAAATAAACTTTACTTTGATATTTGTTCAGGGAATAATACTATTTCGGCCTTTGAACAGGGTCGTCGTTTTTTCGCGGTTGAAATTGATCTAGCTCGTTTTATTTATTATTGGTCTAGACGATTTTTGTTTATATATTTTGTTCCTACTTACATACACTGCCTTCTTGCCCAGTAAATCTACAAAGAAGACATTCTTACGCGTCATTTTCCAAAGATACAGCGTACCAGTGAATGCTACTGATTAACGGCCTCACTAAAATAATATCTCTAGTTAGAAATCACTCTTTTTTTATTACACATCCAGATGTCACAGTCACGTAAGTATCTTGCCTGAAGTGACACAACCAAAACAAATAGGTAATGGACCTTATATTTTATATTTCTGCAACATATTATGCATGCGACGCAGGCTAGAGCGGGACAGAAAACATGGCATAAAAGAAGCGTACTGCAACCTCGCCGCTTCTCGTCTGGACATACACTATTGCAATCGCACCGTCCAACATTCACCAATTTTATAAGTTTCGCAGACTTTCGGGTTTCTAGCTAACCGTACAGATGGTCTTACTTAGATAATGTTCTCTCCCAAGCTGATGGTCAGTCGTACATGCATTGACTGCGACACTCACATGCTTGAAATTTCGGATTTCATTCAGAAAATTATTTCAAAGTCAATTCCCACGAGTGTTATTAACCGCAAACCACTACACTATATCTTTATCTATCTATCTATCTATATGCTACAACTTCTCCAAAAGCCCTTATTCGCGAAATAAAGAGAACAGCGACCTATTTCCAAGATATCCATGCAAATATGTCACAGTACTGAACCGGAATGTTATCTGAATTTCAGTAAACATGAAAGCTTACTCGTCGTTTTCTGAACGTTGGAGATTTTTCGCGACCGCACCCTGCATTGTTCAGATAAAGGGGCTTATTCTGAGCTGCTCGGACTGTGGAAGGACTTGAAATTACTGCGTTTGTGCCGTATGGAACATGTTGTACGTGTGTTAGTCTTTTCAAGTGGCTGTCTTCGGTTGTCCTTTGGAATATTGTTGTGAATTGTTGAAAGGATTGTGTGGTGCAGGTGGTAGTGAGTGGGTATATTTTAGTTGTTTCTGGGTTTGGGCTTAGAGTGGGTTTACATCTTTAATTATAAAAGTAGAATTATAATAAAACGTACTGGACCAAAGAGAAACCAATTTTATTTGCATTTGAACGATGAAAGGAATTATTTAGCATTTCTAAAGAACTTATTGTCGTCAACTTAAAACTTAACGTGCTTAATTTTCAATATAAAAATGTAAGCTTCTTTAGTTTTTTTGCTGTAAGCAACTGTGTTTTCGAGCTGAAGCCGGGCTTTAAAATCGCAAGCCTTCATAAATGCACGTGATTAAGTTGTACGTTCGCGCTTCAGAAATGAACGACTTATAATCCAAGCGGTATACACTCTATGTTAAAAATAATTGTAAATTCTATAAAGATTTACTTGCGTATTTCGCACTTAATGAAGAATTAGACTGCCTCGTTGGTCAAGTGGTCGCAAGTGCTACTGCTGAGCATGAGGTCCTGGGTTCGATTCCCAGGTCGGGCAAAGTGTTATTGGGTTTTTCTATCTGGAATTTCTCAGTAGCATCCCGGAGTCTGGATTTGTGCCCGGTTGATGGCAATAGGCTCGCCCCCTATTACATGGGACTTAAACATAACTGACGAAATGTGGGTGTACCTACTATAGGTACACCTCTGCCTAACCCTTCGGGGAAACAAGGCGTGATGTTATGTTATGTTTATGAAGAATTTGATTGAGTTTTTTGTTACAACTAACAACCACCAAAGCAACCAACCAGTCTCACCAAGGGGTATCATGTTATCCAGTAGGTTAAGTGTTGTTATCCAGTAGGTACCTATCCGGATTGTGGAGTACAGATGTCTATCTGTCCACATATAAGCATTTTACATGGAGTGACTCCCTAGTCACTCTATTTAAAATGCTTATCTTCGTCCGTACGAGCCACAAGCTTTCTTATTTTGATTGGTAACTCTATCCAGTTAAGGTAAATTGAACTTCTAGCTTTGGAGCTAATAGATAATTAGCTACAATGTGACGTTTAGAATAAACTCCGAAACGGACGAAACTCCGCAGACGTAACGGGTTTCGATATCCAAAAATAATAAAACAAAAAAAAAAATTGGGGTCAACGACCGCATCAGTGTCGTGTTTAGATATAGGTACCCATCACACGTGCAGAGTTTCGGTAGCTAATTTGATTTGATCTTGTATAAACGTACAGCTACGAACTAATAATGTATAGTGCGAGAGCGAGAACTACGAGAGCTTACTGGAGTAAAAATTACCTGCTGGAGTAGTTTTCTTAATTTCTTATCCCCCAGAGCGCCTTATCAACCCTTACTCGGAGGTACAATCACCATGACACCGGAGCAGTTTCTCAACGTTAACGGATTTTCAAATGTGTACTGGGGAAACGATGCGGATTATTACGATTTGTTTAACAGGTAAACGGAAAAACGGTTCATCATTGCCTACTATACATCCCACAAGTGACTGACAAATGTGTGTGTGTGTGAATGTGACGTTTATTCTAAACGTCATATTTACAATACAGTTTAGGAAATTAAAATAATTGAGGCGTGAAAACGACACATACCACATAGTAATATTATTACATAGCCTATCCTAAAACTAATACTGATGATGATGACTAAAAATATTTTTTTATCCGTCAGTTAAATTATAATTATTAAAAAAAAAAGTGTGGGGTCGTGGGACCCCGTCAGGAACGAAGTTCCTTCTCACGAATGCTTAAAAAAAAATTTCGCAGCTGTCGATTTACATTTTGACCTCACTATCGACTTTAGCACACTCGAAAACTATGAAAACGACACCCATGACGAAAACTTGAAAATTTTCGCAGCCGCCATCTTGCATTTTCATTTTGACCAAATTCACACTTTCTCCCTCTCTCTCTATCAAGAGATAGAGAAAGTGTGAATTCGAAAGAAGAAAATCGCATGGAGGAGACATACAAGATGCACGCTTTTTCGTTAATCACGTTTTCTGCCAGTAACTGCAAGTTCCTACCGCAAGCCGCGTAGAAGTGGACACGTAATTTTTCTTTTTTTATGTAATCAAAAGATTACGTTACACTGAGTTAAAATGTAGCATAACGTCACGCCTTGCTAGATTTTATAATTAGTTGTGACGTAGCGAGCCCCCACTCCCCAACTTTACTGCGTTTATTTTTTTTTATATCTGACTTGACGGACTAAATAGAATTTCTTTTTTTTTACCCAGGCATCATCCTTTTTGTATATTCAGGCGCACACTCCTACTGTAAATCTACTACTTAGTAAAAAATATTCAGTGCCAAGTCCACACCGAATGCGTATTGTTCTACAAACAGAAATGCCTTTTATCATTGAATTTTATATTGTCTTTGTGATCTTGGAATACAATGAGAAAAAAGTTGTTTTTTATTTGATCCTTTTTACAGAAAGCATTGAACGAACAGAATCATTATAAATGTAAGGACATACTGAATAAATGAGCAGTGAATAGAACAGGAGGTCTTAGAAATACCAACAATTTTCCAAGCATATGATTTTTTGTCGGTATTCAAAACTTATTGTTATTCAAAACTTATTTTTGAAGGAATAGGTTAGCACAGCTCCGCATATAAATGTTTCATAAAGCATACATAATTACTTCATGAAATATACAGAAAAGTACCACACATAAACAAAACGACTGCCATCATTTCTGCATTTGATGGGTAAAACGTGAACCGCTTCTTGAATATATCATCCCTCTAATCCCTCATTTTAATCAAGCAATTTGCAGGCCGACTGCATACCCAATTGATTTTCATCCTAATATTTGCATGAACATAAAGAAAAAAAAATGCACGTGCAGCACCGTACACGTGACAGAAGTGAAACTTCTTAAAAAATAAAGAGTAAGAGAGATTTAGCGTGAGAGACAGAGTTATATCTTTCTTCTCTCTCGTTAAAGAAATGTGCCTAAATGTGACACGTCCTTTAAATTTTACTCTCAATCCTCTTCCAGTTATCAAATCGCCGCCTAAGAAGTCTCACTTCAAAAACATATTTCCCATAAATAATTCTATGGTCTAAGGCCGCTCTTAACTATATAAATATTTGGCTACGTAGCCAAAAGTATACACATATAAATGTGTATGTAAAGAAGCAAGAAATATGTGCTATTTTATGTGATATTTTATTGCACTTCCTTTTACATACATCTATAAAAACTTGAATATTCATGAAAAAATAATGATGGTTGTCGAAAGTATTTTTTTCATGGACAACTTTTTGAAGTACAGTGACTGGGTTTTATATGAAGCTTTTTATATTCCTGCCTGCAGTTAGACTTAAGTAATACTGCGCAAAATATTAACGGAAAGCAAACAAGGTGTCTAAATTACACTCTTTTGCCCGTCCACCCGTCCACTAAATTCAATATTGAATTATTTCAGAGCTAATAAAAAGGCATCTACTCATACAATGAAGGAACACAACCCTAAAATCATAAAATTATAAACTAAAAGGACTTTCAAATCAAGAACCTATGACCACAAAGGACATAACACATCCAGCTTTAGTTCTCCGTGTACTTGGCAGTAACATCGATTTGGCAATAAGGATGTAAGTCTGTTTAATGCGAGGACATACGTTAGGCTATAGTCAAGGCCAGCAGAGGTCTACACGCGTAGGGTTAAGAAAATATAAAGGAAAAAATGTTCGATGTAGTGTAATTTTAGAGATATTGCTTGTACTTGTGGAAGTAAAAAGTGTGGGTTGATTTTTTATAGAGTTGAAAAACGTTGTGTTTTCTGAAAGTTTTTATCTCGTCACTCATGACTCTGTATGAAAAGGCTTAAACTAATCATCTTACGAGATATTATCAATAAAATAGATCAGTTTTATTTAAAATAATATATCAAATCAATTTTCACTTACTAACTTATTACCTTGTATGATAATTTCTCTGAAGCATGTGTATAAGTACTCGTAGTAAGCATATATGTATTATTATAAGTACTCGTAGTAAGCATATATTATATATATGAACTTGTTGGCTTAATTTTTATTAAACGTTCAAAACACTATTTTAACCCTAAGACACAAAAGCCATCAACATCAGAAGCTTTAAGTCTAGGCTATAAAACAAACTTATCTAACATCCTTCAATACAATCTCGTACATTATGCATGGAAATCCAATACACGTCATTTTTGCTGCATGGAGTTTATGCAAAAACCTAGACGCTTCACACATGCTAAATAAACTTGATATAAGCAAAATCACTTTTGGTGTATATGTATGTGAAAAAAACTACGGCTGATTCGCAGTGAGTTGGAAGTCTGTTGACAGACACTTTTTTTTTTTTTTTTTGTGGATGGGAAATCATCAAATGACTTCTCCCGCTCTGGGCGGAGCGGGAGGGCGTGTCAGACTTTTACTGACTAAAACCCACCCGTGTTCCTTCTGTTGCCTGTGCCGGGGCCACGGTAACTCTTTCGAACATCCCGCAACCCTAGCTGGCATCGGCCCTAGCGGACCCCGTCAATAGTGCTGACATCTCTTTGAGGCGCGCGTGGAACACGACGCGCCGTCGACTCGGGCCTGGTCCTTACCGGACGGCGAGCTACCCATTGCTCGCCGTCCGCAAGCCCGCGCCTACGGTGGCCGGGAATCGGCTGCCGATTCCCGACGCCCAGGGCGTCTCCTGCGGCGACTAGGGGCGTGAGGGTGCAAAGCTTGCCTCTCCCTCACGCGTCCCGCCTCCTCCTTCACGAGCATTACTGCTTCGCAGAAGGAGGTAATGGCTTCCCATGCACTCTCGCTCCGTACCATGGCCTGGACCAGGGCCGGACGCGAGAGATCGCCGCCGCCGATCGCTTCCGCGAGGACACGGCGGTGCCCCGCCCAAGCCGGGCAGACTTCCACCGTATGCTCCACCGTGTCCTCCGGGCGATCCACACAGTGGTGACACCCGGGCGTTTCCTCCCGCCTTATCCGGAACAGGTACCTCCCGAAGCACCCGTGTCCGGTGAGGACCTGCGTCAGGCGGAAGGTGAGGACGCCGTGGCGCCTCTCCAGCCACTCCTCAAAGAGGGGACTTATCGCCGCAATTGTGGCGTGCCCAGCGCTGGGTTGCGACAATCGCACTCTCCATGCCGCCATGAGATCCTGCCGGAGCTCTGTCCGCCGTGCCGCGATTTCTCGCGGCAACGGAGTTACGCCCCGGCGTCCTGCCTCCTCGCGCCACTCCCAGATGTGCGCGAGGACTTTTGCCTCCAGATCCCATGGCGGTAATCCGGCAAGGAGGTTCGCCGCCTCCCCGGAGACCGTGCGGTATCCCCGGGCTAACCGGATGGCCATGACCCTCTGGGACGCGTTCAACCGACGGACCGGTCGCCGCCTCACGGAACGCGCCCACACCGGAGCTCCGTAAAGGGCCATGGACCGCACGACCCCCGCGTAGAGCCTCCGGCAGGAGGCGTTTGGACCCCCCAGATTGGGCAGGAGCCGCCCCAAGGCAGCCCCGGCCCGCTCCAGTCTGGGAGCCAAACGTCGGAAATGCTCCACGAAATTCCACCGGCTGTCGAGGACGAGTCCCAGGTACTTCATCGTTGACTCGACACCGATGAGAACCCCTCCTACCGTTATTTGGGAACCCGATGGTGGCGCGTTCCGAGGACCATGAAAACACATGGCCTCGGACTTGTGCAAGGCCACCTCGAGTCCCAATTGCCGGATCCTCTCTACGATTGTCGCAACCCCGCGTGCCGCTAATTCGGCCGCCGCCTGGTGCGACCTCCCCTGCGCCAGGACCAGCGTGTCGTCAGCGTAGCAAACTACGCTGACGCCACCAGGGAGGTCGGCGCGCAGCACCCAGTCGTACCCGATGTCCCACAGATGCGGTCCCAGAACCGATCCCTGCGGGACACCGCACGACATCTCTCGCCGGTTCCACTCTCCCCGGTGAGTTGACAGACACTGCGGCGACGGCACTACGGCACGGCGCGGCCCGTCGCCGTATACCCGGTGGTTTCCAGGGTCATATACAAGCACACACGATTACCCTGCGGTGCGCGGGCGGGCGATGCGATGTGACGGGGACGGGGACAAGAAATTTTACGCGGACGAAGTCGCGGGCAGAAGCTAGTGCTTTATTTTGATAGTCTCTTTACTGTAAGTAAGATTGAGTCATTTGAACAATTGTCTGAATAAAAAGCTAGCGAATAGACGGGTTGTTGAACCATGTTTTAGTTTAATATAATATTTGGGATTTTATTTTATATCAGTGTTGTCCTTTATTTATATTTTGTGTAATGTATCGTGTACTTACAAAGTACCAACCTTAATCATAATTTGGGTACCGTATCCAATAAATTTTATCCCTACGGATTTAATCCCTACATGGGTTAAAAATTAAACATCTTTATCTCCATAATTATGCTTGTTACTTTTTCACACACCAAACCCAGACTTAATAGCCTCTAGCCGCCTTTTAAAATTAATACAAGGTTTTATTCATATTTTTTGCCATCGACTTAATTTCTGACTTTCGCCATTGTGTTAATGAGTTTTCATGAACACTCCACTTGGAAAAGTCCTTTGTCTTAGTTTTAATAATAAAAAATTAGAAATGAGTAGACGTTTTTAGGAGAGTGCCATTTTATGTTTCAATAGCTTGATATTAAAATAGTTTTTTTTTGGTCATAACACGAATTCATACTATGCAATAAACATAGAATGCTTTTTAAGTCAACTATTAGGTACCTAACGTTCACGTTCTTAGTTTTACAAATAATTGCTTGTTTTCAATGTATGATAAAAAAATCACGAAAACTTAAAGTAAAACGATACCTATTTTAGAATTTTATTATTTTTATTACAATGATCAAAAATATAACATTCGAGTCTTTTAACACCCAAAAATAGTAATTTAGTAAAACATAACAGATTTACCACCCGTAGTAGCTCAACGAAAATTTGCGGTGTTTTATCATCATAATTTATGACAAGTTCAGGTCGTAAATCTTATGGAAACATCTGAGCTAGTCTCTTCAGTACTGAATATTTTCAAATTAATTTAAATTTCATTGAAAAGGAAAAAATATTTTCATGAATTTATATTAATTTCTTTGAAAACGCAAAAAAAATTCTTGCTGCCTTTTTGTCACTTAGGTATGCTGATCTAATGAATATCAGATCCACTTCGAAGATTTAAGTTCTGCATAAAGTTTTTTTTTTTTCTTGAAAATTAATTAGACAAAGATCCTTCGAGGAATTTAATACTGTATTTATTATCTAAATAATCTGTGGTGTGTCACGGCATCTCCTTGAAAAAGGAATATCTTATACAAGGTCACAAGAAAAGGCACGTTAATAATAAATTCTAAGCTCGTCCACGCCCAGAGCAGTATCTACAAACCAAGTGCCATGTAACCACATTTTTGTATGTGGCCTTCTATTTTGAACCCCCGACAGAACCAGAGGGGTGTTATAAGTGTAATGTGTGTGTTTCGTAGCTCCCAAACGACTGAACTGAATTATATTTTTTTTGTTTTGTTTAATAGGTAACTCAATTGAGAGTGTTCTTAGCTATGATTCAAGAAAATGTATTCGGACGTTTGAAGACTATCAGCTCTTTTCTAGTCGATGAATGGATGTGAGCATCTTTCACAGGTCTGATCGAGTCAAAATTTGGTATTCTGTTACTTCAGTGATATTAGAATAACATAGTAACCTTGAACTGATGCTGCAGCATCACCTGGAATTTGCAGGATACTCAACTCCTTCACCAACTTACAGCAGAGGTATCGTGATATGGCTCATTGGAATAGTCTCAACAAATAGGTTGTAGATAGATTTGTGTGTCTGGGGTTTTTTATATTTTTAATTTATATTATGATAATAACTACTTTCATTTTACCAACTAAACAATGCGAGGGTTTAGTTAACGTAAGATCTACTCGTAGATGAGCATTTTTGAGTTAAGCTGCAATAACTTTTTGCAGCTTTTAGACTTTGTACCTCAAAAGGAAAAACGGAACCCTTATAAGGATCACTTCGTTGTCCGTTTGCCTGTCAGTCTATCAAGACCCTTTTCTCAGGAACGCGTGGAGGTATCAAGTTGAGCTGAAATTAACATCAAATACGGTTACGGTCTCCGGTCTACGGCCCCTTGGAGCTAAAAAAAACCAAGCTTCTAAGTAAACGCTATAAAAAATACGGCCATTTATGCGATATATTCTGATACTTGCAAATAAATAAAAACCTGTAGGGTACTTCCCGTTGACCTAAAATCATGAAATTTGGCAAAAAGCAAGGTCTCACAGCACAAGTAAATGAAAAAGTCCGAAAAATCGTTAATTTGTAGTTTTATCACATAACAAAATATATTTATATTATTACAAACTTACATTTGCAGTTGGAGAATTAACCGTGACATATATCGATACATAGGAGAACATATTTTTAAACCGCAATGTTCAGTTTGTTTTTGCGATAAATTCATCCCAACTACGGAACCCTTCATTGTGCGTGGTCCGACACGCACTTGGCCGGTTTTTATTTATTTTATGTACCGAAGCAATTTAATATTTGTTCTCATATATGAAACGAATGATTCTTTAGTAACTTATAAGTTTATGTAAATTAATCATTTACCGATGGTCCAGTCCACACTAACTACTTTGTTTCAAACATTGAGACGCTAAAAGCTAAACCTAAACGCTCGCTGACTTTTTTCCTCACATACACTTAAATGCGACTTCGCAAAGTAAACCAAAACAATGCCACAAGTAACAGGAAGTTAAAATCGAATAAAATCTTCATCAACACCGCGCGCTAAGTTAACAGGATTGCAGAGTTAAAAGCTAGAACGTTTTCCTTCTAAAGGAATGATCACTGTAGACAAAGACGTGATATTCACGCTTACGACTGAACAACAATGAAATGTGGGGGAAGTCGTTCACTTGCAACTTTTGGTTGGACTTTTGATGAATTACTTTCTTGAGTTATAACTTAACTAGCTTCTACCTGCGACTTCATTCGCGTGGAAGTCGTAAGACACAGAATATACTAAAATAACAGCTACATTTTCATAAAACTCCTTCGTCCCCTGCCCGCGCTATTACTTCGTTTTCTTCGTTTTTTTATTATATTTGTATAGATTATTTCTGGGCTTAGTGATACGATTAAATAATTGCTAATAATTGACAGTGGCTGGCCATGTTTGTCGAAGGACCGATGGCCGGTGGAGCAGACGAGTCCTGGAGTGGAGACCACGTATCGGCAAGCGAAGTGTGGGACGCCCCCCAGCTGGATGGACCGACAACCTTTAGAAGGTAGCTGGGACAGACTGGATGCGGAAGGCGGAGGACAGGGTGTTGTGGCGCAGCCTGGGAGAGGCCTATGTCCAGCAGTGGACTGCGATAGGCTGAGTTGATAGTATAGATACTTAGGGTGATAATACTTTCTTGTAGTATATAATACCCCAGGTCAATTTTATTTATTCTAAAATAATGAAAATAGTGTTTCCGGTACGGTATAAAAAATAAGCAGCCTAAATGTTTCGATTTCAACAATTGAAAAATCAATTAATAAATATTTTACTGCCGTCACACAAATTCACTGGAAATCAGGTGATGTTGCGTGCAATGTGCCATAATAATATGATTGTGATCACCAATGTGAGTAATGGTCCTTTAATATTTTAACCTACATAAAACTCCAACATAAAACATTTGGCCCTTCATATTTAATTCATAAATTCTAAACGAACCACAGATTACACAAAATGCTTTGGCTGGATGAAGGGTCAAAAGCCAGTGAAAATATTTTTGACAGAACACTTGCCATGTGCGCATTTTATTTATTTCGTAATGTAACCTTTACTGCATCGTTAAAAAGGGAGGTATTCTCTGTTTAACGTCCCCTAAAGTTTTTATTTCAGATCGAGTGTCGGATCAAAAATGTCCGAAATGGTCAGAAAATAAATCTAGAGTGATATTGTGTCGAGTTCTAAGTACGAATTACTTTCGGAATTGTTTTTATTTACGGGGGAAAGAAATTGAAAGAGTGCTATGAGAAAATGTGTCGAGGTCTTGCGATGACACGTGCTGAAATAAGTTTTTTTTTAGACTGGCAACCTTTGCTGCTCTTTGAAGTTTTAAACCTACTAGATTTTCCTGGAAAATCTCCAGAACTTGCGTTGTTTAAAAGTTGGTTTTCATTATTAGTTTTACGTTTTGGTTTATTTCTGCTGGGCAAATGTTCCTGTTGAAGATTCCAATGTATTTTTAATAATGCTGCTCGTAATTTTGTTGTTTTAATGACCATAGAGAATCATCATGATAGATTTTAATTAATTAAATCATTTATTTCGTAGATCATACAAATCAATTTATTAGTGATTACATACACATCTTAAAACTAGTGTTAGTACATTCAATTAGCACATTTTGATAATAATTCCTAATAATGTCAAATTGATTAATAATAATGTCAAGATCACTATTAATAATGTCAAAATCATTTATAATACAATAATCAAATACAATACAATATCAAATAATCAAATATGCAATAGGCACAAGAAACAATATTATTTTAAGTCACGATTTTAAGGCAATACTTGTGTCCTAGTCCAGTGCCTGAGTGTTCCGCCCTATCCGCCACAGTGACCAAGAGGCTGTTGGCGCTGTCCTGGACCCGCCGCATCAGGGAGGCGACACGCTTTCGCATCATTGCGTAAAAGTCGTCTATACGTGCCTCTGCGAACATACCTGATGCGCTTCAGTGTCGTGGCAACCACCCCAACAGCGCCCTGTATGCGTTGTTATACAGACGCGTAAGGCGCTATAAGCCTTTTGCGTGTAGTCGACCTATAGACTGCAAGTGTAAAAAGACTTTAACTTAGAATCATAAGTTTTTTTTATACATCCAGCTGACAAAACATTAAATTATTTATGTACCTACTCTCCATAAACAAATATTTTAATTTATTCTCATTAGATATGTTCTCCGTTGACTGCACATTATTTTGTTACTTTGCCAAGAGGTTTTAGCTCCTTCTAGAGGACCAAGTATTATTTACAATACCTTACTTATGAAAAAAGTGCTTTGAACATTTAATGAAATGTATGAGGGTTAAAGTTGTCACAACATAAATTGGAATATTTGCAAGGTTGAATGCTTTTTTAATTTAGCCTTCATAGATCTTTTTTCTTCCGCGTATCGTCATGTTCTAGATGTTATACTTTATTAACATGGGACAGAGTTTGTTTACTAACAGATTATTAACATAAAATATAACATCCGTATAATATGACTGCCTCGTTGGTCTAGTGGTCGCAAGCGCTACTGCTGAGCATGAGGTCCTGGGTTCAATTCCCAGGTCGGGCAAAGTGTTATTGGGTTTTTCTATCTGGAATTTCTCAGTAGCAGCCCGGATAGCCCCAATAGGCTCGCCCCCTATTACATGGGACTTAAACATAACTGGCGAAATGTAGGTGTACTATAGGTACACCTCTGCCTAACCTTACGGGAAAACAAGGCGTGATGTTATGTTACGTTATGTTATAATATTCTAAATAAACTTAAACTATTCAAAACCTAAAATATGGCGTCGAAAAAATGTACATCGCTGTCGACTGGTAATGTACCCAAGAGACAGGCGGCATTGCCACGTTGTATGGCAATGCTTAGCCTCTGGCTGAGGTAAAAGCCAGCCCTTGGGTCACGGGAAGTGTCAACCAGCCGTTTGGAGATTTCGTTGAACAAACCATGAGCACTCGGACCTCACGGCCCGAGGGTTTCAACCCCAAATGGCTCGAAAATATAATTACCGATAAGGTTATTATACTTTAACCAGGGTCGCGGGATATTCGAAAGATCTACCGTGGCCCCTGGCACAGGCAACTGAAGGAACACGGGTGGGTTTTTTGCTGTAAAATCTGACACGCCCTCCCGCTCCACCCAGAGCGGGAGAAGTCATTTGATGATTTCCCACCCGAATAAAAAGGTTATACTTTCGCTGCTTGAGGTTTTCCGCAGCCGCTGCAGCAGCGCCAGCATAGCACGTCGAGCCAGGAAGGATCCCATTCTATTTGGGTAAAGTAGGTAGTTTGCAAGTGCTTAGTGAAAAAATGAAAACTTTTTATGTACATAGTTTATGAGTTTAACTACACATTGCTTAAATCTATCACATATTTAACAATACCTGCTACTTGATATTAGAAATTGGTCCATTGATACACAAGAAGGTCTGAGGTTGATTGTTTTTCTGAAAAATATTAAGACTGGAGCTTCAATTATTTAAATCTAAAAAGCCTCGCTTGCCAGGCCGCAAATCAAGCTTGATTACATTTACATAACCTTCTTAACCCCTTGATAGATGGCGTTGTCTTCAAGTATACTGCCGCCTCTAGGATGCATCGAGTGCTAACCATTTACATCTTAGAGTGACACTCAATTAAGTGTGTTGAGCATGATAAATAGAACCATCGCTCATTATGGTATTACTAGTTGCTTGAATTATTTTTAATTTGTTTGCAGTTTTAAATAGTCTTATAAGAACTTTAATTACTTTTATGACCCGACAGTTTATATACTACAAAGACTATATATAATACTTAAAAAATGGGTTTCATACATGTTTTAAGAATGTAAGAACTAATTTACAGCACGAGTATTTGGGCAGTAACAGACTTAGGACCAAAAAACAAAACCGCAATATAGAACATAAATTTAACTCCATATTAACAAGATTTGTGAAGATTACTTCAATATATATCGACTACCACAATCGATGGCATTATGTCGGTTATTCTTTCTCATAATACGCGAGGTTCAAGAAACTCGACCTCGTCCCCAAATGAAATTTCATTTACCAAAAAGGTAAATACTTATGGTGAATACCTAATTAGTCATAAGTTGAAATGATTTAATCCAGTCAGGCTGGTAGCATCATGTGTGTAAGCAGATACTTGAGCTGAAAATAAGTTTATAAAAACAGTTTATTTTTGATCCTTTCAGAGTTCAATTTTAAGGTCAGACGTTAAACTCTTAAGTCGGTGGAAAGTTTGCAACACCCCTACATTCTGAACTGATTGATCTACGAATCTCAACTCCTTATTACCTCATTCACCGCTTCTATCCTCTTAAACCCAGCTTATAATAACAGCGGTGTAACCCTGATAATACACAACATGTCATGTTTCTCTCATGATGTGCTCGCTACGCGCTATCAGTGTCTTGTTAGATGCCGCTACAACTGAAATGCTGTTACGAATATGACATTCTTATCTTGCACTTTGAGCGGGGTTGAGTTTAAAACTTTTGAAACCTTTATGGATGATATTTAAGGTGAAATGGGTCCCAAAGAAGATATTTTGACTCATTTCGGCTACACGCAAAATCTATTTTTGTCCTCAAAAACCACAAATTTGCCTTTTTTTCATGATTATAAAAATTCAGGATTTTTTTTTAGTGAATTACGAGGGCCAAAAAAACGACTGACACCATTTGGCTCGATACAAAAAAATCGCAGTTTCCTCAAAATTATCATTTTTTATGAGAAAAAACTGTTTTATTTGATTGTAATTAAAGCGATTTCAATAAATCTTCGTCTACACGTTCACCATTAAAGACATAAGGGATTATGGGTTTATTCTAATGTAACAGAGCATATAGAATTTTAAAAATACATATTTTTAAATTCTTATGTTCCGTTTGGCCATAATTCTTATGTTCCGTCTGGCCATACCAATGCTCCAAACCCCGTTACGATATCATTTCGCCATGTCGAATGAGATATTAGTGGTTATTCATGTATTAATTTTATTTTGGAGGAGTAGGACATCATTTAAAAAACTGCCGGTTAATCCATTTATTATCCCCGATGCTAAGGATTGGCGCTTTTGACGAAGCTCAGATCACTTAAGTTTTGACTGTGAGATTTTTATAGGGTAGCTCCTTTCTTGTTCCCCCGACCCACCCCGTCGCATCGCATCGCCTGCCCGTGCTGTTGCTTCGGTTTCGCTTAGCGCTCGTTCTTGCTTTTTTCTCTTTGCTCGGCTTCTAAGGGTCCTAGCATAATGTAATATACTCTATAGCCTTCCTCAAGAATTGGACTATAAAATGCAAAAAAAAAAATCAAATCCGGCAGGGAGTGACAGAGATTAGCGCGTTCAAACAGTCAATAAAAATAAATTGTGCAGGTAACTAATAGACTAAGCGCATGTTTCTTCTTAATTTTTATACCCGTCGTAATTCCTAAACGAAAGGTCCGATTCGAATAATTTAAAAAGGAATTTACATGTACATAGTCAATCTTGATTATGAAACTATTTATTTGGATAATACCATGTTTATAAAAACACCTTCGCAAATAATGCATTATTTTATAACAAATTGGATTACCATTAAAAATGTTATAGTGAGCCTACCTTAAAAGATAGACATATGCTATTGCAAAATTTTTATAGAACTTTCTAAGAGGAACAATTCCGTCATACGTGATTTTTGCGTTACTTTAACCGTTTACGCAGCGCACGCAATGGAAGCTCTCAAAAGGAATAAATTTTCCCCGTTTTTGCAACATTTTTCATTGATGCTCCGCTCCTATTAGTTGTAGCGTGATATTATATAGCCCATAACCTTTCACGATAAATGGGCTATCCAACACTAAAAGAATTTTTTAATTCGAACCAGCAGTTCCTGAGATTAGCGCGTTCAACCAAACAAACAAACTCTTCAGCTTTATACTCGTACACTAATCAAAAAAAGTTTTGCACCACTTATAAAATGACTAGTGGAAGGTAAACAAAATAACTCGAGAGAACTAAAACAAAAGTCAAGTGTTTCGTAAGTCGTAAGCAGCACTTGGGAATGTTTTTTTCATATACCCTCATTCATTTTGTGTAACTTTTAGTCTTAACCTCATTTTGTCATGTTAGTGTGGTTTTAACTAGTCTAGTCAGCAGATAAGAATTTCGTTGTTACTTTGAAACAGACTATAGTTCTGTTAACATAAACGTTTATTTTGTTGTTTACAATGCCAAGAAGAACGATTTCACATTTTAATCGAACGAGGATTATCACTCTTCGTCAATCTGGAATGTCGTTGCGACATGTCGCTTCAAGGGGTAGTGTTTCGCATACGGACGTTCTGAGGATATGTCGCAGATTCTTTACAGACGCATGACGTAGAAGATCGACATAGAACAGGCAGACCAAGAGCTACAACTCAAAATCAGGAACGATATGTGCGACTGTTGATCCGTAGACAACCCTTTCAGACTGCGAGACAACTAAGAAATCAACTTCAATTAACATTAGCTCTTACATGTTAATTTGGGAAGTCTTTGCTTTTCAAAATCACCGTAACTTTACGATTTAACTCTTTTCAGACTAATAATGTGGCCTAGGAATAAACTTTACATGAAAAAACATTGTTGATTAATTAATATTTAAATCACCAAAAACGAAAACATTTTTTTTTTCAACAAAAAAATACATTTCTTATTAGTGGTGCAAAACTTTTTTTTGTAATATTAGTATAGATTACATATGTAAGTGGCTCATAGTGTAAAAGAATTTTTATCAAAAAGTAAGTGATACCAGTGTTACTAATTTAATTATGTTTAATTAGAGACTGCTTAGAATTAAAACTGTGTACACCAACCTCATTGGTGTACACACAGTAAAAATGTTTGAATTGCAATTTTTTATTATTATGTAGGCATAGTGACTATTTAATTACACTGTTATTATAGACGCTGACGATAATTTATGTTTTTTTTTTTAAATATTTGTATGCTAGTCCATGGCGAGACATGTAGATCATAACCCTATTATTAAGGCCATTACTGTACCATAATTTATTGCAAATAAATATATTGCACGCCTCACAACGCTTCAGCGTGTGAGAGTGCTCTACTCTCGTTGTGTCACCTTGTCAAAATTTTCCAACATAAAATTGTTTCTACATATATACATACATAAACTCACGCCTTCTTCCCATGGGGGTAGGCAGAAACTACAGAACACCACCTGCTACGATCCTTACATACTCCTTTTGCCTCGTTTACATTCATACATCTGGTCATACACGCACGACGGTTGCGAGTACTACGCACCTGAACTTTCTGAAGAACATCATCAATAAGATCACTATATATGTCTTCCTAGGGCGTCCCCTTCCGGCGTTTCCACTCACATCTGCCGTGTAAATACCTTTTGTTAGTCGACTTTCATTCATCCTCTCAACATGACCAAACCCAAAAATTGTTTCTATACTCTCAATATACATGGAATTCATATTAGCAGGGAAGTTTTAAAAACTAGAAACTTGAAATTATAAGATTAATATATTTTAAGATAGATATACTTAAGTATGTAACAAAAATTGTAATAAAAAAAATATGCGTAGTGCTTTCCGTTGGGGGTGTGTCTGTTTGTCGTCACGATTCACGTCGTCACAAACAATGGATTAATCAAACTTTATCTAGAAGTTTTCTTTCGTCTTTCGGATGAGCCCTATTGATTTTCGTTATCAAACTCATAACCGTTCAAAAAATATTAAGAAAAATCGATGAATATTCTTAGATAGTTTTCCGTAAAAATCGTTAACATTGTCTGTGAGGCGTGCACTTTTGAACTTTCTAAATTTTCCATTCTATTCTATACAAAAGCAACAAAAATATTCACTCCATAGCAGTATTGAACTTGAAACATGGAGTAAATAAGCTATTTCATAAGCCACACGAATTCAAGTATTTCCATTTGATTATAGCAAAACACGCTTATGTATTGCTCGGTAAGTATAAGAATTTAGAATTTATAATGCGGAAGTCATAATACGCACGAAATTGGAAAGCAGATGGAGGCAAAATGTTTGGATACTATTTTATGCTCTCTTATTTTCTTATTTTTCTTTTTTTATCTCTTATTTTTATAAGTCATAAAATAATAGCTACTGTAGAATAATATCAGTGATCCCAACGGTTAAAACGCGGATTAGCTAGCGAAAGGTCGTGAGTTCTAAGTTTTTTTTTTTGGGTGGGATATCATCAAATAAGTTCTCCCGCTCTGGGCGGAGCGGGAGGGCGTGTCAGACTTTTACTGACTAAAACCCACTCGTGTTCCTTCAGTTGCCTGTGCCAGGGGCCACGGTAATTCTTTCAAACATACCCGCGACCCTGGCAGGCATCTGCCCCAGCGGACCCAGTGCTGACATCTCTTTGAAGCGCGCGTGGAACACAACGCGCCGTCGACCCGGGCCTGTTCCTTACCGGACGACGAGCTACCCATTGCTCGCCGTCCGCAAGCCCGCGTCTACGGAGGCCGGGAATCGGCTCTCGATTAACGACGCCCAGGGCGTCTCTTGCAGCGACTAGGGGCATGAGGGCACAAAGATTGCCTCTCCCTCACGCGTACCGCCTCCTCCTTCGCGAGCATTACTGCTTCGCAGAAAGAGATAATTGCTTACCATGCACTCTCGCTCCGTACCATGGCCTGGACCAGGACTGGACGCAAGAGATCGCCGCCGCCGATCGCCTCCGCGAGGACGCGGCGGTTCTCCGCCCAAGCCGGGCAGACCTCCACGGTAGTAAGTTCTAACTTGTCGTTGCATTATTTGGTACTTAATACTTTTAATAATAACCTTTTCGGTAATTATATTTTCGAGCCGTATGGGGTTAAAACCCTCGGGCAGTGGGGCACTCGGATGCTCATGGTTTGTTCAAATAAATCTCCAAACGGCTGGTTAACGCTTCCCGTGACCCAAGGGCTGGCTTTTACCTTAGCCAGAGGCTAAGCATTGCCATACAACGTGGCAATGCCGCCAGTCTCTTGGGTACATTACCAGTCGACAGCGATGCGGAGGAATTTCTCGATGCCTTAGTTTAGTTTTAGTTACATAAGGTTATTATATTTTTACGTTAATAGTCTGTTAGTTAATTTAGTATTAATGATGTAAAAATTAAAATAAAATACTTTTATAAAAATCCTAGGAACTTAGCCCCAGATGTCTGCAACATGTAAGTAAACGAGGCCATCTTTTCACATTTTATCAGCAAAGCATTGAAGCAAGTGAACTTGGGAGTCACGTAATAATATATTATCCCTCTGTGTAGGTTCTCATTTACATAAAGTTTCGCTGGGAACTCTCTCTAAGTTGCCTCATACAGTATGGAGGCTTCATTTTTAATTTAATTAACGTGTCTGTTTGTGACTCATTTTAAATTGTTTCTGTATGACATTGAAACAATCTTGGCGCGATATGACAGTGTAATGAAAAGGAGTTGTGGTAAAAGGAAAAATGAAACATTTTTTAAATCATTTTGTGTTGCTCAAGGGGCTTGTGGCTAAGAAACAACAGCCGCACGGGTCGATCGATCAGGGTAAGCTACGCTTGCCACGGTTGGTCCGTGGATGGGGATGTATCTTTACATATCAAGACCCCTTCGTACCTCGGAAAGCACGTTAAACCATTGGTCCCGGCTGTCATTCGTGTATCTTTGACAGTCGCTATGGGTCGTCAGAAGCCCGAAAGTCTGACAACCAGTCTTACCAAGGGGTATCGTATTACCCAGTAACAGGGTTGTGGAGGTCAGATGGGCAGTCGCTTCATGTAAAATACTGGTATTCAGTTGCATCCGGTTAGACGGTTAGACTGGAAGCCGGCCCCAATATAGTTGGGAAAAGGCTAGGCAGATGATGATTTTGTGTTGCTCAACTTTGGGAAAGGTTTAACGAATTTGGGCTACAGCTATGGAAATCTTATAAAGATATAGTAAATATTGAATATTTATTAAATAATAATGTGCACGCAGTATAGGTTGTAAGAACTTGCGAATTTTTGGTACTCAGCTTGGGGGTTAGTAAATCAATCATTATTAGAAAATGAAGTATAATTGCACCTATAATCTAGTAACATTATAATTTATCTCTAATCTCATTTCTTGTCTCGCTGGAGCTCAGTAAACATTGTTCATATAGTGGAGCAAAATCATCCGTCACCGTGGGTAAATATCGTCATGCCAAAGGCTAAATCCTATAACAACTTTTCTCTATTGTAATTACACTGAGCTACATATTTATGTAGGTACTCATAAAAATAAATAAGCTGCAAAATTGTGTAGGTCGAAGTCTCAAAGCGCAGACGTCGCCGTAGAACAAGCTAGTATAAACAAACTCTGTCACAACACAAGTTCAACTCACTTTATAGAAGTCAGCTCACATTTCCAACCCGTTTGGAAGTTCAAATAATTAAGTTAGAACATATTGGAGTTGGTGTTGAAGATGACGGGGAATTAGTAATTATAACTTTACCTTTATAAGGTAATTCGATTTAGGTAGGTAATTTTAATGTCATTCAAGCTTATTTTATATTGGATCTGTATAAAATGTATCTGGTATGTTAACACAATTTTTAAAGATGCTTGATTCGTCAAAAACCAGACAGACACAAACGTTGAGGTCGGCTTCCAGTCTAACCGGATGCAGCTGAATACCAGTATTTTACATGGACTGACTGCCTATCTGACCTCCACGACCCAGTTACTGGGTAATACGATACCCCTTGGGAAGACTGGTTGTCAGACTTTTGGCCTTCTGCCTACCCTTATTCTCTGTCAACTACCCATACAGTACATCGCCTGCGCTCGCGCCCCTTTGTTTGTCACAGACCATTGCATAGACAATAGTCTGTAGCATGGGCAAGCGACGTTGGAGCGTCAGGTGTGGGTCGATCGTAACGTAAGTTTTTATTTTTTATTTTGTTTTATTATCAAATACAGTTTTGCATGTAATTTTGTGTTTTATAATATATTTTATTATTTATTTTATTCATTTATTTTATGTCCGTAGGTGTGTCCGTGGCATCACAGTGGGTCCTGTCAGAATATCAGCGCTGCGGTATTTGAATTTTCAAATATCGCAGCATCATGCTGAGATAGGAGCCTTTTGGCCTCGCATAGGTCTTCTTTATTTTTTTTTATTTGTGTTTAAGATATTGTTACTTTTAATGTTCTTTTTATTGTTGTATTTCCTATGCGTGTCCCAAATAAAATATTTTTCTTTCTTTCTTTCATACCGACTAACAAAGATCTACAAAACAGCCAATGGGACAATGGCTTATCATGCTTTCCGAGGCACGAAAGACACAATTTAAACCATGAGGCTTAAAACAATGGTTAATGAAGACCACCTTAGAATTTTTATACGTCATACGAACTCGTCGTAAAGTTGTTTATGAAAAAGATAAAGCCGATTGTTATAGCCTATAAATTACTTATGTGCTAGTAATTAATAAATATTTAATTCATGTCCCTTATAAATCCCCTTAGTCCATCACTAGCTTGTTAACCCCGGCTTACAGTGGAGAAAAACAGTGTGCGGTAATACGAAAATCCCGCGGGATTCGATCCCGGAATAAAGTGTCTGACCTTGTTTATATTTATCTTGTCAGTTTCACATGCTTGGGCAGAAGCAGACGTTATTCAATTTAGTTGGGAGAGGAACATGTTTAACTTGGAGCGAATTTAAGGAAGCAGCATAAGATTTAGAAAGCGAAAAGATGTCATACCATCATACAATTGTAGAAACTCTTCTTGGTACGTATCCAGTTTGCAGTCGTTAAGACAAGTTGACTAGTCTCAGGACTGTTATTTTAATAATCAGATAAGTTTTATCTGAGGAACGAATATTGCGGTTTGACAGTTTTTGTATAGAAAATAATATTGTCAAGCTGTCATGTTTATTCTTCAGATAAAACTTAACTGAATATTGAAAAATCAGCCCTAACGCAAGTTTTGGTTCTAGACAGTTTTTTATTTTGACAGTTTAATGACTCCACTGCCGTCAGTGAGAATGCATGGAAATGACAAGAAATTTTAAGTTTTGGTGTTCCTTTGTGGGTTAGGTTACATCACCTAACCAATTTTATTCTACTCGCTTACAGTACGGCCTTGTAACAACACCGTTTGATACGAAGTTCGTCGACATTTTCATTCACTACAAACTATTTGCACTTTTCCACGCGTCGCCGTCGTTTCAATTTAACCTCACGAAAAGAAGACGATATAAAATTAGATTTTTTTTTTTAACATTGCATTTTTATGTTAACATTGTTATTTGATTAATTTAAAATTATTTTTGTGGGTAAGCCTTTTTAACCGACTTCAATAAAGTCGAGTCGGGTCGAGTTCTCAATTCTATTCAATTTTTTTTGTTTAATGTTTACAATATTTGAAAATTTCTTTTTTTTATTTGAAAGGATATACTTCCAGACTGGTCCCATATAAATTTGGTCAAGTTCTGATGAGTGGTTTTTTCGTTAGCTTCAATAATATGTATTTTTTCCACTTAGTGTATGTTGATGTTTTAATAATGTCCTGTCATTATTATTTACAATGCAAGTAGTGGTATACAACTTTGTGTGGGGTAGGTACCACAACTAAAAAGTGAAAAATAAAACATTTCTGCAAAAAAAAAACAACCGACTTCAAAAAACAAACACTACAAAATACAAAACCAAAGACACTTATTTGCAAAGTTAAAGTTATTTTTCACTTTGTGGTTTTTTTTTGCAAAAAAGTTTTTTTTTAACTCTGTTACTTAGAACCAACTCTACGGCCCGTCGTCCATGTCGCTTCCCAAAAGTAACCAGCTACAAACTCAAATTACCAATTAGAAGGCAGAATTTAACAACACTAGTTTTTCAATGACGGGCCATACACGACGTAACCAATCACAAACTAGTTAATAACGCGTTAGTAAGTCACTTCGCGTACGGACCGCCATTGAAATATTAGTACGGTGAGTGACATTACTCAGGTGATTTCAGTTTATAATACGCTAAGTTTGAGTAGCGTCGTGGACGCTGGGCCTAACTCTTTTATTTCAGATTTCCCGTATACAATAGATATATTATTATTACTAGTTTCCCCAGGGTTGCGCTTTAACAGGCGTTGCACAAAGGGGGTTTCGGATCGCTCTTTTAAGACGTAACGGTGCTGTCTTCCATGCGCAGATGGTGACCACGGGGGGTGGTTTTAGTGAGGTATAAATCCCACACTCCCCGGTATTATACTCAAAGCCCGGACGCCTTATAAAGGTTTCCCCTCAAAACAAAAAAAAAACTATAACATATTACATTACTAGTTATCCTACAAGTGGGATACCATCAGACCTTTCTGTACTGGAGTGCTGCCGTGTTTTGTGTGCTTACCTGAAAAAATAATAGTAAGTATTGGATAAATCTGTTTGAAAATAGGAAACATTTAACCTTTCTGATATTCTATAAATGGGTAAAAACATTAAGATAAAAAGTTTGATTCAAACCAAAAGTTTTATTGGCTTTGTTTAGAAATTTATAATCAGAAGCAATACAATTGGCTTCGATTAATAATAATTCCTACTGCTGAAGTTTCTGGGCAATGTGATTCGAAGAGATTTGCGAATTTTGGAGCGCTTGTTGCAGTATAAACTTTTAGGTATTATTTAAAATATATCTTCTAATCAAAGTGAAAGTCAAATCGTTTATTTCAAATAGGCACATAAAAGGCATTTTTTAACGTCAAAGATTAACAAGAAATTCGAACTGATTCAAGGTGCCCCTTCCAAAAGGTAGTTTCGTATGAAGAAGGATCTAATAAGTACCCACAAGTATTTTCTTACATCAGTTGCAAACTTTTAGCTTCTAGTTCCTGAAAGCCTGGTTACTTATGTAGTACCTAGGTAATGTAAGAATTATAATCTCATGTTTATTACAGCTTTTATAATACTGGCGTTGGTTTTATTACAATGTATTGCTTTAATTTTTTAACCGGTGGTTCACCTTTAAGCTACGGTTTCCTTAGTGTCCGCAATTTACCGGCAAATGACGTCACTGAAACGTTATAGGTGGTAAGCTTGTGTGTTTTCCTAAAAAGCGTTGTTTGACACCGTAAAGTCAAAGTCCACTGCCAACATTTTCATTTTAGCTGTCACTGCGGCTATTGTGTGGCAGTAGCGTACTGCTCTTTTGGGAAACCGTAGCTTTACATCTAAAATAACGCATAATTATTACATAAGTAATCTATGTGTTTCTTCTTTAATCTAGTTGTTACTGACCAAGATCCCTCATTGGTCATTCTAACCATCGTTAAATCCCCTTGTAAACATTTCTGATACCTATTTCTAAGCTCAAGTTAAGCTCATCCAAAGCATCACGACCTTCCTAAAGTGTCTAAGGCCACGATTTTGTGTTTTCCAGTCACAGAGTTGGTAACTTCCATTCGATAAGTTTGATGTCACGTTCTGGACGAACAGTGAAGTTGACATTATTTGTTTGTTTAAATATGTAAGTAACTTTATGAATAAGTCAAGCTTATTATATTTTCTGAATACAAACATATTTATCTTACTCAACCAAAATATACATATTGGTCGAGTAGGTATTGAACTTTTGTATGAATCAGCAGATTTTTTTTTTTCGTGATTTCAGAGTTGGTCTCATAGTGAAAGTTGTTCATATTCATGGTTAGAACACCCTATAAAAATTTCGAGACGGTAAAAAAAATCATCCAATATAACGGAACGGAAAATTACCTACTTGCATGCCAAATTTGAAGGCAACTTTAAAGCGAAAATATTAATCCTCTTTAATACCTATCCCGTGGGAATTTCGAAAAAAATAATCACAAGTACGGAACTTAGTAAAGTTATTGTTCTCTGAATTACTAAAGTGTCTTTGGCGATGGCGAAAATAGGGGGTCTTAGGGGATGATTTTCCAAAAACGCCAAAACATTTCATTCGTAATGTCTTAAAAAAAGCTTAATACAAATTTCTTCCTTACAAACTTTCATCCCCTGGAAATGGTTTTGGAAATGGTTTTAAAATAAAGCTCAATCAAAACAAAGAGCGACCTCCCCCTAAAATAAAATGGCATATGCTGGAGAAGAATGCTGGTGCGAAGAAATTTAAAGAGCGAGTAGTGGATAAAATGATAGATATGGGGGACATGAATGATCGAAGTGTAAATGAATGTTGGAGTGAAATGGCGGAGTATATTAGGAGTGAAGCGAAAGATGTTTTGGGAGAGACTAAAGGAAAGGGTACGATAGATAGGGATACATGGTGGTGGTCGACAGAAATACAGAATGTGTTGCAGGATAAGAAGAGAAAGTTCAAGGAATGGCAGAGTGTTGAAGATGAGAATGTTAGTTTGAAAACAGAAAAAAAGTGTCAGTATGATGCTCTAAAGAAAAAAACCAAAAAAGCTGTGGCGGTAGCGAGAGCAAAAGCCCAGGACAAGCTTTATGACACACTGGATAGTCCAGCAGTCCAAAAAAACCTATACCGGCTTGCTAGAGCTAGAGCGAGAAAGATGAGGGATGTTTGTCAGATAAAATGTATAAGGAATGAAATTGGAGTAGTGCTTTCGGATGATCAGAAAATTAAGGATAGGTGGAAGGGATATTTTGAAAGACTGATGAATGAGGAGAATGACTGGAGTGGTGTGCTTGAGAATAAACAAGTAAATGAGGGGTTAGTGAGAATGATTAGTATGGATGAAGTGAGAATAGCAGTAAATGAAATGAAGAATGGTAAAGCAGTAGGTCCGGACGGAATACCAGTTGAAGTATGGAAGTTATTACGGGTACATGGATGGACGTGGTTAGCTTTATTCTTCAATAAATTGTTGCTGGAAGAAGCCATACCTGACGAATGGTGTAACAGTTCACTGGTGCCCATCTTTAAAAACAAAGGTGATGTGCTGGAGTGCAACAACTATAGAGGAATAAAACTAATATCACATAGTATGAAGGTTTGGGAAAAAGTTATTGAAAGGTGACTGAGAGAAGAGAGTGAAATTTCGCAAAACCAATTCGGTTTTATGCCTGGTCGGGGAACAACAGATGCCATCTTTGCTATCCGCCAGTTGTGCGAGAAATACAGAGGTGCGCATAAAAACCTGCACATGGTATTCATTGACCTCGAAAAGGCATACGACCGAGTGCCTCGTGAAGTTCTGTGGTGGGCCCTTAAGGAGAAATGTGTGCCAGGGAAGTATGTGCAGTTGATTCGAGCGATGTACAGTCGATGCAGTACCCAAGTCCGGTCTACAGTGGGCACTACCAGCAGCTTCAATGTGGCTGTCGGCTTGCACCAAGGGTCAGCACTCAGCAAATTACCTCTTCGTGATGATAATGGACGCTCTTACGTCGGATATCCACGAAGAGGCGCCCTGGTGTATGCTGTTCGCTGATGACATTGTGCTGGTTGCTGAGAGCGGCTTAGAGATCCAGAGCAGATTGGAGGTGTGGTGGGCAAAACTGGAGACCGCTGGCCTGAGATTAAGTCGGAACAAAACAGAATATTTGTTTTGTGATTTTGGCGGTCTCTCCAGTCCTGTGCCCATATCTCTCGCCGGAACGCCCGTACCGAGCTGCTCCGACTTCCGGTACCTCAGGTCGTTTGTCCAAGGGGATGGCGAAGTAGACCGAGACGTAGCGCACCGGATCAACTCAGGATGCATAAAATGGTGACAGGTCACAGGAACAACTTGCGACCCACGGATGCCCCTCAAATTAAAGGGAAAAATTTATAAGTCCGTGATAAGGCCTGTCGTACTGTATGGATCGGAATGCTGGGCCGTGAAGAAGACGGATGAAAAAAGATTGCATGCAGCGGAGATGAGAATGTTGAGATGGATGTGTGGAGTGACGAAATTGGATAAAGTAAAAAATGAGTATATAAGGGGAAGTTTGAAAGTGGCGCCAGTGACAGAAAAGTTGAAAGGAAATCGTTTGGCTTGGTATGGACATGTGAAGAGGAGGGAGGAAACGCATGTGACTAAAAGAGTGATGAATATAAATGTTGATGGATGGAGAGGGAGAGGAAGGCCAAAGAAAAGATGGATGGATTGTGTGAGGAATGATATGAAAGAGAAGGGAGTGAATGATAGCGTGACTTTTGACAGGGGAAAATGGAAAGAGAAAACGTGTTGCGCCGACCCCAAGTAACATGGGACAAGGGCAGGAAGATGATGATGAAACTTCCATCCCCTATTTTCCCCCTTAGGGGATGATTTTCAAAAAATAGCGTAGAGTCATCTCAAAACCTCTCTCTCTTGAATTTGTATATAATATATGTATATAATATAGGTATATATTATAGTAAATATGTATGTATGTGTATTATAAGTTTATGACTTATTTATGTACAAATTGTTCCATTTCTAACAGAGCACCTGCCATCTAATCTCTTCACCACCCTTGGTTGACTGGTAGAGAATGCCTAAGGCATTAAGTCCGCCTTTGTACTTTTTTAAGTGTGAAAAGTTTAAATAAATAAATAAATAAATAAATCAGTCAGTCAGTCAGGACTTTTCTTTTTATTTATATAGATAAGATAGGACGGATCAGAGGGGATGGGGGGGGGGTAAATTTAGAGAGGGAGACATATTATTTTGATATAATAAGTACAAGCCGTGTGCGCGATGGGTATTCCCATCGGAAAAAATTGACTAACTTCCAAACAAACTTTCATCCCATATTTAACGCCCCCATTTTTTGTTTATCTCTACATTTATATCTGTAATTTTTATGGTAAAGAATATTCTATCTATCTTCTATCTTTAACCCATTTAACATACACAACATACATTTTCAAAAATATTTCCTTAGTGCTTACCTTCGTTATTTAAGGAACGTTTGTGTAAATTTAGAAAATCATGTTTCTAGATCAAACAGGTCAGGCTGTGCTTTGTCTGTCAGTGAATTAATTTAAGATTTTTATAAATTAAACTATAATTATTGTGATGAATTTATTCAAACAATTAACCCATCAATCTACCTCTCCTCGTGCCGTCAATGGTTTTTACGATATATTTTTCAATGTTCAACTTTCCTACGGACACTCGCACAGCTGTAAGACATTCGATGGGTTCCTACGCGTCCGCTCGCTGTCGGAACAGGTGGTGTTCCGGGGTGGGGTGGTGCTTGCGGTAAATTTGGATATAGTTAACGCATTTAAATCTCTGCCTGGGGATGTGATTAAGGTGCAACTTGTACATAGCAGAATGGCTCCTTACCTACAGTGCATCATTGGGGCCGACCTTCACGACCGGCATATTCACTATGTGGGTTGGAACGGTAGCGTTCATCGCAGGGTGATTACGTGTGGGGTTCTGTAAGGGTCAGTTTTAGGTCCTTTCTTGTGGAATCTCGCTTACGATGTGGTCCTGCGTGTTGACCTCGCCGTTGTCATTAATGTCGTTTGCTACGCGGATGACATGCTGGTGTTGGCCGGCGGGGATACCTTCGAAGAGACCATCCAGCTTGCTGAGCTCGGAGTGGTATAAGTCGTGGCGTCGATTCATGGGCTGGGTTAAGAGTTAGTGCCTTATAAAACTGAGGCGCTTCAGTTCCACAAACTGCCGAGGAGCAAATAGCCACCCAGCTCGTTGGTCAGAGTTGGAAATGAGCAAGTTCAGGCGGGTCGATACATTAAGTACCTGGGCCTAACCCTGGACGGTCGGTGGGACTTTGGAGAGCCCTTCGAGCGTCTGGTTCCCCGCATCGGGAAGGCAGTGGGTGCTTTGCACAGACTGTTGCCCAATTTCGATGGATCTCTACGCGGGTGTCGTGCGATCGATGATCCTTTATGGGGCACCTGTTTGGTAAAATAGTCTGTCAGTCATCCGAGATTGCAGCACTTAAATCAACAGTCTGCAGCGGAAAATGGTTATCCGTATCGCACGAGAATACCGAACTGTAGCCTTTGAGGCAGCAACTCTCTTGGGACGCTTTCCGCCGCTAGACATCTAGGCGGATATGGACGCAAGGGTCAATAACCAAACCCGTGTCATCCGTTAAAGTGGAAATGGCGTGCCAGGAATCGCTGTCGTACGGCTGAGGTGGCAGGAATGGCGACACGCGCTCGAGCGGTGGCGTGAGCGGCTGCAACAGCTGCAATATTCGCGTAAATGCGTTGTCGAAGCCGTCCTACTACACTTTGAAGCCTGGCTGAAAAGTAGGGAGCGCATCTCTTATAGGCTCACTCAGGTGCTGACTGGGCACGGTTGCTTCGGTGAGTACCTGAACAAGATTGGGCGAAAGGCTACGGCAAATTGCCAATATTGCGGAGGCACCTTGGATTCTGCACAGCACACGCTCGAGAAGTACCCTGCGTGGGCTTCAGAAAGACGGGTTCTGGTCGCCAGGATCGGGCGAGATTTGTTTTTGCCAGCAGTAGTTAGGTCTATGCTGGCGAAGTCGGGGAACTGGAGGTAAATGGCCTCCTTCTGTGAGACCGTGATGATTCAGAAGGAGGCTGCCGAGTGGGATCGTGAGAGGGCTGATCCCACTCGTAAAGAAGGCGTGGCCTCGTTGTTTGACATGCCAAAACCCCGCCTGCATCCTTTAAGGCAGGCGGGAATTTACGGCCATGCTCAGAGTGGGGACTCTGTCCACCCTCTGAGTGACCTCAGAGAAGATGGCGCACAGTGGTCACGGGCTGCCTTGCACATTTGCATAGTTAGGTTTCGGGAAGACCCCTTTACCGTCTCCCCAGAGATGTGCCCTAACAGGCGTTTCACAGAGTGGGTTTCAGATCGGTCTTTTGAGAGATAACGGTACCCCTTCCATGTGCAGATGGTAACCACCGGGTTGGTTTTATTGAGGTAAAAATCCCACACTCCCCGGTCATTTTATCGGTTTTTTTATCAAATAAAAAACATTTTTTTTTTGCGATTTCAAACTTACATTTGCAGTTGGAGAATTGACCGTAACGTATCGATGATGATCGATGCATGGGAGAACATGTTTTTCAACTACAATGTTAAGTTTTTTTTGGGATTTATTTTTCCCAACTACGGAACCCTTCATTGTGCGTGGTCCGACACGCAGTTGGCCGGATTTTTTTGTTACAACCAGACTCTTTTATTACCTTTGTTGCGGCAGAGGGTTTATACTTTTTGAAGTACAATATGTTTGACACATGAATTCTGCGGATCAAACAGTTTTGGGTAAAGTTAGTATTTTTTATACTACAAGATCTGTTCTTTTAGAACTACCAAACTCAGCAGCTTAGTTTTCAGAAGAAATCAGTATCAAAATCCAGCCATAGTACTAGCTAATTATCATCTCGATTGCCAATCCTATCAGAAAAGCCGTTTGTTGTCTTGCGATTTCATAAACTTACAATTTTTTCAGCTATTTTCTTTAACAGTGGGGTTGTTTCTAGAACTTCGCCGCGAAAGAGCGTTGTGTGTTTGTCACTTGTCAAAGTAATCTTGAATGAAAAACGACAAATCGGCGACAAGACAAACCACTTAGCGACATCACGCAGCAAAGTTTTCAGCAATGAACTCCATAGGCAGCCGAATGAAAATAACACACACACTACGCGCTATCTACGTGAAACTAATTTGACAGTTTCCTTCCCCATTATGACAGAGGTTATTTTTAGTATTTTTTTAAAACATGAGTCTTCATAATAGTAATTTAAGCTCTATCAGTATGAAAGAGCAGTGGTGGCTCAGTGGTAAGGGCCGCGACTTACAAGTTGTAGGTCGTAGGTTCGAACCAAGACAGGCACTTTAGGTACTTTGTGGAAATTATTTCATCACTGCTGCTCTCAAAACGGTGAAGGAAACACCGAGAGGAAGCCGGCATGTCCAAGAACCAAAATTTCGAAAACATGTGACATCTAACAACCTGCACTGGGCCCACGTGGTGGATTACGGCTCACTCCTTTCCACCGAGAGGAGGCCTGTGTCCCAGCAGTGGAAATCAATGTACCTACCTAATTGTTTTCAATAATTAATATGTAGTGGCACCGAGTTGCCGTGTCTGGCCATACCGCTGTTAAACCCGCGATGGTTTGTGCGGTATGTTTAAGGGTTCAAAATGTTTATACTGTTTTATTGATTAATAAATAAAAAAAAAAAAAAAAAAAAAAAAAAACATAATAGGTTGATTATATAAACAGTATGAAGGAAACATAACAAAGTATAGTTCCGACCAATGTTCTCCAATATTCAATGAAGATGGATCAGTTTCCTCGGAGAAAATTTCCTCTGTATGTCTTGAGAATAATAAATTATTAATTTTGTTCCTTGTTATTCAAATTGAAAATACGCTGCGGCACGATGGATTGCCACTTAAATAGGTATTTTAAATGCATAATACGTTGTATGTGTATCGAGTGTGTTACGATTAAGTTAGTAAAAAAAAACTACTCGTTTTTTGTTAGTTTGAAACAGTTGTATGGAATTTGATATCACTCTCGGACGAGTCAAAACTTGGGCCGACTTTTAGATAGCCTTTTAGATAGCCGATTTTTAGACCGACTTTAGGCCAACTTTTAGATAGCCTGAACTACAATCGAACCCAGCTAAGCAGAATCACTTGCAATCCCTTTGTTACATAGGTGCTTTTAAAAATAAAATATAGGAAGCATCAAACGAATATTCGAAAATTTGCTCGGAATGGTACTAGAATTTTTATAACGAAAAAGTTTTGATTCAAAAAACTAGTAAGCGCGGTCTCTGTCGGATCATAGCGCCCCTTAAGAAAATCAATGTGCTAAAATAAGATATCCACATCATAATTCCTGGCATGAAGTACCAAACTAGTTACCTCATTACTACGTCCACTACTACTGCTGAGCGTGCCCGCCTGCCGGCTGTGGGAAAATAGGAGTCGGGCCTCTGGCTTCAGGTGCTACCGTCACCCAACATAAGCACTGCTAGGTGACATCAATTTCCGGCTCGCTCCAAATCTGCATCTGGGCTCTCCTTGCGGGGCTCCTCATCGCTGTCAGTGCAGTGAAGCAGTCGACCGCCTCGGACACCATGGCATTTCCTGCAGCAAGAGCTATATGTTTGAACCGTTTGACGGTTGAAATACTAGGGCCGTGGGGTCCGAGTGCTCATCGTGTATTCCAACGTGGCAACGCTCCCAGCCTTTTTGGGCACTTTTTCCGCTGACAGCGATACGGACGAATTTATTGATGGTCACCTCTTTTTTCCTATGTAAGATTTAGATTGTATGTTAAGTATATTTAAGAGTTCTGTATATTATCGATTATTACCATAGTAAGAAATTAAATAAACACCTAGTTACCTACAAACAGTTTCGTGGTGTTTCTAGTCAGTTCCGATATAATTATCCTATCATCCATCCCCGTGCTAAACTTGAAACGAATTTTACCACAATAATTGAAAACTATAATAACTTTAACCCATGGATTTAGTAAGGACATCACACTTATTAAGCATAGCTAAGTTATATTCAAAACATACCAAACAATATTAGTTTAAAATACTATTCCTAGATGGCGCTTAAAGTTGTAGTCTCAGCGACACGACCCTACGAAACACGTCACCACTCTGGTCAAAGGTATCAGGACGGCATGAAACATAAGCGGCTTCATTGCTATGGTGACGCACAAAGTAGCTGGTAAACAGCTCAGAAAACGTTTTGCAATACTAATTAGATCATTAATTTATTAAGAATTCCAGGGAAGCATTTCTTCCTCGCTGTAACAAAATTCAAGTCTGGGGTTTTAATTATTCTACAATGACGATGATGATTTTTTTTGCATAACACTGTTATGAATTTCCGCAAGTCACACCTGATTCCAAAACTTTTCTGCAATGACTGCAAAAATATGATTTCCGACATTATTAATCATAATTTTTACTAGTACTGGCGAAATGTGGGTATACTATAGGTACACCTTTGCCTAGCCCTTTGGGAAAACAAGGCGTGATGTTATGTTATGTTTACTAGTAATTTCAAAATGTACAGTTAGTTGCAACTTATTTTTCTATTCAACACGATGTCTCAAACCATGAATCTCAGTGCGGTTATGCATGTTACTCTAACCCTCCAATACTCCGCAAAGTTCGAAGGGTCTTAACATAATTAGTTGATCGATTTTAATGCAGATGGCGCCACATCGAACGTTTGAGTTTCGTAGCCTCGGCCGTGGCGAAAGGCTTTGGCGCTTTGAGCATTGGTACTAGGATCTCATGATAGCTAAGAACTAGAGGTTTAGTCGCCATGGAAACGCGCGTTGTTTGTACAAAATGTATTATTGTTGGTGAATGTAGCAATCGCGAAAGTTTCTATATTGATTTATGAAATTGAGATTCAATTAGAATATGTCAAATATTAATTAATTATTAAAGCTAGTAATTAGCTTTGCCCACAGCTTCGCCCGCGTGGAGGTCGGCAATTATCCAGGTAATAAACTATTTGTGTGCCTAATTTTCGTCCGCCGTTTTTGCGTGATTGAGTAACAAACATAAAAACTTTTACATTTATTTTATAATATCAGTCGGAAAACTTTACTGCAATTTTTTTTTTGTATTAGATTTTGTTACAGTTCTTGAAGAAAAAACTTTCGTTTTTTAACAACGACATTATCTATGTTGCTGAAAGTTTGGCAAAATACGTTATTCGCAAAGACAGGAGACGTTGCTTAAAAAATACGTTGGAAACGGCTATTGTTTTTCATATGATACGAAAATCATTACGGCACATTTCAAGTTCATTACAGATGGCGCTACAAAGTCCTAATTTCTCGTAATCTCAATCGTAGCGGAAGTCTTCAATGCTCCGGTTAAATGTACTAGGAAAATATCAACGGTCAAAAGTTGAAGGTTATCGAAATTGTTAACCGATGTTCGCACGGACGTAAAAGTATCGCGGCGGGATTTTTTCAACTCTCGGTGTTGAGCTGAGCATTGAGAATCCAACAGAGTGCATTCAAGTGCGTTGAAAAAACACACTTTTAGATTTTCAACTTTCGGCGCTAAGTAGAGCGTTGAAAATTCAGTGCGCGAAAAAAATCGCCGCTATATTTTTTCGTCCGTGCAAATGTCGGCTTAGTCACGGTAGCTATTCTTTTTCATGCTACCACGTGGTAAACATTTAAAAAAAAAAGTTCGTTTGTTCACAAATTGGTGGTTTTGCATAATTATGAAAAAAGAAAAACACTTTCAAACGTGCCATTATTATGTCAAAGACAAAAAAAAAAACAGAATATTATCATGCATCGAAAATTCAGTACCAACCGAAAGAAGGCTTTTTTACTTGAAACTTGAAATTAGCATGTGGCGCCACACATAGATTTTTCGTAGCACCTCGCAAGAGAGAGCGCGAGCGTAGAGGATTGAAAATCCGTAGCAAGTATGAACTTTATTTTCTTACAGATGGCGCTACGAAACTCTTAGCTCGTAGTGCGCCATCCTTGTCGTGTAGCGACGGGGTCGCGAACGAACAGTTCTGCGCTCCAAACATACTAGGGTCGCATAAACAAACAGGAATTATAGCAAAATGTTGTCCGTTACCACCTAGACTGAACTTCAGTGCCCACGAAAATAATTATAAAAGATTATCCCAATAGAAACTGTTATGTAATATTTATTACACTCGTAAAATAAGATGAACTAATGAATAATCACTTAGGTACTTATTTCGACGCTTATGCAAGTTGGTTTTGGTCCTATCCCAACAATTATCGGATAACTTTGCTAGCGATTACCACAGTCGTCATAGCCTGTCACAAAGTAATAAATTTCTTAGTAGCGTTTTTAATCAGTTTTGGTAGTCCTAGTATCCATCCCTGAACAAAAGTCAAAACGGATTTTCCCACAAAAGGCCGTGGCCAATTGGCCATGATGAAGCAAATATTCTAAAATACAAAGATTATACGCACTAAGCATAAGATACTATTCCTAGATGGCGCTAAAAAGTAGTCGTCTCAGCGCCCACGACCTTACGAAACTCGGCACCGCTCCGGTCAAAGGTACCAGGGTGGCATGAAATATAAGTAACTCAAGTTTATCGCTATGGCAACGCGCTTGGAGGCTGGTTGAAAGAGCTTTGTCAAAATTAAAACATGAATTCGTTCTAGTTCTAGTAATAGTAATTCCAGGGAAGCATATTTTCTTCTTTGTGTTAGCGTGAATTGACTTCCTGTTAACATAATCTGTAATAAATACCCACTGCTGACTTCCAGTTGTCAGAGAGATGCCTGACAGAGATTGCCGTAGAAGCGAACTATCACCTGGACCAATTTGTGAGGTTGATGTGATGATTATTGTTGTGTACCTACGTGTACAGGTGGAAGTTAATTATTAAACTGAGCGTTAGCAGAGTGAGTCACGTTTTTATTTGTAGTCCGCAAGTACTACTCTGTCAAGAAAGTACCGGGAAAAGATCAATAATACACGAAATGTTAGTTGTTCATCCAAATTTATTTTATCACCTTCAAAGTATGCTGCTTCAGAAACGATACACTTACGCCAACGAATAGCCCAATAATCAAAACATTTTTTAACGCATTTTTTGGAATCGACTTCAGAACTCGCCGCGAATTCTCGCTTTTTTGGCTTCGGCTCAGTTTGAAGGCGCCATTCCGAAGCTTGTCGAGTGGTTTGCATGTCAAACTCGTAAACCCATGTCTTATCACCAGTAACAATGCGTTTTGTGATTGTGAGGTCGGAATTGACTCGTTCTATCATGTCTTCACCGACCTTTACGCGATTGAGGTTTTGCAGAAAACTCGGGTCTTTCGGCACTAGTCGACCGGCAACGCATTTCATGCCCAAACAATCGTTTAAAATTGTACAAATTGATTCATGAGACACCTCACCTCTGGGCCTATCTCTCACAGTCACCATTTTTTTTTTACTTTAGAGATGTTAAGTTCAGTTGAAGACGTTGATGGCCAGAGTGAGGCAAATCTTCCACCACATCTCGACCGCTTTTAAATGCATTGTATCACACATACGCACATGTTTTTGATAAAGTTGATTCACCGTACGCTTTATGTAATATTTTCAGCGATTCAGCACAATAAATTCCATTTGCAATGCAAAATTTAAGACATTCTTTGTTAGATTTTTTTATTCTTTGTAAAAATCGCAAAGCACACTTGAGATGAACTCACAAAATGGCGCACTGTAAATAAACTAAATGACAAGTGACGCTCAAACTCCGCGTGAGTATAGAGGACAGTTGTGCCAATTTAATGACAAAAATAATTTTGAAAATCCTTATAGGGATTGTCGAAATTGTTTTAAAGTACCGGGAATCCGGTACTTTCTTGACAGAATGTATATTGCTTCTGGAGGAAATGGGGACGCGTACGTTCCTATACTTGCTATGACAAAATTCAACTCTTGAGTTTTATAGTCTCTTTTGTTGCAACCAGTCTGACTACAAAAATAATATGATTTCCGACATTATGAATCATATTTTACTAGTAGCTTTGGTCCGCTGCATCGCTCGCGTGGGGGTCGGAAATTATCCCACGGGAACATACTACCGGGATAAAAAGTATCCTCTGTGTTAATCCAGGTAATAAACTAATGTATGCCAAATTTTATCTAAATCCTATTAGTCGGATAGATTTGAATAGGTCTTTATTTGCTTAGAATGTAGGCACATAAAGATAAGTTGTCAAATTATAAAATAGCATCCATGTACATTCTGTATTAACATATCACGCAAATTTAATACAAAGTAGGGGGTTATTAAAGATATTTAAAAAAAATATCATTTAAGAAATCGTGCACAGAATAATAACATTTATCTACAAGTAATTCTGTGAAACGTATTTTAAATTTTTGCAACGGTAAGTTTTTAATTTGGTCAAGTATTTAATTAATGATAACAGGAGTCATACAAATCACATTTCTTTTTAATAAGCTAGTTTTAAATACGCCCGTGCATAATAGATTCTGGTATTACTTCGTTTTCTAGTTTCTACTAAAGTTGCAAATAGACATCGATAATACTAATGATTAAAATAATATCGTGAATTCATGCAAGTCGGGGTTTTTCGAACTGGTCGTAGTAACTACCTATGCTAGGGCACCGTAACCATTGGTTCAGGTTAGGTTAGAACTGCGACCAACCGCGCGCGACTCGAGCGAGTGAAGCAAGCGGGGCCGCGGCAGCGGCCGGCGAGCGCTACTTCCAAGTTGATTACAATTACTCGGCTATTTAGTACTTTTCGGACTGACTTTCATAAAACTTTGATAACTTTTATTAAAATTGTCCTTAAAATCATTGTTTTCACTAATATTACTCGTTTTATTTATTTCTGTTTGTGACGTCATTATTGTTGTTAAGACACAGAGCCAGGAGCGTTTTAGAAAAAAAAAGAATTAAAATCTACAATCTGACCTTTCATTTCACGCATTTACATACCTCTAAGCATCGTTCAGCAATTTTACATAACGGAGTTATTTTGTAAAACAGCTAATTAAGCAAAATCTATCTGCGTCATAATATAAAGATTTACAAA
The DNA here is from genome assembly GCA_947568875.1 of Fissipunctia ypsillon. Taxonomy (NCBI): domain Eukaryota; kingdom Metazoa; phylum Arthropoda; class Insecta; order Lepidoptera; family Noctuidae; genus Fissipunctia; species Fissipunctia ypsillon. Next base: position 21,614,887 of record OX387648.1, read on the forward strand.
GTTCAGCTTAGTTAAAAATTATTTCTGTATCAGCACGATGTTTCTGCAAACTTTGAGTCTCGGTGCGGTGATGTTAGATATTACAAACCTCCAATACTCCGCAAAGTTAGTTATTCGAAAGGATCTTATCTAACGTTATTAGTTCATCCATTTCGGTGCAGATGGCACCGCACTGAACATTTGAGTTTTTCAGCCTCGGCCGTGCCGAATGGCGTTGGCGCTTCGGGCATTGGTACTAGGATCTCATGATATCTAAAAAGCCGACGTTTTTCGCCACGGAAACAGGCGCGTTTGTTAGTAAACAATATTTTATAATTATTGCTGAATGTGGGCTGTTAGGTTTTGCCCAAAAACGTGAGAAACGACACACGCCCTCCCGCTCCGACCAGAGCGGGAGAAGTCATCTGATGATTTCCCGTCCACAAAAAAAAGGTGTTAATAATAGTTCCATCGCATTTCAAGTTCATCGCAGATGGCGCTACAAAGTTCACATATTTCGTCACCTCAACCAACACGGAAGCCTTCAATGCTCCGGTCAAACGTACTAGGAAAGCATCAATGATCAAATGCTGAAGGTTGTTGCCATGGTAACAGCCATGGCAGCTATTCATAGTATATAAGTCTGTATCATACTACAAAAAAATACAATATTGTAACACAATATGGATCAAGGTCCGAATTAAAGTATTTTTTTTATTTTATTCTTCTTCATGCGCTAAAAATATAAGTTTGTTTGTTTTGCATAATTATGGAAAAAGAAAAACACTTTCAAACGTGTACGTCTTTTCCCTTGGATGTAACATAAATTATTATGTTAAATACCAAAAAAAAACCAGAATAATACATAATATCATGTAGCCAAACTTCAATACCAATAACGAAATGCAGGTTCTTTACTTGAAACTTGAAATTAACATGTAGCGCGCCCCACGTAGATTTTTCGTAGCACTTCGTAGCAAGAGAGAGCGCAGAGGATTAGATATCCGTAGCAAGTGTGAACTTAATTTTCTTACAGATGGCGCTACGAAACTTGTAGCTCGTAGCGCGCCGTGGCTTGTCCGTTTTTCATAGCGACGATCACGAACGAAGAGTTCTGCGCTCCAAACATACTAGGGTCGCATAAAAACAATGAAATTGTATCAAAACGTTTTCCGTTACCACGCGGACTGAATTTCCGTACTCACGAAAAATTTAGCATTAACAACGATGATCCCAATAAAAGCTGAGCAGAAAATAATATAAAAAAATGTTCCTTATCGTAAATGGAGGATAAAACGCAGGCATGAAATCAAAAAATCCTGAATGTATGAAGTGTTTAAAATAATAACTTTTAAATAGTAAGTGTGTTAATGTCATTTAATTTAGTTCCTAGCGTAAATATAATAGTTAGTTGAGTGATAATTGTAAACAGCAATGTATTGAAAATAAAATGATACAGGTAAATTGTTTACTAACTTAACATTCAGTATCGAAGTGTAGAAAACGTAAACGTATGTAAACTTGTCTTTTTCTTCTTCGCGAAATATGAAAAATTTTGCTTCAAAACACTTTTACTATGTCGCAAGATTGCTACGAGTCTCGTAGCTACGGACCCATGTTTCGTTTCCGCAGCGACATCGCGATCGCATTATGACTTCCATATTCAGTCTAAAGTACTAGGAAATCATAAAATATAAGGACCTCCTGCTACGAAGCTTTTTATGTCGTAGCGTCGTAGCTATAGAGCTATGACGTCACGTATTTCGTAGCGACTACTGTAAACAGTTTCAGTTTTAGAACTAAATTATTATGCTTAAAATATTATACAATAGTGTAAGTTGTAATAGTGCTACTTAGTTTAAAAACAAATTACTTAATTTTAAATCATTGAACACTTATTTCATTACTTTACACTTATTTATTATACTTGTTTAAAACTTGAATAAACTTCTTTACTAATAATTAACAAGGAACGAAAACCAATTTTGTAATAGCTAGCCCACTGACATAATAATCTAGTAATAACAATTACTAGATTCCCTTCTAATACGAAAGTAAACACTAGGCAAGGATTTTTGAAAATTCATCTACTTTAAATAGAGGATCTTCAAGGAAGTTCGTCAGTTTTGCCGATAGGAAATATCATCATAACACGGCTTGTAATAACTATAATTTAAAACTAAAGTGCTACCATCTATTCACTTATGGCTGAACTGTTTAAGTTTTGCCTCCACCATGAAAACCGTAAGTACTTTGGCCTCTACTACTAGATGCTCATGATAGATGGCGTTGTTTTCGATTTCCTATGACATGGCGACAGCGGTGACGAAAACTTGCGGGAAGACTGCAACACCCAGTGGATAGTACTGGGATAACATAAGCTGATACAGGTGGCTTTCTTTGACGATAGAAAAACGTTGCAGTGTTCGTTGCGGGAGGTTCAGTTCATCGGGGAAATAAACCCGGGAAGCATGAACCGTAATGAGTGGTCAAAGAAAATTGCCTGAATAGCTTGAATAATAAATTAATATTTTTTTCAATTCAATTCAATTCAAATAATTTATTTCAATCCATTGCAGATCATATTGTTACCGTTTCATTAATTGGAATAAAATTAAAAATTATATAACAAATAATAATTATATAATGTTTGAACACTTCAAACACGAATGTTCATCATATTTGTCCGGAGGTTTGTTTACCTGTACTAAAAATACTCAAAATAAAAAGTCGGGAGGTGTCGTGGGACATCCGATTGGATCGAAGGTTCTTTTGCTGTATATTTATTTAACATAATATTACATCACGCCTGTATTACCCGAAGGGTTGGGCAGAGGTGTACCTATAGTACACCCACATTTCGCCAGTTATGTTTGAGTCCCATATTTTATTGGACAATTACGTCACAAATCAAGGTTAAAGGTTTTTTACATATTTGGGACGAGAATCGAATACTAAATATCCTCCTCACTAAGTCCCTCGTTTAACCTAACATACTGTATAATAGATGGCTCTGTATTAAATATAAGTTCGGGGAATTCCAAGTACGACATTATATTTTACTACTAACTTCGAATAACGGAGTCTGCTTTTTGTTGAAATTCGAGTTATAGATTTGTTTGAGTTATAAAGTAAAATAGTTCAATTTTTTTTGACTTACTGATGAGGTTCGAGCTATCGAGATTCTACTGAAGTATGAACGCACATGACAATTTCTACCAGTCAACTCCTACCGCAAGGTGCGTTAAAGAACTTAGTACTCACCTACGTGAACACAAACTATGTATGTATGTGTTACAAGTGGCATGAAGTTAGTAATATCAATAAAAAGGCAAGAGAAAATTGAAGGTTTATTTATTAACAGTTTTCCACTGCGTGGCGTGGGCGTGACGTATTCGATGCGGGAGTTTCAATTCATCGGGAAAAGATACTAGGCTGGCATAAACTGCAATAGGTGGACAGTCAAAGTCACTGGAAAGTTCAGCTGAAATTTCTCTCACGTGAAACAGTTTTCATAAGATTTTTGGTACTGGTCAAGTATAACAAATACTTATCACGAAAAAAACAATATTTTGAAAAGTTTTAAAAGCTTCAAAATCTTCGTCGGGCGCTGGTAGCTAATGACGTTTTCAACGTGAGAGGCTTCGGCTCATCGCGAAAAGGTACTAGAGTATCATATAGGGTACGGGCCAGCCGCAATAGGATCCTGAACGCTTTTGCTGAACGATTCGACTGTCAGTACGTGAACCACTGCTGCATGGTTCACGTACGGACTAATGTTAAAATATTATTTTAATTTAATTTGATTTAGCTGTTATCAATTCTAATATTAATGTATAATTTCATTTAAAATTTTTAAGTAATCCTTGAATTTGATCATAGATTTTTTTTTTTTTTTTATTTTTTTTTTTTTTTTTTAATAATTAATAATTTTTGTAATGTAGGTAGTTTAAATTATATGATCCACAGTTGGTTGAGATAAATAAATAAATAAAATACAATAGGTGAACCTGAAAATAATGCCTGAAAAGCATCAGCTTCAAGCCAAGACTCTACCAAGGCGTAGATGTACGGAGATGTCCGAAGCGGAGACGAGAAGAGATGTTTTTCACCTAGGGTGTATCCACCGAAGCTGTGCGGAGATGCCTACTGGCTAGACTGGAGTGAAGATGTGTGCTGCCTAGAGCAGCTGGCGGGTTGTGTGACGTGGGGGGATCAAGCGGCGCCGCTCACATCTCTTCTCGTCGCCGCTGCGCGCCGTCGCCTGCTTGCGTGGCACAGCTCACAAATCCACTTTGTACCGCAGCCCCAGCTCAATCTTGGCAAGGCACAGCTCACATTTCCACTTCGATCGCGCCAAACAAATATGATACATCTCTGCTCAGTGGTATCCACTGAAGCTGAGTGGAGACGAGATGTGTGAATAACTAAATTCTATTAGTTGTTTAAAACACATCTCCTCTCCTTTCGTCTCGCCTCCGCTTTGGTGGAGCCCGGGCGTCAGTCTTGTGCGTGACTTCGGCAGGTTATATAACTATGACTAGCATTATTTTATTATTGAACCAAATTACGATTTTTGGCTTTTTATTTTATTATTTATTCATAATTCTATTTGCGGCTTGCGGCTTTTTTCAGTGACAGAAAATTGAGTGAATGTTTCATCGATAAGCGACGGGAGTATCAAGTGAAAGTTTTTCTTACAGCATGCGAGGAGTGACGTGTTGAACAAAGACGTTTTCGACGTAAAAGAAACGGGGAAATGTACTAGGATAGCATAAACCGAAGAACATGGATTATGAAAGTCCTCTGAAAGCTTCTGTATCAATTTTCACTGATAACATAAGACACGTGACAGTATGTCTAGCATTTTAATCAGTTACTATAATTTGTAAATGAAATAGGAGGGGAAATAATCAGAGGGCATCAAAAAATTCATCCGCTTCGCTGTCAACAGGAAAAGTGCCAAAAAGGCTGGCAGCATTGCCACGTTGTATGGCAATGCTGATTCATTGGCCAAAAAATAGGCCAGCCTTCTGGTCACGTGTGGAGTCGACCAACTGCCTGGCGATGTCTCGAAAAACTAAGTGGGCACTCGGACCCCATGGCCCTAGTGTTTCAACCCCAAACGGCTCGAATATATAAGTCCCAATAAGATTGGAGTTTTTACGCCATTTGAGGTTTTTCGCACCCGCAGCAGCCGCCCCAGCACAGCCCGCCGTGCTAGGAAGATGGGATGGCGCAAGGGTGTCGACACACGTTGCATCCCACACCAAAGGCCTACCTACCTTCCAAGGCATTATGGTAATTCCGTCTGGTCTCTTCCCACCGTCGCGTGCCAAGTCATTGGGTTCTAAAACAGCTAGCACAAGACAAGACAAGACACAAGACAAGACAAGACGACAAGAGCACGACGGATGATGTCATTGATGCTGGCGTGCCGTGCAATCCGGCCTGCGCTCTTACTACAGGATAGGCCATGTCTTCCTAGGCAGTCGACACCGTCACCGCATTGGCAGCGGTGCGGAGCCACGCAAGGAGCGTCCAGACGCAGACAAGTAGCGAGCCGGAAGGTGGTGTCACCCAGCGTAGTGCCTATGTTGGGTGACGGTAGCGCCTGAAGCCAGGGGCCCGACTCCCACTCTCCCACAGCCAGCAGGTATTAGGTCGTATTAATTAGTTTATTCCGTACCAACCTGCAGAGCGGTTCATCCCACTGCCTCTGGGAAGATGGGTTCAAGGGCCGATCTGTATCCGGGCAAGCCACTTTCCAGACGTTCACTGCGTCAGTCAAGCACGGCACTTCTGAGTCAACCAAAGAGGGGGGTTTATTTTTCTCGGTCAACTTTTCCGTGCTGTGGACAGTGGACTTTTTTTAAATATAATACTTGTACATATTATTATTATTATTTTATGTTTGTTAGTTTTTAAATTATGTAAATAGTAAATAGTTAGCAATGAGAAATAAATCTACAGATTTCAAAAAAAAATAATTAAATAGCAAAAACATTTACACCCGTATTCAAGAATGATACATACATAGGTATGGCAACAACACTGCGCTAAATAAGGCATTTCTCACTGCGTTTGTCATGACAGGCTATTCAATTTACAAACAATACTCAAACCACTCTTGACTATGCGAACGCACTGCGTTGAATAGAGCTCTCTGATTGGTTCGGTTGTGTTAAGTGCACTTCGCTGACTGACATTTCATTTTTCATTCAACTTATTAAAAAATAACCTCCCTCGATACAGAGAGAGAAGATAATACAAAAAAATAAACTAGAAATTGAACTATTACGGAAACAAAATGGAAATTAAATTCACTTTATAATATTTTGTTTTATTACTAAACATAATTCAAAAATGACGCGATATAAATATTATTCTAAAAAGTAGACATTCTCTGTTTGTTTGATGAACATTTCACATTAGCTGTGTATTTCTAACCTCGCATTCAGTGTCTTCAACCACACCATGAGCCCTGCAAATGTTGTATAACACTGCAGTAGCAACAATAAGATGGCCTGTTGTTGTCAGTTTTGTTGCCATCTTTTTAGATAGGTAAGGTAATATCCTCTTCCAGACACCTATGATCCTTTCCACAGTGTTTCGGGTTTTGATGTGTGCCTTATTGTAGTTTTCTTCGGAATTGTTCTCCGTTCGTGCTACTGGTGTCAATAATTATCTTTGACAGCCGTACCCACTATCCCCTAAAAGAATGCCATCTATGACACCTTGTTCCATTTTTCTCTTAAGAACAGAAGCTTAGAATATTCTGTTGTCATGTACAGATCCAGGTCTATCGGCAACAATATCAATACAATCTGTAGATCAGGTCCACACACAGTCTGAGTATTAATAGAAAATATTTTATTTTCGATTCCTGAACACTTCAGCATACTATCCACTAGGATTTTGAATAGGGATGTGGGTACCGTTGACAGCTCCTACTATTTCAGGAAAACGAGCTATTGCGTAAAAGTCTTTTTTATTCCTTTCTAGGTTGTTTGGAAATTTGATAAATTGCCGTATTTTCAAACAAAACAGATGAGACACCCTTTTCACTATTCTTGAAACAGTTGGTTGACTCACACTTATAAGATCTCCTGTAATTATTGGTAAAACAAAATATTGCACTTATAGGTAGTACTTATTGTACCAGATATCAAAGTTCAGCCCTTTCATATATAGGGACCACACATTATAATGTTTCATAAGTTCCCGTTATTTTAAATAAATTAAGTAAATAAGGTAAGACCTGGGAAGTGTCAGAAGAATAAAACCTTAAAGTCACTAGCAACTGATAAATAGGTGGTACTGGAAGACCTCTTGCAGTTAATTTCTCTAGCTCTTATTAGTGGCAAGAGTATACAAAGTACAACATCTGTTGAAAATCTGTAGCGTCGTCTAAATTCATCCGAACTGTAATAATCAAAAGGATCTTGGAAATCCGGTATCACTTTTCTGGTACTTATTCTGATTTTCTCATTGATATAATTATCAAATTCTTCTTCGCTACTGTAATCCATTGTAAAAGGACGCCACTAGAATCGAAATCAACCCCAAACAAAGCAAAACCAAACCTCGAGAAAGCAACTTTTCGACGTAAGCTGTGCACTATGCGTTGCATAATATAGCTAGCCGGCTACCTTATCTGTGCGTTCATTTTAAGGGACGCATAGTACCGATTTGTCTATGAATAGGTTTTTCAGACACTGCGTCCGCGCGCACTATGAGACCTCATTGTAATGTTCATGAATACGGGCATTAATAATTGTCTTCAATCAAACGCTAAGTAACTTAAAACAATCTAACAATTAAAAAGTTAAGATTTGTTTCTTAATTTTGTTAATTTATTAAACTTAAAAATTACAGAAATTTGGTATGACAATAAACTATAATCATAATTTTATTTTCATTAGTGCTGCTAAATCGCAATGATACGCAGACCCGTCGTGACTGACGTCTCGGCAATGACGTAATTGTTGCGGGACGTTTCAGCATAGCGGGAAAAAGTACTAGGGTAGCATGAACTGCAACAGGTGGTGTTTCAGGGCCATGAAAAGGCTTCGTAGTCGAAAGCTTGGTGACGCTAGACGTGACGTTTTATTTGACGTGGAGGTTTTAGTGTTCCGATAAAAAGTACTAGGCTTGTATAAACAATGGGTTTGTGGGTGGATTTCGTGTTGTCATAAAACTTTCATTAAAATCAGTAATAAATGTCGCAAAGTGAAAAGCTGTCACCATAACTTTTTTTCTGGAGTATTGTTTTATGATTTCTTGTGATGACATGACTCTAATTAATAACAATCTCACGGGTTAGCATCGCAAATTAAATAAATTAAATTATACTGGTTGGTAGTTACCAGCTGATATTATGTATCTAAAGCCAAACTGTTGGCAAGACATAACACCGAACTACTACGAACGTAGACAGTGCTACGGTGCTACGAAGCTACGATATTCGTAGCCGTGTGCTACGACGTGACGTCAGATATGACGTTACTACAGTGAAAAGCTGGGCCATGCAGAATAACCGACTAAGGTCGCATAAACGACAAACGTCATAAAAAGCTCCTCAGTAGCCATGAAAAGCATTATCAACGTTGCTACGAAATTGTCGCTCGTTGCTACGCGTTCCGTAGCAGTCCAAAATAAACGGTTTTCAAGAGACCAGTTTAAACTGTTAAGAAAACTTATTAGATCAAAGCAGTTTGAGTACTTTCTTATAACTTAACAATGCTAAATTATGTAGTAATATCACGCTTGTGATCTCTGAAGCATTAGGCAGAGGTGTACATGGTACACCTACATTTCGCCAAGTATGTTTAAGTCCCATGTAATAAGGGGGCGAGTCTTTTTAAATAAGTACCTAGTAGTTTGAATACTAAATTGTTAGTCACCTATTCTTCTTCTTAGCGTGTTGATAGCAAATATTGTTTGAAAAGAAATTATTATTTTTGTTTGGCCCAGTATCTATTTATATTTGTCGAAATTCGACAAACAAATAGTATATAGGGCTGGTATACAACCACTTGTGTATGAATTGCTATCAAACAACACACAGAGTGTCGTGCAATCGAATAATATGAGAGATAAGGCTAGAGTTTTATCACGACATTGTGCTATGGGGGAATTCTGTTCTTATAAATAGGGTATTTATAGCCCAATAACAATGTATCCGTGCTCTTTGTGATGTGCCACCATTGACTTCATGTAAACCTCTTTTTAAGGATTTAAAAATATTAACTGTCCCCGGTTTGAATGCTGTAAAAGACATTGACCAAAATCAAAATCGCTTTATAATAAACGAGTATGGCCATAAAAATATACTCATAAATTATAAAATAATTGTTTAGTTTTTCTTAGTTTGCTTGATCGCACTTAAAACGCACTCTGAATTATTTCAACGTCTCGGAAACACTGTTATGTTTAACACAACATATCCTGATAGGCGAATTATTCCTCCAATGTAAAGTCACTTATATCACCGAAGTTGCTTTATAATAAATTGAGGATATGCGAGTATAATAAATTGAGGATATGCGAGTATAATAAATTGAGGATATGCGAGTATAATAAATTGAGGATATGCGAGTATAATAAATTGAGGATATGCGAGTATAATAAATTGAGGATAAGCGAGTATAATAAATTGCCAACATCATATAGAGAACTGCCAATCTATTGTTTTAAAATAGTGTTATTTAAATGGCTGATAGAAAAATAAAAAATCATTCTATTCTGGGAATGAGTACCTTTTTTGTCTCCTTTTTCTTACAATCTGTCACTATGTATGAGGACATTTAGTAATTTTTATGACGTGTTAGATATCTTGCTTGGTATGTGTCCTAGTACTTATAAAACAACAAGCTAAGTTTGTCCGATAAAATCCTGTGGAATTTTGTGTTTTAGTCTGCGTATTCCTTTTTTATCCATTAGGTGTTTTCCAGGATATATTTTTTAATTTTTTTATTTGAGATAGGTTTGCTCTTGACTATAGTCCAAGTCAGAGATGACAAAGACAAAGTCGACGATGGAGCGAGCTTACCCAGAAGGCACTGGCACTCCCACATACCGACGGAACACAGCAAGCTGCTAAGCTTTTAGGTTTGGGTGGCTAGTTAGTTATTCTTTCTTTATACGACTTGATATAACCTTTTATTTCCTCTTTGACTGTCGGTATTTCTTCATTTGGTATAAACCATGGGGCATTTGTGATTATTCTTAGAAGCTTGTTCTGAAATCACTGTATGACCTCTATGTTAGAGTGCGATGTTGTTCCTCATAGTTGAATGCCATAGGTCCATATAGGCTTAATTATAGCTTTGTATAAAAGAGTTTTATTTCCTAGGTATAACTGTGACTTTCGACCAATTATCCAGTAGAACTTTCTTTGTGTCAGTCCAAGTTGCTTTCATTTTGTGAAAATGTGTTTTTTCCAAGTAAGACGTCTGTCGAGGTATAAACCAAGGTATTTGACATGCTCAGCTTGAGGCACTTGTATTCTATTTAACTGCACTGGTGGGCAGGGATCCTTCCTCCTAGTGAATGTGACATTTACTGATTTGGTCTCGTTGATTTTTATCCTCCACTTTTTGAACCAGAAGGCTATGTCGTCCAAATAGGTCTGTAGGCATAGCTGATGCTACTTTATGATCAGTATGGGACACCAGCACAGCTGTGTCATCGGCCAAAGTACCTGTAGTCACTAGATTTAATATTGGGAGGTCAGTAGTATGAATCAAATATAAAGTCGGTCCAAGCACACTGCTCTGAGGAACCCCAGCAGTAATAGGGCATAGTTTTGATTAAGTTTCGCCACTCTGTACAAAGAAATGTCTATCCCTCAAGTACGACATCAAGATTAGGAAAATGTTACTCAGGAAGCTGTTTTTTATTTTATAGAGGAGACCTACATGCCAAACTCTATCAAATGTTTGACAGATGTCAAGGAATGCAGCAGAATGAGTACCTAAACTTTAAAGATTCATGCTGACATTTTACAAATATAATTTGACAAATGATTGATATTCTTATTTTTAACTTATTAACTATGATTTATGTTCCAATTTTATTAGCTTTATTTAATTAATTATTTTGCATGCTAGTTTTAGCGAATTGTTTTAGAAGCTGTTATAAAACCCAACCATTTGTAATGTACTACAATTCTTGCAAATAAACATTTAATTTCCTTTCCCAGTGAATGTGATGGAGAGAGCGAGAAGCTTTTAACGCACGTGGCGGCTGCTAAACTTACACCGCTTGGAGCCTCATATTATCCTGGTACCTTGTGTCGGAAAATTGAAGCTGGTCACCAAGGTAACGTCATCGGTTTATGTAGCACCGTAGCACTCCGTAGCACCCTGTTACGATAGATTTTACCAGCTACGTCTTTCCTATCATCAAGAAAATTTCGTAGCATGGTAGCAATCTACGCTACGGCATGTAGCAGGAAAGTAGGAATCACGGGTGGGTTTTAGTCAGTAAAAGTCTGACACGCCCTCCCGCTCCGCCCAGAGCGGAAGAAGTCATTTGATGATTTCCCATCCAAAAAAAAAAAGCCTGATGCGTTAGACGTTACATGTTTTACTATCAATTACGGTTATCAATTGAAATAAGTCTGTGGATTCTGGTATATGCATGATAAGTTCAAAAATCTGATTTTACAGTATGTGCGTTTGAAACTAAAAAAAATGCTACAAATCGGAATAAGTATACTGAGCCATTTTTTTATCACTACCCAAATTTTCACAGGTTGTTCTGCCTATGAACAACTTTCACTATGGTATCAACTCTGAAATCACAAAAAAAATCTCCTGTTTCGTACCGAAGTTCAATACCGTAGAGTAGGTATTGAACTTCTGTAAAACCTACGAAACAGCAGATTTTTTTCGTGATTTAAGAGTTGGTCTCATAGTGAAAGTTGTTCATATTCATGGGTAGAACACCCTGTAAAAATTTGGGCAGTGATAAAAAAATTATCCTGTATAATAAAACGAATGAATGATATTGTTACGTAGGACGTTAAGACAGAAGACGCCGCACTACCGCCATCTGTTATCGAGTAGAACTCAAATTTAATAATTTTAAAAATTTTGTCTAATAGTGATATGTACGTATACACTTACGGAGTATATGCAGTTTGGTAAGAACAACTTTGCGAGGGAGGTTAACAGAAGACCAGCATTTGGGAAGCTTTGTCGAGTCTTCTCGTCAGGTATTTCACAGAGACGTCTTTGAGGTCTTCAATCAGTGCGTTCTGCCTGTTACGACTTACATAAACGGCTTACGGATTTAATGAAAAGTTCATATACGCATGTACTGACGCAAGACACTCTTATAACAGTTAACTACTGTTTGTAAGAGACCCGTTTAAACTTTAAAGAAAACTTATCAGATTAAAGTAGTTTGAATACTTTCTAAAAACTATACATTTTAAACTTTATAATAAATTGTCGGGCACATGTTTAATTGTGTCATCCTGTGTCTGTCTATGAAAATTTTACAAAAAGGTGTAAGGTGTAAGGTTGGTGCACATCTACCTGTAAATAGCTAACAAACATAATATAGTAAGATAAAACACAAGCAAATGTTTTTCGCTGTTATAATACGGGAGACAAAGCTAGCGTTTCGTGAATGCGGTGGAGAAAGTGAGATAGATAGGCTTTTAACGCACGTGGTGGCTTCTACACTTACACAGCTTGGAACCTCATATTATCCTGGTACTTTGTGTCGAAAAACTGGATCCTGTCACAACGGTAACGTCACGATTTTACGTTACGTACCACTCCGTAGCACTTTGCTACGAAAGATTTACCGACTACGTCTTTCGTAGCGCCACGAAAATTTCGTAGCAATCGACGCTTCAGGATGTAGCAGGAAAGTAGGAATCGCTATATTCTTCCTGATTTGGATTTGTTTTTCTTTCCGATTAAGGGAAAATTCGACCAAACTTTTATACCTAATAAGTCTAATCTAGTGAATAAATTTTAAATTTTTGACAGATGTTCCATACAAAAACTGTCAGACGTGAATTTTTGCTGCGGATAAAAGATATCTGACTTTCGTTAAATCAGCCCTGAAACAAATACATTTACATTCGATGTTTTATTATTAACAACGATCGGTTTTTGTCAAAACATCGAGATTTCTTTATTATGTATTATAATATATTATGTAAGTTTAATAATAAATGTATTTTTTACACATAAACGTTACACCAGACTTTTGGGCACTTTTCCCACTGACGAACGAATGTGGACGAATTTTTTGATGCCCAATGAGCTCTTCCTCCTTTTTTATTTTTATTGTATACTTGTACACAATATATATATATATATATATATATATTAGTTTTGTCTTGTTTATTGTAATTAAGATTTATTACTAACAATAAACAACAATAACCCAATACTTTTTTCATAAACGTTACGGAATAAATTCTTAAAATTATGGTGAAGCAAACTTCGTTGTGTAGTTTAAATAACACAGACAAGACACGAAAAGCCACTTTAATTTATGATATTAGAAAACATGTTTAATTCATGTGTAATTAATTCTATTGACAAATGTATTTAAATAATACCTAGTATACGAGAGCTTCTATAACAGCGCAAAGCGAATTCAGCATAATTTGGTAAAAATATAATTAATTTTCAAGCGCCACAGCGTATCGTGATGATGATACAGGAAAGCTTCACTCAGCTTCAGTAGTATTTTCAGTTTACAAAATGTACTCTGTGGTCAGTATCAGGTTTCAGTCAGACGAGATCGGTCGTCTCACGTTGTCCGTAGCAACTCGGTGCTTGCAGCCGAAGGAAGAATCGAATACTCGGCCGAAAAGTACTAGGGTAACATAGACCAGGAGAGGTCAATAGTGCGCTTCTTAGTTTTGTGAAATATGCCATACATAACCATAATATTATTATTGGCTGATTATTGTATCGTCAGTTATCTTTTGTTCGTATAATAAAATTGTCATATCGACACCAGCAATTTATACTACGCTAACTCAAAAAAGCGTACTTGTTACGATTTTTTTTATGACATATATAAAAACACATTTTAAGCAACTTGGCATAACAAAACGTTTTTACCTAAACTTCGAGTTAGCGTAGTATAAATTGCTGGTGTCGATATGACGGTTTTTGAATGAATAAACTGTCAAAAATTCAAAAGTATTTCTCAGATAAAGTTATATTATATTGATTTATATAATAATTTCGTAAATATATTATTTTCAGGGTTAGGCAGAGGTAGAGGTACACCCACATTTCGCTAGTTATGTTTAAGTCCCATGTAATAGGGGGCGAGCCTATTGCCATTAACCAGGCACAAATCCGACTCCGTGCTGGTACTGAAAAATTCCAGATGGAAAACCCAATAACATTTTGCCCGAACCCAGGAATCGAACCCAGGACCTCATGCTCAGCAGTAGTGCTTGCGATCACTAGACCAATGAGGCTGTCAAGTGTGAATCTAATCTATATCAAAATTAAAAAAAGTCGGGAGGCGTCGTGGGACACCCGGTTGGAACGAAGTTCCTTTCGCTGTGTATTAAATAAATAAATAAATAAATATCTTGGGACAACTCACACACGGCCATCTGATCCCAAGTTAAGCAGAGCTTGTGTTATGGTAACCAGACAACTGATATACATACTTATATAATTTATAAATACATACATATTATAGATAAATTACACCCAGACACAGAACAAACAATATGCTCATCACACAATAAAAATAAATAGTCATCCATACAAAGCTTTTGACGCTTGAAACTGAATGCATAACGCTTTTTAAGTTCGTCATAATTTCCGCCAGTTTACTTCTACCACAAGACGCGTTAAAGAACCTCGTTCCAAAAAATATTAAAAACTAATAAGGCGTGATTACAAACTTTGCTTTTTATAATAGCAAAAAACCTGGCATAATTAGAAATTGAAGCACAATGTTCGATGCATTATCACTTTCATCGTTCCTTGAGCTTTTTTAAAAACCGTGTATGGCATCGAATAGTTCAGAAATATGTTGACAACTGTTGATGTTTCCAGCACTTCCTTAAGTTTATGCTTGCCTAGTGAGTTTTCACCCGTATGCGCGCGCAGGTCTTCGGCGCCACGGTCGAGGTCAGCCTACGCTCATACTTTATACATGAATATGCTACGCGCAGTCTGCGATTCCACTGCCACGAGTATACACTAACGTAGCTGCTACGATTAATTGACGTTAAATTAATGATTGTTTAAGATTATTTAGAAAAAAACTAGATAACAGGATAGATAAAGCACGGCGGATAGAGAGTGTTCACTCGGTTGGAAAAAATAAAAAAAACAAATAAAATTAAAATACTCAGTTTTTAATAACTCAAATAGGACAAAGGGAACAAATATAACTATTATTTTC
Organism: Fissipunctia ypsillon; assembly: GCA_947568875.1. Taxonomy (NCBI): domain Eukaryota; kingdom Metazoa; phylum Arthropoda; class Insecta; order Lepidoptera; family Noctuidae; genus Fissipunctia; species Fissipunctia ypsillon. The sequence continues at coordinate 21,630,280 of OX387648.1, forward strand.
CTAACGCCAGATATCTTTTTATAAGAGGAATTATTTTTTATTTTTGTACAGTTTTCCAGATAAAAACTGGTCAGATGTTAATTTTATTCCGCGGATAAAAGATATCTAATGTAGGAAAAATCAGCCCTTTCAAAACATATTTCCAGATTATTTGTACTAACAGATAATATCGATTACAAAATAGATTATAAAAATACTACAAACAAAAGAGCATTGCTGACCCTCGTAGTTAAATTAAGCGTAATGAACATGATAGATAAAATTCAGTCGCGCACTCGGAACATCTGAAACGCTACAAAAGGCTTCAGCGTTCCGGTAATTCATACTAGGAGAGCACTTATAAAGAGATTTCAATATTCAGTATAGCTTTTATGAAAGCACACCGACTGCACACAAGTATAAATTATCATCTGTGTGGTGTAAACTTCCTAGTGAAAGAGAGACAGTGATAGACTGAAACGGTTGAGGGAGCGAGACAGTAGATAGATGACGTAGCCATCCACGTGCCGTTATCATATGTTGATAATAAAATAGTTGGAGCTTGGAGTGATAGAAAACTTACAATTTTCGATAAACTTTTAATTCGGCATATAATATCACAGAGATTACACATAATGCTAGTTTGTATAAGTAACGTTTATCTACTGATAAAACTGGTTCAAAACTTTCCTATCTACACGAAACAAGAGAAATATATAGTTAAAAGATAAAAGTTAGAAGAATTACAATAAATAGTGAACTTTAACATTCTTTCTAAAGCGCAAGCACAAACTTAAGCTACATTATTGGAGGTTAAACTTATTTAACCGGTTCGCGGACGATAAACGAGACACAATAGAAGTTTAATTGTTATGACGTCTATATACGTCAAGCGTCCGCGAAAGTCTTAAGCTGGTAACAAACGTTTCAGCTGGTTTCAGCCAAACATTGGAGAGTTATGAAATTCAATTTGTAGCTACGCGACATTCGTAGTGACCGTAAGGCCGCATCCTATTTTAAAGCGATATTCGCGCGAATACGCGATCGTCGCGTCCTATATCACTTTTGTTCGGTGAAACTGAATGCGTGGTCGCGCCGACAGAGGGCGCTTTCCGGTTTTTCGAACAAAAAGTGACATTATAGACGCGACGTACTCGCGCGACGATCCCTGTTAAATAGGACGCAGGGTCAAAGGATCGGAAGGCTTCAGCGCTCCGATTAGTACAGTAAAAATATGAAAAATATTGGCTTTCGACAATAAAAGATGGAACTATTCCCACAAAGACGGGATTTGATTTTTTTAGTTCCTTGTTGGTATATTTTTGATATAATAAAAGACTAGAAAAATCTGAATGTGCTAATTGCGTTTTTTTGGCCACCGTGTTGAAAAAAATAAAAAGCCTTTTATAGTATCAAATTAAAGAAAATTTCATGCTGAAAAATAATTTATTATTAGTTTGATTGATGCCATCAGGGAACTAAAAAATGAAACAACGTCTTTGTGGGAGTTTGTTCCACCCCAAAACCTATATCTACTCTACTAGGTCATGTGTACTTGGAGAGCACGTCACTAAGAGGTTACAGTTTCTCCTGAAAGCCTTCATGAAATCACACAGATGCAATTTTAATTCACACACGGATAATTACATACATATAAAAGATGCTGCTTGCAAACAGGATGCTGAAGCCGAACAGTTTAATCAATTCACACATATTATTATGTTATGATAGTTTAAAAAAGAAGGACACAGTGATAGACTGAATTTGACTAGATAACCCCGTGCGTCTCCCCAATCCCATATAGCCAAAAACACAATAAACACCAGGTGGAAATTTAACTTAGTATCTCATCTTTATATGCCAAAGATCTAGGCAGATGTTTAAGTTGAACGTATAGGTGAGGTTATAAATAAATAAATTACGTGCCAGTACCCGCTTCCACATTTCATTATTTATTTTTAAGGGGCAAGCCCATTGTTATTACTCGGGAATCCGTACCCCAAAACTTAAAAGTGTAGTGAAAAATTTACAGTGAAAAATATCCCAAAACATACACCACTTCACATTATGACTAGAATGACTTCACAAACAACAGAGAAGGTATTAAGCTTTTATTTTGCATTTTATAAATAAATATAAAGTATTTTTTTATAACCGAAAGTTTCATTGGTATTCAACATAATTATAATATTTATGTGTAATTTTAGGAGTTGGTTAACAAAACACAAGGCTATTTGTAACGTTAAACTACTGCATAAAGATTAAACAAGTAAGCTATGTACATAGTTACTGGCAAAGATAGAAGAAATAAGTACTTGAAACAATACTTTCAGCTCTATAGCGACCGTCAAACAGGCGGAGAAGGCTTCAGCGCTCCGGTCATGTGTATTAGGAGAGCACGTTAGAAAGAGATTATAATTTTCAGTTAAAGCTATCGTGAAAACTACGCAGACTGAACGCTGCTATATGCTATAAATGCATATCAACACAGATAAACTTCAAGTTAGAGGGAAATAGTGATAGACTAAAACTGTTGAGGGAGTGAGATAACAGGCAGATAACGAAGACAACCACGTGTGTCGCCCCAATCAACAAGGGTGGCGTAAAAACGAATTAAACAACGTTTATGTTTGGCTTGTAAAAAATCATACTACCGAATGATAAGTACAGTAGGCCGAGCTGCCCAAGAGAACTTTAGTTGGCCAAGTTTCAATAGAATAAAAGTGAATGGCCACTGGTCCGTACCGGCCGCAACGCACGCATGGCACGCAAGGGATTTTGGTTTGTTTATATGAAGAAATGAACCGAGCGCTCAGTGCGGGCTGTACCGACAGTGAACGCATTACTGTATGAATTCATACAAAGCAAACCAAAATTCGTTGCGTGCCGTGTATGCGTTGTGGGTGGTGCGAACCAGTGGAGGTTCACCATAAGGAGCTAGTTTATACTGAAAATGTTACCACCGACGTGAGGCCTACCGTATACCCCAAACATGTTATAAAAAAAAATTGTAATTTTTTACTTACAATTGTAACTTAGTTAAATGTTTTTTTTTTTTTATTTTAATATTAGAATAAAGATAAATAAGAAATAAAATGCCTTGGTAAAAAAGAAAACTGAAAACTTTTATGAACTGATTTTTTCAAAAAAGTTCTTTGAGGGGGAGGAATTACACTCTCTAGCGCCCTTATTACAAACGAATTAAAATTAATTATGATTTTATAATTATTGCTATTTCAATATCAAATAAGTTACGAAGTAATTAAACTGGATCCGTTGGTTGTTACATTGCTACGCTATATTCGTAGCTACCGTCAAACGAGCGGAAGGCTTCAGGGCTTGAGAGGGAAGCGCGTTATGAAGAGGAAAATGTTTCCTATAAGTAATATCTCTCCTGAAAAACATTTAAGTGATAGTGATAGCCTGAAACATTTGAAGGAGTGAGATAGCAGAAAGATGACGTGAGCATTCACGCGTGTCTACGACAGGTAGATACTCCACATAACAACCTAGAGGAAGGCAGAGCTGTATGAAGTATTTTTTTTCCTGTTTTAGATAGTAAGGATCGTAACAGGTGGCGTTCTGTAGTTTCTGCCTACCCCCATGGGAAGAAGGCGTGAGTTTATGTATGTATGTATTTTAGATAGTCTTATTTGTAGTAATATGAGGCAAGCCTGCAGTGCAACCGTAAATCTAGAATCCCGACTAATACTGAAATAAAACGTATTAGCAAAACGTTTAACTTATTCTCGACCCGGGGATGGAACCCGCTGCAGTCATACTTACGACCACTACAAGTAGACAGTCTATTTTAAAATGTTTTTGAAAATAACATAACATTAGACTTCTTGTATAATAATAATAATTTCTACAGGAGAATTAAAAGTCAATCTTCTTAGTTACCATCAAACAGGCGGAAGGCTTCAGCGCTCCGGTCATATGTACTAGGATAGCACGTTATAAAGAGGATTAACCTTTCGTGTGTTTTAGACGTGGATCCACGTTCGAAAAATCTTTACCCTCGTGTGCCTAAGCGTGGATCCACGTCCAAACCTAACAAACTTTTTAAATGCGATTTTGTTCACTATTCTTTGGACTTTTGGGTCTATTTTTTTTTTTTGCATCGAAAGTGTACTGAATGAATCTGTCACGGGTGGCCATTAGACTGAATAGATTTCATCATGGGAATGAGATTGACAAGTAAAAACAAGTTCATTCTGGTGACACGTGCGACCGGTGAAATTCCTGCTGTGTGATTCTCACGAAAATAAACATCCTGTATCACCGGTCTATGTTATAGCGCGAAATTTAAAATGCTTACACACACAAACAAAGGAACGCTCGCCGCTTCCTCGCGCCATTTCATTTCGGCCGTGCATACGACTTTAATACTTGCCTTCTGAAAAAAGACCATCACTCTTCTACTCTGACTAATATTTCGATTTCCAGTAATCTTTCCATTCTTCCGCTGAGTGCCACTCACCATTTTCCTAACGCTACTCCTTCACTTCTTGACTTGATTTTTGTCTCCTCTCTTGATCGCGTCGCTAAGCATGGCCAATGCTCAGCTGATGCCTTTTCCTATCATGACTTGATTTTTCTGTCATATAAAATTCGCCCACCTAGGGCTAAAGCCAAAATCCTCATGCAACGCAACTTTGGTGGTATGAACGTTGACAGTATTTGCAAGGATGCGTACAATATAGATTGGTCTGCTTTATTTGCCTCTACATCAGTCGATGAACAAGTTAAAATGTTTGAGGCTAAGCTTGTTGAACTTTATGATCTTCACGCACCAGTTCGAGCAATTAAGGTTAGACATTTGCCGGCGCCGTGGCTAACAGATGAAATTAAAGCATTAATGCATAAAAAAGTGACGGCAAAATCTAAATTTAAGCGAAGACCTAATGTCGCTAATAGGGAAAGATATGTCTCAATCCGTAAACACTGCAATAAGGTGTGTAGGAATGCTAATAGCCATCACATTCATACTTCTGTCCAAAATGGGGACGCATCCAAAGTTTGGAAATTTATTAAGTCATTGGGGGTCGGTAAAACCCGACAAGAATCAATCCCAAAAGATATTGACATCGATGCAATGAATAATCATTTTACTGCTTCGTCCGACTTTGATAGGACAATTAAATTGAATACATTGAATTATCTTTCTTCTCTTCCGACTCCCAGTTATTCTCCATTTGTTTTTGGTCAATTCTCCGCATGTTATGTTAAGAAGAGCATACTATCGATTACTTCCAATGCAGTAGGAAGTGACTGTATCAGCCGTAATATGTTAGTCCCTGTGCTGGATGTAATCCTGCCCGTTATTTGTCACATCCTTAATTTTTCTGCATCGAGTGGTGTCTTTCCATGTTCATGGAAAGATGCTCAAATAATTCCACTACCTAAAAAACCCAATCCAGCATCCTTTTCTGAATACCGCCCAATATCCGTCTTACCATTCCTATCCAAAGTTCTTGAGCGGTTAATCCACAATCAAATAAGCACTTTCCTCTCCAAAAATAATCTCCTCAACCCCTTCCAGTCTGGCTTCCGTCCTGGTCATAGTACCACCACAGCGCTTCTGAATATTACGGACGATATAAGGACAGCCATGGAAAACAGTAATTTAACGGTCTTAGCTTTGCTAGATTTTAGTAATGCTTTTAATACTGTTGATTTCGATGTTTTGCTTGGCATTCTATGCTCTCTTAATATATCTCCATCGGTAATCGACTGGTTTCGAAGTTACCTGTTCGGTCGGCGGCAACGTATTTGCATCGGAGAGACCTTGTCTTCCTGAAGTAATACTTCTGCCGGTGTACCAAAGGGTGGCGTGCTATCCCCTTTACTTTTCGCAGTTTTTATTAACTCAATCTCCAACGAACTAATTTCTTCCTACCATCTTTATGCAGATGATTTACAAATTTACTCTCGAGCTCCTCTTGGAAATCTGTCAGAGGCTATCTTAACAATTAATCGAGATCTGGCCCGTATATGCGACTGGAGCAAGAGGTATGAACTTAGGGTCAACCCCATAAAGACGCAGGTTGTGGTGGTGGGCAGTTCTAGAACGGTCTCAAGAATCGACTGGACGACTCTTCCCAAGTTTCTTTTGACAACTCAGTTATTCCCTTCAGCGAGAAAGTAAAAGACTTGGGGATATTCATTGACAAGAACTTCTCTTGGACTGCCCAGCTACAGGAGGTTAGCCGCAAGCTTTTTGCTTCCGCTGCATCTTTGAAGAGACTGCGTAATTTTCTGCCGACTGCCACCAAGATTGCGCTTGCACAATCGCTTCTTCTACCCATCCTTGATTATGCTGATGCCAGCTATTTAGACCTTACTCAAGACCAACTTGATAAACTTGAGCGGCTTCAAAATTTTTGTATAAGGTTCATATACGGTTTGCGCAAATATGACCATGTTTCCGAATTTCACGTGAAGCTCAAGTGGTTACCAATTCGCCTCCGCCGGAATGCTCATATTCTTTCCCTTTTGTATAATGTGCTCTTTTCTCCTTTTACCCCTCTCTATTTCAAGAAACGCTTCCAGTTCCTTTGCGACTCCCACACGAAATCCTTAAGGTCATCAGATAACTTGAAGCTTAAAATGCCTATGCATTCCACAACTTTTCTTGACAAATCCTTTACTGTCCAGGCCGCTCGTTTGTGGAATGCATTACCAGTTCCAATAAAGCGCGCGCAATCGCTGCCTGTGTTTAAACGACTCGTGAAGGAACATTACTTGTCGTTGTGATTTTGTTCTCGTTGCTGGCTGACAGTCTTCTTTTGTTTTCGTCTCTTATATATTTAGTATGTATGTATCTATGTATATATTATATGGCATATTTATCTACTATATAGCATATGTATGTATCTGTGTATCTATTATAGTATACTGTACTTATATACTTTTTATTTGCACCAAGAACAACCCCATTTAATGTCCATAAAATCACTGTCCATTCCAAGGTTGCCTGGAAGAGATCGCAGTATGCGATAAGGCCGCCAATTGTATATTTTGTAGTTTAAGATGTATCTTTAAGTAATGTGTAATCTGGTGTACAATAAAGTATATATAAATAAATAAATACGACGGTAATTATTACGAGCGTGGGTCAATCACACGAAAGGTTAAAATTCCAATATTAATAGTTCTCGCACTGACTGCACACAGATATGATTTATAACAGCAACACAGGTAAACCTTCAAGTGTGAAACAGATAGACTGAAACTATTGATAGCAGATTACGTTCCTCATACGTTACCCCAATCCTTCAACAGGTGAAAACGAACATCACACCTCTATTCCCCGAACGGGATAGACAGAGGCGTGTAGCACAACTAAGAGTTGACAATAATAATTGTGTTACTCTTTCCATGTAATATGAGGTAAACCTGTTTACAGGGCAAAACTAAACCTAGTACAAGTAAGCATTATTGTAATTGTAAAGTTTAAATTCGTGTAAAATATTTTATTTGTAAAACAGCGGTCTATATTAATTATCAAACTAAACTGCTGTAAACTACTTAAAAATGTTAATTGGAAAGTAATGAAACGTTTCCATGTATGTCTACGTGACATTCATGGCGACCATCACACGTCCAAAGGTTTCAGCGCTCCGGTCATTCGTACTAGGAGAGCACGTTTTAAAGAGATAACATTTTCAGTGTAGGTAAGCTAACGCGAATCACTTGGACTCACATAGATATAATTTATGACAACGCAACTACCTGAAACCTTTAAGAGAGAGTGTGGCAGAAATAGGCTGAAACTGTTGAAAGAGTGATAATGAAGATGGATGACGATGTCCACGTGCGTGCGTGCATCCCCAATCTAGACAGTTAACAACAGGTGGACTGAAAACTTCACTGCCATTAATTTTAACTGCGTTTTTCGACAAAAAAATAAGTTTTGAGGTATGAAAAGTATTTGAGTGACAAACTTCTCTCTCCACTAATCCTACATAGATGACTAGGTAATAAAAATAGAATTTAACTTTTAAAATGTAGATAATTGATAACTAATATGACATATTATTAGTAAATCGTTAGTTTTATCTGAAAATAGCTGCAACTAAAAGGAGTTAAAAGACAAATCAATGAAACTGACTCCGTTGCTACGTTGCTACGCGAAATTCGTAGCAAACGACTGAAGACTTTATTAAGCCTGTGGCTTCAGCCTGTAGCTTTCAGTCTGTCGCTGGCGCTCCGGTCTTGTTACTAGGAGAGCACGTTTCAAGAGGTTAATGTTCTTATTTCCATGAAAATATGATTTTAGCGTGTAAACCACGTTGATTATGATAGGTAATACTGAGCTTTTTTTACATAAAATGTTGCAAACAATAACAATACAAAAAAACAGTTTTGGTTCGCAACAGAAACGAATATATTGTATCCTGGATAAAACGCTAATGTTGAAGCTAAATCTGATAACAGAATTTAGCCATCACGTCAGGATTTTTAGTTATTGTTATTTTTTTTATTCCTCTACGTACGTCTTATTGTTTACTGGAAAAAATAAATTGATATGACGACTAAATTTACAAAAAAAACTATATTTATTTAAAAAAGCTATTTCCAAAGAAACAATAAATTTAAAAAAAAATCTGGAGAATTAACACAACCACGTTTAGCGATTTTACTCATTTGTACTTAAAAAGTTTATAAAATAGCCAAAAATAGAAAAGCAACAAAATATTGCGTAGTTAGATCAAGCAATAAAACTTAATAAATGACTACAAACATATAATTTCTTGTGTACCCTCAAAAATAAAATAATTAAATACTGCATTGTATGTAACTTGACCATAAACAGTGTATTTTTGTTTTTATTGTTTTTAATTTAAATTGACGTGATGGCGTTATTTGATGATTATATTAGTAATCAGTAATACCTAATTAAACAAAAATATATGCGGTTACTCTGTTGCGAAATTTTGTAAACTAGTGTAATCAATGTTTTTATGAAACTACAACCAGGCAGTGTCTCTAAAAACTGTCTTAAATCAATATTTTTGAAGTGAAAACTTCTTTAAGCGCGTTAAGCACTTTTTGGTAGGGTAAAATTAAACGGGTTAGCGACATGCGACATGCTCCAACGAGTTCAACGACTTAACGCTAGAGGGCGCTGTAACCAAATTACTCTATTTGACACTCTAATATCTTTGAAATAGATGTTATATCACATGTAACTGTTCGTTTTAAGTTTTCACTTCTGTCGGCAGTCCCCATGACTGCCTATTTTTTTATAATGGAAATATCAAACAGGATATCGATATTTAATAAAGATAAAACAGAGGAAAAGATTTATATAACTCATCATTTCAAGTACAGTTAAAGTAGATCACGGGGTAAACGGCTGTTGGTAGTGTTACATGAAAATAATTATGAGATTAGATCTTTTTGGTATTATTGATGTAAAGTTTCGCCAGCTAATTTATTTTGACCTTGTATATCGTAAAAGATATTCGCATACTCTGTTTAAGCATTGAAAAAACATATTCACCACATTAAATAACTTTTGACAGCCAAAATAAAAACTTCATTCCGTTGCTACGGCTACGTGGCTACGCGATATTCGTAGCGACCGTCAAACTGGGGACAGACTTCAGTGCTCGGGTTATGTGTACTAGGAGAGCACGTTATGAAGAGGTTAATATTTCTAGTAACAGAAAACACATGGACACAGATATGATTTATGACAACACAAGTAAATCCTTTCAAGTGAGAGAGACAATAATAGGCTGAAACTTTTTTGGGAGTGAGATAGCAGATACATCTATCTGCTAACTCACTCCCAAAAAAAAAATCGTATAAAAAGACGACGTAGACGTGTTTTCCGTGATTTTTTTTCCGTAATCAAGTCCACACATAGGTTTAAATAATAAAACTTTTCATTCATCTGTATAAAGTCTTTGACCAGTGCATTTTGCCAGTGATGATCTATGGCACTGAAACGTGGTCGCTCACAATGGGCCTCATTAAAACGCTGAAAGTCACCCAAAGGCAATGTAGAGGGCTATGTTTGGAGTTTCCCTACGCGATCGAATCAGAAATGAAGGGATTCGGAAGACAAACAAGGTAACTGAAATAGCCCGAAGAATTGCCAAACTTAAGTGACAGTGGGCAGGGCACATTGCTCGCAGAATAGATGGCCGATGAGGCCGAAAGTGGTGACCGCTTACCGAAAGACATAGCGTTGGAAGGCCACAAGGTGGACCGATAACCTAGTGAATGCGGCACGAATCCGCTGGATGCGGTAAGCACAGAACCGGTCGAAGTGGCGGTGCTTGGGGGAGGCCTATGTCCAGCTGTGGACGTCTTAGGGCTGGAATGATGATAATAATGATTCATCTATGATATCGTGATAATATTATGTTTATGATAAAAAAATATTTGATTATAATTAACACAAACATAACATAACATCACGCCTTGTTTCCCCGAAGGGTTAGGCAGAGGTGTACCTATAGTAACACCCACATTTCGCCAGTATAAGAGTGAGCAGGAGTAGTGAGTGTGTGTTTCGTCAGTATAATAATTAAATACTACACCTAAACATAACCATGTTGGTAATGTCATTTTAAAACAACTACAGTTTAAACAAGCTAAAAAGACAATTAAAGTAATGGTACTGAATCCGTTGCTAAGTAATAAAAAAAATAAAAATCGTTTATTTTCAGGCATCGACGGCCCATAGCATGTTAGTATTACCAAAAAAAAACTTACAAACTATGTTAGTAGTAGCACACAAAAAACAAAAAAACACAGTATCCAATTAGAGGAAGATTTATCAAGCCACATGTCTGACATGTAGCTTGATAAACCTATCCATTGTAGGCCCTTCGATTGTAATGCGACATTCGTAGCGACCATCAAAAGAGTGGAGGCTTCATTCAGCCTGTGGCTTCAGCCTGTAGCTGGCGCTCCGGTCATGTTACTAGGAGAGCACGTTTGAAGAATTTTGTTTCCGTATCCATGGAAACTTGATTTTAGAGTCGTACATCATACAGGTTACAAACGTTTACATTTCACCCACGTTTATTGTGGTAGGTCATTTACTGAGCTCTTTTGCGTGATAATAATGTTGCAAATAATTATCAATACGTTCATGAAATAAAATATATAAAACAGACAGTTGCTTTAGAAATTGTTTCGTTGAGTTGGATACAGTTTTATTTTTATTGAAAAATATAGACACTATCTTAATGCTATTTATACTAAATTAATAAAGCTGCATAGGTAGTTTGTTATTTTGTTTGAAAGTGCTAATCTCTGGAACTACCAGTTAGATTTGATAGCCAAATTCTTGAGGAAGGTTATAGGCAATCTAACATCACGCTACTCGTACAACTCATACACTGTTTGTGCACCGCACAACGTCAACGGGACGTCACCGAGAAACGAGATTATTCGAGCCGGACGTACCTACGTCACGTTCGGTTCGAATAATCTCGTTTCTCGTGCCGGTCGTGGTGTCCGGTGGACACGCGGCCACAGTAAAGGTATGAATCGCTACTTCGGCGCCGTCATATCGTTCTCGTTGATGTTCAGTTGACGTTCCGTTGACGTGGCGGTGGAGAAACGGCCTTAGGTGCCGAGCAAAAAGAAAAAAAGTCAGAAAGAACGAAGTGAAAACGAAGTAGGTAATAGGCGCGGGCGGGCGGCGATCGATGCGATGCGACGCGGTGGGTTGGGGGCCAAAATTTCAAGCTGACGAAGTCGCAGGCAGAAGCGAATCTAATAACATTAAAACAAAAAACAAAATGATTTAAAACTCATAATTTCAAGTAGGTACAGATGATTACGAGGTCAAGGGCCGCTGAATTATGAGATATAAAACCCTTTATTTTTTTGTTTGTCGTCATTAGTTATCGATACTCATCGCGTATATCCGTATTAACTATTTTAAGCAATGGAAAAAAAATCTTCACATGGGTTTTTAGCAGCCCAAATAGCAATTAGTTAAAAATAATTAAACTCATTTCGCTGCTACGTGGCCTACGTACGCGACAATGGAAGCGATCGCCAGACGAGCGGAAGGCTTCAGCACTCTGATCATGTGTACTAGGAGAGCACGTTATAAAGAGATTAACTGTTCAGTGAAAGCACCCCGATTGCACACAGATGTGATTGATGGCACTACAAGTAAAACTTCAGCGGTGAAAGAGACATTTATAAAACTGATGAGAGGGTGAAATAGACGATTTAGTTCCACGTGCGTTGTCCTTATTCTTCAACAGGTGGAAATGAACATAGCTTCTTGCCTCTAGTAGCCAAAGGGAGGAAGGAGGAGGAAGGGAGGTTACTGAGGTATATAGTACTAGAATCAATCAATCTGCCTAGCCTTTTCCCAACTATATTGGGGTCCTCTTCCAGTCTAACCGGATGCAGCTGAATACCATTATTCTAAATGGAGTGACTGTCTAGCTGACCTCTACAACCCAGCAACTGGGTAATACGATAAGAATGGGTTGGAAATTAACAAGTCCCATAGACAAACCTATGCCGCCAACTCAAAAAACATTATCTATTCTTGACGGAAAGTACCTACAAAAAAAAAATGAAAAGAAAATCCTTGGTACAAAACTAAACCAAACAAGGTCAAATTCAGCATTAATGTAAATTGCAGAGTTTAAAATCCCGATAAATGATATTCATATTTATTTTATAAAACTTGCTAGCGTAATATAAAACGCTCAACAGATACAGAAATAGTGAAAAAGTAAGTTTCAATCTTTGGTTCGAATAACCAGTTGGACTGAAAGCTTAAGAGTAAATAATTAAATGATTAATTATAAAACATTTTTATAAGTTTTGAGGTGTGAAAAGTATTTGAGTGACAGACTTCTAAAATGCCTACTAATAAAGTTGAAGTAGATAAGTTAGTGTAGATTTTAACAAGTTTAGATTAACATAAAATGTTGCGTTACACAAAGTTTAACAAAACTTTTTATTAATTTGTATACTTTTTATGGACCTTTCCACTTAAAAAAAAAGAAGTTAGTCGTAGTGTTTTCTTAAAGCAGCTGCAATTTAAGACCTAGTTTCACCATACCATGTTAGTTAGTTTAATCTTCAGTTAAAATGTTAACGGGACATTAAGAGTAGCGAGTTTTTCACCATGCTACTCTGTCTTAATCAGGCGTTAAATTGCATTGCTGTCCTCAAGATTCGTTAACTTACTAACCGCCATTTAGTCAGTTGTCAAAATCATCGAAATAAAAAACGCGAGTCTATACTATACGGCTAGCTAATATGATGCATTGTCAGTGAACATTGACATGTGACATTACGACTTTTTATTTTGGTTGCTTTGACAACTGACTGATATAAGAGTGAATGAGACATCATAACGCTAAGTTTACTGTGGTGTTATTTAAAAAAAAATCAGAAATACCATTAACTTGTAAAGCCTACTTAGTTGTTTTAGATTTCCTTTAAACTTCGTTGTTTATATACTACCGTGATTTTTTCACGTATCCAAAACTAACTTTTTAGCTGGGGAACACTTGACTCCAACAAAAATTGGCACTTTAAAAGCTTAATATTTCAGAAACGGATCCCCTAATCGAATATTGTTTTCACAAACCCGCAAAATTTTTGAAATATCTATCCAACAACACCCCACACCATGGGGTATACGAGAAAAAAGAACATCCCCACTTTACGTGTACAAGAGGTACCCTAAAATAGTTATTTATGATACAAGTGCGGAAAGTAGGTGCGGGGGCAGTGGCATTTTTATTCACGAGCGAGCGAAGCAAGCAAGAGTATAAGTCGACACGAGTCGGAAATCATCTTACACACGTGTATCGTACAACGTTATACTATGCATTGTGCGAGGAAATAAAAATATTAAAATTTACACAGATCGAATCTGAACTAAGCAAGAAATTGGTAAAATGGTGGGCTTACTTTAAATACATGCGCGCTCAGCATATTTCTATTGCGCATGTGCAAATAGCTGCCACGTCATATTGCAAAAAGGCACGAGAAAAATATATGTTCAGCCCAACATATTTAATGAATATTTAAAATTCATTTATTAATCAAAATCTCAATCCAGAGTAATTAACAACGCGTTTAATGAAGGTTTAATTTAAAGTGTTTTAGGATAGTTTTATTGTACCTTTTATATGAATGATAATCTGAGGGACAATTGCGTAACACACTTACAGTAAGAATCTGTTACATTTTGACAGTTCAACAACATTCATTGCGTTATTTACGTTGTTGAGCAGACAAATTTTTTGAACATATGAAGCAGTGGAATGAATTTGTTTCAACATCATTCAGATTGTGATTGATAGTGTGTTACGCAATTAGGGTGCTGTACTTGACTAATTTGTAAAAAAAAATCAAATCATAAAAACTGTGTCGGGCTGACGACGGAGTTAAAAATTTAAAAAAAATACTGAAAAGTAAAAAGCACTAGTGTGAAAAAAGTGACACTTTCCGCACAGTTTGGCTGCTTGAAAAACGCTCTTTTCCAGCACATGCATTGTAAAAAAATTTTTTCATGATTTTATTTTACTACTTTGTTGGCGGGATTAGTATGTATCCATGCCAAATTATAGTTTTATAATACTAAGAGTCTCTGAGCTAAGCTGCAGACGGACGGACAGACGGACGGACATGGCGAAACTATAAGGGTTCCTTGTAGAATACGGAACCCTAAAAATGAGTAAAAATAACAAGTAATGAAACTGAATCCGTTGCTACGTGGCTATGCGACATTTGTAGCGGCCGACAAACGAGTAGAGGAAGGAGTATGCAGACTTCGCTCGTTAGCTGAAGTCTAGCCTAGCTAGCGCTCTGGTCATGTTACTAGGAAAGCACGTTTAAACAGGTTAATATTTCCGTATCCATGGAAACGTAATTTTAGCACGTATAAAAGTTGCCGTATTTGCCGTATAATCTATGTTGATTGTGGTAGGTCATTTACTAAGCTCTTTTACATGATGCATAATGTATGTCCAATCATTATTATTATATTGATAAAATAAAATATGCATATAAACTGTTTAAAACAAACTTTTTAAAATTAGTTATTGTTTATGGCCATGATAAAGGAAACTACGCCATTGTGTGCTTAAGCACTGGAAAAAATTCTTAACATAAAATGGCTCTTAGTAGCCAAAATGGAAACGAGTGATAAGTAATGAAACTCCGTTGCTACGTGGCTACGTCACAATCGTAGCGACTGTAAAACGAGCGGAAGGTTTCAGCACTACGGTCATGGGTACTAGGAGAATACGTTAGGAAGAGGTTAATATTTTCAGTAATAGAAAACACAAGGAATACACACAGATGAATAAGACATTCACGTGGTGGAAACTTTTCATAACATAACTCTTGGATATTTTTTTTAAATGACTGTCTGTTTTTTTTTAATTGTCATATAATATATAACATATGACTATATGACAATTAAAAAAACAGATAGTCATTTAAAAAAAATTCTCAATTCCTATTTGTACGAGTAGGTATGGTAGTAATATGAGGCAAGCCAGTTGCCATTAACCGTGCTATATAGAACCGAGCTTTTACCGTCAAACACGCAGAAGGCTTCAGCGCTCTGGTCATTCGTACTTCCTAGTGTAGTAGTTTAAGACGTGCTCTCCTGAGCACGTCTTAAAGAGGTTAAAATATTCAATAATAGCTTTCATTAAAGTACATCGACTGCACACTGATATTTTTTATTTTAACACAGGTAAACTGAGGGAGAGGGATAAATTAATGGGCTGAAATGATTGAAAGAGTGAGATAGCATGACAATAACACAAAAACCGTCGTTGACTTATCTACATAGATGGAAAAACAACAGGTGAAAATATTTATACATATATCACAACATCACCCATATATGCATACATGCACACATGGGTGATGTTATAATATGTAAATATGATTTTTGTGATTGTTACTACAAATACAAACACCTCTCCTAAGCAGGTGCTTACAATTTACCTAAGCACACTCACAGAAATAATAAATTGCTTTAAATCTTTACAAAAAAAAAGCGACACATAAAAGATCACATTTCGTCCACTACTTACATATAATTTAACAATTCAAAGAAATTTTTATAAAATTCTGAAAGATAAAAATGGTTTCTGTCTTAAAAGATAGACATTGCGGACGTTTTGTTGAACTTTTTAGATATACAATCCTGTAGAACAGTAATTTTTACGGTTTACGCGGCGCATGCCAGTAAAGCTCTCAGTCGGCATGATTTTTCCGACTTCTTCAACAATAATCGTAATATTTCAGCCAATTTATGAAAAAACCTTATTGAATTATAAACTTAAACGTTTGTCATGAACCACCCCCGTTCATTGGTGAAATCCGTTTGAAAATCGGGTCGATAGTTTTAAGTTTATCGCGTTCAGACAGACAGACAGACAGACGCGGCGGGGGACTTTGTATTATAACATGTAAGGATTATTGCTTTTACAGCAACAAACATACAACTAAGGGTAGATTCGACCAAACTTTTATACCTAGTGTTAGTCTAATCCAGCGAACAAATTTTTAATTTTTGACAGATTTTCCAAACAAAAGCTGTCAGAGATCAATAAATTTTATTCCGATAAAAGTTATCTGACTTTCGTTAAAGAAGCAATGAAACTGAATCCATTGCTACGTTGCTACGCGACATTCGTAGCGATGGTCAAAGAGGCTTCATTCAGCTTATGGATTCAGCCTGTAGCTGACGCTCCGGTCATGTTACTAGGAGAGCACTTTTGAAGAGGTTAATGTTTTCGTAGTCATGGAAATTTATGAAAGCAGCAAGTGGTTGAGACTTGAGGTAGGTCACGTTCAAACACAACAACAATTTAATAGATGATTGCGCAACAATTTACTACTAGGGATTCTTTTCTGGTTTAAGAAATGTCAAAAACACTCTTTATACACAGCAAACTAAAAAAAAGGTTAACCTCAGCAGAGAATATTATCTCATCTCGGAACTATGTCATGCTGCGTCGACGCCAAATAATTATTTGGGATCGGTGCAGCATGTCTTCTGTTCCTTACCTGGAAAATATTTGAAAATAAAAATAAAAGGACTTACTTAATATTCAAAAGTTTTTAGCTATTAAAATCACTTTAAAAGTATTGATGTTAGTAAAACCTAATAAAATAAATTATTGGTATTTCAGAAAAAGTAAGAGATGCTCAATTACAGGGAATGAAACCTAAAGAAACAGAATTCGTTAGTACGTCGCTACGCGACGTTCGTAGCGACCATCAGATGGATGAAAGGCTTCAGCGCGCCGGTTATGTGCACTAGGAAAACACGGTTTAAGAGTTTATCGACTCCGTAGCTATGGAAACTGCGAAAAACATCAAGTGATAGAGGTAGATTTTCATTTACCACTTTATTCTGCATAACTTTTTCCAAAAATAACAACACAACTTTGATTTCAATAAATCAACTAATACACAAAGGTAGCTTTTCATAAGATTAATAATGACTTATTCGTGTACAATTTACACGAATAAGTCATTAACCTTATTAAATATTAATATTAATAAGTCATTAATTAATTAATGTTCACTGTACATTCATTAATTTAAAGAAACATGGATAGTTTCTTATTCTGCATTATTTTTTGTTTCGAAATTTATTTCATTTGTGGCAATATATAAAACCACAACTTTATATAACTAACTGATTTTTAATTACTACCGTTCATTTCTATTAAAAAAAACTTTATTGTTTTCAGCAGAAAATGGGCATTTTCAAAACAATCGATTTCAAGTAATAAAACTCAACTCACTCACTACGTGACATTCGTAGCGACCGTCAAACGGGTAAAAGGTTTCAGCGCTCCGGTCATTCGTACTAGGAAAACACGATATACAATACACAGATATAATTTTCAGTGAAAGCTATCATAAAAACACACACAGGCATGCTTTGCGTCAACACAGGTAAATAAATTTTTGAATTTTCTATTAGAATTTCTCAGTAGCAGACCGAAGACTGCATTTGTGTCCGGCTGATAGCCTAGGCTCACCCCTATTACATGGGACTAAACCTGGGGTATTCTTACGTCTCTGCTTATCCCTGATGGAAGTACAGACGCGATGTAATGAAAATTTTAAACATATAAATATTTAAGAAAATAAAGTTCAAATTCAAATAATTTATTATGAATGCAATTGTGTGCGTAATTTTGTGTGTGGTGTTGGGTGTAGGGAAGTGTTGAAGGGCGTTTCTAATTCGTTTGATTGTTTCACTTTTGTGAGCGAGGCTGACGGATCTCAAATATGGCTTTTGATCACTGTATACTACTCGTATCTAAGGCAGCTGTACCGTCAGTGTTTGTCAAGTATGACGTACTGTAGTTTGACCACTTTCCGCTAATAATGGAGTGTAATCTGGGCGTAGTCTCACCCAGACTAGATACTAGAATGTAAAACGACTGTAAATAATGTTATATGGGGGAAAGAAGTGTAGATCAAGTTAATGATCACATGACTGAATGTCATAGACTCTTTAGTCTTCTTGACTTTCCCGAGGAGTTTACAAAATGCGCAGATTACACTTGTAATATTTTGCAGCATAGACAAGTCATTGACAGTTTGTATAACAATATTGTAAAAATATTAAGACAGGCAGCATTGTGTGGAAAACATGGTAAACATATACGTAAGAAAAAGAAACCTGTTACAGGGTGGAACTTACATGTTGTCGAGGCACACAGGGAAGCTAAGCAGAAATTTTATTTGTGGTGTTGGTATGGCAAACCAAATACAGGTGCAATTTATAACGAGATGTTTGAGGCCAGGAAAATCTTTAGGAACCGACTAAGATGGTGTTAGAACCATGAAGAACAGGTAAAAATGGATATTTTGGCCTCTCATTACTCAAAAAAAAACGATTGTCGTTATTTTTGAAAAGCTACAAACAAACTTAAGAGCAAACCGGTTACTTCTGTGTATATTGACGGTGTAAGCGATGCCGGTGGAATAGAAGATCTGTTTTGACAACATTTTACTGTTAAATCGGCATTGGGGTCGTCGCAGTCGGTGATAAATGTTAAGAACGGTGAAAAGATAGGTTTTGGATGTACAACTAGAGAAGTGAAGTTGATAATCAAATCAGTGACCTGAGGTAAATCTCTCCCGGCCACGACGGGTTGAGCATTGAACATCTTCAGCATGCTGGACCCCACTTACCGAGATTGTTGGTTATGCTGTTTAACCTTTGCCTTAGCCACTTACTCATATCTGCCTAAAGAGATGATTAAAACTATTGTTAAACCCTTCATTAAAAATAAGACAGCTGATCTATCAGACAGGGACAACTACAGGCATATCTCTCTTGCCACAGTGGTATCGAAGATATTTCACGGCATGTTGAACTCACAGCTAACCAACCACTTTGAACTTCATGACAATCAGTTCGGCTTCCGGGGCGGGCTATCCACTGAAAGTGCAGTTTTGTATGTTAAGCATGCTGTCAAATACTACACAAAACATCAAACATCAGTTCACGCATGCTTTCTTGATCTTTCGAAAGCCTTTGACCTGGTTTCCTATGATATTCTATGGGAAAAGTTAGAAAACACTAATCTACCAATAGAACTCATCAACATCTGCAAGTACTGGTACGGAAATCAGGTCAATGGCGTGCGATGGTCGGGAACCATGTCGAAGTCTCACAGGTTGGAGTGTGGGGTGAGTCAGGGGAGGGGGGGTTGTCCTCGCTAACCCTTTTTAACCTGTACATGAACGATCTGATTGTGGTACTCAGTAGCACCCGGGTAGGTTGTCACATAGACGAAATTAGTGTAAACAACATAAGCTATGCTGATGACATGGTGATACTGAGTTCATCGGTTTGTGGCATTAAGAAACTGCTTACTATCTGTAAAGCATAATGTAATCTACTCAAAAGTGAAGTCATGGTCTTTGAGGCTTGAGGAAACAGTACAGGTAACGTGTTTCTCAGCATTACGCTTAATGGTACAGCTTTGCGTAGAGTGTCCAGATTTAAGTACTTAGATATGCTGACCTCTGAGCTCAGGGACAATGATGACATCGAGAGGGAACAGAGGGCGCTTGCAGTGCGGGTGAACATAGCTCGCAGATTTGCACGTTGTTCGACAGAAGTCAAAATTACACTTTTTAGATCTTATTGTACATCATTCTACACGTGCAGCCTGTGGGCCGGCTATATTTAATAGTCTTACAGTGCCCTCCGAGTCCAATTTAATAATGCATTCATGGTACTGATGGGGCTGCGGCGATTCTGTAGTGCATCAGGGATGTTCGCTAAAGATCGCGTAGACTGCTTGTACGCTACGATGCGTAAAAGTTGCACGCATCCCTGGTGCGAAGAGTACGTGGCAGCACCAACAGCATCCTTAGCATGATCGCTAGTCGGCTGGACTGTTGTTACATCAGTCATTGCTGCGCCATTTGTTATGGAATGGCGCAGTATTGATTGTTGAGTTTTACTTTCTTTTATATGTTTTGTTGTGGGTAGTTTTAAGTATTACAAACACTAGTCTATAAGACCATTGTTACGAACAAAATGGACCCATGGTCTGAAATAAAGTATTTATTTATTTATTAAATTTATATTTATAGGTTCATAAGATGTTTAGTTACAGGTAAGTATGCTATGTTCCGACGTTGAGGCATACAAAATTCATATTATGAGTTCGGTACATAGTTAAAATACAATACATCAAACTGTCATGCAATACATTAAGATTAAATTAGTATAATGTTTGTGTCAAATTACAAATTATTCATGTTACAAAATTGCAGCAATATTCAATGTATTGCCATTTAGAAATTCTCTTAAAGAATAATAATATTTACTTATCAATAATTCGTGTAGTTTTTTTCTAAATATATTTATATCGCTATTAAAGATACGTGAGCCTATACAAAAGATGCTTTGATGCAAAGGCTTTGTTTTACTGGCTACGATGCGCAGCTTGTCTTTGTGTCTGGCCCTAGTGCAGAATTCAAATAAGTTTGGATTTGATTTTATGAACATTACAGTTTCAAATATGTATACACTAGGAAGAGTTAACATTTTTAAATTTGTAAAATGTGGTCTGAGAAAGGAAAGGTTATTTCTAACCTTAGAAACAACCGTTTATTCAGTTCTGACTCTTTTAATAGACAGACTCTTTTAATTCTACCATCTGTTTTCTGTCACTGAGATATGATTCAATTAATTTGTATACGTTAACACCAGATGCATATAATTTATCCAAGAGTAGTTCAGTATCGTGTTTAAAGTAAATTAAAAAAAAGATAAAAATATATAACCTCGCTCAAACAGCATTTTGCGATGCTACCTATATACAGTTTCCATAAAAAGTATAAAAATAGCAAACCGTAAAAAGTTTTGAAACTCTTCCGTTGCTACGTTGCTACGCGGCTTTCGTAGCGACCGACAAACAAGGCGGAAGTTGTCATTGCTCCGGTAGAGTGTACTAGGAGAGCACCTTATGAAGAAGGTTAAATACTCAACAATAGCTTTCATGAAAGCGTGAAAGCACATCGATACACACTGATATGATTGTATGTCAACAGGTAAAGCTTCAGTGAGAGGGACAGTTATATTTATGCTGAAATGGTTAAATGGGAGTGAGACAGTAGCACAACGACCTCGTAAACCACGTGTGTTTATCCTGAAATTTTCCCTACAAACCCACAAACGTACACAAACAAGCACACGTAATTATCCCATCAGGGTTATACAGAAATAACTTTATTTTTGTCGTGTTAGGATAAATCAACAACTTTTCATATTCACATTTTTTTAAACTTTTTTTCTGTAACTTAAGTGATTTGAAAATATGTGGGTGAATTATAATGAGAGGTTCAAAGTTATGAAACTGAATACCTAGCTACGAAACATTCGTAGCGATCGTCAAACAGGCGAGAAAGGCTCCAGAGCTCCGGTCATTTATACTAGGAGAGCACGTTAGCAGGAGGTCGTTTTCAGTGAAAGCTGTCTTGAAAGCACATCAACTGCTTACAGAAATTAATGGGGTTGGCCGCTTAAAACTTTTGATAGATGGCGCTAGCATAGCTTTCCTCTGTCACGTTAGTTTTTCAATTTGTGTGTTTGGTTTTGTGATTTTTTCATCAAAACACCAAGATGGATATTACGAAAAACATGGGTCTCAACGTGGCAAATAAGCGAACTAAAGGCTGAACTGAAAAAACGAGGTGCTTCTTTACAAGGAAGAAAAGCAGACCTTATTGAAAGGTATAACCTTAAAATTCTACATCAAGCTTTTTTATTTATGAAATAGTTTTGTTTGTAGGTAGTACACATTTTGTAATACTTTTCGCCAACGCCAACATTACTACAAAAAGTCAAATTGGACATACAATTTCACATGGAACACATAACAGTGAGTTCTATGATCATGATTTATTTCATGTAATTTGTTTAAAGATTGGAGCTTTACGACCAAAATTTCAATTTTGGGAACACTAATACTCAAAAAGATGATGACCAGATAATGCAGGTTCCTGATTCGAACACTTATTGGGATATTAACAGTAGTACTAAATTACCACCGCTTAACAAAATGCATATAAGGCAGTATTTTTGTTTGTAAGTACTATTCTAGTCACTGCATAGCTATCGGAACAGCCGGGGTTGCGGGATGTTCGAAAGAGTTACCGTGGCCCCGGCACAAGCAACAGAAGGAACACGGGTGGGTTTTAGTCAGTAAAAGTCTGACACGCCCTCCCGCTCCGCCCAGAGCGGGAGAAGTCATTTGATGATTTCCTATCCAAAAAAAAAGCTATCGGAAATTGGCGTACACCTATTTCTTTGCAATAAGCCACTTCATATTTTTTAGTCATTTTATAAAATCTTAAACAAACAAATACTTCGTATAAATGAAAATAGTTTTGGTTAAAGCTATGCTAGCGCCACTTTGACAGTTGCCAACCCCATTGTCTCAACACAGGAGGGAGGGGGGGTTCTTCAAGGAAGAGGGAGACAGTAATAGACTGAAACTGTTGAAGGAATGGGATAGCAGTTCAATGACCACGTGTTTTGCTTCTAATCTCGCCCAAACTATGCAAAATTATTATACATACAAATAATGCAACAAAAACCAGTATTAAATTTTGTATTACCCAATCGTCTCATGTTTACGATAAATATATAATCGGTTCTAAAGTATGCTCAAAGAACAACAATTGAAATGATATCAAAATCAAACTAATTTACTTATAAGTCATTTATTTCATAAATTTTAGTTATCTTTTTCAGCTTTCTTATTGTTTTTTCTTTTTTTTTTTCAGCAAAGCTTTTCAGCTTTATATAAAGAACAAAGTAATTAACCACACAGGTAAACCTTTACGAACGAGAGAGACAGTTATAAGCTTTAACTGGTGAGAGAACATAACAACAATCAAATATTGAGATCACAGTTCAATGACCACGTCCATCACGTGCATTTCTCCAGTCTCGCTTGCGCTTTCTAAAAAGCAAAAGTTTTAAGTGATAAAAAATTACTCAATCTCAACTGTTCATTTGTCTTTCTTAACTTAAGAAATTATATCAGTGTCGCATTTTCAACCACCATTTTTTTTAATAACTAGTTAGTTCAGTGATTATGATTTTTATTTTTTCAAATCTTAAATACACTATACAATTACTAACATAATAATAATAATATGTACTGTTCCTCATCTCTGGCTTGCCTTTATTGGCCGGCTGGAGTGAACACTGACGAGAACTGACCTCCCACCTCATTCTTGCCTTTATTGGCTGGCTTGAGTAGAGATTCGCAAGAGCAAACGTGCTCGGAGGAAGGAAGTAGTCCAGTAAGATGCTGGTAGGGATCTTGACCGTACTTCCGGAATTGTCCTGATAGCCGTGGAATACCTCTCCACTCCTCTTAAGCACCTCAAGACATGTTGCCCCCTTGTCGCTACGACACTATGTGCTAGCGACCGTTTCCGGGGGCCCATTGTTGAGTGTGCAAGTCACCCCCTGCCATTTTATCCGTGTATTGTATTTATCAAACATTGGTCAGGCAGGGGCCATAGTCCTTCCATAGTTTTAGATAACCAGTCCACTTTAGCCATCCAAACCCATAGCCCAATATTTTTTTTTCTCCATATCCTGCAATAGTCCTACACCAACCGGGAGTTGTCCTTGGGTGCACTTGCATAGTACGCACAAGGATAATCGTCGGTTGGTGCCTCATTTCCATTGAAAGCGTCTAACGGGCCTCTGCGAGTTGGCTTCGGCCCCTCATATGCCTTTCAAAGGTCCGGGACCCTAGGGTCCCGAGAAATATATTAAAAAAAATAATATGTACAAGTATATAAAAAAGGGAGGGGGTAAATAATCAGAGGGCATCAAAAAATTCATCCGCATCGCTGTCAACAGGAAAAGTGCCCAGAAGGCTGGCAGCATTGCCACGTTGTATAGCAATGCTGATTCTTTGGCCAAAAAATAGGCCAGCCCTCTGGTCACGTGTGGAGTCGACCAACCGCCTGGCGATGTCTCGAAAAACTAAGTGGGCACTCGGACCCCATGGCCCAAGTGTTTCAACCCCAAACGGCTCGAACATATAAGTCCCAATAAGACTGGAGTATTTGCGCCGTTTGAGGTTTTCCGCACCCGCAGCAGCCGCTCCAGCACAGCCTGCCGTGCTAGGAAGATGGGATGGCGCAAGGGTGTCGACACACGTTGCATCCCACACCAAAGGCCTACCTACCTTCCAAGGCATTATGGTCATTCCGTCTGGTCTCTTTCCATCGTCGCGTGCTAAGCCATTGGGTTCTAAAACAGCTGGCACCCCGGTGGTGACAAGAGCACGACGGATGATGTCATTGATGCTGGCGTGCCGTGCTATCCGGCCTGCGCTCTTACTGCAGGATAGGCCATGTTGTCCGAGGCAGTCGACACTGACACCGCATTGGCAGCGATGCGGAGCCACGCAGGGAGCGCCCAGACGCAGACAAGTAGCGAGCCGGAAGGTGGTGTCACCCAGCATGGTGCCTATGTTGGGTGACGGTAGCGCCTGAAGCCAGAGGCCCGACTCCCACTCCCCCACAGCCAGCAGGCGGGCACGCTCAGCAGTATTGGTGGTCGTATTAATTAGATTATTCCGTACCAACCTGCAGAGCGGTTCATCCCACTGCCTCTGGGAAGATAGGTTCAAGGGCCGATCTGTATCCGGGCAAGCCACTTTCCAGGCGTTCACTTGAACTTTCACTGCGATGATTTTCGAAATTACGTTTATTCGTTCTCCGGTTTATTATTATTACAAAAATCTTGACATCAGTATAGTACAGGGTGGGCCAAAAATTTTTGCAAATAGTAACACTTGATTTCTCAAAAACCGTTAGAGGGAGGGGCACGCGGGTAGCGGGGAGTTGTGCGGCGCTTCATGTAGTTTTAGTCACGATGGAGCGCTTCACGGGACAACAGCGTGCGTTTTGTGTAAACCAATTTTACAAAAATAACGATTCCTACGTTATGTACGACGCCTATTTAGAATTGAATACGGATTACGCCGTGTAAGTGAGTGTCCAAATGTTCATTTAATCAAAGCTTGGGGTCAAGAAGTTCGAGCAAACGGCAAAGTATGGGCTGCCATCTCAGCAAAGGGTATAATCAGTCCGTATTTCTTTGAAAATAATCAAGGAAATAACGTAACAGTGAACTCAGTGGAATACGTGAAGATGTTGCGAGAGTTTTTGACACTACAGTTACATGAATTTGAAGGATACAACAGCAGGACTTGGATACAACAAGATGGAGCAACGTGCCATACGTCAAATGTAACTTTTCCGGTGGTTAAAGAAATGTTTCCTAACAAATTGATTTCTCGCAGATGTGATATTCCATGGCCTCCAAGAAGCCCGGACCTTACACCTTGCGATTTCTTCTTTTGGGGATACCTGAAAAGTCGAGTGTACCTTAATAAACCGACGGCCATATCCCAATTAAAAGAAAACATCAACGAGGAGATATCCGCGATCCCTCGCAGCATGTGTCAGCGAGTTTTCCAAAGTTTGCGTAGTCGATTGCAGGAGTGCAAACGACGAGACGGGGCACATCTCGACGATGTCATTTAAAAATAAAATTCTATATACGTTTATTACGTTAAATAAATGATCAACAAAATAACATTTGTATTTTTATTTCTATTCATGTTTCAAATGTGCAAAAATTTATGGCCCACCCTTTATAAAATGAAGAATCGATATTATTCCTTTTTTAACAACAAAGCTACAGCCGAGTTTCAAAGTACCTAAATCTGCGCAACATTCGTAGTGACCGCCAAACGAGCGGAAGGCTTCTGCGCTCCGGTCATGTGTACTAGGAAAGCACGTTTCAAGTGTAGGCCGTACTGAGAACGAAAAGAAACTAATTTCGTTTAGTTTCGCTCATGTATTTTCTGCGTCTTTTCATACTTCCTTTCGCTTCGTTCTCAGTGTGGCCTGCGTGTCACCACTGTGTGGATCGCCCGGAGGACACGGTGGAGCATACGGTGGAGGTCTGCCCGGCTTGGGCGGAGCACCGCCGTGTCCTCGCGGAAGCGATCGGCGGCGGCGATCTCTCGCGTCCGGCCCTGGTCCAGGCCATGGTACGGAGCGAGAGTGCATGGGAAGCCATTACCTCCTTCTGCGAAGCAGTAATGCTCGTGAAGGAGGAGGCGGGACGCGTGAGGGAGAGGCAAGCTTTGCACCCTCACGCCCCTAGTCGTCGCAGGAGACGCCCTGGGCGTCGGGAATTGGCAGCTGATTCCCGGCCACCGTAGGCGCGGGCTTGCGGACGGCAAGCAATGGGTAGCTCGCCGTCCGGTAAGGACCAAGCCCGAGTCGACGGCGCGTCGTGTTCCACGCGCGCCTCAAAGAGATGTCAGCACTATTGACGGGGTCCGCTAGGGCCGATGCCAGCTAGGGTTGCGGGATGTTCGAAAGAGTTACCGTGGCCCCGGCACAGGCAACAGAAGGAACACGGGTGGGTTTTAGTCAGTAAAAGTCTGACACGCCCTCCCGCTCTGCCCAGAGCGGGAGAAGTCATTTGATGATTTCCCATCCACAAAAAAAAAAAAAAAAAAAAAAAAAAAAGTGTGGCCTGCGTTTTTAAGAAGGTAACGTCTCCGTTGAATCGCAAACAGCTGTTTGAGGTAGGTTATGTTATTTTTTTATATTTACAACAAACGCGACAGTGAACTTTCTTTTCTAAAATATTTGTATCTCATGACATTACAGGGGATTTAATGCACAAAGGAAATTAAATCAAGCGACAAAGTTATGTCGATCTGCATCGGGATATTCCAGGCTAGATACGAATAGGAGATTTGATAATTGGAAACTAAATTTGAAGTAAAATCACGGCATTGATCTGGCATGAATTTCTGAAAATATCTATCGCCTGCAAAAAATATCTGCACTTTTAAAATAGTTTTTTCGTAACAATTTCCTCATTAAAAGTAGCTGTTTCAGTATCAAATAAAGGCACTTTATCAAAAGTAATGTAACTCAATTCTGCTTCGCGACATTTGTAACAACCGTCAAACGATTCCGCTCGTTTATCCGGCTTCAGCGTTCTGGTCATTGTTACTGGGAGAGCATGTCATGAAGAGGTATTTTTCAGTGACACCTATCGTGAAAGCACACCGACTGCACATATATATGTGGGATACAGGGTTCTCCACAATTATAGCACCGTAACTCACTGCTTGAATTCTTCTTCGGATTCCGATTATTGCGTGTCACGTTGCGCCTTCATTTTTTCTTTCACGGCTTCATAAATTTTCAGCTTTTTCTTCACTTCACTGTTGCACGTAACACCGTACAATAATACCCGTATTTAATTACTTTCTAGGTCTTGGATACCGTCTACAATGTACTTGATTGCAACGTAATCGGGCGTCTTGCCCCTTTTTCCGAGTTTTTTCATAATTAGCACATAATCCATGCACCTTTCATCGGGTTTTTTCTTACGTGCACTCATCATCTCATGAATCGTCTTCTGATAAATCGCGTCGGGAAACACTTTGCTGATGGCTTGTTTCAAATCGGCCCACGATTTGAACGGCCTTTCGCTTCTTAGCCATAGCCCCGCCGTTCCCGTCAACGATCTACGCGCGATCACAAGCTGTTGGAGCGGCGTCCATTCGAATATTTCCGTATTATCTTCGATATCTTGAACCCAACGGCTCACTGGGTAGGTATGGTCTTGACCCGAAAAATTACTTATAAAGTCTTCAGAATACTGTACACCCCTCGGTGATACGTCTTCAGTAGTATTCGGCATCTTTACGTCTTCAGTCTTCGTCGTAGCTCGTAAAATATACGTTTTTTCGTAATCATGATAGATTATTTCAATGAAACCACAGTAAATAGAAACTTTTGAGAGCCAAGGCAATGGATTAAAGAATCTTGCTTAAGGCCCATTCCAAATTGTAGTTCCCCAGAAATAATTTTATGTCAAAAATCGTTAATAAAAGGTACCAGCAGTAACAGAGTGTCTGCCAACACATACCACAGAGCAAAATGAAGTTTAAGAATGAAATAAAATCTTTAAAAGGTAAAACAATTTAAACAGTTTCATTTAAGTCCATGATAATAGATGTTTTCTTTCCAAAACAATAAAGACGAGTATTAAACTGAAATCGTTGCAACGTTGCTACGCGACAGCCGTAGCGACCGTCAAACGTGGAAGGCTTCCTTCAGCCTGTAGCGTCAGCGTGCCGATCATGTTACTAGGAGAGCACGTAATCTAGAAGTATTTTCCAGGGAAAGCTACCGTGAATAATATTGCAAAAGTACACCGATTGCACACAGGTATGATTTAATCTCAACATAACTGCAAAGTGAGACAAGAGTGATAGGCTGAAACTGTTGAAGGCCAAAAATAGTAATTAAATTTCCTAGGTGTGGATGACAACGGGCAGTGCTTATATTTTTCATACTGTTAACAAAATCAAAGAACGTAAACGATAGATAAATTATAGCAAATAAACGGCGTCTAATTTGAGGGTTCCGTACCTTAAAAGGAAAAACGGATCCCTTATAGAACCACTTCGCTGTCCTTTTGTCCGTCTATCTGTCTGTCAAGATCTTTTTTGCATGAACGCGTAGAGGTTTTAATCTAGAAATTAATAACAAATACTAAGGTTTACGGCACCTTGAAGCTGTAAATAAATCAAACTTCTTCGTCAACGCAATCAAAAAATATTGCTATTTATGTCGAATATTTGGCTCACTCGCAAGTTAGTAAATCAAACCTACTTCTCGTTACCAAGAATCATGAAGCAAGGTAAATGAAAAATTCGTAAAGTTGTTAGTTTGTAGTTCTATACTTATATAATATAAAAAATATATTTATGCGATTACAAAACATTTGCAGTTGGAGAATTGATCTTGAAGTATATGAATGTATAGGTCAATATTATTTCATCTACAAAGTTAAAGTCCTTTCTTCAATTCGGAATCGAAAAATAGGCTGTATCATGAAGACACCATGTTGTCCTTTATTTCATGCAAATCAGTCCACTCTACAACCCATCAAAATATTTTTTTCAACTGCAAAGTAAAGTTCCTCCTTCAATCCGACATTGGAAATTCATTCATTCACATGAGTGAAGCTGCGGGTAGTCGGGCCCAGCTTTGAGACGGAACCCTCAGGGCGCGAGTACTACTCGCACTTGACCGGTTTTTTTAAACTACAACTAACTTTGTTTTTGTTACTGGATGTTCAACAACAGAGAACTATTTGTTAAAACTTTCGAACGTCAAGAAGAAAGGAGAAAACTTTAAAACTCGTAGCGCCTGTCAAACCGGGCTAGGCTTACACGTCGGTCTAAGTACCAGGAGAGCATTTTAGAATAAAGTTAACTTTCAAAAGCTAAGGAAACTTAACAGGTGGTTATTAAAAAGTGGAATATTTGTTTTCATTATTAGGATCACTTTTGGAAACTTCAGTTATTAAAATAATTATTTCACGTGATACTAATTTAAGGGAAATTATAATCAAGGATAGAAACATTTTACCGCAATTTCTATCAACTAAAATCCAATTTATAAAGAAATTAACATATTTTGCAATTTTTTTTTCAATACAAATATCAGTTCGTCTGCTTGAGCATTGCCAAAAATCATCATTAGAATGTATAAATAAGATAAAATACAAAACCGTTTTCAGCGCAGAAAATAATATACAGATTGTAATGAAATTCATTCAATGCATGACATTCAAATCGACTGTCAAACGTGTCAGAAGGCTTCAGCGCTCCGGTCATGTGTACTATAAGAGCACGCGTTACTGCAGTTATGCTTACTGAGTATTTCAGGTTGCAGTGAGGTAGATCAGCAATCGCCTGTAGATACACGATAGGTATGTACACAATTTTAAATCTTCTAAAAATTATGTCTTCACATAATTTTTAGAAGATTTAAAATTGTGTAAATAAAACGGACATTTTCTAATATATTACATTTTCTGTCATTTATTTATTAAATTGTCAGTAATAGGACAGTTTTCAGGAAACCGATTAAAAATGTGGCTTGTGGTCTATTTCTTTAAAACATAAATATTTCAACCAAATACACATTTTTCATAAGTTTATAAAAGTCAATTTAATTTTCATAGTCAAAACGGGACACTGTTAATGGCAGCACGAGTGATGTCATCCATCATCTTTATAGGCCTGTGTTCACCAACATTCAAACCATCAGTTAAGTATTTAAACAGTTGGTTTATGACAACCTTCCTATGGAAAGAACTTCCTAACCGATTTGAATATTGGTTAACACAGCTCTAAGTCATCAAATCTGTGACATCTGTGACAGATTGCTGCTCTGCTCTTGAATTTCCCCTGTGATGTTTGATATCGATCCAAATAATCGATTATTCGACTTATTTTTATTCAGTAAGGTGCGTAGTGCCTACTCGCAACTCGCGCGTGCGTGTATCATCAGATGTATGAACGTAAACGAAGCAAAAGGAGTATGTAAGGATCGTAGCAGGTGGCGTTATTTAATTTCTGCCTACCCAAATGGGAAGAAGGCGTGAGTTTATGTATGTACATATGTTTGTAATCGATTAATTATTTGTAAGTTTTTTTTACCAATCAATAAATAAAAAAAAAGTTAAATTAATGATAACATCGATTATTACTCGTCGAATAACATCGATTAATAGCGATTTCCAAATAAAGAAGTGATGAACAGCGATCTAAATATCTAAAACGCAAGTGGAACGGACCCTCAAGGCCCCTTTTTTCAAAACGCATCTGACGTTTCCATTTTGATATGTCTTAAAATTATACATTTAAATCGTTTTATTTTTTACTGATTATTCATTAACGACCGCTTTCTATAATATTCTCAATCCCAATCTTGATCCCGATCCTTGTCTGTAACCAATCAATGGCCGAGTTTGTCAATCTAAGTCTTTGAGAGGGCGAATCACAAGCAGCCGTCAAAGATCAAGATTGGGATTGAGATACATTTATCAATTCTAGCTTAATTAATAAACAAGAGAATGCTATTTCCTGTTTCTGAAAATCCCTTAAATTTAGGGGAAAATATGCTGAAGTGGGGGAACTCCCAAACAATGTTATTTTGTCAAGTCTGAAAATCGTGACGTGACGCGCTCTGATTCGCGTTTAATGTCACGTGACCAATGGCTATATTTTTACTTAATTATTTCTCAAAAATATTAATTAATCAAAAATAATTTACAAAACTAAGTTGAATTTTGATACTTTTGGCTCACAACCATTGTATGTACATAATAAAATTCACTGCCTCGTTGGTCTAGTGGTCGCAAGCGCTACTGCTGAGCATAAGGTCCTGGGTTCGATTCCCAGGTCGGGCAGTGTTATTGGGTTTTTCTATCTGGAATTTCTCAGTAGCAGCCCGGAGTCTGGATTTGTGCCCGGTTGATGGCAATAGGCTCGCCCCCTATTACACGGGACTTAAACATAACTAGCGAAATGTGTGTGTACTATATAGGTACACCTCTGCTAACCCTTCGGGGAAACAAGGCGTGGTGTTATGTTATGTAATAAAATTCACAAGATATTTTTTCTTATTGTCATCTAGCCTATTCAGTAATGTCACAATTTTCTCACTACCTAATATTGAATTATTATCAACAGCAACAAACACACCTTATTTATTTATAGACGAGTTAAAAAAAGCATTAAAACATAATGTTGAACCGGGCTAGGCTTGAACACTTCGGTTTACGTACTAGGAGAGCATTCTAGAATGAAGTTAACTTTCTGAAGCTATTAACCACGATATGGACAGTTGGTTGATACACACAATAATTCTATAAAGCGGTTTTTTCCAACATTACTCTTTTCCGCGGCATTTTTAAATGTTTAAATATTAAAAAAAAACACTATTCCACTAATTTAGAGTTATTCTAATGATTCTGATTTATTTAACGCTTAAATCAGAAAAATCAGTCTACTTGTTTTGAAATTACGACAATTTCTTCTCATTTTTTTTCATGTTTTATGACAGACGATCGGAAAAACTTGTCTAAGATATGACATTGTAACGGAGATAAGAAAGATACTTGCGCTTCAAATACATATTACCTACATTCATTTCATTCATTTGTGTAGGTTTATTATTTTATCATTTTAGAGGATTTCATGGATATCAAAATAGTACCTACACCAAAATTCGAAATTTTATATAGATGCTGATTCTGGTTTGGTTGGTAAGACTAGCTAATACAAAAAGGTTAAAAAGGTTAAAGTTCTTAATAATTTTGAATTGTAAATAATTTTAATAATAAATTCATTTTATGAGACCGTACTATCACATTGGGTAATGCAACCTGTAGTGATAGTTATAAGGAGAATAAATAATTAAATAAATAACGTAAACAGAAAAATAAAACTTCATGTTTATGCCTCCTTTTTCATCAATGGTCATTAAAAAAAATATCTACGATTAGATGAGTGTTAATGAAAAATCCAGTGTGTTTACAATCTACTGATATATTATTTTAGTGCTATCCGTTCGTCAGGAATATTCTATAATAGACACTAATAATGCATCAGTCAATAAATAAGTGTTGTGCCATTAGGTCGTATATGCAGGAACGAAGGTGTTCATTACATTAATTAAAACCGGATAATTTCGCAAGCAGTGGTAAATTGCTAGGTTGCAAGCATTTTACAGTCACAAAACATTAAAGGTTGTGTTCTGATCATTTTAGGAATGAAGACGATAAGAATGAAGGATATTTTACAGGTCAGAGTATTAACCTAATGTAAAAACACAATATTTTTAGTGCTATTTACTTGACTCTAACGTTAAAAGTTTATTGTAAAGTAGTTCAATATCACAAAAACAAATATGTTTGAAATTCTTATATGCTTGTTTGTAAACCTTTTGTTATTATTTTAACTTATAATTATAGTAACAAGGATGAAATAATATTGAAAAACGCCGAAAAATGTTGCCGCTCGCCTGTGACAATTTGCTTTGTTTACTTCGTATCAATCTGGCACCATCTGCTGTCTTAGCTTTGCGTAATATTCCCTGTTGCTAATATTACTTCGGGTTACGCTTAGCCATTGCTACTCGTAGCCACCGCTACGCATCGTTATGATTTTTCTTACTACACGTGGATAAAATATTTGATGAACTTTTTGAGTAATTTAGCGTTAATTAGTAGTTATTTTTGTTTTTAAATAGTTCAATTAGTGGAATTATTAATGATTATTATTTATTTTTGGTTTGTCTTGTACCACTAGGCTACACGACGATTTATTAAGTTAAAAACCAAAATAATTATTATTTCCGTAACGTTGTGGCGGCATCGCCACAGTGGAATGCGTCACACTGACGTCACGCAAAATCCTGCATCGCGCAATCAAAGTTTACCGCGCGACTAGCATATATACAACATCCCGACATCAACCGTCGGGCAGTAGCCCACCAGACACAACACCCGTCTGCTCGGAGGATCCTCCCTTTTCTATGGAGGATGAGTGAACTTTACACCCTGTTCCTCATGCCTCTATACCATGACTATCGCGCATCTCTCAGAAAAATGCAAGACGAGAAAGGCGAATCTGCTCAACGGTACATGTGGTCGTCGCCTGTCTATTTCACTCGCACTATAGACTGAGCACATAGCTCTATCCTTCTTTTGAACTGGTTTTACCTGTTTTCACGTTGTAAAGTAGCTTTCAGTTAAGTTTCGACGATGAAAACGTTAACATCGTTTAGTTCATTCTTCCCTAGTACCATAGGCGGAATGCTAAAGTCTTCGGCCGTTTGACGGTCGACGCCACGATCGCGTCAACGAATACAAGTTTTATTACTTTTTACTTTGCTGCAAACAATAATGCTGTATGTTGACTGATAATGATTTAGAACATCTTTAAAAATACCACAGTGATTCCAAATTTTTATTGTTCTCCTTATTATTTAATTATATATAAGATCGGCGGTATTATCAAAGTCGACAATTTTGCTCGCACTTGACGTGATGGTAAGTTTCAGCGCTCGACTGACTCTTTTCTACTGAAAGGTACTAGGACAACATAAACCTAATAGAAATAGACTTCAGCATATTCACAATGAGCATATTCGAATGCATCAGCTGCTTTCAGGGAGAGCACTCATGAGTATAAACAATTTACAGTGGAAACTGTTTCATACAAAAATGCACTTACCTAAAGACACTAAGTTGATTTATTTAATAAGTTATAAGTAGTTGCCAATTTATTTAATGAATACTAAGTTCATGAGTGCTTTCAAATCCTAGAAGAAAGGAATTAAGTAAAAAAGTTAGCATATAACCATATCGGAATCCCTACAAAAAAACATAAGAAAATTACCGTTGAAATGGTAGAGAAAATAAAAATACTAAATTATTGAGAATACTAAGAGTCAGGTATAAATTCTTCTCCTTCTTTTTTAATGTCCGTTAAAATATACCGAAGTTCTGTATATTATTATTTTTTTTATTTTTTTATTATTCGTTTATTTATTTTCTTTCTTATCTATTTAATTTTTTAAATATTTCTAATAACAATATATACAAAAAAAAAAAACATTTAAAAATATATTATTTAATTATTTTTTTATTATTATTATGCTTTTTAAATTTAATTTTCTCAGGTTAGTACCTGGTATATTCAGAATCTCACGGGTGTGAACCAAGGTGAGATTCTAGTTATTATTCTGAGAAGATAAATTGCTCTGTACTGCAGTGAAATTATTATCCAAGTCTAGTTGTAAAAATTTTCTTACTATGCTTTATTATTATTTCTTTTATTCCATTTTTATACATATTATATCTTACATTTTTAAATATTTTTATAAAAACATTTAAAAATATAAAAAATAGTAGCCTACCGGTATCGGGAATAGGATCCAAGCTACCGGTGGTCAGGGCTCCTGAGAGAGGAACCTCCTGACGATACGTGCCGTATCGAGAAGTACCGCTTTCTGGATCAAGCCCTTGATCCAGCTGCCTAACGAGAGCCTCCTCAGATGTTGGTCGAGACTCTTGGCTATTAAGCCATTGGCTGATACGACTATCGGCACAATGACTGCTGTATCCACATCCCACATGTCGACAACCTCGCGAGCCAGGTCAAGATACTTAATCTGCTTATCTTTTTCAGCTTTCACGAGGTTCTCGTCATGCGGAACCGCTATATCAATAATCATTGTGCGACGCTCTATTCGATCTATCACCACTATGTCTGGCTTATTGGCAACAATAGTCCTGTCAGTGATGATAGATCGATCCCAATACAACGTAATGTTGTCATTTTCGAGAACTGGGTCGGGCACATACCTATAGTACGGTACTTCCGATTCCGCAAGGCTGTATTTCAGAGCAAGTTGCTGGTGGATAATCCTGGCTACAAGGTTATGCCTATGCAAGTAGTCTCCGTTAGCCAGACGAGAACAGCCAGAAATAATGTGTCGGATTGATTCCCCAGGACGGTGGCATGCCCGACAGATGTCAACCGTGCCGTCCTTCACAATATATTTCCGGTAGTTGTTCGTCATCATAACTTCGTCCATAATCGCAAAGACAAAACGTTCGGTTTCCCCAAAGAGGTCTCCGAATCGCAACCAGGATACGGACGCTAAGAGGTCTACATCGGGCCCATGTAGGACCCGGTAAAAGCGCCCGTGAAGCTCTTTACTCTGCCATACCTCCCTGCGGTCATTAGTATCTAATACTATAGGTTAGCGCCAGTTCTCGTTAGCCAAGGAGACCGGGGTGAGGCCCTTGTCCACTGAGACCACATCTCGGTGCATCCCCACGTCGGCTTCTAGGAAGTATTCCCTGAGACTGCATACCTCGCGATTGTGCAGGGTCTTAGCATTTAAGAAACCTTGACCTCCGCACTTCCGCGGGATATACAGTCTCATCACCGATGACCTTGGGTGATGCGTCCGGTTTGCGGTCAGCAGTGTACGGACCCTCCTATCCAGGGCGTCTAGATCCGTCTGAGTCCATTTGAGTATGCCGAAAGAGTACATCAAAACCGGCATGACCCAACCGTTGAAGGCGCGCGCCTTATTTCCGCCTGATAAAAGACTATTTAATACTTTATTCAGGCGGCCAAAGAAGCGCTCCCTCAGCGATTGTTTCATATCAGTGGCGTTGATGCCTAACGCTTCAGACATACCCAAATACTTGTAAGTTTCGATTGAAGAGAGGGATCTTAGGTATATGGAATCCGAGAGTAGCGTTCCCACGGATTCCATAATCCTGCCTCGCTTTACATGCATGACCGCACATTTGTCCACACCAAATTCCATCCTGATGGCGCTACTGAAAGTTTCGGTTACCTTTAGTAGCTCCATCAGTTGCAAATTGTTGGGGGCAAAAAGTTTCAAGTCATCCATGTAAAAGAGGTGGGATATGACCTGACCACCTCTCTTCAATCGGTAACCTAGATCTGAATTCTCCAGCAGTATACTTAGAGGATTCAAGCCCCATACACGACTCAAGGAAGGTGCGTAGAGTTGCATCAATCTTGGACAACTCCAGCACCCTCATGAGCCATGTATGTTGCACTGAGTCGTAGGCCTTCTTATAATCTATCCAGCATGTCGACAGATCCTTGCGGGATCAACGAACCTGTTTGCTAATGGCCATGTCGATCAGGAGCAACTCCTTAGTACCGCGGGATCCATTCCTACATCCATTTTGAGAGGCAGACATGATGGAGTTAGTGTCTATATGTTTGTTAATTTTAGCTCTCAAAATGGATGTAAAAACTTTATAGACCGTTGGTAGACAAGTGATCGGTCTATAATTTTTAGGTTCCGCAGTACTACCTGATTTGTGGAGCAAGTGGGTTATTCCTGTCGTTAGGAACTGGGGCAGCGATCCTGATTCTAAGGCTGACTGGGACTGGGATGCCAAGCGGGCATGCGACCTTTGCAGCCACTTTATCCAAAAGTTGTGTAGCCCGTCTGGCCCTGGAGATTTCCAGTTGGGCAACGGACGGACTGCACGAGCTACATCTTGGGGGCTGATGGTTAGTGACCCCATTTCTGATATTTGATCGCATGCTCGCTTGAGCCCCCCAGTCCAATCACCTTCGGTGTGACTGACAGGCACCGACCAGATGCTTCGCCAGAAGGAACACATGGCGTCATCATCCGGTAGACGCGTGTCAGTCACACCTTGGTTTGATTGCTCCCAAGCCCTATAGACCCACCTTTCATCGCTCTGGAATGTGCGATTCTGAGTGTACCGCTCCATTCTCCGCCTGTATCGACGAATACGGTTTGCCCATGCACAGATCTTCTGCTTCATGAGGTCGATACGCTCTGTGACGCGGCTCAAATAATATCGAGAACTAATATCTGTCCCCGAGAACGCCCGCCTCACAAAGCGCATCACTCTAGGGCGAGTGTTGCCCTGCCTGAAGGAGATTAGCTTGCCGATGAGTGCTCTAGCCTCACCGATACGTCGCTCAATCCTGCACTGCCAAGCTGGCACAGTTGGTTTTGGTCGTGGAGCTCTGTCACTGTTAGAAAATTTAACATGAGCTACACGACATGCCGCTACAGCTGCACAGTACAAGATTGAGTGGGTGTCGGCGAGGTCTTTGCTGCCGTCAAAACAATTTGACAGCTGCGAGTCTAGAGCACACACCAGCGCCCTGTTTTTCTTGTGCATGGGCAAACGAGGTAAACGTGGTCTAAGTTCAGGCGGAGTGGAGCGGTACTCCCTGAAAGCATCCTCCAAAGCGCTCCTCAGTCGTACATTGCATTGGGAATTCACGGATATAGCCCCGTCATCATCCACTTCACCAACGCGGTCGGGTCGCGGTGAAGCACTGGGGAGATTTTGCAGTTGCACCGCGACCGGTGGCAAAGCAGGTGTAACATGGCTATTCCGTGATTCGAGACGTAGTCGATCAAGCACGACGTCATCCAGCATATGGTTACGCTGGATGACCCGCACCTGATCCGACAGTCGTTGCGCCGACACGTTGACAGCTGGCTCAAGCACCTGAAACAGAGAGAGCATTCGACCACGGTACGCAGTCAAGTTACTTCCCCCCTCAGTAGCCCCAAAGTATGCGCGCATGACATTTTCGTTGACTGTTTGTGTCCATCTCATGCGCTGCACATTTCCACCGGAAGCGGGGACCCTATCAGAGGCCGATGGGCCTCGGAGTCGTAAGCTGGCCGGTGGTCGGCCTCTTCCACGCCGACGTACTGGTGGTGGTGTCGTCGGCGGCGAGAAGTATTCGTCGCTCGAGCTCGACGCAACTGCAGCGGCCGATATCACTGGACTCACATCTGGAGCAGGTTCCGGTAACTGCGAGGCGGAGCTGAGCGACGAACCCGAAGATGTTGGGTGTGTGTTTTGGGTCAATTGTCGTGCCCGACTTCTTGTCAGCATTGTACTATTGTCCGTGTAACATTTCGCTTTCCGTCTTGTGTCGTTTTTCAATTTGTGAGCATGTTATAAAATCAGGCTCAAAAAAACATCTACAGAAATGGTGTGGGAACTCACAACACAACATTGTTGCATGTTAAAAGTTTAAAAATAC
Source organism: Fissipunctia ypsillon (assembly GCA_947568875.1). Taxonomy (NCBI): domain Eukaryota; kingdom Metazoa; phylum Arthropoda; class Insecta; order Lepidoptera; family Noctuidae; genus Fissipunctia; species Fissipunctia ypsillon. The sequence continues at coordinate 21,669,321 of OX387648.1, forward strand.
TAAAAAAATTACACGGACTAAATTTTTTCGGCCGTCAGCTTGACAGTCGGGCCACAGACCTATTATTATTAACAACATTGTTGCATGTTAAAAGTTTAAAAATACTAAAAAAATTACACGGACTAAATTTTTTCGGCCGTCAGATTGACAGTCGGGCCAAAGACCTATTATTATTATTATTATTTACTTCAGATACAGTGATCCATATTTTTGTTAGTATACTTACGAAGTATGTATAGTCTTGTAATAATTTATGTTTATGTTAATGTTTGTAAATGGTGTTAGTATCGAAAGTCAACGAAGTTCAACCGAACACCGCAGGGTTACCGTAACTCGAACTGAAAAGTACCAGGACAACATAAATTTAATCGAAGCAGCCCTCAGAATGTTCATAAATTGTGTATTATTTATTCACTCCTCTATATTGTATACTAAATTTTGCTAGCGGCATCGCCCGCGTGGATGTCAGAAATTATCTCACGGGAATGTACGACCGGGATAAAAAGTATCCTATGTCCTAACCCAGGTCATGGTCTACGTGTGTGCCAAATTTCGTCGAAATCTGGCCCAATCCTTGAAACTAAAAAGTTCAAAATCTAGTCCAGTAGTAGTAATAGTCTAGTCGCAATCTCATCTCAGCGACAACCAAATGTCAAAAATGTAGGGACATTACAGGTATTTTTGACACATTGAGACTAAGATCAGGAGCTAGACCACCACCTCTTAAAGCAATTTTATTGTAATCTTACTTCAGTGTGGGAAAGAGATGGAGCTAGATGTCCTGTATGGCTCCATCTCTTTCTCACACTGAAATAACATTAAAATAATATTGCTTTAAGAGGTGATGGTTGGCCCCCAGACTGTGACCGTTCTTAAAATTACGGGAATTGCCCCTCAGTTCAGTCGTTAAGACGTGAAAGGTAACAAACAAACTTATTTCGCGTTTATAATATTAGTTAAGATTCCTAGTTGTTAAATCGGTACGATTTCTGCCAGTTTACTCCTACCGTAGTAAATAACTTAGTTCAAAAATATAATAATTCCAATCTTAGACATAACTTTGACTTAATTTATCTATTCTACAGATGACTGCTTTAAAAAAATAAAAATGGACACTGGATAAACTTAAATTAACTAACAAACTATTTAAATAATATAAAAAATAGCAGCATAACAAATTAAAAACATATGGTGTCGTAAAAATTCCTCCGCACTTCTATTGCTTTAAATAATAAATAAATTCATTTATTTCAGGTAAGGAACACCCATTGCCAAAACATTATCAATCAAATAAGAATAATCTCGAACTGTCGTCGTCGCGTCGTTGCTACGAAAAGTCGTAGACCGTTTGCTACGCTTTCCGTAGCGACGATAGTGGCCAAAGTCTTAAGCACTGCGTTAAAAGGTATCAGGTTACCATAAAAATAAGGCAGTAAATAATTTTCATCACCATGAAAACTCGCTCAAAAGGAGTACACCACACACCACACACCACCACCACACACCACCACCACACACCACCACACACCACTAGAATTAAAAGCACACATACACATGTACACTATCATTTGAGAGGGATGGAGTGATTCAATGGGCTAAGTGTGCGAGCGAGTAAGTAGGGTGACGTTAGTATTGCACTTATTAGTCCTGTCTCACTTTAGGAACCATGACCTACGACAACGTGTGGATGGGATAAACGTAAACAAACAAAATATGCCCTGTTTTTGTGTTCGAATTAACAAGACGAACTAAAAAAGAGGAGGAACGAAATAAAAAGACTGATTTATAATAATGTCTATGGTCCTTCGAGCCGAAGAATTATTTGTAAGTTTTTGTTGTTTTGCAACGGGTAATTTTACGCAGAATTAAAATGAAATGTGCATATATAACAACATAATTATACCTAATTAATTGATTCAATCAAAATATAACCTCCTAACTTAACTAAAACTATTAACAAACTAAAATACTATATAGAATAGAATAGAATAGAATAGAACAGAACAGAACAGAACAGAACAGAACAGAACAGAACAGAACAGAACAGAACAGAACAGAACAGAACAGAACAGAACAGAACAGAACAGAACAGAACAGAACAGAACAGAACAGAACAGAACAGAACAGAACAGAACAGAACAGAACAGAACAGAACAGAACAGAACAGAACAGAACAGAACAGAACAGAACAGAACAGAACAGAACAGAACAGAACAGAACAGAACAGAACAGAACAGAACAGAACAGAACAGAACAGAACAGAACAGAACAGAACAGAACAGAACAGAACAGAACAGAACAGAACAGAACAGAACAGAACAGAACAGAACAGAACAGAACAGAACAGAACAGAACAGAACAGAACAGAACAGAACAGAACAGAACAGAACAGAACAGAACAGAACAGAACAGAACAGAACAGAACAGAACAGAACAGAACAGAACAGAACAGAACAGAACAGAACAGAACAGAACAGAACAGAACAGAACAGAACAGAACAGAACAGAACAGAACAGAACAGAACAGAACAGAACAGAACAGAACAGAACAGAACAGAACAGAACAGAACAGAACAGAACAGAACAGAACAGAACAGAACAGAACAGAACAGAACAGAACAGAACAGAACAGAACAGAACAGAACAGAACTGAACAGAACAGAATAGAATAGAATAGAATACTCTTTATTGTACACCATAAAAATTACAGATATAAATGTAGAAATTTTACACATAGGGTGACATACACATAGGGTACATACTCGTTTATTTATTTAATTTGAACCTTATTCATAGAAAACTAAAACTATCCTTCGCCGAGTGGTCGGCACTTCACGTGACCAGAAGGCTTGCTCGTTCTTTGACCAAAGAATTAGCGTTGCCATTCAAAGTGGCAATGCTGCCAGTCCTGGGTACGTTTCCGGATGACTGCGATATGGAGGAGTACTTTAGTGTCCTTTTGTGTTTGTATTTATTTAAAGTAAGAAAAAACTATATCAATCTGCCTAGCCTTTTCCCAACTATGTCGGGGTCGGCTTCCAGTCTTACCAGATGCAACAGGATATATTGAGAAATTCATCAAAGAAGACTTCGTGGCATTCGTGCTACGCGTTGCCCTGCCCTCTCACAGTAGCAGCCAAACTATTCAAAACTCCGGTCAAATGTACCAGAGCGTCAGTAGTTAAGGAGGCTCTGGCTATAGACTGTATCGTAGCACATTTCGTAGAGAGCGGTACTACGAGTCTACGTAGCCGTTTTTCAATAAAAGCGCCTCTAGTTGCAACGTAGCAACGAGCCCGAAACACAAGCGCTTCGGTGTTAATACTAGGGAACCATAAACTGCAAAAGCTATAAAAAACTTTGCGAAAATCTGGGAAATATTTTAGAAAGTTTTCAGAGGGTTTGACTCATAAATAATTTTATATACATATACTCTACAATTTTTTTTTTATTTGTTTATCATGACAAAAATAATTCCAACAAAACTTTAAATGACAGTTTTTCATTTATTTCGGAAAGTTTAAATACGTAACTTATTAATTATTATTCAGTGGCCAAGTGACGTCAGTCTAGTGACGTCATAGTTTCGGGATTCTTTAAGATTCCGGATAAAGTTACCAGGGCAGCATACGTTAGAAGGGCATGCTCCGATTCTCTTTGCCGCGGAAGTCACGCGGGTAAGGGGTGGAAAATGGGCACACCCTACATGGTTTCTGTTTCACTCTGTTCAATACAGGTTGGGTTGTTAGAGGGTGAAAGGAGATACCAAGGGAGATACACTGTATGACTATTACCTATGTGTGTGAATGTCTCTATAAAGAGTGAGCAAATGGGATGAAGTAAATGCGAAGGAAAATATCCATATGGGAACAAGTTTTTACCGCGAAGTTGTCAAACTTCAAGTTGAATGAAGTAAGAAAGTTACGGAACTTTTATTTTTAACGGAGTGGACCCCGCTTGGATGTCGGAAATTATCCCATGGGAACGTACTACCGGGATAAGAAGTATCCTTTAACCTAACCCATCTAGGTAATTATCTGCATGTGTGCCAAATTTCATCAAAATCCGTTGACAGAAAAAAAAGTGAGGTCGGATGATCCCCGTCAAGGACGAAGTTCCTTCCGCGATATTCTCACGCACACACACTCGTATATAATAGAAAGAGACAGACAGAGAGAGAGAAAATCGCATAGAGGGGGCATAACGCTTTTTCCTTACGTGACGATTTCTACCAGTCAACACCTACCGCTAGCCGCCTTAAGGAATTTCGCTCCATACATTTACAAATAATCATAATATTATGTGATCGTTTCATTATTTCGTGTCATTAAGAGCTGCATCTTTTTTTAGAAGAACTCACCGTTGATCTCGTTTAGGATGCAATAATTACCTACATATTTTAACAGTAATGTAATACGGAATTATAAAAATTGTTTTGGGATATAAATATCTATTTATTTATTTATTATAATTACAAACAACTTTTGTTAACTTTTTATTTAAAAACCATTCAAAATATAAGATTAAAAATAAGCCCTGGTAGTTAAGAGATGACCAGTCTCCACTGACGGCGCCCGTTCACGAACATGACGCGTGTTAACTTTTCAAAATAAAGGGACATTAAATCTTGTGTATGTTTAAGGGGGCGCGGATGGAGTTACATTGGCTTTCAGTTTCTATGTAATGTCGTCGAAGTGATGAAATGCCTTACGGCCCCTTGAGGATTTAAATTGAGAGTACTAGCGTAACATTAAGGGTAACATAAACAAAAGGGCGCATTCTCGTTGCTGCCTGGAGGACGTCTGAAATGGATGATGGAGGATCAGCCTCCATCAATAATTCAAATATTTTTGTAATAAATAAACTACCCTGAAATGGCAAATGTGGTGATTCTTCGAGGAGGCCCCGCCCATCTGCAGCAGTGGACGTTATTTGGTTGAATTGTGATATTAATATAATAGCTAAACTATAAAACATCCTCTTCCTTTGTTGAGCCGTAGGCCGTATACGAAGAAGCTATCAATGGCGAGTTGGGGGAAGTTCAGTTTTTAATTACTAGGGTAGCATAGAAGTATGGTCGATGAGGGGAGCAGTAGGGGGTGACTGGGACGAGGAAACACCCGAATAAAACTATTAGTGAAAATATTAGAAAGTGAATTTTAAAACAATGAATACCATTACGGCACACTTCCTACAACTTCATAATTGAGAAAATATATTGTTAAAATATTATTAAAGTTAAGAAGATTCATAAAAATCATCATATTGTTTTAAAAGCACGCAAGAGTCAGTACTCTTAAGAAACAGTGGCTACAAAATGGAAAGAGTGAGGTGAAAACTTCGTATGGTCTGTTCGAAAAGTATCTGATTAAAATATAAACAAATCGATCATAATAGCTGTGGATGCCAATTTGTATTGCCACTTACAAATTAAGTACTTTGATTTTATTATTTGAAGGATGATTCTTTTAGCTTTTAAAGAATGATGAATGGTCTATTTTCATCTATTTTCTTAAATAACTTGAAAACTATTTATTTTAAAATGATTTAAAAAATATGTTTGCGACCCTCATAGTAAGCCCTTTCATTTGATAATTCACAAGGTACAGTTTGAAAATTTTTTTTTTTCATTTTATAATTAATTACCCCAAAAAGTTATCCCCAGATCCAAAATGTATTTGTATATGTACGTTACACGTCCGTGTTTGGGTCAAAGGATATAATTCCTTTTGGGCTAAATTATGAAAGTGCTGCCCAAACAAGAATATAAAGAATATAAAAAGTTATATTCCGTTAAAACATGTTAATATTCTCTTTACTTTTCACTATGGGACCAAATCCGTAGGGCCATTCCTGCGCTGTTTGACGAGTTTGATAAATACTGTTTTCAGTATGTTTTAGTTAAAAAAGAATAATAGTAATCTAATTATAACAATAGCTTTTAAGCCAGTAAACTTTATAGTTATAATTTTTACTGTGAAACTAAGGATGGTAGGGTTATTCTCCACGTAGCTACAGTACCTATGCGAAATAACGTTTTATTTTTGATAGTACTACTGATTTATTTAAAAATAGGTTTCAGGTCTATTTAGTGGTTTCTATTCACGCAAAAACAGTGAAATAAAATACATGTTAATAACACATATGTTTTTAGGTACATAAATCATCATCTGCCTAGCCTTTTCCCAACTATGTTGGGGTCGGCTTCCAGTCTAACCGGACGCAGCTGAATACCAATATTTTACATGAAGCGACTGCCTATCTGACCTCCACAACTCAGTAACTGGGTAATACGATGAGATTTTGTCAGACTTTCGGGCTTCTGACGACCCGTAACGACTGTCAAAGATCCACGAATGACAGCCGGGACCAACAGCTTAACGTGCTTTCCGAGGCACGAAGGAGTTTCAGTATGTAAAGATGATCACCCATCCACGAACCAACCCTGACAAGCGTAGCTTAATCTGATGGATAGACCCGTGCGGCTGTTATTACTTAGCCACGAGCTCCTTTTAGGTACATAAATAACGGATATAAAAAGAAGCTTAACGAAGCCGAGAGTCACTGACACGCGCGGCCATCTGACCTAATTATTATAGGTCAGATAGATAGATGGCCGCGTGTGTCAGTTACTCTCGTATGACCTGCCCTTACAAATATTAACCAGTTAAAACATGTACTATTGTCATAGAATTTGGCGTGCCAAACAAAAGCCAAACAACAGCCCACATGGCCTGCCAGTACAAAATAAAAATCTATAGTGGCTTGCAGCAAGCAACTATAGATTTTTTAAATTTTTACTGGCTAGCTGCACTAAATGTGGGCGGCCGGCGGTCCACATGGCGGTGAGTGTTAATTTACTTAGTTTGGTGTACTGGATGCGTAGATGACGGATATGTGATGGGTCTTTTAAGACCCTGTATATTTAATAATAAAACAAAGATGAAAAGAAACAGCTCCAAGCTGTTGTCATATGCTTCAAGCCGGTACGGAAGAGAAAGAACGACGAATTAAATGCATCCAGTTTAAAATAGCCGTATTATTCCAATAATTCGGCTATATCAATGTAATAGCAAAACAAACGTGTATGGTAGCCGTTAGCTCACCTGAATAAAAATCAATTAAATTCAATATATCACTCGTATCAAATAAGTATGAAAAATACTACATCATTTAATACTTCATTTTTTACTATGTTAAAAAATGAAGAGAAAACGTATTTTTCCGGAATATAGCTGTTTTTTTTGTTTTCTTTCACATTTAGCCGAAAGATGTATAGACGGTGAATGATCTCCTTTCAACTTAATCCGCCTATTAGATTCGGAGCAAATTGGCTGTGACAGACGGACAGACAGACATACGCACGAGTGATCCTATAAGGGTTCCGTTTTTTCATTCGGACGTACGGAACCTTATAAAGCTCGAATTGATAAAATAATATCTAGGTGTATCCTTTTTTATAATATATCCTTTCGTGGTTATGATACCCGAAACAACATAATGATTGGCTGTTTATCAAAACCAAATTACTTCGTTGTTGTGAGTTAGTTTTTCTCAAAGGCTCAATAAACTTAAATACGAGTAGTTTGTAAATATCTAGTTCTGATTGACCAACATTAAAGTAATTTGTACCACCAATTATTGTGTATTTAGTATTAGCTACACTCAAATAACTTAATAACTAAATCTACAATAAATGGCGTGGCTAATTATGAACAGCCGCACGGGTCGATCTAAGCTTGACGAGAATGGGTGACCATCCCTTACATATCGAGACGCCTCCGTGCCTCGGAAAGCACGTTAAACCATTAATCCCGGCTGTCATTTGTAGATGTTTGACAGTCGTTACGGCTTAGTCAGAAGTCCAAAATTCTGACAACCAGTCTTACCAAGGGGTATCGTATTACCCAGTCACTGGGTTGTGGAGGTTAGATAAGCAGTCGCTCCATGTAAGATACTAAATAGTATTCAGCTGCATCCGTTTAGACTGGAAGCCGGCCCCACCATAGTTGGGAAAACGCTAGGTCAGATGATGAGTTATTTAACTTATTTAAAATCCTACACTGATGTAAGGAGACCCAAGAATGTAGGATGTTTTCTTATCTCAGGGCTGGGCAACAGCTGACGGTTAGAAATCAATCGCCAATATATGAATAGAATCATATAATTACGGTGAAAACTTAAAACTTGGATCAATAATTACATTGAAGGATTAGGGCCATATTCATTAAGTACATAGTTCTACTCGACTGCCTAGTTGGTCTGGTGGTCGCAAGCGCTATTGCTGAGCATGGGGACCTGGGTTCGATTCCCGGGTCGGGCAAAGTGTTATTGGGTTTTTCCATCTGGAATTGCTCAGTGGCAGCCCGGAGTTTGGATTTGTGCCCGGTTGATGGCAATAGGCTCGCCCCCTATTACATGAGACTTACACATAACTGGAGAAATGTGTTAACTAACTCTTCGGGGAATACAAGCGTGATGTTATGTGTTACACAATTCTACAAAACTTAAAAAATAGTGAGTTTTTCATTCAACAAAGTTACTGAATGGAAAACTTTGCCACAACAAAATGACGTCACAACATGGCACTGTGTCCCGTTGCGTCCATAGCAACCAAAGGTTTTAAAACTCTGATCAAAAGTACTAGGATAGCATGAACTTTAGTGACATGGAAAATTCTTTAGCCGTGGAAACTCAAACAAATAAAAGTTGCACACAATCTTAAAGCTGGACTCACACTCTTAAAGCTGGACTCACTCTTCTGAATTCATAATCTGAATTCATATTATTAATTCGTGCTACGACTTATCACAAACAATAAATTGCTGGAGATATACCTACTGGGCGTAGATAACGCGAACCCAGTAACTGAGTTGTGGAGGTTAGATAGGCAGTCGGTCAATGTATGATGCAGCATAACTCTGCATGTCAAAACTTTTTGGTTCTTTATAATCAACCTTTTTTCCGTTTGTATTTGAGCCTGGTCGATTTTTATCTTTTTATTTCGTGATTCGAATTTCAAACTGTCATTCGATGGGAACGCTTGATTGACAATTTGCTGTCGTTTGTGATTTTATTGAAGAAAAACGAATTTTGACGTCCCAAAAATTACAATTAGTGGAAAATATTTATCGTAAAAGTGTTCGCACACTATATCCCTGCCGAATACCATAGGGCAAAGCAATTTTAAATATGGTATATTAAGTACGAGTCTAACCATTCATCTTTATTTTTCCTGGTACGTATCATTTAACAGTTTTCCTCAATCGGAAGTTCAGTCTGATCACGCTGGTCTAACCCTAATTCATTTTGTCTTAGGATTGAACAGTTTTGAACAGGCCGCCTTTCGGCCTCCAGGTTTCGGCCTAAAATAACGCTGGACGTCCTTGGCCAACGTCGAGAGTTGGACCGCATTTTGACCGCTGAAGGTCTCGCAACCAACGCCAGTTCCTGAACAAAGAACTACGACTCCCTACAGTCTACTTCACCTCGCCGGACGCAATTACTTATGCCACGGTTTTTTTTATGATATTTTACGTTCTAATTTAATAGTGTAGATAGTAACCCTCTGCAGATTTTTTAATTCATTAACTACTTAATTTTATTTTCAAATATGTAAAATGCGAGATACCTTGGTTCTCTGATTTTTTTTTCATAACGATATGTTTTGGTAGCGTTACTTATTAGAGATTGCAATCGACTAGTTAGTACGTTTTATTTCTCGTTCGTTATTCGCGTACCTATCGGACCAAAGTTCTCTATTTTATTCCCTTCACACAAGTCAACCTGCATTTTTTATACCATAATGTTCATTTTTTTTACCTTTTAATGTTTATTTTCTATTTTTATTTTAAAAACAAAATTAAACGTGTCGTAGCAGAAAAGTGAATTTCCGTCTTTTTATTTTTTTTTTCGCTACAATGAGTACTCTGTACCTACTATTAAGCTACCACTTACTGAGAACATCTTTCATTGCTTAAATGTGCCTTGGAGCTAGACCACCACCTATTAACGCAGTATTATTGTAATCTTACTTCAGTGTGGGAAAGAGATAGAGCTAGACGTCCTGTATAGCTCCATCTTTTTCTCACACTGAAGTAACATTAAAATAATACCTAGTGCTTATAGAGCTAGTACACATTAGGCGTTTTTAAGCGCGCGTTAAACGCGCGCCGTCAGATTTCGGTTAGAACGGGCGCTGCGCGAGCGTCAGGCGAGCGCTTCGAGATGAGTGTGCCGCCATTTTGTTGTATATTCGATCGCGTATTCTAATAACGATTAACGCAACGCCCAACGCCTAATGTGCACTAGCTCTTAAGAGGTGGTGGTTGGCCCCCTGGCGGCTGAGAGTATGTCATGCTCAATCTAATATCTCGCTGATGTTGGCGCATGTGTTGAATCATTAAGTTCCCTTCAAAATGGTTAAGCTTAAAGGTGCTGATCCATGCGTCATGTTCGTGAACAGGTGCCGTCAGCACGGACTGGTCATCTCTTAGCTGCCACAGCTTTTTTAATTTATTTTAAGTTTTGAATTTTTTTTTATTACGAACGATCTAAACGTTCTGTATTGTTCTCATACTCGTATATTCATTTCAACATAAATGATATCACCAAGTATATTCATTTCAACATAAATGATATCACCAATATTTTGTTATCATATTTTGATTTAAAAGAGTGTCCGTGGAGTTTCTTGCCCATTCTTCTCTATAGATACCTTATCTATCTATCTATACAAATAAATAAAATTGAAGTATCTGTTTCTAATGTCAAAATAACAACTTTTTACTAAATGCATAAATAAGAAAGTATATACGGTACTACAACAAAAAAAGCAATTTTTAAAATTGTTGCCTGTCTGTCTGTATGTTTGTTCCGGCTAATCTCCGAAACGGCTGGACCGATTTTGACGGGACTTTCACTGGCTGATAGCTGATGTTACGGGGAGTAACTAAGGTTACATTTATTTTATAAAATAATTAGGGTTCCACACAAAAAAATTAAAACCCATGAAATTGTGAACAAAAAGTAGGATTTAAAAATTGTTTTTTCATTCGGTAGCCCAATTCTCGAGGATAGTTATAAGTTATTTAACATCACGCTACGACCGTAAGGAGTTGAGCAAAAAGAAAAAAATCATAAAGAAAACTAAGCGAAAACAAAGTAATAGCGCGGGCAGCGATGCAACGCGGCGGGTCGGGGGACGAGGGAGTTTTATTAAAATGTGGCTGTTATTTTAGTATATTGTGTATCTTACGAGTTCCACGCGAACGAAGCCGTGGGGTACAACTAGAAATAAATATATAATTACTTGTCCTGACTGATTCATCAACGCAGAGCCATAGTCGCTGGGGCAAACTTGAAATTTTGGTTGTTGATGCCTTTTATGCTGTAAGCATCCACAAAGGAAGGATATTTAAATGCGACCTTTAAGGGGGTGAAAAGGGGGGATTCTGTTTGTATGAAAAATCTTATTTCTTGAGATAATAACGTCGAAACTTGGCACGAATACCTACTTATTTAAATAAATTATAAAGTTTGTCATTTTTTGATTTTCTAAACTATATGTTTATTTATCGAGTGGACCTATTAACTCGAAACTCGGTAGTTATACTTAAGACCAAAAATAAAGAATAATGCGTATCATGGTTTTTAGAAAATCTGCCTCTAACGGGTTACTAAAGTAAAAATAAATCCATGCAGACGAAGTCGCGTGAGAAGTCCTAGTATTATATACTTAGTCCTCTTCACCATATCCGGCGACAGTGACCCAGACTACTTTTATTTTCTTTCGTGAGCTCACTACGCTTTGGAATGAGCAACTAGCTTCCTATTTGTGACTAAACGGCCCCTCGACAATTCAAAAATGCCTGTAATTAGGTTTATTTGAATTTTTTATAAAGAATTATGTAGAAATATATATAAAGAATTAAAATAGGTTTATTTGAAATAAATGCTTTGAATTTGAGTTGAGTAAAATTAGCATCCGGTTAGACTGGAAGCTGACCCCAGCATAGTGTGGAAAAGGCAATAAAATACAACAAAATACAGTAGCTATAAAGTATAATAGTAAGCTATAATAGTAAAAAAAAAAGTTGGCTGTCACGGGGCGCCCGGCAAATGTGAAATGTCGATATTTATGGTTATTGAAATAATTTATAATTAAAGAAAACCAATCATATTTTTCTGCATGACTGAGTCGGTTTAATTCCAAGGCGCGCCTATAGATGTTTCACATGAAAATTTAAATTCGTTCACTGATAGACAACGCACTGCCTAAACTACTGGGTCTAGAAGCATGCATGTTTTGCACAAGAGTTCCTTATTTATCGAAATTGAGCACGAGGGAAGGATTTTCGAAAATACATCTCCTAAAGGTATTAAATAGGATGAAAGTATGTATGGACGCGTGTCATTTTTGCCGATGGGAAATCCCATGGGCACATGGCTTGTTGTTCTATAATACAACAGACATGCTGTACAGGTATTCTCACTAAAACTCAATTTTACAGTAAGTATATGGCGCTACGCTCGTAGCGAGTTCGTTACCAACCGCCCACAGAAATCTAAATAATAAGGCAATAGATAGGTATGCTATCTACTGTCTTTTAATACCGGGACGCATGTCGCCAGTCCACTGCTACCAACACATAGACAAACAATAAATACACAATTACGCCTACACATGTCACTAGCATTGATGCAACGAAAATAAAACTTGAAGCTATGGCGTTAAGCAATGTTTTATAAAAATGCAAAAACTCAGGAGCCGTGGCCACTCAGCCCAATAATGCGCACTCTTACTTACTAATAGTGCAGTGCAACGCACGTATCGATAACTTTCCGTTAAGAGCGTTGTCACATTTTATCACCCCTCTCGCTCACACAGGATCAATTTTTTAAGAATGTTAAATGAAAAGATGATTTTTTGAAAAATTTGATCAATGGGCTCCCTACTAAATAATATTAATTTAATAGGTAATTATTAAAAACACATTTCTATTGTGTTATCTAATAAACTTAGCTCAATAAGTATTATGATCTGTTTTTGAGATGATTTAAATAATAAAATTTTAATTAATAAAAATAAAAGTAAGTTACAGATGCATACCAATACAAATATTTAAGGTGGCACTAGTCGGCGGCTCGAACTCGTTGGTGGCGTGACTAATATGCATGCTATTAGGTTTAATTATTTATTTATTTAGTTTTATTTATTTAGTATTTAAGGCCAGTTTTGCAATATTTCTGTTTTTAATGCCATCACAACTTAATACAAAGCTGAAATTTTCAAAAAACGTATGTAATAAAATTTTAATATCTTAGGAAAATTTGAAATTCGCTTTAATTAAAACATTTAAAATTTACTGCCCTGTAGAATGTAAAAAAATATTTAAAAGTTGCCTTTTTGGGATTAATAGTATAGGGTTTTTGGCAAAATGATTAAGGTGAATGTCCGTATATTTTTCCAAAACACATTTAATTAATTGAAAGACGTGATTGTCGATTGGGGACTGGTCATATTGGTGAAAATTAGTCTTCAAATAATTTAAGTCCAACAAAATGGCGCATGACCTTAGTAACAAATTGAATTTTAAACGTTTTCTTTGCTATTACCTTCTTATCAAAGACAATACTTTTGAGTAATACTTCTGTCTTTTTGCAAATGTCACGTCAATGTCAATTATCACGTCTTTGCTCGGTATAAGACGACCTCCGTTGTCTCTAAGTTTAATGAATTGTGCGTTGTCATTGGAACTTTCGAGTTTCATTAGCGCAAAAAAAGCAAAAAAGTTTCACATTTAATTTTATTAATTAAGTAATGGACAACTAATCCTGCTATATATGCTACAATTTCTGATGCAAAATCAGATATATTACTGGTATCGCAATGTCCATCCTCATCGTCAATAACGTCTTTACTACCTTCATTCTCACAAAATGGCGCCAATGTTGTCATATTTATTTTTTCAATTGCTGACGTACAACACAGAATTGAAATGTTTTCAAGAGCCATACAGTTACGAGTACCTCTGTCAAAGTCTTTTAGCTCAATGTGTGCAATAAGTTTTTTTATATATTGACATAAACTGGCAAGCTGTTTTATTACAGCCACCGTATGCACTTATGTGGCCAAAAGTGAGCTCTTAGTGGTCTTGGAAAAATTTATTTGCAGGCAAATACTTTAGCTTTTTTTCAATTGCCACCAGCTTTATCTGTTTAAAACTTTGGATGCAAACTAGAAAGCCTGTTTTTTAAATAGATTTTACCACTCCTTGTCCGTCGATAAGTTTTAATTTTTTTTAGATATATTGCTACTGTGTCGAGAAAATTAAATGTAAATATTAAATCTTTATTTCTAAAATAAATAGATTTTTTTAAATACAACTGTTTCATATTTCGTGAGTTTTTGCAACAAATCTCGCATCGTGAGATTCATATTTTCTAAGCACCACCCTTGGTCTCACGTAATTAATCGTTTATTGGAAGATAAACGATTAATTACTGGAGACCAAGTATAACCAAACCAAATATAGAAGATGTAATAAGTAAATAAATATTTAACGAAAAATCACATTTCATTCCCATTTCGGTAAAACTAGCTAAACCAAACATAAAAAATTGAATTAAAGTGACACGTCACTAGTTGGCGCTTAACTCATGCGGCCGTGTTCCTGGAAATTTACGTACGTGGCGAAATTGTTTATTGCGCATGCCTATAATTTAATTGCTGCTTTTAGTATTTATAACCGTAGACATGAACAAGCTTAAGCATTAATGTTTATTGAAATGAGAAAACAATTCGATTTGCTGCGACAATCGTAGTACGGGTGGTGAATAATTTTATTTGAGTATATTTCATTAAAAAACAACATTATTTCAATAATTAAGTACTTCCTTATGAAATTTTATCCCTTTACTTAAAAAGTTACATGTTGTGGAAGAATTTCCATAGTTGGATATGCTGCATAACACCAATTTTACGTCTCTGCGTTGAAACAAAACTGCTGACCGAAACAAACGCTCCACGCGCACTTGTCGTGTACGAGTCACATGTGCGGCGACAAGGTCACGCACCTTTACGACTTCTATTCTACTGCCTTATTATTTAGATTTCTGTGCAACCGCCCTTTAGCCGCAATAAGTGGGCCGTGACGTCAAATATGACGTAATCGTTGCCGAGTCGTCAGCATTCCGGCACTAAGTACTAGGGTAGCAAAAGCTGCAACGACATGACTGAATAAAGTTTCGTTGACATAGAAAAGGACCGTGGTACGTGTATCACATATCTCAAGCAAAGCGCGGTCCTTTGGGGGAGACTCCAATATTCAATTACTAGGGTAACATGAGTTTATAAGGAGTTAGACAAATTTTTGTACCAAAATTCGCGCAATTTTCATTTGGAATCTCTTGCCTATCAGCGTTGCTTGTATTACACACACACCTACCCTATATACCGCTTATTGGGTGTACGCATCTTACTTTGAAGACCCCAAGAAAACTTCACTATGTGCCCGCTTGTCGCGTTGGGGGAGAATGCAATACTCTGGTACTAGGGAAGCACAACTATAAAGAGGTAGAGGAAATTCCTAAGCACTGAAGAAACGCACGAAGAAAGTGTCCTTGTACGTAACAATAATTCTTTGTTTTGTTGGCTGTTTTCCAATTTTTAGCTTTGTTATTATAATTTGAAATGATTATACTAATAGTATATACCTTTACAATAACCTACGTTGATGATAACAAGTTAACTTTTTGTGTTCTTGAACAAACTGGCTCTCGCATACACAGTCTAAATAAGTTTACAAAAACGAGACGTAGCGATTGACATAGCAATTTCTTGTTTAACAACATGTTGCATAGTTCCACATTTTCTACGTATTATCTCACTAAGGTAATTGTATACGTATTTTATTTTCAAATAGCTTTTCTTTCATATACTTAGTTCTGTTACCAAAATTGCTTAACGTCACTTATTTCTGTTAAATAATAAAAAACCTGCAACATCTTTTGTTTACTAGTCAAGTTCTTGCAAAATGTTTGTGGATGGTAGCAATGTCGCAGGTGCTATCTATGGTTTCATAGAAGAGCGGTGGCCGCACTTATCAACCGCAGACTGTCATGAAAATGATGACAGCGGCAAAGATTCAAATCTTTAGATTCACCCTACCGCGTCAAAAGATAGTCACGTTTCTGTTTCGTTTTGACACAATGACGCAGTGACTAGACTTAATTGTCATGGAAACGCTATATAATAAAGTGTGAGCTCACTCTTTTTAGTATGAACACTTTTTCGCGTGACTAAGTACGGTGAGGGCAAATCTAGCGATTTAAACCTTCGGGCAACGCGGTTGTCATAAACACTCTTTAGAATAACACTAAATAACGTTAAGTGACGTTAATCACCCTTAAATAGGGAATATTACGCAAAGCTGAGACAGCAGATGGCGCCAGTTTGACGCGAAAGTAAACAAAGCTAATGTCAAAGGGGCGCGGCAACATTTTTCGGTGTTTTTCAATATTATTTCATCCTTGTTACTATAATTATAAGTTAAAATAATAACAAAAGGTTTACAAACAAGCATATAAGAATTTCAAACATATTTGTTTTTGTGATATTGAACTACTTTACAATAAACTTTTAACGTTAAAGTCAAGTAAATAGCACTAAAAATATTGTGTTTTTACATTAGGTTAATACTCTGACCTGTAAAATATCCTTCATTCTTATCGTCTTCAGCCCTAAAATGATCAGAACACAACCTTTAATATTTTGTGACTGTAAAATTCTTGCAACCTAGCAATTTACCACTGCTTGTGAAATTATCTGGTTTTAGTGAATGTAATGAACACCTTTGTTCCTGCATATATTACCTAATGGCACAACACTGAATCACTGACTGGTGCCTTATTACTATCTATTACAGAATATTCCTGACATATGGATATCACTAAAATAATTTAACAGTAGACGGTAAACACACCGGATTCGTCATTAACAGTCATCTAACCATAGATATTATATTTTTTTTTAAATATATATAACCATAGAACAGATGAAACAGGAGGCCTAAACATGAAGTTTCTGTTTCTATTTACGTTATTTATTTAATTTATTTATTCCCCATATAACTATAATTTCAGGTTGCATTACCTAATGCGATAGTGCGATCTCATAAAATTCATGTATTATTAAAATTATTTACAATTTAAAATTATTAAGAACTTTATTTAACCTTTTTATTATAATCTTTTTGTTAGCTAGTCTTACCACAGACGGACGCCATTATATAATTTGTAATTTTATTCCAATTAATGAAACGGTAACAAATAATCGGTAGTAATAAACGGTAAAATAATAATCTGCAATGGATTGAAATAAATTATTTGAATTGAATTGAATTGAATTGTTCTGTTTACCAAGCGCAGATGCGCCCTCTAGCGGGATAAATTATCAGTAAGGTTCCCTATTGCGGACGTTATGTGGCGGCCACCGCTTTTCCAGGACACCGTAGCTGACGTCGCGCTGGTTACCGTCACCGTAGCAATATCGCGTAGTTTCAGCACTTCTGTCACAAGTACTAGGATGACATAACTAAAAGGAGACGGAGAAAATTCCTTGGAAACAGGAGTGAAAAGTTAGGGACGGGACGTCTCGGAGATGTGACGACCATGGCAACGACGCGTAGGGAAACCTTCAGCGCTCCGGTGGAAAGTACTAGGGCAGCATAACTATGAAAAGATGGAAGAAAATTCCTTAACAATGGAACCACGCGTGAAAAGCTTGCGGGGGACAGGGATAAGGGGAAGGATAAGCGGAAAACGCGAAAAACTAATTCGCGCCTGGCTAATAGATTTCTGGAAATCCCGATTAGAGCGGAAAATGTCTACTTTGTACCAGGCACACATAAGTTTAAGAGAATGATGAAGGGCAAGGTTGAGGAAAAGAGGCAAAGTGGGCGGAGCGTCGAGAGGGAAAACATTAGTAAAACTGAGACAAAACATGAGGGTGCCATAGGGTGGTGTTTGTTTTGTTTGTATACTATTCAACCCCTTTATAGAAAACACGTGGGTTAACAACAACCAAGTTTCTAACCTCCTTACTAATAAACGTTGTATATAGATAGTGCAATCCACGAAGACGCGCCCCACTATTCCTCCTAACCGTTTATAGTATATGTGTGCAAGCTTCCGTCAATGTTGAGTGTTGTCGGTACACACTTATTACTTATGAGTGTACACGCACACTACAATGAATAGACTAATCAGGACAGAGCGTCATGGTCAAAGTGAAAGATGCTCTACTTCAATTTTATATTTTTTACCCGACCGCAAGGAAAGGGTTATGTTTATTTTATTTTTAGGTGTGGATATTTTATGTGTTTATTAATTAATATCGATAATATTACTATTTTTATAATGGGAGGTAATTATAGATATTAATGAAATACGGAAATAGTTTTATTGAACTTTATTGAGAAATGAAAATCGTCAATCACTCGTTTCAGAAATATCTGATTCAGAGTCTGATGTATCACCGACATTTACAATAAAACTAAAATCAAGATCACAATGAGTATTCGTCTTCTATTTTTTCCACGTGCTGACAAGTATTGAACCAGACATCTTTATTTACTCGATCAAATGCTTCATTTAAAATGGGCATAATCGAAGTGTAATTTTGATTGATAGTGCGACTAGCAACATCGTTTTTTACAATACCCCAAATGTTTTCGATTGGGTTTAAATCTGGATGATAAGGTGGCAGCCGAAGCACTGTGAATCCATGTTCTTTCAATAATTCGTCAACTTTGTACTTGCGGAAGTTTTCTTTGTTTTTTAATATAAGGTCATAAAGTTCAGGTTTTTTGTAGCTTGGTTCAAAATAGATATTTTTTGCATTCAGCCAAGTCTGCATGTCTAATTTGTTGGAGTTGGATGTTGGTATTTTTTCCGAACTAGTATTGTGATAGGCTGCATTATCCAAGACTATCACGGCATCATTTGGGAGATTTGGTATAAGTTTCTCCTTTAGCCACTTTAAGTAATTTTCTGTGTTCATGTTATCGTGGTAGTCTCCGGATTTGATCTCTGCTCTGTATGTCAACAACGCATTTGGTACGAAACCCTCTGCACTTCCGCCATGTACTATAATTATGCGCACTCCTTTTGTTAAGTTTTGTTTTATTGCTGTTTTACAACTTTTTTCGGCCCAAGACTTTTTTTGCACGTGGTTGGTATGAATATATGATTCATCTGTGTAGACTATAGGTCTACCTGCATTGCGAAAAGACTTTACCTGTTTTAAATATTTCAATCTTAGCATTTGAATATCATGTTTTTCGGTTAGCACCTTCCTGTTATTCTCAGTTTTTCTCCATTTATAACCAAGTTTAAGTAACAATTTTCTTAGGGTTGTTATACATTCATCAAATTGTATACGGTCTTTCAAAACAATATTAAGTCGTGATAATGTTGGAAATTGACGATGTTCTATATGATAGTTTTGGATAGTTCTTCGGACTACACCAATATCAAATTCGTCTAAATTAATTTTTCGTGGTCTTACCCTTCTCTTCTTCATAGGTGATGTAAAAATAGAAGCACTTCTGTATACTAAACTCGAATGCGACGTACTCGCTTCATTTTCAGACTCAATATCCGCTTCCGTAGTCGGCTCTGTTGTACTCTCCGCACTTGGGGCTATAGGAACTATCGCATCCGTCTCCATAGTTATATTCGATTCCATAGCAGGTACTGTCGTTTGCTTCATTATATTAGTATATTCCTTTCTTTCGCGTAGAATTCTAGTCACTGTGCTTTCAGATACTCCAACAGCCTGTGCGGTTCTCCATCGCGCATCAGTGAGTTTTTCTGCATAATTTTTACTTGCTTCTTTTTTCATAAAATCGTAAACTTTAGAAATAATTTCTCTTGCCTAAAATTAAAAAAAAAACATTACATAGTTTTACTTATTTGTAAAGATGAAATGAAATCCACTATTACTAAAATTTGCTATTTATTAAAATTAAATTACTTTCGTTAGCTAATTTCATGTATTTTAGTAACTACAAACTTCTTTACATACCTGGCTTTTAAGAACAACACGCTGAGAATTTTTCGACATTTTAAAAATATATAAAGTAGAGCAACTTTCGTGACGAGTCTGGATTTTCGCAGCATAGAGTGTAGTATTCGTGTGCATCGAACCGCTGACGGTTCGCGACTGCCGCTCGGAGCAAACTCCCCGCACCCCGCGATCCCCTCAACCAAAAATTGGTGGGGCGCGTCTTCGTGAATTGCACTATCTGTAGCATCTGTATAGTTACACAACACTTTGTCTTCTTCATTCGAAAGTCAAATTACTGACGACTGAAAGAGAGAAATCGGTGTGTAACTATTCACCAGATATAATACGTTTATTAGTAAGGCGGTAAATGCGGAACTTCGTTCACTAATTCTCCCTTTGAAACTGGTACATAAAATTAAATCCGAGAAAAATATGACTTCCATCATCTTCTATCACTTTTATTATTAATGTGGTATCAGTTTACCGGTAAGCTTTAAAAAAATTTAAACTTACCAGTACACTCATTGGGAGTTATTAAAGTTTTAGTAACTATTTCTTACTTAGGTACTTCAATTAATTTTATTTGTAAGCGAACCGTCACCAAATAAAAAAAAGCGAAAACAAACTGACGCTATTCTCTTTGTCCAGCTTTGATTATACAATTTATCTATCTATCTATGATATTTATATAATAAAAACTGACCAAGTGCGTGTCGGACCACTGACAATGAAGGGTAGTTGGGATGAATTTATCCCAAGAACAAACTAACATTGTAGTATAAAAACATGTTCTCTCATAGATCTCAACTGCAAATGTATCATAAGTTGGTCGAATAATACTCGCTATCTTGTAAAGCTGTGAGAGTTTTTTTTTAGTTATATACCACAGTGAACTTTGCCGAATTTTGTGAATTTTGCCGTGAATTTTGTCACATATCCAAAAATAACCATTTAGCTAAACTTGACTGTAACAAAAATTAGCACTTTAAAGCTTCATATTTCGCAAATGGATCCCTAAATCGAAAAATGGTTTTTACACACCAGCAATATTTTTGAAAGGCCAATCCAATGACACCCCACTCAATACTCAATTTTTATTGCATTCCATATATATTACATAGATGGTATAAAAAAGTAAAAGACCATAGGATAGACGACAAAAACACAAGTCATCCCCACTTTACGTGAAGGGGAGGTACCATAAAAAAAATATTTTCAAGATTTTATTTTACCACTTTATCGCCGTGATTAATAAAATAAAGCCCGTGACTACGGAATCCTAAAAATGATATGCTGTTCGTTGGTAAACGCATCACTTCAGAACAGCTGGACTGATTTGGCAATTTTTTTATGTTTTAAAATGTTCGTAATAGTCTGAATCAGGTATTTACGGAAAATAAAATTTGAAAAGTTACGGGAAAATGGGAAAACTGAAAGAGCATTTTCGATGGGAATTTTGTATGAATTATTGAAATTTGGGACAGGACAACGTCTGTCGGGTCAGGTAGTGTCTAATAATATTATGTTGCACAATATCATCATAGCTAGAACTATGTATTTATGCTATAACTTATTGGTTTATTTTATGGATAAGTTTTACAATGTCTACGTAGTATTACATAAATTTAAAATTACGATCTCGTTTAAAATAAATACCATAAAATTCGTTTTCTCAAAAAGGCTTGAAAATTTGAGCATCATGTTTACAAACTTCAAGATAAATAGAAAATGCTGTAGTGGTCAAATACCTACATGCGAGCAACGGCAGCAATGTTAGTACGAAAATCCATTATTATCTGTCGTGTTTATCGGCCGAATAAATTTCTATGAAAATTCATATCATATCGTGTAATTTAAAAATAGAACGAACTTTTTACTTCCAAACATGGCAACCAACGAGGTAACTTATCAAGGATTTTATTTAAATTTCGAACTGGCTTACAAATAGAGCTGTATAATGCAAGCCAGTTCGAAATTTATATAAAATCCTTGCTATATATTGCTTTTTTATTATAATAGTAGAAAAATTATTGTTGTTCATAATTAATTCTGGAATAATTATATTATTCATAATTAACTTAGCTTCTGCCCGCGACTGCATCCACGTGAAATTTCTTGTTCCCCCGTCCCACCCCGTCGCATCGCATCGCCCGCCCGTGCTATTACTTCGTTTTCACTTAGTGTTCTTTCTGATTTTGTTCGCTTTCCTCTGCTCCTACGGCCGTAGTGTGATTTTAAATACCCTATACCCTCAAGAATTAGGCTATCAAATGCTATATTTTTTTCCAAATCTGACTATCTGACTACCATTCTAGAGATTACCATTAACCAACAAACAAAAAAACATCAGCTTTATTATTAGTATCTATACTAGCTGTGCCCCGTGGTTTCACCCGCATAAGTCTCGATCCCGTCAGATTATCGGGATAAAAGTATCCTATGTCCTGCCTATAATATGATCTACCCATGTGCCAAATTTCATCCAAATCCGTTAAGCCGTTTTAGCATGAAAGCGTAATAAACAAACAAACAAACTCACCTTTGCATTTATAATATTAGTTAGGATAGATTTTTATTATTTGAGAAAAGTGCTATACAAGCCTTGACCGCAAACATCTATTTTTGAAATAACGTAAAAAAAAAAATTTGTTAGAACATTTTCCTCTAAATTTCTAAAGTATAGTACGTTATGGTGCTACGTAAGTCGTAGCAAGATGTAGCGGCTACACGCCTACGTCGCTACGAAATTCGTAGCGGCCTCTAGCGACGATTGCCGATGCTATACTGAATGTTTCAGGCCGGGCGCCTGAAACTTTGTATTTGCTCCGTGGTCCGACAACGCCACGTTGAATTCAGCGTTCGAATAAAGCGTACTAGGGATTCATGAAGTATGAAGAGTTTTATCGTTATCGTGTTTGGCTCGAAATACGCGCGAAACTAAAAGTTTAACTTCAACTCTTCAATAGTAGCTTTTGCGGAATAAACATATTTTGCAAATATCACGTAGGGACGATAAACCATCAAACGCTAGATGTTGTGCAAGCAAAGTTTAAAAGAAGTCAGAAGTCAATATGATATACATACGTTTTAAATTAGAGCACAAAAATATACATAAAGATTAATTTTTTTAAGATTTTATAAAAAAAAAAATTTTAACATTTCATTCAGGGTTCATCAAACCAATGAATTTATTTGCAGCTTGTGCAAACTTATATTATTATTTAAACCACAGAACGTGCAACAAGTAATGATTAGCTCTTTCCCCTTACTTTTTTCAGAACTTTGTAAACATTTTTGTTCAGCTACATGGCTTGCTTGAATACCATGGCATCAACAATATTTTAAAACATTTAAAAAAAAAATTATGCCACGCACGACAGATTCCGCAGCAACACTCATTCGTGAAAAACTTCAAAAGGTCTGACGGAGCGCGTTGTCATAGCAATGAGGCAAAGGCTTCGCGGAGTCTCGCCTGAAAATGTACTAGGGCAACATTAACTGCGAGGTGTTTAAACTGAAGGTACAAATCGCACTCCAAAGTTTTCAGGAAAAAGCGCCGGAGAATTTTTATTTATTTGTTTCTAAAGGCAACTTAAAACAGCTGACAGTTTTTGTAATTTATTATCGTTATTTTAACAATTTTCTTTGATTGTTTACGCTAGGATTTCATGTTTAGAATTTATGAATTATATTAATTTAATTAGTCATGCATTTTTAAAATAATACATTATTTAATATTGACATAATTTAAAAACTAACAGTCTTAAGCATGGTGTGCCTATAGTACACCCACATTTCGCCACTTATGTTTAAGTCCCACAAATCCAGACTCCGGGCTGCTACTGAGAAATTCCAGATAGAAAAACCCAATAACACTTTGCCCGACCTGGGAATCGAACCCAGGACCTCATGCTCAGCAGTAGTGCTTGCGACCACTAGACCAATGAGGCAGTCTAACAGGTGATTAACATTAAAATATGGTATCCTAACCTAACTGAAACTATAAAAGCTAAAATATGGCGTCGAAAAATTCCTCCGCAACACTGTCGACTGATATTGTACCCAAGAATTGCCACGTTGTATGGCAATGCTTATTGCAATGCCTCTGACCAAGGTAAAAGCTTGGAGATTTCGTTGAACAAACCATGAGCACTCGGACCCCAAGGCCCGAGGGTTTCAAACCCAAACGGCTCGAAAATATAATTACCGATAAGGTTATCATTATACTTTCACCGCTTGAGGTTTTCCGGAGCCGTAGCAGCAGCGCCAGCACACCGATCCGGAAAGATGAGATGGCGCAAGAGTATCGACACACATGATTGCGTCCCACACTAAAGGCCTACCCACCTTCCATAGAAACGAAAAAAAATACAAAAAAAAATTCCGATGAATGATGGTGATACTGATGATGATATAAATAAAGACATGCCATTCGATATCTTGCTATCGTCGCGTGCCATGTTCTAATATAGCTGGAACGCCGACGGTGACACGAGCTCGACGGATGATGTCATTAAAGTTCGCGTGCCATGCCGCGGGTCGCTTAACCCGCACTTCGGCTGCAAGACGCCGTGGTGTCCGAGGCGGTTGACAACTTCACCACAATGACAGCGATGAGGAGAACAATAAAGAGCTTAGTTTTCGTTAAGTTAACATAATAAATATTTATGGTTTGTTAGTCTAAATTACAATATACAAGCTAACACTAATAAAAATAATAAATATATCTTTAATTTTTATATATTTTAATAGTTGTTTAGTTAATTTAGTATAAAAAATATCCTTATTTCTTCACCGGGATCTTCTAAGTCCTAAGTAAATGAAGAAATACATATATTATACATTAATTCATTCAATCAACACCTTGCTTAGAGTTAGGAAATTGCTACCTCGTCACATCCGTGTGGCACCGTACCGCACGCCCGAAAGTTCCAGTACGCGTTGCCGAGCCGGCATTTTTAGTTGCAAAGTACTAGAGCATCATAAATATGTGAAGGTAGCGAATAAACCCTTGAAATTCGAGGGGCAAACTGAAAAACATTTTCATGAAAATATGGTGGAGCATGGGCCGGCTTTGAACTGAACTGTTGGGCTCAAAAGTACTAGGGATCCATAGTTTGTAAGATAACAAACAAAACTGAAGCTTTCAATACTCGCAGAACGGAATACTTTTTGACGATTTCAGCTGAAAAATGACTAGTGTTTCATAAACTTTTAAGACACTAAACCAATGCTAATAAGATGAAAGTCGTTTTCAGCAATCGCTAGAAATCCAAAAAAATCAAGTTTCACCCGCGCCTTTTTGCCTACCCCTCTCATCAAACAAGACGCAAACAAAACACAATTCCTTCCCACCAGCCTTCGATCAACAATAGCACTAGATAAAGGATCAGCCGATCTATTCTGTAAACATCACACCGTGAGCACTTAGGTGAGATGAGTTTGAAGTGAGCTCAATTCCTAGTAGAGTAAGGTGGGATGACAGTTCACATCACGCTCACTTCACCTTTTTCACGGTGGGATCTTTACAGAATAGCTCCACAGGAACAAAAATAAGTCGTTGAAGTGGCCACGTTTACACACATTTAAAACGAACGAAATACACACGCAAACACGCACGCACGCACGCATTTCGTATGCAATATAGAAAAAAGTTTAACAACACCGGGCAAAAGTTACTGGCTCTCTTGTTTGCCTATCGGCGCCAAACCTCCAAACAGCGCTGGCACTCAAGTTTGCCACCCGTACCCGCGCTTTTTAAATCTCCGTTTTTAATTATAATTCAAGGCTAATATCCTGTGCAGGCATTTTTAGTCTGTGGTCCGGTAGATATTCACGTCAACTAAATGCTTCAAAACTTATAAGATTTGGTTTGGAACGTAGAAAAAAAAATTAAAGTGACGTTTTGACAATGACATTTGGCGCGACTGATATCTCCGTGTGTTTTTTTATTGAAAATAAAGTGTTTTCGTGTCTAATCGACGGTAAGTGGATAAATATTCATTTATAAGTAGTTATTACATCGTTTTAGATAACATTTGCACGAAATAACATCATGGATACCATTTTGTTTGAGCAAATAATGTTACGTAAACAAACGACATTTTTGGCCATACTCTGTTGTAATCATATTTTGTTTATAAATACATCTCTCGTAATACCAGTATAGTTTAGATTAAAGTATGGTATGCTTATTCAAGAACCCAAAACAGTTTACAATAAGTGCCAAGAGCCAATTGAAACATCAGTGGACCATTTTTTGTGAGCAAGGTCATAAATATGTCGCGCCGCGGGAATTCCGCCCGACACTTGACAGATAAAGACATCTCAAGTTTATAGACCTCAGCGGTTAACAACTTCGGTTAATTATAAACCACCACATTATATCACTCAAATATAAAGTTTAATTACGATTGCAAAATACTTTTGTTAGGTCCTTCTGTCATCGGAGAAAGCAATAAAAAATGTCGCTTGAAATAAAAAGTCATTTTTATAATAAGTAAACAAATATATGTATATTCTAAAATGAAACTTAACATCTAAGCAATAAGGTTAAAAACATTTTGTTAACAATTTCGTGCTTACTCTATTTTAAAATTAGACGTAGTTCTTGGTATTATATTTCAATGCTCAGAACACAGTAAGTATTGAAAGACGTAGAGTTGCAGAATATATATTTTTTTAGGCGAAGGTTCGTTTGTATGGTGGCAAATATTTTTGACCGATTTAAAAAAGTAGTAGGACTAAACTAGTACAATATTTAGTTATTTTATTACGACATTGCTATAAATTGAATGCGGCTTGGCTCATTGTAATCAACCCGTATATAAAAATGGGTGCACACAATTTAGAAGTTATAAAAAATATTGTATTAAATCAATTTGTTAGGGCACCAAGGACTTCTTTGTATAAAAAGAACTGTTACAATATGTGTGGACTTATCTATATAACAAAATACCAAAGAACTTTAAAGATTTACCTAAAAATTTATTTTTCATAAAGTTAAAATTATGAAAGCTGGAAAAAATATTTTATTCTATAAATGACAAATTTATAATATATAATTTACAAATAATGTTAAATAATCAGCTTGAAATGAATGCGATGATAATTAATATTGAATATATTGTAAAATTAATGAATAATAATATAAACTAGCATTTAAAGCATGCCATTGGACATAAATATTTATAAGTTAGAGTACCTATAATATTATAAATTAGCATTAAATACATTGTACTGTTTTGCATGTCAAATATCTGACTATGTATTAGGAATTAAATTACTGAATTTAAGACAAACGCTCTGTACCAATATTTATTGCAAATAAATGATTATGATTACGATTAAATGCGAAATGGGTCGCTAGGAAACCTACAAAGAAAATCATCTGCCTAGTGTTTTCTCAACTACTTACATATAGATAGAATACTCTCTATTATTCACATCATAAATATTACAGATATAAAGTAGAAACACTTACACAAGTACATTCACTTGTTTTTTAATTAAAACATAATCCACTTCACAGCAATATTTGTAATTGATTGATTGATTTGAATCGGTACAATATTAAAACTTGTCGGTAGGTATCGAAATAGAAAGACACGAGCATCGTTTCATTGGTCTGCAGATATCTATCCCAAACAGTGAACACACCCTATAGTCTATGATCCGGCTGCAAGATCACTACGTTTATTGAGTTTTTAATCAGAATCTATTTTTCACATATATTTATTTATGAATGGGGGAATATATTTTTGCTGGGGTGCCTATCAAAATGTGGCCGCAAGTACTTTTCATTAAAATAATATTATTTGATTTTTCGGAAAAAAAATCATTCATTTAAATAAAACATAATCAATATTTGTAAAGAACTTGAAAAGTAATGGGTGCCATTGCGCACTTGGCCGCAACCTCTTCGCAGCCGGATGTAAGCAGGTACTACTTCCCGATTCCAAAAAGCTTTTTGTCGCGTTCATAAACATGATAGTATTGTTTTTACCATTATACAAAGTTAAATTCGATAGTCAGCAAAAGACACACCCTTTCATGGTAATAAAACAATTTATTACGATGCCACTGAAAATGCCCTCGACCGCACGAAAATGACTCAGCGCTCCGGTCAAACGTACTAGGGTAGCAGCAATTTGAGGGTGATAATATTGCTATCTCATCTTACTATACTGCTCTACTACAACCCTCTACAAACGGCTTGTCTACGTTTTCTGTGAATGAAGAAAGAAAGAGATGGGTACGGTCGGTTTTGTAAAGCGTCTATTCATGTGCGTAGCTACGAGGTTACGTGGTTGACGCTACGAGGTGACGTCTCAGTGACGTCACGGTTGAAGGTTTTTCAGAGCATTTTCGAAGAAGTGATATGGTTCATCACCGGAGGTACTTTTTGTGGATGCCCTAGAAAAAAAAAACGGAATTTATTTGTAATCCGATATGTTTTTAACGTACGTTACGTAATTGAAATTTAGTTTTACTCCAGATTTCGATTTCGATAGAACCAGCCACATCATGCCACAAATGTATTAAAACTTAAATTTTAAAACCCTGAAATATACGTATGTACGTTTTAACTGGCTATTTTGGCCTTTACTTATCATATTATTTTTTTGCTAAGTCAATAATGATAGCCAACACAAAGAAATTTTAAGTGCACGGTTTGGATTGAAAAGATAATATTAGTTCATAATAAAACAGTTTTATTTACTACCAAGTCACCAAGACTATTAAACAAAGAATAACTTCAAAACTATTCAACCTCACAACGACATCTAACGGAGAGTGGCAGCAACACTAAGCTTTGCGTTGTTCCACCCGCAAGCTTGTAAGTCAGTCACTTGACAACATGGCTTTACAAACAACTGCAGATTGCGATTCACCTTGCTAACGCTAGATAGGCAGCACCGTCGCTTTCGAACTAGTATGCCCCGTTCACACAGGGATGATTAGTACGATATTTTACGGTTAAAAGTTGGGATTACACATCAACATTCTTTTGTTCATAGGTACAGTTAAAAACAAATGCAGTATGAAACTGTTACACCAAACTAAACAAAAAGTCTCAAAGTTACACATTAAAATATCTTACTAGTGATCGCCATGTGAACAGGGCTGTACAATATAACTTGTAATATTGAGCAAATATCTGCGTAAACTTTAAAAGAAATTATCATGGACATAACTAATGAAATTATTTATTAGTACAACTAGCAAAAAAAAACGGCTACGAACGATTAAATACCTACAATAATTTTAAGGTTGATGCTGGTTGAAACCAAAGAGTGAATGTGGTTGGTGGTGGACGTGGTCCGAAGCTACGAGCTGCTTGTAGCTTCGTAGCAATGGTAGTCGATACCGTGGCCAACAAAAGTTTCAGCATTTTGCTCTAAAGTACTCACGTGTCGCGCATGCCCATCGTTCCCTACGCTACTACAAGCTACTACCCGTCGTCGTTGTCGTTACTATAAGCGTCTAGCCGACATATTCCCACGCAATAGACGTGACAATGGTCAGCTTTGTCTCCAATCCGCTAAGACGTCCCTAATGCGCAAAAGTGTATACTGTATGGCTCCAGCAGTGGTCTCGAACGTCATAGAGTGAGATCGGTAGAAAATCGATCGATCAGTATACTTGTACCCAAAATCAGTATTTGACAAAAAAATACAATATTCAATCAAATTCGTTTATTTATTGAAAAAAAAAAACTAACAGCGAGAGCCCATATCGGTAGAAATACCGAAAAATCGGTAGGTTCGAGACCACTGGGCTCCAGCCATTTATAACAAAGTACCTAAAACTTGGAGAGAACTACCTAAATCTATGTTTAAAAATAAACTTCGTATTTTTTTGACCGCCAGAGCATATTATAGCGTTACTGAGTTCCTTAATGAAAAGGAATTTGTCTTGACATAATTAATTACATTCATTTGGAGTTACTTATATAATAATGTTGATTTACTTTATAATTTTAATAACCCATTAATAATTAAGTATGACAACTTTTAATATTGCTAATTTTTTATTTTTTTATTATTTTAAAATTGTACAAATCCATTACGTTGCACGTGACGTAGTGGCAAACATGTTGGACTTAATTTACTTTATCATCTTGTATGCACTTTCTATACACACACATGTTTAAGCAAATAAAAACTTATGTTATCCCACTGCTGTGGCGCCACTGGTTGGGCCAACAGGAATGCGTTTATTTTCCTTCCCGTTGTCCTCACAGATCTTGTAAGTAAATACTATTTTATTCAACCCCTGTGTCCCCCATGCGTCGCATGACCTACGGAAGAAATGAAAGACAAGAAGAAGTGTAAAAGATTTCTAGTGCGCGATGTCAAATATGAAGAAAAGAAATGTTACTTTGTCTTCGTAGAGACTGCGGTCATGCTATGCGTACAGTGAGGCTAAGGTGGCGGCAGTGAGGACAACGGTAATTTCATTCACGAAAGTACTAAGGAAGCATATGTTGTTAGGATGCATAGCAGTAAACCTCGTGGAAAGCTCCAAGCATTGCTCATTTGCAGTTATTGGTCGTTTGTTAAAGAATACAAAATACACATATATACTTTGACCGTTTAAAATAACGATAATAGTTATTTATGCTACAAGTGCGGAAAGTAAGTGATTTCCAGCAAGTGGCATTTTTATTAACGAGCGAGCGAAGCGAGCGAGTGTGTAACTGGACACGAGTCGGAAATCATCTTACGCCCTTGTATCACAAACGTTTTACTATGCATTGTGCGAGGAAATTAAAAAAAAAATGATCAAAATCTAAATCTAGAGTAATTAATAACGCGTTTAGTGAAGTATTAGTTTTATTGTACCTTTTATTCGAATGACTAGCTGTGCCCCGTGACTTCGTTCGCGTGTAAGTCGTAAGATACTAAATATACTAAAATAACAGCTATATTTTAATAAAACTCCCTCGTTCTCCGACCCGTCCCTGCGTCCCATCGCCCGCCCGCGCTATTACCATAGACTATCAAATAAATCACTCCATGTACTTACGCTCGCTAACTACCTACAGGCCATCGGGTCGCACGCGACCCATTACTCAGTGGGTTGCCGACAGCCACGAGGCGCGTACTTACGCATATATTTCGGTCGACCTGACGTACTTAATTTCAAATTCTTATAATATGGCTGGTTCTGGTGTATTATGCGTAGTAAATGGATGTTAATCCAGCAAGAGAAGAGATAAAAAACTCATCTTTTTTCAGTTTACCTGCTGATACAGTTTTACTATCGTTTTTTAAATCGCATGTTTCATGTTTTGTATTTTATTGGTTGGTATGTAATAACTTCTACTATGCGTCTGAGATAAGAATAGAAAGGTCAATAACCTCTATTTGTCAATTGTCATTTGAAAATTACGTTTAGCAAAAATCTACTTTGTGCAAATTAATTATCAATAATGTTTATTATCGCTATTATCTTGTTAATGTTATTTTCATATGATTATTGTATAATTAAAAGCGTTTAAGTTTAAGAAAAGAGTGCATGACGTCACAATATGGCGCCAGCGCAGGTTTGTTCATAGTGTAGAAGCATAGTAGTTATCTATTACGCTAATTGTCTAAATGAACGAACAAATTAATTAATCGTGTTTTCAGTTTCCTTCATTTCGTATTTCTTTCGTATTCGTGGCCATGCTGAGTAGTTACGTCACTGATTATTAAACAGTTAGGTACTACACGTTGCGTAAGATGTGTGACTTACTTGTCTTACAATTGCACTTTCGGGGTTTGGTCATAAAATACTAACTAGTTACCTAGCCTAATAATATTCCTCAGTCTTTCACAAGTATTTTTACAATTAAACATGCTAAAACATTAAAAAGCATTTTATTTTATTTCATAAAGTGTACTACAAATGGACCCATTTAAGCAATAATGATCCAACCCACAATCCTGACAATGTGGGTTGGATCATTTTTGCTTAAATCGGTCCAAATGAACTGACGTCTTTATCGAAAGAGGCAGCTCTGGCAATTCACAATAATCACACGGCGCGGCGGCGCGCAGCTACAAAGCAAAACTCACTTTACGCATGTAAGGTTAGGTACATTTTCGTTCGCAGCGTTAAGTGACTCGAAGGTGTAGCCTATTATAGTAGTAGGTAGGTATTGAAAATTTTGTATGGAGTGATTTACCTGGTAATCTGTGCTATTACATCGTTTTCGTTTAGTATTCTTTCTGACTTTTTTCCTTTTGCTCCGCTCCTAAGAGTCGTAGCGTAATTTTAAATAGCCTATAACTATCCTCGAGAATTGGGCTACAAAACGCAAGAAGAATTTTTCAAATTCGACATTTTGTTCACAATTTCGTGGGTTTTAATTTCTTTGCGCGTAACCCTAACTGTTTTTCTAAAATAAAAGTAGCCTCAGTTACTCCCCGTAATATCAGCTATCTGCCAGTGAAAGTCCCGTTAAAATTGGTCAAGCCGCTTCGGAGATTAGCCGGAACAAACAGACAGACAGACAAAAATGAAAAAAAATATATTTTTGTTGTAAGTACCGTATATACTTATGCATTTAGTAAGAAGTTGTTATTTTGACATTACAAACAGACACTTCAATTTTATTTATTTGTATGTCAGATGTATAGATAATCTGTATTTGACTAATTTGTAAAACTTTTCTTAAAAAAATAAAAACTCTTTGCGTCGGGCTGACGACGGAGTTAATAATTATTGTAAAAAAACTGAAAGTAAAAAGCACTAGTGTGAAAAAGTGGCACTTTCCGCATAGTTCGGCTGCTTGAAAAACACTATTTTCGAGCATATGCATTGTAAAATACATGACATTATTATTATTAAAGCTTATTGCCCGAAAAAAGTAATAAATAAAATAAAATAAATAAATTAAACTTTAATTCAGACTACAGTCCATAATAGTTTTGTTAGTATAACATCTCCAGCCCAATTTTCATTTGACGCCTACGTCGCGTATGACGTAGTCCGATGCCTCACGTTGCCCGTAGAAACAAGCCAAAGGTTTCAGCGCTCGGGCAAAAAGTATTAGGGCAGCATAAAATGCGAGGGGAGAGAAAAATTTCAAGTTTGACCGTGAAATGAAACGTTTTTCATTTCAAGTTTTGCTCGGATGATAAATATTCATCATGGACGGTGTTCTAGTAATACATTCTATATTTATTTCTCACAACTATTTACTATTTACATAATTTAAAAACTAACAGTCTTAAAATAATAATAATAATGTGTACAAGTATATAAAAAAGGAGGGGAAATAATCAGAGGGCATCAAAAAATTCATCCGCATCGCTGTCAACAGGAAAAGTGCCCAAAAGGCTGGCAGCATTGCCACGTTGTATGGCAATGCTGATTCTTTGGCCAAAACATATAAGCCAGCCCTCTGGTCACGTGTAGAGTCGACCAACCACCTGGCGATGTCTCGAAAAACTAAGAGGGCACTCTGACCCCAGGCCCTAGTGTTTCAACCCCAAATAGCTCGAATATATAAGTCCCAATAAGATTAGAGTATTTGCGCCGTTTGATGTTTTCCGCACCCGCAGTAGCCGCCCAAGCACAGTGATTAATGATTAAAAACTACATCCATAATATGAATAATTTCTTGCCTTGACTTTACCCAAACATGTTGGCACCGTCAATTTGTCGTTTAAGGTGTAAACTTTGCAAAACGGAGTAAACCTGAAAACGACATTCAGTCAATAATACCACAGGTAATACGTACGCAGGATCCGATAATGGTTTAATTTCACTGTCAAATTATTATACAGCGTACTCTATTAAAAGTACTAGTAAACTGAGTATAGATGGCGTTAAGATCATCAAAATACTGTGTAAGCTTCGAGCTCACCTGGCGCCACGTGTTCGTTGTCCTTGGTAACGAACTGAAGGTTTCAGCGCCTAGTACTAGGAAAGCATATATCTCGTGGAGGAAAGAAAACAGTTTTTATTTTTATTTATTTATTTATTTATTTATCTCAACCAACTTAGGATCATACAATTTAAACTACCTACATTACAAAAATGGATTAATATTATAAAAAAAAAAATTCTATAATCAAATTCAAGAATTACATAAAAAATTTAAATGAAATTATACATTAATATTACAATTTATAACAGCTAAATCAAATTAAATTAAAATAATATTTTAACATTAGTCCGTACGTGAACCATATGTGCCACGAGTTTCTACGAAGAGAGCTATGTTTGGCGCGAAAATAATTTAGTATAAACAAAAATCTTTGCAGTGTTATCAGCCGTTATTTTTAGTCTTGATTCTTAAAAACAAAGGTACCTAAGTTTGTTTATGCTCAGATGTATTTAATTGCCGTGGCTGCGTATTCCTGCCTGTTGGGTCTACAGTGTAGGTTTATAATATAACAATAAATATATTTGCAAGAACTTTGTTATTGCAAAAAAGCATTATTTAAAAAAGAAAAAAGTATTTCATGCCCAGAAAATAACAAGTTTTAGAACAGCAAAGATGGCGTTGTATCAACCAACCTACATACTTCTAAAACACGTTTTTAAACTACCTAGTTTACGCACCCACGTATAGATGGCACTACTAACATCAAAGAATGAAACATACTGAGATGGCCGGGTTTTATAAATTCTTAAAACATCTTATTCAAAACTTTTCTGATACCTACGTTGGAAATAAGTTAAGTCTATTCTACAATAGTTAATTGTTTTTCATAGGCTGCATTTTATACCTTTCTTCCTTGCAAAATATAATTAAATTGTCATTATTTAGCCACTGATTCGCGCGATTCATTATCGTTGCATTAGCGCTCGGTTAAGATCGTAATTATGAGTTAATTTCTTGGAAATCGGCTCCCGGAAGGATATAAATGTAACCAATTCGAACTAAACTTGTAACCAAGCGTAGACGGCGCTACGAAAACCGTAGCTCTACGAGAAGCCCGTAGCGCCGTCTACGAAAAGCAAGGCTTCATCGCTACGACGTAAAGTACTAGGGTAGCATAATCTACAAGAAATCATTCGTACATTTTCAGGATTTGAACGTCAAAGAACTATTTCATTCATACACGAGTTTCAGGCGGAGAACATTTTAATCAAATATAAAGTTCGGGTTTTAGTATGTCCTACTGTATGAAATTAAATTCCTTTTTCCACAGTTTAAAAAGCCCTACATTATAAGAGCTTCCTCTCCGGAATAAATAAACGTTCGTTGAATAAAACATTCTTCGCTACATACATAACAAATTAGCTTATGTACTCAAATAGATTGGTTTCAACACCCGGCTGCGAGATGGAAATTGTAGATAAATTGCATACAGTACCTACGTGTAAAACTTATAGCCATATTTTTGCTCTATTTCGAAATATAATTGCGTAGTTGTACGAGGATGTTGGGTTTGTTGAGTAAGTAATAGAAATAAGAAAAACTTACGAAATAACGAATTTAGTTTTTGTGTATTATGATTGACAAATCATAGATCCTCATACAGTAGGTATTATATTGCTTCTGGTGATGAGCGGTGCTGATTACATCGCAAAAGTCAAAACTAACACAATTCTGAAACAGTTTTCAAACAAATTTCACGCATTCTAAAATATTGTCATTTTCTTTATTCTTTTGGACACAAATTGCATTCCACAGACCCTATTCTCAGCGGAATGTTCATTTATGTGGCAAGGTATGTTGGATTCTTATAGATCTGAAGGACCCTTACAAATAAGACATGCTTGATATCCATTTGTGCTTGCATGTGTGCTTTTGTGCTTGTCCTTTATAGGTCAGATTAAAACGATTGATACACCTATGTAAGGTAATTAAAACAATGTAGTTAGATTATGTAATCGACTTTTACAGAGACCAGTGTGTCAAGATAACAATTTTAGTTTTCCTTTGTAAGAAAATGTAAAAATATAACTCGTAGTCAGTAATCCTGCCGTTTAATTAGGTATTATGTGATTGATTGACAAAAATGTTGACAGGCAAATTAATTATAAGTAGAGATTTTAGAAAACCCAGGGGTTGTTAATTACTCTCATAAAAATACACCACTTTTTTGTGTCACAAAGTGACCAGATTTTATAGAAATGTTGGATATCAAAACTAATACTATAAACTGTAGTTCAATAAATTCCATAAAATCATGTTTATATTGCAATTTCACTTATGACCTTAAAAAGAAATCATAAAATGTGGAGTTATGTGACAGAGCGTTATTTTCACACCAAAAAAAAGAAAGATATTCGGAACTCAATAGAAATAAGAAAAGGGATTAAACTCAATGTTGTGAACAGCCTCAGGTATCCTTCAAATTGTTTGTTCTATGAAGTAAATGTCCAAGGGTATTTCAGTACAAAAGACTTCAAAAATAACAAGTTATGGCTACAGGCGTTTTAAAGATCTTGTTGCCTTAGTAACAATGTTTTGATACGGGTCTTTTTTTAATCATTGATGTAGAAACATTGTTGCTTTTGACTAAGTAATTTTTTTATGATTGGCTCTGTAAACAATACAGAAAGCTTATTAATTTCGAAAAGAAAATTAATAATGAATAACTTTAATAATAATGAAGCATCCAGGAACGGTATGTTTCGTAATGACTCGAAAAGTTTCATAAGCCGTATATAAGCCACGTCCTTCGTTATTGGTATATATTATTATAAAAATTGACATATCTCGGGACCCTGAGGTCGCGGAAGGCATACGAGGGGCCAAATACAACTCGCAGAGGCCCCTTAGAAAATTTTAAGTGATGAAGAGGCACCAACCGACGATTATGGATTGGCGGCGGACCACCCTCGGTTGATGCAGGAGTATCGCAGAACAAAAAAAAAACATATTCAGCTATGGGTTTGAGTGGCTATATGGACTGGAGTACCTTGAACTATAGAATAACTATGCCCCCTGCCTAACTTAAATAATATTTTTAACATATTCTGTCACATTTCGAGCAACTGAAAAATAATATGAAACCTGGAATGGATGGATTGACTCGAAGTATCCAAAAATGTGCTCACCCAGTGTGAAAACTGCCGGCAGAATTTAATCAGGACGAGGCTTACCTGAAAAAATGGAATATTATTATTGAATAATAAAGCTTTACATATTTCACCAAAAATAAAATGGGGAATATTCGAAGGCATAATAGGTATTACCATACGTAGTTTATATCTTCAATAGTATGTAATATCGGGGAAATGAATTGTTAAGCAAATTGACTAGTACCCTAAATTGTCAGTATATTCACAGTCATTCTTTGACAGTTTTATGAAATGGCTGTAACACGGTAAACTGACTTATGGTGTCAAATTGTTGAACAATTAATTTCCCTGAATGTACTTATAATATTTATACGACAGTTGTTTTAGGTACTCGCTCAACTTTACATGTTGAGAATTTAATATTACCCATATTTTCATTAGCATTAAAAGTTATCAGCATAACGCAGGGCATAAAATTCCTTATTCTAAAGAACTGCGAAAAAGTAACTAGGTACTGAACATTATTTAACTGCAAGTTGTTATAGGAAGATGAAGAACTAATTTTGTTTATTAATATTCTTCGTGATATTTTAAGTATACATTCTTCTTCTTGATACTAATTTTGTTTAAAGAAAGAAGGTAAGATACTTCTTCCGAGTATGTAACAATGAGAGGCACTCCATTGATTGGAGTTTCCAGAAGTCACCGGGTGTTCAATATCGATAATGTAAAGCCCTTTGTTTCAAAGTTGCTAAATTATCTACAGATAGAATGGGTCTATTAGTAATTTCACATTTTTGTCATCATTTGCTTAGCCTTTTCCCAACTATGTTGGGGTCGGCTTCCAGTCTTACCAGATGCAGCTGAATTCCCATGCTTTTGTGTTGAAGAAATATTATTACCTAAGTACCGTAGACACGTTATAAAAAGTAAAGTTCTGTACCCTTAGCCCGATTGGGATGACAATAAATCATTACAATTGTAAAACGTTTCTTTGGTAGTCTAATTATCTTAAAACATTATTTACGAATCTCCTTTCAATATCTTGTGAAAAGCAAAAAAAATACGTTACTAAGAGCTAAATTGCCGTCCATAACCTATAAATCTAGATTTTCGCTCTCCAAACCCGTCGTATTATATTAAATTCTTCATCCAACACTAAATTACTATCGACAGAATGGAGCTTAAAATATTTTCTCTCAGATAAATTTTGGCACATAGAATAGGATAACTATATCCATACTATCTATACAACTAATAAGAAAGCTGAAGAGTTTGTTTTTTTATTTGTTTGAACACGCTAATCTCTGGAACAACCAGTCGGATTTAAACAATTCTTTTTGCACTTGATAGCCCAATTCTTGAGGAAGGTTATAGGCCATTTAACTTCACGCTACAATCCTCAGGAGCCGAGCAAAATGAAAAAAAGTCAGAAAGAACGCTAAGCGAAAACTAAGTAATAGCGCGGGCGGGCGATGCGATGCGGCGCGGTGAAATTTCACGCGGACGAAGTCGCGAGCAGAAATTTATTTCTTTGTACCTAAGACACTGTACATACTGAAGCTACTGTACGAGTAAATAGCTGAAAATATTCAGCAGCTCTTTGTTCAAATGTTGGCAAGTGCGACTGCTTAGTGTGAGTCCTGGGTCCGATCCCCAGGTTGGTCAGTGTTTGTTTACTTTCCATTAAAAAAAAAATTGTTGCACCTAAGTCTCTGAATTTGAGTCTGGTTGATGGCAACAAGCTTGCCTTCATTATTACATAGAACTTAAAACATAACTGGTGACATAGGATTGATACTACAAACTTCTGTCTACCCTTTCGGAGAACACAGGCGTAATAGTACCTATCATTCAGAAGGTCGTAGGTATAAAAAGTTTCGGACACTTAATTTAAGGTTCATTGAGGGAATTGATTACCGGTTTCGTGGTTGCGGTTACTTGACCCAGTGCTACCCATGTTGTCGTCTTTGGTCGGGACACGGGTTATTAGTTTGATGTGGGTAGGCTGTACCTGCTGTCAATTTGTGTGTCTGTACAATATTTTCGGACACAGTGTCCGAATTGACACATTTTAATTTCAATATTTTTTTCACTGATAATTCGGACACCATCGAACTATTGAAACTGTTCAGTACAGTCAGATAAAAAGTTTTAAAATATAATATGTGGAAAAAAAGCTTTACCAAAACTATTTTAGGGTGGCTTTATGGCGGCATATTTCGGTAAGTCATCACATTAGACTCTATTACGTACTTACGGACTTGAGCAAGTTCTTATTATCCGACTGCCAAGGCGCGTATGTGGGTTTGTAATATTAATTATTAAAAACGGCTGCTTTCGTAAAAATCCGATTAAAAACTTTTTTTTTACAACTACAGGCTGGGCAGAGGGTGGATTTCTACAATCAAGGTATCGTTGGAAGTTTTTTCCCTGACTGTACAAAACAGCTTCTTTTATTGGTGTCCGAATCATCAGTGAAAAAAATTCAGATTCGGACACTGTGTCCGAATATATTGTGTCCGAGTCGTCAGCAAGTCTTCGATGCATCGAGTTGTTGAATGTACCTTTGAAATTCTTACTGTATTTTTTTGGCGAAATGGTGAGCTAAAAAGTACAGTCATAATGACGTTTTATTTCTGTAAATTGGTTTTAAAAACACTTTCACACGTGTTTACTTGGGGTTTAAAAAACCCTGGCCGTTTGTAGTGTATAACCAACTTACTAAACTATGAATAATATATTTCTGCCTGTCTTTTTCGTTAAATAATATAAGTAATCATTGTGGAATTTGTTACGCCTTATATCTCTAATGTTTTTACCGTTGTTGTGTTTACCGTTCATAATCAGCCTATAATGTTCCCACTGCTGGGACACAGGCCTCCTCTTTCTGTGAGAGGGATTGGGCCGTAATCCACCACGTGGACCCAGTGCGGGATGGTGGATGTCTTTGAATTTTTGGTTCTAGGACATGCCGGTTTCCTCACGATGTTTGTCTTCACGTATTGAGAGCAGTAGTGATGAAATAATTCACACAAAATAAAGTTCCTGCTTGGGTTTGAACCCACAACCTACAACTCGTAAGTCGTGAAAGAGCAGTGGTGGCCCAATGGTAACCGCCACGGTTACCATTGGGCCACCACTGCTCTTTTAATTTAGTTAATCCTCACACCACGAGTCATCCACGAGTTGATAGCTCCATGGCGGAGCGGTTCAACCATCGATCACTAGTGATCGATGGGTTCAACACACATTAATGTTGTCGCTTCGAAGACAGACATACATATTTACATACACAATAAGTTATTTTGATTTATGATTCGATTATTAGTTGATTTATTTGTTAAAACATATTTAATTAATAACCTTTGAAAGGCTAAATACGTTTACTTATTTAAAATTAAAGATATTAGTTTGGTATCCGACTAATAGTTAGGTTGGCAACACTGGTTTCGCGCCATTATTGTTCCGTCACCAACTTCCGGAGCAAATAGTGGGCGACACTTTTCCACTCAAATATCAAAAAAAGAGTGATGGGTACTTGGTCGTCGGACATAGTGCAAGTAACATCTCCAGAATTATTATAAAATAGTGTTATTATATTTTAAGCCTAAAAAAATAAAGTTATATTATCGTTTACAAGTGCAGTTTGATTAAAGTGTTTTACATTAAAAAAAATATATATATTGATGCATTAGCAAAAGACTAATTAACCATAAATACGGCAAGGCTAATTAATCAAGGGATCAAAAGTCGATGCAGGTCTACAAAATGAACCTTCCCCGTTTTGTAAACAGGGGTGAATTATGACGATATGATATAAAAGCGCCGCGTATCATTTGTCAGGATATCATTAAGCTGACACAGGATGCGCCACATGTCACGTGTGTGTTCTCATACAATTTGTTCGTATTCCTTAATATGCGTTTATGTCGTGCTATAGAGAGTATAATGACCCATTTACACGAAAGAAGTTTCTTTCTGATTTTGTGGCAAGAATGTGCCAAAACGATACATACTGGTGACGTGATTCACTCCTATGTTAATATTTAAGGCTCATTTACATGGGGAGTTTCTTGTATCATCGAGCCCAGAAACTTTCTCTATGTAAATCAGCCATAAGCGCGCATGCACACGGCATACTTTTTGTTGGTCCTACAATCGGTCAGATTTTTTATCTCGACTATTTCATTTAGCTCCTACAAAAAATCGGCCACCGATTATATGCCGTCTGCGAACGCTCTAAGGGCGGATTTCACCAATGAAACTAAACGCGATCTGCACATAAACCACGTTCAATGGCTGTCAGTGTCATTATTTTCTTTGGAATAATGACATTGACAGCTCTTGAACGTAGTTTAGATGTGTTGATTGCGTTCAATTTCATTGGTGAAATCTGCCCTGTCGTTAAAGTGGGCTCAAACCAAGAGTGCAACAAGCAAGACTGACCGATTGTAGGACCTACAAAAATTATGCCGAGGCGCGCTTAAACTAACGACATTTTACTTGTTATCCCGACTTTCTAGCCGTTGTCTCTGATTTAATTATAACAAGTACTTCCACTTCTCTAACTTTGATTAAAACAGACCTATTTATGTAGGTAGTCAAAGGTTTTCTGTGAAAATGCTTGAGACAATAAATTGTCGTTGTTATCCGACGTTTCGTGTTTTATTGCTCAGACTTGACTAAAAAAAAAATAACACAAATGAAAAGACGCTTGAAAGGAATGTTACTTCGTTTTTTGATTTTTTTTTAATTTACCACAAAAAGTAACATTTCAAGCCCTACCAACAGAGTTGTATCAGCTCCCACCCCAGTCTAATGAATTGTGCTTTTTTCATGGAAATAATTTAGTGGAAGAAAGGATCGTTAACGAGACAATAAGATACTTATTAGGCTGCCTGTCCACTGGAGCGGAGAAGAGAGAAGAGGATCGGAGCTGTGCCAATAAAACCTAAACCAATAGAATCCAATAGAATCTAAACTCCGCTCCAGAGTTTACATTATATTGGATAATATTGGCACTGCTCCGCTCCTCTTCTCTCTTCTCCGCTCCAGTGGACAGGCAGCCTTAGAGCCTTGTTCTGTGGTCTTACACCTTTGCTTATATAAATTAGATTTGATTGATGACTACATCAGCCTAAAACAAGTGGGATACAAGAGTAAGAGCAGGAAAACAAGGATGAGTGTCAGGATTTAATTTAATAAGCAAAATTTTAATTACAAATAGCGATATCATGGAGTTAACATTTCAAAAAGAGAACGGTCCGCTATGAAAATTATTATGAATATTATTTTGGCCGCTAACTTAAATAATCTAGATCATACATTTCAGTATTAATTAAATAAAGGTTCTTCGTTAGCAGATAGTTGTTTTTGCATTCATTTAAATTAAAGTAAAACTGTTAAGTTTAAATTATTGTAATTTAATATTACTGTCAGACGGAAAAGTACAGACTGTCAAAGTTTAGGTTTTATTTTCAGAACTGATTATTTTATAGTTTGAAGCATGAAAGTTAAAAAGAGAGGATTAAACCAAGATTAATTTTATCATGGACCACAATGGATTCATGCTAAGGGTCACACAGGTGAGGCTAGTTAGTAGGATAGGTATCTCACAATATTTTACAAAGTGGATATACTCGTAGGTGCTTTGAGACAAACGGAGGGTAACATGACATAACATCACGCCTGTATTCCTCGAAGGGTTAGCGGGCTTACCCGCTTATTATAATACTAGCTTCTGTCCGCGACTTCGTTCGCGTGGAAGTCGTATGACAATATACTAAAATAACAGCCACATTTTTATAAAATTTCCCTGTACGTTTTTAGTTTTGGTCACAGCAGCCAAAATATACAGAGAGTTAGGACTGGTGACGCGGGAGCAAGCGACGTAAGGTGTCCGTGTGAGCAGCAGCTCGTCCTGACGTCGATACTCGCAGCCTTCAATATCAATTTCCCATTGCTTGCGAAGTTTTTAGTTTTTAGTGAAATTAATGAACGCCTGCGCTCCTGCATATACATTCTGTCAAGAAAGTCCGGGAATCGATCGTTTAAAAAGCCCGCTTAAATAATTCTTTTTGTCGCTAAGTTGGCACAACTGTCCTCTGTATTCACGCGGAGGTTGAGTGTCACTTGTCATTTAGTTTGTTTACAGTGCGCCATTTTGTGAGTTCATCTCAAGTGTGCTTTGCGATTTTTACAATGGATAAAAAAATCTAACAAAGAATGTCTTAAATTTTGAATTGCAAATGGAATTTCTTGCGCTGAACCGCTGAAAATGATACATAAAGCTTACGGTGAATCAACTTTATCAAAAACACGTACGTATGAGTGGTACAGTGCATTTAAAAGCAGTCGAGATGTGGTGGAAGATTTGCCTCGCTCTGTTCGGCCATTAACGTCTTCAACTTAACATCTTTAAAGTAAAAAACATGGTGACTGAAAATAACCATAGACATTTATTTTTATTAGAATAGGCCTAAACTTGATGTTATTCTGTGAACGTTCTACTAACTATCTAAATAATAGTATAACAAAGTGTAAAACAAAAAAATCAATATGTAGTTTTGTATCGATAAGTTTTTTTTTGACAATGCCTTGACCAAAAAAATACATTCCATCCCTACAAAAATATTTAAAAAAAAATGAAAATGATATTAATAAACTGTTCCACCGGACAGTGGAAGTGCTCAGATGCGGTTCGGTCAAGTGCTGTTGGAATCAGTGCTCTGAGTGGAATACCTCGAACTTAGAACTATAAAGCACCACTAAGCTGTTTGCTTTGTTGAAAGTTGACTAAAATAGGCGTTCTTATACAACACTAGCTGTGCCCCACGACTTCGTTCACATCTATGTCGTAAGATACACAACATACTAAAATAACAGCCACATTTTAATAAAACTCCCTCGTCCCGTCGCGTTTAATCGCCTGCCCGCGTTATTACTTCGATTTCGCTTAGGGTTCTTTCTGATTGTTTTCTTTGATCGGCTCCTAAGGGTCATAGTGTTATGTTAAATAACCTATAACAATCCTCGAGAATTGAGCTACCAAATACAAAAAGAATTTTTCAAATCTGAGTTTTTGTTCTTAATTTCATTGGTTTTAATTTTTTTGCGCGGAACTCTGATTATTTTTCTAAAATGAAAGTATCCTTAGTTACCCATTGTAACATCAGCTATCTGCTTGTGAAAGTCCTGTCAAAATCGGTCCAGCC
Source organism: Fissipunctia ypsillon (assembly GCA_947568875.1). Lineage (NCBI taxonomy): Eukaryota > Metazoa > Arthropoda > Insecta > Lepidoptera > Noctuidae > Fissipunctia > Fissipunctia ypsillon. Next base: position 21,713,586 of record OX387648.1, read on the forward strand.
GTTTTGGAGATTAGCCGGAACAAACAGTCAGACAGACAAAAATATAAAAAATTGCTTTTTTGTTATAAGTCCGTATATACTTTCTTATGCATTTAGTAAAAAGTTGTTATTTTGACATTACAAATGGACACTTCAATTTTATTTATTTGTATAGATTATTGTCGTGATTACTAAATAATCTCTACTTTGACATCCTATGTAGGTATCAGAAACTAAGACTAACCACATACCTGACCTGATACTACAAAACTACCAGCTAAATCGAAACTAGATAATAAAATTTCCTAAATTGCCTCTAATCACATACAATTGAGTGACGTCTAAAGCCTGCAACAAATTTATATCCCCGCATATTGCTGGGTACTTTGGAATTCAGCGAGCCGACAGAACAATGCAGATGGTAATTATTTTCTTGCAGACAAATTAATTTAGATGAGGACCGTGTTACGCCTACTTACGCGTGTGTTAAGACACACAATGGGGCTACTAATTTACTCCAAAAGGTTTTTGTTCTTTTGGTAATAAAAAAAAAACGAACGAGCCTTACAGTAGTCGCATAATAATATAATGTGTGACATCAGACATCTCACCTTGGTATAAGCAACATTAACATTATAATATAAATAAATAAATAATATATCAAAAAAATTAGTAAAAAATATTTAAAAAAGCTGTTGGCTGACAAGTACCAACCTCTTTACCAAATGGGTTAGTACCCACATTGCTGGAAAACGAGAGGAAACATGTTACACATTAAAAACCAGAATGATTTTTCCCCATTTTTCTTCATAGGACACTCTATCTTTTGGAACGATAAAGCCTCTATAATGCCGTCAGCTGACCCTTCATTAAACATTCAAACAACATCATGTCTTTGGAGTCGGCAGACGTGTAAAATGCACTCACATATTGCCAGCTGTGTATAAGTACCTTGTAATAAGGGGCCTATTGCCGCTAAGCGAGCACAAATCTTTGAGAAATTCCTATTGGAAAGTTAAAAGGAAAGCTTAATACCAGACACATTAACTTCTCAGGACAAAAACTTGTATAGTTGTATCCTGTCTTCAATTTTATAAGGTATGGTGTGTGACACTCCTAACCTTACGTGAGCCGCTGCCTACACACAGTCAATTTCATATCAAGTACCTAATTCCGCCAATTTAATTACAAGTTTGAATTTCCGGAATTTTTGCGCTATCAGTAGCGTAATAATTTATGGAATGATGCATGGATATTAGGGGAAATTGATTTCTCCCTGAACCTGTCGTTAAACTCAAATAATAAATCATTATTGAACGTTTGATCCCGATGATCGTGATTTATGGGGTAAATGGGGGCTTTGGGGCAGAGTAGGTCATTAAGGGGATTAGAGTTTTTCTTCCGCTATCATTACGAAGACACGTGTTGGGTAAAAGTTACACAAGGAGAGCTTTTCATTCAGGTTATTATGCAATTGCATGGTAAGACCCAGTAGAATGGATTATTCAAACTCAAAGCATTTATTTCAAATAAACCAATTACAGGCACCTTTGAATTGTCAAAGAGTATTTTAACATTAACACTAACATAAATAACACAGCTTATCTAAATTGTCCCAGCAATTGGTTCAGGGTACAGTTTGTGTGGTTGGTAGGACTTTTGTATGATATAGACATAGTCCATGGCAAAAAACCACCTCAGTAATGAATCTTTCAGTTACTTTATACGGTAGCTCGTAAAACTCCTGGGTTGCCATGTAAAAATAATGTGAAGTCGAGTATCAATCATTTCCTCTCAAAGAATATTTTCTTCTTGACGACAAGTCAAAAATAATTACGTCAAATCGGGAACAACTCCCTAATCTAATATTTTCCTTGTAACCTACTTACCAGTTTATAACAATGACAGGCTTGTTGTTCAGGTACGTATGAAATTATAGCTTCAGGTAGAAAAGATAAACGCTACTCGATTTTAGACTTACAACTCATCAATATTATGGTCAAGATTCGTTCAGCACAGAATATTATTTGATGAACTCCCTGATGTTCAGATTGGATCAAACGGTACGTAATTTTACAGGGAATCAATATTATGAAATTTTTGCTTTTATCTGTTGAGGAGTACGTTCTTATTTTTCAAGTTACATTTAGACATTTCTTAATATATAGGATGGATAATATCCATTCATAATAATATTCTGTCGCATGGTTTTTACCGAATGCTACATCTATCATTCAAATTAAAACGATTATTGCAACGTCCTCTTATTTCTTTGCAACAAGACCAACGGAAAACGCATTGGAAACATTAGAAGCAATGAGATAGATTAACAACACAACGTAGGTATATATTTACGTCATAAATACATACATGCTATATAATGCCGAACTACATTAATAGGTTCGATCGAAGTCAGGTTTAGAGGAAGCTGGTCTTCCCCAAGGGATAAATAACTATTCGTAAGTACTCGAACTAGAACATTTTAACCTATTCGAATCCCACGGGGCATAACCCTTCTAAATACTAAAGCGTATATCTTAGAAAAGTTCATTAAGGAAAACCGTGGTGTCCGAGTTCTCATGGTCGCTTTAAGGAAATTTCGTTTGGTCTCATGGTCGCTTGTTTGAGCCCAGTAGCTGAACACGTTGATTGCGGCATCAGTGGCATTCATTAGGTCTTTTCTAGTGCAAGTGAACGGGCACTTAAGATACTCCAGCAAGTGGGACATGGTCTGATCAGAAGCACCTCACTCACACTGGGTGTTGGATGGGTCAGTTATCCCCCACTTCAACATACTGTGTTTGCAGCGGCCTAGTGGCTAGATGAGAATATTCTTTTGCAGGGTTAGAAAACAGGACAAAAGGTTTGAAAATTATTTTCAAAATAGCTTTGTAGTATTGTTCCAGCTGATAAAAATAGAGGAATAAGTCCATTATATTATTGATTTTATTTATTCGTACTATAATTTTTTTATAGGTACTAAATTAACTTTCTTTATGAATTATTGATTAAAAGTAATATTGAGCAGAGCACATTTATACTGCACTTGATAGGTAGGTAGTACCTATAGACTGAAACAATTCAGGTCTGGCCTAGGGTTAAAATTCTAGTATACATATCTACGGAATCGGAAAATACAAAATTACTCCAGAGAACGAGAATTTCTTGCATTCAATAATATAAAACCAGAAGTGTCGTGGGATACCCGGTTGCAACGAAAATCATGAACAAATCTTACTTAGAGATAATATGTGTTGATGATTCTTCTATAGAAACGTACACGTTCTCATTTCCTCCAGAAGCAAAAACTCAGAGACTCACAAATCGGTCCAGGCGATAGTTCGCTCCGGCAATTTCTGCCGAAGGTGTCTCTCTGCCAACTGGAAGGCAGCAGTTCAGTATTTATTACAGATAATATTAACAGGAAGTCAATGCACGCTGACAGCTTTTCAACCGGAGTCCCACGCTACTTCTGGTTTTTATATTATTGAATGTAATAAATTCTCGTTCTCTGGAGTAATTTGTATTTACCGATTAAAAAGGAACTTCGTTGCAACTTGCAACCTTTTGCTTTTCCACAAAAGTGTCGTCATGACAGTTTTGTTACGTAACAAGTGTCGTGACGGTCAAAATGTTACTCTTTTTTCGGTCTAGTTCTCATTCACCAAGTGTGCAGAGTATAACGTGCGATAAGGAACTTCGCTTCAAAAACCCAAAACTTCGATTAGGAAAAGCCGGGGCATTGCGGGCCCCCGGGGTTAGATGGACACCCTGCTTTTCTCGCAGAGTTATTAATTGAGACGTTCGGAATTAGTCGGATCGTGTTACAGTCAACCTCGCACATGCGAGACAAGTGGTCTTGTGCGCGAAACTGCACGTGTCTCGTAGACAAAACGAAAAAACGTAAGTTGACGCTTTTGCTATTTTTTTTTTCATTTTTAAATCTGTGTTGTAGTTAATTTGTGAATGTGTTAAATTATAATTTGTTAATTACTACGTTAAATTATGTGGCTAACTAACTAGAAAAATTTGTGAACTAATTACCAAATATTCTTTCGAATTTGTTAATATTTATTTTATATGACTTCGGGGGCATTTCGGGCGGGGGAAAATGTACAAGGTACCCGTTTTGCCACAGTTAATTTAGTTAAGTTTATAATTTTTCTGCAGATAAAATTATGGTTCGCCACTACCAAAGGAATACAGAACGTGCTAAATAAATCTTTGGGGAGATGGAAGCAGCCGTGAGCGCCTATAGATATCATGCCAAAACCCGAAGCACAAGCATAAAAACGAACCACTAGCACTACACATTATGAAATAACCTGGAAGATGCTCAGGCACATAAAGCAGCTTATGAGAAGAAAGGAAAGAAGAAAAAGAGAAAAGAAAAAATACGAAAAAGAATCAGAGAAAAAGACATGGAGTGTTTGTACCCTGGATATTGGTACCCGGATTCTAAAGAGGGTTTGGTCACTTGCCGTGCATGTTACAGATGGTTCAGATAGTTCCTGTGTCGACAAAGCGGACAATGATGACAAGGCCCTTCATATTTGCTGTTTTTTTGCTAGGTTTTAAACTTACGTAAGAGTATAGACTGGGTATGTCTATCATGATCCTGCATATGACCATTTTGCCCCAGACATGGGGCAAAACGGGCATATTATTTTTTATAATATGTTCGATTATCTCAGAAATCTAGTAGACTAAGATAATTATTTTACTGTAATTTTAAAGACCATGAATGATTTTAAAAAATGGCTTTTGATTTTTTTCCTTATCTGGTTTTTCTTAGCTTTTATTTAACATTTCTCTTAAAAGGCCCGCATTGCCCGGCTTGTCCTACGTTTTTTTTTTTTTGAAAATTACTCTCCTCAATAACCTTTTCTCCAATAAGTTGAACGTTGTAATCTGACAAAAGGACTGTTTAATTAAAGACAGCTCGGCTTTTAATCAAAGCAAAATATTCATTCACTAATTAAAATTCCTTTCAGGGGTGATCGCTAGTGTTCGGTCGTTATCCCACAAACGAACTCTGCGATCTTTGACAATAACAACAATTCATGAATATGAAACAACTTGGCAAAAACTTGAATATTTTTGTGGTAAACGGAATAATGATGGATGAAACTAAATATCGAGGAGTGTTTGGTACGACTGTGCTACTCTGTACGACTGCATTCGGTTGGCGTCGGGCGTCGGCAACGATTGCGATTTGATTGTGCTTGACTCCTAAACTTCCATTACAGTAGGTAGACATAAGTATTCGAATCATTGTAATATATACACATAAATAAAATAGATGTGTCTGTTTGTAATGTCAAAATAACAGCTTTTTACTAAATGCATATAAAAGTATATACGATACTTATAAGGAAAAAGCAATTTTTTAAAATTTTTGTCTGTCCGTTTGTTCCGGCTAATCTCCGAAACGGCTAAACCGATTTTGACGGAACTTTCTCTGACAAATAGCTTTTGTTATAAGGAGTATCTTAAAGTACTTTTATTTTAGAAAAAGAATTAGGGTTCCGCGCAAAAAAATTAAAACCCATGAAATTGTGAACTAAATCCGATTCAAATAGGAAAGTATTGACATCCACGCGGGCGAAGCTGCGGGCAACAGCTTGTGCAACATAATAATGAATATTGCGTGCAAGCAACTACGTCTTACAAACGGAATGGTAATTATTCGCATGTAAGTGGAAATCACCGTTAATTCGTCAAAATAACTAATAAACTTTGTTCTATTTCTGGTTTGTACCAGAGTGCGGTAACGAGCGACGCTTGTTCTTTCACACGAACCTTTCGATCCGCATGGATCAAAATTGTTTTTTTCAATTCTATATCTCAGGATGTGTGTAAGCATGTGAATTTCATGGTGATTGGTTAAACCGCTGAGGCGTGAAAGTGGAACAATTCACTCACGCCTTTATAACATTCGTTAGGCTAGCACAAATGGGAAATAAAAACGATTTCGGCTACGGAAGACTTCAGAGGACTTAATGGTTTTTCGAGTTTGTAAAATAGCGAGCCTAAAGTATGGGTATTTCATCTAAAGTTTATGTTAAGGTGAAAGCGCCAGGGTAGCCCGCGAAATCCAAATTTTCTTACGTATTTTGCAATTTGCAATTCAGTATTAGTATGTTGATCAAAATATGATTTGCGACTGTTACAAATATGTATTTACAGAATTACAATTATTAAAGTCATCAATACACAGCGCACACACACACGTTGCGTGTTGTGTGATTGACTGTGTACACAGTCAATTTTACAAGTAAACATTTACTTTATTATAATTGTACGATTCGTTGTATTGTTAAGTTGGATTTTGATGTAAATTAATTATTAGCGTAGGAGTTTATTTAATAATATTCCTTAATTTTATATTAGAAAAATAACCAACAGAATATGGATATATTAGTGGTACATATTTTTATGAACAACTCAAACAACCCATTGAGGCCGCTCCTTGTAAAAAATGTGTTAGATGTTCGCTACTACTGCTACCCGTCACTAGCTTTTTTAACAACCGTGGACCTTTTAAGATTACATACATTAGTATGTAAAAGAAAATATTAATTTTAGGCAAGTCAACTAGCATTTATATTAAACGAGGCATCCGCCTTGTCGGTGTAGTGAAATGCAATACAGAAACAATAACATAGCTTTCACGTACATCGAAGGAATTTAATTTATTGTGAGTTCACTGCGGATTTCAAACAAAAACTATGTGTATTATCTCATAACTAAACAGAAAACAGGCAGATTTTTTTTTTTCGAAAAGATAAATGCTACTTTCAAATGTCGAATGAACCCCATAGGTGTATAAGCAAAATACTATAGGACAATAAATATAATCGTGAAAACCGTTGAGCGTTAGAACTCTTTTAGAAAAAAAAAACATTTTTACAAAAAAAACCAACCGACTGGCAAAAAAACACTAGGGCAAAACTTGGGTAATCGGTGATAGTTTTGTTTTTTACTTGTAAAATTCGATTCATTGATCAGACTATTTTTTAAATTTACTGTGATATAGTAGACAAAATAAGTTTTGCTAACTTATATCTAAAAATGTGGCAAATACTATAATGATTGAAAAATGTACATTTATCAAGTCAGTAGTAACTTGGTAATAAAACACAATTATCTATCACCGAATAGCTGCATATCACGAATTAGCCAAGTTTTGCCCTACTAAAAGAAATATATCTTTAATTTCGTAAGTCGGTGTCTTTGGTTCTGTATTGTTGTTCCGGTGGCCATCTGTGGTCTTCATCGTCACTTCCACTTCTCCAAATGGTGCTTTCCGAGAGCAAATGCACAAGTTACTATAAAAAATACCCAAATCGCTATAGGTGTGCCTATAATATTTGAAGAATTTCCTCGATTTCTCCAGGATCCCATCATCAGATCCTGACCTGACGATAATGGGACCATCTGGGAAGTATACCCTTTCAATAAAAAAAAATGATTTTCAAGATCGGTTCACAATTGACGAAGAAATCGGTGGACATATATAAAAAAAAACATACATATAGTCGAACATAGAACCTCCTCCTTTTTCAAAGTCAGTTATAAATAAATAGTTTTATGCGATCGCGATGTAGCAACTTTTTAGGTAGATAGGTACTTAATAAGCCGATTGAGTACAGTATCTTTCACAAAAGTAATATAACAAACACAACATGACGCCTGCAATTCCCGAAGGGATAGGCAGAACATTATCATTTCACCAGTAAGTCATTAAAACTTTGCTTAAATGCAGGTGTACTCAACTTAAACAAAATATTTCTAAGCAAAAGACTTTTAACAATCTCCAAAGAACATAACACAGAATATAAAACCTCTAAATAAGATAAACATGTCTAAAAATCGTCTCCGCAAAAAACTCGAGACGGCTCAGTTGTCATACATAATGTTTCTTTTCATCGCGCCATTCCCAAAACGTGAGGAAAAATGACGGGCTCTTTACAGACCGTTTCTTTTCATAACCATTTGCTTACTCTGTGACCATTGTACATGGCGCTTACGATTTTTAGTCAGAAGAGCACTTTATGTTTCTGATTTATTGGAACGAAGTTCTTTAACGCGGATTGCGGTAGGAGTAAACTGGCAGAAATCGTCACGCGAAAAAGTGTTCATACTTGTATGCTCCCTCCATGCGACTTTCTTCTTTCGAATACACTCTCTCTCTCTGGTTTTTTTTTGTTGGATGGGAAATCATCAAATGACTTCTCCCGCTCTGGGCGGAGCAGGAGGGCGTGTCAGACTTTTACTGACTAAAACCCACCCGTGTCCCTTCAGTTACCTGTGCCGGGGCCACGGTAACTCTTTCGAACTCTCTCTCTATCTGAGAGTGTGAATTTGGTCAAAATGAAAACTGAAATTATGGTGGCTGCGAAAATTTTCAATTTCATAATGGGTGTCGTTTTCAAGGTTTTTGAGGATGCTAAAGCCCATGGTGAGGTCTAAATGTAAATCCAATAAAAGACTGCGATTTTTTTTTAAGTTTTTCGTTATTGGTCTCGTTTTCATAGTTTTCGAGGGTGCTAAAGCCGATAGTGAGGTTAAAATGTAATCCAAGATGACGGCTGCGTAAATTTTGTTTTTGTTTTAAATCATACGTGAGACGGAATTTCGTTCCTGACGGGCGGTCCCCCGACCGCACACTCTTTTATGTCACATTTTCGTTACTTTATTATGTTTCTCTCAAGGTGAGACAGAAACTATAAAAACTGTGTTCAAGGTTAATTAATTCTGCAGCTCAGTGAAGTAGATATATCAGTGCAATAACATGTCCATGGCCATGTCCCTATCCCGTCAGAAAAAGCAAAATCAGGGATAGACTTGTGACGAATATAAGTATTACCAATGAGCAGCATCCTTCAAAAATATCTAAGGTATTACTTAACATTGTAACTGTGGGAATTATCTCGATCAAAAGACGTAAGATACTGAACGCCTTGAAGTAAATAGTTCACGTTGCCAACAATCCTATTGACTCCAAAATTGTCTTATATTTAATAAAATATTGTAATTTTATTTTAAATATTACTGATAGGTAACGAAATGTAATGAATATTGAAACAAACTTGGAATTCTCCTAAATTCCTTTCAAACTGCCCAATATAATTTGACAATAAAGAGAATCAAACAACATTTATTACGGGGCTCAAGTTCCTAACTTTGTTGCAAAGTCAATTGAAGAAAATTCTCTCTTGTACAATTTTAGGATGTTACGCATAATTATAGAAATAATTCTGATGGTTTTGTCTGGTATTATAAAAAAAACAATGTCTTTAAAAAATTACAATCCTCGAAACTTTAGCTTTGAGTTTATTGCTATGGTACTCGTACCATGGGAGAAACGAACATCTATACACCGTAAGAATACTCTTGCTTGCAGTGCTCGGCCGCTATAGTAACGTTCGCTAACAAAGCGGCAATTCCGGTAATTTTAAGTACGTTCGCATTCGAATCTCAGTCACCATCTGCCAAAAATTGTATAGCGTTTACCTACATTTTTGACATTTGATTGTCGCTGAGATGAGATTGTGACTAGATTTTGAACGTTTTTAATTACGGGAATTGGCCTTCAGATGTGGTCATCGTGTGCACGGGATTTTGTTTTCAAATTAGTCAGATGTAACTTTCCTCGATAGTACATAGTCATCATCATTCTCCTGCCCTTATCCAAATTTATTTGGGGTCGGTGCAACATATTATGTTTTTCATTAATTATTCTCTAATAGTCGTCGTCTCGGTAGAAAAAAAATCAGCTGCTCCCTACATTTATGTTCGCATGACTCGTCAAAATGTAGTGAACAGCTGATTTTTTTTCGCGATTTCAGGTTTGGTCCCATAGTAAAAGTTGTTCATAATGATGAGTTCAATGACCCCTTAAGAGGTTGTGCGCTACTTATGTCACATGTTGTAATATAGTCACCCCTTTTTAGCCACATCATCTTTCACATAGTCCATCCATTTTTTCTCTGGTCTTCCCCTACTCTTATAGCTCTACGTTTTTAATCAAAACTTTCCTCACGACATTTTCCTCATTCCTCCGCATCACATGCCCACACCATGACAACCGATTCCCGCACAACTTTTCAGTCCCCGGCGCCACTTTCAGACTTCCTCTTATGTACTTATTCCTTATTCTATCCATTCGCATAACACCATAATGTGTAGTAAAAAAAAACATCTTTAGATATAAATTCATAAAAAAATCCTTTCAAAAAGAGAGTATTAATAAAAAAATCACATTAATAATACTGGCAGTGATTTCAGTATGCAGGCCTACACAGCATTAAGCTCACGCGAATTCGCGGTAATTTTAAAACTATTAGGCTAGATAAATTATATCTCAGCAGAAGGACCCAAAGGCTGAAGCTAGTTTCAAACACGGGACATTTACTAAAAGATTCAACGGGTCAGACTCTCAACATTAATTCGGATCGTGGTAATTTATAGGGCCGACAGCCGCCCTACACTCGAATTCATTATTAAGGCCACTTTAGAAGCTATGATTGTGCATATTCAGAAAAAAGTAAAAAAGGCCGAGATTTTCGAGGTATTTTTTCTGTAAAGTTTGTGAAAAGACTTTTTTTTTCATTTTGAAAGCCAAATATGGAAATTATGATGGAATAAACTAGGTATATTTCTAATATCTGAAAGCTCGGGAGATGTTGCTAATATTGTCTCAGGAAAATACAAAAATTAAATATTGCGTTGTTATTGGAATTCCATGTATTTCATGTAATACAATCTTCCTTTAACTCAATTATCTACAAATTACTTTTGGGAAACTGTATACAAACTATCAAACTATAATAATTAGAAGTTGTTTTTTAAATCTTTTGATTACACCAATCCTTCTTATCACCACGAATACAGGTTTCGCTGAATCAAACTTTTTCCGTCATTCCAGTTTAAAAAGGCTTTTGGTATTAGAATTAAAGGTAGGTTTTCAGGTAGGCAGAAATGAATGTGGTTTATTCTTAAACCAATGCTGAAGCCGTACAATCTGCTAAGTGCTTTATCTGATAATTATTTCTGTTCACAGAACTTTATACGATCACATGGTATAAAGTTCTGTGAACAGAAATGATTTACATTTTCTAGGGGTGGACGCCGACATGTTACTGCGAATTAAGTAGGGCAAAACTTGGGTAATCGGTGATAGTTTTGTTTTTTACTTGTAAAATTCGATTCATTGATCAGACTATTTTTTAAATTTACTGTGATATAGTAGACAAAATAAGTTTTGCTAACTTATATCTAAAAATGTGGCAAATACTATAATGATTGAAAAATGTACATTTATCAAGTCAGTAGTAACTTGGTAATAAAACACAATTATCTATCACCGAATAGCTGCATATCACGAATTAGCCAAGTTTTGCCCTATTGTTTTTGTTGATTCATTTTCTTCAGATTCCTGCCTTTTTTAAACTTATATCTTGAGAACCACTTTTTTATTTCTTTCTTTTTGTTTTTCCTTGCAAACGGAGTGGTGGCACAGAATATTTCCATTGAAAGCCAAGCCATAATGTGATGCCAAGTTCATTTATCAACCACCATTCAGATTCCACGAAATTATATTTAGCTCTACGGGATATCATTGGAATGTGTGTTTTTTAATTCTTGTCTCATTCTGTATTCTGTGGGGTTCTCGCCGCACTCAATTTAATAGAACAAGACTATTTTATACGTACACTAGGCCCTTTGTACACGCCACGGTGTCTTTACGGTCCGGCGTATAAACCGCGCCGTAGAAAGAAAGAAAGAAAATAAATTTATTTGACCCAGGTTATGGCACACAATATTCATACAAAAACAGAAAATAAAAAATAAACTTAAAATAGTATAAATTGTGCGCCCCAAATAGGCCCAGTTCAGGATAAATGCCAGATAACTAGTGCCTGGCATTGGTGTTCAACTGTACCTTATGTTACAAGGACGTTTTACGTAGAAAAAATATATCTCTCAACAAGCTTCCACAGTCATCCATACAACACTGATGACCGTGCCTACACACGCGGATAAACCCTAGCTTTTCACGGCAAGAAAAACGTGTGTGTACAAAGGGCCTGTAAAGTTACATTTACACGGTGCAAGTTTCTGGAACGTCTAAAAGCAATAATCGCATGCCATAAAGTACATACGTTCAATTTTATTGTCATTCAAGAATTGCATGCAAGTGTTTACACGTGTGCAATTTCCACAGAATGGCATACAATAATTGAATGCAAGTTTTGCCATGTAATAAAATTGTTTTTGTGACATACAGGTAGGCAATAAAATTGCAAGGCGATTATTGCATGCAAGATTTGCCTCGTCAAAACACAGAGTTGCACGTCCTTGTACAATTGATTCAAGTATTTACGCTGCCAAATATGTCATTAAAATTTTATTGAACGACTTCTCAAGATTTTTTGCAACATACATATTTCATTCGTTCGTACTTGTAGAGTTGAATGCGATTTTATTGCACGTGTAATTTTATTGTACGTGCGTACTTACACCTACACCAGTTTTGAACGGCAACTAACTTGCACGTAACGTGCAACAATATTGTACGTGTTGTTTGGACGGTGCTAGTTAATTGCCCTTCAAGTTTATGGAATGCCACAGGCAATAAACTGGTACCATGTAAATGCAGCTTTAGTATTACAGATACGTTTCTTGACTAGTAAGTACCTCGTGCTAATGGAATGTGTACGGAATTTTATGTGCGAAGTTAGGTTGGACGGTAATTTTGTAGTGCAAGTGGATTCTACTTTGTATTGCGAAACTTTAGAATTTGTACCATTGTGAAGTTTAAATATTTTTGCGCGGACTGGCTTTGCTGAAAGGACTGTATTTGAAACTATAAAAATTAAACAGGCTAATTAAACGTTGAATATCAGCGATTTGCTAAGCGACGAATTACGATAAAATACCAACAAAGCGAGTTTCTGGAATTTTTCAAATTATAAGATAATAGTTTTCATTGGTCTAAGTCGTCCACCTCTGAGTGAACTAGAACTAGTTGAACTAGTGCAATCTCTAGGCTCAAACTGCCAACATATGAGAACCTCCTCCTTTTTGAAGTCGGTTAAAAATAGAACAGAATTTGTATGCACTTAAAAGTAACTTAGCCATAAGCGTAGGTTAAACGGTTTACAAAAAGGTTCGAGGAGCTCGTGGCTAAGTAACAACAGCCGCACGGGTGGATCAACGCTTGCCGGGGTTGTCCGTGGATGGGTGACCATCTTTAAATACCGAGACTCCTCCGTGCCTCGGAAAGCACGTTAAGCCGTTGGTCCCGGCTGTTATTCGTAGATCTTTGACAGTTGTTACGGGTCGTCAGAAGCCCTAAATTCTGACAAACCAGTCTTACCAAGGGGTATCGTATTACCCAGTAACTGGGTTGTGGTGGTCAGATAGGCAGTCGCTCCATGTAAAATATTGGTATTCAGCTGCATCCGGTTCGACTGGAAGCTGACCCCAACATAGTTGGGAATAGGCTAGGCAGATTGAAGTACCTAACTAATTGTTACCCTCCTTACCATAATGACGTGTTGTTACTATTAACATTTATATGCCACTAATTAAAAGGCACCCTATTAATTAGATGCCACTTATTATGGGGCTGTTGTGTGTCGGAATTGAAGACGTGCTCGACATGCCATGTTGAAGAATTTTGATTGAGGTGCGCAGTTATTTGGATCTCTTATGTCCGGAATTAACGCACAACCTCTTAAAAGTCTAGCGCGTTAATGACGTAATTTGACTATGTCAGTTTTGTTTTGTTTGTAAATTCCTGTGCTTATCCCAATAAATACTTTTTCTTTATTTCTAATTGGTAACTTATATTTTCATATAAACATAACAGGAGTACCTACTGTTATATTTATCGATGTTTAACAATAATTTTTAGAAGTCTTCCAAAATCAGCATCAGTGTTCTTAGAGCAACAGGCTGTACGGGCTGATCAAACTACTTTAATCATCATCCTAGTCATCACAAAAATTAAAATGCTGTTGGAAATAAACAAAATTCTTCAAATAATCCTTTTTAAAACGTCACTTGTGGAAAAATTCAACTCCAGCTCGCCTGATGAAAAGCGTACTTGATTAACGTTGACACATCTGTCAATATCAATAGAACCAGGATGAGGGGATTGCCCTTCGAAAGTAGGTTTGCAATCTGATGCTTTTACCCAATAAAACACGGGTCAAGGCCAAACGAAAGGAGGGACATTGGCGTGTAGCACGTAAGGATTAGCAGTCTACCTGTCAACAGAAATCCCACTTTTGCCTATTCGCGCGAATCGCGAGGCGAATGTTTAAACGAGGTATAAAGATACTATTGTGAACTGTATTTGTTTTTCTTCAGATATCCGGCTCTAAGGACCAGACTATTATGGACTGTATTTGGTTTTCTTCTTGGCTTGAGGGGTGGAGGAATGAAAGACTTCTTGATTTTCTTCCCTTTATTCTTCCTTGTGGTTCTTCTAGTAAAGCTGGAGGCCGACTGTGTCCTACCAGTTTTTGTTTTTGGGGAATGGCATCTCGCAGTTCAACCTATAGGAGGTTGTCGACTGCTTAACCGGGCTTTCCTGTGGATGCCTCAATAAATTAAGGCCTCCAGCCAGGCTTAAAACTAAGACTAAAAACTAAGCGACTACACGCTAAGGGCACCCCCTGTGGGGTACGGACCTCGGCTTAGGGCGTCGCTGGGAGAGGACAGCAATGGGACATGCTGGATCGGATTATTTGGGGGCAAATTTAGAATTACGGGCTCAGCTGCGCGGGCTGGCTCGAGCAAGGGTCGGGGTGGGTATGGACGGGGGCGTCGCGGTGGCCCTCGGCGGCGAGGGCGGAAGCACGGCGGTCTCGATTTGAGTTTCCGGATCGTGCTGGTGGCGGGATTACTCTCCTGGAGGAGAGTTATGGCGTCATCCGGGACGGTTAGGGCGTGCCTAGGACGGCGGATGCGACTTATGCGCGACGGTGTGTAGCGGGCGGCCGCCGCAATCAGGGGATTCGGGTGTTTGGAGGCAGATTCGAAGAAACGCTTGGCGAGGCGTTTCATGAACTGCTGGACGGTTGGGATTTTTAGATCAACGTGAAGAGACTCGTTGCGTACATAATAGGGTGCCCCCGTGACCTTTCTGAGGAAACGGTTCTGTAGGGTCTGCATCCTATGGAGCAAGTGTGGCTTAGCGTGCGCAAATACAACACAAGCATACGTCATGATGGGACGGATGACTGCGGTGTAGATGCGCAGCTTGCACTTAAGAGATAGTTTGCTACGCGCGGTCAGGATGAAATGAAGCCTGCCGAGAGCGCAAGCGGCACGCGAACGAGCCGTCTTGATGTGCTCTCTAAAGGTCAGGTGTTGATCTAAGATCACGCCAAGGTATTTGGCTTGCTTCTCCCAAGGGATCGGCTTGCCATACATGGTGATCGGGCTAGGAGGTGCGGAAGCGCGGAGTCGCGGTCGCGTGAAAAGGACGGCCTGACTCTTATCGGGATTGACCTCAATCCTCCACTTCCGGAACCAGACGCCTAAAGCGTTTGCGGAGTTTTGGAGAGTTCTGGCGATAGAGTTTTGGCACCGCCCTGTGTAGTAGATAGCTGTGTCATCGGCGAAAAGC
Organism: Fissipunctia ypsillon; assembly: GCA_947568875.1. NCBI lineage: Eukaryota > Metazoa > Arthropoda > Insecta > Lepidoptera > Noctuidae > Fissipunctia > Fissipunctia ypsillon. Next base: position 21,729,214 of record OX387648.1, read on the forward strand.
GCCAAATGAGTCTTGCTACATTTGGGGATGTCGCTCGTGAAGAGCGACAAGATGAGGGGAGAAATCACCGAGCCCTGGGGGACACCGGCGCGTAAGGGGTGAGGGGAGGAGAGTGTACCCTCAATGCGATAGCGAAAGGTGCGGTTCGACAAAAAGTCTCGTAAGATGAGCACGAGACGGTCAGGCACCCCGAGTTGGTACAGCTTATATATTAAGCCGTTGTGCCAGACCTTGTCGAACGCTTTCGCTATGTCGAAGAACAACATGCCTGTCGTTGCCTTGCGCTGGAAGCCAGCGCTTAGGTGCTCAACGATTCGGTGAACTTGCTGGATGCAAGAGTGATGGGTCCTGAAACCAAACTGTTCACTAGGGATAAGGCTCTTAGCCTCGACAAAATCTTTGAGACGCTTATAAATAAGCCTCTCGTATATTTTGCCGAGGACATTGAGGAGACTAATGGGGCGGTAACTAGTGGGCTCAGACTTGGGCTTGCCTGGCTTGGGGATACCGATGACGGTGGCCTCTTTCCACGTCTGCGGAAAGATGTTGTTGCTGAGAGCACCATTGAAGATGGCGGTCATTAGCATTATCAGGGGGGCGGGGAGGAGTTTGAAAACCTTATTGGTGATACCGTCCGAGCCAGGGGCCTTCCGATCCTGTAGCCCTTTAATGATGTCGTGCACCTCGTCTGGAGTGACGGGAGGCAACGGATCATCAGGGTCTTCCACAGGGGGAAGAGCAGCCCTGCGTTCGACTTCGGCGTCGACCTTGGCAAGGTGCGCTTGGTCAGCTGGTTGGGAGCTAGGAGAACATTGAGACTCCAGGCTGTCGGCTAGGCATTCTGCCTTTTCGGGATTGTCGAATGCGATGCTCTTGTCAGGGCGAATGAGGGGAGGCATTTTAGCCTCCCCAGTGGAGGTACGCATTTTGCGTTGGAGTTGCCAGAAGGCCAGATGGTTGGGCTCGAGCTCGCTGAGCATCTTGTCCCAGCCCTCGGAACGCCACTCCGTTATACGTTTCTTTACAGCACGCTGTAAATGGCGCATGTGGGCTTTGTTCGCGTCGCAGGGAAAGGAGTCGTAGGCACGAATGGCCGCGTTCTTCTCGGTTATCAGTTCACGTACGTCAATCGGTAACTTCCAGCGATGATCATCCATCGCCGGAACTTCCCGCGAACAATCCGTCAAAACGGATTGAACGTGTTCTGTAAACGAGTCGATCGCACCCGTCGTGTCTTCGACTGACACTATGTGGTCGGGGATTTTATCCAAGTGAGACGACGTGGTGGATTTCAGCTGTTCGCTTACTTTCTTCCAGTCGGTTAACACTTTGGTTCGAGGGGGCTGGTTAGGATCGAGCGGGCCCGAATAAGGGGCGAAGAGCATGGTAATTGGGCGGTGATCCGAGTTGAGTTCGTGGTGCGTCTCAATAGAGTGCAAACGAAGGTTTACATTCTTGAGCAGCGCAACATCGAGCACGTCTGGAAGCTGGCTGGGAACGCCAGGGTAGTGGGTTGGGTTCATCGGAGCGATGACATCGAAGTTGTGTGTCCTACCAGTTTTTTTTTTTTTTTTTCCTAACTATGGCATCTCGTAGTTGGCCAAGAGTGGCCGTGACTACTTAACCGGTCAATCCTGTGGCTGCCTTAAGCTAATAACTCAAAGCCTCCAGCCAGGGGCGTGTTACTTATAAATACTAAGTGACTGCGCGCTAAGGGCACCCCCTGTGGGGTACGAACCTCGGCTTAGGGCGTCACTGGGGGGACAGCAAGTTTGGGACAGGCTGGATCAAAATTGGATAATTATTATTAATCTGGGGAATTTAAAGCTACAGGCTCAGCTTCGGCGCGGGCTGGCGCTTCTTCGAGCAAGGGTCGGGGGGAATTATTAACTCGGGGTTTTCGCGCTGGACCTCGGCGGCGGGGTCGGAATGTCGGTTTTTTGTGTCTGTGTATTGTACTAGAAGCCCTATTGCTTTCCTGGAGGAGAGTAATAGGGTCGTCTGGGACTAATAGTGTGTGCCTCGGACGGCGGACTTTACTAATATTGGAGGGGGTATATTTAGCGGCCGCGACAACTAGGGGGTTGCGATGTTTGGCGGCGGTATCAAAGAAACGCTTGGAGTTGCGTTTCATGAACTGGAGGATGGTGGGGATTTTGAGATCGAGATGGAGGATCTCGTTCCGGACATAAAAGGGGGATCCCGTGATCATTCGGAGGGCACGGTTCTGTAGGGTCTGCATCCTATGGATGTGGTGGGGTTTCGCGTGAGCAAAGACTGCACAGGCGTACGTCATAATAGGACGTATGCACGCCGTGTAAATGCGCAACTTGCACTTTAGTGACAACTTGCTTTTTGCATTCATTATCGAGTGGAGTCTACCGAGAGCGAAAGCGGCGCGCGAACGAACCTTCTTTATGTGCTCTGCGAAGGTGAGGTGCTCATCGAGAATCACACCTAGATATTTGGCTCGCTTCTCCCAAGGGATAGGCTTACCGAACATGGAGATTGGTCGGGGGGGGGTGGGCCTATGGCGCGGTTTTGAATAAAGAACCGCTTGACTTTTGTCGGGATTCACTTCAATTCTCCACTTCCTGAACCAGTCGCCAAGTTTGGTGACCGCTCTTTGGAGAGTGAGAGAGATCGAGGCTTGTTTGGTACCCGAGCAGTAAATGGCCGTGTCGTCTGCGAACAGAGCCAACTGTGCCTTTTTGCTCCTGGGTATGTCGCTAGTGAACAGCGTGAAGATGAGGGGGGCAAGCACAGAGCCCTGGGGGACGCCTGCGCGGATAGGGTGGGGGGAGGATAGTGCTCCTTCGATGCGATAGCGGAAGGTGCGGTTCGACAAGAAGTCTCGTAAGATGAGTACGAGACGGTCCGGCACACCGAGTTGGTAGAGCTTATATAATAAGCCGTTGTGCCAGACTCTGTCGAACGCTTTCGCTATGTCGAAGTATATAACACCCGTCATCATGCCACGCTGGAAGCCAGCGCTTATGTGTTCGATGATGCGGTGGGCCTGATGCACACAAGAGTGCTGGGTTCGAAAACCAAACTGTTCGTTTGGGATGAGGCCTTTTGTTTCGGCATAGTCTCTGAGACGCTTATAAATAAGTTTCTCATAGACTTTGCCGAGGACATTGAGCAGACTGATGGGGCGGTAGCTCGAGGGCTCAGATTTGGGCTTTCCAGGCTTGGGGATGCCGATGACAGTGGCCTTTTTCCATGCATCTGGGAAGATGTTATTGCTCATGGCACCATTGAAGATGGTGGTCAGTAGCATTATGAGGTGGGCAGGGAATAGTTGAATTACCCTGTTTGTGATGCCGTCTGAGCCGGGAGCTTTACGGGGCTTTAAACCCTTGATGATATCATGCACTTCGTCTGGAGTGACGGGAGGCAGAGGATAGTCAGGGTTTTCGACGGGGGGAAGGGAGGCTCTACGTTCGACTTCAGCGTCGACTTTTGACAAGTGAGCTTGGTCTACTGGTTGAGAGCTGGGAGAGCATTGAGCCTCGAGGCTGTTGGCTAGGCATTCGGCCTTGTCAGCATCGTCGAAGGCGATGGTCTTGTCAGGGCGGAGTAGGGGGGGCATGGAGACTACTTCATTGGACTTTAGTTTCCTTTGAAGTTCCCAGAAGGCCTGATGAGTGGGCTCTAGGTCGCTTAGCATCCTGTCCCAGCCAGCGGTACGCAGCTCCGCTAGGCGTGTCTTTACAGCTCGCTGTAAATGGCGCATATGGGCTTTGTTCGCAAGGCAGGGGAAGTTGCTGTATGCACGGACAGCCGCGTTCTTCTCGCGCAACAGTTCACGCACATCGTCCGGCAATCTCCAGCGACGGTCATCGTCCGCTGGAGTTACCTTTGAACAGTCGTTCAGGACTGATTGTACGTGCTCAGTGAGCGAGTCGATCGCGGCCGTCGTGTCTGCGACAGAGTCGAACTGATCAGGGATGGAGTCCAGGTGTTGGGAAGAAGTGGATTTCAGGCTATTGCTTACTTTCCTCCAATCTGTGACTATTTTGGTGAGAGGGGGTTGAGTGGGGTCATGGAGACCGACACGGGGGGCCAGTTTCATGACCACTGGTCGGTGGTCAGAGGAGAGCTCTTGTACCGCCTCTATAGAATCCAACCGTAGGTTGATATTCTTCAGAAGCGCTATGTCGAGGACGTCGGCGGTATGGTTGGGGTCGTGGGGAAAGTGGGTTGGAGTCATCGGGGCGATGACATCGAAATTTAGTATGGGGCAGAGACCGAACAGCTGTCTCCCTCTGGCTGAGGTGGTGTTGCTGTTCCAGGCAGGGTGTTTGGCGTTGAGGTCGCCCGCTATGATAACGGAATCGCTCAGGCCGAAGAGGGCAGAGAGGTCGTCAGAAATCGACTGGGGATTTTCTGACGAGGTTTGGGGGGGAACATAGGCCGATACTAGGGTGATCGGTTGGTGTCCTGACATGCCTAACCGGCATACAGACACTTCTAATTTGGATAGGGGGGGAGGGTCCATAGGGATGCAGTGAAGAACCTTTCTATAGTATATGAGGGTGCCACCCTTGTGACACCGAGACCTGTCGTTACGAACTACGCAGTAGTTAGCGATTGACGGGTTACGGACGTTGGGCTTGAGGAAGGATTCCTGTATAAGGAGAATATCAATTTGATGATCACGGAGGAACTCGGCGATCTCCTCGCGTTGATCGCGAATGCCATTGGCATTGAAGTAGCCTAATTTAAGGGATCGGGGCTTAGTTCTCCCTTTGGCTTCTTTATCCATAGTGGGGGTTGGGAAGGTTGGCGAAGGAGGATAGGGCTTGGGTGATTTCGGGATAAGAGTTATATATCTCCAGAATCTGGAGAAGGTTGCCGGCATTTCTGGCAGCGACTAATTCGCTTGCCATTTTCCTGGCGCGTGGGGTGAGGAAGGCCGTGAAGGTGCCCGAAATGATGTTAAAGGGGTCAAGGGGGTTAGGGCCAACCGTAGTCGGTGAGTGGGGGGGTGCAGTTCTGGCTGCAGGGGCGGTTTTAGGCGCTTGCACCGGTCTCGGGGGGAGGGCGGGGGCGGGCGCAGCGGCGCGGTTGAGGGGGTCCATCAGCGCTGGGATGGATGGAGGTGGGGGGCTGGTTTTGGCCAGGGCCGGGAAAGCCCTTTGATGGTTAAGGGCCGTCCAGGGGCTAGGCCTTTGAGGGCTTAGCCGTTCTGGCATTTGGGTCGAAGGGGCGGGGGCTTCCCTTTGCTGGCGGGCGACTGCGCGCTTGGCCAGTTTGGGGGATAATTTCGGGGCTTTAGGGCAGCCCCGGTAATTTGCCGGGTGACCTGACTCACCACATAGCACACAGCTAGGTGGCTCGGTGCAGAGGGTACGGTCTTTAGGGCGGGGGCAGTCAGAAGTGCCGTGCTCGCCCAGGCACTTGACGCACCTGGGTTTAGCGTGGCAGTTCTTCTGCGCGTGGCCGTATAGCTGGCATCGGTGACACTGACCGATGAAGCCATATTTATTGGGCTTCTGGATCTCAAAGCCCACGAGGTGGCATATGGTTTTTACACCAAAGATCGGGTGGTGCCCTTCAGTTGGGGGACAGACGACAAGGACCATGTCGAATGCTTGACCACCTCTGGCGCGGTGCATTCGGTGGACCTCCGAAACAGGGATATTTTGGGCCTCTAAGTCGGCCTTGATGGCGTCAGTAGGGATTTCTTTAGGAATCCTACGAATTACCACTCGGGTCTGGCGCTCCTCGGGAAGAGTGTAGGTGTGGAAGGACACACCTCTCGCCCGAAGGAGCCTGGTGAGCTCCCTATAGTCCTTGGACGTAGGGATGCTCACTTTGATACCCTGCTGGGTAGAGCGGGCGTTGGTGAAACCGATCTTTTGCTCGGTGCACCATTGGGACACATCTGTCCACTTTGCCTTGTCCTGAATGAACACAGGCGGGGGGGGTGCCAGCTTCTTGGGGGCAGAAGAAGCTGGAGTCAGGGCGGGGGGGGCATCCTGGGAGGAGGATGAGGGGGCGCTATTTGCCGCGGAGGCAGGGGTAGCAGATACAGGCTTACCGGCTTGGGATGGACTGGCTGGGATGGGTGCCGTGGGGACAGAGGCAGAGGAGGAGGTGGGGGCAGGGGCGGCGGGGATGGCTGCCGCCAGAGGCTTTTTGGCCTTACCGGCCTTTGAGGAGGCGCTCTTCTTCCTCTTCCCTCCCTTTCCGACGACTTGATAGTCGTCTGAGGAGGAGGAGGAGGAAGTGAGAGAGATGGCGTCTTCGGACTCTGAGTCCGAAGGAGGGGTGGAGGTGTCCATCACCTCGGGCTGGGGGGAGACTACGGACGGCAACGAAACCGCCGTAGGAGGGGTGCCCCTGTCTGCTACAGGGGGGGAAAGCGGGCTCTCGAGAGCCTCGCTTGGGTCGACGTGGCGACTACGCCAAGCCTTCCCGTATTTCAGCAAGAAATCGGGGTCCTTAAAAAGGACCTCTCTTGCAAAAGCTACGATGTCTGCGTCAGACATCGTAGCAAAAGGGAATTTAAAAAGAAAATTAGGAAAAAATAAGGGGACCTAATGATCCTACTCCTACTCCCCGGGTGGATGGGCCCGGGGATGTGTGGCCCTCCCTGTCGGGTGCAGACAGGGAGGTGTGTACCTACTGGTGAGCCCTAGAGCTGAAACCTGTCGCCAATCTTAATGTGCGACAGGGCCCTGACCAGTCTAGCGCGAAGGGTGTAGACACACCCTAAAGACACTAGGTGAGTGACTGTGGAAGGAAAACTGTCACCAGAGCCGACTAGGAGACCCCCCAAGGCCGGTTAACTCTGGGACCCGTCCAATTGACTGCCTTACCCTGAAGGGGCTCAGCGGGTGTGTTGGGTCAACACCCCCTTGACTTGGTTGTCACCGTGAGGTATCCGTCAAGGACCACGAAACTGTGGATTTTTTCCCTGAGGGGGTCAAGGAGACACGCCGAACGTTTATGAGACGGACGACGTCAAAGAAACAATTTGTCAACGATCGCCTTGAAAAAGGCAATAATTGATAAAGGGTGCAGTCAGAGACTACTGGAGTCGGAGCGTGACGTGGCGTCACGAGCGAGCTTCGATGGCGGTGAGTCAGCGGTGAGTCAGCGGTGCAGCGAGCGGGATGCGTCAGCGGCACGACCGTCCACAGCGGAGTCGAGCGAGGGAATGAGGCCTGTCCTACCAGCCAAATGTTCCTACTTTTATACTTTAAAATCTCCTACATTATTTGATTCTCGGAAATAATTATTCAATATTCTGAGAAGTTGAACAATGCCTCGGACAAATTCTCAGAAATAGCTCAAAAGTTTCGACCAATCAGAGCGCAGCACGAAAAGGCGTCCCGAACCTTAACTATGACGAAACTTTACCGTAACGGGGACCTTTTCGCAAAAATGAATTATTTCTTCTTTTACCTTAACAATTTCTTATCCTAAACTTATGTACTACCGCTATATAATTAAAATATGTGCCTACCTAATATAAATAAGTTAAAACTATGCCTATTTTATGTCTATCCTAATACAAATGGGTCTTAACTTATATCTACGTATGGCTAATGCTCGGCGTCCGTTACAGATACGCTTGTCATTCGCCTCGGTCCGTACTCGCGCCTTGTAAACGTGGTAACATGGCTTAACTATAAACGCTTAAAAGAAAAATTGTATTTTAATAGCTGACAGCTTGGGACTCGAAGCATGAACCAGAAGACATAATTGTCTTTAAGTCATCCTAGTCACAAAGCTTTGCATACATAGTTATGTAACACTTAAACATAATTTAAGAATTCATGATACAAAAATTATCTTGCTAGGTCCCCTTCAGTTTTTTAGTTTCACCCAGAAAAATATACCGGTGATTGTTACTTTTCCATTTGCAAAATCAGCATACGAAATGCAGTGGAAGGTTAACGAGTACCAAATACAAAATGAAATACGACAACATGAAGGAAAAATAAAATGGAACGGCATTTTATTTTTACTTTATAGTCTTGCAGAGATTTATCAATATATCGTATGTTGTTGTAATAATAATTGAGATTTTCAGTCGTGTACAGTATGTCGCCATAAGTGGTAACAAAACTAGTGTAAGCTGACCTCTTATTGTATTGAAACTCCGTAGTACGCTAGGCCAGCTCATGGTAAAAGTGTTACCGACTTGCGTAGTAGCAGGTTAAAACCTCTACAGTACGTGCAGTAGGTCTGCACGTACTGTAGAGGTTTTAACCTGGCGTGTTATTAGCATGCAACTTTTGCGGGTTTAAATGGTATTTAGTTTAAAAGACAAGTATTGGATTTCAATCAAAAGACCATTTCAGACACCAACCGACATGGTCTTCACATGATCTGACCAAGATTATGTCTGGACTTTAAAAGAGACTGTGACCTCTGAGTTTGTTTCGGCCTTTCTTCTCAGAGTAGTCAGATAGGAAACGCCGGCCTCATCTAGTTTAAAAAAAAATGTTTGACATGTAAAAGACATGGAGAAATGAATGCATTGTATGGGTAACTATTAAATTGTAATGCTGATGACGAACATTATTGTAATCTATATTTTTAGTATTGTTCTCAAGTAAGTGACTTATGTCTTTATTGGGAATAAAGTTTCTTTAAACCGAAACCGAAAAGTGTTTGTATAAACCTACTTACAGAAATAAAATCATTTATCATTTAATCAAATATAGATTAAATAATTTTTTTTTTGCTAGATTGACAGTCGGGCTCCTGGCCCTGACAAGCTGTGATCTGACTGTGAAAACATGTAATAGTATTTTATTACACAGTTAAAAGTCCTAAGGTATATCATTTAGCACACTTCAATCCCCCCATGAACGTAACAGTCCGTCAGGATTGTTACAGTACGTACCTATGCTTGTCCTTTTATTGGTTTAGTCAGTTCCTCCTATGTTCAACCGCTTCGAAGGGTTAAGCATAGGTATTTATTTAGTAAATGAGCGTAATTCGCCAGTCATGTATACGTAAGTGCCATATACGTAATAGGAAGCGAGCCTAATTGGCATCAACCGTGGACAAATGCAGAATCCATCCTGCTAGAAGTTTTTAAAGAAAGAATCCAATTCCACTGTGCTCGACGTATAGATCGAACCCTGGGCTGCCCATGCTATGCTATGCGCATGCAACAATTTGGCTAAAGGGACATGTACTACACTAACGATTAAAAAAAACTCTTAAAACCATTTCAGATTTTTGTTCGGTCACATTTAATCACAGTTTCGATTCAATTTTCTCTCAAATTCGATGACTAGTTCCGTAAAATCGAGCGTACATTGTGATTTAAGAGCGTTGTCACATTTTTCATCTCTCTCGCTCACACAGAACCAAATTTTTAAAAATGTTAAATGAAAAAATGCTTTTTTGAAAAATGTAATCAATGGGCGGTCTACAAAACAATATTAATTTAATAGGTAGTTATCAAAAACACATTTCTATTGTGTTATCTAATAAACTTATTTAATTAAGTATTATGATCTGTTTTTGAGATGATGTAAATAAATGCCACCATAAAAATGTGTTTTTAATAATTACCTATTAAATTAATATCATTTTGTAGACGGCCCATTGAATAAATTTTTCAAAAATGCATCTTTTCATTTAACGTTATTAAAAATTTGGTCCCGTGTGAGCGAGAGAGGTGCAAAATGTGACAACGCTCTTAATGCAAATGCCGTCAAAACGCAGTTTAAATTTCACGTTTGCAGTTTTAAAACTGTTATCTAAAATTGACTGTCTATTTTTTTTAACCATTTCAAGCTTTTGTATGTTTTGTTAAATAATGAATGCACAATTTTATTTTCATTTGATTCAGATGAATTAAACTATATTAGATAAGTCTGAAACCGCCAACCCGTCTTGAGCAAGCGTGATGATCAATACTCGTGCCTTCTCTGTATGAGAGAGGCCTTTGCCCTACAGTGGGTCAGTGGCTGGTATTATTACTACATATAGCACTATGAACCGTTTGTGTTAACCCTTCAAGAATATACTTTTTAGTAGGTATTAGCAACAATAGTTTCTTGAAGTCGGATATCTGACCTTTTTGCCGACATCTTGCTAAACTTTTTGCACGCTGCTTCACAATATTCAAACCTTATAACTTCTGATCCGTCTTAATTTTTCTAACTTTCCTCTAATATTCATGCTTGAAAAGAAAAAACAATTATTTGATCAAATGCAGTGGAAATATAGCCTTTACATATAATAGTTTGAGATTTTATGTTTATTAAGAGGTAATTTATTCATAATTTTTGTGAATCTTTAGAAGACAATAAGTACAGCTAACACCAAAACAAGGCATCTAAATCTTCCTCTTTATCAGCACATGCAATCTATCCATTATTTCATATAACTTCTTGATCTCCATACTTATCATCTATAAGAGATTGTATTAGTGACTAGCTGGGGCCGCGACTACGTTCGCGTGAATGTCGGAAAATAACTTCTCTATTTGATTCGGATTTTCTTCACAATTTCATGGGTTTTAATTTTTTTGCACGGAACTTTCATTATTTTTCTAAAATAAAAGTTACTTCTTGTAACATCAGTTATCTGCCAGTGCAAAATTGGTCCAGCCGTTTCGGAGATTAGCCAGAACAAACAGACAGACAAAACATTTTAAAATCAAATTAAAATAAAATAAACAGACAATTTTTAAAATAGTTTTTTTTCGTTAGAAGTACCGTATATATGGGTACTTTCTTCATATTTTCTAAGCATTTGGTAAAAAGCTGTTATTTTGTCATTACAAACAGAGACTTCAATTTTATTTATTTTTATAGATAAGTATAAATGTTTGCATGCCACATGGTACAATTTATCTGCACCGCAACGTTATACTGAAACAGCTCACCTGTTTACCTATATTCTATCCAAATAAACATTTTCTATTCTACCCTATTCATTATCAAATTGCTCTCAAAATGACTTTGGCTACTGCATTTGAATTACACGTAGTACCTACGTCTGACGGCAACATGGCTCAATTAAATCAATTAACATCGTTCATTATGTTTGATTACAGCGACATGGGCCATCGCCGCGCGTGTTGGCAGTTCATTAGCAAATAGTGTTCAGTTCCACGTTTAATCTCCGTTTATTAAAGCCCGAATTAAGTGGTTGATTGCGATTATCCGTACCATCAGCCGATTGTGGAGCTCGTGTTTTAACAGATTTGTGAATGTTTCATGTAGATAATGATTGCTTATCTACTAGCTTTTATAACTTAGTACTTCATTCTAACCAAAAAAACATATAAGTATTTTCCGTAACGTCCATTGAAAAGTCTGACGAATCTCTCTACTCTCGTTATGTCACCTTGTCAAAATTTTCCCACATAAAATCGTTTCTATTCTCAATTACACATTGAATTCATATTAGCAGCGAAGTTTTAAAAACTAGAGACTTAAAATTTTAAGAGTAATATATTTTTAGATAGTTAATGCAGCGTAACACTGCATGTCAAAACTTTTGTTCTCTTTTGTCCACCTTTTTTCCGTTCATCTTGATTCTGGTCTATATTTTTACTTTTTTTTATTTCGTGATTTGAATTATTTTTCTGAGAGATTTTTCATCCTCATTTTTTCTGCTTGCAGCGTCAGTTGCAAAAAGTTGGTGTAAGTAATGTGAAAATTTACGTATTTATATATTTAACACGATTTCTTGTGCAATTTAATAATACAAGCGAGGTTGCTTTCCACATCGCCTCTCGTCTACTTTCGGATCGTTTCGCAAGTTTGAATCCCATACTTCCATGACGGAAAGTTTTAGATTTAATTAAACTGGATAAATCTGGTTAGAACAGGCCGTCTTTCGGCCTGCAGGTTTAGGTACAAAAAAGAAACGCTTGTGATCGACGGTCAACACGGATTATTTGGCCGCATCCAGCCGCGAAGGCCACACAACCTCGTGCACCTTACTACCTGCTGCTCCAGCGGCAGCGTCACCTCTGCAGACGTAATTTCGGCGGCAGACTACGACTTGCGAGTTTTTTTTTTCAAGGATTTATTCTTTTTTATACTCTAGTGACGTAGTTAGATATACCTTCACTGCAAACTCAAAGACAATTTTATTTTAAATTTACGTGCGTGTTAAACTCGAGATAACTTGGTTATTTAATTTCGTTTTTTTCCTTTACCGTAAATCACGTGAGCGAACCCTAATAAGCGATTGCAATCGATTTAGATAGGACGTTTTCGATATTCGCGTAATTTAACTTGACAGACCAAAGTTTTCTCGTTGATATTCATAATATTACAAAAACCAACCTGCAACCTTTTTTATACTCTGATTATTCCTTTTTTTACTTTTTATATTAAATTAATGTAAAATTTTCTATTTTTATTTTAACCAAAATTATACGTGATGCAAAAGTGGTGAAAAGTTTGTTTTCTTTTTATGTTCGCTACAATATATATTGATATATAACAAAAACTGTAATTAAAAAATGACGTGTAGTGCTTTCCATTGGGATGTGTGTCTGTTGGTCGTCACGTTTCACGTCGGACACACAATGGATTAATCTAAATCTGTTTCTATAAGTTTTCTTTCATCGGATGAGCCTTGATTTTGGTTATCAAACTCTATCCGTTCAAAAGATGTTAACAAAAATCGATGAATTTTCTTAAATTTTTTTCCGTAAAATTTATCGTCAACATGTCTGCCTGTGAGGCGTACACTTTTGGATTTACCTATTTTTTTAAATTTCAGTTTAGATTTATAAAGATCATGATCGTCTCGAAATTGAAATTCAGAAGTCTAATAAATTATATTTCCAATTTCGTGTCACGATTACGAAGTAATAAATAAAGCTTTTACACAAACTACGTATGTATATTATTATGGAAACAATTTAGGAATAAAACTGGAAACACTTTACTAAGCCTTCGCGAACTTTCAAATCCACGGATTTAGAAGAATCCTTGGATCATAAAATTCTCTAGGCTCCCGTATCGGGCAAAGCAATTGTGATCCAGAGAATGGCATTTTCTCCCTTCTGAATATAAAACGAATTTGATCCTAATGTTCTAGATATTTGAATTGAAAATCCATTGGCTCTGAATCAATTAAATTTCAAGATTCTGTGTTGGACGTGATAATCCTAGGATTCTTTTCATTGCACTGTCTTCTTCGTAAGTAGGTGGACAAAGATTTGAAACGAATAAAGTAGAATTTGAGATTCCATTAGCTTTTGTAGAATTTACATGATTAATGTTTGTTATGATGTTACTTATGTAAAAGATAGACATTTTGACTTGTGACTGTTTTATATTTATTAAAGTATAACATGAACCAGACGGGCTATGTTTAATTGAGAGCGAGCCATATTGAAGGAATAGAGGTGACCCGTTGTCAGTCAACCGAAACTACTAGAGATGTCCCGGACAGGATACAGATAATCAATATAGTAATTAGGTTGTATTAACAATGTTTAAAAAGTTTTATTAAAATTTAAAAGTTTTTTCCCTCATTCACTCAGAATAGGGACTCTTATTTCCATCATGTAGATTCGTTTAAGTTTAAAATAGAATGGAATCTTGATTAGAATGAAATTCCCAATTCCAACATTCAAATAGGAACCAAGGATTTGATTGGAACCAGGATCGAATCGGCGACTAGATAATATTGAAGGTACAGGAACAAAGGGCCTTTACTTTGATAAGGAATGTCATAATGAAGAGAAAGTAGAACCGTTTGCTGTGGCATTTATTTGATTTTGTTTATAGAGGTGTATTGTTTTGGAGTCGAATCAGAAGGTTGCAAGTAACTTCCGTCTGTCTATAAAAGCATAAACGTAGATTAGACATTAACTTCCTTACTAATAAACGTTGTATAGCGTCTGTATAGTTACACAACGCTTTGTCTTCTTCATTCGAAAGTCAAATTACTGACGACTGAAAGAGAGAAATCGGTGTGTAACTATTCACCTGATCTTAATACGTTTATTTGTAAAGGGGTATATTTTTAGTAGTTGAATGTGTTGGTGCAAAAAAGATTTGTTAAGACAGATTAAGATTAGAAAAGAAAATAAGTACCTTTTAACAGACACAGCTTTTTCAATTCAAAGTTGTCATGGACACTTAACCATCTTAGGCCTTCTCAGCATTTCTTCCTTAAAATTACTTTTTTTTAGACTCGCAAGATCAATATTACCTAACAATTTAGCCAAATCCATGCCACAAATAAAATGACTAAATTGAATATTAGACGGATTGAATTAGATAAATAATAGAGGAAGATTTTGACTTTGATTCAAGTTCTCCTATAGTGATTTATCGTAATTTTAGTTAAGTGTTAAGGAAGTTATGATGGCCTGTTGGTTTATACTATTAACAGATTTAGTGGTATTCTTGGGTTAGATAAGCTACCCAATCGAGCTGGATTATATAGACAGACGTTCGTTTGAATAATCCAAAATCGTCGCTCCTTTGAATGTCAACAGACTGTTACTTGAAATCTATTGACAAAGATTGCTGTGTAAACACTTTGTTTAGTTTTGAGGTACTTAATAAAGTTAGATTTGGTAGAGGTTAGCAAAGTTATGTAACTATACTTTTAACTTATATATGAAACATTATGATTGATTTAATAAAAAAATTAGACCTAAGAATAACTTGATTTCAAAATTCCCGTAAAATAGATACTGAACTTTGCAACAAAAAATCAACATCTATAAAACATCAAAACTAACAATACTTTTATCATTATAAATTATCCACAACGTTTGACCCCCTTAAGCAAAACAAGTGCATCTTTCTAACAAGATCAAAAGCGTCTGCGACTGACAGAGACCGAGCATAAAAAGTTTGAATAAAAATAAAACCGGCCAAGTGCTTCTCGGACCACTCACAGTGAAGGGTCACGTAGTCGGGATGAATATTTACGCATGCACAGTATTGATATTAAGGGCCGCAAAGATAGGTTTATAGATATTTCTCGCAAAAACCAATGAAAAAAAAGTAAATTAAAAGAGTCAAAAACCCGACTGCGAAAAAACAATGGACTTTAAAAAAATGGAAACAAGATGACCTATTTTGTCTCCAAACAATCTTATACAGTCGGAGGCAATAGGTCTTTATTGTTAAATTTAAGAAAATGCCTCCGACTGCATGAGATAGTTTGGAGCCCAAAGCGGGTTAGTGGATATCACAAATGTCCTCAAATTTTCGGTTCTAGGACATCTTCCATAGGATAGCTTCCTCACGATGTTTTCCTTCACCGTTTACTGAGCCCTAAAAAGTCGTATGTACGGACTGCATTTTAAAAGGTCGTATGTACAGCTAGCTTTTTATACCGCACCCCTTGTACAGAAAAATTACTCGGGGACCACATGTTACGAAAATTTTTTTGTACTTAAAATTTCGTATGTAGATACTCGTATATAATTTCAGGTTCACATTTTGATGTAGATCTTGGGAACATTTTTGGCAATATTCAAGGATGGTAGTTTTTATTTTTTTCTGTGATGCTTCGGAACGTTTTGGTTATCGGGAAATGCGGTTTGATAAATATTGTTTCATGTTTTTAACACGCTTTTATTAGCTTCACTTGTTTATTAACTATGTAAGAAAATCTTGAAAGTCAATTTTAACCTACTTATTTATTGTCGTATCGAAATGAAACTTCATATGTATATGTAGTTTGGAGGACAATACTATAGTTTGGTATCTTGGAGCTGATCTGATGATGGAGCCAGGAGGTGGATAGTAGAACTCTTCAATGACTACTAGTAAACCCCCCGAGTTTGGGCTCATTGAAGTGGAACTCTTCAGGGGCTACTAGTAAACCCCTCGCGTTTGGGCTCATATGATTCGTTTTGACGAGTCCAATAGATTGGGCTTGGTAACTAGTGTCTGATTATGGAGCCAGGAGATGGATAATGGAATTCTTCAGTGGCTACTTGTAAACGCCTCGAGTTTGGGCTCATATGATTCGTTTGATGAGTCCAATATATTACACTTGGTGACGAGGGTCTGTAAATGGAGCCAAGAGGTGGATAATGGAACTCTTCAATGGCTATTAGTAAACCCTTCGAGTTTCGGGTCATATAATTCGTTTTCTGTCCAATAAATTGCACTTGGATTGAGGGACTGGATGACGAAGCCAGGAGATGGGTAGCGGAACTCTTTATTGACTACTATTAAACCGGCCAAGTCATAACTTCGTTAACTTTAGACTTATTAACTAAATGAAGAATATACTAGACTAAAAGGTATAAAATAAAAATATGTAGTTTAAAAAGTTAATAAAAAACACGCATATATCACGCACTAAAAATTATAAAATAATTAAATTGCCTTGTATTAGTTAAGTTGTAAGTACTTATGCAGTTTTTCACTTCTTTTATATCCAATGATTAATTTAAAAAGCGACGAGTGCTTTTTAGTTTTGCGTACTTTTAATTAATTTAAACAAAGTGCTCCACGTTTTTTCTAAGCCAGTTCGAGATTTAAATAAAAGCTTTAATTAAATTAACTCCTTGGTTGACATGTGTCGAAGTAAAATGTTTGTTCCATTTTTAAATTACGCGACAGATACTTATAAGTTTTCATGGTAATTTATTCGGGCGCTGAACAAAATATGGATTTTCGTTTTGCCAAAATTTCCTGTTTGTGGCTTTTCTTCTCCATGTTGGTTCTGCCGTATTTTTACATAGGCTCTCTTACATAGGACATATTAATTTCCAAAACGGTTAGAGTCAAAATAATATAAATAATATAAGTTTCAAATCGCAATTAGGTAAAAGCAGAACCTACGGCATTGAAAGAAAAATTGAAAAATTTACAATTGTTTTTGTTAATCAGCTGGGGAAAATTGCAAATTATATTGACTGATACCTAAAAAAGGATGATGATGAACTATCTACATATCGAATGGAAATAGGTTCCTTAATTAAAAATGTTCAAGAAAACAAGTTATGTTAAAATACTGAAAAGTTAAAACGTCCTAGAAACTACTGTCTCGATTAATTTCATTCGCAACTCAGCTGGGAATAAAAGTTCCGATTCATGTTGTCTAGTTGTTACAAAGTCTATTTTTTAGCTTTGTTCCGAGTCTACTGTTAACGGTCGACTTTCTCAAATGCGATTGTCGTTTACTCATTAACAAGTATACGAATAAAACATCGACTTTTGGAACGGCCTTATTTAGATTGCAAAATATAAGTAGCTACAATTCTGTTTTTATAGAGAATAAATTCGTTTTATGTAAACAGTACCTACGTGTTATATGATAATTTTTACATCACAATCATACAAAAAAGATATCTGACATAGGGGAAAATTCTTGAATTGTTGGCAAAAGGAAATTGCAAGAAATCAAAAATAAACCTCAGGTGATGAAACCCACTGTTTTTAACGGAATTCATACGTTACAAACACGATAGGTCCGAGACTTTCGAGTATATGACCTACAATCTCTTTTCTATCTCAGAGCTAACAACTTTATTGAAAAGTTCTCCAACAAAGCCAGACCGTTATACAATACGTAGTCGACGTACTGCGACGTTCCTTATATAAGATGAACGCGAGACTCGTGCGGTATACCATATCCGATTCTCAATTGCCGCTGCTGTGTAGCCACAATGGGCTGCTTGAATTATTTGTGGACACCTACAATGGCAATTTCATTTCATTTCAATGGCCTGTGCTGGTTGAATTTGAATGGGTAATAATGAGGCAAGTTTGGGTTGACGGGATTGTGGCCATACATGAGTTTGCTCTAGATAAACATTGCCATTAAACATAATATTAGGTCTGTGCTATTTAATTTGTGAGTAGTTACGCAGATTTTTAAAATTCCGTAACTGACTATCTGTCAGACAATGAACAGAAATCCAAAACCAGTGAAGATAAAATCATAAGACACGGAATATGAGTAGAGGTACAAGAAGAAAGGATTTTCGAAAGTCTGTCCCCGTGGGGGTTGGCTTAAGAAAGTTTTAGTATTTTTAACAGTATGTGTTCTTGTTCTTCTTTCCTATTGTTTCGTACCGAGTGGGTCTGACATTGCGAGACGACCAAGGCGAAGATGTCCGGGCAAGCTCAACTCCCACCGAAAGACTGGCACTAGCAAAATACAGAATTGTGTGAAAAAGGAAAAAGGATACCTGTGCCCTGCAGTGGGAAAATACAGGCTACTTAGTTTAGATTCTTTTAAATTATCTTCTAGTAAAATAATGAACGGTTGCGTTCAATCACCACCTCACCTGAAGGTACAAGAAAAGGTGAAGGGGTAGGTAGGATGATACGGTCGGGGATGAAAACTAAAAGCGTACCGTATCACCTAGCTAGCTTAATAGTGAGTAACAATACCTCAACTAATTATTAGTTCAGCCTGGCTCCTATAAACCACATCCGATTTCAATATTATACGACCAGTTCTAGTGCCCAACGATCTACTCGTACAACTACCTAGGTAACCTACCTTACCTTCGCCACATCGTGAATGTCTGCATAATTCGTACAAGCTCAAACTTATTACTTATGTATTTCATTTTCATGTTCAATGCTCAATTGTCTCGACAGAACTTAGATAAGACTTAATGGAATTGGGCTCAAGATGGGGAGTATGATGAACGTGTAGTTGATTTCAATGATTTTATTAGATGAATACTAGGCAATATTGAAGGCCAAAGTAGTGATGGCAGAATGACCTTTATTTGTACTGAAAGCCATATTAATGTTATTTGGTAAACTAGTTACTACTTTAAGCTAATTCTCTAGATTTTTGGTAGTTGAGTAGCTGGTGTGAATTATTATGTAATGATAAATTTATCCATGAATAAAGAGTTAGAAATTACAGTTACACACATTTATCATATTTAAGCCTTGCTACAATTTTAATTAAAGCAAACCTTTTAACCTCTTACAAACTCATCTGCGGTGAATATTACAAAACCTAAAAATATCACTTTATAATAGTACCTTGCCTGTTTAAACGCTAATTCCATTGTAATTAAAATCTTCTCTATTATTTATTGTTTCGTGGTTTGTGGCTTGCAGTAGGTCAAACTGTATCCTTCCGCTTCCGGCATTTCGGGTGGATGTAAGGGAGCTCTTACACGGTCGAATAAAATTGTCATATTGTGACGTCAAAGGTCAGTATACCAACTCGAACATTTATCGAGCCTCTGGCCGCTACACCGTGCAATTTCACTGACCGTAACAGGAGTGCACTGGGCTCAAATAAAATGGCCACTCTGTCGTGGATTGTTTCAATTTTATTCTATTTAAGGGTCGGTACCAAGAAATAGTGTTATGTATTTGGGATAAGTTTATATAGTAAACTTAAAGTAGTAGCCACAAAAAAAAAATATATCTGGCTAGCTCAAGTTTCACTAGTTAGTGAAAGAATCGGATTGAGGATAAACCTTGTAGATGATTATTAAAAAAAAAAAATGAATATCGCTAAAAACGTGCAAAAAGCACTGCCGTATTTTGATAACTTTGACGTAAATAAGAAGTCACCTAATTAATATTATATTTAAATAAAGACAACAAAGAACAATAATCCCACTGATTGTTTTCTGTTTTCCATAACATTGCTTCTCTTATGCGTAAAAAATTTGGAAAGTTTCAGAATTTTTTCCATAGGTAGTTATTTGTATGGAGATTTCGGGCGTGAAAATTCAGAAAATTTCCAAATCTGTACGCAAAACAGAAGTAATGTTATGGGAAACAGAAAAAATAGATGCTTAGAAAAAGTAGGTAAAACAAGAAATTAGCTGACTTCAAAGTTATCAAAATACAGCAGTGCGTGGCGTGCACTGACTGATGACTCTTGAGCTAGCCAGACGTTTTTTTTTTCGTGACTACTACCTATAGTTTACTATATAAACTTATCCAAAACCCATTATATGATTTCCTGGTACCGAGACCATTAAAGAATATTCTTATGTTCCTAAGTAATGAATATTAGTATTTTCAATGCAGCACTAAAGAGTTTAAAACACAGTTATTATTTAATCGTTGCTAATTGAAGCAGAAATGTTCTTGACGGTATAATAACACAAGAACATTAAACCTCCTGCAGGTTTCGCTCCAATGAAAATAACCCTCACAATGTTTACATAATTATGACGTTATATCACAATGTCGTGCTATGTTAATAACATTCCCTGTTGAAGGCTTGGTAGATAATTAATTGTCTAATATGATGTATGGTTATAAAATTATGATTATGTCCATGATCGATACTTTCGTTTTTAGTGAAGGTACTAAGCGTGGTGTTTTAGTGGGTCTATACATTAGGTCCCACCACATTGTAGAAAAGTTCACAAAGATAATTACAACAACATCTGTTCATATCATTTATCAACACCAGGCTTGGTACTCGTTGTCAGAATTATGTCATTAGAAGAAAGGTCAATGCTGCCGTTCATCGTCTGATAATATATTCTCTCAGCTGACATCTCATCAGGCATTAGTAGCCCACAAATTGTCCGCTTCATCAAATGACGCTTAATTTGTAGTAATGCACGACTACTTATGTAAAACTGTAGGTGCAATATTTTCTATGCCAATAAGTAAAATATATATAAAAACATAGCTTTATCAAAAGCCGCTGAAGACATCAACTCGAGTAGATACGCCCGTCATATTACGCGATCATTTTTAAGAAGATGTAGAGCTTGAATCGCAGCTCTGCAGGCATACAGTTTGAACATTTGTTGTAAAATAATCTTGTAAATCTAATTAACTTAAAACCATAACTGAAGAAATGCAATAACTGAATTATATTTTAAACTTGCACTTAAAATGAATAAATTACTTGATAACCTGTGGTACCCTTTGGCCAAGGTTGCGTCTCTATCTGTTTCACTCACATTGTTGAAATGGCGTGTACTTGTGCAGACCTGTAAGTTGTGGACTTAAAGAAGCCTAGGCCGAATTACCAACGTTTCAACTAATTAAACCGAATTGACATGAAATCCGCTTTCATGAAAAAAACATTTCTTTTCTTCAATTAAGAAGTAATCTAGCAAGTGTCATACCATTTTGGAATCCAAACTAAACGCGCCAACTTTTAAAGTCACTTGCCAAAAATAGCGTCGTATATATATTTTTTTTTACACTACAGTAGGTTAAAATTGGGTGGTGTAATTATTTTTAATTCAATGATGGCCAAAAATCGAAAATTTATTTAAAACTGAGGCAGTTATGTTTTAATGTTAAACTGTAATTCACAGAAAGGATAATTAATAGTTACAACCGCGAAAGCCCCACCGGCGCCTTTTCGGCGCCGCTTGTCGACATACCGTCAAGCCCCACCGGCGCCTTTTCGGCGCCGGTGATTCACGCGTTTCACGCACGGATAAAATTACTATAATTCAGTCTTATATCAGCTGTGGGTAGTTTTACTCTATGGTATGGAAGATATTCTCGTCAAATAAATAATTCTAAACCAAAAATAATCGTATGGCAATTTTTGTGAGCGCAGTCACCAACGTACCGTGCCATCGGAATTCTCCCGGGGCTTGAGCGTCGTTGACGTCATCGCGTATTAGGCTTAACCGGTTAAAGAAAAAAAATAATACATGTAGTCACAGGACTTGAAAGGTGATCACAGGGTGTCAATTTTCCAGATTTATTTTTTGATGCTTATAATGTGAAAAGTACATGATCAAGATTTTTTTTTAAATATTTTTCTGAAAGCTGCCCTGGCCTATCACCCGTTTCCGTCTTGACGTTGATTTCTGGGACACCCTGTATATCTTCAAGAGTAAACGAAAAAAACAAAGTTGCGATTCTGGAGCGCACTGATTTAACTTTAAAAAAAGTAAGAGGCTGAACCTTTACAAAATATGACACTCGAAACAGACCTTACTGCCTGAAAGTACGCTGAAGTTTAACATTAAGGTGAAAGCGCCAGGGTCGCCCGCGAAATTCAAATTGTCTTACGTTTTTTGTGATTTTCATGTCATTATTAGGTTGTATGTTGATTAAAATATGATTCGCGACCGTAACAAATACGTATTTACAGAAATATAAACATGAAATTCATCAATACAACTCTCTAAGACCAAGTAATTCTATTGAATCACTATTTCATGAAATCTTAACATTTCAGGATTATACTAACTTCAGGAATTGTATTACTAGTTTTAATGATTATAATTCTGTAAATACATATTTATTACGGTCGCGAATCATACTTTAATCAACATACACCCAAACACTGGGCTGCAAACTGCAAATATCGTAAGAAAATTTGAATTTCGCGGGCTACCTTAGCGCTTCCCCTTTAAAATAAAATAGTTTCGAGAGCTCTAAACTGTATCCGTAATTCCCGTGACTCATTTATGAACGTGGCAGTCAAACTTTGTATCTTTGTGTCTATATGTGTGTTTCTCTAGTGGTCGCAAGCAGTCCTGCTAAGCATGAGGTCCTGTGTTCGATTTGTACCGAAAAAGTGTTATTGGGCTTTCCCATCAGGAATTTCTCTGTAACAGCCCAGAGTCTAGATTTGTTTGAGACTACTGACTGAGCTGAGTAGTCAGTGCAAAATAGAATGGAAGACTGGTGAATAATAATATATGCTTCAAAAGAAACCTAGTTACAAAAATACAGCGGGTAGTATGTCGACGAAATACGGTCACAATTTTTTCCTAATGTTTTCAGTAGGTACCTACTTAGTTTTTGTTTTCAGTAATATTCCTACAACCATTTTGAACATCTGGCGCGTGAAGTTATTATCTTTTTTACTTGAACTGCCTTCTAAAAATACTTATAATTTAAGCCGTAACTGAAGTTTTTACAGATCAATAAAACAGCCTGTGTTTTATTTTTAAAAGCTAATGGGTTTTTTCTGTAAGTACGTAAAGTATGTAATAATGCTCGTGTTTCATAAAAGCGTTAATGAGCTTTTTATATAAGCTTTTGTAAGCTCCTAAAATTAAACCTAGTTACTTTATAAAATTCGTGTTCTATAAATTGTACATCGTAACACAACGCTGAAAATAAAATAAAAGTAGGTATTTTTAGGGCTCCGTACGTCCGAATGAAAAAACGGGACCCATATAGGAATCACTCGTGTGTGTGTCTGTCTGTCCGTCTGTCACAGCCAATTTGCTCCGAATCTAATGGACCAATTAAGTTGAAATTAGGTATACGTACGCATTTATTTGAACCAAACACGGACGTGTAACGTAAATTAAGGAATTTTGTATATTGGGTCACTTTTCGGAGGTAAATAAGAAAAACAAAAAATTTGCAACTGTACCGTGTGACATATCAAATGACTTACTGGCTACTCAAATGGGCTTACTATGACAGTCTCAAATATTTTTTAATTTTATAATATAATATAAATATTTTTAAAGTTATGTAAGAAAATTGATGAAATTTTACCATTCCTCCCATATATCTCCGAAACTACAGAGCCTAAAATTTTGAAAAAAAATACAGAAAACATTCCTCTACTTATAGATTACAGGAAAGCCTACACGATGTCTATGGTCTGAAAATAACACGGTAAATCAATCAATATTGTGCGTACAAACTTATATTTGCAGTTGGAATATATGGGAGAACGTGTTTTTCAACGAGAATGATAAGTTTGTTCTTGGGATAAAATTCATCCCAACTACGGAACCCTTCATTGTGCGTGGTTCGACACGCACTTGGCCGGATTTATTTATCGACCTTTGGTTTGATAGCATAAATAATAACCTTATCCGAGATTTAATTTATGAAGTAAATATCACAGAATTTGTGTACAGGGTGACTTGTAATTTGACGTATTCTTTCCAGGACGTGGTAGTGTGACCTATTTGCAACAATTAAACACCCCATAAAGCCTTGGTAAACATTCATAGGAATCGAGAAAACCCAATTCTTATGTATTTTTAGAAATTTCTCACAATTCGTAATTAAATATGACTTTTCTCTAAACTCTGAAAAATTTAATGGCCTTCATTGCTATTTAATTGAGTTTTCTCGAATCCCATAAATTTTCGCCTAGATTTTATGGGGTGCTTAAGTGTTGTAAATGGGTCACACTACCGCGTCCTGGAAGGATTACGTTAAATTCCAAGTCCACCAGTAAAACTGGATGCAAAATCCTCAATATTTTATCAATAATTTCAGTTACAAAAAATACTTTTCACGAAACAAAACAAAACAAAAAGCTAAATCCATAATCGGATTTAGCTCAATCAGCTTAATTTGGAAAAACATACGAAATAGATCCACAGTTATGAAAAATACTTTTAACACCACATCATCCTATCATCCGTTCGCACACGATGGATTACGGAGCGCGGAACATATACATGTGGAATTTTATTTCGTCCCTGAAATGTAAAAAACGGGTCCTAAGCCTCGTAAAGCTGAGTAAGCTTTGCAAAGATATGATTGAACGTCAAAACCCATTGTCAACGGCTCAGCAGCGTAAGAATTTGCTTTGGAATAATTTAGGATACGTTCTTTTATCCATACATACAGGTGATCCAAATAGTGACGTCCAAAAGAAAAATCTGATTTTTTTATACCCAGAGGTATTCAAAAATACTCCATGTGTGTTTCGCGATTTTTTATAGTTTTCGAGTTATTTTTTTTTTGTAATTTTTTTGAGTTTTCTGCCGATGGAACTTCAAAAATTCCTATCTTTTGTAGTAGGTATTTTAAGTTTTTTTTTGTGACGCCTTGAATGTAACGTTCATACGCAAAATAATAAACTTCATGAAATTTCTGCAAGTTACTCAAAAAAGTATCAAGAGCAGGGATTTAAAAGTTTTTAGTGTAGTGAGATAGACTCAAAGTCTCGAAAACTACAGAAATCGCGAGACATACATACATACATAGGGTATTTTCGAAAACCCCTTTTCATACCCATGAGGAATTCAGATTATTCTTTTATAAGTCACTATTTTGACCACTCTTTATAATAAAATCAGGCATAATTTTACTAAACTAAGTCTTCCCGCCGCGTCTGTCAGTCTGAACGCGATAAACTCAAAAACTACCGAACGCATTTTCATCCGGTTTTCACCAATGAACGTAGCAACGGCCATACAGCCGAGCTGGGCTGTATGGGCTGGAAGGTGAGCTTCCCATATCGGGTGCATAAACGCATAAAATAAAGATAGTTTAAGCCCACCTTGGATCTTATCCATAGAATCCTGGGACTCACCCAAACAAAATCATTCACACATTTCATCATCCGCTCGGAGAGGACAACCCCCACCCCCTGACAGACCATATGTCTCTCTCGAACACCGGACCAAGTAGCGGTCAGAGAACCGTGTTTGAATATGTCCACTCCCTTTCTTTTCGTCTCATTCACACATAACACATCTATCCTTTTATCCTTCACCATCTCACACACGTCATCCATCTTATCTTTTATACCTCCCTGCACATTCAGCGTAGCTAAGCGACATTCCGCAGCTCGCTTTTCGCCCCGTGGAAACAACTGACGTGGTATGTGGCGAGCATCACCGCCGCCTCCAAGTTGATTAAAATTTGAATAACTCATTTAGTTCCCACGAAAACCAGAGGAAAAATCTGTCAACACTCTACAGAGCCCCACATGTAGGAGTAAGGCTTATTAGTGCCTGGCCATAAATTAATGCGTCCATATTGCAATGCGCACGTTTCTGACGGCCGCTTTTTATAATAATATGTCAATCCCAGTCTTGATCCCAATCCTTGTCTGTAACAAATCAACGGCCGAGTTTGTGAATTTGAGTCTTTGAGAGGGCGAAGCACAAGCAGCCGTCAAAGACTGCGGATCAAGATTGGAATTGAGATACATTAAAGAATTCTGGCTTATGAGACAAGGCTAAAAGTCGCATGTAAATACAGCTTCCTTGTTGCGTACCTCTCACGTATCCCTTAGAAAAAGGGGTACCCAAAAATTAAGTACTGCCTGTTCTATCTGAGTATTCTTATTTCGTGTAAATTGACAGAATCGTTTTCACTATACTAGTATAACGAAGGTCCCATAGTAAAAGTTGTTCATAATGATGAGTACAACACTATCGTGGCCGCTCCCAAGTCAATAAAAAAGCAGCGTGTATATATATATATTATATATATTTAAATATATAATATTATAAATGCGAAAGTGAGTTTGTTTGTTTGTTTGTTAGGCTTTCACGCTAAACGGCTGAACGGATTTAGATGAAATTGGCACATGGGTAGACCATGACCTGGGTTAGGACAAAGGATACATTTTATCCCAATATTCCTACGATATTGAGACTTATGCGGGTGAAACCGTGGGCACCGCTAGTTATAAAACTCATCGACAAAAATTTTGAACTTATTTGAACATACATAAAAAGTGAGGTTAGGTATTCGAAGTTTATAAGTTCATGCAATATCTAATAAATAATTTTAACAATAAAATAAATTTGAACTCATAGATTCAGAAACTAATAACATATAAACGGCTTACACAATTTTAATGAATGAATTTCATAACGAATTCATTTTTAAATTAGGATATTTTATGCAAAAAGATAAAAAATCTTCAAGGACGATAAAATAAATATGAGTTACTGTTACTTAAAACAACTAACGAAAATAATATTGGAACGAGACACAGCACTGATACTTGATGGAGCAAAAGGAATTGTGTCTTACCCTTAGAACAAAGGAACTCCACTATTACTATCTAGTCATGTAAACAAACACTACCACAGAATTTCAATGAGTGAATATTCATCAAAGCAATTAAATATTAAAATTACACGTCAAATGAATATACATTATCTACTCTAATTCCTCGTTACCACAGACTTTAATTCATCTCGTGAATTCCTGAAGCTTTTGAAATATAGAGTGAAAGCCTGAAAAGGGTTTGTCTGGGAGCAATATCCGGTCACAAAAATATTCATACATTCTTGGGGGCCTCTAAAATGTGAAAGGGTGCCTTTAAAACGTACTTATAGATGCAATGAAAGCAATTTAGGAGGTAATTGGAATCTCTTATCTTCCGTAAAGGGATTGTAAGTAGCTATTTTTGGCAAAATAATTGTTACTGGGATGTTATTTTGAAAATGTGAGATGGTATTGTGGTTTATGGGTGATGTAACTGTATCGAATTTTAATTTACCAAAGAGCTAAACAGTCTCCATTGAAGTGCTTAAAATATTGACTTACTATGATAGCTGTGTCTTATTAGGGGACACGTTTTGTAGTCGCGGTAACTGCTGGCATGCATTTCGCAATTTTACAACACCTTTAATATCTGACACAATTATTTTGCTTACTAAAACAATGGCTCTACGTATTCACTCGGCGGTTTCTCGGAGTACCGTACCACTTCCTGAAGATCTTAAATTGTTATTGGAGGAAAGGCCATAAATATTTATACGCACCACGTCGTGAACCGTTCAGTAATAAATTCCATGTGAACGATTGGAAGCAGTTCTGGGTTACGCTTAACTTAGTTTTTCTCGTTGTTAACTTTTACTGGCAGCTGGCTTTATCTTTCTTCTGAATTTCCCATAGTAATAAATAATCGTGCCACATTTCATTTAAAATTGTCTAAGGGGCCTCTGTGAGTTGGCTTCAGCCCCTCGTACGGGGCTCTAAAGGACCGGGACTCCATGGCCCAAAATATGTAAACATACATAATAAAAAGTAATAATTGGTAGAGCTCGTCTTGGCTAAAATGACGCATCCCCTTATAGCCCCCCTTATATAAATTAGTACTTATAGTACTACGGTAAATGCAGTAGTGGGGCGCGTCATTTCAGCTTAGACGAGCTCTACTCGTGGTTCTGGTGGGCTTATGAAAAAACCGACCAAGTGCGTGTCGGACCACGCACAAGGGTTCCTTGGTTGGGATGAAGAAAGAAGAGACAGAATTATCCTAAGAACAAACTTAACATTGTCAACTACAATGTTCTCCCATACATTCCAACTGCAAATGTAAGACTGTACACACAATATTGAGAGATTTACCATGATACTTTCAGACCATAGAGTTCTTATAGACTTACCTGTAATCTAAAGTAAAGAATATATTCTGTATTTTTTTTCAACATTTTTGGCTCATTGGTTTCGTAGATAAGCGGGTATGTTCAATTTTTGTCTATTTTCTTAAATAACTTTTAAAATATTTATTTTAAAATTACCAAAAAGATATGTTCGAAACCTTCTCAGTAAGCCCTTTCATTTGATATGTCATACGCATACGGTATAGTTTACAATATTTTTTATTTTCTTATTTGTCCCCAAAAAATGGTGCCATATTCAAAATTCATTTATTTACGTTCCACGTCCGTGTTTGAGTCATAGAAATTCATATATATACCAAATTTCAACTTGATCGGTTCATTAGATTCGGAGCAAATTGGCTGTGACAGACAGAGAGACAGACAGACAAACAAATAGAGAGACAGACAACGACACAGACGACGAGGTAGACAGACAAATTTAATGATCCTATAACAGTTCCGTTTTTCCCTTTTGAGATCGGAACCCTAAAAAGATTAAATTTTATTCTACACAGAGAGTACTATCAACTTTAGTATTTTTAGTCACGGTTTAATTTAATTCATATTCTATGTTAAACAAACAGCTTTCTACGTTATAATAAGAGTACAAAGGAAGTTTTTTCGGGCCACGGGCTGTACGGTACCATTTTAAGTGTTGACTTTTTTAAAGATTTGGACAAAGAATTATGCCTATTCTATACCAGAAAGCCCATCAATTACAGCTATCCTAGTCATAACTAAAATATATCTAGGTACCGTCGCGGACATTTGCAGTTGCAACCACTTTGCAACCTTATTTCCTTACTAATAAGGTTGAAAATCCGCGTGGTTGGTTCACCGCTAATGACCACGGTTGTACATATGCATCAATTTAAACACAACCCACATCAATGTCATAATTATAACACAGTCTTTACTTAGCACACTATTATCACACACACAAAAGCAGACACCTGCTCAAAGCTCCTCATCCTTTTTGCAAGAAAACTAAACTAGACGAGAGACGAAGCGCTAACATCGTTACTTGCAAAGACGACACGAATAATAGCATCATAATAAAATTAATAGAACCCATTTCTGTCCCATTTTCTCTAAATGACTTCGTCCGTTTTTCCTAATACAACTACGACCTTCATTATTGCTTACATATGTTTTCGAAATCGAAACGTGAGCAGAAATATGATTCCTCAAATGATGCAGACAAACCTCTGATATTGGATGATTTCGGAAGTTTTCGAGGTCAACTGTTGGTATATTGAGCCGTGTTTAATTAATATGCGTGAACACTGAGTGGAATTATATGAATTAATTATTTTGTCGATGAATTTGTAAACTATCGAACTGCAGGGCAATGCTTCTTTTTTAACCGACTTCAAAAAAGGAGGAGGTTCTCAGTTCATCGGAATATTTTTTTTTAATGTGTGTTCCCCGATTACTCGAAGACGGCTGGTCCGATTTGGAAAATTCTTTTTTTATTTGAAAGGTTATACTTTTCAGGTAGTCCCTTTGTCATCAGGTCAGGATTTGATAATGGGATCCTGGAGAAATCGAGGGAACTCTTAAAATATTATAGGCACACCGATAATGATTTGGGTATTTTTATAGTAATTGTGCATTTGCTCTCGGAAAGCACCATTTGATGAAATAAAACTGACGATGAAGACCACAGATGGCCACCGGAACAACTCAATAATAAGTAATTCACGGGTTGCGATTCGATTATTTAAAAATGATTGCTAAGCAATATAAGCTCGTCACAATGCATATGATGAAGTACCAGGAGAACTCTTCAACAATTAACGTCCCTGCATCGGGAAAAGCAATATTTTGTAAAAGGTGATGAGCAGTTGTCATTAAACTATTGTAACTTAGATAAATTTTCAAACCGACCCACTAAAAAGGGAAAAATAAAAAAACGTTTTTGCAAAAAAAAAACCGACTTCCAAAAAAAACACTACAACGTGAAAAATAACTTAATTTCGGAAGTCGGTGGCCACCTGAAATACAGATCCAAAGACACCGACTTGCGAAATTATTTTTCACTTTGTAGTGTTTTTTTGTTTCTTTTTGTATAAAAAGTTCGACATTTCATATAGGCATTCTAGCACACTGCGAGTTGAACAAATCTACATATTACGACGTGTTTAAAACAAACTATGTCAGTGAGTGAAGGATATTTACATTGTCATTTATGTAAATATATTTGATTGACCTGACTATAAACATTTTACCCCTAAATCGTAGTAGAACGTCGCACCATAAGTCTCTTTGTCCGCTTCACATGAATATTACTGCCTTCAGTTTGATCAAATACTTTTATGACGTCATAAAAAAACACAATGGACTGGATGGAATAGAATGAAAAGTTCTTTGAAACTTTGATTAACAGTTTGTCGAATTCCCTTGGTATATATCCGGACTGCATTTTCGTAGCCAAACCGGTCATGAGCCCGATGTCGTAAAATGTGGACTGCGAATTGAATATTCAATGATAAGTAATTTCTTGGATTAAGTATGTTGAACAGAAGTATCCTAAAATCATTGTTGACGGTTCCCACGCTATAGTGCGTAAGAAAGTGGCGTCATTATTTCAAAAACTGCGCGGTAGCACCAACAGCATTTTGCAAATGATTGCATCCCGCCATGACTGTCCCATACAGGCACACTAGGTGGGAATAGTTACGGGAAGGTTGTGAACAAAAGTTACCTACTTTATTATATCATGTGCCTACTAACATAGATCTTAAGAAAACTGTTTCCAACACTTTTATGGCTTCTGTCCGAAATAAATGGCTAATAATAATAATAGTGAGCTTTTCGTTGTCATTCAGCAGCCCAGAATCTTCATAACTACTACAAAATGGCTGCTACAATCAGGGGTCAAATGTGGGTTTTTTACTCAAACTCAAAGTATTTATTGCAATAAAATTGTCTCAAAATGATTGTCCTGATTCTTACACCCCCTTTAAAGATTGACATCACTCGACACAACCTTGCATGATAAAAAAGCCACAAGAGAAAATTCCATACTTAATGTTCTCCTTAATACGATCATTTCATCATCCCTTTAACCTACACGCATTAAATAATACTTGTAATACGACATTATTATTAAAATTAACTGTAGGCACAATTTCTTACATCTGGTAGTAGGTACATTAGCATGCGTACCATCGGTCGGATAGACGGCTTCGCTAATGGAAAATTTATTGTGAATGTTATATTGCGAAATTCCTGACATTCCGGGTGAATTGTCTCGATTGTGGTGCTCCTTAAATTTGGGTGGCGAGCGTACTGATAAGACGTCGACTTGTGCAAGTATTGAAACGTCTTTTTGGGATAGAAAGGGTGTTTTTGTATTATAGTCTACCGTGGTTTGGATTATCTATACAATACATACATACAAATACATAAAATTGAAGTGTCTGCTTGTAATGTCAAAATAAAACCTTATTAAAATATATACGGTACTTACATATAACAAAAAACAATGTTCAAGATTTTTGTCTGTCATTCTGTTCGTTTGTTCCGGGTAATCTCCAAAACGGCTATACCGATTTTGACGGAACTGTCACTGACAGACAGCTGATGTTATAAGGAGTAACTTAGGTCAGTTTTATTTTAGAAAAAGAATGAGGGTTCCACGCAAAAAACTAAAACCCATGAAATTGTAAACAAAATCCGATTCAAATAGGGTAAAAATGACATCCACGCGGGCGAAGCCGCGGGCAACAGCTAGTTATAAAATGAAAGTAGATGTGTGTGCTCTGCGCGCTAACAGAGACCATCGTGATCTTGAGAGTTAGACGAGGTGTGACTTGAAATCTTCGTCTCACGCTGATAAGAACTGGACGAGGTGTGAGTTGACACCATCATCTGGCGCCGACACATTTATTATTTAAAGTCATACATTATTATTTAAAGTCATACATTATTATTTAAAGTGTCTTTGTCGGGACTCTGGCGTCTGAAGCCAACTCGCAATGCCCGATTGAGGTTTTTTAATAAAATGAGGATCAATCTACGATTATCCCTATTCGCACTATGCAAGTGCACCAAGGACAACCCCCGATTGGTGTAGGACATTGCAGGATATGGAAACAAAGATATTAGATTATAGGTTTGGGTGGCTAAAGTTAATTGGTTATTATCTAGGACTATGGAAATACTATGGCCCCTACCTGACCAATTGTTGAGACCACTCCTCTCAACATCGCCGCGCGCTGGTGGCAATGAACGAGTGGTGCAGGGACAGCGGCGAGTCTGCCGGCCGAACGGCCGAGCGAGCCCCCGCGCCACACGTGTCAGCTGATGCACGCCTCCACGCACGGCTGCGCTTGCACATTTTATTAATCATATTTTCTTGTTTGCTTTTATAACTGACACCGTTGTAATTTAACCTATTTCTTTCATTATACGTGTTATACAGTCCACTCGCCTTTAATTTTGCTCCACTACAACCTATCGTCGCGAACACCAATGTTTTATATAAAATACCCAGATAAAATTACAGGGGGTGACTTGCACACTCAATAATGTGCTCCCAAAGATGGTAGCTAGCACATAGAATCGTACCGACAAGGGGGCAACATGTCCTGAGGTGCTTATGAGGAGTGGAAAAGTATTTCACGGCAACTCAACCTCAAAAAGCTAGTTATACAATGAAAATCCTTTCAAACTCACCTTTTAAATATAAATAGTAATAATATATATAAATAGTTCAACTGAAAAGGCTGCTTTCCCGTGCAAAATGCTTTTTCACTCGTATTGGAGTGCGCATTACTCTAAGATAAAACATTTTTTCTAGACTCAACGAGATAACTTCAAAACATTTCCGACGCTTTATATTTGATTTGAAAAGTGCCTTCAGCAGTTCTGAAGAAACTCTGGCTTTAAGTTTGAATTCAGGTAATGAACCTATTTCCACTAACTTTTAGTTTAATTTTTTTCACAAACTAGATGAAACGGATTTACCAATTTGAAGTCTATCTTACATGTCTAAAATAAATTCGCTGTGGTTTTTCGAAGCATGAAATTTCATTTGGTGACCAGCATGTCTTAGGTAGTGAAGTTGAGTTTTTAAAACGCTACTGGTGTAGCGTTTTAAAAACGGAATTTTCAAACTTGCTTTTGAACTAGAAATATTTTTAGATATAGCAACTTTTACTATAAGGAAATTACAAAACAGCCAAAAATGTACGCAAAATATTGATTTCGATATCGTTTCCGTTACATCATCGTTAACAGGATTGGTTTGGTATCCCACAGAATGAAAAAGACAGAGTAAAAAAAAGAGTCGTAGCCAGTGACTGTGCCATGCGATTCCATGCGATGACAGCCATCAGCGTACCCATTCAAAAAACTGATACCATTAGTTGTATAGAACGGCTGCTGGTTGTTGACGAAGCAGTACAATATCGGCTTGTTATGAATCGACTGCAAGACAAAGGCCTGTTTTTGTTAATACAGTATCACTCTTGACACATCTAAATATAAGAATAAACAGGATTTAGTAATTTGAACTAAATAATGTATTTATTTTCTCATAAAAAACGTACACACAGTAAGTAAAAAACATGTAAAGGTCAGCCAAGGTGGCGATACCAAGTGTCGGAAGTAGGAACTAACATATTATTCTAAACACCGGCACAGTTAAACTCGCATACAGTAAGAAATTAAATTCAATAATGACGTGTGACGAGCTCAGAACTCATAATGTATCCAAAAATATTTTAAAATGATCATAGAAAAAGCAACATGGAGTATCTTTCTAATTATTTTCCAAAGGAACTTGGACCATTGTGGATTAATGAATTATCTTAAGTTTCTTTTAATTCTTGACTTTTAATAGTAATTATTGCATAAGTTATAAATGGTTTATTGATGTCTAAAATTTCATTGAAAACGATGATCAAAAACGTAGAAACGTTTTCCTACTAAAACCAGAGCCTTTTCGCCAAAAGGAATGGTTTATATCAAATATTTACCGCCGACTCCGTCTAGATTACCGCCTAAGGGTGCTTACATAAAGAAACGGGTTTCCGGTACAGGCAAGTCTGTGCGGATTGGTACCGATCGGTGCAGGTATAATATTCCAATGTTACCTTATGTGCTCACTTATAAAGAAACAGGTTTAACCTTGTCGGTGCCAACTAACTTATTAACCCTGCACCGCTCGGTACCGACCCGCACGGGTTTGTCTGTACCGGAAACCTGTTTCTTTATGTAAGCACCCTAACATCGGGTACACACAGGATTCACGAAGGAATATCAAATTATACGGAGCATTAGTGATACATCCGAATATTCTCTTTACCTTTCCTCCATGTAAATGATATACAGAAGGAAACAGGAAACATAATTACATATGAGGCAGGTGAGGCCTGAGAGATATGTTTTTAATAATTAATTCTGTTTGTCGTAATTGCTAAGGTTTTTGGTAGGTAGTCACAAATGAACTTCACAGACAGGACGAAAGCTCAGCACGCACACGGCAATTTTATTTACATACTTAAATAGATCGATCGATTGATCAGGTTTAGCTACGCTTGCCACGGTTGGTCCATAGATGGTTGTCATGACCACCTTTACATACCAAGACCCCATGCCTCGAAAAGCAGGATAAGACGTACGGTCCCGGCTGTCATTCGTGGATCTTTGACAGTCGTTACGGATCGTCAGAAGCCCGAAAGTCTGACCACCCATCTTACCAAGGGGTATCGTATTACTCAGAAACTGAGTTGTGGAGATCAAAAAGGCAGTCGCTCACAATACTCGTATTCAGCTGCGTCTGGTTTGACTGGAAGCCGACCCCCAACATAGTTGAGAGAAGGCCAAGCAGATGATGATACATACATAAAGTCACGCCTCTACGATACGTACATACTTATAACTCCTTTTGCTTCGTTTACGTTCATACATCTACATAATCACTGTATTTACAAAACAAGTTTAGAGCTGTGACCTCAGATGCAACATTAGACAATACTACTGCGTTTTCGTTAAACGTCTATAGTATCGATAAAAACCAGTTTACGATTCTTCCTATAAACGGATCAAAGAGTTT
The DNA here is from genome assembly GCA_947568875.1 of Fissipunctia ypsillon. NCBI lineage: Eukaryota > Metazoa > Arthropoda > Insecta > Lepidoptera > Noctuidae > Fissipunctia > Fissipunctia ypsillon. The sequence continues at coordinate 21,764,247 of OX387648.1, forward strand.
TGTAAACTAAAATAAAGCCAAATAAATTCACACATGTTTACTGTAACCAGAGTAATTTATCACGACACAATTGAAACAACGGCTGGTCAACACACCGCAGACAAATTGTAGTTTTCAACGTTTTTGAGCTGAAATAAAATTGGACACGTACGTTTTTACATTTGAATATGGACGCTGGTGTTGTTTTTTTAATAAAACCTCTAGGTAGGTACTAAATATGGAAGTGTACTAGATTTGTTTTATTTCATTTATGAAAACAAAACCTACATTTTTCGTTGTTTTTAAGGTTCCGTACCTCAGTAGGAAAAAACGGAACCCTTATAGGATCACTTCGTTGTCCGTCTATCTGTCTGTATGTCTGTCTGTCTGTCTGTCAGTCTATCAAGACCTTTTTTCTCAGGAACGCGTGGAGTTGAAATTAATATCAAATACGTAGGTCTATGTTTCCTTGGAACTCTAAAAAAATCAAGCTTCTAAGTCAACGCAATTAGCAAATATATCGAGATATCTTGATACCTACTCGCAAATAAATCAAAACCTATAGAGTACTTCCCGTTGACCTAGGGTCATGAAATTTGGCAAGAAGCAAGGTCTCGCAGCACAAGTAAAGGAAAAAGTCCGAAAATTGTTAATTTGTAGCTTTATGACATAAAAAATGCGATTACAAACTTAAATTTGCAGTTGGAGAATTGACCGTGATGTATACGATGTATGGGAGTACATGTTTTTCAACTACAATGTTAAGTTGGTTTTTGGGATCAATTCTTTTCAACTATTATACTAATTCATTGTGCGTTATGCGACCCGCACTTGGCCGGGTTTTTCTAATAACGTAATATAGTTTTTTGATGTTATTGCCAATTTCTGGCCCTAGGATTATTAGTATCGACTACTATCGTGAAGATAGATCGAATAGATTTACTTATGTAGGTACGGTTGGCGACTAAAGTCGATTAACACTTCAGTTCTTATCTCAATTCAATCAATCTGCCCAGCCTTTCCCTAACTTAATTGGGGTCGGCTTCCAGTCTAACCGAATGCAGCTGAATACCAGTATTTTACATGGAGCGACTGTTTATCTGACCTCCACAACCCAGTTACTAGGTAACACGCTAAGCTACAAGAACAAGCTAAGTATTTAATTAAAATTAAAACATTATTTTACTCTTAACTATTATTGAATGGTACTCGAAACGAGTATGTATATCGTAAGTAGGTATCTATGTATACCTACGATAAAACAATGTAATTTTTTAACCGAATTATTAAAATCATAAAACGGAAAGCATCATACCTATCTGGACCATGTGAAATGATCCTTTAACTAACTTCACATTAGCAGTAATACTTTCCTAAATACTCTTATAAAACAATGTTGAATGTATATGCTGTTGGTGTTCTTTAATAAATAAATAAATAAATAACTATGATCCACAATAAAGAATATGAATATGAAATACCTAATGATGATTTTTAAATTACATTTTCTCATAAATAAGATGCGATCAAATTTTAATTAGTAGGTAATTTAATAATTTTGATTACGTTTAATTAGCAAAGTTGTGTTATTAATTTTGAGATCCTGTTAAAGAAGATGTTGGGAAAAATGGCCAAGTTATTAATTTTTGTAAAGAAAGTTTGAAATAGATACTTACTTAAAATAAAATCTAAAACATACAAAATATACAGTTACTGTTCCTGTTCTGTAAGTGGTCAATTACCTAGTAAGCTAATGCACTAATCCTTAATTTTGCAATTTAATACTGAAGACGGAAGCCATCTAAGTAGAGATAATCTTTTCACAACTTTTCACTTGACTTAACTGCTAACTACTCGAACACGAACGCCGACATTTTCAAAAGAAACATTTAACACACACATGAACTGTAAACGCTTTATTAACACATTTATACACGCCGCTTTTTATTGGCTAGGGGATTTTTTCGCAGAGGCATTTATAGACGACATAAAATCATGAAAATCATGAAAAAAAAATTATAGGGTACCTCACGTACACAGAAAGTGGGGATGGTTTTTTTTCTCGTCTACCCCATAGTGTGGGATGTTGTTGGATAGTTGTTTAAAAATATTGTGGCTTTTGAAAACAGTTTTTTGATTAAGGGATCCGTTTCTGAAATATTAAGCTTTAAAGTGCTAATTTTTGTCAGAGTCAAGTGTCTCTCCCTGCCAAGTAAACGGTTAGTTTTGGATATGTGAAAAAAATCAAAGTAAAGTATATACTTACAACGTTAGTTAAAAGAAAGCTATCACAGCTAAGTAGGCTTTACAAGCTTACCAATACTTAATAGTAGACCAACTTACATTTACAATTGGAATGTATGTGAGAACATGTTTTTCAACTACAACGTTAAGTTTGTTCTTGGGATAAATTCATCCCAACTACGGAACCCTTCATAGTGCGTGGTCTGGCACGCACTTGGGCGGTTTTTTTTAATAGTTCTTTCTATGTTAAATAAATGATGAGTTCTAATTAAAGATAAAAGCAGTGATGGCCCTGTGGTAACGGCCGCGACTTACGAGTCGTGTGTAGGCCGTGGGTTCGAACTCAAGCAGGCACTTTACTTTGTATAAATTATTTCGTAATAATTATTCACCACTGCTCTCGAAACGGTGAAGGAAAACATCGTGAGGACATATGTGACATCCGCCAACCCGCACTGGGCCCGTGTGGTGGATTATGGCCCACTCCCTCTCACAGAGTCCCCTCTGTGAGAGGGAGTAGGCCTGTTTCCTAGCAGTGGGAACATAGGCTGATAGTGCTATAAGTAAAGATTAAAGGTACAATTCAACAGCATGTCTATGAAAATTAAAACAATTCGACAGTGACAGCGCAGTAGCAGTAAAAGCACTTTGGGCATTACAGTCGTCAGAGGATCTAGTGTTGGACTACGAAAATATTTATTCAGTTCCATCCGTGATGTTGTTTGTAGCAAATCCCTTGCCGTTTTAGCTCTCTATAAGTGACATCACTACTCGTCACTACATTGTAAGCTATCTACTGTCTGCCAACCAGAATGTATGCAAGAAAGATTAAATAAAAATCTGGTACGCACTCTACAAGTAAAACTCCTTGTCTATTATTATCGTACAGAAGCACCATTTAAAATTGACTAGATGACGCTATTGTCAATCGACATTTAATCGATAATTAATAATATGTGTAAACAATAAAAAAAGAACACATAAGTAATCCAAACAAAGGAATTCACTAAATTATGAATTTAAATTATATATAGTTGATTCAATGATCGTTTGGCGTACTTAATAAGTTTGACAGCTTCCAATTATTTGTGGAAGAATAATTGTTTGTGGTCATGAAAGATCTAGAAGCTTTTTTATCACAAGACTGGCTCACGGATAGTGGATTAATAATTAATAGAAGTAATAAATATGAGTAGAACCAGGAGTGGTACCAATGTTAAAATGATACGAAATAGGTTTCATTAGGACATTGTAAGTATTAATTTAAAATGTTTGTAGATAGGTGTCTTTTTCCATGTACATATACTTAGAAATTTTAACATGTATTTTTGTCCCAGGTCCTACGTTTTAATAATAAAATACTAATTAATTTTTTAAATAATTAATTAAACAATAAAATAGTCTCCTCAATTGGACAAGAACTTAAATAGACTGCGCCAGTTCAAATAGTAGCCAGCAGAAGCGACTGGTTCCGGGTACAGATGTCCACGTAGCGTTTCGTCACCCAAGTCTGACCACACAGACAGCTTTTAAGGGTAATTTAACCCATAAAATGTTAATTGTCTGCATATTTACATGATTGTATAAAGAAGATCCTCTGTGCTTTGATCAAATCCTCATGCGAATCAACCCCTGAGTCTCATGCAGTATACCGCTGGGTAAGTCGGTGAGTAGGGAAAATAAACCCTACAATTTGGCGCCCAACGTGGGGCGTCTGTAGCGCAAAGGTAGTTTGCCGGGGTCATGGATCATAACATCGCATCAATGAAATTAAAACGAATAACGTGCAAAGAGTAGGTGAATTGAAGGAAAGAGAGAGTTTTATTGTTTATTTTCTTTGAAAATTTAATTTTTTAAATTTACGAATAACTTTATGTTAATCTAATTTTTATGATTAATGGCGACTAGCTCTACCCGTGTGTTAAATTAATGTCACCATTGTAGCGACACGTCGTATATGGCTTTTATACAGCTGTTTTTATTCAGTTAACGAATTATTAAATTTTATATAACATTTTATTAATACTTTTTGTGTGTGTAATGACTTTTATTTTTTTATTTTTTTATGCTTTGGTCATTATACAGTTAGTAAATTTTAACATTTCCCTCATAAATAATAAAAAAATACTTATTTTCATTTCAAACTAAATTATAATTAAATTAATGGGGATATTAATTGTAATAAATTTAATTTTAATATGTCTACACCAATATCAGTAGTATATATAAAGCTGTTTATTAATATTAATATCTAATGTACCATATACTCAGAAATAAATCTTATCTTATCCGAACATCACCGTATACCAACAATATTTTAAAGATTTCATTAATCGAACAGTTTTTCCAGCGTGAACCAACATTATTTCAAAAAGTCAATAAAATCAAAAAGAATATTTACAGAAAAAATGTAAAAATAAAAATAGGAAAGGGAAAATGTTTTCCACGTTTTCACTTTCCACATTTTAACGTTAATTTTAACTACGTTGCGGTCAGAGGCGATTAGGTTGTCCGACAAAAAATAATAAAGTGGACGCTAGAATTTAAAAGAAAATCGACTGTTCGTTAATAATGTTAAGGTTGAAATTCGTTTGGTGTAAAGTTTTCAGCATGAACACCTTTGTCACGCGTGGCCCGTGTGTAGTACTTTATCTCATTTTGCTGAAGCTTAAATTCTTCACGCTCTAATAAACGTAAAGCTCTAGCCAAACTGAGGGGATGAAATTCGCTTGCGACGACTAGAGGCGGTGCGGCGATTTCCGGCTCTGTAGTATCAACTAACTTGTATGAAGGTATTCAAACTAACGCGAATAGTCACGTTACTCCTAATCATTAAAAACAATCGACGCACGAAGTCTCGAAGGATTCGCTTCAGTTTGAACAGTCCTTAACTTTGTGGAAAACGCTATAACATTCATGGTGTGGGAACATTACCATACGGTATTTACACCGGCTTTCGGTGTTGTTTTAGTATTTTTACAAAAGGGTTTATTCTTTGCTGAGCGGTTAACGTCTAAAAATAGTTTTAGTGTGTTTAAACCGCTCCTGACAGCATTTTATAGTTTCTAAATTAGTTAGAAAAAACTTGAGTTTAATTTTCACCTGCGTAGTCGTGCTTGAGGCTTTTTTATAAAAAGGTTCCTTTGTGCAAAGTTCTTAAAATAGTTTTATAATTTAAATGAAAAAACAGTTTTAGTAAAACCATTTTTATGCCACATTTTACACACTTGTAGTTGTGTACCTACATACGTAATATTTTATACATTCTCTGCATTTTATGTATATGCATAAAATATTAGTGTTTACTCTATATTATAAAATGCTCAATAAAAACAAAGATTACTCAACTTAATAACCCGATTAAAAAAAAAATACTCCGAACTTGAAATTGATTTATTGAATTCCAATCTGATGAAAATGTCTGGAAAGTTGATTCAGATGCTTGAATAAGAATTCAATTTGTTGCAAAGCTTATTCTGGTTGATTGAAAGTGCATCTCTGTTATAGATGAGATCTGTTTTCGTTTCTATTCGAAACCTAGTTGAAAATTTTAGGATTGGAATAAAGAGGTTTATTTTGTGAGTCTTCCTTTTGCAGACTTCTTTTAGAAACTTTTACGTTACAGACTGCCTCGTTGGTCTAGCCGTCGTAAGCGCTACTGCTGAGCATATGGTCTTGGATTCGGTTCCCCGGTCGGACAGTGTTATTGATTTTTCTACCCGGAATTTCTCAGTAGCAGCCCGGAGTCTGGATTCGTGCCCGGTTAATGGCAACAGGCTCGCCACATATTACATGGGACATAAACATGACTGGTGAAATGTGGGTGTACTATAGCTACACCTCTGCCCTACCCTTCGGGGTAGCAAGGCGTGATGTTATGTTTGTTATCCTTTTTGTTTTAGGCGATAATTATGTCTATGGGTTTTACATTTGTGTGACTGTTTGTCTTTCATACAAGCATTGCACAAGCAAATTGCTTGAGCAAGAACACACAACAACATTAAAGATTGGATTTTTTTAAGTAATTAAAATAATGTGTACCTCCGTAGTGAGTAGGGTAATTACTTTTATATCTGTAGGATTTTATTATTATATAAAAGAAATGTTAAAGATTTTATAATAGTGTTTCTGAACGGAATGAATGTGATGAATTTATGAAAGAAGCATTGAGTGAAAGGGGACTAGAGAATGTGGTGAACGAATAAGGAAGAGGATATATGAAGATGGACACTGCACTGATTTTATCGTACTTAAAAAGGTGAAAGTAATATTATTAAAAAGAAGAAGTATTTCAAGAAACGTTATTTCATTTTGGATCCTAATCTTACAAACCTATACAATTTGTGTAATGGTGTATTATTTCAAGTTAATTAAATACTTAATTCTACAACAAAACTAACGAGCCAGGAAACGTAAACGGCCTAAAATTAGTAAAACGACGGGAATGCATTGTATAGTGTCGAATGGAGGCACACAATGTGAGGGGTGGTCCATGTACATGTTGGAACCGTCGACCGCAGCTATGTAGTGATGTAGCACAGAAAACTACAACAGGGATCCGATTATTTAAGCTCAATTTGAGGGGGAAAATAATTTTCCTTAATATTGTTGATTGTTGTACGGTCAGTAGCGAAAGTCGAATAACACTGTTAATTTTGTATCTACTCATATTATTTTATTTTACATCTGTTTCGATTTTTTTATACTTTGCTCATTAATATTATGGTTAGAAAAACAAATACCTAATAGACTACTAAGATAATCGTAGGTTGGTGCCTCATTTCCATTGAAAGCGTCTAATGGTCCTCTGCGAGTTGGCTTCGGCCTCTCGTACGCCTTCCAAAGGTCCGGAACCCAGGGTCCCGAGAAATGTCAAAGACGTGGAAAAAAAACTTTACGTTAAACGTTACGTTGTGTTTACGTTTATAGGCTCGCCTCCTATTACATGGGACTTAAACATAACTGGCAAAATGTGGGTGTACTATAGGTACACCTCTGCCTAACCCGTCGGGGAAACAAGGTGTGATATTATGTTATGTTGTTTTTTACGTTAAAAGACTTTAGTTGCTGAGAAAAAAACAGATCCTGTCAGTCATCTATCTACTGTGCGATTCTAGATAGATACATAGAATACTCTTTATTATGTACACCATAAAAATTACAGATATAAATATGTAGGAATTCTAATGAAAGCTTTGCAATTTTAACTGACGGTAATTGAAAGCTCATCTCAATAATTAAGTCTAGCATAAATCATTAAACTAACGTAGTCTATGAATAAGAATAAGATATTAATTATTAAAATAAACATCAATTTGTAAAATAAGATGAAAGGCCAACAGAAACAAGATCAGAGACTTCCAACTCAAACAAGCTATAGTATGTATTAACTTCCAAAACACTTAAACACACGATGCTAGGATGCCAGGCTAAATTGACTTACTGACTTCCCTATATCGCAAGCCACATCTGAAAATTAATCAAAAAGTTTTGAATAATTTTAGTAAACGTAAACCACTCCACAGCATATTGAGTTTTTAAACAGAGTTTGGTATATGTCCCTGTTAGATTGTGAACACCATTAGTTTATATTATAATCTGTCTACATTATCATCGTTAGATTATAAACTGTCAAAAATTGTGAATTGTTGCAATATAACGCATTCATTTCCGGAAGTTTATAATTTATCAATGTCAAAACGTCAAATTGTGAACGAGCCTGCCACAGGGTTCATAATATGTCCCATTTTATTACCCGTAAAATTGTGAACCGCCCTTGGTTGGTCAGTCTTGGCGGTAGCCGATATGGTCCCAGTAACTAACCCAGGGCACCCCGACCTAATGGGTTAAGGTAGATTGGAACCGTGACAAACCGCACGCGAGCCGCGCGTGTGATGCGAGCGGTGCCGCGGCAGCGGCCGGCGGATGCTACTCAAGCGCCTGCTACACGGTCGCCAACCGCGTCCCGACAGAGGTAACCTTGGTGGTTTACAACCATGTAGATGTTGGTTTATGACCAAACACTGAACCAGCTCTGCCGGTCGCCAACTAAGGTCACCTCTGTCGGGGATGCGGTTGGCGACCGTGTAGCAGGCGCTACACTTCCAAGTAGGTTGCAGTTACTGGGATATTGAGTATTAGCACAAGGTACGTTCTGTCACATGCACGTTTGATACCCGTTTAAAATTTGTCGGTTTGCCATGGACAGATCAGACCTATCAATAAATAACGCGTTAAATTGTAAATGGTTTGTTGTAGTTCACAATCTTTCGATAGTTTATAATCTGCATAATCATACGGTGATATAATTATATAACCAACTAGCATCGCCCCGCGGTTTCCCCTGTATAAGTCTTGGTCCCGTAGGGATATCGGCATAAAAATATTTTATATGTTAATCTAGGTTATCAACTATCTGTGTGCCAAATTTCATCCAAATCCGTTCAGTAGTTTTTGCGTGAAAGAGTAGCAAACCTCCATCCATCCATCTATCCTCACAAGCGTTCGCGTTTATAATATTAGTATGATAAACAGTTCTTGTGACGAAATGTAATATTTCCAAGATTTTCAGATGATACGGAATGTTTATTAATTTTGGAAGTGATAAACATGATTTACATGATGTGTATTTTATCTGAGAGCAACCAGAATCAGAAATCATAATTAAGGATAAAAAGGGCAGGCTCACTACCAACACCAACCAAGCTCCTTAACATTGTTTTACTAACAAGAGAAAAGAATCATTATTATGGCACTTAAATACAGTTAGGGAAATTAATTGTAAATCAAATTGACACACCGTCAATTTGACATTTCATACAGCTGTAAAAGGATGATAGTTGTGATCAGAATTTACGGACAGTTTAAATTGGTACCACTACTGGGGTTGAATCACTAGGGCCATGGGATCCGTGTTCCCATTTAGTTTTATGAAAGATCGCCAATCAGTTATGACTCTTCAGTTGGCCAGAGGGCTGGCCTACTTATAGGTCAAAGAATACAACTTGACAACAAACATACAACTAATACAACTTGGTCATTTCAAAACAACTTGGCTATACTGCCAGCCTTTTGGTCACTTTTCCTGTTGACAGCGAAGTGGACGAATTTGTTGATGCCCTATGATTCCTTCCGCTCCTTTTTTTATATACGTAATTAACATATATTTTTTCATATTTTAAGACTGTTAGAGTATATAGGTATTGTGACGTTGCACAATTGATTACTTGGTTACTTGTGGTGACATCTCCCGTGGGAACCATGGAAGCTCATAACTCACACAATGTTTTCACAATTACTGTAGTGATGGCGCTGTTGCAAATTGGGATATTGACAATTTTTTTTTATGTTAATTAGGAATTCGCAATTAAGTAACATGCAGATATAATATCCCTCATTATATCGCTATACAATGTCTAAAATAATTAGCATGTATTATTATAGTTTCATTTCGGAAGGGACTGGCACTTATTAATTCTATTTTGTCTGTGGATGGATCTTTCCCGTAGGTCGCGTTTGTTCGTGGGAACCCAGGTTTATCCTGTGGTTCCATACCAAGGGACTTCATTCCACCAATTGAGAGGTTTAACAGTCATTAAACTGAGAGAATATCATGTGTAACTGATATCAATTGAGATTTATAGTTTTTTTTTTATCTGAGACTATCTGATAGATAACTGAGTTTAAGTTGTAGATCCTATGAGAGAGTGAGACCAACACAACTATATTTTCTACTTAAAAATAAGGAACTAGGTAATAGTAGTTGTTATAAATTAAGTTGTGTGGCTGTGTCTCAGGATACTTTGTTTCTTTTATGAGCACAGCCTAAATGTGTCTGTTCTTTTACGATTGAGCTAGAGGTTATTAAGCGTTCATCACACGAACCCTCACAAGCGACTCTGAGTCTTTATTATGATTCGGTCTAATGCTGGTATCTTCTTTAGCACCCTTGTATAGAGGCGAGTATCGAGGATGCTGGTATCTTCTTTAGCACTCTTGTAATAGAGGTGTGTTGGAGGAGATGTTTAGCTGTTCTAAGATTGGGGAAGCTCTATAAGTTTGGTGGTTCGCCACATTTGATGTTTGAGTACCCACAGTAATTGTTTTAATTCAATAAACTTTGTAATGTATCAGTGTGTAGGCACTTGTTTGATTCGATTCTTTCCCTAACAGCATATACCTGATAAATTTACTTTAGCACGGTTGATAACCCTGGGTTACAGTATTATGTAAATATCTTGTTTGAAAATAAACATTAATTTAGTTGGTACTCAATTTGCTAAACAATAAATTTCCCTGACTATACATAGGCGTGGTTAAGAGACGGTGCCCTTCACCGATACAATATGAATTTAAGACAGTCCCATAGTCCTTGTAAAGGAAAAGTTTAGTGTTATGACAGCATTCGAACAATTTACTTCTGTACCAAAACAAGCAGTTAAACATGTCCGTTTAGTAATGAGTACCTATCCTTAATAGGCCAGGCATAACTATGTCCTTAATTGACCAGACCATTATCCCGCAAACTTGCCCTTCTTCAGTCGAGTGAGAGAGAAAATGGTTTGAGACAGTCGTTTCTGCATGAAGATGCTTCATTGTAAGATTTGCAGGCATCGCCCCGGGCGTCCCGGCGTCATTGTAAGTGCTTAGCTGAATAACCACTAATGACTCTCTTAATTATTATATGGAGGAAGCAGGAATTGATCTCGAAAGAAGTTTCAGTTTTAAAATAATAACCATTCTCCAGTGCAAGAGATTACCTATCTATATATACAAATAAATAAAATTGATATGTCTGTTTGTAATGTCAAAATAACAACTTTTGACTAAATGACTAAATGCATAGGAAAGTAACGATTCTGATAACAAAAAAGCAATTTTTAACATTTTTGTCTGTCTGTCTGTTTGTTCCGGCCAATCTCCGAAACGACGTGATCAATTTGACGGGCCTTTCACTGTCAGATAGCTGATGTAACGGCGGGTAACTTAGGATACTTTTATTTTAGAAAAATAATTAGGGTTCCGTGCAAAAAAACTAAAACCCATGACATTATGAACAAAAAGTCGGATTTGAAAAATTCTTTTTGCATTTGGTAGCCCAATTCTCGAAGACAGTTATAGGCTATTTAACATCACGCTACGACCCTTAGGAGCCGATCAGAAATAAAAAAGTCAGAATTATGAACAAAGTAGTATTTGAAAAATTCTTTTTGCATTTGGTAACCCAATTCTCAATAATAGTTATAGCATTTAACATCATGCTAAGACACTTAGGAGCTGAGCAAAAAGAAAAAGTCAGAAAGAACACTAAGCGAAAACGAAGTAATAGCGCAGGCGGGCGATTCAACGCTACGGTTGGCGACGTGTCGGGGGACGAGGGAGTTTTATTAAAATGTGGCTGTTATTTTAGTATATTGTGTATCTTACGACATTACAGAAATGCACACTCACTCAACACACCCCACACACCCTCACAACACACCACTCACCACCACACTACATTACACCACACCACACCACATCACATCACTCCACACACCCCTCTCCTTTACACACACAACACTTGCACATGACACGATCCAAATACACTTCACACATACACTCAATACAAACATAATTACTTATTAAAAATACTAATTAAACATATATAATATATACCTATAGATATATTTCTTACCTTTGAGTCTATAACTTGTTTGTGACTATCCGAATCTGCTAGTACGCTCATAATTTGCTCGTCCACTATTTATGCGAAGACACTGCCTCCTAAGATACAGGATCTTCCTCGTTTAGGAGTCAGGGCTCAAAATTTTGTATTGACCGTACTTTACCCATCTCGTGCACACTATTTTTGTTTGTTCATTTCTCTGTCCCCTAGTGAATACTATGTGTACTATAGTTTGTGTCAAACTTGTATTTTGCTAATAATAAAAACAATTAATTAATTTATTAATTAATATAATTCGTTTCCGTTTTAATTCTGAATAAACATCCATTACCTTATTACAAACAAAAATAAAATAAATACACCTTTGAAGATCATTGGAATAGGGCTTTTTCCGGGAATGAGAGCCGCAAAATTACCAAATTCCAGTACTTACCTACTTTACGCATAGCGACCGATATTATTAGACTTTTATATCTTTGTAACAAAAAATTCGAAGACCTCTGACATCTACCAGTCCGCACGGGGCCCGCGTAGTGGATTATGGCCCACTCCCTCTTACAGAGAGGAGGTTTCTGTCTCAGCAGTGGGACCGACGCAGGCTGATTATGCTTATTTCTATCTTTTATAAATAGTTACGCAAATCTTATTTCAATCACTGGCCATATTAAATGAATATTTTAAAAACAATGATTATTAAAAGCACTTGAAATAAGTTATCATAAAATCTTATAATTATACCCTTTCTCGTCATTCGTCATTCATTTTATTCCAGAAGTCTCAGTTAGATAAATACAAGGCCTGCATCACACTGGCTGCATCATCGTATCGCTGCGAGCGACGGCGGTAATTGCTCGCCTCCATTACGGCTAATGATGCCCTTAATTAAAACGTAAAATGATCTGAGAAAAAGTGGATTGGGATGGCCGTTTTAATTGACCTAGGGTTACTTGGGAGATGTATTAGAGTTATTTTTATACAATGTTCTGACTTTTGAATCTGTGAGGTAAGAGAGTAACTATGTAATCAACGATAGATATCATAACACGTCAGCTCCATATCTGCGCTGCGGTTTAGAGTACTTTGCATACTGTTATTTCAAATCTCGGATCGTCCCTTAAAACAAAAGAGGTTTTCTATTACCAATTTTAGCAAAAAAAGCCAGGTGTCGTGGGACACCCGGTTGGAACGAAGTTCCTTTCGCTGTAAATTATGTATTAATACAAAGCCATCTAGTATAAGTTTTTATAAGGTAAAAAGTTATACTAGATGCAGGCTCTATATTAAAAAAAAAAAACTTTTGTCACTTGAAACTGACTTTTTCGGGCATAACGCTTTTTCGTTACATGACGATTCTATCAATTTACTCCTACCGCAAGCCGCGTTACAGAACTTCGTTCCAAAAAACAAATAATATAATTTAACAGTTAATTATGCTCGTTTGGATTGCCAATGATTATTTTAAGTCCCTTAAATCTTGAAAAAGACCTACCTACCGTCAAGACAGATTTTTTATGGACAGGTGCAAATTCACGTCTTCTTTCGTACTTAACACAACTACTTTCCGAGAACACTATTTTTTCATCGAATCCCCAATATTGTTTCAACTCTGAACTGTAGCAAAACCTACTAAAGAGTCGTTCCAATAAAAAGGCAGCATCTTTATCCTAAGCGGCCATGTTACGCGTCTCAGCTTTTAGTATTTTTTGCCGGAAATCCGTTACTTAGATCGGCAAGCTCTTATATGGGTTACGCTTTGAAGCGCTTTGGAAGCTGCTTACATTAATGCGTCGATTTTACTCCCACTTTATTGTTAGGTTAAGTCTTATTGCGAAGGGAATCGGTTTAAAGCGCTGTTTATGCTGCTTTTAAAGGTTTGGGTTTGTGTTTATCCTTGCAGCATGAATGAAATTCTACGCAGAATCTATGGGAGCCTATAAAAGTTTGTAGATGTCATAATTCCACACTTTCCTTGAATGTTGATTTTACTGGGAATCGTAAAGTTTGGTTGCAGAAACCTTTTCATCAAAGAAGACCCTAAACTTTATCATAAAGATCACACTAAACGGATTAAACGTAAGTTGTGCCAGAAAGTCTTTTATACCGTTAAAGATCACATTGAAGACAAAAAGGCGTGGGATGGAGCTGCTCCACTTTTTTTTTAAATTTACATACAGATTTTTTTTTCCTTTCCTTTTTGCTATTTTCTTTTTCTTCTTATATACACATTGACATTGATGAATTTTATGTATACAATGACATGAATATTTACTTTGTAAAATGTTATATTATTTTGATTACTGTCAATGTGAAGACTATCTGGTTCCTTGATTTTTTTTCTCTCAGCTTTAATCATAGTCTGCCAGTTTGAGTAAATTATGAGGCCTACCCAAATGTCCTTTCTTTGGTATTGTTCGTCGAATCATTGAGCTCCTTAACTTTTAAGTTGATCTGTACGACTACTGACAGATGCTTGCACTGACTGGACAGATCTCACTCAATCTGTGTGGTTCTTTCCTCAAAAGACCATTTCAGACACCAACCTACATGGTCCTCACATGATCTGACCAAGATTATGTCTGGACTTTAAAAGAGACTGTGACCTCTGAGTTTGTTTCGGCCTTTCTTCTCAGAGTAGTCAGATAGGAAACGCCGGCCTCATCTAGTTTAAAAAAAAATGTTTGACGTGTAAAAGTGTTTGTATAAACCTACTTTCAGAAATAAAATCATTTATCATTTATCATTTTAAAGATAGTGCTTGAATGAAGAAATACCAAAGTTAAAAGCATTTTCATAAACGGTTGATTACAAAAACGAGAAACTTCGTTATAACATTTAATTAAATTCCCTAATGAACTGTCCTAGACTTTGCTCTCTCTCCACATTATAAAACTTTTATCATGAGCTTCTTTAAAAAAATCCTACTACTCTCAACATTCCATATAAACAAGTATTCCGCAAACAAAATATACGATATATGATACAGGGTGGGCCAATAATTTTTGCACTTTTAAAACATGAATAGAAATAAAACTACAACTGTTATTTTGTTGATTATATATTTAACGTTTTGAAAATTTAATGAAATTTATTTTTTAAAAATGACATCGTCGAGATGTGCACCGTCTCGTCGTTGGCACTCTAGCAATCGACTACGCAAACTTTGGAAAACTCGCTGACACATGCTGCGGGGGATCGCGGCTATCTCGTCGTGGATGTTTTGTTTTAATTGGGATATATTCGTCGGTTTATTAAGGTAGACTCGACTTTTCAGGTATCCCCATAAGAAAAAATCGCATGGTGTAAGATCCGGGCTTCTCGGAGGCCATGGAATATCACCTCTGCGAGAAATCAATTTATTCGGAAACATTTCTTTGACTACCGGTAAAGTCACATTTGACGTGTGGCATGTTGCTCCATCTTGTTGCATCCAGGTCCTGCTGTTGTATCCTTGAAATTCATGCAACTGCGGCGTCAAAAACTCTCGCAACATCTTGACATATTCCGCTGAATTCACAGTTACATTATCTCCTTGATTATTTTCAAAGAAATACGGACCAATTATGCCCTTTGCTGATATGGCAGCCCATACTGTCGTTTTAGGTGAATGAAGTGGCTTTTGGTGTTTAAGGCGAGGGTTTTCCCTGCTCCAATATCGACAATTGTGCTTATTCACGTGCCCGTTGATGTGAAAGTGGGCCTCGTCCGTAAAGAATACATTCTCCAGGCTAGAGAATTGCTCCAGCATTGTGTCAGCCAATAACTTACGTTGAATGTAATCATTTGGTTTCATCTCCTGCACAATTTGAAGCTTATACGGGTGCAGTTTGAGGTCTAGATGCAAAATCCGCCGTAGACTGGTTCTCGGTAATGCCAGAACCGCCGAACGCTTACGCGTAGATAATTCTGGATCGTTCCGAACGGAAATTTCAACCTCTCGAATGTTCTCATCGCTTCTTCTTGAACGTGGCCGGCCTGTTTGTTTAATATTCGTTGTCGATCCCGTTTGCTCGAACTTCACGACCCAAGCTTTGATTAAATTCACACTTGGACACTCGCTTACACGGCGTAATCCATATTCAATTCGAAACAGGCGTCGTACAGTAACGTAGGAATCGTTGTTTTTGTAAAATTGTTTAACACAAAAAGCACGCTGTTGTCCCGTGAAGCGCTCCATCGTGACTAAAATTGCATGTAGCGACGCATAGTTTCCCGCCACCCGCGCACCCCTCCTTCCAACGGTATTCGAGAAATTTAGTGTTGCTATTTGCAAAAATTATTGGCCCTCCCTGTATTATTTAGATCACGTATATCTAGCGGACACACAAGATAACAAACTAGTCCCATTTGAGAAGATCTCAAGACTTAAGACATGCTTTGATGCATAGAAACAGATCCTGTATTTATGATTTATGTAAATATGAGACATAACATTTCATGCATAAATATTATCTACGAACAGTAGGAGTGAGAACTCTCATGAGCATTTTATCTGGGGCAGAGAATCTCACAGGAAATTGCAAAAATGTATGGATGGTACAAAGAATGTACAGCAATTAAAATGTCTTATTTGATAGGTCTAGCATCAATGGACATAGCCTTAAAATAGAAGCTAGATTAGAAAGTGCTGTTATCCGGAATAGTTACTGTCCCGCGCCAAAAAGAAACATCATTACTGCAAACTATTGGTTTTCTAAAACGTCTTGAAAATTACTCAATGATTACCTTCTAATCACTTTCTAATTAATCTCCATTACATGAAACACGACCCCCAGCTAAACGGTCCGAAGATCTTATTAATGTGGCTGAGAGAGACTGGATGCGGGAGGCGGAAGACGCAGCCTGGGAGAGGCCTATGCCCAGCAGTGGACTGTGATAGGTTGAGTTGATTGAAATGAAACACAAGAAAAGCTGTCCCGACTAAAGATTTTCACTATGAATATAAAATATTACATCATGACACTGACATTGGGTTGAACTGACAAACTGCAGCAGATCTCAAATTATCCAAATTATGTAACTTCGACGAACTTTGTCAATTTGTGTCAGTGAACAGCGGGACTTAGTCGGTATTTGCCGGAGACTTGATATGAAACATCAGGGGGCTAACCACCACCTCTTAAAGCAGTATTATTTTAACGTTACATCAGTGTGGGAAAGAGATGGAGCTAGACGTCCTGTATAGCGTTCCCAGACTGAAGTAAGATTACAATAATACTGCTTTAAGAGGTAGTGGTCTAGCTCCTGACAGCTGCTTAGATTGGTATAATGTAGGATGATGGAATGGTTGGTGAGGTGGAAATAATGAGTAACGATGTTATAAATGAGGTCATCTCTGTGTTATGTATGAAGTGACTGTTGCATGCTTGTCTTGTACAAAAACGTATCGTTTAGTTTACTATTACTTTAGAAAATCCTTATTAGTCCTTAGCTTTTGCGCTTACAAGTAGCATTAGTTTATTCTATTTGAAATTCTATTTTCTATAAAAATAAATCAATCTTGACTGGAGAACCTTCAGTTTGCACTTAAGACCAACTGGATTAGTCTATAAGACCAATAAAAAGTCCGAAGGAGATTTGCAATAATTTTCTCTAGCCCAAAAAAAAACATCGACTACATACACTACGCAATAAATCCTATTACATACCTCCTAAAAATAAAAGCCATGCATCAAGACTTTCTACATCTATAAGCCTGAACGGTGCAAACGTAATACATAAATAAGGCATTTTCATTAATTCAGAAATCAATTATTTAAGATAATGAGAGTTGTGGAGTGACCTTTTCCAACACCAAAGAGCTTCGTTCCAATTGGCTAAGAGGTCCAATTCATGGTATCCTTCGACTCAGCCGAAAATGAATGGGATTTGTTGAGATGTGAAGGAAATTGAAGAATAGCTAATAGGTAGCTACTGTTGTGTGGTGTACTGTAAGAGGTCAGAAATACGAGAATGTCTGGGATCGCATTGGATTTTTTTGTATTGCCTTGATTCGTTACTTTATATTGCATTACTCTTAGAGTTACAGTACCTTTTGAATCGGTTTGAAAGGAAGGTTCTGGAAGTATTTTAGTTACAAGTAGAAAAAAGTTTACGTGCCAGTTTGATTAAGCAGAGAACTAACAGCATTTTTGTTATAATAAAATAACTCATTGTAAATAAACCGGAGAATTTTACTAACAAATAAAAAATCGTATAAGGACGCTTTGCGACTCGACGATTGTTTAACCAAAACGTTATACTCCATTTCGTTAAAGTATAATGTTTTTCTAATGCATATCTGTTTACAAGATAAAACAAGAAGAGCCGTTTGCTCCAGCTGTTGTCTTTTCAATAGCCAATAGGATCCGTATTATCCACATTACAGATACCCTTATCTCATTTGAATATTCTTCAAAGAAAACATATTTTCTTTCTTCTATGTGTACTTTAAGAGAATCTGTGTTGTATCTATTAAGATATTTATGCCAATATACTTTTTAGGGTGAGGGGTGAGGGACTCCAGAAGCAGCAGATGGATTCTGGGACAGGCCACCATTCGTCACACAGCAACCACTAAATGTCTTGAAGAGATATATATTAGAGACTGGAGGCTAGAACGAAGCTTTGAAAGTGGCCTTATGATAGAAGTTTTCAAAAGTGGATCGTGATTAAAAGTTATAAACATAATCCCACCATTTTGAACTAGCCAATCAACGAATCATGAAGATGTCATCCTTGAATTGATAGCTAAATTCCTCTGTACCTAGAAATGTTTATTTAGCAACCACTTTACTTTCGGTAACCAGTACGACAGCCAAGCCAGCCAAATGTTGAGGATATGATCCGTCCAAGGTCATCATGGTCACCATCTTTAGGACGTCGAATACCGACCTACTTACCAAGTATACAACGTGTTCTTTTTGATATCCCATAAATCTAGGGGGTCATTGTCACTGAAGGGGGCTAGGGCCGATGCCAGCTAGGGTTGCGGGATATTCGAAAGAGTTACCGTGACCCCGGCACAGGCAACTGAAGGAACACGGGTCGGTTTTAGTGAGTAAAAGTCTGACACGCCCTTTCGCTCCGCCCAGAGCCGGAGAAGTCATTTGATGATTTCCTATCCAGAAAAAAGGGTCATTATACTCATCATTATAAACAACTTTTACTATGGGACCTAACCCGAAATCGCGAAAAAAAATCAGATGTTCCCTACATTTTGACGAGTTACGCGAAAATCATTATGTTCGCGTAACTCGTCAAAATGTAGGGAACATCTGATTTCTATTTTCAAGAAAAAGGAGGAAATAGCTAATTTTTTTCGCCATTTCAGGTTTGGTCCCTTAATAAAACTTGTTCATAATGATGAGTACAATGACCCCTAGAGTTATGGGATATCAAAAGGAGCACGTTGTATAAGAAATATACAATGGGTAACAATACAAAAGTATTTATTATGACATCCACTCGACCAATTGTCATAGAATTAGGCACACGGATAGTTTTTCATATGGAATTGGCTACTTTTAGTCAAACATATTGAAAGAGCGACCACCTCGGGCCATACTATAACGTCTAATTTTGTGGTAAATGTAAAAATGTTAGTCTCTTTTCAATTCTCGTTCATATCAAAGTTCTGATTCACCGAAATTGCAAAAAAATCACGATGTTTTCTATTTCAACCAGCGCTTTCATTGAGCGGGCACCAAAAATAGACGAACACTATCGGATTTTGGAGCAACTGCAACTGAAAACGAGGCTCCCGTTTTATCTACACTGAGAAGATTAGCAATTAGTTTATTGGGACTTCTGCTAGCACTAGAACGCACGCGTGGGGTCTTACGTACCTCAGTGTTTGACTTTGCTTCACTCATTAACTAATCTATGTGTTTAGTAGGGGCGCTGTCTTCATACAACCCGATTCCTATCGGCTAATTATGTAAATAATTTTGCATACTATTATATAGAATCAAGTTTAACTAACATGCTCAGTTACATTCTACCATTACATATGGTGTGCAAATGTGTCATATTAAAATTTAATTGATTAATTGAGTACTATATACAGTACAGACTACTATACTATATACGATAGTTTTGTTTCGAGTAACGTTCTTGGTTCTTCTAGACTACGCAACGGATTTTGACGTGGTTTTCACCATCCTTTAGACAATTTATTCCGGAAGGTATAAACCTTATTATACACATAAGTACATTAATTTCAAACTAATTTATTAACCTCAATAGCATATGTTGTGAGTTTGTTGTATTCAAAGTGCTCCGAATTATTTATTTTGCATTGTTTTTACTGTGATTTATAATTATTGTTGCGGCAGAAAACACGAAACAAGAGACTATTTTCGAATTTTATTTTTGAATGCAGCATTGATAGCACTCATCGCGATCGCTCACGAACTACATAGTTCGATTTAATTCTAAAAAAAATGGAAAATCAAAAATATTTATTCGCCGCCATAGCTAGAAGTTTTCGAAAACGGGAGCCGCAACGAATCGGTTAAAGGGAAGGAAATAAAAATTTAAACATTGTTAACAGTTATTCTGTGGAACTTGCCAAATAAGTCAGAGTGTACATCAACAAGATCGCTGTAACTGTTTAACGGTTTAAAGAGCCAAAGAGATGACAGAACTCGCGCCGAGTACTGTTCTACGGAGTGGGGGATGTAAAAGGAGTAATAGGACCATGAGGGAGCCTAGCAGGAGCCCTAAATTGGAACTTGCTTAGTAACTGGGGACAATCAATTTTGCATCGGAGTATCTTGTATAAAAAAATAGAATCAGTGATCAGGGCGACGGCTGCGAAGGCTGCACCCTGTGTGCTCGGCGCCTCACACCCCGAGCGCGGCTGCGCCGCAGTCGTCAAACGGTGACACTCCGTCATTAGTGACTTTTTTTGTAAATAATGTGTTTAGTTTTAGTGCGTGTTGTTTATATAGTTTATTTTATTTTTATATAGGTAAGTGGAACATTATATAAGTTATTTATGATCAATAACGGCAGTAGCGACGCCGGAAATAGTGCCAGTCAACCTGTCACATCGCTCGATGTCCAGCTGGTGAGATGCCCGTATTGCTCACAGGCACGCTTTTTTAAAGGCGAAAGGGGGCTGAGGATACACTATGGCAAGATCCACAAACCACATAGTGTACCATTGTGCCCCCCAGCCACATCCCCAACATCAACACCTCCAGACTAAACCTTGTGGCAAACGCTAGCAAAATTAAAAAATTCTACCCCGGTTTTAAAGAGAGTTCCCCGGGGCGCGAGACGGTCTGTTGCGCTAAGTTTGACGCGATGTCTCCGTCTTGCGACTCAGGAGAACTCACAAATTGCCTGGGAGCAATTACTCACCTTCCCTTATAGGATTCTACATGTCCAAAAAAATTTGGCAACTAAAACAACCTTAACGAAGCAAATTAAAGACAACTGCAACAATTCGACCCTAATTTTAGATTCAAAATTACCTGCATTTAACAATCAATCGCAAAAAGGCTTATGTTCACATGTGGAATCCAAATTAAGTGAAGGTGGCATCAGGGGAGCGGCCAGGATATTGTTCAGCAGTGATGTGGTGGCGCCTTACTCTTCAGAAACGCTAACAGCTCTAGAGAGTAAACACCCAGCGCCTGCGGATGGTCTCACCTTTCCCGACCCACCTGACTCTCCCGACCTAAATTCAACCTTCCTAAACGTTTCGGCCCCCCAGTTGATTGCAGCCGTGAGCTCCTTTCGAAGTGGTTCCGCCGGCGGCCTCGACGGCCTGACTCCACAACATCTAAAGGATCTACTGAGTTCAGGCGCCGGGGAAGCTGGTGAGTCGCTTTTGAAGGAGCTTGCGGCCCTGATTAACCTCATGCTCACCGGCGGTGTGAACGAGGCCGTCGTGGATGTCTTGTACGAGGCCAACTTATGCGCCCTGCGCAAGAAGGACGACGGCATTCGTCCCATCGCCGTTGGGTGCACCTACAGGCGTACGGCAGCCAAAATATGCTGTAAGCTTTACAGCGAAACGCTTACAGCTAAGTTTCAGCCCCTGCAGCTTGGTTTTGGCTCGAAAGGGGGCTGTGAGGCTGCCGTACATGCCCTTTCCACCTTTTTAAACTTCAACAAAGGTGAGGTCATCCTCAAGGTTGACGTGAAGAACGCCTTTAACTCTGTAAACAGGGACACTTTGTTGGCTGAAGTCAAAAAGGAACTACCCGAAATTTATGGTTTTATGTGGCAATGTTACAGGTACCCTTCTAAATTATTATACAAGGACAATGTCTTGGAATCTGCAGTAGGATGCCAACAAGGTGACCCTTTCGGGCCAGTCACTTTCAGCTTGGCTATTCATCCAATTATCCAGAAACTAAATTCAAAATTTAACGTGTGGTATTTAGACGATGGAACTCTAGGAGGTGATGCAGACATCGTTTTGAAAGACCTACAACTTCTCAAACAGGAATTTAAATCTATTGGCTTGGACCTTAACCCCTCAAAATGTGAAATCTATCTTCCTGACATTACTGACAGACAATTGACCCTAGATAAATTTAATGCTATAGCCCCACAAATTAAAATTTTAGAAAAAAGTTCACTGCACCTTCTAGGTTCCCCAGTTTTAGAAGACAGCTTTTCTCCTTTTATCGACGAAAATTTACATTCGGCATTCACCTTGGATAAGATACTGTTGTTTTGGCCCAAATTTTATATATTTTCTACGTTCTTCCCCTTTATGGAAGCAGCCACATCTGTTGGACAAAATTGACCAAATTATTCGCAACACGCTAACATCTATTTTAAATGTGGCCTTGGACGACCGAGCGTGGCTTAAAGCCACACTACCCATCCGTTTTGGCGGCCTCGGCGTCCGCAAAATTACCAGTATTAGCTTACCGGCGTTCCTGTCCTCTGTCCACAGCACTGAAAAGTTGACGGGGAAAATTTTAGCTCCCTCCCTGGTCGACTCTGAAGTGCCATGCTTGAGTGATGCGGTGAACGCCTGGATAGCAACTTGCCCGGATACAGATCGGCCCGTGAACCCATCTTCCCAGAGACAGTGGGATGAGCCGCTCTGCAGGTTGGTATGGAATAATCTTATCAATACGTCCACCAATACTGCTGAGCGTGCCCGCCTGCTGGCTGTGGGTGAATGGGAGTCGGGCCTCTGGCTTCAAGCACTACCGTCACCCAACATAGGCACTTTGCTGGGTGACTCCACCTTCCGGCTCGCTACCTGTCTGCGTCTGGGCGCTCCTTGCGGGGCTCCACATCGCTGCCAGTGCGGTGAAGCCGTCGACTGCCTCGGACATCATGGCCTGTCTTGTAGTAAAAGCGCAGGCCGGATAGCACGGCACGCCAGCATTAATGACATTATCCGTCGTGCTCTTGTCACCACCGGGGTGCCAGCTGTTTTAGAACCCAACGGCTTGGCACGTGACGATGGCAAGAGACCAGACGGAATGACCATAATGCCTTGGAAGTTAGGCAGGCCTTTGGTGTGGGATGCAACATGTGTCGACACCCTTGCGCCATCCCATCTTCCTAGTACGGCGGGCTGTGCTGGGGCGGCTGCTGCAGGTGCGGAAAACCTCAAACGGCGAAAATATTCCGATCTTTTTGGGAGTTATATGTTCGAGCCGTTTGGGGTTGAAACACTAGGGCCATGGGGTCCGAGTGCCCACTTGGTTTTCCGAGACATCTCCAAGCGGTTGGTCGACTCTTCACGTGACCAAAGGGCTGGCCTATTCTTTGGCCAAAGAATCAGCATCGCCATACAACGTGGCAATGCTGCCAGCCTTTTGGGCACTTTTCCTGTTGACAGCGACGCGGACGAATTTTTTGATGCCCTATAATTATATATATATATATTTTTTACATTTTTACATATTATAATTATTATTTTAAGTCTGTTAGCTTATATATTATGTAAATATTATGTATTGGTTTAATTGAAATAAATACAGAGACTAGGTGAAAAGAGTCAGATTGGAATAATTTGCCTTTATGTTTAACAACGTACAAATATGCAGCTCAAAATCATGGTGAATTTCTTCCGGTGGTGTTTTCTTTGAAGGATAAAATCAGATATAACGACGAAGACGCGCTGCCAGCAGCCAAGGCGACGGTCGCGAACGCTGCGCCCTGCATGCGCGGCGCCCCAGTCTCTGAGCGCGACTGCGCCGCAGTCGTCAGTGAAATGACAGTTTCGACCGTGACAATTTGTATTTGTATACATAAAGTGAAAAATAGTATTTTTAGTTTATCTTTTGTGTTTCTGTTTTAGTACGAGTGCGTGTGTATATAGGTTTTTTAATTTGTTTTTCAGGTAAGTTTAACTCTGTAAGTCTAAGTGTTTTATACGTTCAATGCCGGTTGTAGCGACGTCGGAAATTGTGCCAGTCAACCTGCCACATCGCTTGATGTGCAGCTGGTGAGATGTCCACATTGCTCCCAGGCACGCTTTTTTAAAGGCGAACGGGGGCTGAGGATACACTATGGCAAGATCCACAAATCACATAGTGTACCACTGGCCTCCCCAGCCACATCCCCAATATCAACCTCAACGAACCTAAAAAAAACCTTAACGAACCTAATTAAAGAAAATTGAAACAATTGGACCCCAATTTTAGATCCAAAATTACCCGCATTCAATACCGGTCACAAAAAAGCTTATGTTCACATGTGGAATCCAAATTAGGTGAAGGTGACATCAGGGGAGCGGCCAGGATACTGATTAGCAGCGATGTGGTGGCGCCTTACTCTCCAGAAACGCAAACAGCTCTAGAGAGTAAACACCCCGCGCCTGCGGATGGTCTCACCTTTCCCGACCCCCCCGATCCTCCCGACCTAAATTCAACCTTCCTAAACGTTTCAGCTCCCCAGTTGATTGCAGCCATGAGCTCCTTCCGAAGTGGTTCCGCCGGCGGCTTCGATGGCCTGACTCCACAACATCTAAAGGATCTATTGAGTTCAGACGCCGGGGAAGCTGGTGAGTCGCTATTGAAGGAGCTTGCGGCCCTGATTAACCTCATGCTCACCGGCGGTGTGAATGAGGCCGTCATCGATGTCTTGTACGGGGCCAACCTATGTGCCCTGCGCAAGAAGGACGGCGGCATTCATCCCATCGCCGTTGGGTGCACGTACAGGCGTACGGCAGCCAAAATATGCTGTAAGCTATATAGCGAATCGCTTACAGCTGAGTTTCAGGCCCTGCAGCTTGGTTTTGGCTCAAAAGGGGGCTGTGAGGCTGCCGTGCATGCCCTTTCTACCTTTTTAAACTCCAACAAAGGTGAGGTCATCCTCAAGGTTGACGTTAAGAACGCCTTTAACTCTGTCAACAGGGACACTTTGTTGGCTGAAGTCAAAAAGGAAATACGTTTTATGTGGCAATGTTACAGGTACCCTTCTAAATTATTATACAAGGACAATGTTTTGGAATCTGCAATAGGATGCCAACAAGGTGACCCTCTCGGGCCAGTTATTTTCAGCTTGGTTATTCATCCAGTTATCTAGAAACTAAATTCAAAATTTAACGTGTGGTATTTAGATGATAGAACGCTAGGAGGTGATGTAGACACCATTTTGAAAGACCCACTGCTTCTCAAACACGAATTTAAATCTATTGGCTTGGACCTTAACCCATCAAAGTGTGAAATTTACCTTTCTGACATTACCGACAGACAACTGACCCTAGAAAAATTTAATGCAATAGCCCCACAAATCAAAATTTTAGAAAAAAGTTCACTGCACCTCCTAGGTTCCCCAATTTTATAAGACAGCTTTTCTCCTTTTATCAACGAAAAAATCAAAAACTTCAACGACATTTTGGACAGACTGTCCAAAATTAATTTACATTCGGCATTCACCCTGATTAGATACTGTTGTTTGGCCCAAATTGTATATAGTTTCTACGTTCTTTCCTTTTATGGAAGCAGCCAAACCTCTTGGACAAAATTGACCAAATTATTCGCAGCACACTAACATCCATTTTAAATGTAGCCCTGGACGACCAAGCGTGGCTGCAAGCCACACTACCCACCCGTTTTGGTGGCCTCGGCGTCCGCAAAATTACCAGTATTAGCTTACCGGCGTTCCTGTCCTCTGTCCACAGCACGGGTGTAAATGTTTTTGCAATTTAATTTTTTCTTTTTTTTTTGAAATCTGTAGATTTATTTCTCATTGCTAACTATTTACTATTTACTTAATTTAAAAACTAACAATCTTAAAATAATAATAATAATATGTACAATTATTATATATAAAAAAAGTGCTCTGTCCACAGCACGGAAAAGTTGACCGAGAAAATTTTAGCCCCCTCTTTGGTTGACTCAGAAGTGCCGTGCATGACTGACGCAGAGAACGCCTGGAAAGTGGCTTGCCTGGATACAGATTGGCCCTTGAACCCATCTTCCCAGAGGCAGTGGTATGAACCGCTCTGCAGGTTGGTACGGAATAATCGAATTAATACGACCTGCGTCTGGGCGCTCCTTGCGTGGCTCCGCTTCGCTGCTAATGCGGTGACGGTGTCGACTGCCTCGGACAACATGGCCTATCCTGCAGTAAGAGCGCAGGCCGGATAGCACGGCACGCCAGCATCAATGACACCGTCATGCTCTTGTCACCGCCGGGGTGCCAGCTGTTGCTTGGCACGCGACGATGGGAAGAGACCAGACGGAATGACCATAATGCCTTGGAAGGTAGGTAGGCCTTTGGTGTGGGATGTAACGTGTGTCGACACTCTTGCGCCATCCCATCTTCCTAGCACGGCGGGCTGTGCTAGGTTGGCTGCTGCGGGTGCGGAAAACCTCAAACGGCGCAAATACTCCAATCCTATTGGGACTTATATATTCGAGCCGTTTGCGGTTGAAACACTAGGGCCATGGGGTCCGAGTGCCCACTTAGTTTTTCGAGACATCGCCAGGCGGTTGGTTGATTCCACACGTGACCAGAGGGCTGGCCTATTTTTTGGCCAAAGAATCAGCATTGCCATACAACGTGGCAATGCTGCCAGCCTTTTGGGCACTTTTCCTGTTGACAGCGATGCGGATGAATTTTTTGATGCCCTCTGATTATTTCCCCTCCTTTTTTATATACTTGTACATATTATTATTTTAAGACTCTTAGTTTTTAAATTATGTAAATAGTAAATAGTTAGCTATGAGAAATTGATTAAATAATAATTTTATTTAAGTTTAACTAACTAAACAGACAGCTTCTTCTTTCCACTGCTTCTTCACAGCTAAAGCACTAGGAAGTGGTGAAGGGCGGGCGTTTTGCGGGACTGTCTTATGTAATTTTTGACATTCGAAAAGTGCTGATTCAG
This sequence comes from Fissipunctia ypsillon, assembly GCA_947568875.1. NCBI lineage: Eukaryota > Metazoa > Arthropoda > Insecta > Lepidoptera > Noctuidae > Fissipunctia > Fissipunctia ypsillon. Next base: position 21,791,438 of record OX387648.1, read on the forward strand.
CCTAGTTTGAATAAATTACTTTTGATTTTGATTGATTTTTGGCTTCTCTTTGGAACAACCACTCTTCTGTCTACTATTGCCAAATATTATGGGACACCTATGTGTGTAACTGTGTATCACATCACATTACATAATTTAATACCAGTTTAATACAGTCATCATAAGATTAAAAACTTTACTAAAATGCCTACAATTTTTTGTCTGAGTTTATGAGAACTGAACAATTTTTTCTTCGGCTTCCCGCTTATGATAATTGTAGCTGCGCCACTGGTTTCTAGCAGTCTGCCGGCTCTTGCATGGTAATGTGAGTATTTAAACTCGCTTGGGGTACACATAATCCCACACGTGCTTTCGCTGAAGTTTTTTTAGTGGCACTTTTACGGGAATATAAAAGTCGAAATGGCACAGTTTGGAAAAGACACCCTCCTCCGACTACACGTATGTTTAGACTGTCATCAAAGTCAATAATAATATGCTAATTAAATGTTTTGTTCACACAGGACTGGTCATAATCCAAATTTATAAAAACAGTTGTAATTTTCTTTATTTTTTGTTTCTTTATTTAAAGCGTTTCCAAATGTCTTTTGTGATGCGCACAGCAAAGGAGTGGAACTCTCTGCCTGCGTCTGTGTTTCCGAAAGTATACAGCCCCGATCTCTTCAAGGTGAGAGTTAACAGGCTTCTTCTGGGTAAGCTCGCTCCATCGTCGACTTTGTCTCTGTCATCTGTGACCTAGACTAGAGTCAAGAGCAAACCTATCTCAAATAAATAAAAAACCGTATTATAACAAAATTGTGGTTTTAAATCTTGATTGAATGAAAATTCTTTTTTATAATTATAATAATTTCTTTTTATTTATAAAACTATATGGAGGAATAAACTGATATCTAAGTTAGGGTACAACTTTCCCCCACGCGTGCTCTCACTTACCAAACAGAGGCGCGTGCGCTCTAGTGCTAGCGTTAGCACAAACGAGAACAGGTATTTGGATACTTTGTTAATTTTGTGGGTAATAATGGCTTTACGTTAAAATTGGACGTGTTCTTTTGGGACTTTTAATAAAAATAAATAAAATAAAATAATCTTTATTTCGGATAAGCAACATCCATATGGGTTAGTAAACAAAAAAGGATAACTTACATCTATGTTAGTAAACTTATGTACTTATTTGGAGACCAGGCTGTTGTTCAAAAGGCATCTTTGAACCACATCACCTAACAAAGGGGAATCGTACCTCCCCGCTATGATCTTCAGGATGGAGTTGGAGCTGCCCCGTACTCTGCAGAGCAAAGAAGCAGATTTCTGTCTGACGATAGCGTGGAAGCCATCGACGTGTGCCTGTGCAAACATACCTGATGCACTGCAGAAACGGGGCAACCCCATCAACATCCTGAACCCGTTATTATATTGGACCCGTAGAGCGCTGATAGCCCGCTGAGTATAGCTGGTCCACAGGCTGCACGTGTAAAACACTTGGCAGTAAGCTTTAAAAAGCGTTATTTTGACTGCCTTGCTACAGCGTGCAAACCTGCGAGCCAACATGTTACATCAGACTGCCAGCGCCCTACGTTCCCTCTCAATATCCACTTGGCCATTAAGGTCGTCGGTTATATATCGTACTTGGGGCATCCCAAGTACTTGAACTGGTACACTCGCAATATGTCATTCCCATTTAGTTTGATCGGGGGAACATACTCAGGACATTTACCAAGAACTCACTTTTCTTTACATTATAAACTAGGCCATGCTCTCGAGCATAGCCCTCACAACAATTAAGCAGCTCTCTAAGCGCCCTAACCGTAGGGCTCAGCAGCACCATATCGTCATCGTAGCTGATGTTGTTGACACTAACGCATCAATGCGACATCCGATTTTCTTGCTGCTGAGCTCAACGATCAGGTCGTTTATGTACAGGTTAAACAATTTTGGTGACGTAATCCCTCCTTGTCTTACCCCACACTCTAGCCCATACGACACAGACCGCCCATCGGCCCATCTCACACTGTTCGTCTGGTTATAATACCAATACTGGAAGATACGCAACAGCTCCCCTGGCACTTTTCTCTCCCGCAGCTTTTCCCACATAACCTCGTAAGATACGAGATCAAAAGCACGGGAGAGATCTAAAAAGCAAGCATACACTGGCGTTCGACGTTTTGTGTAGTATTGCACCGTATGTTTGAGGCCGAGAATCGCACTTTCGGTGCCAAGATCATTCCGAAACCCAAACTGTGCGTCGTGTAATTTTAAAAAGCTATCCAACCGCGCGTCCAGCTGACTGTCGAGTACCTTTGCGATAATAGTAGCCAGGGAGATGGGTCGATAGTTACACTTATCAGCAACGTCACCTGTTTTATTCTTAACAATAGGCACGACAATAGTTTGCAAGAGATCACAGGGAAGGTACGAGTGACACATACATAGCGAGCACTCTAGCTATGTGAGGACCGGCATGCTGCAAGTGCTCAATGCTTAAACCGTCGTGACCCGGGGACTTACCTCTCGTCACTTTTACCTTTTTACCTTGATTGAAATAATTTAGTTTTTTTTGGCAAATAGGTGGCTAAGTATCGATAGGATAAAAGTTTCTTTTCCTCCCACATATGAAAAAATATTCCAGTTCGGCGGAGCGAGGTATACATATAAGGTATACCTCGCTCATACACGAACGCTATTCTTCTTCATTTAATGTCAGTTTACTAAAATGCGTGTCCACCACACACCACCACCCCCGTCCCGTTCGGTTTGAATAATCCCATTTCTCGTTGACATACCCATGACGTGGCGCTAGACAAACGGTCTTTGGGTTACCACCTAATTTATCGTGTACGTATTGTTGAAGCACAAATAGAGCGTTAAGTACCAACGTATGGGGTGCTTGGACAGGAAACTTCCCCGTGTGCCTGTGGGCTGGAATTCCCTTATGGATGCGTCCGGGGGGAAAGCCAGTCACCAGGACGGTGCACCCTGGGGTACGGGCAATGACTCCTCATTAGGTACTGTGTGCCTAAGGGGTCTTGTTGCCCGTATGCCAATATCCTGTCAGAGGTACGCTCCAACGTGTGTCTCTCTGCGCTCTAAGCAGAGATGCACAGCGGCGGAGTAAGAGCGGGCTCGGTGTGCACTAACTCTGCCGCCGGGCAGGCAGGAAGAGGCCTTCTCTTTCTGCCACCGTTATTCTCGTAGCCCCGAAGATTGTCAAGGTCATGTCTCTGACTTTTGACGGGGGTCGAGGGTCTTGGCTTAACCGCCCGGGCCGCGAGGAAGAAAACCTCTATAAAAAATCACCCCAAACCTCCAAGCGGCGGCGCACCGTGAGGGAGGTTGATAGCTTGACTAATGGGTAGCTAAATTAGTCGCTAGTGCAAACCACTAGATTTTGAGATAATACAAAGTTTTTACTCGTGAGAACAAAATAATATGGATCCAATACACAAAAACAAAAACCGTAGCGAAGAGGAGGGAAGTGATGCGGGGTCGGAGTCCGACGCCGTATCTGGCGCGAAGGGCTCGTTTCAGAGCCAAGAGCGCGAAGTGGTGGGGGCGGCTAAGAAGAACCTAGAGTTCTTGAAGAAGCGCCCCAAACCAGGGGATGGCCAGGAGTCTTCCTCGGACGGATGGGTGAGCTCGGCCCGTAAGAAGATCAGCCGGCGGGGTGGGGCCCATGAAAGTGGTGTGGGCAGAGGTCTCACCACGAAGGAGGCCAGTAAGCCGAGCCGAGCCGGCCCAGCCGAGCCAGAGTCGCAGTTAGGGCCGGTCTCGGCCGGGTCGGAGTCGTCAGGTGGTGAGCCGGATGCCACTGGCGGCTCGAAGTCGGAGCGAACGGTCAGGTTCGCAGAGGTCGTGGCGGCCGCTATCAAAAGTGTGGCCTTGAAGAGAACTCAGTCCTCTAAAGACAAGGCCATATCCGCAGCCACGGCCTTCATTATGGCGGCAGCGGAGGCCAGTCACATCGGGCCTCCGTCGGACGCAATGTCCGCAATGCAGGCGGAGGTCGCCCGTTTGACAGCCGCCATGGAGCTTCTCCGAAAGGAGAACGCGGAGCTCCGAGCGGACCTGGCTAGGCTTCGAGAAGCCGGCCTTCGGGAGGTGCCACAGGGGGAGGCGCGGCATGGGTAGGTAGGGCCCGTGCCTACTGAGGACCGGGTTCTGGCCCTGGTCCGGTGGGAACTGGCTGCCTTCCGGAGCCGGTTTTCCGCCATGGAGGCCATAGTCCTGCGGCCCCCGCTAGCGGCAAGCCAGCCGGTCTTGGGCCAGTGGAAGGCGGCATCGTATGCCGCCGCCGTGGCTGCCACGGCCAAGCCGGAGTCATCGGGGCAGGTGAAAGGCGGGGCCGTCCCGGAATCCGCGAGGGCCCCAGCCCCGGCGGCGAAACGACCGCCCCCGCCTCCTAAATCCCCTCCGGCTGACGCCGAATGGCAAGTAGCCGGGGAGAAGAGGAAGGCGGGTAAGGCAGCAAGGGCGGCCAAAAAAAAGGAGAGGCAGCAGCGGCGCAAGGAGCGAAGCGTCGCGGCTAGGCTTCATGCCCCGAATTCCGCAGCTGTAGTGATCACACTACAGCCGGAAGTGGAAAAGAAGGGCGTGTCATACCGCGACGTGCTTGCCAAGGCGAGGGCAGCGGTGAACCTCGACGAGCTCGGTATCGCAGATGGCGTCCGAGTAAAGGTCACTGCGACTGGAGCCCGGATGCTGGAGGTCCCCGGTGCGGCCAGCGGCCCGACCGCTGACGCTCTGGCCGAAAGGCTTAAGGCGTCCCTAAATGCGGAAGAGGCCCGAGTGTCCAGACCCACCAAGCGCGCTGATATGCGCATACTGGGTTTGGACGACTCAGCGACGGAAGGAGAGGTGGTAGCCGCCGTCGTTAGGACTGAAGGGTGCTCAGCCGAGCAGGTTAGGGTAGGCACCATCCGTCCTGACTTCACGGGGATGCGAACGGTTACGGTGAGCTGCCCCGTGGCGGCGGCCCGAAAAATTACCGGGGAGGGCCAAAGGCTCAAGGTGGGCTGGGTTTCTACGCAGGTGAAGCTGCTAGAACCCAGACCTCTGAGGTGCTTCCACTGCCACGTAGGCAACCACGTGGGAGCTAAATGCACCTCGGAGGTGTATCGTAGCAGCCACTGCTTCTGCTGTGGTCAGCCCGGTCACAACGCCGGCTCGTGCAAAGCCGCGCCGCACTGCTTCGCGTGTGCAGCAGCTGGCAAGCCGGCCAATCACCGGGCTGGGAGCAAGACCCGCACTCCACCCGCCAAACCCAGGGCCAGCAAGCCCTCCGCCACCGTCGTCACCGCCGCAGCCGCTGCCACTGCCGCCGCTGCCGCCGCCGCCTCCACTGTCGCCGCCGCCGCAACCACCGCGGCAGGGCCCTCACAGGGGGTTCGGGAGGGGGCTGATATGGAGTGGCAATAATGGCCCCATTACGCCTCCTCCAGGCGAACATCAACTATTGCGCCTCCGCTCAGGATCTGTTGCTCCAGAGCATGGCGCAGTGGTCGATTAACACACCATCGCCGTGGTCGCTGAGCCGTACTTTGTCCCGCCCAGGGATGACTGGGTGGAGGACCTGAGCGGCTCAGTGACTCTAATTTCATCGGCCGCCGCCGGTACCCCGTCCCTCGAGGCGGTCAAGAGGGGACGGGGTTGCGTGGCAGCACGGTTCGGGGAGATTGTCGTGGTAGGGGTATACTTCTCCCCGAACCGAACTCTCGCCGAGTTCCACAACTCCCTTGCGGAGTTGAGAGTCGTCTCCCTGTGCTCGTCCTTGGGGACTTCAATGCCAAGAATGTGGCTTGGGGTTCCCGGCATACAGACACACGGGGCAGGATGGTGGAGGACTGGGCTCTGGAGACGGGCCTGGTCGTCCTAAACCGGGGTTCTGTCCCCACGTGTATGCGGATGCGGGGTGAGTCAGTGGTGGACATTTCGTTCGCCAGCCCCGCTCTGTCGCCGCGTGTCGTCGACTGGCGCGTCATGGAGGGGGTGGAGACCTACTCCGATCACCGGTATATCCGGTTTGACGTCTCCGCCCAGACCTCGAGCGCGCCGGTCCGACAGGCCCCGAGTGGTCCGCGGTGGGCGTTGAAGCAGCTGGACCGGGAGCTCCTCCTGGAAGCCTCGATCGTGCAGGCCTGGGTGTCACCACCGGACAGGCCTGCTGACATCAATGACGAGGCGGGGTGGTTCCGGGAGGCCATGTCCGAAGTATGCGACGTGGCAATGCCCCGGGTCCGGCACGGACGCGCCCGGCGCCAGGTGTGCTGGTGGTCGCCGGAGTTGACGTCTCTGCGCGATGCGTGCGTTGCTGCGCGACGCCGATACACCAGGCACCGCAGGCTCCGTATTCGCCCTCCATATACGGAAGCCATTCAGGCGGAGCTGTACGAGGGGTACAGAGCGGCGAAGACCGCCCTCCGAGCGGAGATCCTGCGGGCCAAGGGACTGGCCCGCGAGGAGTCGCTGGAGGCTCTGAATAGGGACCCGTGGGGATGCCTGTATAAAATGGTGCGGAACAAACTCCGCCCATGGGCTCCCCCGCTGATGCAGAGTCTCCGGCCCTAGCTCGTGGAGGACGTGGTGAGCGCTCTGTTCCCTTCGCGATGGGAACATACTCCCCCGCCCATGGCTCCGTCTCCTGCGGTGTGGTCGCCGATGACGACGATGCTCCGGAGGTGACCGAGGTAGAGCTGAGAGTGGCGGTGTGCAGGCTGAATGCCAGCAATACCGCCCCAGGACCCGACGGCTTACCTGGAAAAGCCTGGGTCCTGGCCTTGGAGGCTCTTGGGCCTCGACTAAGGGGGCTCTAAGCGCATTCTTGGAGAGGGGCCAGTTCCCGCTTCAATGGAAGACGGGGAAACTGGTCCTCATTGAGAAGCCGGGGCGCTCTGCGGACTCTCCGTCCGCTTACCGGCCCTTCGTGCTGCTCGACAAGGTGGGCAAGATCTTTGAAAGAGTCATTGCAGACCGCCTCGTTGGGCGGCTGGTGAGGGTGGGGCCGGATTTGGCGGAGAGCCAGTTTGGTTTCCGCAAGGGGCGCTCTACGGTGGACGCCATCATGCGCGTTTGAGCCCTAACGACGGGGGATGCTGTGGCCCGGGGTGGGGTCGTCTTGGCGGTGTCTCTAGACATCGCCAATGCCTTCAACACCCTGCCCTGGAGTTGTATCAGGGAGGCACTCCGGTATGGCCCTTTACGGAGCTCCGGTGTGGGCGCGTTCCGTGAGGCGGCGACCGGTCCGTCGGTTGAACGCGTCCCAGAGGGTCATGGTCATCCGGTTAGCCCGGGGATACCGCACGGTCTCCGGGGAGGCGGCGAACCTCCTTGCCGGATTACCGCCATGGGATCTGGAGGCAAAAGTCCTCGCGCACATTTGGGAGTGGCGCGAGGAGGCAGGACAGGCCGGGGCGTAACTGCACGGCAGACAGAGCTCCGGCAGGATCTCATGGCGGCATGGAGAGTGCGATTGTCGCAACCCAGCCCTGGGCACGCCACAATTGCGGCGATAAGTCCCCTCTTTGAGTGGCTGGAGAGGCGCCACGGCGTCCTCACCTTCCGCCTGACGCAGGTCCTCACCGGACACGGGTGCTTCGGGAGGTACCTGTTCCGGATAAGGTGGGAGGAAACGCCCGGGTGTCACCACTGTGTGGATCGCCCGGAGGACACGGTGGAGCATACGGTGGAGGTCTGCCCGGCTTGGGCGGGGCACCGCCGTGTCCTCGCGGAAGCGATCGGCGGCGGCGATCTCTCGCATCCGGCCCTGGTCCAGGCCATGGTACGGAGCGAGAGTACATGGGAAGCCATTACCTCCTTCTGCGAAGCAGTAATGCTCGTGAAGGAGGAGGTGGGACGCGTGAGGGAGAGGCAAGTTTTGCGCCCTCACGCCCCTAGTCGCCGCAGGAGACGCCCTGGGCGTCGGGAATTGGCAGCCGATTCCCGGCCACCGTAGGCGCGGGCTTGCGGACGGCGAGCAATGGGTAGCTCGCCGACCGGTAAGGACCAAGCCCGAGTCGACGGCGCGTCGTGTTCCACGCGCGCCTCAAAGAGATGTCAGCACTATTGACGGGGTCCGCTAGGGCCGATGCCAGCTAGGGTTGCGGGATGTTCGAAACAGTTACCGTGGCCCCGGCACAGGCAACAGAAGGAACACGGGTGGGTTTTAGTCAGTAAAAGTCTGACACGCCCTCCTGCTCCGCCCAGAGCGGGAGAAGTCATTTGATGATTTCCCATCCACAAAAAAAAAAGTACCAACGTATCATGTTTCTGCAGTATGGTGTTCAACATTAGCATATTAGTCTACTGTACAACCCTGTTAGTGATTTAGCCCAGCTGTGTGAAATGCTATCTAATTTAGCTCAACATTTTGAAGTCTGAGTTTTTGTATGTCTACATTGTGTGCCCCATAATAATCTTGAATATACAAGGTGTAACTTAAATAATGCACAACCTCTTAAGGGGTCATTGTACTCATCATTATGAACAACTTTTACTATGGGACCAAACCTGAAATCGCAAAAAAAATCAGCTGTTCTCTACATTTTGACGAGTTATGAGAACAAAAGTTTTTTGATTAACAGCTGATTTTTTTTCGCGATTTCAGGTTTGGTTCTTTAGTAAAAGTTGTTCGTAATGATGAGTATAATGACCCCTTAAGAGATTTCTTGTACGAATAGATAGACCTTAAAAAAATAAACAGGATTTTTCATTTATCCTCTTGCAGAGTGCAATGACTCGTAAAGTTGAAAGCAAAAAATAAACTTGTTTCGGAACAAAATATGGATCTCAGAAAAATACTTATTTCTAGCACAGAAAACCAATCGGAAAGTCAAGTTGGAAAGCGAACTAAGAAATCGGATTATTTCTGTGCTCATAAGCAATAAGCTTGCATCTCATTCCTACATTTGCAGCTGCAGTCTTTAATCGGATACAGTCATGAATATGTAGGAGATCAAAAAGCAGTCGACTTGGAATAAATCTGAAACATGCTTTATTATCGGAGAAAATGTTCGTTTGATTGACCCTTTCATTTTTAAACGATAGAAACACATTCTCTTTTCCCAACTGCCCAAAAAGGTTTAACGTTAATCGAAGTGTGTTTGTTTATATGTACCTACCTTCTTAACCTCTTTTATTTAGGTAAGTTAAGGTAATTATTGTTCCAACAGGATAATAGCCCAATCGTTTCCAAACTCTTAATATTCACACTATTTATTTGTTTTTACCTACGTAATGCTTTACCTACGTAATCTTTTGTCTTCATCGCCAGAGTGTAATTTTCATATTTTAGATAAGATACTACAGAAAGAATCCAAAATTAATTTATATAGCACAATCTTTATTTATAGGTATGGTGTACATAATAAAGAGTAAGTACTCTATTCTATTCTCTGGCTACCTACACATGTCACTCCACGATATGCGCTTTAATATTCTGTCTGCCTCTACTCTAACATCTAAATTTATCGAGAGCCGAAGCGGACGACGCTTGAATAAGAGTATGTATTTCTAAAGCGCCTGACATTTAACATCACATACCCATATTTTTAAGCGCTTTAATATCTCAAGAACGTTACTTTCTTCACTTCATTTTATAAAAACCACCAACTACTAGAAACTTAACTCGAGCGTGGAGCTTTAAAAGATACCAGGAAGTTATGTGCCAAAGCAAAATGTACTTTAGTTGTAGGAGTTGAAGCTGTGATTTATTTGAAGAAAAAACCTGTGCACCTATTTTACAATGAAGCTGAAAACGTTTGAAATGCAACTTAACGATGGCTGGTGGAGTTAGTGAGCGTAAAATCTGTTGAAAATACAACGTAGCAGTCTTTCAGTGATACATCTAAAAATAACATGTCACACACACGGTACAGTTTGCAAAACTTGTTTTGTTATTTGTCTCCCAAAAGTGACCCCCATATTCAAAATTCATTTATTTACGTTACGCATACGTTGGAGCAAATTGGCTGTAACAGACGGACAGACAGCCAGACACACGAGTTGTCCTATAAGGTGTAGCGTTGTGATGGACCTCAATGGTAAATAGTCGAGTGATGCTAAATATTTCACAATTAAGTTGCTAAGCATAATTATCACTAAAATCATGGAACAACACTAATTTTCTAAGAATACTCGTCCATGTCGACAGTCACTTGCTTAGCTAGTAGAAACTATTCCCTATCCTTGCGATTCTGTGTGCCGCAACCTAGGGTGAGTCCTCATTAATTTGGTATTTATACCAGACCCTTTGCGCTGGATAACCTTCTGATTTCGCAGGTGTCATGTCGGACCATTCCGCTGTAGGTTATCTAGTGCACAAAAGACAAAATAAAATGAAATGGTGAAATGTGTGTATTGCTGCTGCACCGGGGGTGTGCAGGGCCTCACTATATATAGCGACTCATCTGCTAAGATACACACAAATTGTTTTACTTTGTGTTCTATGCTCGCGTGCCACATACATAATTTCAACAAAGTGCATCTATCATTGTGCCACGCTGTCTTTCCAAACTCTCTGCCTGTAAACCGCTGCGATGTTTTGAGCTTCCGCCTATCCTGCTTCCCACACCGTTCATTGGTCGTTGAAAGGGGGATGAAACTGGGAACATCGCATACGGCTTGCTGCTTTCGCAACGCAAGTAACATGCACTACCTTACGCGCCTTCCAGGGCTCTACGTCCAGGCTGAGGGCAGGACATCTACAAATTGCCCGCTGCTTCGATCTGCATACTGCTCCGAATTGCGCGCTGCACGAGTTGCGAGCTGCACTGTGCGCTCCGGTGTCCTACGGTCTGCTACCAACGCACTGTTATAACTCTTATTACAAGGCAATAAAGCCTAATTCAGCTTTTACTTAAAGACAGTGTACTTTTCCTTTACTAAAGTACTGATGTTGCATTTTTACCCAATGCATAGAAATAATATGTATAATTGAGTTAGTTAGATTCTGGACGCTGTCGCGTAATCTCGTGTGTGCCCAAATTAAGGGAGCAATTAAGAGGGACATTGCCGAAATATAAGTACCCAAGAACTTGTGTGTCAGTGTTTTTTGTATTGTGGTGAATTAAAGTGGTTCCAGTAGAATTATTGTTTTTTATTTTTTTTTAAAGACAAACGGGGTCGGCTTTGTAACAGCACGCTAACTGCAGAATTACGAAGGTCAGTCCGGACTCTTGCTGAGAAGGTGCTGGCAAGCCCCGTACGTCTGCCACGTGCTGCCAAGGACGGTACCCTTCTTACTTTAAAGTGTGAAAGTGTTCAGAACACAGTGTGACCTTACCCGCGACCCAGCCTACTACTGTGTCTAGAAATTATATGTATGACCCTTACATATGAGTTTCTTTTATAGATTATACAGCCAGCCAGCAGCTGCGCAGCCTACCTACCTACCCTAGCCGTTACAAAGGGTTCCGTATTTTCATTAGGACTTACGGAACCCTAAAAAGAAAGGACAAGGCAAATAATGACTCTCTTCAGCTGGATCTAGCTCTTAAGGCCTATGAAAACTGTCTTCTTTTACATACCGCCAAACGTGCTTTTAAAACGGTCCTACAGACGCAACTAGCGCTCTGTTTTCAAGGTTAACGACGCCCGTTTACAAATACCGGGGCAATGTGTGCATAGATCCTTACGTTTGGTTTTTTTTTTTTGTGAAATATGACAGTGACAGTTTTCAACTTTCTTTCATGTTTTATCAAGTAAAAATTGTAATATTACTGACAATTAATACTCTACACAGAACCTGTCGAAGTGGCGATGTTTGAGGGAGGCCTATGTCCAGCAGTGGACGTCTTTCAGCTGATGAAATGATGATGAATACTTAACAATAAGTCCCAAAATCAATAATGGAATGTGACATTCCATGAAAATTTCGGAGGCAAACAGTTCCTAAACTAAATAAAAAGAAAATAAAATCAAATTGGTCCTTTGTAATTACTTAAGATAACAATTCAACATCGAGATACTGAAATTAACTGTAATAATAATGAGAAAAGGTCCCGGGGGTCCAAAGGGACAGTCATAATACCTACTTTCTTTTAGCGACACAAGGGGCACAGAAAACACAAGAGTCTTACGTGTATCTGACACATTGCAAAAGTAATCCTAAGGCCGCGTCCACGCCAAACGTATAGTCAGCCGCCAGCTGTGAGAATGTGAGAAAAACAACGGAAAGACAAGGCGCGTTTCAAGAGCTGTCAATGTCATTATTGCTGTGGTTTATTGACACTGACAGCTCTTGAACGCGGTTTGGACATGCTGATAGCGTTTGGTTTCATTGGTGAAATTCACCCTCAGTCTGCGGCTAACGTAGTTTTATCATACATGTTGAATTTGACACTCAGTCGGCATCACATTATCTAGTGGTATTTTCTGGTGTGAACGCAGCCTTAGGGCAAATATTTAAGAACGATTTTTCAAACAAAGATTTTTTTCGTCGGCGATGGATTTATTGTCGTTCAACCTTAAAAAGAAAGTACGCTATTGACACGTAAGACAGTTGAGTTGACTGTTTGGATAGCTCCTAAACATCCAAAACTGGTGGACGAGAAAACAGAGATTTGTAAACATGTGAATATGAAACCCGGCCCAGTACGTGTCGATCCACGCCTATTGAAGGGTTCCGTACTTGGGATGAATTTATCCCAAGAACAAGATTAACATTGTATTTTATAAACGGAAGGAGGACACTTGCGGGAAAGAAACTTGTGCGAAAAGACATTTCCGTGACTGGACTTTTGCGCGAATGGACTTTTGAATGGACTCGCGCGAAAGAAACTTGCGCGAATCCACATGCGCGAATGGACAGTTGCGTGATAAAGTTGCGGAAATGAGATTGCAGAATGAGACTGCAGCCTCTGTACAACTGCAGGGAGGCCCGCCGGGCACAGAGCGGGCGAAAATGGATGTGACGCCCCCGCCGTAAAGAAGAATAAGGGGGCCAAGGCTGCCGGGGGCTCCTTACCCTCCAGTCAGCCTGGCTGCCCTTCGGCCGACTCCCGGCCTAGGAATGGTGTGGAAAGAATGGCTTGCGCATAATAGCGCTCTACTATTTCCTCCAGGGCAATCTCAATCACTCTGCTACAGCTCAGGATCTCTTGCGCCAGAGCATGGCGGAGTGGCCGATTCATGTGGCTGTGGTTGCCGAGCCGTACTTCGTCCCCCCTCAGAATAACTGGGTGGGTGACCTGACCGGCTTAGTGGCCATCATCGGTGGGGCTCTCGTCAGCCCGTCCCGAGGTCACGGCTGAGTGGCCGCCGTCGCGGACGGCGTTGGCACGATTGGTGCGTATTTTTCGCCCAACAAGAGTCTCGCCGACTTCGAGAACTTCCTTGTCGAGTTGAAAGCCGTCGTAGGCCGACTCCACCCTCGCCCCGTGCTGTTGCTCGGGGATTTCAACGCCAAGTCTGCGGCGTGGGGATCCTCGGTGACCGATGCTAGGCGTGAGGCGCTGGAAGAGTGGGCGGTCCCGACTGGCCTGGTCGTCCTGAACCGGGGCTCGGTACACACGTGCGTGCGACAGCGGGGCGGGTCCATAGTGGACGTCTCGTTCGCTAGCCCTGCAGCCACGAGCCGTGTTCGCGGCTGGCGTGTCGCCACGGAGGTGGATACGTTGTCGGATCACCGATACATCCGTTTCGACGTCTCCGCCCAGACTGCCGGCGGCCGCAGTTCACCGGCCCCGCAAGCGACTGGCCCGCGCTGGGCGCGCAAGCGCATCGACGGGGAGCTTCTCGAGGAGGCCGCGATTGTTCAGACCTGGATCCGGGAGTCGGCTACGACCGAACCCGTCGACGTCGAACAGGAGGCGCTGTGGTTCCGCGGGACGATGACGCAAATTTGCGACGCGGCTATGCCCCGGATCCACGCACAGACAGGAAGGCGCCAGGTGTACTGGTGCTCTGCCGAGATCGTGCAGCTACGCGTCGCGTGCGTGACGGTTAGACGCCGGTACACCCGATACCGGAGGAGACGTCGTCGGGTCCCTGACGAAGAAGCCGCGCTGTATGATGTGTCCCGCGCTGCGAAGGAGGCTCTGTGGCTGGCCATCGGCGAGGCAAAGACTCGAGCTAGGGAGGAGATGTTGGAGACTCTAAACGGAGATCCATGGGAGCGCCCTTATCGTGCGGCTCAGGGGAAACTCAGAGCCGCGGTGCCCCCACCCACGGAGAGTCTTCGACCCGAGCTGCTGGAGGAGCTAGTCGCTAGTTGTAGTGGTAGTCGCAGCCCTTTTCCCGGCTAGAGCGGAGCATATCCCGCCGTCGATGGTTTTGCCCACAGCCACAGAGCCTGAAGATGAGAACGCCATCAGCGTCCCAGAGGTGACACAGGCAAAGATGAGGGTAGCCGTGATGCGGCTCTGGGACAAGAACGTGGCCCCGGGGCCCGACGGGATTCACGGCCAAGTATTAGCCCTCGCTCTGAAAGAGCTGGAGCCCCAGCTGAGAGGTCTCTACACAGCGTGCCTTGAGCGGGGCCAGTTTCACACTTTGTGAAAAACTGGTCGTCTGGTCCTGCTCAGAAAGACGGGGCGCGCTGCTGATTCACCGTCAGCGTACCGGCCCATAGTGCTGCTCGACGAGGTGGGTAAACTGTTTGAGCGGATTATCGCAGCCCGCCTCGTCGGCCAATTGTGAGGAGAGAGCCGGACCTGGACGAGCGTCAGTTCGGGTTTCGATACGGGCGCTCCACCATACATGCTGTGTCGCGGGTGAGAGTCCTGGCGGAGGAAACGGTGTCCCGGGGCGGGGATGGTGGCGATGTCGCTGGACATCTCCAACGCCTTCAACACCCTGCCCTGGAGTTGTATCCGGGAGGCACTGCGGTATCACCGGGTGCCTCTCTACCTCCGCCGCCTCGTTGGTGCTTATCTGTCGGAGAGGTGTGTCACCTACGTGGGACGTGTTGGCACAAACCAGCGCCGCCTGTCGTGAGGTCTCGGTCGTAGGCCCCCTCCTGTAGAACATCGGGTACGACTGGGTGCTGAGGGGCGAACTCTAGCTGGGCGTGGACCTGACGTGCTATGCAGACGACACGCTGGTCACGGCCCGGGGGAGTTCGCACAGGGAGGCAGCGTTGCTGGCGACGACTGCGGTCTTACAAGTGGTGAGCCGCATACGGCGCCTCGGCCTGGAGGTGGCCCTCAACAAGTCGGAGGTCATGGTCTTCCATGGTCCCCGGCGGGCGCCGCCGCCCGGATCACACATATTGGTCGGCGGGGTCCGGATCGCTGTCGAGTCTACCATGAAGTACATGGGATTGGTGCTCGACAGCCGGTGGGACTTCGGACCCCACTTCCGGCGGCTGGTACCCAAGTTGATAGGCGTGGCTGGAGCGCTGTCAACGCTGCTTCCCAATCTGGGGGCCCGTGCGCCACCTGTAGGCAACTCTACGTGGGAATCGTGCGATCGATGGTCCTGTACGGGGCCCCGATCTGGGCGGCTGACCTGACGGCCGGTAGTATCACTGTTCTGCGAAGGCCGCAGAGAGCGATGGCCGTCAGAGTCATCAAGGGGTATCGCACGATCTCCTACGAGGCGGCTTGCGCACTGGCCGGATCCCCGCCCTGGGACCTGGAGGCGAAATTACTCGCGTCATTGTATCGGTGGTGCGAGAAAATGCGGGCGCGAGGTGAGCGACCGATGCAGCGACAAATGGAGCAGCGTCGGTCGCAGCTTCGCGAGATACTGGTAGCGGAATGGCGGAACAGGCTCTCACGCCCTACCACCGGCCTCGGCACCATCGAGGCGGTCCGGCCGGTGCTCAATCTATGGCTCGGGAGGAAGCACGGCTCTCTGTCGTTTCGAGTGACGCAGGTGCTCTCAGGGCATGGTTGCTTCGGGAAATACCTGTCTCGCATAAACAGGGAGCCGGACGCCCGGTGTCACCACTGCGTCGACTGTCGGGAGGACACGGCGTGGCATACGCTGGCAGAGTGTGCCGCTTGGGAGGAGCCGCGCCATGCCCTCATCTCTGGAGTAGGCGGTGACCTGTCGCTGCCGGTTGTCGTGAATTCGATGGTCGGCAGCGAGTAGTCCTGGGACGAGGGTGGTTTCCTTCTGCGAGGCAGTCATCTCGCAGAAGGAGGCCCCCGCGACGTCTAAGAGGGGCGCGCGTGGAACACTACGCGCCGCCACCCCGGGTCCGATGTATGGGGGGCTGGAAGAGGGCGTTGTCCGCCCTCCGCCGACGCCCAGTGCACCTGCTGCGGGCTGGGTGAGAGGATGGGATCTCCCTCTCCCTTTCCGCAGCCTCCTTCTGCGAGATGACTGTCTCGCAGAAGGAAACCACCGCGTCCCAGGACTCCTCGCTGCCGACCATCGAATTAACGACAGCCGGCAGCGACAGGTCACTGCCTACTCTAGAGATGAGGGCACGGCGCGGCTCCTCCCAAGCGGCACACTCTGCCAGCGTATGCCGCGCCGTGTCCTCCCGACAGAGCTTACCCCGCCTATCTCAACCCTTTGAAAGAATACATGCGTGATGTTATGAAGAAATCTCATTTCATCAACTTTTTCGCACAACTGTCCTTTTGCGCAAGTGGATTCGTGCAAATGTCTTTCGCGCAAGTAGATTCGCGCAAGTGTCTTTCGCGCTAGTGATTTTCGCGCTAGTGTTTTTTGCACAAATGTCCATTCGCGCAAAAGTCCAGTCGCGGAAATGTCTTTCCGCGCAAGTGTCCCTTCACGCAAAAGTCCGTTCGCGCAAAAAACCATTCGCGGCAATGTCTTTTGGCGCAAGTCAAGTGGGTTCACGCAAGTGTCTTTCACGGAAATCTCTTTCGCGCAAGTATACTAGATCCTTGAAAAACATACATACATTCCAACTGCAAATGTAAGTTGGTCATTTATTACTCGTTAACTTGTAAACTAGTTACGAACATTTTCAAAAAATAGTGTTACAGTTAAATTCGACCGATTTTAAATTTTCCATAAAAACAGAGATTTCCAATTATCTTTTTTTAAATAAGACATTTCGAAAATGTTGTTAACTAACTTTTCAGACCTATGTATCCTGCTTTTGCATAATATGAAGTTTCATTAAAATCTGTTCATTCATTTCGAATAACAAGGACTTGAAAATTTGTATGAAATGCCGTACGTCGTAAACGCTCTTAGTCAGAATTTAACTTTTGAGGTATTTTGCTTCTTAGATTTCTACCTATTGGTCTAAGTTGGTTTGTTAGCGGGCAATAGCCTATTTTTCAATAAAATCATAAAGCAGACGAATTCTTTAACCTAAATGGAAGAACTGCTTTGTTGGTGTAGTGGTCGCAAGCACAATTGCAGAGCATGAGGTCCTGGGTTCGATTCCCAGGTCGGGCAAATTGTTATTGGGTTTTTCCATTTGGAATTTCTCCGTAGCAGCTCGGAGTCTGGATTTGTGACCGGTTGATGGCAATAGGCTCGCCCCCTATTACATGAGACTTAAAACATAACTGGCGAAATGTGGGTGTACTATAGGTAGACCTCTGCCTAACCCTTCGGGGATTACAGGCGTGATGTTATGTTATGAAGAAACTAAACAAACCATTAAATATGCGAACATTTCCCAGCACCTAAATTCAAACTCACCTGTAATGGAGACTTTATTTGAATTCCACTAATATTTCAAGGAATCCCTGCAGAATACCGTAACATTTCTACTCACCTAATTAGCCGTAATACCTCTGTCTTTATGTAGGTATCATAACTCTCATATACGAATACGGTCTTCGAAAAAAAGGGCCAACATTTTTTTAAATTAAAACTACATTTACGTAGTAGAACGGTAGACACACAGTTCTTATGTCAGTCGATTTTGATATTATTCAACGTCAAGGCAAAAACGAGGGATCATAAATTTTGTGGTAATCGATAGAATCGTTACGCCGACATCGAGGCGGGACTTGTAAAGATTTGCACCCTTCGACCGAATGGGTGAAAATTTAAAATTAATTTTAAAGGGGGTAGGTGGGGGTTGGGGGGGCAGTTTGAGTATTTGGGGTGCACAGCAGGCTCTAAAATTCATAATCCGTGAAACCGAGTAGGTGGATTTAATGAGTTATGGAATCTTCCATAATCAATATTTTTATATTGATTAAGGAAGATTCCATTCCTAAGAGAGGCCTCTCGCATATGTCCAACTGTGAACTGCGAAAGCCTGAGTTGATATCTACATAATAACTATCTATAAACGTATGTTTATAGATAGTTAAAATCCAGTATTTCTTTAAAGTTCGAACACTAAACACTCTGCACTAAACCAGAAACTGGTTTCCTAGTTTATTTACTAGTTGCCGATTGCTTTTAGCAAAAAGAAAATCGTACTTCCTACGTGTAGGACCTTTATTTAGCTACGAATCCATAATTTATTTTTACTGGGCACTGGATTTTGTTTACCTAACTAATTTTTATAAAGATATAGATGACAAAAATACACATTTTTACCTACATTCCAATCTGTAGTTATTACAATAATGTAAATCTTAACACGTTCAACGCCACGGAATAAAATGATAAATTTCCATTCAGGCCATGTCGGACAATGTTGGGCGACATGAGTTATCTTCATATTTATAAATTTTCCGCAGTTATGTCAATGTTTTGTAAGTTAAAAATGCATAAATATGCATTTTAATAAATATTATTTATAATTATTAAAACAATATTAATAGTATTAATAAAACGAAAAGTCGATTTTTAGTCAATTTCAAATTTTTTGTGTGGCTTATAGGGAAAGTTAAGTGTCGCCCAGTATTGTCCGACATGGCGGTGAACGTGTTAACCAAACATTCAAAATCAAAATCAAAGGTAATTTATTCAAACTAGGCTGAGAATCAGCAATTTCGAAAAGATAAATTTACATAAGGCAGGCCCCCAAAACGCCACTTCTCAGTGCTTTAGCTGGGAAGAAGAAGTGGCGCAACAAACTCCCCAGCAGCACCGCTGTCTGTTCAGTTAGAAAAACTTGATTCTGTACAATAGTATGCAACATAGTTTACATTACGCAACACAAAACTATTAAATAAAATTATTTGCCATATGTCAGCTAGCATACCCCAATATTCCAATAACAAAAACATCGAAAACTATACTCAAGCAGAAATAAAAATTAAAAACTAAAAACGTAAACAGAACTTTATACCTACCTAAATAAAAGCCTCGGGGCCTATATGGCGTGCCCGCTTACATATAGCTATTTAAATCTGTAATTCAAAGTCACAAATGATAATTTTGGACCATCGAAGTAAAATAAATAAGCAGTTAATTATTAATAACAATAACAAAACAATGGTCAGCAAGACGACCAGTCACCACAAGCAGCACCCGGTCACAATTTCTAAACTCCCAACTTACAACCTGTTACCATTCGATGTTAGAACTTCTATTTTTACTTTATATTGTTAGTTCTAGGTGGCGTTCCTTATCGCAGCTCAATGTGTAAATTGTATTGACGTGTTCCTTAAATATGTTGGAAGGCAAAGTTGTAATGGATGCGGCATTAGATATTGTGACATCAGCTGTAAATCTTTTATTTGCTCCAGATAACGTCTCGTGTTTTGGATTGTTAACTGTAGGTACCGACCGGTAATTGAGGTATGATAGATATATAGATAGATAGAGACCGGTAATTGAGGTATAAAGAGAATTCTATTGAATTACAGAGATTTATGCAACCAATTCTTGACAGCAATTTGTTGCATAAATAAAAAATAAAAAAAGTAAAAGTGAGAGTGAACAGGCTTCTTCTGAGTAAGCTCGCTCCATCGTCGACTTTGCCTCTGTCATCTCTGACCTAGACTAGAGTCAAGAGCAAACCTATCTCAAAAAAAAAAAAAATGCAAATTCGTTTAGATGTAGTAGTGTAGTTACCATAAATTGAATTTTATAATTAAGAACCATGACTAGTTAAACTAATAATTCACATAAAACGAAACAATGCAAAAAAACTTAAACTAAACGCTTAAATCACCAACCCAGCTAATAAATACAAAACTTTCAACGACAACGTTTTTCAACAGTCTCATAATTGGACCGATTTAAGCAAAAATGATCCAACCCACAACCCCGACAATGGTGGGTTGGATCATTTTTGCTTAAATCGGTCCAATTGTTGTTTGCCAAGTACTTAAAAGTTTAGAAAATAAAAATATTTTCCGTTTTCACTCGCAAGTCTAAGTTCGCTGCAGGATGATCGTAACTCATCGTTAGATACGCTTTAGTTGTATTGTAAACTGTGAGAGATAAATCATCGTATGTGTTGTGGTGTCTCTGAGAAGTGCAGTTGCTTGTTTCTTGACCAGGTTTGGCAGAAAGAAGGACAGGATGAGATCATTAGAAAAATGGTAGGACAGTGTGGATGGAGATTAATGGGTTTTGTTTTGTTGGTGTGGATTTCAACGTCTCAATGGTGCATTATTTATATTTTTGTAACAAATTGAGTTTCTTTCAAACTACTGTTGAAAGAAACCTATCCCAAAAGTATGTAAAGAATTTTTCATATGATAGCAAATTCTATACTCGGTAATAAGATTTTTCCTTAGAAAATGACAGACACATTCGTATATCACTAGCATATTCCAGGTAAAAATCTTTCATGGCACCACGAAATGAAAAACGCGAAAATTATTCGAAACACCACATTTGTCGCGACAAATCGAGCGAAATAGACGAAATTCTTGCTAAAGGATACTAATAAACATTTTGTACGTTAAGTGTAGGTACGTTCTATGTACATAACAAATCTTGTTTACTCTAGTTATTGGGTCAAAGCACTGGAATTACGGCTATTACCGTAATACGCTGTTTTTGTATCGTTAAAATTTCGTGTTATGTTACAAATTGGATGGTTACGAGGTCCATTTTCAAGGTGTCAATGGTTTTGGCTATACTTATCTCGTAATTGGGCTCTACTTAGATCTAAAAATAAAAGAGAGAACACCCAAACTGATGTTTGCTGATAGTTGTGAAACGGCTGTATATTTTGAACGTTTTTAACTACGGGAATTGGCTGTCAGATTTATAATTGTTTGATATTATTTGACACAGGCATTATAACACTCTCAGAAAACTCACAAATAAGGGCCGGCCTCGATTTAACACAAATCCCAGATATTGGGTGGAACTTGAAACGAGCATTCTATGAATCTCCCCATCTCATTTGTTTGGAAAGAATGAACTGAAGCAATTTGTTATTTGAATCTCATGTTTATTTAAATTCTTTTATTTAGCGTATTTTCTTTTTTTTTGTTTCCAAATTTCATAGTAGGGACTTATTTTCGCTGTATCCTTTTAAGTGTTATTTACATCAGCCAGGGTTGCGGGATGTTCGAAAGAGTTACCGTGGCTCCGGCACAGGCAACAGAAGTAATACGGGTGGGTTTTAGTCAGTAAAAGTCTGACACGCCCTCCCGCTCCGCCCAGAGCGGGAGAAGTCTTTTGATGATTTCCCATCCACAAAACAAAAAAAGTGTTATTTACATACACATACATAGATAAACTCACGCCTTCATCCCATGGGGGTAGGCAGAAAATACAGAACGCCACCTGCTACGATCCTTACATACTAAGGAGTATTGTAATTTGCTTCGTTTACGTTTACACATCTGGTCATACACGCACGCCGGTTGCTAATACTACGCACCTGACCTTTTTGAAGAACATCACCAATAAGATCACTATGGGTCTTCCTAGGGCGTCCCCTCCCGGCGTTTCCACTTAGATCTACCTTTTGTTAGTCGATTTTCATTCATCCTCTCAACATGAGCAAACCATCTAAGCATACTGCGGAGCGTGCACGCCTGCTGGCTGTGGGTAAGTGGGAGTCGGGTCTGTGGCTTCATGCACTACCGTCGTCGAGCATAGGCACTTTGTTTGACGACACTATTTTCCGCCTCGCTGCTTCCCTGCAATTAGGAGCCCCTTGTTGTTCTCCTCATCGCTGTCACTGTGGCGAAGTTGTCAACAGCCTAGGACACCACGGCCTGTCTTGCAGCCGAAGTGCGGGTCGCATAGCGCGGCACGCGAACATTAATGACATCATCCGACGGGCTCTTGTCACCGTCGGCGTCCCAGCTGTATTAGAACCCAATGGCTTGGCACGCGACGATGGCAAGAGACCGACGGCATGTCTGTATTTCCATGGAAGGTGGGTAG
Source organism: Fissipunctia ypsillon (assembly GCA_947568875.1). Classification (NCBI taxonomy): domain Eukaryota; kingdom Metazoa; phylum Arthropoda; class Insecta; order Lepidoptera; family Noctuidae; genus Fissipunctia; species Fissipunctia ypsillon. Next base: position 21,813,560 of record OX387648.1, read on the forward strand.
GCCTTTAGTGTGGGACGCAACTTGTGTCGACACTCTTGCGCCATCCCATCTTCCCGGCTCGGCGTGCTGTGCTGGCGCTGCTGCTGCGGCTGCGGAAAACCTCAAGCAGCGAAAGTATAATAACCTTATCGGTAATTATATTTTCGAGCCGTTTGGGGTTGAAACCCTCGGGTCGTGGAGTCCGAGCGCTCACGGTTTGTTTAACGAAATCTCCAAACGGCTAGTTGACACTTCCCGTGACCCAAGGGCCGGCTTTTACCTTGGCCAGAGGCTAAGCATTGCCATACAACGTGGCAATGCCGCCAGTCTCTTGGGTACATTACCAGTCGACAGCGATGCGGAGGAATTTTTCGACGCCATATTTTAGTTTGTGAATAGTTTTAGTTAAGTTAGGATATCATTATGTTATTTTATTAATTAATTAGGTATATTTTCTGTGATTGATATAATTTTTATTTTTAATATCCAAAATGATTAAGCATACTCAATTTTTGTCACTACATCTTCTTTTAAGCCGCACCGTTGCCTTATCACATCATTACTCAGTCTATCATTCACAGTCACACCACACATGATTCGCAAGGAACGCATTTCCACAGCTGCATTCATTCTACTTTCATGCTTCTTTTGCCATTCCCAACATTCACTTCCATACATAAGCGTAGACACCAGCACACCACTGTGAACAGCCAGTTGCGCCTTTTTAAGTCTTATTTATATATTAATAACTTACTTAAGTGCTATTGGATTTTTCCATCAGGTATTTCTCAATAGCAGCCGGGGGTCTGGATTTGTGCCCAGTTGATGGCAATAGGCTCGCCCTCTAATACATGGGATTTAAACATAACTGGCAAAATGTGGGTGTACTATTACATACATCTCTGACCAACCCTTCGAGAAAACAGGCGTGATATTATGTAGTTACTTTTAAAAAAAAAATGTGCGAAATTTTCAAAAATTTAAGGCGGATTGGACATGGCTTTTGTTACACACAGAAACATAATACCTATTTGTTTTACATTTTGATACCGCCTTATTTAAAAAGTTCCGGTAGGTGTGGTTAAGTGTTTGGTGTCTTCTTTCTAGTATACAATTTATCATTCATACTGCTCTTGTGAGTAAAAACTTTATGTAATAATTTGAGAAGCTTCAAAAAGCCAATGGTCGCTATATAATACTTGTACATTCCTTCCCCTTAACATTTCATAGGATTCCGGATAAATCATAAAATAGCCTTTGCTAGCTACAACAGTTTTGCTTTAAACTTTTTATTTAAAATCTATAAAATATTTGTGTAATGAATTTTTCTGGATTTATCGTATCGGCCATATTAAAACTTTGAAAGAGAATAGAGAGTACGAATAACATCGAAAAAAATATTTACGATACAATCATACTTTCCATTCCCGTGTTTTTTGGAACGGAGTTCTTTTACGCGGCTTGTGGTAGGAGTAAACTGGCAGAAATCGTCACGAGAAAAAGCGTTCATACTTGTATGCCCCCTCTATGCGACTTTCTTCTTTCAAATTCACACATTCTCAGAGAAAGTGTGAATTTGGTCAAATAAAAATCCAAGATAGCGGCTGCGAACATTTTCAAATTATTCGTCATGGGTTACCTTTTCATAGTTTTCGAGGGTGATAAAGCCGATAGTGACGTCAAAATGTAAATCCAAGATGGCAGCTGCAAAAAATCTCAAAGTTATCGTCATGGATGTCGTTTATGAAAACGACACCCACGAAAACTATGAAGTTTTCACCTTCAAAAACTGTGAAGTTTTCGAGGGTGCTAAAGCTGACAGTGAAGTCAACATGTAAATCCAAGATGGCGGCTGCAAAAAATTCCACATTTTTCGTCATGGGTGTCGTTTTCATGCTTTTGGAAAATTTTGTTATTGTTTTAAATCAAACGTGAGAACAACGATCATGGTCGTTGCGTGAGATTGAACTTCGTTCCTGGGGGGGGGGGGTCCTCCTACCGCTAACGTTTTTTTTTTCACTTTCTTTCTACCATAAATCTTACTTTAAGACCCTAATTCTTTTCTCTGAAAGAACCTCATGGAACGTGATAGAATTTTCCTGGTGTGGTAATGTAACAAATATCCCAAATTTATACTATCCTCAAAGGATTTCATCAAAACTTTCAAATAAATATCCAAACAAAATTAATTCAAAGTTTAATAAAATTATGTATCACTTTCCCTTACTAAGCCGATTACGCTTAACATAGTTCTGTTCTATTTATATTTCCAAAGGATTTTCTCAACTTAAATCGCTCTCACATCAACTAGAGTTTCCAATATAACTTCCATAATGATAGTTTACACTCCATTGCTTGAGTTTATTGCTTTTGTCATAAATAAAGAGCCCATTGATATATAGCTAGGTCCCTAGATTACATAAATTCCTTTGTAAGGCTGCAAATAGTTATCGAATGCTTTCGTTTGTGTTGTTCATCTGTATCTTTGTCGAGTCTCGTTTGACCTTCATTTTAAATAGTCAAGGACAGTGGGGTATTGGCTATATTGTATTTAGTGATATAATATTGGAGGACGACTACTGCGTCGTTGGTACCCTTAGTGTTAGCAAACGGAATGCTGAGCATGGGATTCTGGATCAGATTTTTTTTCAACGTATCAGTGGAGTTTTCCATAACGTTTTTTTTTTTTTATATAGCAGTCCGGAGTATAATCTATGCCTATTTAGCAGCATAATGGTAGATTACAGCCCACTCCAGGCCTGTGTCCTAGCAGTGGGAACATTATAGGCTGATTATGCTTAGCAGCATAATACGTTCGCCTGCTTATTACATTACACTTTTTAATAACAGGCAAAATGAGATTGGACAATGCATCTCTGCCTTCCTTTTCGAGGAATGCAAGCGTGATGTAATATAAGGCTAGAATATAAATGAACTGTAAGTGGTAACCAAGTCTAGCTTCTCTTTGTCAACTTTTACATTTCTAGATCAACTTGAGAGTAACTTTCAAAGTGTGACGAGAAAGTTAACCAAGGCTTAGTGAAATTGTATCCCACAGTGCAGCCGGATTTCTCATTTTATTAATTGTGATGTTATATGTGTCTGAAATACGTGAGCCGTCGTTTGACTAATCGGTACGCCAGCACCACCAAGCGGCGCTCGACAGAGTCTACAACATAACGCTCGTCGACCGGAGTTAAGCAGAGTTTGTCAGTGGCTGTCGAGCAGTTAAGAAACTGTCCCGCGTTCCGTATAGTTGTGTAGTGTACCTACAGTGTGTGAATAGCTAGTGTGATTAATTTGGTCGTGAATTATAATTTGATTTGAACTGCAGTTTTTCTATTGCGTAATAACCAACACTACCCATAGCACGCCCACAGTAGTTAAAATATAGCTGACGATAACTAGAGAGATGTACCTTCTCCTTCATATGTATATGCTCATTCCCCTGTAGGTATCGTAAAATAATGATTTGAAAACACGAAGGGTCGTTTCGAAGAAATAATTAAAATGAAGCTTACCCCACGGCCCTCTCCTTTGCCCTCTAAAAAAACTTTATGAGAATGTTCTGATATAACATAACGTGTTCTTCTTTGGCCAAGCTGAGTATCTTAACGAGCTTAACAAATCAAGAATTCAAAAGTACAAATGGTGTAACTTACTCCTTGAAATGTAAGGGGGTCACGTTCTATGGTAATAACTTTAGTCCGACTAACTTCTGAATTGACCGTTAAAGTAATGATTCGGACACGGACCCTCAGTTGTCCTTGCTATTTGAACAATTCAAATGAATCAAGCAAGATTGTAGTTAAATAATAGAGATCAGACACGAAATGATAATTAAACAAACGAATAAAATTTAAACAATAAGTTAGTTGTTTGCTTTTGAAAAATATTTTATGGGTACCTACTGGGCTCAAAAATTGCATAATAGTTTTTTTTTTATGTATCTTTCTTTATGTATTTCTTTTTGTCTTTCAAAATTAATTTATAGTCCGATGAATACAGACGCTGTAGGAGCACAGGGTGGAAAAGGTGTGATCAAATTTAAGGGTGTAGTACTGTAATGACCAGCCACGATACACAGGCAGGTCACTACGTAGATTGTCTGTAGGGTCTCGACTTCGAGGTGTGTTCGGGGGTTTATATGTAGAATAAACGCAGCAGGATTCTTCTTGTTATTTATTTGCTTATATGAAAGCAACAATACATTATATTAGTAGGGCTAATATTACACTGACTCGACATAGAACAATATGACTGTACGTCATAATTTTCATCTATTCTAAATTCCATTTAAAACCAGTGTTTGTCTTATCAGCCAATGTCATAATCCAAAGAGGATTCATGCGGAAGGCAGGCTCAACTAAGGCCTCTACAGTACAAACTATCAAGCTGAACAACTTTCTCCATGGGACCAACATCGTAATCGCGAAAAAATTATCAACTGTCCCATACAAAACTTCAATACCGACTCGACCCAAATGTATGGTACGGCTGATTATTTTTTCGCTATTACGATGTTGGTCTTATGGAGAAAGTTGTTCAGCTTGATGGTCTGTACCACACTCTTAAATTTGGCCACACCTTTTTGGTACAACCTGTATATCGCTTATACAAAAATAATAATAAATATTGTTAAGTTTACATAAACATTTCAATGTATTATCTCATTACGCTCAATAATTTCCAACAAGAAAGGATCACCATCCGCCTCAATGCACCGGGATGCCTTCCGGGCCCAATTTCCTCAAGATAATTAACTAAACGAAATTCTATTAATAACTCAGCAGGTAGAGGCTCATTCAAGATACCAGCACAGCAGGAAGAGGAGTAATTATCAAGAATTACTGGAGTGAAACTCGACCTGAAGGACGCCTTTCGCTAAGATTTGCTTACGCACTTTAAAGGTGACAGCTATGGGTTCACGCCTCTTTGGACAATATTTTGAAAGATTTATTTTGTTTTGTTTCGTTTGTCTATTGTTTTATGTTTGTGAAAATGATGTTGTTTCTTATCTTTACGGTTGGTGGCTGTGAGATCTTAAATGATAGTATTTTGCATTTTTAATAAGTTTTCGTGTTTGTTTTCTGTGAACGATAAATCAATTTCCAGTGAGAGCTGATTACAGTAAAACCTGGTACTTGCATTTTTTTCGATTGAAAGTAGGTAGGTAGGTACCAATAACTTTTATATATTAGGCCTAGTAGATATATTATGTTAATTTATCTACACATAATTTCAAATTAATACAAACAATTTTCCATTTCAAAATCATATCTCACACGTACTCAACTTTGGTATGACAAAATATTTATCAGAACTTTAATGAATTCAAACAAAGTTTGAACAAAACTGTCGAGACGAGCGGCTCTGTTACATACGGAGTTTATTTTAATCAAATTAGACAACAATGTGAGTTCTGTTAGGTATACTTATGTTAGTGCCGTAGTTTTGTACCATAAGCTTGGCAAAGTTACTGGGAGTTTCAGTATGGAATTAAGTGATAATGAAAAAGTCTTAGGCCTGTGTTCACCAACATTTAAACCACCGGTTAGGTATTTATATACATTTGGTTTATGTCAAACTTCCTAAGGAAAGAACTGATTATATTTCTAAACAGCCATTTTAAAAGTTGGTGAACTCCACCCTAAGTCTAGCTTTAAATGTTTAAGGGCTGATTTTTCAATCGTCAGATAACTTTTACTTAAGGAATAAATATGGCGGTTTGACACATTTTCTATACAAAAGCTGTCAAAACGTCAAACATATTCCCCAGATAAAAGTTATCTGACGAATGAAAAATCAGCCCTAAGTGTATGAAAATTATCTTTTACTCAAAATATGCTGCTCAAGGGCTTTATGCTTTTGTTTTACCAAAAAGAAAGAAACAAAACATTTTTACTGAAACCGAAATCGCATAGTTCATTTTATACCTACTTTCAGTTTGATAGAAGCTACGCTATTGCGTGGTATAAAACGGCAAACGTTTTATTTAGATTCGTAAAAACTCTCAAGAAATGTTATCATAAAATCATTTTAAACAAACACTTAAAAACTCTTTACGCAGCGTCCGTGGTTGAAATTAAAAAGTTAAATGCTTAGTAGGCAAGCGGTGAATAATAAATCTTCGTAAGCCAAGTTAAGCCAATGGCAGTTACTTGGAGCGTCTCCAATGCATCTTAATTCATTATTGATTTTGACAGCCGAATTAGGTGAACTAAGTCGAGTTTGTGACGGTAGCTGATATCTTACGTAATTTGCTTGTATAGCCTTGAACCTTGCACAAAAGTAAGCATGTATATTTATAATAGCAGACTGCCTCGCTGGTTTAGTGGTCGCAAGCGCTACTGCTGTGTAGCTTCCTGGGTCCGATTCCTGGGTTGGGCAAAGAGTTATTGGGTTTTTCCAACTGGAATTTCTCAATAGCAGTCTGGAGTCTTGATTTGTGCCCGGTAGATGGCAATAGGCTTGCACTCTATTACATGGGACTTAAACACAACTGGGCAAATGTGGGTGTACAATATAGGTGCACCTCTGCCTTACCCTTATGTTATATTATGGCTTGCACACCATTGTGCCAAAACAATAGACTTCTGATTGGCGAATGTCATAACAATGGCATGCAAGCTACTTGCGTCCTATTGTGCAAGCTACAGGCTTGTGTATCAAGTGCTTAAAGGCTCCTGCAAACAGGCACGACACGCGACGCGAATCACACGCGACTAAAAGGAACAACATGTCGCGCGAGGAGCGGTGCCTTTATGTCGCGGGCGATCCGCGTCTCATGTCGCGCCTGTGTGCAGGAGCTTTTGATGTGAAATGACATGAATCTGGAAGAGAGCAATTGCAAGCTCTGATATTTTAATCAATACTACTAGGTATACTTTATTCTTTCGATATTTTAAACATTTTCTTATTCATCTTTCCTCGTGTACTCACAGAAAAGTTCAACCAGTCCGCAAAGTACGCGTAAGTTGAGAGAGTTGAATAATATAAATTGAAATTATTTCGTAGAACAATAAGTAGTTTCTATATTATGGTACGATAAAAATATAAAAAGAGTTTTGTTTCTATATACATAATAAGCAAATTGATTCATCGTAAAGTTTTGGCATACTACAGTTATTATCTTTATTTCATTTTCTGTACATATTATTTACATTTTTAAATATTTTTACAAAAACAAAAAAAACATTTAAAAATATAAAAAATAATGGCCCATCGGCATCAGGAACAGGGTCCAAGGTGCCGGCGGTCAGGGCTCTAGAGAGAGGAACCTCCTCACTATGCGTGCCGTGTCTAGGAGTACTGCTTTCTGGATCAAACCCTTGACCCAGCCGCGCAATGAGAGCATCCTGAGGTATTGGTCGAGGCTCTCCGCTATTAGGCCATTAACCGTAACGATTATCGGTACAATGATTGCAGAGTCCACGTCCCACATGTCGACAACCTCGTGTGCTAAGTCAAGATTTTTTTATCTTTCTCAGCTTTCACGAGATTCTCGTCATGAGGAACAGCGATATCAACAATCATTGCACGGCGCTCTCGTCGATCTATCACCACAATATCAGGCTTATTGGCTACAATAGTCCTGTCAGTGATGATAGATCGATCCCAGTACAATGTGGCAAGACCATTCTCGAGAACTGGGTCGGGCACATACCTGTAGTATGGTACTTCGGACTCCACATGGTTGTACTGCAGGGCAAGTTGCTGGTGGATAATCCTAGCCACTAGATTGTGTCTGTGCAAGTACTCGCCGTTAGCAAGACGAGAACAACCGGAAACAATATGTCGGATTGATTCACCGGGGCGGTGGCATGCCCGACAGATGTCAACCGTACCGTCCTTGACAATATATTTCCGGTAATTATTCGTCATGATAACTTCATCCATAATCGCACAGACAAAATTTTCGGTTTCCCCGAAGAGGTCACCGAAACGCAGCCAGGATACAGACACCAAAAAGTCTACATCAGGCCCATGGAGGGCCAGGAAAAAGCGTTCGTGAAGCTCTTTGCCTTGCCATACTTCCTTACGATCTTTAGTATCAAGTACTGCAGGTTTGCGCCAGTTCTCTTTCGCCAAGGAGAGCGGGGTGAGGCCCTTGTCCACCGCGACCACATCTCGATGCATCTCCACGTCGGCTTCTAGGAAATATTCCCTGAGACTGCATATCTCGCGGTTGTGGAGGGTCTTAGCGTTTAAAAAGCCTCGACCTCCACACTTTCGCGGGATATACAGTCTCATCACCGATGATCGTGGGTGATGCATTCGATATGCAGTCAGCAGCGTACGGACCCTCCTATCCAGGGCGTCGAGTTCGGTCTGAGTCCATTTGAGTATGCCAAATGAGTACATCAAGACTGGCATGACCCAGCCGTTAAGGCACGCACCTTGTTTCCGCCTGATAGAAGACTATTAAATACTTTGTTAAGGCGGCCAAAGAAGCGCTCCTTCAACGATTGCTTCATGTCAATAATATTGATGCCCAACGCTTCCGACATACCCAAATACTTGTAGGTTTCGGTTGAGAAGAGGGATCTAATGTGTATGGGAACCGAGAGTTGGGTACCCACGGATTCCATAATCCCCCCTCGCTTTACATGCATGACTGCACATTTGTCCACACCAAATTCCATCCTGATGGCGCTACTGAAGGTTTCTGTTATCTTCAGTAGCTCCATCACTCGCAAATTGTTGGGGGCAAAGAGTTTCAAGTCATCCATATAAAGAAGGTGAGATATCACCTGACCACCTCTTCTCAACCTATAGCCTACACCTGAATCCTCCAGCAGTGTGCTTAGAGGATTCAAGGCTAAGCAAAACCAAAACGGACTCAAACTATCGCCCTGAAATATTCCTCGTTCTATCCTGATCGGTTCATTGATCCCCCGGATTTGTCGACATCCTGGATAGAGAAGGATCGTCCTCCACTGCCCCATACATGACATCAAGAAGGTGCGTAGAGTTGCGTCTACTGTTATTATTATTATTGGTTTTCAGGATAAAAGAGCTAGCTTTCTTATTAATCTTTTGAACTTTTCACCTTACAACCGTCATGCAAAATATTACCCCCGGTTGGGTAATCTTGCAAGGTCAATGATTAATAAAAAAAACTAGCTCTTTTCTTTATTAAAATCAATAGTAGGAGCAATAATAACCAAAATAACTCGTACCACAATTCCACATCGCAATGTACAACTAATTTATCTAAGCATATTCGTGAATTGTACGAAATATTATGAAGTTACGCCAGACGAGTTGCCTGAATTGTGAAATGTGTTACACAGGAGAGATGAGATTTCTAATAACAAAGAGGTGGAAATAGATTTAACCTGGCTAACGAAGACAGATTTAATATTTTTGAAAACATTAATAAAGTGTAGGTAACATTTATATGACGGAGAAGGTACATCTCTCTAGTTATCGTCAGCCATATTTGAACTACTGTGGGCGTACCAAGGTATGCTATGGGTAGTGCTTTATTATTGCGCAATAGAAAAATAGTTTGCAGTTAAAATCAAATTATAATTCACGATCAAATTAATCACACTAGCTATTCACACGCTGTAGGCAAACGACCCAACTATACGGAACGCGCGACAGTTTCTCAACGTGTTCACTGCTCGACAGCCACCGATAAACTCCGCTTAACCCCGATCGATGAGCGTTATGTTGTAGACTCTGCCGAGCACTGCTTGGCGGCGCTGGCATCCCGATTAGTCAAGCGATGACTAACGTATTTCCGACATACAGAACAAATAAAAAGCAACAAAAGCGGTAGCTGTGAAGAGAATAAAAAAATCAAATTGATTAACAGACAGCTTTATTATAAAGCTAAGTTGACATGACGCTAAAATAAAACTAAAACCTTTGAAAAGACTATGAAGGCTTTTGTAACTAACACAAAAATAATTAAAACCACACCCATGAAACCAACGTAACTAATAATAAATTGAATAGACCAAAAATTTACAGCAGACTAAAATAACTTCCTTCTTTTTTTGAAGTCGGTTAAAAAACTGGTTTCCAAAATAGGAACGCACCTGCGTCCGACAGAAATTAGTGAACTTTCTACCAATTTTTCAACTGAAAAAAAATAGGTAGAGGGAAAATGAATCTGCGATCAGTTTCACAATCCATTGAGCTGAATAATAAAACTACGGCGCGATATAGTCGAACAGAGGCATCGATTTATAGCAAAATTTTCGAAAAAATCGCAATCGTGCAATAATTGGGTAATGGGTTGAGGTGCTTGGTTATTCTGGCTCGATGGCGGACTGAAAAATGGGTTTTAGGTTAGTATAAAATAATGATTTGTGTGTCGATTTTCATCTTGAAATAGCATATATAAATCAAATGATAGTATGAAAGCGTAGTTGCTAGATTTTACTGGCTGTGGCATGTAGCAACTTTAGGAAACCGTAAAATTGCGATCGTAAGCTGGGTTAAGACTAAAATAACAGCTTTATATGTAAATTAAACATGTTTTCACTGTCAAGTAATTTAACTAATAATTTATTATAGCAATTTAATTCTTTTATCTACCTATTACTTTGACAAAATAAAAAAACAGTCATATATACGTTTTAAGTATGGCATATATTTCGATACTGCTTTATATACAGTTCTCGTGCTATGGCATGCAGTTTGATTGTTCGTTTCTTGGTTTTTTTTTCTTCACATTGTCACCTAATATTATGGTATTTACAAACAAAATACCTTCGATAAAAAAGTGTTCTTATTTCAAAATATTTTACGTGAAACATAATAAAGTGTAATGAGCTAATAAACTCAAGATTCTTTCCCACACCATATTAAAAATATCTTTTGTGGGATTATAGGAACATTTTCCAAAATACTATCTATTGTTACGACAATTTTCTTTTTCTTAGGGTACTTGTTAGGAAAAACACAAAATAACTCATGCGTGTGTTCCTCCTATCAATAACATGTATCTATTTTGATGAAGCTGTTACGAAAAGGAAGGAATAAAAAAAGAGAAATTGATAATTTTGATTGGAAAGCATAACAAAACTTTTACAACTTGTTTGCGCAAGTTTTGGCAGACAGAACACTTTCAGACATTAATGACTTAGGTACGTTCGATGAGGTAAATTCCCAATTAATAATATTAGGTTGATACGAAGCGTTCAGTACCTACTTTAACAAAGACCATGTTGTTTTTCTGGTAATCAAATTCTAAGCAAAGTTAACTGTAATAACGAAAATAAAGATCACAAATTTTCCTTCCAAGAATTATAATCATTGCTCAGGTTTTTCAAAAAAACACAGCAGAATTAACAGAGTTAGCAGAGTTTGTTTTACAAAAACGACCCTAAAATGCTGTTTTACTACACTTCTGGACACATCTATTGGCCCACCTTAGAGTTTAGGTTTCGATGGCCCCTACCGAAATATGATTGCTAGATTGAACAAAAACTGTTGATGCAGTTTTAAACCTGATACATTTTACCATCTTTTTCGATCGTATTGTTTTAAATTTGAATTCAGAATACCATACGACATGGAGCTACGCCTAACAAGTCGGATATGCGCCTTGTTAAAGGCAATTGATTTTTGAATAAAAAACATGTTTTATCAAATAAAGGTTTAATTTAATAACGCGTGTTGCCTCCATGGGCATCTACCACAGCTCTCATACGATTAGGCATAGAGTTTATCAACCGCTCTATGAAATTTTGAGGGATCATCTCCCATTCCTCTTCTATGGCAGTTTTCAACTCCTGCATCGTCTGGGCAACTGGCTGACGAGCCCTAACACGTCTTTTTAGCTCGTCCCACATGTGCTCAATGGGGTTCATGTCTGGGCTTCTGGCTGGCCAGTCCATAACTGTGATGTTCACATCCCGAAGATATTCCCTGACGATGCCGGCCGCATGGGCTCTTGCATTATCATGCATAAAAAGGAAATTTGGGCCCACATAGTCCGCGTATGGTATCACGTGAGGTTCTAAGCACTCACGAATGTACCTTTCAGCATTTAATGTTGGCAGCCGTGGTCCTGTAACAACCTCAAGTTGAGTTTTGCCGCTCGCGGATATACCGCCCCAGACAGTCCATGAGCCACCGCCATAAGCAACCCTCTCTTCAAAGCAGCATTGTGCGAAACGCTCTCCCTTACATCGGTAGACCTTCTTCCTTCCATCATTGCCATGTAACACAATTTTAGACTCATCAGAAAAGAGTACACGGCTCCAATCTTGCTGTGTCCAATTTAAATGACTGCGTGCGAAATGAAGGCGCGCTGTTCGGTGGGCTCGCGTTAGTTTGGGCCCATTAGCTGGCTTGTGTGGTACCATATCGCGTTCTTTTAACCTTCTCCGAACAGTTCGAGCGCTCACAGATACTCCGTGGAAGTCGCGAAGTTGGTTTTGTATCTCAATGGAGGTAAGGTGACGATTTCTCAAGCTGGTCGTCACGATGAATCGATCCTGCCTTTCAGTTGTGACCCGAGATCGTGGCCTTCCTTGGCGACGAACAAAGCCGCCAGTCTCTAGGTACCTCCGATAAACATTTCGGACCGCAGATCGACTTAAATTAAGTTGAGCACTCACGTTTCTTTGGCTGTGTCCGGCCTGAATAAGTGCCACAGCTTGGGCGGCGACTTCAGGTGAAGTATCCATAGATTATTGATAGAACCTCACCTTAATGTTAAGAATAAGTAATGTTTGTTGCAAAACCAAAGATATCAATCACTTTTTCAAGAATTAAATCCAAGTAAACCAATAAAACCAAGTTTTCTTAGTATTCGATTGTTTGATATCAACAAACAGGCTCCAAATTGTCTTTTGTTTATTTAAATTCTGTGTTCGAAATTCAAAAAAAGACTATTGAATGAAATTGTGAATGTGCCAGGTTCAAAACTGCATAAAAACTTTTTGCTCGACCTAATATAAAATTTTAGCTAGGACCAAACGAAACTGAAAATACAAGGTGGGCCAATAGATGTGTCCAGAAGTGTATAATTTCAGTCGATATTTTAGATAATTTGTTATTTTTATGCATAGGAACTGCATTGATTCCATACGTTGAACTTTCCGTTATAAAGTCTTAGGGGACAGTTCCGTATACAAACATGCAGGTGTCAAACTGTCAACGCATGCAGTCATACACTCGCGGCGATTCGGTAACCGAGTGCTTATAGTGTTTAACCACCATAGGATCTGTACCCGTCGGATGTATCAGATATATTAATTAATCCACTGCTCTGGATTTAATATTATAGCAGAATACTGGTACAGCAGAATTTGGGTTTTAAATATGAACTGCTCTAAAAATTGCATGCAGTAGAGTCAATCGATACTTAGGATTATTTATTAATTTTCTGCATAGGAACTGTCTTGTTTGGTCCCGTTAAACTTAGGGTGCAATTCCGTACACAAACAGGCACCTGTAAAACTGTCAAAGCGTGCAGACATGCACTCGCGGCGGTTCTGCATCCGACTGTTTATAGTGTTTAACAACCATAGGATCTGTAGCCGTCGGATGTATCAGATATATTCACAAATTGATTTACCGGCCGCAAGAGCCCCGAGGCGCTCATCGATTTTACGCCCTACTTCGCCGTCACTTAATGAACTTTGCAGTGCCATAGATAAAAAAACAAAAGCTTTGTAGTTTGTACTAAACAAATATAACACAAGAAGGTTTTATGAGCTAGTTTAAAGGCATTTTAAGTTTTGCCTTTATAATAGCGATTGGCTCGCGTTAAAAGCCAATCAAAATGCAACCGTATTGCAATAGCTAATAACGGTTGTTTACAAGTTGCTAACAAAATGTTGTTATTGATTTTAAGTTGCGCTATATCGAAACTTGAGTAACGCCTGTCCATCTGAGGCCAACTTGATTGATTACTTTTCTGTGGTTCGATAGCTCAAATTACGAGAAGCCAATATAAATATTACCGTGGCGGAAAAATATACGTTTTGGCGTATTGTACTTACGTTACCTCGCGAACAACACTTCACTTCTTCACTTCTTTTTACTATTACTAATAGTAAACTTACTTAAAGTAACTTTACCAAGATTATTTATAGCCTAAACGAATGATGTTAGATTCGGTTACAAGAAAAAAGGAAATGCCAGCTAACTTTCCCACGCAAATTGCGAGTCTTTTTAATACCAATAAGACATAGATCAGGGTCTTTGTCTTTCTTGATTGACAAATGAGACCCTTCTGTATTTATTAGAGCTAAAGCTTAAGCTTATTACATGCTTGAATTTTACCTTCTTTTGGTTATTTAAGCCAGGAACGCACATGCCGGTAACTTGCAAGTTAGTAAAGTAGTAGTAGTATACAAATTGCTGGCATGACTTTGTGACATACCCATACATGTAACCACCAATAGGCTAGTTGACAGTAAGAAAAATGCCATATGAAATTTGCAGTGCAGAATGGTTGTGAGCTAAAAATATAAATAAAATATATTCATTAAATTGTAATTTTAGATTAATATGTATTTTCGAGAAATAATTGCGTAAAAATAATTTTGCTCATTTGGTCACGTCACATTGAAACGCAAAGCCAGAGCGCGACACGACACAACTTTCAGATGACAGTTTGAAATTGTAAATAGAAACAAACTTTATACGCCAAACATAAAGTTTCTTCAATTCCAATAGACGTACGAAAGGAATGGTCTTTAAAGCACCACTTCTCGTACAATGTGGCATTGTTCATTATTCATCTACTAAATTAGCAGTATTTAGTCATATTTTGTGTGGGCAAAATAAACATTTGGAAATATAAATTGTCTACCTACGGCTGTCAAAGTAGACATTAGCACAAGTAATTATTTGTCTACTTAGGTATTATTTTTTACATACATACATACATAAACTCACCCCTTCTTCCCCTGGGGGTAGGCAGAAACTACAGAACGCCACCTGCTACGATCCTTACATTTTGCCTCGTTTACGTTCATACATCTGGTCATACACGCACGCCGGTTGCGAGTACTACGCACCTGACCTTTCTGATGAACATCACCAATAAAATCACTATATTATGTCTTCCTAAGGCGTCCCTTCTCGGCGTTTCTACTCACATCTGCCGTGTATACCTTTTAGCCTTTACCTTTTACCTTTTGTTAGTCAACTTTCATTCATCCTCTCAAGATGACCAAACCATCTAAGCATACTCTTTTCAATTTTGTCACTACATCTTCTTTTAAACCGCACCGTTGCCTTATCACATCATTCCTCAGTCTATCATTCATAGTCACACCACACATGCTTCGCAAGGAACGCATTTCCACAGCATTTATTCTACTTTCATGCTTCTTTTGCCACACCCAACATTCAACAACAAGTATTATTTTCTAAATATTTAAAAACGTTGTTATTTTAGTATTCCGAATATTATAATATTACGACAGAAGCAATAAATAAATTTTGTGCGCGAGCAACATTTTTACAAAAACTCGCAGATGTGACAAAATTAAATTCTTGAAGTCACTTGAGCCGCCATGACGGAATGCCCTATTTTGACATTCAAAATTAAATTACGTCACAAAAAAGAAAAAAATGTTCTGTTACTGTTACTATAACGTGGAAATATTAATATTTTGAGGTAAACAAGCCTCAAGGAACGTCACTTATTGGTTGTTCAAAATCAGTTAACTAACCTATTAGAAGTTGTTATGGCATAATGGCGTGCAAGCTACTGGCATGTGTATTTCAGACTTTAGATCGGTTACCAAAATTGTAGAATATGGAAACACGGTAGCTGTAGTTAGACAATGGTAGTTTAGCATAGAACATAAACCAATCCAGGATCAACAGAATCAATCTCCTAGTAATCAAATCTTGGCCAACTGTTCTCGGACCAGCAAGACATTCACGTGTTTGATTATGCCTCGTTCACACTAGGGCACAATTCAATATATACATGGGACCGGCCCATGTGCCCCGCATACAATACGTACCTACAAGTGAAACAACAATTGACTTGCATCGTCTCAACACTGTTTAGATGGTGCAACTTTTATTGTTAAACTATAGCTGATAGGTGGGACAGCCCCATACTAGGACATTGGATACGCCTACACGCCACTGTGGCGTAGTAATGAAGAGTTTGTGTTGTTTTTCTGGTGGAACTAAGTAGTAACACAAGTTTCTAAGTCATATGTATGTGTACCAAATAGACTATACGTGTGGGTCCGAAACAAATTTTATTTTTACTTTTAGGGTTCCGTACCTCAAAGGCAAAAAACGGAACCCTTACAGGATCACTTCGTTG
Source organism: Fissipunctia ypsillon (assembly GCA_947568875.1). NCBI lineage: Eukaryota > Metazoa > Arthropoda > Insecta > Lepidoptera > Noctuidae > Fissipunctia > Fissipunctia ypsillon. Next base: position 21,829,809 of record OX387648.1, read on the forward strand.
TCCATCTGTCTGTTTGTCCATCTGTCTGTGTCTGTCTGGCAGTCTGTCAAGACCCTTTTTCTCAGGAACGCGTGGAGGCATCAAGTTGAAATTAATATTAAATACGTAGGTCTACGGCCCCTTGACGATCTAAAAAAAGTCCAGCTTCTAAGTCTACGCAATAAAAAAATACGCCCATATATGGAACATAATATATTTTGATATTCGCAAATAAAACAGGGTACTTCCCGATAACTAGAATAATAAAATTTTGCAAGAAGCAAGGAAAAAGTCCGAAAGTCAATAATTTGTAGTTTTATCATAATTTAAAAAAAGTTGCGATTACAAACTTACATTTGCAGTTGGAGAATTGACCGTGACGTATATCGATGTTATGGGTGAACATGTTTTTCAACTACAATGTCATGTTTGTTTTTGGAATAAATCCATCCCCATTACGGAACCCTTCATTGTGCGTGGTCCGGCACACACTTGGCCTGTTTTTTTATTATTATTGCTTCAACGGTATGTATGCCACAGGAAATTAAATCGCACCGTGTAAATCAGGCTTGAATAATTTGTATGTGCTGAAACCATCTTGCGATATAAATGTGTGATAATGTGAACAAGCCTTCACAGAACAGTAGGAGTTGTTGTAGGTTAGTTAGTAAACTATCATTATACCTGATAACATCGTCTGTGCCACTGACATAAACAAAGCGTGTTGTGTCGGTGGTTCAAACAGTCCGTAGCCTATTGATTAAGATGTTACCCTATACTTGTAGCTTCGGGCTATATCAATAAACTTCGCCTTAATAACTCTGCATAGACTCACAGTACAGATGGCAAAAGAAATAATAATGCCAGCAAAATAGGAATTTCATCTCGTACCTATGTCAGTGCATAAATAACTGTTATGTTATGACGTAAAGTGTGACGTATGTTATGTGCCTTATCTTCGTCGACTTACCTTTAATCAATATCACTAACTATTAAAAAGCTATGTATGTACCTATTTACCTATTTCTAATGTAGTTTTAATATCGCCTATAAATGGGGAAAATGTTGGTGATAGTGTGCCTGTAATGTTTATGTACAAGTTTTTTTGAGACAATCTAAAAAAAAATATTTGATCCGCTATTCATATCCGGATGTATGTATGTAGGCATTGCTCGTGTTCTTATCTCTTTTGCACACCATACTCACTAATATATTGCTACAAATAAGTGGATCGTAGAGTGCTAACTGTAAAGTAGTTACTACTTGAAATAAGTACTTTGAGGTTTATGGTAGTACTTGTAAGTTAGTTTAAATACTAACATTAATGTTTATGGTTGGGTAACTATGTATTTTCGGGAAAAGTACTTGTGCGAAATTGAATACACGTAAATTCGCGCCTTATTGCTATGGGCCAAGGCAGAGACTAGAACGCCTGTGCCTCTTACTACGATCAAACCAGTTTAGAATAATAAAGAAAAACGGTAGCAAAAATAGAATCCGGTAGCAACTATAGTCTTTTGAACCGATTTCGTTCTACAAGTACCTACTGTCATGAAAGTAAAAAGCCCGATACTAAACATTTTTGCCATGAAACCTACTTTTGATCGAATTATTGTACAGTTACATACACCCTTTTGTCATAAGCATATAACTAAACACACATTCTAATAGGTAGGCAATATTTCACCTTATAAACGCCCATATTTCCGATTATTCCGTCCCGAAAATTTTCATAGCATTCGGGATACATCGGGTGGTTCCGGAAGAACTCGTGTGCATCTTACGTCGGATATTGCTCTCCGATTGGTGCTAACGGGTACGCTCGCTCGTTTTACTGAGAGTTGAAAAGATGTGAATGTAAGGTGCGAGTTTTATAAAATACCTAGGTGTGATCCTTGACAGACAAACATTTTAAAATTTGTTTTTTTTTTTTGTTATAAGTACCGTATATACTTTCATATAGTAAAAAGTGGTTATTTTGACATTACAAACAGACATTTCAATGAATTAATGAAATGCACCGACCCCAGCGTGGTTTGACCAGAGACCAGACTCGATTACTCGAATGAACGCAAAGATTCACACTAGCCCCTGTAGCTTCATGTTTCATGGCCATTGCATATTAAGGAGTAGACCGGGGGGTGCGATAATGGTAGGGCAGATATGCCCTTAGGATATGGAAGGATTATTAGCGCCATACCGGGTATGCACCCTACAGTAAGCCATGGAATAGTAGAAAGACGGGTAATATTTATCTATTTATGGGCATCTTTTAACGACATCACCGCCAGGTTGTTTCAAGTCCAGCTTCACCGGTGAATCTTTTGGCGGGGTCTCATGTTGTTAATTATTCCCATTACGTCATCTACAGTGGGTGCTACATTGTGCGCATCGGTTATGGGCTTTGTTAGGAGTTTTTTAGGATTTGATCCTATTTGGACATTGGTATATATGCGTTTCTCTTATGGCGTTTGGTTTGTTATTTGTTATTCCTGTAGAATAAGTACAATACCTGCATGCGTTTAGAAGGATATTTTTCCTCAGTCCATTGAAGAAGGCCCTGCATGCGTTTTGTTCTTCTTGGTTTTTAACTTTCTAAAGTGTTACTTGCCATTCTTTTACGCGATTATGTCTATTTTCTTTCAGGCGCCCCGTGTAATAATCTCGATTGTTTTGCACAACTAAGCAATTAAACCAAATGTTTAACGTATTTCCTGGGAATTTTAGCTTAATGCTACACTTATTAACATGTTGTGGTTAGAAGGCTATTCAAGGAAAGAAGCATACTGAGAAAACAACTTTAGTACGAAATCTAAATCGAAAACGTTATTTTTGTTAGAATAATTAACAATTTTTGTTTATCCTGCCTTATTATATTTCATATGAACACACCATTCCATAACAATAGATCAGAGTGAATGTCGAATGATCATGTGATAAATTAACAATTTTTGTTTATCCTGCCTTATTATATTTCATATGAACACACCATTCCATAACAATAGATCAGAGTGAATGTCGAATAATCATGTGATTCGAGCTTCGAAAGTTCACCAGTCCCTTGACAACAGTGACCGATTAGGATAGGCGACCAAAGACAGCTTCAACTTCACGTTGACAACGTTGTCACATGATCTATCAAGGCCTAAGGATGGCTATGGTCTAATAATAATGTACAGTCTAATAAAATGAAAGGATGTCACCAGGTTAGCTTACTCGGGGTTACAGGATCCTTTGGCAGGCTGTAAGTCCCTCGTAAGGAAAAGAAGCGCACATAGGTTTAATCCATCCCACCTTTCAGACTCTTTGCACACAGCACCGCAGAATTTTATTTCGCGACACAAAGCACATCAAAGAAACACTGCTCAATTTCGATGGGCGATGACACAGGCGCAATTTGTGACCTGTGTTGCGCACGCTACAGCAGATGCACCCTTCTATCTCGACACGACCGCTTACTATAGCGTTCAATAAACTGTGTTGCGCACGCTACAGCAGATGCACCCTTCTATCTCGACACGACCGCTTACTATAGCGTTCAATAAACTGTGTTGCGCACGCTACAGCAGATGCACCCTTCTATCTCGACACGACCGCTTACTATAGCGTTCAATAAACTGTGTTGCGCACGCTACAGCAGATGCACCCTTCTATCTCGACACGACCGCTTACTATAGCGTTCAATAAACTGTGTTGCGCACGCTACAGCAGATGCACCCTTCTATCTCGACACGACCGCTTACTATAGCGTTCAATAAACTGTGTTGCGCACGCTACAGCAGATGCACCCTTCTATCTCGACACGACCGCTTACTATAGCGTTCAATAAACTGTGTTGCGCACGCTACAGCAGATGCACCCTTCTATATCAACACGACCGCTTACTATAGCGTTCAATAAACTGTGTTGCGCACGCTACAGCAGATGCACCCTTCTATCTCGACACGACCGCTTACTATAGCGTTCAATAAACTGTGTTGCGCACGCTACAGCAGATGCACCCTTCTATCTCGACACGACCGCTTACTATAGCGTTCAATAAACTGTGTTGCGCACGCTACAGCAGATGCACCCTTCTATCTCGACACGACCGCTTACTATAGCGTTCAATAAACTGTGTTGCGCACGCTACAGCAGATGCACCCTTCTATCTCGACACGACCGCTTACTATAGCGTTCAATAAACTGTGTTGCGCACGCTACAGCAGATGCACCCTTCTATCTCGACACGACCGCTTACTATAGCGTTCAATAAACTGTGTTGCGCACGCTACAGCAGATGCACCCTTCTATCTCGACACGACCGCTTACTATAGCGTTCAATAAACTGTGTTGCGCACGCTACAGCAGATGCACCCTTCTATATCAACACGACCGCTTACTATAGCGTTCAATAAACTGTGTTGCGCACGCTACAGCAGATGCACCCTTCTATCTCGACACGACCGCTTACTATAGCGTTCAATAAACTGTGTTGCGCACGCTACAGCAGATGCACCCTTCTATCTCGACACGACCGCTTACTATAGCGTTCAATAAACTGTGTTGCGCACGCTACAGCAGATGCACCCTTCTATCTCGACACGACCGCTTACTATAGCGTTCAATAAACTGTGTTGCGCACGCTACAGCAGATGCACCCTTCTATCTCGACACGACCGCTTACTATAGCGTTCAATAAACTGTGTTGCGCACGCTACAGCAGATGCACCCTTCTATCTCGACACGACCGCTTACTATAGCGTTCAATAAACTGTGTTGCGCACGCTACAGCAGATGCACCCTTCTATATCAACACGACCGCTTACTATAGCGTTCAATAAACTGTGTTGCGCACGCTACAGCAGATGCACCCTTCTATCTCGACACGACCGCTTACTATAGCGTTCAATAAACTGTGTTGCGCACGCTACAGCAGATGCACCCTTCTATCTCGACACGACCGCTTACTATAGCGTTCAATAAACTGTGTTGCGCACGCTACAGCAGATGCACCCTTCTATCTCGACACGACCGCTTACTATAGCGTTCAATAAACTGTGTTGCGCACGCTACAGCAGATGCACCCTTCTATCTCGACACGACCGCTTACTATAGCGTTCAATAAACTGTGTTGCGCACGCTACAGCAGATGCACCCTTCTATCTCGACACGACCGCTTACTATAGCGTTCAATAAACTGTGTTGCGCACGCTACAGCAGATGCACCCTTCTATATCAACACGACCGCTTACTATAGCGTTCAATAAACTGTGTTGCGCACGCTACAGCAGATGCACCCTTCTATATCAACACGACCGCTTACTATAGCGTTCAATAAACTGTGTTGCACACGCTACAGCAGATGCACCCTTCTATCTCGACACAACCGCTTACTATAGCGTTCAATAAACGAATCCTACAAACAGACACTTCAATTTTATTTAATTGTATAGACAAGCATTGCCTATCTATCTATTCCTATAATGGGTTATTATACCTTACTTTAATAAGCTGTCCCAAAGTATGAAAATTAGATTAGTGGAACACCGATAAAAAGATCCTACACTAAGCGATGTTACACAAAACCACATTAACAGAAAAGGGTCGTGCAGTGGATTCACTTTACGCTATAATAATAAATTCATTTATTTCAGGTAAGGAACACCCATTGCCAAAAACATTATCAATCAAAAAATAAATAAAAATAAGACCAAATTAAATTAAATCAAATGAAATCAAATTAAATACAATCAAATCAAAATAAATTAAATCATAATAAATCAAATTAAATTAAGTCAAAATTAAAAAATAATCGAATAAAATCATTATTAAAACCTTCTCTCCGAAATTAGCTAGCTAACCTACGCAGACGCGATTGGTATCGATATCTAAACACGATAAAACATAAGAAAACAGTTTTTCTCAAACCATACTTCAAGTAAAAACACTAACAGCGGACGTTGACCTCCCAAAAAAAAAACAACAAATGGTTTGATACCCACCGCGTCTGCGAAGTTTACCTCGCCAATTTAAAATAATCCTGTATGATAATGATGACTCGTTAATCGCCTACAAACATTGTAACATCCCGAGAACTAAAAGGCTTTAAATATTGACATGGCAGCGCCGGATTAAGCCGGCGCAACGTACCGGCTCCGAGCATCCGATAATATTCTGTGCACAAACTAAAGGCGCATGGGCGGCAGGAAACAGATGCGGGGGCTTACAGGTATGACATCTCGACAACAAGAGCCGTCGGCGACAGGTCGGCTAACCCCACGACCGTTTCCGTAGTACCAGGGGAATAAGCAGAGATTTTCCATGTTACCCGCTCTCAAATAAAATAGGCCTGAGAGAACCGTAGCATTGCATGTAAATCGAAAAGAAATCGGATTTCTCTCGATATAACCGCTTCAACAGTAGCAAAAAAACTGAAAGATATATTGGAAACTACAAATATTAGAAATCGGAGCTATATTGCCCCGGGGCTTTTAGTACAGACTTCGGTAATTGGACGGGGCTTTCGAAATCCAACTTTTTTTAGGAGCTTTCATAGAGATGCCACAATAGAAAAAAACGAATAAAGGGAACAATTCGGCCAAGCCAACATAGGAGCCGGGGCGTTTGACCGGAAAAAATATGCTACTAGGATATCCGGGATGTTTCACTGGTAAGAAAGACCCCAGTGAGTCGTTATTCAAACTGTGAGTGTCAACATTGCGGGGTAACATTCACACTTTAATTGAACTAGGCAGTATATACCACTATTTGTGAGAGATTATAGAGGACAAACTCTATTATTGACTGCCTCGTTGGTCTAGTAGTCGCTAGCGCTACTGCTGAGCATGAGGTACTGGGTTCGATTCGCAGGTCGGGCAAAGTGTTATTGGATTTTTCTATCTGGAATTTCTCAGTAGCAGCTCGGAGTCTGGATTTGTGCCCTGTTGATGGCAATAGGCTCGCCCCCTATTACATGGGACTTAAACATAAATAGGTACACCTCTGCCTAACCCTTCCGGGAAACAAGGCGTGATGTTATGTTATGTTAAACTGTATTATAATAATAATAATAATAAAACTTTATTATCAGACACAATTAGTCCATACATTACAAAAAATTAAAACACAAAAAACAACAAACAACACAAACAACAAAATACACATCAAATGAAATACACATGCACATTATATAAAAAATAAATACAAATACATACACAATTATTTAATGTATTGGAATGACGCTCTGTGAGTCGTCATCCAATGCCACACTATGGGGCTATCCATCCTGCTGGCCACAATAGCCAACAGATTGTTGGGACTATCGCGCACGCGCCGCATCAGGGATGCTATACGCAAACGCATAAGCGCCTAAAAATCCGGTACACCGGCTTCCGCGAACATCCCCGACGCACTGCAAAAGCGCGGTAGCCCCAACATCACTCTGAAGGCATTATTATATTGGACTCGCAGAGCACTGTACGAGCTTTTTGTATAACTGACCCATAGGGCGCACGTGTACAGAGACTGGCAATATGCCCTAAAGAGTGTAATTTTTACCTCTTCTGTACATCGTGCAAACCTACGAGCCAGCATGTTCCACCTAACTGCCAATGCTCTGCGTTCCCTCTCCAAGTCCGTATCATCGGACAAACTGTCGGTCACCCAGTGTCCCAGGTACTTGAACCGTGTCACTCTGGTAAGCGGGACGCCCCCTAAGGTGACTGGCGGGACAGTGTCATAACATTTGTTACCCGCCTTAAAGACCAAGAGCTCACTCTTGGTTGCATTGTACCTGAGACCATGGGCCACCGCATAGTCCTCACAGATACGGAGAAGCCTCCTCAGCGCACTGATCGATGGGCTCAGCAACACCATATCGTCCGCGTAGCTTATATTATTAATGCAGTGTCCATCAATGGAGCATCCGATGTTAGTGTTGCTGAGCTCACATATCAGTTGGTTTACATACAGGTTGAAAAGCTTGGGAGAGCTGAGTCCCCCCTGCCTCACCCCGCACTCCAACCCGTATGCATCTGACAGGACACCCGCCCACTTTACATAATTGTACTGGTTGTTATACCAGTACTTCAGAATATCAACCAGATCTCTTGGAAGGTTGATGTCCTGCGATAGTTTCCTCCATAGGCAGTCGTAAGACACTAGGTCAAAGGCCTTGGAAAGGTCCAGAAAACATGCATATACCGGCGTGCTCCTACTTGCATAGTATTGGACAGTATGCTTGACACAGAGGATAGCCGTTTCTGTTGATAAATGTTGCTTAAACCCAAATTGGGCGTCATGTATTGTTAAATGCGTATCCAATTGCCGATCAATCAGACCGTCCAACACCTTCGCAATTATCGTCGCCAAGGAAATAGGCCTGTAGTTGTTTGTGTCACTCGAGTCTCCAGTCTTGTTCTTTATTATAGGTACTACTATGGTTTTAACTAAGTCAGCTGGTAGATAAGAGTGACTCGTACAAAAACTGAATAGCATTGTTAAGACCCGTAGCAGGTGCTTGCCTGCATATCGCAAATGCTCTATGCTCATACTGTCATGCCCCGGTGACTTTCCCCTTTTTAAAGATTTTATGACAGTAGCTACTTCCCTAGCCGCAAACCTAGTAGGCAAGTCTTCGGACCCACCCACAACCTCCGACCCACCAGATGTCGGACCCAGGGGAGATTTAACCTTAAAGGATCTACTGAATAAGTTGGCAATTTCTTTAGGGTCACTAACACCCGCTACACTCACGGGCAGGCTTGATTTGGGATTCAAGCTGTTCGTGGTTTTCCAGAAACTATTGAAATTTTTCGCGTCATGATGACTCGCAATGATGTTCATCTTAATTTGATCCTTATTATTTTGGCACCATTTTAATTTACTTTTAAAAATCCTCCTACTTTCTACCATTTTGTCATAAACTGACCCACTTTTAGGTCTATCAAATAGCGTCCAGTTTTGAAAATCAAGCCGAGCCTGCCTGTGTGCCGTTTTTACATATTTATTCCAGCCTGTTACGTAACGCTTTTTGCGCTGTAAACCTTTATTATAGCTAGATATTGCACCCTCACAAAGAATATTCACAATGTCTCCATATAAATTATCTATAATTGTTCGGTGTTCTACATTATTACATCTATTATCGCAGCATTTTGTAAATTCTACCGGAAAGTCAACATTTTTTAACTTATCATTGCAATATTTGGTATAAGATTCAGTTTGTAGTAAGTCTCTGTCCCCCCAAGTTATTTTGTTATATTTAGGCAATTCAGGAGTAACTTTAGGCCTTAACATGTTAAGATCACATTTTATTACCATAGGTAAGTGGTCCGACCAGGAAACGTCGTACAGTACACTAATGTCCCTTATTGAATCCCAAGCCGCATCAGTTACCACACAGTGGTCTAACCAGCTAGTAGTACCATGTGCATCACTTACGTACGTGTATGTGTCCGATTCGCTACCGAGTAAGTTGACGTCAGCGCACCGCCACTGCACTTCCGACGAGAAGCTCAATAACTCTTTACCAAATAACCCACTAGGTTGTGCGTTAAAATCTCCAAGTATATAAACCGCATCGACACCACTACCCTCTATAGTTGCATTTATCTCACTTAGACACTCCACAAATTCACTTAGATTAATCCATCGAGTCAGTCGGCATATAAACCGAAAACACTAAAAAAGATTTACCGCCTATGGTTATCTTAATAGCAACAAGACGCGCACTTTTACATTGTACGGATGATACGTTTTCATAGGCATTCTTGCGCCACAATATCGCAACTCCACCGAATGGTCGACCTCGTAGGATGCCTGCCGACGTATCTACCGCTGATTTACCCACGAAGTCAAACTGGGAGTCTATGCTGCCCAGAAAAGGAATATCGTGAGGCAGCAACCAAGTTTCTTGAACCGCGACTATATCGGATGTGCGGCATAACAATCTGACATAATCCACTGATCTAGTAATGGATTTACAATTAAAAGTCACAAAAGTACTTGTTTGACATTTATTGTTATTTTTGTGATGCATTGTGGGTATTACTTGAAGATACAACTCGTTTCTTAAAGTCTATATATCTACGAAATGCAATTCCTTCCGGCCATAAATTATCATCTAAAAATAGATGCAATTTATGCCTAGATACAAATATTTTATAGGCATCGTAGTCTTTTTGCCTTTTCATTTGTATTTTTTCTATACCCACTTTGGTTTTTGTGTTTGTCATTATGTACGTATGTATATCGCTCTCAGACGCACTCTTGTCTACGTTAGTAATAAATAACGGTATTTTTATGTCAGCTGCTCTAAATTTTGCAATACAGTCTGTGTGCGCACGACCTTGAGCTCTTAAAAACCTATCCTTTAGTCTTTTTTTCTTGTGAGCTAAAATCCAGCCTTCATCTTCTTCTTTATCCTTTTTATTTACTGAACCCGCTAATGTTTTTATTTTCTGCGGTGTTGATACTACAAGTTTTGCAGTAGCTGCGGCGGTGGCATAAGTACCCCCTCCATTTGTATCGTTGGACGCACCATTGAGGCCCACTGTCTCGCGTACCTTGCGCACCTGCTCTCTCGCATCCATCGCCGTTTTCGAAACCTTGGTGCAGGCCTCCACGTGTGCAACCGAGGCGCACGCATCAACGAAGTGTTCGAGCGAAACATTGTTATTCGGATTTGGTTGGCGCGCGGGAGATAGATATAGTTCAACGCTTTTGTTATCCGATTTTTCTACGAAGTATTATTATTATGCAACAAAGACTCCTGATAATCAAAATGTTGGCTTTGTTCTGAAATTAAAACAATTAGCTTTCGCACACCTCACACACAACATTTCGTCAATTGTATGCTTCACACAATGTTACACGTCAGTCTTTTACTGACAATTTCCGAATAGGAAAAGCCAACTGAATCGACCTAAAAATTAATCTAAGCTAGAGAATCCAGGACATTAAGATGCAGATATAATTATGCTAACGGCCTTGATTGCTTTTGTGTTGTTGAAGGTCGTTGGTGAGGTTTGGAACAGTCCGATCCGCAGATATTGGCTCGAAGTCCATCGGAGTGCCAACCGACGATGAAACCTGTGTGTAATTTATTTGTTTTTTTTTTTTTTTGTTTTTAATGTAATTTAATGGAGTTATATTTTAATGAATAAGTATTCAGATTTAATGTATTTTATTTTGTGATTTTATTTTATTTTAATGATTTAATGAATATTAATGTATCTAATTTTAATTATTTGTCGTACTGAATGTATTTGTTGTCCGTGTAACTTATTGGGTCTTGGTGCCTTATTAAATAAAATATAATAATAATAACCGTGTACTGTATTTATCACACATTGGTCAGGCAGGGGCCATAGTCCTTCCATAGTTTTAGATAACCAGTCCACTTTAGCCATCCAAACCCATAGCCCAATTTTTTTTTTTTTGTCTCCATATCCTGCAATAGTCCTACACCAACCGGGGGTTGTCCTTGGGTGCACTTGCATAGTACGCACAGGGATAATCGTCGGTTGGTGCCTCATTTCCATTGAAAGCGTCTAACGGGCCTCTGCGAGTTGGCTTCGGCCCCTCATATGTCTTCCAAAGGTCCGGGACCCTGGGGTCCCGAGAAATATCAAAAATAATAATAATAACCCCATCGCCGTATCTCTACGTTGACGTCGTGATGGGGCTTGCGCGCTCCGAACTCTAGGTCTATGCCGGTAGAGGTTACTTTGCCGGAACAGGTCTAGGATGAGGAGCCAGACCAAGAGAGATACAGAAACCCGCAGGGCAGCATGTGGCGAGCTGCTGGGCAGTAGCGACCTCACGTACCCTATCTCCCGGGAGAAGTCATGTTCCTCATCTCTGGCTTACCTTTATTGGCCGGCTGGAGTGAATACTGACGAGAACTGACCTCCCACCTCATTCTTGCCTTTATTGGCTGGCTTGAGTAGAGATTCGCAAGAGCAAACGTGCTCGGAGGAAGGAAGTAGTCCAGTAAGATGCTGGTATGGATCTTGACCGTACTTCCGGGATTATCTTAATAGCCGTGGAATACCTCTCCACTCCTCTTAAGCACCTCAAGACATGTTGCCCCCTTGTCGCTACGACACTATGTGCTAGCGACCGTTTCCGGGGGCCCATTGTTGAGTGTGCAAGTCACCCCCTGCCATTTTATCCGTTTATTGTATTTATCAAACATTGGTCAGGCAGGGGCCATAGTGCTTCCATAGTTTTAGATAACCAGTCCACTTTAGCCATCCAAACCCATAGCCCATTTTTTTTTGTCTCCTTATCCTGCAATAATCCTACACCACCTTGTCCTTAGGTGCACTTGCATAGTACGCACAAGGATAATCGTCGGTTGGTGCCTCATTTCCATTGAAAGCGTCTAACGGGCCTCTGCGAGTTGGCTTCGGCCCCTCATATGCCTTTCAAAGGTCCGGGATCCTAGGGTCCCGAGAAATATCAAAAAAATAATAATAATAGCTTGCGTGTTCTGTGCCGAGCTCACGCAACGCGTCGTACGTCCACCCAATAATAGGACTCGCCCATCAAGGAGCGCTGTCCCAAATATAGACGCAATATTAATTTATGTTCATAAAACAAACGATATTATATTAAAATACGTATACTAAAAAAAATTCAATTATCGTTAAAATGGTGACGGTTTGATAAAAATTCGCTTGATAGCTTTTGCGTGATTCTCAGTTTTTTATCCGACATAACTTTACAAATTAATATAAACTATGTAATATAAACACAATCTAAAATATTCACATATTAAGTTAGTAAGAAAATGCTCTAATTTAACATATATTTTATTTCAAATCATTAACACTACCAGCTTAGATGTGATCTTCAGTTTGAAATCATTAAAAGTCGATTATCGTCGCCTTTAGCTTTAACGGAACAAGACAATCAGTGAGTGGTGCTATCTGAAGTCATTAAAAATTCTGTCTGCTGTGATTGTTTCTAAACTACCGACGTTAGCGTAGGGTGCGGTTGGGCGACGACCCAGGGCGCCAGGGTTGAAGGGGCGCCCCTTCACCTCTGGCGCCTGCAGAGTACTTTTTTAATTAAATCCCTAACAAGAACAAAATGTATGTTCAGTAAGAAAAAGGCAGTACCTATGTTGGTTTAGTAAACCTAACTTAGCCGGCGTGAAAAAAGTTTGGAGCTCGCTACGGTCGCTCTTGCATCCTACATTATTTTAATTATCGAACTTTCTGCATGGGTTGACAAAGTAACTTCTGTTTTTGTATGAATGTTCAAAATAAAATTTAACCTATCCGAAACGGGGTGCAAACTTTTTCGAGCTCACTGCGCTAGCCCTTTCTTCCTTTATTCTCCTTTTTCTGCATACGCCGACAAAATCTCATATTTCTGTATGAATGGACAAACGAAAACCTATCCTTTCCGAGGCAGAGTGCAAACATTTTTTCCCTCTTTACTCTCCGAAAGGGGAGAGGAGCGCCGCAGAAATCTCGCCCAGGGGATCTGTAATGCTAAAACCGGCACTGAGTAGTGGTCACCCAAAGCATCATTAGGGATTTACTCGTAGTGAAGATATGAACAACTAATGGAGAGTCGATCAGGTACAGAAATGCGGCTGAGTCGTTATCGATAAGAACATTCTGCAGTCATTTTTAAAATGAAAACTTCTTTAGGCGCGTTGAGCCCTTTTTGGTAGGCGAAAATCTTACGGGTTCGTGCATGACAATGTAAACGTTCAAGTGTTTTGTCATAAAAGTACATGCTGCATCATTGCATCGTTTATTATTTATTTATTTATATGCGACATGCTCTAGCGAGTTCAATGACTCAATGCTAGAGGGCGCTGTAACCAAATTACTCTATTTAGCACGCTAATGCTGTTGTAATAGATGTCATATTCTCTTGCAACTGTTAGTTTTAAGTTTACACTTCTGTTGATAGTCCCCATGACTGCCTATTTTTTTACAGAAAGACTGTACGTATACCCCTACCTGTACATACATTAAAATACGTTACAAATCATTATCATCATCATCATCATCTGCCTAGCCTACCCAACGATGCCACAATGTTGGGGTCGGCTTCCAGTTTTACATAAAGCGACTGCTTGTCCAATATCCAGCTAAAATTAACAGATTATCGAAGGACACAGCGCAATAATAATATACCTACTGATGCCAATCTCCTTTGAAAATTTTAATCCTCTAATTACCTTTACGAAACCTAAAATTCGATTCGTTCCTTTGATATTTCGAAACGATACAATACAATAGACAAATTTTTCACTAATAAATTAATAACTGTTATTAGACTGTTTAACTTACGATTGAAAGAACACGGACCTTTAAATATTAAATACCTGTGGGTAAGGAAGATAGCCAATTTGCCGATTGCTTTCTCCAATTTTCATGTCAACGTAGAAAATTGTGGGGTCTTCGCCCTTACGCCCTGACGTCATGTTTAAATTATTTTTCAAAGACGTAAGTAATTCAACAGAGACAATTTTATTTATAATAACGCGAAAGAAAAGACTCATTGCAGATTGTAGCAATTATAAGATGAGCTTAAAATTACTACTCGTATATTTCGATTTGCTTTGTGTCTTCACGAATAACATAAAATCGGCACTACAGCGACTATTTTCTGTTATTAGAATTTAACAAAAACTTTTGAAATATCAGGTCACCATCCCAGCCCACAAATATTACCCAACATACTCTATCCGAAAAGTACAAACTACACAGTCGTACAATAAGAAATAATTGGGCATCAAAAAAGGACAAACTCCCCTGAGGGGTTGAACTGTTTGGACTTCGATTGTTAATGTGAAGAGTGTGCTCGTATTCTTAAAAGCGCCAAAAGATTGATGACCTGACGAAGACAGGAATAAATGGGTCAAGACAAACGCAATGCCCAGACACGTTTTTCGAGGAATTCTGTAAGAAAATCGGTAACAATGTCGTCTTTAGGATTTACTTTTGGCTACTTTATTTACACACTCACACAAGTAATGATCTGATAGGAAATCTACTTTTATAAAAATCTTAAATTCACGGACAGAGAACGCTCAGCTCATATAAATTTGCACAAGAGTGCCCTTTATAACAAAAGTCAGCATTATAGAAATATAAAAATCAGAGCGCTAAGGAGGGATTTTTGAAAATTAATTGCCTAAAAGGGTTAAATAGTCGACGAAAGTTTGTATGCAGGGCCGTCTTTGCCACTCACCGCTCTGGGCAAGTGCCCAGGGCCCCGTGATCCATGGGCCACCCTAATTCCTACCAGCGTCGTAGCTAGAAGCTGTCTAAAGAAAAGCTAAGTAAATTTCAGACGGGGTGCTAAAATTTTACATCCTACGCTTTCGTAGTTCCCAAACTTTTCTGCATAAGTCGACAAAGTAACTATTATTTTTGTATGAACGGTCAAAAGAAATTCTAACCTATCCGACGCGGGGTTCTATAAACGAGCTTGCTCTTGCATCCTGAATTCTCCATATCCTAAAATGCCCAGGGCCTCCAATAGATTAAAGACGGCCCTGTTTGTATGGAAGTTCGTATTTTTTGCGGATGGGAAATCTCATCGATCACAGGGGCATCGGGGCTTGTCCTACTATAAATGTGAACGATAGGGAAGATGTTTGTTACTCAATCACGTATAAACGTTTGGACAGATTTGATCGATACATAACACACAGAAAGCCCACGTCCTGCATTAATAAAACATTGAATACTTGTTATCCGGGTACATGAAGAAGTTCTCTAAAAATGCGAGTAAAACCTGTGGTGTGTTTGTTGTTGTTGTTGTTACTAGCTATTGCTAGTACAGGAATATTTATTTATTTATTTATATATACTTTATTGTACACCAGATTATACATTACATAAAGATACATCTTAAACTACAAAATATATAATTGGCGGCCTTATCGCATACTGCGATCTCTTCCAGGCAACCTTGGAATGGACATACAATAAATAAACATCAGAGCTAAACTATTGAAGTAGACGTATTTCCGCTAACAGGTCCACTATAACTTAGATGACACGACAGTCGAGTGCTCAGTTATTAGGCCGTTATGTCGCTGACATACACGAAGATCTAAATATGGCTGCTAGATCAGCCCGAAACTGTCCAGCTATACGGCAAAGGTTTTACACGATACGATAACATATCTTCTTCTTAGCGTATCGATGGCTAATAAGTAATTGTTTTGTGAAAATTAAAACATGTTTTGACCAAAATAATATATTTATTTATTTATTACCTTTGGCAGACTTACAGCTAAACAAAACAAACTGAGAGATTGAAAATGTGACTGAAGTACATAATAATATTGAAAACTCATGTTCGTGGAATTCAAAAGCTTTGCTCGTCAATTTTGACTTGAATAAAACTATTCGCAATAATAGTTTCCGGAATACAAATTTCTCCACAAGATAGCCTGTTGAATTATAATTTTAATGACAAAAAATCTACAATATTTGAAGCAATTAAGCGAAAAGGTTTTTTTTGTAAAACCATGTTGACAAGTCAACAAAGGTTTTAAGGAAATAAATGAGCCAAAACATCGCAATTAAGGTTGAACATTTTGTCATTGGTATAAAACAGAAAAAAGATTATTATCCTTAAATGTTCATATTATTTCTTGTTCAGCTTAGAAATTCTCAGTAGCACCACGGTGTCTTGATTGGTGGCCGGTAGGACTCGGGCCTCCTTTCACATGGGACTTCCATAGATAACCGGCGAAATGTATGTGTACTAATTAGATACACCTAACCTAAGTCTTCTTCGGTCGGATTACCCGCGAGATGTTAAGTAATATTTTAATATCGATTCTAGAGTGGCTTATAGCACTAGTTTCGTGTCCTATGTCCGGAGGCATGTTAGGTGGCCAGTACATAGTTCTCGCAGACGTACGTTAATAGCACCGAGTTAACACGAACACCTCTCTCACTTGACTAGCGCTTGCCGTGGAAATTATATCGCATGACAGCTGTAGGGGTTAGGTCATCATAACGCACTGATCGGAAAACGTATTGAAAAGGTTTGTCTTAAAAAAAAGTGTGTGACTAGACTTTACTCTGTGAAAAGTGCGCAAGGTACGTTGCGCAGAAAAATGTAACGCTTTCGAGTTAACGCTTGTATTAATTTCACTCCCCACAAAATCTCCATACCGGGGGCCTTATATGAAAATCGATTCATAAGGAGTAAACTCCAAAATGTTTTATATAGTATTTCGCTTGGTTCTTCCCGAAGGGACAGGCGGTGGTACACCTACCTTAATAGTACATCCACTTTTTGCCAATTATGTTTAAGTCGGGGCAAGCCTATTGCCATCAACCAGGCACAAATCTAGGCTCCGGGTTGCTAGTGAGAAATTCCTGATGGAAAAACCTAATAACACTGCCTGACCTGGGAATCGAACCCAGGACTTCATGCTCAGCAGTAGCGCTTGCGACTACTATACCAACGAGGCAGTAAAGGATTCCTTCAAACCAACCGTAGGCTGATTTAGTTTGAACCAGTATCCAGCGTTAGAATCCAGTAGCTTTGGGATAGACGTTTAATCATACAACATAATATAATATCATAACACCAACATAGTACACTTAGTTCGCAATAAACGTTTTGACTTTGACGCCTTGTTTTCCCAAAGGGTTTAGCCGAAATGTACCTATAGCCCACATGTCGCCAGTTATGTTTAATACTACTTTGCAAATCTTCTCAAATCTAGGTAGATAGATAGAATATTCTTTATTATGTACACCATAAATATTAAAGATATAAAAGTAGAAACAGCTATCGAGCAAGAGTATCTAGTGCTGTGCTGGATGCTGGGCTGGATTAAAGCCTGATTTACACGGTGCAATTTAATATCCTGTGGCATGCCATAAGTTGAAGCAACAATAAAAGTTGCACCGTCTAAACAATGTTTAGTTTCAGTGTTTTTTTTTTGCAAGTCATTTGTTGAATCATTTTTATTTTATGCTACAGACAAGAAACCTGCATCGTGTAAATAGGGCTGTAGAGTGTTTACATTGGTGAAATATCGATCCAGTGTCTGAATTCGCGCATTAGAATGATAGCTGCTGGATCAATTTCAATCAGCCTTTATATTCTGTTTCTTGAGTTATTAAGACCTTAAAAACTAAATTCTCATTTGCACATATTACGTTGCATTGAATTAATATCGTTTTGCGATCAATCAACTAAGATAGATCACCTCTGCTCATTAAAACCACTTCCTCTCACTAACGTTAACATAACACCAGCATCGTATCGTATCGTAGCAGAATTTGATTTGGCTTTTTCTTGGATCTGTTGAGACTATATAAATATAACTTGTATTATGAATAATACCAGCCTCAATTCTTAATACTGACATTGAAAATTTTGTCTAATAATAGACGAAATGGCAATGAAATTGAAGAACTTTTAAGCTTACCTTATAGAATTTTGGAATACGAAACTTTTATAACTAAATTGCTCTTTCGAACTTTATTCACGCCATAGTTCAATTTAAGGAAATTGTACTTCCTCTGATTCAAGGAACGAAGTATTCTAATTTGATTGCTATAATTATACGATTTTTGATTAAATCCAGTTTTAGATCTGCTAATCTGAAGTATGGGTACCTAAAAAGTTAATAATTAATTCTAATTAATCAATTAGTCTTTTGGCAACCACAATCATTATGTTATGTTAGGTATGTACATTTGATTAGATGATTAGGGTACCGGTTACCTAAATCATCCAATTGAATATGTGAATAGTTATGAAATGAATTGACCGCTGACTGCACTATTTACAAACTATTTCAGCAAGGCAAAAACTTTTGGAATAAAATTTTGGCAAGGCATCAGAAAAAAAAAAATTGCTTTGATAAAAGTCGATGGAGCTTTCGCTTTCTGGCCAATCTAATTTTATAATTACGTATACCCAAAATTTTCCGGATAAACTTATGATAAATCAAAGTTATTTTGGCCAGTAGAACAGCCTAGATTTATTAATCAAAGACCTAGATTTTAGAAACCCGGCTATCTACATCCACCTTCATCCCCACTTTGTAAACGCCTACAAGCACTATCGCAGGTAAACAGATTAAAAATTATTTATGCATACCTACCTTGTTTCTACTCCGAAGCACTATAGTTCGCCTACTCTTTATATAGTGACGGCACTGCAGTAAACCTTGACAGATGTTCACAGAATATTAGTTAGAGTATGTGAAGTTACTTCAAACACCTGAGCGTACCTTACTGTTTCGGTCTTTCTTCTCAGAGTAGTCGGATAGGAATGTCCGAACTCATCTAGTTACAAAACATAAGTTATATTTGACGTGTAAAAGTGTTAGCCAATTTAGGTACAGAAATAAATATCAGTTATCATTTACACATCTACTGGGCCTCTGGCGCTTACACGAGTCCATAAAATAATCTTCAGAAGCCTCTTACCAAGGGCTTTCCAAAACACTACATGTACGTATGTTCAGTGATTATTTACAGTTAAGGAAAACATTAAGCTCAAAGGGAAACATATTGTTCGACAAAATTCGTTTCTGATTTTCAGTGCCCAAAAATTTAATAAAGCGAGTATGGCATAGACTTCCCAGTAGTTTTAAAAACTCGTTTTGGACTTCTGTAAACGGTTCACCCTATAGGCATATCTCTTGTAGATACAAAACTTGTACAAACCTTCAAACGTTCAAGAGAATATTAGCAAGTCCCTCTCGGGAGTCAAATGGGATTTGGGATTTATGTTCTCACCAAAATGGAGCAGAAGATTTAAAATGTACCTGTAACAAACAAGGGTTCTGGTTAGTTGTAGTGACAAGAAAATATTTTTTAAGTCGGCAACGTTTACTCTGTTGAGATAATTGGACATTTTGTAACTAAACGCTAAAATAAAAGTGACTTTGTTAAAATATGACGCGACGCGATAGAAAAACGACAAGAGATGTTTCTTTGTTGCGTCTCCGTCAAGTCACCATTGAAATATTTTTTATAGCGTCGCATTTTGTACAATCAAGGAAATTAATTGTTAAGCAAATTGACTACCAACTTAAATTACCAAAAAAGTCAATTATTTTTAAAAGAGTAATCGTGGAGTTTCTTGTCGGTTCTTCTCCATAGGAAACGACCAATTGGAACCGTGCACCTAGCTTCCAAAGTTGCATGAGTATATGTAGGTATATGTAAAATAAAATACTTTGATTTGATTTTAAATTGTCCGTATATTGAAATCAAAACTGTCATTCTTTGACCACGGCGAATAAACGCAATGTGTCAATTTGATAAACAGTTAATTTCCCTGACTTTAATGAAATTAAATTGAATTGTTTATTCTATCATTGTATCATCATCATCACCTGTCACGAGTCTTCTTTTATTCACGTAGGTATTCATTGCAGTACCAATTCAATTCTATACAAATTAAATTCGATTACCTACCTATGTTTTATCATAGTTAATAAAGTTAACTTCTTCAAAAAGACTATTGTATCCGGTGGTTCACCATCATTATAAACACTCCACAGCCCGACATCACCTACTGTTGAGCATAAGCCTCTCTTTTCTTGTGCCAATCCCCACGCTCCTGTGCCAGCCTCATCCAGGTTCTACCCGCGATGGTAACCATGTACTACATAGTGAAATTTTGTCTGATTTCAGATTGTCGTCCAATTTGCTGAATGTGGCCCGCCCAAGCTGTATTCTTTTCGATATCTCTGTTTGTTCATGCTCTTTGCCAAATAAAAGAATATTGCCAAGACTGACATACTGGTCAACCATCTCCAACGTTTCATTTCTGACTTTCAACAGAAGGAACTGAATTCCGGTGATTAGCCCAACCATAAATATAGTGATGTTGCAGTAAATCTGCTTGTTTGATTGCAATATCATATCAATATTGCTAATAAATAAGCTTTTAGCATAATTGTATTGAGTTTTTCTTTACCTACACTGATTACGTCACAAATACTCACCTAAATACCGAAGTAACATCTTCTGGTTCAATTCAAATTAAAATTTTAATACGAGTTTTGCGGAAATGAGTCCGACACCAGCGCAGCAATTTGTGCCGCTAACCATAATTTAAAATCTGTACAGTACAGTATTTTCACTCCTCTTCAGTTTTTAATTCTTTCTAAAACCCTGTCTTTTACAAGAGTTATGCATACAGATTTTGTTTCCCATTATTACAAGAAATATCAGTATAATCGTATACTTTTTAAGTCCTTCTAAAATAGTTTGCATTGTACATATATTACTAAAAACACATACACACACACACATTATAAAATGTTAAATGCACAGTGCACAATACATATTTTACGAATTTGAACGTCTCTCGAGTACCAAAATAGTATATTTTTATGGCTAAAATACAAACACTGGTTTATTGAAAAATAGAATATGTTTAAACTATGACATATAGTCAAATTGTTTTATATTGAGTGAGTGCTAGCTTTACGGTGGATAATGTAACGTGCTTACCCATAAACCAATAAATAGTAACAGTACTTAAATTGTTCCAATCGCTCAAGAGGAACGCCGTTTAGCCGTATGGAAGGCACATCACGATGGTGCTTGGTCCCCGTCTCAAAAACAATATTCTGACTTTTCTGAACGTTATATAGTAACGCACGTTCAGTTGCGTAACGTTTACTTGTGGCCAATAGTGTCCTAATACCGCCGACTGACGCGCTCAGCATCACCATGTCGTCCGCGTAACTAAAATTATTGACACAGACACTATCAATATGACAACCGACATGATGACTGCTAAGCTCCTCAATCAGGGCATTCATATACAAATTGAAGAGGGCAGGAGAGGTCCCCCCCCCCCGTCTCACTCCACACTCCAACTTATATGGCTCTGACAGCACACCTGCCCACTGAACATTGTTGACCTGGTTCCATACCAATGCTTGAAGATATTGTACTTATAAGCTCGATAGGCAAGGTTATAGCTTCAAGTTTCTTCCATAATATATCGTAGGAAATCAGATCAAAAGCCTTGGACAGATTGAGCAAGCAAGCGTAAACAGGTGTTCTTCTCTTTGTGTAGTATCTGATGGCCTGCTTGAGACACAGAACTGCACTTTCAGTAGAAAGTCCTGGCCGAAACCCGAACGGATTATTGTGCAGTACAAGACGTTCATTTAGTTGTGCATCAAGCAGACCATCCAGCACCTTAGCGACTGTGGTCGCTAGAGAAATAGGCCTATAGTTTCTCTTATCCGAAAGATCACCTGTTTTACTTTTAACAACAGGAACCACAATCCACTATCATTAGGTCGGAAGGCAAGTATGAATGAACAATACATAAATTGTACAGCAGTGCCAAAACCCTTGGTAAGTGAGGACCAGCGTATTGTAAATGCTCGATACTGAGCCCATCATGACCAGGGGCCGTCATTACCTCTAGTCGGAGACCTGATGACCTTGGCCACATCTTTGGCACTGAAGTGTGTAACCACCTCACCACAACGGGGCTCAGCATCACACTAGAGCTACCTAGCGGAGACTTTAAAACAAAATGATTTTTAAAAACTATACTGCCCGACCCGGATCAAATCTAGGATCCTACGTTCGACAGTCACGAGCACAATACCATCAAGATAGTCAATAATAATAAACCGGCCAAATGCGTGTTGAACTATGCACAATGAAGGGTTCCGTATTTGGGATGAATTTATCTCAAGAAAAAACTTAACATTATAGTTGTAAAACATGTTCCCCATACATTTTAACCGCAAATATAAGTTTGTACGCACAATACTTATTGAGAACTTGACCATGATATCTTATGACCATAGACTTCTTATAGGTAGGTTTTTCTGTAATCTATAAGTATCGAACTATTTTTTGTATTTTTTTTTTTTCAATTTTAGGCTCAGCAGTTTCGGAGATAAGGGGGTATGGTCAATTTTCATCCATATTCTTTAATAACTTTAAAAATATTTGGTTTAAAATTATAAACAAAATATATATGAAATTCTCATAATAATCCCTTTCTTTTAATATGTCGCACGGTACAGTTTGCAAAACTTTTTTTTTCTAGTTTTTCCCCCAAAAGTGAACCCCGTATTCAAAATTAATTTACAATATTTACGTTATACATCCGTATTCGGGTCACAGAATATCATATGTGTATCAAATTTGAACTTAATGGGTTAAGTAAATTAGGAGCAAATCGGCTGTGACGGACAGACAGACAGGAACACGAATGATCCTATAAGAGCTCCGTTTTCTCATTCCGACGTACGGAACGTAATAACAGAAATAACATTAAAATAAAATCCAAAATTATTTCAAGGACCTTCTTTTATCTACCCACTTTTCTTCAAACAACAATTTTAACAAGATTGCCAAATCCTTGTTCCTCCAGATTTACACCTTTTGTAGTAACTTTAGGTACAAAGGATAAAATATACATTTACAGTTCATTATACAGCTACCTTTGAGAAGTTATTTACATTTACATGTGTGCCCTATTCAGTATTCAGTTTTGGAAGTCATTGTTTGTATTGTGGTTATAAAAGTTTAGAGGGTTTCGTGTAGGCTGACCAGCGAAAAAAAAACATAAACATAACATCACGCCTGTATTCCCCGAAGGGTTAGGCAAAGGTGTGCTTAAAATACACCCACATTTCGCCAGTTATGTTTAAGTCCCATGTATGTAATAGGGGCGAGCCCATTGCCATCAACCGGGCACAAATCCAGACTCCGGGCTGCTACTGAGTAAATCCAGATGGGAAAACCCAATAACACTTGCACGACCTGGGAATCGAACTCAGGACCTCATGCTCAGCAGTAGCGCTTGCGACCACTAGACCAACGAGACAGTGGAAAAAATAATACCTATTTATATTTTGAATGACTTATGTGACCTCAGCGGTCATTTAACATCATACCAAGCAGAGGACTATGAGGTATTTTTCTTCAGATATTTTTTGGAAACAAATAATATTTAAAACGATTTCTTTAGCAAAATATATGAACGACACAATACTATCCAAAACTGTTGCCGAACCATTTGCCAAGATCTTACGCCAATACCTAGCAATAATGGTGCAGACAATAAATAAATAGAGAACACAAAGCACACAAAAGAAAAGCAAACATGAGAAAAAACATGTAGAAAAGGAACGATCGTTGACCACCCCGAATATTATCTCTTTCAGACTATATCGCCCAGGTCCCATCATAAATGTGTTCGTCTGATGTCTAAGATTAATTAAAAGTATCTATAAGAATTTAAATGTCACATTGCTTCTAACGTGATTAGTTTTAAAACCCGAAGCCTGGTTTTCAAGGTCCTCATATCCACCAGCCGACTGTTAGGACCAAAAAAACAAGAAAAACACAAGCTCGAAATAGATATAATAGGTAGGGGAAAAAGTTTCTTCGCATTTTTTAAGAAAATTCAAAACATTTTTTAACATAGTTTATTCACATTTAACTAAAGTATGTAGGTACCATTTTGTTTGATAACATTTTGCCATCTTGTAAGTAGGGACATGATCCCATTGCTATAGAAATTTTGGGACTTCTGATCAAAATACCGCGACAAGTGGTTTTGGCAGTCCTATCGTGATGTTAACCTGACACTGCCTAAAGAATTCTGAAGAGACCGAAACAGGTGGAAATCTGAAGGTGCAAGGTCAGGACTATACGGCGGATGCATTAACACCTCCCAGCCAAACTCTCTTAATTTTTGCTGAGTGGCTAAAGATGTGTGAGGTCTAGCGTTATCATGATGAAAAACCACACCCCTTCTGTTGATTAATTCCGGCCGCTTTCTCTCAACTTCTTGCTTTAATCTCATCAGTTGTTCGCAGTAGAGTTCAGAATCGATGGTCCTGCCTGGTGGTAACAGCTCATAATGAATAATGCCCTTCCAATCCCACCACACACACAGCATCACCTTGTTGCGAGTTAACCCGGGTTTCGCCACAGTCTGTGAAGCCTAACCGGCCTTTGACCACGACCTTTTTCACACGTTCTTGTCGTACGTGATCCACTTTTCATCACCAGTTATCAGCTTCTTTAAAAATGGTTCGGTTTCATTACGTCGTAATAAAGAATCACAAATGAGTACACGGTTCATTAGGTTTCTTTCGGTGAGCTCGTGAGGTACCCAAATATCGAGCTTTTTTGTTTACCCAGTTTTTTTCAAATGCGCCAAAACTGTTTTGTGGTCAATTCCCAGTTCTTCAGCTACGTCGTAACTACTGATATGCCGATCTTGCTCCACTTTTTCAAAAATGGCATCTATTTTATCCGTAATAGGGCGACCAGAGCGACGTGCATCTTTGACATCAAAATTTCCGGATTTAAAACGCTTAAACCAAATTTGTGCTACTCTCACAGACACTGTACCAGGTCCATAAACATCGCAAATTTTTTTCGCGGCTTGCGTTGCATTTTTACCTTTTTTGTAGTAAAATTTTAAAATGTATCGAATTTCTTCATTAGATTCACTCATCTTGACAGTACGAAAAACAAATGAAAATCACACATTTTCCTAATTTGAATTTGGAATTATGTTCTTTAAAATTTAAACTTTCAATGATACCAAAACCAGCCAGATACAAATAGTATAGCCAAAGAGATTGTATTACAAGTTCGTACATACTATAATGCGAAAAGACTTTTTCCCCAACCTAACATGTTACCTTCCAAGCTATTTATGTTCGCCGCAGTTATTAATTCTTTCTTTTTAATGTGATCATCCCTTGAAGGTAACAAGCGGGTTAAGTTATTTGCTGGCGGCTATTTGACTGTTCCTTTTTGTTTGTGTTTGAATTTATATTGACTCGCGGGTTTGCCCGTATTTAAGTAGCGATAAAGAGGAGTAAATGACTTAGTCTTTTTGTTTATAAAATTCAAATATGGATTGTATACACAATTTATACGTAATTACTTTATGTACACTTTTGACCTGTTTTATGAGCTCATCTTAAAATCAACAACTGCCACAGTTGGCACTAGCTTGCTTACAATATCTAGGTTCTTCGCTTTGATAGGAGGCAACAGCAACGTTGTATATAGTAGATACTTTATTGATCACGTTCAGCGTAGTTTGCCGACCAGCATCTTAACAAGGTACCACAATTACAGGCAGTTTTATCTCAAGAATCCACTTGCAAGCGTCTTTCGAGGAAAATGAAACATAATAATAATAAATTGGTCTTTCAGTAATGTTTTTTCTATGTTGAAAGTGTAAGAAAACATTTTGGTTCTTAACGTAAGAACCAATTTAGGAGAATTAAAGAAAATACACTTAAAATGAGTAACATTGTTTATTGGGGTAAATGTTTTTTTCCCAAACTAAGATTTTCTTTTGGTTTATATTATTTGTAAATTTATTTAATACTTTAAGACCACAAATGTACAGAGGCAGACTTAATGCTATAGTTGCCATGGTTTTTGAGTGTGTTAAGTTTTTAAGTAGGTACCCTATAAGTCTTATGTGTAACTACAATCTAGATCAACTATCAGTAAGCTGGAAATAAAATATATAATTTGTGAATATTATGAAAAGTAGGACTTAAAGTTTTAAATTAACTAATAGATTCGAACATTCACAAGTTTGCAACAAGTGAAAAAGAGCGATCGAGACTTTTATCTTTTCTATTATTTGACGTTTCCTTAAGGAGGGAAAATTAGGAGACTTTGTTCCCCTCTCCTTTTTTGCACAAATTAAGGCGACCACAGACCTCTGTACAGTTTACTTTTTTTGGGTCTCTGCAGATTATCGCTCAGCTTTTTTGTAGGGATTAGAAGATGCCACAATGTGCTTGCGTAAGGGTTTTCTTTGTGAGTACAAAATGTTTTTTTTTTTGTGAGATTATAAAGTTTATGTAGTTTATGTTACACACTAGGTTACAGGGTGATGAAATAATACCAGCTTCACCACTTTTGGACAGCAAAAAGATAAAAATTCGTACTATAAATCTGAGTTCAGTGGATAACAGATGGTGGTGGTGGTGGTGATGGTGGTGGTGGTGATGGTGGTGGTGGTGGTGGTGATGGTGGTGGTTGTGGTGATGGTGGTGGTGGTGGTGGTGGTGATGGTGGTGGTGGTGGTGGTGTATTAGTGGTACATTATGTAGAAAATAAGAATGATGTTAATTGCCAAACAGAGCTAAAAACCAGGCAAGTGCGAGTCGGACTCGCACACGAAAGGTTCCGTACCACGCCACCGTACAATATTTAACAGTACATATTAAAAAAAAATACTAAACGTAGATTATGAATCAACGTTTTTAGTATTTGTTGATTAAATACAGTGTCAGGGTACATGATAATGCAAGTTTCAAATTCCTAACTTGTTAAGTTGCTGCGATAGCGCTCGTACAAAAATGGTCTAGAAACGACAAAACTTGCGGCTCCCTATTTCTTCATTTTTGAAGATAAAAAAATAAATAAAATTACTTTTGTACTCTACTCGATGAGTTCTAGATAATGACTCCCCACATGATAGGGTAAGAATTTTTTTTTTCAATGTCAAAAGTTTATTGTATTGGGACCCCGTTAATTTTAAACTTTATTTTATTTTTATTATTTGTTATTATAGCGGCAATAAAAATACACAATCTGTGAAAATTTCAACTGTCTACCTATTACGGTTCATGAAATACAGCCCGCTGACAGAGAGACGGACGGACGGACGGACGGACAGACGGGCTTAGTAATAGAGTTCCGTTTGGCACCCTTCGGGTACGGAACCCTAAAAAATAATACTTCAATATACCTACTATTTAGAACAAAGGAATAGATTACTTATTCAAAAAATAATGTTAAAGAACCGCAAACAGACAAATATCTCCTCTTCATCTTCTTCGTCCACAAAACTCTTCAGATCACAATATTTCTTCTTATTTTTGAGCTTTGAAAATTACTTTCCACAACAGCAACACTTGATTTATTTGTGAACCGTTTCGACGCCATTTTCTTTCGCAAATATACGAGAGGGGTGTCTTAACAAATAAACATTGACTTTAGTCAATATTTATTTTTTTCGTTGTTTGTTTTTTTTTTGTTTGTTTGTTTAGTCTGTGTTTAGACTCGGTGGAAAGTCGAAAATAGACACAAGAAAAGCTTGTGAAATAGTAGGACAGAAGTCAGGATAGTGTCCGGTAACATTGACATGTCGTTAATATCCTTATAATCTATAATCATATTAATATAATTCTCAGTTAGCAGTTTAGATAACGTTGATTTGTGTTATTATTTTCTAATAACAAGGTAATACAATCTTCTAATCAACTAATTAATATCCTAACCTTATAAATATTATAATCACATACCTAATAAATGTAAAAATCTAATAACCTAATTGTTTGGGCCTTCTTCGGATAAGACCAAAGCTTGTCGACATGACATTTAGTGGATAGATTTTTTCTTAAACTATTTTGAGCTACCTACATTTGCGCTCGAATAAACTTGAATAAGTTTATGATCCCACAACATCTCAACCCCGAACAAAACTAGAATAATACTTCACTAAACCACATCAAAACTTACCGAAAACCCCACAAAATTTTAAAACGAAACCACATCTGCAGTCTAAAATTAGCCCAACATTTTTCCTTGACAATGGGTCAAAAAGCGAACCACCCGTCGTGCAAGTTTCCACAAACATACGTGCCGTCAGCGAATGACAAAAGCGCACTCCAGCCTGACTGCATCATTAGCAGAGACTGGGACAGCTCCACTAATTGGGCAGACCCTCAACTGAACGCTGCTTGCGGCTTTGAGCTCCTAGTTCGATGAGACAAAATTAGAAAGAAGTTTAGGTGGCTTTGTGAAGTTTAGCTAAATGGAACTGTGAATATAGCGGCAGTAGATGGAGTTGACAACGATACCAGCTATTACGCGTTTTAGGACCGTTTGTAAAACTACCTCAAATCTACAGTTTCAAATCTGTTCATCGCAAGTTTGCCGATGTGTGTGTGCCATACAGTCAGCCACAAAAGTCGATTAACACTGTGACTTTAATATATCGATTCGAAAGATTAGATACATTGCTTTGCTGCATTTCATGCAGGTTAGAAGGATAAGAATAGACTAAGAATGAATACTCTTAAGTTTTATATCTTTCCAGATTTTAAATCTTTTCTTTTGCTTAATAATTAAGATTTAAAAAAGTTAAGTGTTGATCGTCTTTCGTTGCTAACTGTACCAACATGACATTATGACAACGATGTTGCTCAATTTTAAAATCGACATAATTTCAATTATTCAGTTTATTAATGGCTGTTAATCTTCAGTCGTGTTCTGCGACGGGAGATGGCAAACAGAATGTTGTTTTATTTTTCGAACTGGTTAAAAATGGTATTAACTTATTCCCAAATGTCACATAAAACATGGTTTTAAAAATGGTCCATGTCGTTGTTAACCCGAATTAATTAAGTTACCTTTTTTGGGTAAATCGGACAATACAAACCTAACTCGATTTAGGGGTCCGGGAGTATTATTACCATTTAGTTTCTCGGATTGCTACTGACCTCAAGCACACAACCCCTTTGTTCTGTGGTGATCTTATCAGATAACTGACTTATGTGCTAGCGATTAAACACCATAGGTAATAGGCAATTAAGGCGATTGCATCGGGCGGGTACTCATTCACCTAATGCAATTACTTAAATGCTTTCAAACCGGAAAGATGACGTAATCCATTATAAGGCACAGTTCATAGTAATCGGAGGAGACTTTATATTTTTACCTCTGTATTATGGCAAGAGACTGAAGGGAGTTACAATTATTAATTTTAGGTGCATACATCAATCTCCACTCTTTACTTTGGTAGATTTTTTTTTTTTTTGAGGTAGGTTTGCTCTTGACTCTAGTCTAGGTCAGAGGTGACAGAGACAAAGTCAACGATGAAGCGAGCTTACCCAGAAGAACACTCACTTTCAATAGATCGGGGTTGTATGCGTTCGGAAACACATATGCAGGAAGAGAGTTCCACTCCTTTGCTGTGCGCATCACAAAAGACATTTGGAAACGCTTAGTGCGAATTGGTGGCATAGCAACTAGGTAGGGATGGTAACCTGCAGTGCGACTATGACTGTAATTTGAAGAAAACAAATACAACAGTAAAATGTGCCTGGATAGGCTAATGTTCTATACTGACATTGGCATCATGGATCAAGCAAGCAAGCGAGCAAGCAGCAAGTGAGAATAAATTGTTAGAATGAGAATAAGTATTATGATAATGAATGTTGCGATACTATCTAATAGGTATTCCAATACATATATACATATACGTACACGTTAAATGAATGTACTTGCTGCGCCCTAACAGGGTCTCTGAACTCTTAAGTTGCAGCCTAGTCATGGCCTGTAAATGTGTGTACATTCAGTATGCAAATAAAAAAATAATGAAAATACGCTATCAAGTGGTCACTTCTACCTAAGCATGCATCCATAATCTACTGAGTCATCACTTAAAACATCATAATTATGAGAAAGTGATTAAAAGGAGTATGTAAGGATCGTAGACGGTGGCGTTCTATAGTTTCTGCTTACCTGATCAAATGTGAGACATGTTTATGCTGCCATTAAATGGCAAAGAAGTAAACCGTTCACTTGATGAACTTCTGCCATTGTGAACGAAGCTTGCTTTTGGCGCAACTTGCTTTGGCGTATATAAAATGCTCTGCAGTATTCTATGTGACGTCATAAAACCGTGTCTCAGCTGGATCGATGTGCCCGGATTTAATTGGCATTAAGGGATTGAGTTTCATCATCATCATCATGATGTTGGTGATGAAGAGATTGAGTTTAATTAACAGGATTCTCTGGGATTCAGATGTAGATAGATTTATGTCTGGCAGTACAGTGGGGTGCAATAAAAGTTTTAGTGAGATACTTAACGAGATTAACATCATGCTTTATTCACACACAGGCACCTAATTAGCTCGTGCTGACTGTAACTTACAAATATCATCGCCAGATTCATAAAGTGGATTGCTGTCTAAAATTGTTATCTATATAAGAATATTATTTTTATCACCATGCTTGGTAATCAGATTAGTATTAGTATTTTACCAATCCACCTCTCTGCTTTCCTATCATCATCATTATCATCATTTCAGCCGAAAGACGTTCACTGCTGGACATAGGCCTCCCCCAAGCACCGCCAGTTTGACAGGTTCTGTGCTTCTCGCATCCAGCGGATTCCTGCGGCATTCTCCAAGTCACCGGTCCACCTTGTGGGAGGCCTTCTAAAGCTACGTCTTCCGGTACGCGGTCGCCACTCCAGAACTTTTCAGCCCCATCGGCCATCTTTTCTGCGAGCAATGTGTCCTGCCCACTGCTACTCAAGTTTGGAATTTCTTCGGGCTACGTCGGTTACTTTGGGTCTCCTACGGGTCTGTTCATTTCAGATTCGATCACGTAGTAAAACTCCAAGCATAGATCTCGCCATTGCCCTTTGGGTGACTTTCAACCTTGTAATGAGGCCAGTTGTGAGAGACCACGTTTCAGTCCCATAGGTCATCACAGGCAACATGCACTGGTCCAAGTCGTTCGTCTTGAGACATTGTGGTATATGAGACGAGAACATATTACGTAGCTTCCCGAACCCTTCCCAACCGAGTCGGATTCACAACATCGAATGTAGAGTCTCCAATCTTCACGAGGGTGGGTGTTACATGGGCATTTAACATGACCTTCGTTTTGTCCATATTCATTTTATGACCCACTGTTTCGGAAACTCTGCTGAGGTCATCGAACATTGTAATGAGGTCCTCCATAGTAGCAGCCATGACTACTATATCGTCAGCAAACCAAAATTGAGTGGTGTACTCGCCATTGATGTTGATGCCAACCCCTTTCCAGTTCAGAACCTTGAAGACATCCTCCAATGCAGCGATGAACAGTTTCGGAGAAATTACATCTCCCTGTCTCACCCCTCGCTGCAGAAGAATAGGTTTCGAGGTCTGGTTCTGGAGTCAGACTGACATAGTACAAACACTTCAGCACGTCTATGTATCGATAGTCAATCTGGGACCGTTGAAGAGACTGCAGTACAGCGCAAGTCTCGATAGAATCGAAGACTTGGTCGTAGTCCACAAACGCTAAGCAGAGAGGCAGGTTATACTCTTTGCTCTTCTCTATAACCTGCCGCAGCGTATGGATGTAGTCTACGGTGCTGAAGCCTTTACGGAGCCTTTACCTCTCTACTTTCCTATATAACAAATAAAATCATGCTTCTGTCTTACTGTCTTAGCATAATCCCTAGATCACCTATTTACGACGCCCACATCCGTAGATGTCGATGTCGTTTACCATCCGGTAAAGAGGCCACCATCAGTACCAGACACACTGTGATCATACAAGTACACTTTAAATAGTCATAAAACAAAAGCAGGTCCTGAAAACGTTCACTAGTAAGATCGAGCCAAGAGGCACAGCTAGTTCAAAATAAATCCAATACACACTCGAACAAAACCACTTCTTAAGTTGTAAGTCCCAAAATTAATTAAGCTAGCTAATTAAAAATCCAATGATCCTTGAATTACGATTCATCCCACCTCGGCCGTATTTTAATTTAAAGTGCAATGATATTTCAGAGTAAATTCGACACGCCTGCGGTTGACGCTTTTAAACTCGTAAATGGGACGCTAAATTATAATATTCCGAGAGGAAAATCGACATGGAGACTTTAAACTTTTTATATATATTTTGAACGGTGAAATTTTTTCATGATAGTATGGACTTAAGCATTTTTATTTGTTTTGGTATTTAATCTTTAGCAGATGACCATTAGTCTATCAATGATCTACTCGTATATTATAAGATGGAATAAAACAACATTTTCATATAAAAAAATCAACATACTAAAAACATTATAAATATTTATAATGTTTTGCAAATTCAGTTCTTCAGAACGCTGTTTAAATATTGTAATGAAGCTTTTAGTGGCAACAATTGCTATTCCATTGCCTACAGGGGCCATTAGCGTAGAGGGTCATTAAGTTCAATCAAGTTAACCATTTAGTTTAAGTACGTTCACGAGTGTATTCAGTGGTGAGCTAAACAACGTTATTTGTAGCTTGTGGCATAATTTTTCAAGTTCCGTACGTCAAAAGGAAAAAACGGAACCCTTATAGGATCACTCGTGTGTCTATCTGTCTGTCCATCTGTCACAGCCAATTTGCTGCGAACCTAATGGATCGGTTAAGTTGAAATTTGCTACACATGTGAATTTCCGTGATCCAAACACGGGCGTGCAACGTAAATAAATGAATTTAGAATATGGGCGTCACTTTTGGGAGGCAAGTAAGATAATTTAAATAATTTTTTTGCAAACAGCACCGTCTGAAATGAAAGGGTTTAATGTGAGAGTCTCTAATAGATATTCTTATAGTTTTAAAATAAATTGTTTTAAAGTTATTTAAGAAAATAGATGAAAATTGACAAAGACTATCGACGAAAATGATTGAATATACCCCCATTATCTTCAAAACTACGGAGCCTAAAATTAAAAAAAAAATAGTTCTATACTTATAGATTACAGGAAAACCTCTAAGAAGTCTATGGTCTTAAAATAACATGGTAAATCCCTCAATGTTGTGCGTACAAACTTACATTTGCGGTTGGAATATATGGGAGAACATGTTTTTCAACTATAATGTTAAGTTTGTTCTTGGGATAAATTCATCCCAACTACGGATCCCTTCATTGTGCGTGGTCCGACTCGCACTTGTCCCATTTTTTTAGTGTTCCGTTCGTATTCACAAGTAAAAAGGACCACTTAGGTGTCAGTGACCTTTGGTGACTTTCTCTGAAACACTAGTGTTTTTTACTCTAACTCAAAACAATTATTTCAATTAAACTAATCACAGGCACATTTGAACTGTCAAGGAGTCGGTCAGTCAGAAAGATGAAGCTAGTTGCCCATTCCAAAGCGTAGTAAGTTCCTATGAAGAAGAACGGGCAAGACACGTCACTCATAAAACATAGAAGATAATATTAAATTTATATTACACTGTATAGGTACTGTAATGACCAGCCACGATGCACAGGCAGGTCACTACGTAGATTGTCTGTAGGGTCTCGACTTCGAGGTGTGTTGGGGACTCTACGTAGAAATATGTAAATAGGAACACGGTTGCACTATCAATCTGATTTATTTGCTTATATGAAAAGCACAATACATTATATTAGTAGGGCTAGTATTTGACTGACTCGACATAAAACAATATGACTATATGTACGTCATAATTTTCACCTATTCTAAATTCCAATTAAAACCAGTGTTTGTCTTATCAGCCAATGTCATAATCCAAAGAGGATTCATGCGGAAGGCAGGTTCAACTAAGGTCTCTACAGTACCTACCTAATAATTATTATACTGGATTCTAATACCAGAAAACTCGTAAGATTTTTCATTTTCTATTAACTAAAAGACATTCTTATCCAACCACAAATCCAACAAATAAAAGCATCTCAAGGCGAAGCAGCATACAATTCTACTTTCCATTTAAACAGAACAACAAAAAATTTTGATGACTCAAAAAAAAGAAGAAGAAAAAAAACAATGCAATAAGAAATTTTATTTTTCTTACAAGTGAATGAAATTTCTTGGGTCTCTTAACCCTCAAGATGAAAGTAGAGGGTCCTCGGGAACGGGTTTATGAATCTACTCGGAATTTCATTACAAAATTTCGTTCAGTTCTCGTGTCATCGATGGCTTGAAAAGGACGTTTGGTATTGCCAATTGCTTTTATTTGTAGCCAAGTATTTTAAGAGCAGAACTGGTCCTTTGTGGTAATAGGTATTTTGTGTAGTTTCTTTGATGGCTGTGAATTTAATTGATCTCTGTGCCTACTTCATTCGTTGTACATTTTCTTAGTTAACTAAGTTAAATGCACAAGTGTGTTAACTGTGTTCTTAGTTAACTTAGTTAATAATGGCAAGTTGAAAACCATAGTCATCTTCTCGGCATCTTATTAGGTCAGTGTTAACATAATTTTCACTTAGCTAACAAAGTAGTATTCTATATCAATAAAAAAAAATTTAAAGTAGGCAGTTTGAACGCGCGCGAAGCGAGCGCCACGATAATATTTAGCTCCGTATCACTTGATGTTTAAAAATATTTTTACCACTTATTTTGCGTTGTGATTAGTACCAAAATAAAGTAAATAGTGCAAAACATTAGTGCAAGTGTTATTAAATCTCAATGACTTATTTGGACATTATTAATTTCGCTATTTTTCTACAAACTGATCCAGCAATTACAAAGTTATAAAATCAATTATACAGTGCCGAACAGTGCTTTAAGTGCAAGTTAAACAACATTATTTACATAATAAAACACTAGAAGTGCAATAACAGTGATAAAACGGAACAAAAACCAAAACAAAATAGTGTTCTCTAAACAAAGAAACGGACTTTGAACTTGATAATTTGAATCTGTTTGCAACGGGCTCTTACATTTTGAATCCATACAATATATACACCGTAATTTCAGAGTACGAGTGGCTCGTTTGATTAACGCTCGACACTAACAGTGGTGTTCAAAGGTCGACGGATCGATCCCCACAAAGAACTTTTTACTTTTTGTGTTGTTTCATTTTTTTATTTTTTATTTTAAGTTTTAGTATTATTTTTTTTTTCTTCGCATATTCTCTTTTGTTATTTTAATTATTTAATTTACTTTTTGTGTTGTTTAATTTTTTTTTTTTCTTCGCATATTCTCTTTTGTTATTTTAATTATTTAAAGAAACTTGAAGGGGTCATTATAGTGTTATGATGTCTTCTAAAACTGGTTCAAAAATCGACCGCAAGCCGTCAGAGAAAGCTATGTGCTTTAAATGCAAGAGACTAGTAGACATTAAATAAACAGCCTTATGTTCAACGTGTAACAATCGGTATGAACCAGATTGCGATGGTTACCCAAAACAAACCTACCGTCTAATGGACCAGGAATCTAAAAGCAAATGGAGATGTAAGACATGCAAAAGCCAGAAAATCTCGAATACTAGCCATCTATCTAATATCACAACGAGGAGAAAAGCAAACCTGCACCGAAACAACTCCTCTCCAGAACCAAGTGGAAATATCCTGGAAAATAAAGAACACGAAACTGTGACGCCCACCATTCAGGAGTCTTCTGATATCTTGGACTCTCACATATTATCCGAATACGGAAATTCAGATGAATCGTATAATACTCCCAGTAAACTGTCCCAGAGTGTAGACGGCACTATATCTGAAACATTGACAGTACTCGAAATGAAAAACACCTTAAAAGAGCTCACACATAAGCTGGAAAGTACAGAAAATGAGTTAGAGAATATGATACTAGAAAATAATAGTCTCAATCATCAAATAAATAAGTTAAATACGGAATTAAAAATGTTAAAATCATTGTGTCATTCTCCGGCAACCTTAGGAAACAGTCCGGCAAATAAATATAAACGGAAAAGACATTCTCTTCTTGGCCAAAATGCATTCTCCACGCCTTCTACTCCTTTGGCGAGTAAGTCGATTGTCATCAGTGTTCAAAACATCGAAATATTATACCTTCAACAAAAAATTGAGGATCTGCAACGTGAACTGAAAGACGCCCAACAGAAGATTGAAACTTTTACAAAGAAAATAGATACGTTAAATCGTGATTA
Organism: Fissipunctia ypsillon; assembly: GCA_947568875.1. Classification (NCBI taxonomy): domain Eukaryota; kingdom Metazoa; phylum Arthropoda; class Insecta; order Lepidoptera; family Noctuidae; genus Fissipunctia; species Fissipunctia ypsillon. The sequence goes on from OX387648.1 coordinate 21,866,410, forward strand.
CAGTTTACCTAAACATTCACCGGTATCAAAAATCTGCACAAAAACGCCTATTTGTACACAGGAGCAAAAACGTGAACCGACAAATAGGATACTTATTTTCGGCTCTCAACAATGTGTCGGTCTAGCAGCAGCCATGCTAGATTCAAGACAAAATACAAAGTATGAAAAGTATAAGATTGTCGCGGATACTAAACCAAATGCACTCAGTAACCAAATAATAACAAGTTGCTGTCATGCTAAGTTAAACTTGAACGATAAACTTGTAATTTGTATAGGAGAGAATGATCGTAATTTAAAATATATTTTATCTGAATTACAAATTGTTCTAGATACATTTTACAATAATATGATTATTGTATTATATGTATTCAAAAATAATTATTTAGATATTGATAAACTTAATTATAGTATCAAAAATCTGTGTAAGAGTTATAAAAAATGTAAATTTCTAGAATGTGAAACATTTAAAATATCTGAACTGTGCACTAAAATAAATTATCTAATTGACTGTAATGATTATAAGGAGAACTATTTAAACCCAAGAGAACTTGTAAAGCGAATAGCGAGTAACAGATCAAGTTTTAAGCTACTTAACAATATTAATGAACCCAAGAGAGGCACAATTCCCTTCTATTTTAATCGCATGAAATTAAAAACACAAAATATAATGACCTTATTAATCCTACGGAAAAAGCACAAAAAGGAACTATTCCTTATTATTTTCCAGTGACACAAAAGAACTTAACGTTTTTTCGAGCATAAGACTCCACCATCGGTGACATTTAATTTTAAAATAATTCATCAAAATATCGCTAGTATTTTATCCAAAAAAGAAATCCTTGAATTAACCTTACAGGAACTACGCGAAGAACAGAATAGCCCTGATGTAATATGCCTCTCCGAAACGTTTATAAAAAAAGGCAATGAAAGTTTTATTCATATTCATGATTACGAAATGGCTGCCAGTTTCTCCAGGGAAAAACAAAGAGGCGGGACTTGCATTTTCGTTAAGCGTTACCTTCACTACAAGAATCTACCGTTTATAAATAACCATGCAATACAAAATACGTTCGAAGTATGTGGCATAGAACTTACCTATCATAAGTTGATAATTATATGTATCTATAGAACACCTCAATCCGACCCCAACCAATTTTTAATCAAGTTAAACAGTTTTTTGTACCAGGTATTTCAAAAATATACTCGAAAACAAACGTGGTCCTAACAGGTGACTTTAACATTAACACTCTTAAACAAGGCAACATAACAAATCAATTACTAGATCTAGCATACAATTATAATCTTAAACTGCACATTAATGAACCAACTCGTAAGTTTTCTTGTATCGACCACATTCTCAGTAACATTCCTAATGCTATTGGTACAGTACTGCCACTCCATTTATCCGACCACGACACAGCACAAATGTTAAGCTTCCCCGTTAGACATAATGCACAAAATCAAGCAACGTACTATGCCTACAAAAGAGTTTTCAGCTCAAGTAACATTCAGAAGTTCAAAGAATGCTTACAAAATTTGTCTTGGTCCGAAACTTACGCAGAGAAGGACATAAACAAAGCATTTAGCACTTTTCACGAAACGCTGTGCCTGTTCTTTAATTTATGCTTCCCAAAAATAAGAGTAAAGATAAACACCAAAAATAAAAAAAGACAGAACTGGATAAGTAAAGGACTTAAAAAAAGTTGTAAAACAAAACGGTTCTTACGTTATCAATACTATAAAAATAAAAAGGTAAACAATAAAATTAAATATATTCAATATTCAAAACTTTTACAGAAATGCATATATAGCTCAAAGAGGAATACAAATATCAAATTTATTAACAAAAGTGAAAACAAATGCAAAGCGGTATGGAACGTAATTAAGGATGAAATTTATCGGCAGTAATTATAAGAACGAAATAGAACACATCTTAATTGATGAAAAAGTACTTACAGACCCCATAGAAATTGCAACTGCGTTTAATAACCACTATATTAATACAGCACACTCTAGCACAAGTACAAAGCCGAACTGTGACGAAAGTTCACTAGCTCATTCGATGTTTCTAAAACCTGTGTCTGAAAACGAAGTCAGAGCGGTGATCACATCATTAAAAAACACAAGTTCGGCAGGTTATGACGAAATTAATACTAAGATTATAAAAGCATGCACTGATGAACTTATTATTATAATGACATACTTAATAAATTTATCATTTACACTTGGCACTTTTCCGGAATCACTAAAAGTATCAATTGTTAAGCCACTTTTTAAAAAAGGAGAAAAATCTGACATTAATAATTATCGACCTATAACATTAATACCTATTATATCTAAAATTTTCGAAAAATGTATGTGTAAGAGATTGATTGACTATTGTGATAAATTTAACATTATTAAAAAAGATCAATTTGGCTTCCAAAAAAAAAAAATCCACAACACTAGCTATCTTCACTCTTATAAAAACCATAATGACTAATATTAACCGAAACCACCTTACTACAGGGTTGTTTTTTGACTTATCTAAAGCCTTCGACCTTGTATCTCACGACCTGTTACTACAGAAATTGGAGGCAATTGGCATTAGAGGCATTGTACTTCAATGGATATCGACATACTTGAGTAACAGACAACAGCGTGTTATAATTACAAAAGTGAATGGATATAACGACATGAAACCACACTCTTCTGAACTCAAATGTAACAAATATGGCGTCCCACAAGGAAGTGTATTAGGCCCAATTTTATTCCTTCTTTATATTAATTCTATTACTAATATAACTAATCATAGATGTATATTATTTGCTGATGACATTTCCATTATTGTGACATCTGATAAAAATAATAATACAATTGACGATCATGAAGCGGAAATTAATAACATAATTGACATACTGATTGAATGGCTAAATAAAAATAACTTATCATTAAATCTTGCAAAGTCTGTATATATTCAATTTCACCGATCATATAATTCTCAATATAATAAAAAAATTAATATAAATAAAATTAGTGAAGTAACGCAAACTAAGTTTCTAGGTGTTACTTTGGATCAAGATATGAACTGGAAATCCCACGTCGATAATGTCTCAAAACGTATAAATAAGTTTGTATACGCGCTAAAAAAAATAAGGAATATAAAAAACATCCAAACGGCAATAACATCATATCATGCATATGTTGAATCGGTGTTACGCTATGGATTGATTATGTGGGGCAATAGCACCGATCAAAATAGAGCATTTGTTGCACAAAAAACATGCAATCGAGCAATTTACGGGCTTCAATCCGACGATTCTTGTCGGCCGGTATTTCAGAAACTTGGTTTGTTACCGCTACCGTCTCTTTATATATATGAGATATGCATGTTTGTGTGGAAGCATAAGGAATTATTTACAAAAGCTGACGATGTACATCCCCGAAACCGGCGCGACCCTCACAGGCTCGTACTGGATGTCATGTCAAGGCTAGCTAAATATAATAAAAGCTGTTTGTATACGTGTGTAGAAATATTTAATAAGATTCCGAGCGACCTAAAAAATGTAAATACAAGATTATTTAAAAGTAAATTGTATGATTGGCTGTCCACTAATAGTTTTGATGGTGTTAAAGAATTTTTTGACAAAAAATTTAAATGAGTAAGATTTTAAATAGTAAATGTAATGTACCTACTTATGCACGAAAACATTGCACGCTTATAATGTTAAGCAAAAACATGTATGCTCTGTATTTAATTTTTGTACCATCTTCTATACCATGTTTTTATGCAAATAAATATTCTTATTCTTAAATAAATTAAAATTAATTCACTGCATGCTAATGAGTATTTTTGTCGAGAAGTTACATTTGACAAATTGATATAATGTTGGTCCCTTGAAACACTACAGATATTTGCCGTCTTATATTCCAATTTATATATGATTGAAAACAAAATGGATGCTGTCACACACAAATATCTATTTCAGGTGTCTCCCGAAGCACCTTGTTATTTTATTTGTTGGATTGGAATATTTGAGTTACACACTGGAGTAAATAACCTTTTGTAAAAAAATGTATAAAAACATGCCCATTATGACTCACTCTACTCACCCGAAAAAAATGAAGGTATGCTTAATAACCTGATTTTTTTAAAAGAAATACCAGCCCTAACTGCCCCACAATTCCGAGCCACATTGTGGACGAGTCACAAAAGATATTTTTACCCCTCTTAGTAGCTCGCGGTTAATTACCACACGGTCCATGCGAGTTTAATGAAACCAGCACTAATTAGAGCCTCCAACGAGGAGAAATTAAGGTTTTTGTATGATAACATTATGCTTGAGGTAAATATTATATTTGATCATCGGTAAAATTGGTCCTTTGAAAGCTCAATCTCTTCATGACATAAAATGTTTGCGGAGCAATCTTTGCCTACCTCTTTGGGAATCTGAACGTGATGTTATACAAAGATTTGTGATACTTTTATGGTTCTAAGAGACGAATTCATCCTTTTATATTTTATATTTTATATTTCCACCTCATAATTATGGAAATGAAAGAGGGATAGAGCATGCCTAGAGCGAGATGAAAGCTATAAATAAGAGCATTTACAGGCCAGGATTGCAATTACTTGGTTATAATGGCAGTAGGCGCTGCTCGCTCGCTTACCTAATACGATAGATGGTTTATAAACTGCTGTACAACGAAATAAACTTGCTGCAGTTAATTTCTCTTTAATTGTTACTTATTTTTCTCTGTTTACGTAAATAGATAGAATATGCTTCATTGTAAAGTCAGAGAAATTAATTGTTTAGCAAAGTGACTTCCAACTTAAATTATCTGTATGACGGCGCGTGATAATTTTGTCGGTTTATTGTAATGCTTTTTTTAAAAGTTCAAATCGATTATTTTTAGTCTGTGGTTTAAAATATATTTCTTTAGAGGTATTTTTAATTTAGAGCGGGTAACACCGAATGGGGTTGTGAGTGTCATGGTGGCGGTGGCGATCACTTTTTGATACAATCGTCACGCGGTGCACACACACAAATTCATTAGCTCTAAATACAAGTTGAAAAATTATTGTGATTTGACTTAATCAGTGATACTCATTGTAATCATTATTTTTTATGGTTAAGTTTTGTTGCGATATATATGAGTAAATTAAGTGCGTTATTTTGCGAGTATTATTTTTCGAACACCTGCACGTACACGCCTGTTATGGAGGACCAACAGATGACGGAGCAGCACCGACACATAGTGTCTCAGCCGAACGAACATCCGTCATGTATATTCAAATCACAACTTTCATTCTTTGAAAGCATCATTTATTACTATGAAATTGCAAATTGACGTAAGGGGTCAATTTGCTAACAATTATTTCCCCTGACTGTACACCAACATTACACAGCCTCGTTGGTCTAGTGGTCGCAAGCGCTACTACTGAGCATGAAGTCCTGGGTTCGAAACCCAGGTCGGGCAAAGTGTTATTCAGTTTTTCTATCTGGAATTTCTCAGAAGCAGCTCGGAGTCTGGATTTGTGCCCAGTTGATGGCAATAGGCTTGCCCTATTACATGGGACTTAAATATAACTGGCAAAATGTGGGTGTATTACAGGTACACCCCTGCCTAACCCTTCGAGAAATATAAGCATGATGTTATGCAATAAGTAAAGTAACCTTTGTCGACCTTCCACATTTTTGCACTTATACAAATCTATAATTAGGCCACAATTAGAGTTTGCAGTACCTATTTGGAACCCTTTTTACGTAAAATATATGGAAAGATTAGAATTGGTACAACGTAAATACCTTCGTGCTATGAATTTCAGATGTTAACGGAATAAAATGTCATACCACTTACTTCTTAAAAAGTATCATCTTCTGACCTTACCATCAAGACGGAAACTTCTGGAAGTTATGACTCTGTTCAATGTGTGCCGCAATCATTTTGATTGTCCGGACTTAGTTGGGAGTCTGTGTTACCTGGTTCCTCGAACAGTTCATGTACGTGAGGTACGCACTCGACGTCTATTTGCTACTAGTCTCTGTAAATCCAACGCTGGCTCGCGTTCACCACTTCATCGTTTGTTTGAGACATATAACATTCAATCGACATTCTTTTTCTCGGTAAAAATGCGTTTAGGAAGCGAGTCCAAGCAACCCTAAAGCATCAGCAATGTAGTATACAAGGTGTAATTTTAATCACCGTTAACCTCTTAAGGGGTCATTGTACTCATCATTATGAATAACTTTTACTATGGGACCAACCCTGAAATCGCGAAAAAAAATCAGGTGTTCCCTACATTTTGACGAGTTATGAGAACATTAATGTTGGCAAAAGCTGATTTTTTTTCGCGATTTCAGGTTTGGTCCCGTAGTAAAAGTTGTTCATAATGATGAGTACAATGACCCCTTAAGAGGTTAACGGTGTTTAAAATTACACCTTGTATAAAGTTTAATAATGTACGCCCACAAATTTACTTTTTCTTTTATAAATCTAAAAATCCGGTTATGAGTTCTAGAATAATGACAGTTGTATATGTAGGTATTGTATCTGTGCCACTAGCTAGTTTCAAATACTTTAAATTGTAATCTGTGGAGAACGTAGTGGGTAGCATAATTTAAAAAAATGTATATTTAAGATAATATGACTGTATCTTATTGTGCTACTGTTTGTTTTTCCTTAAATAAAATAAAATAAAGTAGGTTTCCCAGATCATGTTTTGATAGGCCTTTATAAATAAACAAAATCTCAACAAACATTCATCATGGCTGCCTTAGAATACGGAAGACGCAATCTAGAGGTTCCAATCGAAGTGCGACTGTTTGTTTTCTTTGATTATAACCAAATTGTTTTTGTCATGAAAATTCAATTGTGGAGATTTGTTCTGTGAGAGTAGCTCCAGTTTGGCCGGCTATGAATTGAATTGAGAAATTGTTTTGAATTTATATTAACTGCTGAATGGATTGCGGTTTTTTGTTATAGCTGTGCCAACAAACAAGAGATGAAAAATATAAAAGTAGATAGGTACGTTGTTTCTAATTAGTTTTTAGAAACATTAGTTTACACTTTTCAGTCCGTGTGTTTTTGAAATTCTAGCACGGACACGTTTAAAAAACATTGTACACAATGTCATCACGCTGCATATCTACGGCTATAACCTAATGCGGCAAAAAAACATGCTGGACATAAAATGCAGTGTAAACAAAACGCTAAGGCCCACTTGCACGTTTAGTTAGGTTAGGCCCACTTGCGCGTTCATGGGTTATCCTATGTAACTCAGAGTTAACAGCTAACTCAGGGATAATCAAATAATTCATCTTGCGTCACCAAGAGTTAGAGGTAAACCTAGAGTTAAACTTTTAAATATTTAACCCACCGATGTGGAAGAGTTACGTCGCTAACTCTGGGTTAGTGTAAGTAATGTCAAAATTAATTGACCTTTTGAGGTCCGCTGATAACTTATTTTGTATTTTATATTGTTCGACGTTATAGTAAGTGAAAATTCGGCGCTATATTAGTAGGCAATATATTCAAGAACTCATATAAAAATAAATACAAATTATAAAAAAAAAAGTTTTTGTCAATCAATAAACTAAGCCTCCATGGAAACCACATACAATCGATTAAAATGAAATGTCATGTTATAAAATTTAAAGACAATAAAGTATTACGTATCGTAATGTAGTGTAAAAGAGATGGGTATAAAATTTCCGTTCTTTGTTCGTTAATTCATCTTTGGTTGCATTACATATCAGGCCAGAGACACTGCAATCCTATTTTATGTTTCGTCGATTGAACTGCCAATCTTCCCAACTCAAAAATCACTATGGTCAGGTTATCTAACCCGGTGTTAAAATGTTAGTTACTTAACTCGGAGCTTACAAACTCTACATTTATTCATTTAACCCGACTAAACATGCAAGTGGGCCTAAAATGGATGAATGAATGATTGAATGTAGAGTTTGTAAATTCGAAGTTAAATAATTAACGTTTTAACTCTTATGACGCGTTGCGCCGGGTGCGTCTCTTAGCATATAAAGTTATTTGGTATATTTTCATTTCAATAACGTTCACAAGATATAATAAACGTGAGTTATACCAACTGTTGATATCATTTCTTTAGATATAACATTAAAATGTATATACTTTAAAACTTATTTCGTATAAAGTTATTGGATACAACGTTTATTTAATCGAAAATCATTAGGTATATCGTCTAAAAATATATATTGACGCCATCCTTATAGTTAACACCCCGATTCAGAGCAATCCGACTCGGATAGGTTAGTTTAGAAGGCTGAGGCAGGAGTGGAGGGGGTCCCGTTGTTTTATTTTGGTGGTTTGTGGTTATTGTTTTTTTTCGGGTTTGGTTCGGAATAAAAGGAATATTCCGAACCTGACCCGAAAATCCTAACCCTAGATGGTCGACGTCAGGAGCACCCCGAGGTTCGGTTTGGTTAGGTTCCTTTAAACCCTGCAGACAGAAATAGGAGCCCCGCGCAGCGGGGTTCTGTCGACCTGCTGTCAGTTTATGCTTGTATGCTGCATGCTTGCTTGCATGCTGCATGTATGGTGTATGCTTGTTTGCATGTTTTTTACAGGGATATAAAAACAATGACGATAGAATAGACAATGTTATAATGTGTATATCTGAAATTTTGCTTTGTGTTTTTTACTAGGCGTTTTACCGTATTAGACTAAATAAGTTTTATGCCTTTAGAGTGGTATATCTAACGATTTTATATTCAATGTATGATATGCTTATAAAAATTAGTTACTTTAAATTTACGTTTATTATATTAACTGATCATTATATCAAATAAAATTATAGAGTCAGTTGTTATAATTATCTTGTAAATATTAGAGATTTTGTGATTATATCATATATTACTTACCCCGTTGCGCCACTAAAAAGTAACACCGGGTTAGATAACTTGACAAGAGTGATTTTTGAGTTAGGAACAATGCTGTTCAATCGACGATACATAAAATAGGATTGCAGTGTCTATGGCCTGATTCGTCCAAAAATGAATTAATGAACAATTAACGAAAATACCCATATCTTTTACACCACATTACGTAATGCTTTCTTGTATTTCAATTTTATAACATGACATTTCATTTTGTGGTTTCCATGGAGACTTAGTTTATTGATTGACAAAAACGTCAGTTAGGGGAAAAATATATTTTAAGTTTTTTTTATAATTTGTATTTATTTTTATATGAGTTCATGATTATAAGTATTGCCTAGTGATATAGCACCGAATTTTCACTTACTAAAACGTCGAACAAAACAAAATACTTAAAATAAATTATCAGCGGGACCTCATAACGTCAATTTATTTTGACATTACTTACACTAACCCAGAGTTTAGCGAAGTAACTCTTCCACATCGGTGGGTTAAATATTTAAAAGTTTGACTCTTTAACTCTAGGTTTACCTCTAACTCTTGGTGGCGCAAGATGAATTATTTGATTATCCCTGAGTTAGCTTCTAACTCCTAGTTATATAGGATAACCCATGAATGTACAAATCGGCCTTTTTTTGGGTCGGACATCATTAAATAACTTCTCCCGCTCTGAGCGGAGCGCGAGGGCGTGTCAGACTTTTACTGGCTAAAACCTACCCGTGTTCCTTCAGTTGCCTGTGTCAGAGGCCGCGGTAACTCTTTTAAACATACCCGAGACCCTGGCAGGCATCGGTGACGACGCCGTGGCGCCTCTCCTGCCACTCCTCAAAGAGGGGACTCATCGCCGCAATTGTGACGTGCCCAGCACTGGGTTGCGATAGTTGCGGTCAGTGGATACGAAACGAGGCACTGTGAAAAAAGACATAAAAATTTCACCCTAGCATTTTCAAGGTCAATGACAGATGTCGATGGCGGGGTCTTACAGACCCCGCCATCCCCTTCTAACTTAACCTGTCCGAGTCGGGGTGCGCCAAGTCCCGAGCTCGCTTCGCTCGCTCTAGCATCCTAAGTTTTCATTGCCTTTTACTAAGTCGGACCCCTTCGGCATCGTTTTTACGACAAACAGTTAGTCGGAGACAAAAAACACCAAGATACTTTTAGTCTTATATTTAGGTGTTTTTACGATAGAGTTGAGAAAATAAACGATTTGCGAAAATAACACTTTTTTGACTAAATTTTTCCTCTTTTCTCAGTGCCCCGTTACGTACACTCCAACCATAGTTGCACTCTCCATGTCGCCATGAGATCCCATCGAAGTTCTGTCCACTGTGCCGTGATTTCTCGGGGCAGCGGAGTTACGCCCCGGCGTTTTGACTCCTCGCGCCACTCCCATATGTGTGCGAGGACTTTTGCCTCCAGATCCCATGGCGGCAATCCGGCAAGTAGGCTTGCCGCCTCACTGGAGACCATGCGGTATCCCCGGACTAGCCGGATAGCCATGACTTAGTTGATCGCTGTCTCAAGGAACGCACCCACGCCGGAGCTCCATAAAAGGCCATGGACCGCACCTGGATCCATTTCTTAGCACTGTCGTAAAGTAAGCTTGCTACTTTCTAATGGGGAAAAGTCAAATTGCACAGTCGACCACAGGGTCGACCGTGCAATTTGACCACCATTCAAAGCTTAAGATTACTAACATTCGCTTGCTAATCGTCGGAAAGGGCCCGATGACACGTACCACAACGACATCCCAACCACAACCACACAACGACAATACGTGGCCAGGCGGTGTATGAAAACGAATAGTTTATTTACACAGACCTCATTTGCCCGTCAAAATCAACCGAGCACATTAACGTCGAACCCACAACCACCAGCCAGACCGCGCACTAGCGGCCGACCAGTCCGGCCACATCGCAACTACTAGCGACAGCGCAATCACATCGAAATTTTGTAGTTACCACAACTGCAAGAAGTTGCAGCGACACAATTCACAAGTAACCACTGCTTGCCCACATTTTGTCGCTGCGATGTGGTGTGGTTGTGGTATGCGTGATCGATAAACTAATAGAATAAACAAAACAAACCTTAATTAAATTAAATAATGTAACATAATAATTCTAATTACTGAAATGTTAAAGTATATTATAGGAGGCTTTGACAGACCACCGGAAGTATTAAACTGTCGAGTGCTCGCTTACTATCGAGTTAGTAGTAACCAGTAATACTATCGAGTTAGTAGTAACCTGTAATACTATCGAGTTAGTAGTAACCAGTAATACTATCGAGTTAGTAGTAACCAGTAATACTATCGAGTTAGTAGTAACCAGTAATACTATCGAGTTAGTAGTAACCAGTAATACTATCGAGTTAGTAGTAACCAGTAACACTATCGAGTTAGTAGTAACCAGTAACACTATCGAGTTAGTAGTAACCAGTAACACTATCGAGTTAGTAGTAACCAGTAATACTATCGAGTTAGTAGTAACCAGTAATACTATCGAGTTAGTAGTAACCAGTAATACTATCGAGTTAGTAGTAACCAGTAATACTATCGAGTTAGTAGTAACCAGTAATACTATCGAGTTAGTAGTAACCAGTAATACTATCGAATTGTAGTAACCAGTAATACTATCGAGTTAGTAGTAACCAGTAATACTATCGAGTTAGTAGTAACCAGTAATACTATCGAGTTAGTAGTAACCAGTAATACTATCGAGTTAGTAGTAACCAGTAATACTATCGAGTTAGTAGTAACCAGTAATACTATCGAGTTAGTAGTAACCAGTAATTGGCTAGCGAAAGTTTTATAAATTAATTAACTAAATATTCGTTGATTTAATAACGAAGTTATTTTCGCGGCAGTGATTTTGTTAATCAAATATTTTCGGTCCCCAAATTCGGAGTTTGATGTTAGTATGTGAACACGATTTTAGTGTCGAAAAAATGAACCTAAATATGGTGCAAGCAAAACTATTTTACTACAAAATTCCTTGTGCACACAGTTTAAAACTTTGCTTTCACTTTTCACTAATAGGTACCTACTTATTTTGTCATAATGATGATGAAAGGTAACCTATCTTGTTATAAGCACAATTTATCCGACTGGAGTGAATTTAATTAAACAAGGAACACTCCTTAATTCCCCTTTTCCATAACTACAATTAATATCCCCATATATGCAAATAAGTAAGTTATATCCAAACATCTAATTACTACAACTCCAAGTTATATGCAGAGCATGATAATATAGATCCATGCACTACACTAATGGCCTTAAAGATTGCATCATTTGGAGAGGCATAACGACGCACTTCAACGATTGACGTCATCACTATATGGAACTGTACGCAGCTGTTACGGTTTTCCTTTTACATAATAATACGAGAGAAGATGAGCATAACTAACCTTAGCAGCATCATCATTCTCTTGCTCTTATCCCAATTTATTTGGGATCGGCGCAACATCTCTTTTTCTTCCATACCTCTCTATTAGTCCGCATCTCGGTAGTCACCCTCTATTTAGGCATATCGTCTTTCACATAGCTCATCCATCGTTTCTTTTGTCTACCCCTACTCTTGTTGCCATCCACATTCATACTCTGAACTTTTATCTCGGTTTAAACTGAGAACGTGAGACATACATCTTAACGTGAGTCGTACGCCTAAATCTCAACGCACACGTATATGCACTGCATCTGATCAGCATCGCCTCAACTCGAGCCGTCCACAATTCTGTCTATGAAACTCCATACTGCAACATCGTAATGACATCGCCTCTGATCGGGATCGGCTAGTAAAAAAAAATCGGCCAAGTGCGTGTCGGACCACGCACAATGAAGGGTTCCGTAGTTGCGATGAGTTTATCCCAAGAACAAACTTAACATTGTAATTGAAAAACATGTTCTCTCATACATTCCGCCTGCAAATGTATGTTGTCGCCTATTACTCGTTAACTTGTAAAGCCTACTTAGTTGTGATAGATTTCTTTTTAACTTCGTTGTAATACTACTAACATAAATTTTTTCACATGTCCAAAACTAACCATTTAGCTGGCAGGGGGGGGGGACACTTTGACTAATAAAAATTAGCATTTTAAAGCTTAATATTTCAGAAACGGATTCCTTAATCGAAAAATTGTTCCCATAAACCCGTAATATTTTTGAAACACATATCCAACAACACCACACCATGGGAAAGACGAGAAAAAAAAACATCCCCACTTTACGTGTACGGGCGGTACCCTAAATTTTTTTTCATAATTTTATTTTACCACTTTGTCGGCATGATTAATATCTATATCCATGCCAAATTATAGCTTTCTAGTACTAAGAGTCTCTGAGCTAATCTGCGGAGGGACGGCCGGACGGGCGGATATGGCGAAACTATAAGGGTTCCTTGTTCCAGCCGGGGTTGCGGGATGTTCCAAAGAGTTACCCTCCCTCTCCGCCCAGGTTCCTTGTTGACAACGGAACCCTAAATAAAAATGTGGCGAGGTGATGTTGATCCGGTGCAATGCTTATACGTTTGCTATGAGCTTCGTCCGTCATCGGCCGAACTATGTCTGCTATATAAAAGAACTAGTGACTCTCCCCTGCTTCGCACAGTTTTTACGACTTATCAAAACACCAAGATTTCTTTAAAATTATAGAAGGTTAATATACATAAAGCTTGCGGAATAAATTATCTAAATGTTGGTGAAACCCGCATCAAAATTACGTTGTACATTTTAGAAGAACACCGCGGTCACACTAACAGACACAACAAGTGACTTTTTTATGATAATATACATATATGACGCCGCGGGAACGTCAACCCAAGATTATAACATAATCATAAGCATTGTTATTCACCATGAAGTCAATGATTCTGCCCTCTATTGATATTGTGGGATGTTTGCAGCCATTCGCACGCATATGTGAGATCAAACGCCATCTATTGGAATTCAGACTCCACAGTATGTTCCTGAAGAGTAACTATTTAATTAATTTCGATGTTTGAGTTCAAACTAAAGTTAAAATTAAAAGAGAACATTTACTTAATGATTTTTAGGTTTTTAGTCATGTTAACAATAATTTATAATCATTTGACAAAGTAAATTTGTTTATGATACAGCAGCACCAGATCTTCAGAAAAATGGCGCGGACTGTGATTTTATGATCAATAACTGAATGTTATAATTTAATACGAGGACTAAATAAGTTTCAATAATAGAATACAAAATATAAAGTAATTATTTTACACAGCAATTTACTAATGAATACCTGTTGTTTGATAAAATCCTTTTATTACCGGAAATATTGTCGATTAGAAATATTGAAGTTCTAGAAAGTTATGAAGCTTCTAATTTAACTTTAATTCTTGAAATGCTTTTGAATTTGTGAATTGACATTGTTAAATTATAAAAGAATTAACTGATAAGCATTTTAGCATTGTTTGTAAGTTTTATTGAACTAACTAAGTAATAAGATTCTGTATTGGAACAAGGGGTTCCCGCCGAGAAAGGGACGAGACACGCTGACCAATATGGCGGTAGCGTGGCGAGCCATCGGAATAGATAATCTCTTCGAGCCATTGTAATTTTTGTAGTAGAAGTTTATAGTAAAAAGGATTGAAATTGTAATTGTCGAATAATGAACCTCTGTAACACAATGTTTTGATTTAAAAGAGTGTCCATGGAGTTTCTTGCCGGTTCTTCTCCATAAGGAACCTACTTCATTTGGAACCGAGCACCTAGCTTCATTTTAATAACTCAAACTGAACGACTCCTTTTGAAATAATAGTTCAAAGTGTCTGACAATGTTTTAATTGAAAATATGCTTTGAGTTTGAGTTAAGTGTTGTGTGTGATTGAAAACCAACTACTTATGTGCTATTAACGAATAATGACACCAGCCGGAGACTGGTCGCACGGCATTAGATTCCCACTGGGTTACTTGTCGTGTTATATTATAATTACTTGTCCCGACTGATTCATCAACGCAGAGCCTAAACCGCTCGGGCTACAAACTTGAAATTTTGGCAGTTGATGTCTTTTATATTGCAAGGATCCACTAAGAAAGTATTTTTGGAAATTCGACCTTGAAGGGGTTGAAAAGGGGGGATTTTATTTGTATGAAAAATCTTATTTTTGAGTTAACAAACTTGAATCTTGGCACAAATACTTATTCTAAACTGACACCCCCAACCCCCCTTTAGGAGGTCATAAACAGGGATTGGGGGTGTCAAAGTTTGTATGGAAGAATTTTAACGTATGGTCCGATTAACTCGAAACTCAGTAGGTATTTATACTAAAGACCGAAAATAAAAAATAACGTATATATCAGAGTTTATTGAAAATCTACTCCTAACGGGGTACTAAAGTACGAAATCCACGCGCACGAAGTCGCGCGGGAAGTGCTAGTTACGTATAGAAGTGAGTGCGTGCACTACTTTAACCGACCTCGTTCGAAGACTTCTTATAACTAGGTGTACGTACGAGCATAGTTCGGCCTATGACAGATTAAGTGTACACTTACAGAAGCCTGTCAAATCTTTCGCTTGTATAAGAAACTACATTTTGCTCGTAGAAAATTATTCGGGACCAATAAGTAAACCAACAACTTTGTTTTTGATAGAATTCCTTCCCGCAGAGGGAACAAGCTGTTCTGTTTTGTGAACAATACAAACAATAGGTACATGAAATAACCCTATACATGAAATGAGTCAATTAGAAGATGCTTTGACTTCAAAATAAATAATTGTAGAAGGTACAGTATTTTCATCTCACGAAGTGACACGCACTTTACTTGTGGTTACCAAGTGTACAAACACGCTGTGAATGTGTGTCTAAGCACAGGCACTCTCGGTACCGTCCGAGACAATTGCGAAGTCGGAAGGGTGTGTCTGTGTGCGTTTGTGTGTTATGTGCTGACGCTTCTCGTCTTCACGCACACATTCACAGCGTGTTTTTACACTTGGTTGACATAAGTAAAGCGCGTGTCGCTTCGTGAGACAAAAATTCTATACCTAGTTATGTTGACGCTTTATTAAAATATAGAGATAGAATGGGCATTTTTGTGTACAAATAACTTTTAAAAAGTACGTTTTTAAATAATTATTTGATCATGTCGCGTAACAAAATCCTGCAAGCAAGGGTAAATCCTAATGACATCATCATCTGCCTAGCCTTTTCCCAACTATGTTGGGGTCGGCTTCCAGTCTAACCGGATGCAGCTGAATACCAGTATTTTACATGGAGCGACTGCCTATCTGACCTCCACAACCCAGTTAATGGGTAATACGATACCCCTTGGTAAGACTGGTTGTCAGACTCGGGCTTCTGACGACCCGTAACGACTGTCAAAGATACACGAATGACAGCCGGGACCAACGGCTTAACGTGCTTTCCGAGGCACGGAGGGTTCTTGATATGTAAAGATGGTCACCCATCCACGGGCCAACCGCGGCAAGCGTAGCTTAACCTGATCGATTGACCCGTGCGGCTGTTATTTCTTAGCCACAAGCCCCTCCTAAATCCTAATGACATAATAACCAAAAATAGCCACCAAAAATAACACCTCCTACCAACATGGCTACCGACAATGGACGAATGAACCTCATAATTTAATATTTTAAAAGGCGTTTCAAGCCTTTCGTGCCCATATTTTAACAGCGTTTTACAGGCCCTTATACCACCACATGGTACACATGACTACATATCAAGCTATACATTTCTAGTTTAAGCTGACCTCTCATTGAACGGAAATCCTATAACAATGCAAGATCAGCTTATACTGGAAATGTGTAGCTTGTTGTATAGCCGTGTTTACGCTTGGAATCATGTTTATACATATAGCATGTCCCTTGTGAGAAAATGGCTTTCAAAATATTCTGAATAAGTGATGGAGGATACGACTGTTGTCATCGGTGAACGTAAAATGTGACTCCTTTTATGTTTTCCCAGAAGGAGAGGACATAAGATGTATGTACTTTTGTACACTATTGTTTAATCATTGTTGGTGATGTAAATAATTCACAAGATGCATAAAAATAAATGAGTGAATGATAAATGTCTCTCCTTTCTTTCAGTCCATCCAAAGGTTGTCTGTAATTTGGACAAGTTATCAGAGGTTGGATTACGACGAAACTTTGCTAGAGATAACCTTTGTTGTGCAACAATGTGGGATAATTCAGGTGTCCAATAATTTTTTGGTTAGAATTCTTTCGTGGGCTTAGAACTAATTTAATTAATGGAATATATTTATCAGAGGCTAAATTTATTTGATTTATAAATAAGTCATACATTTCTTGAACATTTGTGTCATCGCACTGCACAGCAAAGCTTTTAGATAGAAAATCCCTATATTCTTTCCAATCTGTCTTTTTGTCATTTCTTTTTCCATTTATGGTGAAATTATCAGGTATTATGATTGTCATTTTAATTATTAGTTAACTACCAAGGTTTTCATTGAGTACTTTCCAGTTAAATTTGATTGCGATATCAGATGTAGCAAACGATATATACGGTGAAGTTTTTTGCAAAGTCCCATTAACTAGTTTAATTATTGTTGGCGAGCAATTATTAAGCGAAATTAAGGAATTTACAAGCGAGGAATCCATTTTTTGAGTGCCTCTTGAATCGGTTTTGATAGACCAGTTAGAGTGATGACCGTTGAAGTCACCGGCTATTAAAAAATTTGGTCCCAGTCTGAAGGTTGTGTAACGACTGAAGATGGACAATAAAGTGCAACGACGTTTTCTAAATCTTTACAATTAATTAATTTAGCACTTACTACTTCTATACCTGGATTTAAAACCTGAAAAAAAAAAAATTTGACTGGAGGGATTTATGAATGAAAATAGCGACCCCACCGTAGGAATCATACCTGTCTTTTCGATAAATGTTATAGCCACTTACATTTAAGTCCACTTCATTATCTAAGCATGTTTCGCTTAGGATCGCTATATGAATTTTTCTTTATTTAACAATTCTATAAACGAAATCATTTTGGGCCGTACAGATTGTGAGTTCCATTGAATAATGTTGATTCCTAAATTTTTGTCTATATTATCCATTTATAACCTTAATCATTTTATCTTGCCAATTTCATTCATGCAGACAACATAGTACAATCTTCTTTACTTCTTCATATATATTTTTAAACAACAACAACATCTTTTCTTCAAATGTTCCTTCTGATGTGAATATTCTCATAATTTCATATAGAAATTTCTTAAATTCAAATCTTTCAAGTAATTGTTCTTCTTTGTTGTTGTCTTTTTCTTCAGTTTGTGATGGAAAACTCTAATAATTATCCTTTTCAGTCGATCTATCTGCCACAGGTTGGCTTTTCTTCCCTTGCATACGTTTGGTTTCCTTTTCCTCTGGTGCCTTCTTTGTGGTCTTTGTGGTAATTTGTTTCCATTGTACGTCATTTCCTTCCTTCTCCTGAACAATGTGTGTAGATGTCTCCAGCCTACGATTTTATAGGGAATTAATAATGACGTTACTATATGATTGAGATTCATTTAGTGGATTTGTAGTAAGCGACGACTTTTGCAGCAAATTTTGAGAAATAGCGTCTTTTCATTGTTTTCCAAGGAGCAGCTGAAGTGCTTTTCTGTACGGTACCTGCTCTGTGCTCATGATATTTCTTATATCTTTTTCTTTTAAATATAGGGAACATTTTTTGTCTAGTACAAAGTGATTTCCTCTACAATTTAAGCATGAGATATTACTTATATCAGAATTTTCGTGCTCCTCACCACATTTGGGACATATTTTTCTTCTTTGTTGGACAGTATTTTAATACATGTCCGAATTGCCAACATGCAGAGCACTGCGTCACGGGGAACACATAGCGTTCAACTTTTAAACGGCAACCATACGCATAAACATGGGATGGGAGGTTATTATTCTCCGAATTAACGCGTCTCAGTCGCGTGACGGATACTATCTTTGTAGTGCATTCCAAAATATCCATTATATCCTTTTCATTTAAATCTAGATCCACCCCTTTCACCACATCGTAGGATAGGGACATCTCATTTATTAATTGGCATCTCCAACCCATATCTTTAATTTTTTTTAGTGGTATCTTCTTTTTCTTGAAATTGAATTGTTAAAATAACCTTGTTAAAACTTTTATATTTTATTCTTGTAACATTCTTAATACTTTCACATCTCAATAATCGTGAAAATGCCATTTGTTTAGGTATGCTCTCTAAGGAAGTTACACACACTTCGTGATTTGCAATGTTATTTATTTAATCATCTTTTTTTTCCAATCTACTCTCAATTGATTTTGTGACTTCGCAGAGTTACTTCTAATTAATCTTTTAGGCTTTCTCCTACTTATAGTAATAAAGTCGTCATCAGTACGATCATCTTCTCTCTCCTTTCTCTTCTTCTGAGGTATTTTTTTTTCACTTTATGTACCACTCGCGTAATTTTAGGTTGGTTCCAAAAATTTGTCAGTCTTTTTCACAATTAAGTAAAATTTCCATATAACTTCCATCTTCGTCTTCTGCGCTCTCCATTTTAGATTATAAAGGTTGATGATTGATTATATAGTAAAACTATTCGCGAAACTAATAAACACAACAGCGGATCGGTAAACTCAACCGTACGCTACGGTTTCGTGAACTGTACTGAAAAAATAATTTCATGAAAATCAGAACAAAGGAGCGATGTGCTGAAAGATAACTACCTACCTCATTGACCTTAAACACACAAACACACACCACTAAACATCACTGTGTTATCCTACATGATTGTAAAAGTACAGAAATTAGGGTTCAGTATTAGTTGCAACATGCTGGCCCGCAGGTTTGCACGCTGTACTGAATCAGTTAAGATAACGCTTTTTAAGGCCTTCTGCCAGTCGCTTTACACGTGCAGCCTGTGGACCAAGTATACCCAGCGGGCATACAGCGACTTGCGCGTCCAGTACAATAACGCATTCAGGGTGCTTTTGGGGTTACCGTGGCGTTGTGGCGCGTCAGGGATGTTCGCGGAAGCGTGCGTTGACGGGTTCGCTGCGATCATGCGGAAGCGATGCGCTTCCATGATGGCGCGCTTGCGCTCCTCCTCCAATGGCATCCTGAATGTGTTTACAGACCGGTGGGACTCTCCTCTCTTACGAAGGTGGGTAAGTTTTCATACTCACTTATCCAAATAGGCGGTGTACCATTGAACGAACAGTTCAATGGTACACTACCTACTTGTTTATTATTGTAAAAATTTAATACTAACATTAGGCTAAGTTATACTAACAATATATGGAATTGTAATTCTGAAATAAAATATTTGAATTTGAATTTGAATTACCTATTATTGTGCGACAATTTCCGTTACTCATGAAGTCCTAGTACTTTAAATAACTTCTCTTGCATAGTTTGAGACATTCGCGATAACGGAAAATTTAAACACTCCCCGATCGGGCAATGGGACAACTGTAAACAAAGTGGCGTGTTTGGATACATTTAATAATTTATTTCTTTTAGATGTTATTACCGGTGTTACCGGTGTTAAGAAGTAACTACCTACAGCCATAACAACTACTTCATCAATGAAAACTAAAATAAAATTAAGTGCTGAACCCTCTGGCATTATTTGTACCAGGATACACAAAAGTTTTACGTAGGAAAGTTTTCTAGGGTTCATTTTCAAATTAATTAAACCTTTTTTTTGTATTGAGTAATTTTGAGGTTTCCTATTATTGCAATTTTAACACACTTTTGTCAGCCATTTATCTCAGTTAGTTACACTGTCAAAAATACAAAAGAAGGATGATTATGTTAGTTCAAATATTTATTTATGGTAATTGCTAAGCTAGAAAATTTTGAACTTAGTTGGATAACTGTTGAGTGTAGTCATTTAATTTATAGTAAATTTGGGTTATAGCTTCTAGGAGTGCATATTATCTGATATTTAATTTCGATTCTTCGATTGTCCATAAGCTAGCTTCAGAGTTTCACGTTTAGAGGGTTGAACACACACGAAATAGGGGTTGATTCGATTTCCTTTAGGATTTCGACCGATTTAGACGATGCGCGCGCGTCAGGCTTTTCTCACACGACCCTCGCTTTCGCTCCAAAAGATACGAGTACATGTGTGCAATGACAGCCGGTTTAGCTGCTTTTTGGTGCTGCCATCTTGCGAGGAATCGAAACATCGATACGTTTAGAAATTGATCCGTTGCTTTAGAAAACGTTACGGTAACGGAACAATGCTTGTCTGCATGATGTGCATTTAATGCATGTTTTAAATTGCTTCTCATTTAGTTGAAGAATATCTTGTGGTATTGTTTTGTAACATTTTACACAGTACCCCATAAAAGAAGTGTGCACTTTAGACAATCTGAAACGTGGTTGATCCAAGTTGTTCCGATTTCTAGTGTTATTTGAAATATTATGTGTAAAATATAATTTCATTCCAACAGCGCCAGCGTAAAGAATATACATACATACGTTCAATAGGTTTCTTTTAAATCAGTGTATCAAAACACCTGCAGAGTGTGATGAGTATGAAATTTTTCTTTTGACCGATAATCGTAGCGTGTGCGAGAGGCGTGTATTCAAACAATCTGTTGTTCATATTACAAGTATTACAAGTATTCCTGTTCTTACATCGAAATTAGATAAATAACAGAGTGAATCAAAAAGTTCTTAGAAGTGCTTATATATAAAACCTTTTTGGGGAAAGTTCGATATTCGAATCAAAGAGTGTCAATCACACAATATTTATGCAAACTATCACTTGTTTTCATCAGTTCGTTCGCACGTAAATTTTTTTTTATTTTGTGCAACGAGTTGCTAAAAACGCAAAATTATGGATAAAAGTGAGTTACGTGCGGTGATACAGTATCTCAGCCTGAAAAAACTGTCTATGAAAAAAAATTTTTGGACGTTCAGCAACGTCTTAGGGGATGATGCTATACCCTTTTCTAAGGTTGTATACTGGGTGGCTGAATTTAAAAGAGGTAGATCAAGCTGTAAAGAGAACCGCGTTCTGGGCGACCTTCAACCTCCTTTACGGAAGAAAATTTCAAAAAGGTTGAGAATCTGGTTTTGGAAGACAGAAGAATAACTATAAAACATTTAACTGAGTTCCTAAAGATATCATTTGGTAGCATTCAATCCATTTTAATTGATACACTGGGGTTCAGAAAAGTGTCGGCAAAATGGGTGCCAGGAATGTTAACCGACGAAAACAAAATGCGACGTTTGGAAATTTCTAAACGTAATCTCGAAATGTTCCAACGAGATCCGGATAATTTTTACCGTCGCCTGGTCACCATGGATGAAATGTGGGTCCACCATTACGATCCTGAAACTAAGAGATAAGACATGTCTTGGAAACGACCATCCTCTCAATCAATTAAGAAATTTCGAGTTGCTCCTACCGCTGGCAAAGTTATGGCCTCAGTGTTCTGGGATAGTGAGGGAATCCTATTTATTGATTACATGTCAAAAGGCCAGACGATTACTGGACCCTATTATGTAAATTTAATTCCGAAAGTGCGTAAAGCGATTAAAGAAAAACGTCGTGGAACACTGTCGTGGGGCGTGTTGTTTCTTCAAGATAACGCTCCTGCTCATCGATCAGAAGTTGCGCTCAACGCAATCCGCTGTGCTAGCTTCAATCTCCTTGACCACCCACCATATTCTCCGGACTTAACCTCAAGTGCTTTTCACTTATTCCCAAAATTAAAAGTGGAAATTCGTGGAACAATTTTTCAAAATGATGACTGACGTAGAGGAGGTTTTCGAGAGTCAAGAAAAATATTTTTTTTCGCAAGGAATAAAAAAGTTAAACGCGTTATTAATATGCATTGCATTGGAGGAAGATTATATAGAAAAATAAAATATTTTTGTTTAATTTTTTTGCATTTTTTAATATTGATTCCAAGAACTTTTTGATTCACCCTCGTATGCAAGTATCTATGTTAAGCTAAGTATGAGAACAAGTACACTCAGGTTCACCCAAATACCACAAAGGTATCACACAAACTCTCGCTCACCTGTGAACTCAAATTCACGCTCGTTTCAACGCGGGTGTAAAGGGTTAAAACCTTCCCAACCCAATAAATTAATTACCTAACCGTTTCAGCACAGTGCATGTGCACCATCCACGTCACTATGGCACTACAGTCTTGCAGACTAATTAACTGTTAAACTTTTAATAGGTATAGCGTAATGACTGCTCGTTACGGGATAGTTAATAAGTTTTATGACCTGAATGCATAAGCATAATCATGCTACGTGGAGGGATCTTTACGCTATTTTATGGGGATTTTCTTTCAGGTTTTTCTTTTGTCTTAATTAAAAGATTAGCGAGTCAGCAAGTTGGTCACGCCGGCGAGGCTGACTTGGTATGCCATCCCGGGTGATCGTAGAAATTAGTAGCTTCTGCTCGCGACTTCGTCCGCGTGAAATTTCTTGTTCCCCCGACCCAGCCCTTGCACCGCATCGCCTGCCCACGCTCTTACTTAGTTTCGCTTAGCGTTCTTTCTGACTTTTTTTTCTTATTTCTCGGCTCCTGAGGATCCTAGCGTAATGCTACTTGATATACCGTTCTGTTTCATTTCCGAATAGACTGCTACTGTAATTACCAGCCAAGAACCATACGAACAAATAGTGTAACAAGGATATTAATTGGAAATGAACAATTATGACCATATATTAATTATAAGTAGGTATTAGTTACATTAGTCTTTTCAAACATTGATTTAAAAGAAACCTATTTAACTTATGTATATTCTGTACGCTGTTTGAAAGAAATTATATTTTGTACCTATTTCAATTACTTTTGAATCAGCATCCATTCTTGTGTTTGACATTTCAGTGTTTCACAAATTTTCATGTTTGTATGCTGGTCGAACTATAAAGTTCCCTAGACGAGATGGGTTTCTTTGTTAACTTGATGCTCAAACCAACATTCTTGTATTGGAATTTTGCCCTAATAATATTATTATTTGAATACTGTGTGATTCATGCATGGATACGTGGGTGTACTATAGGTACACCTCTGCCTAACCCACACAAACAACAACACAAACAAGGCGTGATGTTACGTTACGTTACCATGTATGGATTTTGAAATGTTTTGACATACAAAAATGCTCCATATTTTCGGAGTAATAAATTTGAGTATGCATTTGCATTTGATAGCCCGATTCATGAGGGAGTCTATAGGCTATCCTTTCAGACCAGAAACATGACTATCGACTGATGAAAGGCAACATGCAATTATATACCTAGAACTCCGAGAATTGTGTATCTATTGTGTTCATAAAGTACGGTGAAGTCAGGTGAAGCATCACTTTCAGGGTGCAACCCAATGTTAGCGGATTGTTCAGTCGTGTTAACTCATAGGCAACGTGTAAGGCTAGGTCTCGATGGTAGCGATATTAATATTGTATAGCATAAGCATAAGTAAAATCAGCCTAAAATGTTCCCACTGCTGGGACACGAGCGTCTATTTAAGAGGGAGTGTGCTGTAATCCACCACGCGGGCCCAGTGCGCGTTGGTAGATATGACATGTCTCCGAATTTTTGGTTCTAGGACATGCCGGTTTCTTCACAATCTTTTCCTTCACCGTTTTGAGAGCAGTGGTGATGAAAGTAAAGCGCCTTTCTGAGTTCCAACCCACGACCTAAACTCGCAAGTCGGGGCCGTTACCACTGGGGCACCACTGCTAATATTTTATGACATAGAGTATTATTACATTACATAGACATAGAGTATTATTATTATTAGATGCAAGTATTTTTTATGTTTGCAAAAACTTAGCACTTTTCAAAATAAGAAGTGATTTCCATAATATTAGGTCTTTACCTATGAAATTGGAGATTTGTATGAAAATTTTAAAATATTTATAAAAAATTTGGTATTTTTTTTATTTCAGCTATTCAAAGTACTAGCCCAAATTATCTATACAATTTTGCCATTTTGATGGTAGTTTGTTTATCCCTTTACGGTTGAAGTCTGCCGGACGGGAGGCGATGAAGTCAGCGAAAGCATTTAGCACTGCCTGTTGGGTGTTGAATTTTTTCTCACTTAAAAAATTGTCCAAATTTTGAAAAAAGTAAAAAAAATCTGTTGGGGCAAGGTCCGGTAAATACGGTGGGTGACGGAGAGCTTCCAGCTGTTACTCTTGTAGCTTTGTGATGGTTTGTTGTGAAGTGAGAGCTCGCGCGTCGTCGTGGAGAAGCAATGGGAAAGAGCGATTGACCAGTAGGGCAAAACTTGGGTAATTGGTGATAGTTTTGTTTTTTACTTGTAAAATTCGATTCATTGATCAGACTATTTTTTAAATTTACTGTGATATAGTAGACAAAATAAGTTTTGCTAACTTATATCTAAAAATGTGGCAAATACTATAATGATTGAAAAATGTACATTTATCAAGTCAGTAGTAACTTGGTAATAAAACACAATTATCTATCACCGAATAGCTGCATATCACGAATTAGCCAAGTTTTGCCCTATTGGTTGTTGAATTGCGAGCTTCTCCGTCATTGTTTGCAATTCTTGGCAATAGACATCTGCCGTCACTGTTGTGCCATTCGATAAGAAGCTGTGCTGTACAAGTCTGGCACTGGTCCACCAGACAGTCACCATCATCTTCCTATGAGTAATCTTTTTTTAGCGCACTGATTAGGTGCTGTACCCGGGTCCACCCACTGAGACGAACTGACTGAGTCTCAGTGGGTGGTGGTTGTCGTACAGGATCCACTTTTCATCGCAGGTAACAATTCGATTTAGAATTCTATCGTTTCTATTATGCCGATTCAGTAGTGCTATGCATGCTTCGACGCGTAAGTCTCGCTGTTGGTCGCTTAGTTCGGGTGACACCCACTTATCTAGCTTTTTAATCTTTCCGATTTGACGCAAGTACTTCAATGTTGTTTTGACACTAACTCCAAGGCCCGCAGCAAACTGAGCCGTAGATTAAGTTGGATCCGCTTCCACTATCGCCTTCAATTCGTCGTTGTCGAAAATACAGTTACCGGCCGACCGCGAGGCTCGTTCTTCAACTCAAAATTTCCAGATTTAAAACGATTGAACTAATAATGGACCGTGTTTATGCAAGCAGTGTTAGGCCCATACACATCGTTAATGTTTCGTGTTGTTTGCGCAGCGGTATTTCCACGTAGGAACTCATATTCGAAAATTGTACGAACTTTCAGTTTATCCATGGCGCCAAAAACTTCCACAATTTCACAAAAACTAAAAACTATCTAAAAACAAATGACTGAATTTAAAATTAAATTAACACGGCTTTCAAATAAAATTTATTTGCATTTCGAATTGCGCGCCAATCCACAGATAATTAAGTCTGAAAATGCTGGTTATATAGTCTCCAATTACATAGGTAAAGACCTATTATAAATACACGTAGTAAACATGAAATTGTGATACCAAAATTTAGATTAACTAAAACAAGCAAGTCATTTCTTATAAACAATATCCGCTTTTATAACAAGCTGCCAAAGTCAGTTACGAAACTTAGCGATGGAAAGTTCAAAACCCACATCAAACGTGTCCTTATTAAAAAAATCATATTATAAGATTAAAGACTACGTTGGAGACAGGGAAGTTCAGCGCTAAATGCTTTTGCACATGTGGCATCCCTGGTAACTCATTAACTAACATAACTACTAGCATTAACTAGCATAACTATTTATGTAAATGTCTATTAACTGCCCCCAAAATAGTTTAATTTATTTTATTTTCGTACTTGTTGACAGGCCTACTACACTGTCTCCCCATACTTAATAACACTGTAATTTGAAAACATTATAAAAGCCAATTATTTTTAAGAGTAACCGTGGAGTTTCTTGCCGGTTCTTCTCCATAGGAAACGACCATATTTGAACCGTGCACCTAGCTTCTGACGTTTCATAAGTGCCCATGTAGGTTTATGTAAAATAAAATGTTTCGATTTTTGATTTTTCTTTACATATTTTATGCAAATGTGAAAAAAAACACAATTGTAATGTAGAAAATCTTGCAGACGAGGAAGATTTTACTAAATACAAAGCTAGCAGATGTTATTGCTTTTACAAGTAGTGATCCGTCTACCGCTCTAGCTAACAGCATAATTTTTTTTAGCACAGCTTAAGTAACTACTTTGAAAATGATAATAAACTCCATTTCAGTAAAAGTGACACAATAAAACAATTCATAAACCACATTCACGTGTTGATAACATACGTGTTGATAACGTAAACGTTATGTGCATTAAGGGATTGTACATGGCATGAAATGATTATGAAAGAAGAGTTTTGTTACGTAACTTTCCTTATCCGCTAACCGCTCGCTCTCCCGGGAACCTTTTCTGACTCCTCCGCCTACCGATGTGAGTGACATCTAATCTTGGAATGTCGCTGTGCGAAGCCTACGAAAGCAAATGTTTACTGTACTGCAGCCTGTCTGAATGTCTGCACCAGTGAGTCTGATACGTTTTGACACTGGAATATAGGTGAATGGTATAGTGGAATTGTTTATGACGTGTGTTCGAGTATTCTAGCAAGATGTAAGGACTGATATACAGGGTAGTGGAAACTAGACTAATCTAAGAGAGGTTTATGGCAGTTGGGCTGGCTGGCGGCTTTTTGGCAAGTCGAGACGAGACTAAACTTCACACACAAACTGTTTTTTATACAGGGTTATTTTAAATTGTCTAGCTAAACTCCGCAGACGCGATGGGTATCAATATCTAAACATTTTGTTTTGTGTAGTCATCGACCGCAGTTATTGTGGTCACTTGAAATATCAGTTTCAGTCTGTATTTTTTTGTGTAAACTTCACATACGTGATGGGCATCGACATCTAAATACGATAAAACATAAGAAAACAGTTTTTCTCAGCTCATACTTCAAGTAACAACACTAATAGCGGTCACCACCCACCAAAACCTCCCAAATCACCGTCGTTCACCTCCCAAAAGTAACATCAAATATAACATAAACATATCATAACGCCTGTAATCCCCGAAGGGATAGGCATAGGTGTATCTGTAGTATACCTACATTTCGCCAGTTATGTTTAAGTCCCATGTAATAGGGGGCGAGCCTATTGCCATCAACTGGGCACACATCATATATATTTATTTTTTATTTTATCGTGTTTAGATATCGATACCCATCGCCTCTGTGGAGTTTAGCTAGCCAATTTAAAATAACCCTGTATACGGCTGATAAAAAAAACTATAATTGTCCCATTGCAGGACAAAGACCTCTTCTTATACTGAGAAGGCACGAGCATTGATCACCACGCTTGCTCAAGACGGGGTGGCCATTTCAGTCTTATATTATAATAAATTTAAGTCCAGGATTCCTCACGATGTTTTTCTTTCACCAATGTCAGTGTTGTACAAGATAAACTCAGAAAAAGCATATAACTCAAGATTAAACATCCCAAAAGTCATATGTACCTAGTGAAAAGAATATTAATCAGTCAGCAAGATAGGTAGTGGAGTTGCTTGCCACAATGTGGTTCCGACGACTATTTCATTACACCTTGAAGAATAATACAGCGTGGCAGGGACATCGACGCGCAACCTGTTATACCATGGATTCAGTAAATGGTTCTGGACCCTCCTGCGTTGACATTTTTCGTCGGTTATTTAAAAGAAAAAATCTGCAAAAGTTTCCTACGCGGGAAAAATGTATGGAAAAGCAATTTTTTTTTTATAATAACTGACGAAAAAATTCAACGCAGAGGATCCAGAGTCATGTACTGAATATATGGTAACAGGTTGCGTGTCGATGCCACCCTGTATTGTGGTAGTACCCTAAAACAACATAGCGTAAGACTATTCTCCACCAGACAATTGTATACACCTGGCCTAGAATTTTCAAATCTTAATAAAAAATACAACACCTTTTTGCCTGACTTCAGCTTTTTAGGACCTTACGACATAGCCGCGTGACCTCGCGCAAACGAAGCACAGATATTCTGAATAGTAAAAGGAAAAACTTATTATAATTTGTTTACTCTCGAGCTGAAAACCGAAAGAACCGACCTAGAATTCAAATGGTGTTAGTTTTCCTATACTATGCAGGTTTACTGGTAGGTAACTCGACGTATTCCTTGCAGGACGTCATAGCAGGATTAAAGTGCAACAAATTAAGCCACCAAAATAAATGTTCTGTCATAGTTGAGTAGTTTTTGAGTTAGAGTAGAACATTTTTTATATTAAACCTAATGACAAAAAAACGAAAAATAAAATGTTTAATTAGTAATCTTTGCTAAAATTTTAGGCATTTTTGAACTTTTAATTATTAACAAAGATATGCTACGCCATCAGCTATGATAATAATTCAAATTCCAGTATACGTGCCGTCAATCACTTTTAAATTGGGTTCAAATGATTTAATCTGGGATTTTTCATTAAAAAAACTAAAAATGTAACTAACTCAAAAGCTAGGGAACTTCGATAGAAAATTTGGTGGCATAATTTGTTGCATTTTGACACTACTATGACGTCCTGCAAGGAATATGTCAAGTTACCTACTGGTAACTGTATATCTAAAGACCAGAAGAAAAGGAGACGCACTCAAACTCAAAGCATTTATTTCCAGGCACTTTTGAATTGTCAAAGAGACGATCAATTATTCAGAAAGTTGAAGCTAGTTTCCCATTCCAAAACGTAAATCTAAATGGAGAAGAACGGGCAAGAAACTCCAAAGACACTCTTTTAAATCAAGACTATTACAAAATCCTGGGTATATTATTCTTGCTGCTACTATATATGTGAATTAATGTAAAAAAAATATAATTAAAAACAATTAAAAAAATAAGTTTGAAAATAAGCCCTGGAAATAAGTCAATCAGTTTGCGTAACGGTTGAAGGGTTCCACCGTTACGCAAACTGATTGAGTTCGGTAATAATAGAAATTTAATTGTGTCTCACATAATAATATCATCCGGTCGAAGGATGGAGATGACCGGTCTCAACTGACGGCGCACGTTCACAAACATGACGCATGGATCAGCACCATCTAGCTCAAACATTTAGTAGGTACTCACGTTAAATTGCAAACTTGAGACGGGATCAAGATGGACGCTGGACATACACAAACACTAAGCTTATCCAGATTGCTAATACGAGTATCTGCAAGTTCCTAGGTACCTTTAAATTGAGAGACCATTACATTCTAGGAAATCACATTCGGACTTAGAATTCTGCACGTGGTTTTGAAAACATAAAATAGCTGCATAGCGCACACCGCGCGGTCATTGTGCTTTGGTTTTCTATCAGTTTTTGCGTTTAAAATAAATGAATTTAAAATCAAAGGCAATGAAAAATCGAGCGTCGGTTGCAGCACTTGGCTGCGCTCGACAACACACTGGCGCGTATAACGTATTGCACTATGTTAGCTGTGTAACCATCAAAAGGTTTCATTGAACTTCGTAAAATAATGTACCCATCAAAGCAGATTCTGGCACAAAGCCTTGAAATTGAATGGCGAAACGATATGAGTGCACAAACAGATAACGAAGCTAAAAGGGATTGCTGCTGCTTTTGAACCCCAAAAAAGCCTGTCAGACTACCAAAAGGTAAAAATTATATCAAAATAAATGACCTCGAACATTAGTCAAAAGGGACTGACGAAAGATATAAAGCTGTCCCAAAAGATAATTCTTTTTTCTTTTAATTCTCAAGTGGGTAATATTTTAGTAGGTTTTTATCTTTTAGATGAATGAGGGGTGGTCCAGCCTTTCAAAGTGACCGGCCCTGGAGTTACTAGTACCATAAAGAATATCTTTTAAAAGTTTCAGTTTTTTACATTCGCTGGATCGTAAACCGTAATATTTTAAATCAATATTGACAGAATCTATTTATTCCAGCCTTTTGGGCATTTTTCCCACTGACAGCGATGCAGGCGATGCCCAATGAGCTCTCCCTTTTTTTTTCTTTACATATTTGTACATAATATACAGGATGTGAGGGACAGCCCTCCGCAGACTGATGGGGTGACTTCAGTATATAATACTAAGATGACTGGTACATGAAATTATTTCAGGAACGTTATGGGAATACAATAAACCTGGTTTATTTTATTACCTCACACGCAATATATCGTTACCGTGGCAAAACAAGCGTAGCGAACGGCAGCGCAGCGAGCTTTTGGCCGCCGAGTATTTCAACATCCATTGCTGATTTCTTGATTTTAGCTGTTTTATTTACATAAATGGAGTCCTGCGTACAGAGAATGTAAGTTTACGTTGAAATAAAAGAATAGTAACTGAAAATACGATAAAAAGAATGAAAATTTGCCTGAGAATATTTCCGGTGGAATATGATTCAAAATAAGGAGCTGAATGCACCCTGTTAGTTTGCGGAGGGCTGTCCCTTACATCCTGTATATATTTCAGTGGTAGATTGTATGTTGTATTTAAGATTTATGTACATTACAATAAATTAAGTATAATTTAAAAAAAGACAAAAAAAATATTCGAAGATTCCATTTTAAAGTTTGGTATTAAAATACATCTTGTTTATGAATGAGTGTGGAGTATACATAGTAAGCTAAAGACCGCGGAGTGTTGAGATTCTTCCAAAAACTTTTTGTGTCGCATTTAATACATAAACGCCGATTGCGAGCACCTTACATTTATGGAGCATAGAAACTTAAAATGCAACACATGTTTTAGCCCCAAATAGTGTATATGTTTTTAAAACCTACCGTGCCTACGCCTCTGTTTTACAATTTTAAATTGGTGTAAGTAACCGGATTTTACGAAGGGAGGCTGTCGGTGAATTTCATTTTGAAATTCAGCAGGGTTGCTCAAAGCGCCAATGAATGAATTTTAATATCGGGCCATACACCTGAAGGAAATTTTCATTTTGCCCTATTCCCTCATTTCGGATTCTCTAAAGCTTCTATTGTCTTGTTGAGAGAGATTTAATTCGAATTTTTTATTTCATTGTCAAATTGTTAAGACGTGTCCTTCGGGAGTTTCAAACACCTGAAGGAAACGTCAGGAAACAGATTTAGACCGCTAAAGAGAATCGAGATGAATATTTTGTATTTTTTGCTACAATATTTTCATGAACTCCAGCAATTGTGTTACCTGTATGATTACTATATTTATGAGGCCAAAAATTGCGGTTAAATCTTTACAAGGCCAGAGGGAATAATTAAATTAAGGCTAACCCCTTGTTGAATTTATTTAAAGCTGCTATTAACCAGTGCTTAGTACGTGATCAAATACGATTGTCAAAAGGTGGTTTATTTTTTCTCTTCATACCTACTTTTTAAAGCTAAGCAGATCCAGTGCAAAAGCTGTTAGATTTGTTGGTATGATTATGACAAGACTTTTTAACAAGACTAACAACACTTAACACCTTTTTTAACAAGACCTATTCCCTTTTACATAAAAGCATTAAGTACGGTTATGAACACTGGCAGCAATTCATTATAATTTAATTTCAAGACATAAATCTTAACAGTTTACATACCCCTCTAATGTCCCCTATGAATTTCCCTTTACAGACCACTTAAAAACGCCTCAAATCAAGATAACTAAATCCTTAATCATAATAAATGTAAGCATAAAACTAAATTGGGATCATCAACCATATTAGATCTGTCACGAACAAAGGTACAGTAAGCCGCACGTTAGTAGTATCAAAACCAGTTTAACGTATGACGTATGGCATTTCATGCAAACTTTCAAGTCCTTTTTTTTCGAAATGAATGAACCGATTTTAATTAAATGTTCTTAACTAACTTTTTGCTTATGCGTATGAAGTTTCGTTAAAATCGGTTGATTGATTTCGAAAAAAAGGACTTTAATGTTTGTATGAAATGCTGTACGCCGTAAACGCTCTTAAGGTGAAGACAACAGACTTTTAATGATTTTAAACTGAAGATCACGGTTAAATTAAAGTAAATGATTTGGAATATGTATATATATACATATTAAATTAGAGATTTTTTCAATATCGTATTATGTGAATATTTTTGATTATGTTTATATTACACAGCGTAATTAATTTGTAAAGTTATGTTTAACGCGGATAAAAACTAAGAGTCACACAAAAACTATCAAGCGTATTTTTATGAAACCTTAACCATTTTAAAGATAATTTAATTAATTATTATCTTTTAGTACATGTGTTTTAATTTAATACCATTTGTTTTATTTATTATTTATTTATTTATATATACTTTATTGTACACCAGATTACACATTACATAAAGATACATCTTAAACTACAAAATATACAATTGGCGGCCTTATCGCATACTGCGATCTCTTCCAGGCAACCTACCAGGTAACCTAACCAGGTTTTATATATAATAAATTAATAATGCGTTTAATTTGGGACAGCGCTCCTTGTTGAGCGAGTCCTATTACTCGGTGGACGTACGACGCGTTGTGTGAGCTCAGCTTAGAACACACAAGCTATACTCTCAAGGCCGTTGGCATATATCTACGTCTTAAGCTGGCATCTTATTCCGTCGAAGCTCCGTACTACGCTAGACCAGCTCACGGTCAAAGTGTTACCACCGCCATGCGGACGACTGTTCTAGGACCACTATAAATTAAGGTTTGCAGTCACGTAAGCGTACTTGACTTTTCGCGACTAAAGTGGACCCTACCATAACCGTCAGCCGGAGCAATTGTACGTAGGAATAGTTATGGAGGAAACTGATGAAGTTTTTAAATGGTTTTCTGGTAAACTATTGAATGATGAAACAGGAGCCTTGGCGAGCTTTGCTACGGGCGTTACAACCACGAATTTAATAAAATAAACCTAGTTTTTAGAGGCTTAAACTTATAAACACGTTTTAACTTAACTTTAATGGTTGTGGTGGTATGTATTGAAATAATTAATAAGCTACCTATCTTATCTCTTTCATTAATTAACGAAGTTTTATATTTATGGCGAAAAAAAGCAATAGATTCACATTTATTTTTTATTACTAACGTCGTATTTATAGTGTCTTGGTAGTGTTGTAAATCACCTATTTTTGAGAGCAGTGGTGGCCAAGTGGTAACGGCCCCAAATTACGTGTTGTGTGTCGTGGGTTCGAACCCAGGCAGGCGTTTTACTTTGTGTAAATAATATTATCACCACTGCTCTCAACACGGTGAAGGAAAACAAGGTGAGGAAACCGGCATGTCCTTTAACCAAAAATTCGAAGACATGTGACATCTATCAATCCGCACTAGGCCCGCGTGGTATATTATAGCCCACTCCCTCTCTGAGAGAGAAGGCCTGTGTCCCAGCAGTTGGAACATTATAGGCTGATTATAAAGCACCTATTTTCTAGGATATAAAGAGATAATTCAGTTTAGGAATGCCCAAGTACTTACTACCTAACCAGTACGAGTCAATTTGAAGACATCAGTTATGATAATTAACTCCAGATGTACGAAACTGCTGGTGAACTAATTTATTACTTTACAGAACCCGCCGAAGGCGTCAGTAACCTTGAAACTATTCAGCTGGGCTGTTCAGATATTCATAAAAGTGTTATCTCTCGACAGCCGGGCGCGAACTGCCAGGGATCGGCATAAATTTTGGCAAGGCAGGCGCGCTACTTAGCAAAAAGTTTTTTGCCTTTATTATTAAGTACCTATTATTATTTTTAATTTTGGCCGTCTTTCCGGCTGAAAAATTGGTAAAAATTTTTTACGGACAGTTAAAATTGTTAGTAAAAGTTAAACAAAAAAACCTACGGAAGTCGGTTTCTTTGGATCTGTGTTTAAGGTTTTTGCCGTTGACTTCCGAAATTAAAGTTATTCTTCACTTTGTAGTGTTTTTTTCTTTTGCAAAAAGTTTTTATTTTTCACTTTTTAGTGCGTCGGTTTGAAAGTTTGTCATCAATCAAATTGAAATGGTTTGATTTTTATGGTTAGATAAGTTATACAGACTATACGTGTAATTAATATCTAATGCCTAAAAAACACAGGTAAATAGAATTAAATACAAGGCTGTATATTAAGGTACTAAACTCAGCTTACCCTTTGCCCTCACTTTTCAGAGAATAAAAAAGATCCTGGGGGCGTATTATGAAGTATTATGTCATCATGATTCCAGTCCGAAAAAGGGATGCTCTTATCGGTCATGTATATAGCTAGGTCTTTCTCACGCACTGGAATCATGATGGCATTAGAACGTCATAATATGGCACCTGTACCCCAAAAACGTAAAAGGTTCACTAAAATATGCATAACCACAAGCTCAAACTAAAGTTATGTACCCAAACCAAACTTCACAAAACGAGTTATCAAAATTGGTATATTACGCACACAGAGAGATCATCCCGTTTTATCCATTTTATATCTTCAGACTACCCCCAATATTTTAACATGGAAAAATCTCATTGTTTACTCTTCCAACCTTTGGGTACATGGAAAAGGATTATCCGTGATTTTGCATGTAGTTAATTTACATAGGTATTGTATTTATATAACGTTATCACGCCTTGTTTCCCCAAAGGGTTAGGCAGAGATGTACCTATAATAGTACACCCGCATTTCGCCAGTTATGTTTAAGTTCCATGTAATATGGCGCGAGCCTATTGCCATCAACCGGGCACAGATCCAAACTCCGAGCTGCACTGAGAAATTCCAGATAGAAAAACCCAATAACACTTTTCCCGACCCGGGGATCGAACCCAGGACCTCATGCTCAGCAGTAGCGCTTGTTACCACTAGACCAACGAAGCAGTCATTTTATTTCATTTGTAAATATTGGTTCGAATATTATTTTACTGACGGGCAAGAATGTCAGAGGTGAACTCGATAAATTACATAAAGGTTGTTGGGAATGTGATGTTAGAGAAAGTATCTAGATTATATATACCTACATATTTATGTATGAATGTGTGTTTAGGTTAATATTTTTACTAAATGACTATCTGAATAATAATATACATAATTTGTATATTTCTTTGAACTTTATGTTGACTTTCTTTTCTTTGATTTTGTTTTTAATTATTATTTTTTGTTTACATTCTGCACTCAATTGCATTATCAGACTTTATAATACCTATTAAGTATATCTTAACTTTAACTGTTTTGTAAATTAACATGTCCTTTAAAAGAGAGCCGGGTGATCTGTAACTCAGGACCCTCCTACCTCAGACACCTTTCTCTATTTAAGATTGTGCATTTTATTAACTAGTGCCTGTAATATGATGTTGAGATAAATAAAGATTTATGATTATGATTATTATTATTATCTACAAATTATGCAGGTAGCCTGTACGTTTTACGACTATATTCTCTATTCAAAACTTCTTTGTATCAAATTGCGTAATCCTCATAGAAAGCTGAAAAAACGCTGCTAGTGATTGGCCCTCTTTTCTTATCACACAAGCTAGTGCAAGAAACAAAAGGTGTACATTGACAAAACTGTCTCTCAACGATGTTATGTTGTATTACATTTTATGAAAGGCGCTTTATCTAAAACTATGCTATTGTCATTCTTTAGGGAACAGATACCACCAGCTTTTAGAAGACTCAAGTTAAGTCTAAAAATATAGAAACTAGGAATAAACAGAGAAGACCTGTGACCCTTGGCACTAAATGTACACAAAGCACCAGTGATATAAAGCCAACGTGATAAATGTCTCCTTATGTCACCGTTCTCAAGCATTTACACGCTTTTGCATGTATTACGTAGTGTTTAGCTCGAACGCCATTTATTTCTTACAAGATTTACTGCGCTATTATAGCGATCCACTTCTTTCAAGTTTCAAGCGTGTGGTTTCTGTGGGAGAATAAATTGGTCGGTATTCTAAAGGTACTTCATGTCCTCATCAAAAAACGATTGTAAGACACTTTTAGCCAAAGTACACTACGCCAAACGAATGTTCCTACATAATAGTATACCAGTTTTCACTAACACTGGGCGATACCGCGATACTTAAATGATTGCGTTAATAAAAGCGCACTGTTAGATTTTAGACGCTCGGCTCGGCGCCGAGAGTTGAAATTTCGACAGTGCAATAATATTTAAGCACTAGCTATTGCCCGCGACTTTGTCCGCGTGAAATTCCTTGCATTAACATAAAATATATCATACTAGCTTTAGCGCGCATAGAGGTTGGCAATTATCCCACGAGAATGACTACCGGGATAAAAAGTATCTTACGTGTGGTGATAAACTACCTGTGTGCCAAGTTTTATCCAAATCCGTTTAGCCATTTTTGCGTGATTAACAACATGTAACAAACAATCAAACACAAACTTTCACATTTATAATATTTTTATAACAATATTATTTATATATTTAAATTACTTATTCATTTAGGTGTCGTCAATTGATAATGAAAACGGGCATTAAACAAATGTTTCCCAAAATAACCTACACACACTTTAACAACGATACTTCTCATAGGTTTGCTTTGCAAGGTTCCGCGACTTTTACTATACAAATAAATTGTACGCAGTTTTGACACAGTCTCGGCAAATATAACTAAACAACGAACTACCACTGCAATCTGCAACTTGCATATAAGTTCATTGAATGTGCCTTAGTCAGAAAAATTAAATTTTAAGAAAACTCAATACTAACTTAAATAGTATATTCAAATTACAACTGTCATTCTTTGACAGTTGTGTGAATGCTTTGCATTTGCTTACAAGGGAAGCGCTTAGGTAGCCCGCGAAATTCTTCTTCTATAATTCTTTAATAATTATTATTTTATATTTTGTGAATGTCAGAACGCTGTACGCTTAATAGACTGTAGATTTGAAAACCATTTTCTATTTTGTTAAGTACCTGGTACTTGTTGACAGGCCTACACTGTCCTCCCATACTTAATAGCACTGTAATTTGAAAACATTATAAAAGCCAATTATTTTTAAGAGTAACCGTGGAGTTTCTTGCCGGTTCTTCTCCATAGGAAACGACCAATTGGAACCGTGCACCTAGCCTCTGACGTTTCATAAGTGCCCATATAGGTTTATGTGAACTAAATATTTTGATTCAAATTTTCTTACTATTTTTGCAATTTGCAGCTCAATGTCTGGCTGTATGTTGATTAAAGTATGATTCGTGACCATAAGAAATATGTGTTTACAGAATTATAATCATTAGAATCAGTAATACAATTCCTTATGTTAGTCTACTCCTCAAATGTCAATATTTCATGAAATTTTCATTAGTACGATTACTTGGTCTTATGTTTGAAATACTAACATAGATTAGACCATGTAACTAACAATTATGGACAAATTAATTTAGTCTGAAATAAATAGATTTTTATTTTATTTTATTTAGAGAGTTGTATTGATGAATTCTAAAAAAAACATTGTTACGGTCTCGAAACATATTTTAATCAACATACATCCTAATAATGACCTGCAAATTGCAAAAAACTTAAGATTTGAATTTCGAGAGCTACCCTGGCGTTTTCACCTTAACAATTAATTTTCCTGACCGTGGAGTTTCTTGCCGGCTCTTCTTTATAGGAAACGACCAATTGGAATCGTGCACGAAGCTTGTGATGTTTTATAAGTGCCCTCATGTAGGCATAAATCTATATCTATACATATATACAATACAAATAAATAAAATTGAAGTGTCTGTTTGTAATGTCAAAACAACAGCTTTTTACTAAATGCATATGCAAGTATTACGGTACTTATGACAAAAAAAAAACTTTTTTATAATTTGTTTGTCTGTCTGTCTGTTTGTTCCGGCTAATCTCCGAAACGGCTGGATCGATTTTGACGGAACTTTCACTGGCAGATAGCTGATGTTATATGGAGTAGCTAGGGCAGGCGATGCAACGCGGCGGGTATGGGGACGAGGGAGTTTTATTAAAACGTGGCCGTTATTTTAGTATATTGAGTATCTTACGACTTCCACGCGAACGAAGTCACGGAGCGCAGCTAGTATGAAATAAAATACTCGATTTTGTTTTCACCTGTACATACGCCTTCTCCCTTGTTCATCTATACCACCTGTAAAGCTTCGCCAGCTGCCCCGAAAAAGTTACCTACAAGCTTACAGAACAAAACACTCTTAAGAATTCTCCTCACATGATAGCATAGCACAAAACGAGTCACGTAGACGTCATTTACTCTGAGTTCCCAGGGGCAGGGGAGATAAAATACTTCCACTGAGAAAAGTTTTATCATTTCCTTTAAAACTCAAAATTGACATTCAAATGTTTTGTATATTTTATAAAACATAACTTGTACTGAACACATCAGAAACGAAGTTTCAGCTTAAACAAGTGCAAGTGTGATATTATATAATAATTATACCTACTGTAGCAGTGGCGAGGCTTGACATTTCGTAGGAGAGAAGCCGAAGAAGAAATTGTTCAGTTATAAATAGTCATATAAATACGATTATCACGTTGTGGCGCCGGCTTATTTAGAACAATTCGTGTTGTTGTTAGAATATATATTATTTGACAATCGTGGACTGTACTGAATGTGCTATTTTTCAATGGTGGTAGGTGAAGTTACTCTTTCGATCCTCCAAAGGGAAGCCGGTAGGAATGGAGTTGTTAGCGCGCTTCATCTCTGTACTGTAGTAATAATTCCAATGAAATTGCTAAACTAGGAAACAATATCCATGAAAAACGCAAAAAATAACAAAACTGTGTTTGAATAAGCAATCAGGCATCGACGTTCCAATAGATGAAACATCGATGTCTATTCAACCAAAATTTCTGGACAACAGTTTAATGAGAATCGAGTCTTAAAAGGAGGAGTATGTAAGGTTCGTAGCATGTGGCGTTCTGTTGTTTCTGCCAAGCGCTTGGGAATAAGGCGTAAGCACGTATGTACGTAACTAAAAATCTGTTGCCGCCATTTAATGTCAAAGTCACACAAAAGTACAATTTGTACAAGATTTTTTGTAATCGAGAGCTATTTAAGTACAGTACTCATGGGCAAAGTTGCTCATGGAAAGTAAAAATGTCGCAGTTAACGGTAGCTTTTTTCTCACTTTTCTAAACGTTATAGAGCGATAATTAGGCTGACCAAAACAAAACAGTTTTGTATATT
Source organism: Fissipunctia ypsillon (assembly GCA_947568875.1). Taxonomy (NCBI): domain Eukaryota; kingdom Metazoa; phylum Arthropoda; class Insecta; order Lepidoptera; family Noctuidae; genus Fissipunctia; species Fissipunctia ypsillon. The sequence goes on from OX387648.1 coordinate 21,906,290, forward strand.
GTTGACGAAACAGTTTTGTCTGTTATTGACGTAATTTTTAGGGTTCCGTAGTCATGAAGGAACCGTCCGTCCATAGCTTATCTCAGAGGCTCTTAGTACTAGAAAGCTATAATTTGGCATGGATATACATAATAATCACGCCAACAAAGTGGTAAAATAAAATCATGAAAAAAAAATTACGTAAAGTGGGGATGTTTTTTTTTTTCGTCTATCCCACTGTGTGGGATGTGGTTAGATAGGTCAAAAATATTGCGGGTTAGTCAAAATAATTTTTCGATCAAGGGATGGATTTCTGTAATATTTTAAAGTGCTAATTTTTTTAGAGACCCCCCCCCCCGCCAGTTAAACAGTTAGTTTTGGACATGTGAAAAAATTCACAGTAGTAGTATATACAATGAAAATAAAAGGAAAATTATAACGACTTAACGGCGATTTAACGGCTTTACAAGTTAACGACTAATCGATCAACTTACATTTGCAGTTGGAATGTATGAGGGAACATGTTTTTCAACTACAGTGTTAAGTTTTTTCTTGGGATAAACTTATCCCAAATACGGAACCCTTGTGTGTGGTTCGATACGCACTTGGCCGGTTTTTTTTTCTTCCCAGACTGCTATGTTACAGTGTAGGTACCTACATAACATCTTTGTTTTGAGGAGGCTGACTTAAGACTGCTTTGTGTAGGCCTGCGAACCACCTTAGTTGTCGAGATTCCCCCTTTTCATAGGCACTTATAACTCACAATTAAAAAAATGAAGCCTTACTTTAATCGAGACGCAAACTGCATTTGGCGTGCCTTCTGATCGGTGTAGTCAAATCCCAGAAACCGGACTACCTGTACGACAAGTTGAGTTGGATAGCGAGTAGACGAGAAAGCGGGAGAAGGCAATGCTCGCAGCAGTTCTCGCCTCAGTCACATGGTACAGCCGCTTTTAGAGGTAACTTCCGGTATGCAGCGTCCAAAGTGTGGAATAATCTGCCACCGCCTATTCGATCCATTAACACGCTCGACACATTTAGAAGACATCTACGGCTGGTCTCATGGATGCCCAACGGAAGCTAGACTTGATCAAACTAAATGCCTCATTAATATGAAATTATAATATACTTATTATTATTTACTGACGACAGCCCATTTTTTCTTGTGCAACCATACCAATTTTTTTTTCCTAAGCACCGCTACATCTATAATAATTATTTTTTTAAACAAATATCTAACCGAGTTAATTATTATTTGCTACATATATATATATATATATATCTACTTTTTATATAAATAATTACACACACTATAAAACTGATTTACATCCGTAAGACGTCCTCGTAACATAAGGTACAGTTGAAAACCAGCGCCAGGCACTAGTTGTCTAGCATTTATCCTGAACTAGGCCTATTTGGCGCAGACGTGGGGCGCACAATTTATACTATTTTAAGTTTATTTTTTATTTTCCGTTTTCTGTTTTTGTATGAATATTGCGTGCGTCAAATAAATGTATTTTCTTTCTTCTTTCATTCTTTCTTTCTTACTTTTTGCGCTGTGTTGAATTATCTATTTTATAAAATGAGATGTATCAACTAAAAACGAAGCATCGAAGCAAGCAGAGAACAATGACTGATTACTGGCTCATCCATCATCAGTCTTCAGAAAATTTGGGGATTCATCTCAGAGATTTCTGAAAATCTTTTGCAACGTCGTGTTATTGGCATTTTGCCATATAATTACTAGCTTTTTATAGGGAAAAAGTAGCCTATGTGCATCTTAATGTCAGTGCCAGTGCTTTCCGCGTACCAAATGCCAAAGATAACTGTAATCGGTTGAGGTTGGGGGTGTGAACTACATAACATACAATATATGGAAATAAGTGCACGTTATAACGTTATCGTGGATGGAAATTTAAAAGCATCTTCATATATTTCCATACATTTTACTTCCTTGTGTTATCATGGTGCCGGGACGTCTACGATAATATCGTCACGTTAGAAATTACAAAAGCGCACAATAGCTACTCCTCCACAATTATGATTATCGTAAGAAAGTTGGGTGATTAAGAAAAAGAAATTCTATCAATGGATAGATAGCAATGTCCACATAACATGAGTTGGGCACAATAAGCTCTTCTATGCATCTCAACCAGTCGTCATAATTTTTATATATGTGTCTTTTTCCATACTAAGAATATTCACACAATAACTACAGGCCGATATCTGTCCTTCCTGCTGTATCGAAAATCTTGGAGAAATTAATTAATGTTAGTATATATGATCATGGGGTCTACGCATAACATGTCCGTACCACCTTAGCCTTTACACTGCAATCTTCTGAAAAATAGGCGTTACTTTGAAACTCCTTACGTAAAGGCAAAATATATCCATCGAAGATGCAGTTACCGCTCTAAGCTTACTTATAGCTAATCAAGTTGATAATGGCAATGGATCTTAAAAAGGCATATGACACCGTCTCTGTACCAACCCTCTGAACAAACTGGAAAAAATTGGTACGAGTATAAGAGGAACTTCACTCAATCTTTCTAAAGATTATGTCTCTAACAGGAAGCAAAGGTTTAAGTTGGGGCAATACGTCAGTGATGATGCAGAAGTATTATACAGCGTGTCTCAAGGGTAGTATTTTGAGCCCTACACTTTTCTTAACATATATCATTTACCTCTGTAATATGCAAATTAAAAATGCCAAAGTATTTTCTTATTTATGACACGGCTGTTGTTTTCTTTGGAAGCTCCTGGGATGACGTAGAGCAAAGAGCTTCATGTGACATGACCTAAATTGCTAAGTGGTTAAATAATACTCTACTGACATTGAACACCTCAAAAACAAATTATATATGTATGCTTTAGTATCAACATCCAAATAAGGACTTCACAATCAAAGTTCACGATTGTGCTGTATGTGCCCTACCATTAATAAGGTCAAGCACACTAAATATTTAGGTGTCATGCTTTACCAGAGATTAAAGGCTCCTTCAAACAGGCGCGACTCGTGACTCGAATCGCGCGCGACACAAAGGCACCGCTCGTTGCGCGACACGCGGTGCTTTTGCGTCGCGTCGCGTGTCGCGTTTGTTTGTAGGAGCCTTAACCTGGTACCGTCACCTTGAGCAGGTCACTAACAGGATTCTGAAACTAAGCTGGATTTTCCAAACAATGAGATATATTGTTCCAAAAAATGCTACCAATACCGGAGACCCGGTATTGGTAGCATTTTTGACCACCGCATACCGGATATATCCTATTAAAGGATATATATTTCGCTTTGGTGCAGTCTGTCTTAGTGTAAAGCATCCCTGTTTGGGGAGGTGCAGCTAAATCCAAATGTATTGAGGTGGAACGAGTGCAATGAGCCCTAATAAAAATAATGTATTTTATAATGATAAGAAATCCCACCGAGAGACTTTATCAGATAATTGATTTGCTTTCGGTGAGCAAAAACTGTTTTAAACAACACAAAGAGCTGCATTATGATACCACTATCTTATCAAAAACAAGGAAATATATTAAAGCACCGATTCCACAAACAAAAAGACGGCCAAGTGCGTGTCGAACCACGCACAATGAAGTGTTCCGTAGTTGGGATGAGTTTATCCCAAGAACAAACTTAACATTGTAGTTGAAATACATGTTCTCTCATGCATTCCAACTGCAAATGTAAGTTAGTCGACTATTACTCGTTAACTTATATAGCCTACTTAGATGTGATAGTTTTCCTTTTAACGTCGTTATTTAAACTACTACTACGTGAATTTTTTCACACATCCAAAACTTACCGTTTAGCCCTTAATCGAAAAATTGTTGTGATAAACCCGCAATATTTTTGAAAGACCTTTCCAACAACACCACACCATGGGGTAGACGAGAAAAAAAAACATCCCCACTTTACGTGTACTTGGAGGCACCCTAAAAAAAATATTTACATGATTTTATTTTACCACTATCGGCGTGATTAATATGTATATCCATGCCAAAATTTAGCTTTCTAGTACTAATAGTCTCTGAGCTAAGCTGCGGACGGACGGACGGACGTGGCGAAACTATAAGGGTTCCTTGTTGACTACGGAACCCTAAAAACCAGGTTTTGTAGTAGGCAATACGAGAAATGGTCATCTGAACTTTACAATAAAATAAATAAAGCATGTATAGACCAAACAATATAAGGAATGTAAAAAACTTAACTAAATTGATAAAACCACTCACATATGAGGACACGGAGGCCCTCTTGCCGCATACATCATAACTCACACATTCACGCGTACACTTACTCACATGTACAACATGTACAAGTACACACCACATATACACATACACCCCACACACACACATATCACACATACCTAACTCACATTTATAACATACACAAAACACACCCATTTGAATAAGCTGATATAAAATATTAGTATTCTGTAATTCTCCTTTGTATTTACTTTCCCAAAATTAAATAAATAGTAAATACTGGCATAAATTATACTGGTTTTTATGTGAATTTACATTACGTAAATCCAAGTTGCGAAAGAGTGGAGTGTCCTAATACAGGCACTTATTTTCTTAAAAGGACATTTCTATCAAAAGCTTGTTAAAGAAATAAACTACTTGTATTTTGTATTGTATTTGTAATATATTCATCTTTTCAGCTATAAGAAAAATACAACTTCGTTCACCAGTTCTCATGCAAAGCTTGGCGATTATCACATTATCCACAATAACCATAATCCCCATGTATATTCGATTCTGATCTAAAACGAAAGTTGAAAAACGAATAGAACACTTTTCACTCTATTACCAAGAGTGCCGAGGGAAAAGCTAACACTTGGAAATTAGCATTTCCATCTAGTGTAGTACTAGAGCAAATATTTGCCACTCACTAGAGCATAGGGAACGGCATTTTCTTTTCTGTAAGGTATCTTTAGCTAACAGGAAAGTCTCGCGAAATATTATTAGAAAGTAGAAAATTATAATAATTTAAAATTGTACGTATTTGCCTAATTAGATTTTTCGATGATCGCTCATTTTGGTGGTCTATTAGGAGGCACACGTTGAGCAGTGTAAACGACTTCGAAGAAAAGTGATACTTAAATCATAATAATTTACTTTTTATCATATTTATTCAAAAAGAGCTAGTTTATTCTTCGTAAACAGGGACTAAAATAGCTCTTTAATCCGTAGGGACTTGAAGACATTGGAATTTGGAATGTTGATATTGTTAGTAAAAGTTTCCAATCACCAAAGAGATCAATCACGAACATTGCATCAACAACAGGCTGTTTGATAAAGTAAACCGCGCGCGAGCCAAATAAAAAAAAAAGTTAGTGAAAAAATAAAAACGCGTGAAATGCATTCCGCCTTCGTTCGTAATTATTTACTCAAATTCGGATTTGACTTAGTTTTATAAAAAAATATATTATTTCAATGTGTCTTATTGTTCGTAATTGTATGTTAATAAATAAACGTACTATTCTTATTCATAAGTTGCATTTACTTATTTTATCATAGAGGCATATAAGAAGTAGAGTGTCCACCTCGGGAGCAACACTATTTTAAGCTCGAGTGACGTACTTTGAATCCCTCGCTCCACTCTGGATTCAAAGAAACACTCTCGCCTTTAAAATAGTTGTTTGCTCCCTCGGCAAACAATATACTATTATCTAATCTTAGCCTTATTCCCCAGCTTTATTATTATTTTAATCAGGCCTTTAAATGGATTTATTTATGAACTAAATTGAATAGGAATCGAGCCATTAAAGAAACTATAAAAATACTAGGAATACCAATGATGATTCAGAAGAATCAGAATCAGAATGTTGTATTTGTAAACCGGAAGGAATCATTTCTGCGTCAGAAAAATATATTTTCCGAGTGTCAATCATGTCTTCCCGGTATCCGACATTTGACATGTCGTTACGCGGAAACTCTCGCCTAATATGATTGGAAATCGATTCCCGGATGTAACGATATCATTTGAGTCGTGTTCCGTGTTATAATTCTGTAGATCACAGAAGAAGTATTAGGTCCTGACATATGAAATTAGCGTTTTGTACGGGAGGAATATAAAGTCATTTTTTTTTTTTGTAAAATCTATTTAATTAATCAAAGTATGCAACGTTGTTATCTATGCACTTTTGCCATCTCATAGGTAGTTCATTGATCCCTTTACCAAAAAAACCATGGGGGCGAGAATCAATAAACTCTTTAAAGGCGGTTTGGATTGCCGCATCGGGGTTGAATTTTTTTCCTTGTAAGAAGTTGTCCAAATTCCGGAAAAAATGTTAATCTGTTGGAGCAAGGTCTGGGGAGTACGGTGGATGTCGCAGACATTCCAATTGTAGCTCTTCTAACTTAGTGGTTGTTTGTTGTGCAGTGTGTGGTCTTGTGTTGTCGTGAAGCAGCAGTGGCCTAGAGCGATTGACCAATCTTGGTTGTTTAGCAGCTAGTTCTTCCTTCATGGCTTACAGTTCAGTACAATACAATACAATAGATAGACATTACAGTTGACTGAGATTGCTGTTGGTTGAGATGGCTTACAGTTCAGTACAATAGATATCTGCCGTAATCGTTTGGCCAGATTTTAGAAAGCTGTAGTGAACGACACCGGTGCTAGTCCACCAAACACTCACAAGTAACTTTTTCTGAGTCAATTTTTTTTAGGGCAGGATTTGGCTGGGTCGCCAGGGTTCAGCCATTGCGACGAGCGCTTCCGATTATCGTACAGTATCCACTTTTCATCACAAGTAATGATTCGATTTAAAATCCCTTCATTATTGTGTCGGTTGAGCAAAGTAACACAGCAGTCGACGCGTGTTTGCAAGTTCGATTAACTCAATTCATGAGGTACCCATCGTTCAAGTTTTTTTACTTTCCCGATTTGCTTCAAGTGAATTAATACAGTTTTATCACTTACACTGAAGCCTGCAGCTATCTCTGAAGTGCTTTGTGATGGATCCGCTTCCACACTAGCCTTTAATTCTTCATTTTCCACTTTGGTCTCCGGCCGTCCATGGACGGGGTTGGTCCTGAAGGTCGAAATTTCCAGAACGAAACCGTTGAAACCAAAAACGTACCGTGCTTTCTTTTGCGACACCAGCGCTGTACACATCATTAATCCTTCGAGCTGTTTCTGCAGCACTGGTGCCACAGTAGAACTCGTACTCGTAAATATACTGATATTTCATGTCTTCCATTGTGCGGTAATAAGCGACGCCAAAGAAAAAAATAATGAGGAATAAACAAATGAATGACTATTTTCAAAACTCAAATGTACCAGCTAAATGAATTTATAAATTTGAATTTGGAATTCTTAACCAAAGAGGAGATATTTCAGATCAAAGTGGTCAGTACGACAAAACACTAATTTCATATGTAAGGACCTAATACCTAAGACTTGCAATTTAACATGAAATCTGCTTTTGAAAAATTACAAGGGAGCTTAGAATTTTAAATTGCAGGCTTGAATGAAACAGCTAGTTTAATATCAAATGAAAAATAAAAATTCAATCAATATCACGATAAATATGTACCTAAAAGGTTGAAATAATATGAGAATTACTAAGAAAATCGAAATTTAAATTAAATCAAACAGAAGTTACAGAAGAATTTAGACTAATCTATTTCAATAAATAAACGATTCTGTACAGTTTATAAGGTTAATCGAAAACAATATTTACAATACTGAAATTTCGTTGCTTGAAAATAATTACCTATTCCGCTGCTGTACACAAAGTGCCATCATTAATCAGAACGCTGGAACACCTGGTAATTGATAATCAGATACGAAATGGAATTTTCGACAGACAATATCCGTGAAACAATTGAAATTCGGGATATTTTACGATACGTGCTCATTTGTAGACTGAATGTATGAATGTTTAGGATTGGATTGTTTGGATTTGATGGGAAAAGTGTGCTGTATGAGTCTGAAATTCTTTTCGAGCTACCTTATCGGCTTTTAAATGATAGCTGCTAACTTTGTGATTTTATATTGGTTAAATTTTTTTATAGTGCTAGACATTGCTATTAATTTTAGTACCTACTTATGTACCTACAATTGATATCATTTATTGGGACGTTTTAACACAAGCTAAATTTCTTCTATAAAGGCTGACGCCTTCGTGGTCCAGCGATCCACGAATCCAGAAAATCAGCGTAACTAAATATGCTCGAAAAACAATTATCTCAAATTATAGTGATAAAGTAAAAGTAGCATTTGCCGTTACAATGTTCGATAGTTACACCCGTAAAAGACCTTTGAGCAATCAAGGTTTACTGGAACGCGCGATTAAAAAATCATCCTTTTATTTTATTCCATGACGGTATAAACCAGCAAAATATGGGTGTACCTACCTGCTAACTTTATGAGAGTTACAGATCTTTATTTAGAGTGACCCTCCTTAAAATTACGGCATTCAGTTACCAACTTAGCAGTTAAACTCAATCATAACCTCAACCGAATCTCATGAAAATTTCAATATGCTAATAGTGATTGAGATAACTAGAAGTAACTTAATAAACATTGATTGATCCTTGTATCCTAAACTAACAGTTTGACCGTCTAACTGGCGTGCATTTTGATGATTAGAGATTGGACCAACACTCATCAATCATCGCCTGTTAAATTATTGATCAACCTCTTTTAAGGGTTAACGATTTACGATGGATTTTCGCAGGGTAGTTGCGTGCGATGGGACGAGGAATGGGGGTAATTAGATGTCATTTATATCGGTGAAGCGATAAAGATCGGACGTGCGCGCAGGTGTGGCATAATAAATCAATTAGATTTTTTTTTAGAATTATGAATAATGGAAAACCAATTTACGTTAGTATGAAACACATTAATTAATGTAAACTGCTTAAATTGCACAGAGTTATAATTTTTAAACAATATTAAAGTCTCAAAATAATACCTATATGTTAATTATACGTAGACTATTTTAATTAAATCGAGGGAATTTCTAAAAACATAATTTCACATTAAAATTGGACTTCATACAGTAGAACCCTACTCATAAAACAGTTGATACTGGAGAATTAAAAAGCAATTATATTTTGATTGTGAAAGGAAAATTTATTCTGATAGTACTCCAGCAACACAATGAGATGAAAATTGAAGAAATTCTAGCAAAGTGAAATAAAATATTAATGAATTTGTTAACGGAGTACGGCGGTGTAGCGTTGTATTGCTTCTAAGACAGCAATTAGTAGAGTGAGCTAATTATTTCACAAATTAACCGTAAAGTGTTACAACTTTAAAAGCAGGCCACAACACTACAGCTAGGATTGCGGGATGTTCGAAAGAGTTACCGTGGCCCCGGCACAGGCAACTGAAGGAACACGGGTGGGTTTTAGTCAGTAAAAGTCTGACACGCCCTCCCGCTACGCCCAGAGCGGGAGAAGTCATTTGATGATTTCCCATCCAAAAAAAGGGCACAACACTAATCGTCTAAGGATCACTCGTGCCTTTCGATCGCTGACTCTCAGGATTTTTTGTGCCCCAATCTAGGGGATCCACGTCCAGGTTGAGGGCAGGACCTCATGACACACTATCTGCAAGCTGCCTGAACAGCGTGCTGTACGCGTAGCTGGCGTGCGCTACTGCATCTGTATAGCCCGCGACTAACGCGGTGCTGCTGAGCCGAACTTCGAGGGCCTCTGGCCGCGCCTGCTGACAGGCCTCTACGCTCTGCTACCTCCAGCTAAGAACGGTACCATTCCACCTATTCTACTAAATATGAAAGTGCTCAGTGCAGTTAACAAATAAGGGTAGGTTAGGTTAGGTAAGGAGATGATTAAACCAAAACGGTAGGTTAATACATATAATTAAATAGTTTAAAAACTAACACGGCTAGGTCGTGGATAAGTCTGTCACTGCACTGAGCACTTTCACATTTAGTCGGATAGGTGGAATGGTACCGTTCTTAGCTGGAGGTAGCAGAGCGTAGAGGCCTGTCAGCAGGCGCGGCCAGAGGCCCTCGAAGTTCGGCTCAGCAGCACCGCGTTAGTCGCGGGCTATACAGATGCAGTAGCGCACGCCAGCTACGCGTACAGCACGCTGTTCAGGCAGCTTGCAGATAGTGTGTCATGAGGTCCTGCCCTCAACCTGGACGTGGATCCCCTAGATTGGGGCACAAAAAATCCTGAGAGTCAGCGATCGAAAGGCACGAGTGATCCTTAGACGATTAGTGTTGTGCCCTTTTTTTGGATGGGAAATCATCTAATGACTTCTCCCGCTCTGGGCGGAGCGGGAGAGCGTGTCAGACTTTTACTGACTAAAACCCACCCGTGTTCCTTCAGTAGCCTGTGCCGGGGCCACGGTAACTCTTTCGAACATCCCGCAATCCTAGCTGTAGTGTTGTGACCTGCTTTTAAAGTTGTAACACTTTACGGTTAATTTATGAAATAATTAGCTCACTCGACTAATTGCTGTTTTAGAAGCATTACAACGCTACAGCGAGACGCGCCATCTATTAGTTTTTATACAAACTAGGTGTTGTGGTAATTTAAATAACTTATTATATTTGCATACCGTAATAGCTAACTCAATGAAGTGTCATGTCTTACATTTCTGTTAACGAGACGACGAGAAGTTTAATTTAAAATAGCCGTTTTGTTTTGCATTCATTATTATCTAGACTCCTCTCGTTTGTTGTTTCTCTTTCACATCTGTTCTTGCAATGCATATGATTTTTAAGTGTAGCTTGTATTGACTAAGTGCAGCTTGTACAACAACCAGGCTAAGTTGAAATGACAAAATCATATACCCTTTATTAAAATTTATAAGAGAGCATTAGTAGAGGACGCTGGTTACGCCAGAATTAAAATGGTTATGAAAATAAATTGAACGAAATACTTCCAAGTCCCAGCAATATTAATAAAAATGCTAGAGGAATTATGCAAATGGCCTCTACCGCTCGGAATCTCGTCTTAGAGATAAGCGCCAGTAAAAATATATATATTACCTTTATTCACACATCACATGAGAATTTTTGTAGATTCCTTTCCTTATTAAATCTTCAAGAAAAAGGTCTCTCAAGGAATCTCAAAAATATACTACTGAACGGAATATATATTTGAATTTAAATGTCTCAGACGAGTTTGTGGTCTTTTGAACCGCGCGCGTGGCCCAAATTTTATTATGAGAAGATTTTTGAATTTATAGCAAGAAAAAGAATGACAGTAAACGATGCACTTATCTTTATAATTAGAAATACATTTTACAACAATATAAATGGCCTCTTTAAACACTGTAATGTCAGTCACTGTGATGCCAGTTCATATACAAATCAATTGTTGGTTATTAAAAGAACGTTTCAATAAACCTTTAAGAGCGTTGTCACATTTTGCACCTCTCTCGCTCACACAGGACCAAATTTTTAAGAATGTTTAATGAAAAAATGCGTTTTTGAAAAATGTAATCAATGGGCGGTCTACAAAATAATATTAATTTAACAGGTAGTTATCAAAATCACATTTCTATTGTGTTATCTAATAAACTTTTGTAATTAAGTATTATGATCTGTTTTTGAGATAATGTAAATAAATGCCACAGTAAAAATGTGTTTTTAATAATTACCTATTAAATTAATATTATTTTGTAGACCGCCCATTGATTAAATTTTTCAAAAATGCATCTTTTCATTTAACATTAGTAAAAATTTTGTCCCGTGTGAGCGAGAGAGGTGCAAAATGTGACAACCCTCTTAAGAAATAAAATCGAACATCCTGTATTCACTCGGGCAGTTTTTGAGAATAAGCTTCGTACACAGCGCGCCAACAATACGTATGGCGAACGAACTACTGGTTATATTATACCGAGACTTATTGATAGTCTACCCTCAGAAATAAACAAATGTATTACACATAAAAATATCAAATGTAAACTTAAACTAAGCAATATTACTTAAGTATTATGTAGAAATGATTGTATTTATATAAAGACCTAAAGATGTTATTAATTGTATCGACAATAACGCATACCTATAAAATGCATCACTGTATAGTTCGATATTGAGATAGACTCATGATAGCACAAGTTTAAACCTTAGTGGTTTTAGGTTGCTATTTAATATGAATAATCCTGTATTCTTTTGTTTAAGCGTTAAATAAAAAATAAATAAAAAAAATCTTGTAAGTGTAATGCCATTGGGTGGTAAAAACTTATTCATCAAAACCTCCCCCAAAAATGCTTCCAATCTCTTTTGTATTTTTCTTTAGATATTCGATCTACAGCATAATTCTAGCAAACATGTACACAGTGTAGTATGTCACCGAGTAAATTAACAGCATTATCAGCGCTACGACCACTTTGAACTTCGGATTGTTTGTGCAGCTGTACTCCTGGGGAGGGCGATAAGGGTGATATCGTGTTAAGTTCTGACGGTTAGACGTGGCCGTAATGTTTCGTCTTAGAGGTTTTTGCTGCATTTATCTTGGCTGCTCTCATATTTTCATTGTTCAGTATCAGTTCAGCTGGCACGAAATTTTTGCTGAGATATGTTGTTTTTATAAACGAGATATTGGGGTTTGTTCTAAAATCTAGAAAATTTATCTTTTTTAGGATGCATGAAGAAAGCTGTAAGGTTGACTGATTCTCAGCAACAGGGATGTTTAAAAGTTAGTGAAAATGATGTCTGATGAGACTCTTTGTTCGTCAGGATTTTGATGTGCACGTAAATTATGCACGAAGCACAAATTCCCAGAAATATTTCTATATAAAATCTCTGACAGAAAAACAAGAACGTTTTATGTTTCACATTTTCCAAGCAAGTCGCACACTCGTCAAGAAAAGTGGTATAGCAATACAAAATGGAGGAAAACGTCGACGTTACAAGATACGCCTGCGTAGTCTTGTTAATAAAACACCTTTCACTGCATATGATGCTTGCTTTTATATACGAGTAATAAGTACTACATATTATAGTTTGTTTTGTTCGGCTTGTAAAAGTTTTCGTGTTAACGTTTTAGCAGTACTGCTGCGCTTATTACAAAATTACAAAAGTTATAAAGGCTACTAAAGAAAACAAAACTTAAGAAAGTTGGGTAAATGGACGATAAAGAAAATTAATAAATTGAAAAATAAATGGTCATACTAGAATAAGACAGGAAAATGAATAAGGTGAAAGTTAAAAGCACCAAATCATTTCGTGGTATAAAAAGAAAGGTTAAAAAAAAATATGACACAATTTTTGGTTAAAACTCCATAAACTTTTTATTTACAAACTTCTCAATATCAGCTATCGGTATCTAGTAGTAGCGGCCGTAAGGGAAGGGAGCTCCGTATCCAATAGCTCCGAATTTGGCGAAACCATAGGGGGAAGCGTATGGAATGGCGGGAGCGGCATAAGAGATGGCAGGAGATGCGTAGGAGATGGCGGGGGCAGCAGCGATGAGGGCAGGGTCCTTGCGTACGACGGCGTTGAAGCCTCCGGTGCCTGCGGCGTAGTCCACAGTGCGGCGGGTGCCGTCAGACTCCAGCAGAGAGTACTGACCCTGCACGTTGTCCCCCACGCGGTTCTCAATCTGGTGCTTGAAGTCTCCGGTGAAGGGATCAGCCACGCCGTATGAGAAACTGGACAAGTCGCTGGCGTTAGCGACGGCCATCAAGGCGAGGAGTGCGACGAACTGCAAGAGTGACGTCGTTATTATAACATTTTATTCGGAATGACATCAAAATGTTTTTTATTTTATTTTAACATGATCCTGGAAATAGTTCGGATGATCAAGAAAACCTGTCTTAGATTCCAAATATTCGGCCCTTTACAATCGTCCAAGGATTATCGCAACGTGCCAGTTTTTTCGAACATCTGACGACATAATATTATAAAAAAATAATACAAAATATAATTATAATTTACCTTCACAAACATTTTGCTGGGTATTGTTGTAGTGACTACGTCTGACACAAGACTGATACTACTTCTAAAACCTCCACCTTTTTATATCTTTAAAAGATAATCCAGTTTTGCAGAATCATTACGTCTCACGTGCATAAATTAAGAAACTTTTTTACATAAAACTGTTCCTCGAGTAAGATGCCTTTTACCAACCTTCTTTATATTAATCGTCCTGTTCAATACCAACAACTATTTATATGTCAAATTGATTAAATATATGTAAGTACGTAGTGTTCATTTAGTTATTATTTATGCACAATAATACATTATACAGAGGTGGGCTAAATGTCTGAGGCATTTCCAGTTGGTCACCTGACAAAACATCCATTAAAAACGTTGTTCAATTAATTAAGCAAATGGTGATGGTAACAGACAAATAACGTCTCTAATTAAACTTCAAGATACATTGAAATAAAGAAATTGGAAGAAAGAAAAATACTGAAGTTGATAGCAACAAAATGGTTAACGTTCTATGTATTTTCTTAGGGACTCAACATGCAAAAGAGCCGACTACTGTCTAAAATCTTAGAAAAATCGAAAAACAAAAGTACACCTTTATTTCCCGCAAAAACAAACGATTTTTTTATTTGTATAGCAAAGTTTTATTTGATCAGAGTATTTCACACTTACATTCGATATTGTATCGAGACACGACCCAATCGGATATCTCGTTGAAATAATAATAGAAACACAAATAAATGGAAGTAGACAGCGATGCAGGTCAATACATGTGTCGTTACCTGATCGAGAGCCACTCAGAGGCTGGTATTGGACTTCTATTTTAGTTTCAGGCTATTTCAGGAAAGAGCGCTCGGCCGAACGGAAAATCTTTGCTTGTATTATGTTGGAAGGTAAGTAGGTACCTAATTTGTGTTGAGGTTCTGTGAAAATGTGGAGGCTTTCAAAACATTTTGTTATCCATGATATTATATACAGTATGGAGGAATAAAGCAGATACCTGTCTGGTCCTATTTTAATTTTTTAATTACCTACGTCTTTTTTTATATGTCTGTGATAACATCATTGGTCTAGTGGTCTAAAGCGCTACTGCTGAGCATGAGGTCATGTGTTCGATTCCCAGGTCGGGCAATGTTTTATTGGGTTTATCCATCAGGAATTTCTCAGTAGCAGCCCGGAGTCTGGATTTGTGTACGGTTGATGGTAATAGGCTCGCCCCCTTTTACATGGGACTTAAATAGAGGTGTACCTATAGTCTACATTTCGCCAATTAGGTGAAATGTCGACTATAGGTGCACATCTACCTAACCCTTCGGGGAATACAGGCGTGATGTTATGATAAGCTATGTCAGTATGAATTAAAAATATATTCGTTGTCCTGGTTTTACATCTAGAAAGAAAGAAAATACGTTTATTTGTGGTAAACATGACGCAAAAGAAGAATACAAACACGAAAAGAACAAGTTGGGGGAAAATATAGAGGTATCCACGCAAAACGGTCATCTCGATACTTCATCCCGCCATCTTGCAATGTGGCACTAGGATAGTATTTAATACCCGACGAACTGCTGTCCTCCATACGAGGGCAAATTCGCGAGCTACAGAACTTCATTCCACATTGTAAGTTGAAATTCCCAGTCATAATGAATTTCCTCAATGTATCAAAAGCAAACTACCTACATATAAAATAGTTCCGCAAACCGTTCTTCAAACAGGGCCTACTAGATAAACTTCTACTAACAGCAATCTGGGTGCTATTTATAGACAAATTATTTACTTATTTATTTAGGATCTCCAACAAAAGATATACACAGTACATGACACATAAATAAAGGGCAACATCAGGTATTAAGTAGGCGAAGGAAAGTTAAAACTAAGCTAAAATGGAGATATTAAATATGTACTTGAAATGTTCAAAGAGCGATTGAAACAATTTTAGTTAAATTTGGTAAAAAACATTTTTAAAGGACCTACAAGAAGAAAAAAAATTAGAAATACTTAAATTAAATGTAGGTAGTTCATAGCAGTTGGTACTATACTCGTTGAAATACGCTGTGAAAAGAGTGTTTTTCACATCATCAGCTAGAGGTGACCCTGTGGCAAGCTATTGTAGACTATTCATCATCTTCCTTAAGTTACTTTCACTGAAAATGTTTCGAAATTGAACAACATCGGAAAAACAATTTGGTGCAATTTAATCTTTAATCACTATCTTTCTCACTTGTATAGTTTCAACTTTAATGATGTAATCATATTTCGATTTAAAAGAGTGTCCGTGGAGTTTCTTGCGCGTTCTTCTCCATAGGTACCTACTACACTTTGCAATAGGCAACTAGCTTCATCTTTCTGACTGACCAACCCCTTGACAGTGCCTGTAATTGGTTTAATTGAAATGAATGCGTTGAGTTTGAGTTTTAAGTTTGAATTAAAAACTTGACCAGCTGAACACCACTTTTGACGTCACAACTCACTTGGTCTACAAAAGGTCATCGTTGAAGTTAGCCACCAACATTATGGCTTACATCGGTTCATAAAACCCTACGAAATGCACATGTGACACGCGTGGGCTGCCTTGATACTTCGTAACTCAGTGCGAAATATCTCACACCACCGCAACGTATGTCTCATAACAGTTCCTGTACTCAAGAAGCCGTGTTGTATAAACACATCAAACTTTTAGGGAATTTGTTCTTGAAAAGTTTTTCATGCTTCGATAGGTACTTTTGAAAGATTACGTAAACAGTGATGTTGTCTTTATTTATTGATGCTAAAAGTGGGTTTACAGAAGTAAATACAAAAGGAGATTTTCACATACTTGCTAAGACAGTTTTGGTCTTTCGAGCCAAAGACTAAGTGTTAATTGGTCCTCTCTAATTTTCCTCATTACTTAGATTTATCGAATTCTGAAACATTCGTATTAATTTAAATTGTGGGAGCCACGTTTTGGTACTACGTAGACACTGTTAACAGAAGCTCATTCTATTTTGAACCAAGAAGAATATATTCTCCAACTTAGAACCCAGACTTTTCCTAACTCAAGGACATCTATTCTTGTCCTATATTCAACTGCCAACTTAAAATGTGTCCCATAAAAAACATCGTCGCCAAAAGTTTTTTTATTCATCAGAAGAGATCCTGGAGAGGAGGCAATATTGTCCCGAGTGCCAGTAAAGCGCGGAGGGAACGCGAAATGGTACAATGGGGACGAAGTTTGTGGGTAAAGAGAGGTTTGATTGCAAGCATTCGCATATTCAAATGAGCGATTTAAATTAACTATGCTATGCAGATAAAAACACAGTGACACAGTATCCAGAATTCTTCTATAGGCTGAAAGTACTGGTCGATATTAACGCCAAAAGAATGTACGTATCAAAGACGTTTTTGCAGGCTCATTTCGATGCTGCCCTTCTTGTTTAAACTGCCATACAGGATATTAGCCCTTATTTATAAGTAAAACTAGAGATTAATATCGCGAGAATCATTTGGGTTACTCCCATTCGGGGCTTGACGACTGAGTCCGCATTTGGGACGCGTGCATCCCAGGACGGACGATACCGGTTAATTAATACGACATCCAATAGTCAAGGTACTGTTTGCGCACTAGACTGATGTTATGAGCGTGCAAGTAAGTTGATAAGTATTTTATAACAGCAACCTTAAACTCGAACTGGAGCTTTTGCCTTCTGCTTGTAGAATCGCTCCGCTCACCGTTAGGCCATATCTTCAACAAATGCGTTCACGAATGAATTTGATGAATTTCACGAATATATAAAGTAAAGTACTGTTTAAGAACTTCATCTATACCAAAATTCCTTATGAAATTTTACCTGATTATCCTTTAGGAAAGTGCGAATATGACGTATTTAATTTCGAAATAAACGATCAGTTTTTATGTGGCTGAGATATTTTGTAAAATGAAAAGTTAAAGAAAACCTAGCTTAGTTTCAATCATAACTTTTTCTGGCCACCGTTGAACATATTCCTCCCAATAACACTACGCGACCATCTTTCAAGCCTCCCTGGTTTGGCTCTCGAAGTCACAACAACTTTAACAGATTATCTAGCATGTTGCAAAGCTACTGAAAATTACTCTCCATTTACCTCAATTATGTCAAAAATTTACTTCACAACCTCAGAAATATTACCTTTACAATACAAAAATATTACCTTATGTAATATCTACTTTCTCACAACATCTTATTCCAAGTTTCAACCTGTTAGGATTAAACAAGATCCATACATTACGTCCCGGTACTCCACAAAACGTTACTCGAATTATATGAGACTTTATTGAGACCTAATAAGGTTTAGTACGCATGGCCCGAGACACATGAGATGTATCTGAAAGAAATAAAAACCCGATGCCGAGGCTTCGAGACGAGAGTTGATAAAATAGGATACGACCTTTTGAATCTAAACAACGAGTATTGATTTTAAAGTTCTTGTTTTATATTATCCGACTGGATGAACGTGGTTGTAGTAATCTTTCAGGAGGCTAAAGTTATTGAAATATTTAAAAAAAATATTGAGATAAATACTTACCTACTTTTGGTACCTACATATATCAAAGACAATGTGTAATTATGTTGATGAATTGTCAAAATATGGACGGTAAAATTGTGACTAGCGTGCTAGGCAATTAGGGTGCAGACTGTGCTGGCGCTAGAAATGCTTCGAGTGGCTATTTGCTATCATACTCATGACAATTGATAAAGTTATTATATATTGATGGCTAATAACACTAAGACTTTTAATAATAATAATTCTTCAAATTCGATTCTTAAAACTACTTGTTACTCAAAAAACTAAAAACAGTTGTAAAGGAGATTATACGAAGCTATTTAAAATATGTAAAATTCTACAGATTAGTTTCAAACATAAATATCTTCTAGCAACAAACCATCATGGAACCCAAGAGCATAACTTAACTCATGTACTTAGCAACTTTAATACGCGATCTATGGCTGCCGGCAAGTTCAATGTACCCAGAGTCACCAATTTCTTTGGCGACAGAACTAAAAAAAAACGAATACCATATCTGTTGAACAGTCTGCCGGCAGACATAAGGAGTGAAACCAATAATACGGATTTAAAAATAAAATAAAAAGATATTATTAAGAAATTTGTTAAAGTGCTAACCTAAGTCTTAAGTATTTAAAAGTTTTAGTAGATTATAAAGACTCGCCAGACCCCACAGTCAAACCTCTACTGCGGTTTTCATATTATAATATTTATGTATTTTATTTCAAAAGTGTGGTACAGTCTGTTACATAATAAATATAGTTTAACAATTTTCGGTTAAAATCGTAATTAACAAATAACAGAATTGAATCTGGCGTCCTAGCTAGGTTACAAGGTAACCTGTATTAAGGTTCGCCAGCCCAGCTCCCCACAGAAGTTTTGTGGGGCTTAGTTTTTATTTAGCATGCTGTGAACTTATATTGTAGTAATAAATAAATAAAATAAAAAATAAATAAATTATTTATTTATTTTCAGACAACATGGTTTCTATGGGTTCCATTTTCTTAGTAAAATAAAATAGTGCTTAAAACTATGTTAGTCCACACATAAACGCATACAATGTTTGAAGAACGGACAGTCGTACCTGTCCGCTATCACGCGCAGGATGCTGTTGCCACTCTCACGTACTCTGTGCAGCAGTGACGCCGCTTCCTAAGCGGCGATGATGTGATACTCATATTATTATTCTATCTAATCTTTGCTTATCGCTCTGAGTAGATTTCCATGTTCAATATCTTTCGATATCATTATGCTTTCGATAATAATTTTTGTGCCAAAAGAAAGCACAAGATTCGGACAAACTTCCATAATTAAACTTTCAGATGAACGTTTAATTAGGAGAGAACTCTATGAAACTACTAAAAAATTTCAGCAAGAAGGATCGTTTGAACATTTATTATAAGGTATTTTAGTTTGTCTAATCTCATAGCTTGTTTGAAAATCAACGCTGAGTTTACTATACCAGCGTAATCAAAAACGGTAGTTCTCCCTTCCGACCACAGTTCGGTTGCCTGTCTTCATTTGTCTCAAAGCTGTGGTCGGATCTACAGGCTACTGGCGACCAGACTAATATTATTTGTGCTAGGTAATTGTAACTTCTAGTATGAATAGAAGCCTAATTTTAAATCAATATTGTGTCTGTTGGCTTTGATGGTTAATATTAAGATATACGTTATTATATTGTAACGATTCGGTAGATAAGTTAAGTTTTCAAAGCAAATAGGTTTGAAAGTTGAGGTGTTATCTTTTAACATGAATTAAAATGAAATTAAAGATTTCATTGCAATTTAACATCAATGATATTATAACAGTAATAATGGATTAGAAAATATATCGAAAGATAATTAATTAAAAGTTAGATACCTACGGGAAAAAACAATTTTGTAAACAAAATACAAACTGGTAAACAAGTAGATGTACAAGAATTCACAATTAATGTCACTGTGAATAGTCTCAGCAGAAAATAGGTCGAACTATAAATAGTCTTTACTCGGAGCAGAACAATGCTGGTGATAATTTTAAACTTAACAGCAACCAGATTAAACGATACGACGCGACGAACCATATATTTAAATAAACAATGTTCTAAGGGGAAATTGGAGCTAAAAATAAACAAACACTTGCAACCGCGCGGAGGCTTTGATTAGCATTACTTTTACGCTCTTACGACCTCTTTGTAATAGAAGGAATGGCAAATTAATTTGTTAATTGATCTACATTTCACGTGTGTCAACAAAACAAGTAAGTAGGCGAAATGGTATAAAAGATGTGATACTCATAATATTATTCCATCTACTCTTTGCTTATTGTTCTCAGTAGATTTTCATGTTCAACATCTTTCACTATAATTAGGCTTTCGATAATAATTTATTTTGCCAAAAAGAAAACACAAGATTCGGTCAAAATTCAATATACTTTTTATTTACAAACAATTCGAATCCGGATATTTAGTAGTAGTAGCGGCTGTAAGGGTAAGGAGCTCCGTATCCGATGGCTCCAACTTTTGCAAGACCATAGGGAGAGGCGTAGGAGATAGCAGGAGCAGCAATAGCGGGAGCGGCGTAGGAGATGGCGGGGGCAGCGTAGGAGATGGCAGGAGCAGCAGCGATGAGGGCAGGGTCCTTGCGGACAACGGCGTTGAAACCTCCGGCGCCAGCGGCATAGTCCACAGTACGGCGGGTGCCATCAGACTCCAACAGAGAGTACTGACCCTGCACGTTGTCCCCCACGCGGTTCTCGATCTGGTGCTTGAAGTCTCCGGTGAAGGGATCAGCCACGCCGTATGAGAAGCTGGATAGATCGCTGGCGTTAGCGACGGCCATCAAGGCGAGGAGTGCGACGAACTGCAAGAATAAGGCAATCATAAAATATTCGGACTAGATCAGCAAATTAATATCCAGTTAGCAGTTTAGCAGGATTTCTATTATTTTGAGAATATCGCAACCAGAAGTATAATGTTGAATTATGAACTTATTGAAGACGGAAATTCCTCTAAAATAAGTTAATAAGTTCATCATTGGAATTCCTGATAAAATTTTCGCATTCACAGAAAATTGCAAAGCATTGAATGAATGTCATTGAGTTCATAAAACGTTTGCATTTTAATATTCTCGCGGCTAATCATGAATAATAAATTGAAAATTCTTTTCAATGCTATAAATATACCAAGCTCAATGGAACTATTTGAAAAATTATGGTTTATATCTTTTGGTCATTTTGGAATGGTAAAATACTGTCTTCTATTAAAATTGCATTTCATCACAAAATATATATATTTTACCTTCACAAACATTTTGTAGTATTGTTGTAGTGACTACGTCTGACACAAGACTGATGCTGATCCTCGGATCCTCCACCTTTTTATATCTTCATAACATAATCCAGTTCTGCAGAAACAGGAAACTCATGTCCAAAACAAGGTGCTCTTGAAATTGATTACGGATTGAATAAAATTCGTCACATACTGTTGACAGTCGCCGCACTTTCGCTCGCAATAAAAATGACCTTGAATTTATAGTTTAAGTAAAATAACTATGTAGTTTACGAGTCGGTAATTTGTGTCAGATTTTTAAATGGGTTTTTGCTGTGACAGTATATTATCGTCGTTTCTTTCAACTTGCCATGGGCTAGTGAGTAGTCAAAACATCATTATTATTTAAATATATAATTGACACTGAGAGGACAGTGCCTCATCAGAAAATATAATTTAGCGAATCTTTAAATGATATTTATTGACAGAAAATATTAGTGAAGCTATTTTATGTGTGTGTCATCTAAATTGGCCTTAGGAAGAGATACGACACATGTGTCATACAAATATAGTAACAATATCGAGTGGACATGGACACCGCTCATATGATAGCTCCGCTGACACAGCTGCCATCATCGATCATTATTCATTTTAGACACTAGATACAAATAACCGATGTCAATCATTCAAAATGATTGACACAGTGAATTGGGCTTCAAGAAAATGGAACTGGAAACAAATATTCCATTTTAGTTATTTTTAGTGCTAAAATACTGGGCAGAAGATGTACAAAGTTTAAGCTGCTTACATGCTGCTTGCATGAAGAAATCGACCTTTCAAAGAGTTGTTGAAAATTAATGGTTTTAAAAATAACAGTTTTTGGTTTATAAGTTCAGCCTCTCCATAATTGAGCTGAATATTGTATATACATACAATACTGTATTGGCGGTAGCAATATTGTATTGTATTGGCGGTAGCAATATTGTATTGTATTGGCGGTAGCAATATTGTATTGTATTGGCGGTTAAAAGTTCTAAGTGCATAGGTAATACACTGGTTTATTTTCAACCAAAATCAGAATTTTGACTCAGAATTGAACATTATTATACAAAGTACGCTTCACGCAGCGCTGAATGCCTACTCAACGTTTTATTGTTCACAAGTCAAGACAGACAAACGCCCAGTCCACTCTAAACAATAACCCATATCCCATTCATCTCGCTCACAGACCCTCAAATTAATCATCACGGGAAACGCAACCCCAACCCTCTTAATTTCGATGCAATAGTCAAATCATTAATTTCAATCATTAATTTTATTCAAATTAGGCTGAGAATCAGCACTTTTTGAACGTCAAAATTACATAAGACAGTGCCCCCAAAACGTTTGCCCTTCACCATTTCCTAGGGCTTTAGCTGGAAAGAAGAAGTGGCGCAACAAACTCCTCAGCTGCATAGTTATAGAAACGTCCCCGACAAGCAATTAGTCCAAAATTGTTGTTCCGACAGGACACGTTGCTCGAGCATCCATTAGTTCATTTGTCTAGTTGGAGACCAACATTTTACTACTAGTAGTATTGTTATGTAGGAGATACATCGAGTTGTTTTAGCGAAATGAGTTTGTGTTCGAAATTCGGGAGATCTGTTAACTGTTGTGTTTCGTCGTGTAGTTGTTGCAATGTCCTATAAACCTGCATGTTATCGTTGTTTGTGTGTTATGTAAGCTGCGAAGTTGGTACTGTACGTGTTTAAAACTTGCAGTACTTTTGCAGTTTCTGAATTTACATTGAGCTATGAAATGGGTGTTATAAAATATTTGAGTTTGAGTTATTATTTGAATATTTCTGCAGAGAAGTACGTCGTAAAATAATAATCGTTAATATATAATAATCGTTTATTAAAAATAAAAAACAAATACATTGAAATGTGTTAAACGATAATGATAATAAATATAAAAACTGTGGCGTAGCCACCAACACCTGACTCCTAGTGAGAGGGTAGGCTGTTCCAAGACTAATACATAACAAAGGTTTTAAAAAATATTTAAAGAAATATATACAAATAATTAAAATTAAAGTATCTGTTTGTAATGTCAAAATAACAACTTTTTACTAAATGCATAAGAAATGATATACGATACTTATAACAAAAAAGCAATTTTTTTAAATTTTTGTGTCTGTCTGGCTGTTTGTTCCGGCTATTCTCCGAAACCGCTGGACCGATTTTGACGGGACTTTCACTGGCAGATAGCTGATGTTACGGGGAGTAACTAGGTTAGGCTACTTTTATTTTAGAAAAATAATTAGGGTTCCGCGCAAAAAAAAACAAAATCCATGAATTTATGAACAAAAGTCGGATTTGAAAAAATATTATTGCATTTGGTAGACCAATTCTCGAGGATAGTTATAGGCTATTTAACATCACGCTACGACCCTTACGAACCGAGCAAAAAGAAAAAGTCAAACGAAGTAATAGCGCGGGCGGGCGATGCATCGCGACGGGTCGGAGGACGAGGGAGTTTTAATAAAATGTGGCAGCTATATTAGTATATTGTGTACCTTACGTCTTCCACGCGAACGAAGTCGTGGGGCACAGCTAGTATTATAATATAATAATAATACATTTTGTGATAAGTGCCGTGCGTGTGAGCTCCTATTGTTAAGTAAGAGAGGGTGAGGGTGTGTGTTGTGGGTCGTGTGTGTGTGTGTTTTCCAAGGTGTAAATTTCCACAAGTTTTTCTGTTGCATCATCAAAAGCACAAATATGATTATTCTGAACAACTTTTAGTTTAGAGTTACTAATTAAAAATTCTGAGCCTGTCAGTTTCTGTTCGTATCTGTGGATTTTTTTATTTTTTTCTTAAAGTACCAAGTGATTTCGATCATTGTCAATGTTGGATAAAATATGATGCTGCACTGTAGCAGTCTGAAACGATAACAAAGGCCACTCCACCTGTTCTCGTAAGTGCCATTCGGGGCGCTAAGGGAAAGGTAATAATTATCAAATCGATACTGCAAAATGTCTTATTGTAAGGAGCATTGAAATGAACGCCTACATTTTGAGTGGCATCCAAAAAAAAAACTTGGCAACGACATTAATATTATTTAAAAAGTCATTTTTCAGGCTTCGAAGCCGCAATTAAATGACTAACAATCCTAGTTACCTAGAACTCAGCACAATAAAAATTACTTGGGGAAGCCGCTAAAATGAAGCAAACCGCAAACCAAGTATATTACTAAGTCCTCGACTGTTTGCGTTATTAAAACATAAAAACTTTGTAGACATTTTAATCTCACGTTTTCGGACTTAATAAGTTTTAGACAGACGCTGTGCAGTATTGTACGCGTTACGAGGTACGTTTTTGTACTTATTACATTTTCATGTGCCTACCTAAGTAGGAAAGTGTAAACTTGGGTACATCAGGTAGTACCTTACTACTATTACTTACTTATTACGGTTCCGTACCTGAAAGGTGCCAAACGGAACCCTATTACTAAGCCTCCGCTGTCCGACCGTCCGTCCATCCGTCTGTCTGTCAGCGGGCTGTATCTCATGAACCTTAATAGGTAGACAGTTGAAATTTTCACATAATGTGTATTTCTATTGCCGCTATAACAAAAAAAAATTTAAAAAATTAGAGCGGGGCCCATACAAGAAACGTAGAAAATATTGTACGGAACTCTTCTTGTGTGAGTCCGACTCGTACTTGGTCCATTTTTTTCACTTAGATTTGTTTGGGCTTATCGTATGGTTATAGATATGTATAGGGGGCAAACAAAGTATAGGGGAAGGGCGCTGATGTCTGACAAAAAGAAATAAAACCAAAAAATACAGATACAGAAAAGTACCCACTTTATATCTAGTTCAGACACAGATTTTCAAAATCTGTTCATAGAATAAACTGTCATAAAAAGTATCACCATATTATTTAAATTGTTCTAACATCTTTTTGACTATGTCTAACATAGTTTAATGGTAAGCCGAAGATGAGGAGTTCAGAAATGCACACCGTACTTTATTTACTTTAAGTGCCGATTCAGTAGCTGACAAAACCCATGTGACAAACCTATGCGAAGTTTAATAACCTAAAATTCTACTTTATTGTAATTTAGCTGACTCCAATTCAAAAGTGTTCAATTTCCATACTAATCTGTAATGCTCACACCTAAGAAAGATTTCACAGCTTTTTCTCCACTACAAAGAAGCTTGACCCCTTTAAAAATACATACCGGAACTCTCCCACAGAATATTCGGAATTGGAGCCTAAAGACGTTGGCACGCTGCCCGAAACAAGTTATTTTAAAAGGATCAATAAACTATCTAGGTACCATCCGTTGTGGGAACTCATGTTCTTTTCTCAATACTAGTTTTATTAGTTCCTCGTTTTGAAGAGGCTATGCTCGACTGCCAATGTATTGCAACAGATCATGTAATAATATTCTTCTTCTGCGTCGTGTCGCTGGCACGACTGTATCTGATATTGTTGGCCCAAAACTTCGTCACTTCCACGGCGTGGTCGGTGGCCGCGCAGAGCTCACTTTGACTGCATGTTTTCGGACACAGAGGGCACGATAGGAGCTGGAGTATAGTTTGCGACATAGCTCCACATCCACACTCTGCTGCCGTTCCGTCGATTATTAGAATTGGGAAAGATTCAGCCGCAAGTAGAGTAGACTTTCTAAAGAGAAAAATTCTCTTCATTTTATTGCTGTAGTAAAATATGATAAATGATTTTATTTCTGTAAGTAGGTTCGTACAAACACTTTTACACGTCAATCATATTTTAAAAACTAGCTGAGCTCGGCGTTTCCTATCTGACTACTCTGAGAAGAAAGGCCGAATCAAACTCAGACGTCACAGTCTCTTTTAAAGTCAGACATAATGGTCAGATCATGTGAAGACCACGTAGATCGGTGTCTGAAATGGTTTTTTGAGGAAAGAATCACACAGATTGAGAGGACCTGTCAAGTCAATGCACACATTTGTCAGTAGTGTTCATCAAAGCAAAATTGTAATAGTAGTAAGTTCACGTCCTTATAGCAACGGGTGGAATTTTAACTTTTTCTACCAAAACTGGTAAAATGTACAGTACTAGTCTAGGAGTTATTTATATCTATCAAAGGCCTCTGTTTTCCTTTCCCACACACGTCTGTCCGCTGCCATTACGGGCCAGTCCTGTCGGTAGGAATCAAGTTCGTCCCTTCATCTTCGCCTTGGTCTGCCACGATGTCGTCTAGCATTTAATGGGACCCAATCCAACTTAAGATTGGAAGCTTTCCGCGTAACATCCGTGATATTGGTTTTAGTGCGCAGTATTGTGTGTCTTACACGGTCCGAAAGTCAAAAGCCCCCAGGATACTGCGCTCGTGCGCTCCATGGCCAACCTGGAGCCTGGACCTCTGCTGAAGTGTCAAAGATCAGGTTTGTTCACATTATGTGAGTACAAGGAGAAATATATCTGCTTTTAGCTCAGGATTTATCTTTTAACTACTTGGTTTAGAATAATCGTTTCCCTTTGAGGTCTACAAAAGAATACTCCAATTCCTTTTTATCACCAAACGTATACATTTTATTCAACTTCTTCATTGAAAAACTACCCACATAACTATTTTATCTGAATTTCATTAACATTTTAAAATCCAATTGTAATAAGCATTCTTTTCCGCTCTCAATATAATATTCCGCTTAATGTAAAATGCAAAAAGGTTTTAAATCTACAGCGAGCGGTATACTTTGTATGTTGACATATTATAGGGCTATAAAAGTATACGACGATGTACCTTCATGAATTAATGTAAGGTTTTTTTGGCATTGAGCGCAAAAAGCAAGCTTTCATTAGCATTTTTCTGCAATTAAAGTTAAATGTCCACATTTTATTGTATAGCCAGGGAAATCAAATGTTAAGCAATTTGCCGTATCATAGCCGTTGTACACAACTGTTAAGAATGGCAGTTGTGAATTGAATGTACAGATATAAGTTGGTTGTCAATTTCCTTAGCAATTAATTTTCCTGACTTTACTTAGGAATTCTAATAATTATCAAGTTTTTGGTATAAGTTGTTAATGAAAATCTAAACCAACGATAACTGTCGGCTCATATATCTACGCTGAAAATTCGATTAAAACATTGTAGTGATAGCAACAATAACTCAAGGGCTCCCGTCGTATAAACATTTAATAACCCAAAATAGAACTTGTTCCTTTGACATAAGCCTGAAAATGACATAGACATGATTATTACAAAGTAAGTTAAGATGTCTCTACAACGGAATAGTTAACAAGTTACAAAACTTTCTATTCCAATATGGTGTTGGTGTAATCTTAGAGGCTATAATTAACAACAGTAATTTGGATGATGAACTATTGTCTTGCGTCATAGACACTTCATAGTGAAAATAGGAAGGTATCGAATTTTCACTCTACTGGAAGCAAGATTTAATGATCTAGCTACTACAAAGGGAAGTATCTCGTCTTTTATGTTAATACAAATAAAAACCTAAACAAAGTACTATTAGGTACACTGTGGATATATAAGACTAGGACATGCATACGGCGTTCCATGTGCTATTTAAAAGTGTTATATTTTGTTTTTTTTTCTGTTAACCAAAACCAATATACTTCATTCTCTCAAGATATTCCCATAAAAATTCTATTTTCAACTGCAAAATTAATCCTTTAACACAAGAAGGGAAATATTCCACAATCTCCCAAGAACTACCCATATAAGGACCATATTCTCAACCGTAACCTGCGAACTGTAGGTACCAACCTAATTAAATAGTTGAACCAGAGGATGTCGGCATCGTTAACTGCACAGTAACTGTACAGAGATCACAAAATCCCCTTAAAAAGGACTTTGATAACACTTTATGGGTACAGGAATATCGCAACTAAGGAGTCTTTATTAAAGTTTTAAGGGTGGCAACTTCGTAAGAAGCAGAAGGAAATGTAAGAATATCTTTGTCAATTTGCTTCTTCGAAACGATTCGAGATAAAAAGTTTGACTTATCTATTTATCGGTTTGCTGAAAATTTTGGCCTTCTGGGTTGTGGACTAACTTTTATTTTAGGCATTGTATAAACGTTTTACTTAATGGTTAATCATTTGCAAACAGAAATAAAATAACGGTAATTTAAGATACAAAAGTCCTCGAACAAATCACATTATTTTTTAGTAATTTAATGTGTATGTATTTAATTGGGTGCAGACTCGTAGTCACCAGATAGTCACACAGTGTGACTAACAGGATTTTTTTCCCGTTTGTCACACTGCTAATATTTCTATAGCATGTACCACTTGTCATTATCCACTAGTGCGGTGAAATAAAAACAAATGTTTGTTTCAATAAAAAAAAAAGATGAACCCACTGCAGCCACTGCTAAAGCCCGCTGGTTAAAATACTCTGTATCCATGATACGTGTGGCGAACTTTGACTAATTTTAATATGGCATAATAATATTAGGTATTACGCAGTTAATGCAGGCGTACCAAAAGACCAAACAAAGCCTAAACATATTCACAGATAGCATACTGTCTGTTTGTTTTATAGTTCCATCGAAATTCCTTCGAAATCCTTTACACCTATTTCTAGGTCATCCATAACAGGATATTATAAGAAAGTTATGTTGATCAAGATCGTATTCATACGGCTGAATTCGTTGAAAGCTGAGTGCTCGAGAGTGCATTGCAATTTTCATTTCTAGCTCCAAAATGCACTTGGCTAGGAAATCTGTACCTCTGGCACCGAATGAAAGAGCTTCTGTAATAATAGAAACTTGACGAAAGTATGAGAATTTCTAGCTTTTAAAGCTATTACACGAGATTTTTCATGAGTTTACTTCAGTATAACAAGTGCAAAGGTATCAATTTATTCATTCATTTTTTTATCGCACTTATTTTAGTTAAATAAGGAGGTTTAGTCAGTTGACGTCTTTCTCTTGAAGGACAAATGGCAAAAATCCAACTACGACAAACACGCCAACTAAAAAAGTTTATACAAGACATCATAATATACATACAAATTAAAAATTGGAGTCACACGTCATGTAACATAAATCGATCAGATTACGTGCGACTAATGTTTTATTTGTCTGACAATGTATAATATGATGTCTTGTTTATATCTTTTTAGTTGGCGTTTTTATCGTAGTTGGGTTTTAGTTTTAAACTTTAAATTATATTTCAGTTATTTTGGGGTTTGAGATCATTAACACAAGTACCCATGTATATGTCATATCCTCGTATATTTCACCAAACACGACATGTTAATAATAAAAAAATCTTCGGGGTCATTTTCCATCCGCTATAAGCATCTATTTTAGATTTTATGTGACGTCATATAACCTATAACCCGCGAAACAGCATGACTCTTCCAAAATTACTTTATTTGTCAAAATACGACGAGTAGCTTAGAAGTTATGAGGGAAAAAATGAACATAAATACGTACTTAGCCTGTTAAAATCATAACCCTCTTTTGGCTTTACCGTAGTCGGGTAAAAAAGACCAAAAATAACTACCTCGTTGTTAAAAATGTACAATACATAAAATACAGTAAAGGAACTCCACGAAACGTACAAAAACCTGAAAAGACTTCAAACGCTCCAAGCTTTTTATCAAAAAAACATCTCAACCGGAATTCCGGATCCGAAAGTTATCCAAAGATAAGAAAGGAAACCGGACGGATAACGTTTGA
This sequence comes from Fissipunctia ypsillon, assembly GCA_947568875.1. NCBI lineage: Eukaryota > Metazoa > Arthropoda > Insecta > Lepidoptera > Noctuidae > Fissipunctia > Fissipunctia ypsillon. The sequence continues at coordinate 21,936,600 of OX387648.1, forward strand.
GGACTCGGAAGAGGCTTTGACGGCACGGCTTACACAAAAACGTGGGTCCTCTTTAAACAATCGGACCCTAGGGTCCAAATTACGTCCACTTTGGTGACGTCATGCGGGCATAAGGTTGTTTATTATTTTACGGACCTTACTGGAGTGTTCAAATTAGTGAAAATGTTTTGTAAAACAGGGGTTTAACATGTGGCTGTACTTAATTTAATAAGTGGAAAGTCCGGACAAGCTTACCTTTGTGGAAATCTTTACGACATAGGTATTTGATAAAAAGTAGAATACATATACTACGGTCTCTCCGTACACTTATAGTCCAACTTAATTTTAGGAGCTGCATACTTTTATATTAAACGTTATAATTAACTCCGAAAAATGATATACAGGGTGACCAGTAAAGAATGGATTTCCTTGAAATTGCATAATTATAATAGACCTTGGGGCCTTTCTATCAAAAATACAAAAAAAAAAATATCCTAAGTAGTAGAAAGTGAGAGTGAACAGGCTTCTTCTGGGTAAGCTCGCTCCATCGTCGACTTTGTCTCTGTCACCTCTGACCTAGACTAGAGTCAAGAGCAAACCTATCTCAAATAAAAATAAGAAAAAAAAAAGGTTTTTTTTCTTAGAATGGCCATCAGGTCTATTATAAATGCAATATAAATAGAAGGTTATCCATTCTTTACCAGACACCCTGTATACCGACAGACAGACAATAGCGCCACCTATAACCATCACAAAACAATACTATAAAGATGCATCACCGGTAACAATAAATAATTTATAAGTTATCATTGACATCGAAGCTGATTTCTCCGAGGGATGCCACAAGGGAGTTCTCTGTGTACAGACTAACTGCCTAATTTCCAGATTATTGTTCTGGTACAAGTTATAATTTGATTGACAATATTATGTTGGGTTTACGCGTAAAGTTAGCGATATTGGTCTTGTCTTTCTACGTTATACATACATAAACTCACGCCTTCTTCCCATGAGGGTAGGTAGAAACTACAGAACGCCATCCGCTATGTTCATCCTTCTATCTTCTTAATCTTGTATTTCTAAGTTATGTTTTTTTGTAATAACAATAGGTAGGTATATTTAGTAACACTGTGATTCTAAGAGGACAAAAATAGTCAGATATGAACAGTATTTATACATCCGCATGCATGTATTTTTTTCGTTTTTATGCATCCTTTGTTATTGACATAATTCCATTTTACAACATTCATGCAATGCGCCATGTTATATAATAGGTAACCAATATGTCAAAAGACAGTCAAACAAATAGTTTTCTGACAGTTGCGCGCAGAGATAGCACATCCGGCGGCGTGTGAGTCGGTGCCGATGGAACGTAATTACCACATTTAGATTAAATATTGTGTATTTATTTTATTTCTTATTTAAATTTCATTGCATGCTGCACCGGCTGACGTCGTCACGTCAACGCTGGCTGTCGCTGAAAACTAGCGTCTCGCATAGGGTTGCAGCTTATGCTGAGCGATGGCCGTTTTGCGTCGATGTGACGCATATTTTCGCGCAACTTATTTCTCTTTTGTGTTGATGTTCTTTCTTCGGGTCATGTTTAATGCAAATAAACGCATTTTCTTTCTTTCTTTTCTTTCATTTATAATCTAATAAATGCAATGGTTTGCCTGTCTATTTTTTCTGATACTATAAATGATTGTGTTAACAGTATTACATCAAATATTAATGAATAATAAATTGAAAAAGACACAGAGGTTCAAATTTATTATAAAATATTAACCAAGTTTCAAATGCAGGCAACTAAAGCGCCATTATTTAAAAAGCTAGCTATTTTCTGGGTTTTCACCCAGTCAGCTTTGTGGGAATAGCTTTAATGTTGGGAACAAAGGAGGAGTTTTCAAAGAGTCAAAAGACTGCAAGTTTGGTTTGGATTTTGACTGCCATCTTCAAAGAATTACTTAAGATCATTTGTGGCCAGCATTTTTATCTAGGTAACTATTATAATATCTACATAGAATACTGTTAATCTATACTTATTTATTATAAACTAGCATCTGGCCGTGGCTTCGCCCGGTGGATGTCGGAAATTATCCCACGGGAACGTGCTACCGGGATAAAGGTATCCTATGTAGGCACCCAGGTCATAGCCTATCCGAATACCTATCATCCAAATCCATTCAACCGTTAAAGCGTGAAAGAGTAACAGACAGACAGATAATAAATGCAAATAATGTTCATTTTTTTATTAAACCGGTTTTTATGATTCTAAGGCCCACTTGCACGTTTAGTCGGCTTAAATAAATAAATATAGAGTTTGTAAACTCGGAGTTAAGTAACTAACATTTTAACTCTTATTACGCGTTGCGCCACTAAAAAGTAACACCGGGTTAGATAACCTGACAATTAAATAGTGATTTAAAGTTTATATGAAAATAATCTTATTCATTTGGATAACTCATCAAAATGTAGGAAAAAGCTGGTTTTTTTTGCGATTTCAGGTTTGGTCCCATCGTAAAAGTTGTTCTCAATGATGAGTACAATGACCCCTTAAGAGGTTGTGCGTTATTTATATTACATCTTGTATATAAAGTCGCTTTTCGTGTCCGTGTGGCCGCGTTATTCTTCTAAACATCGCAACGGATTTTGGTGCGGGTTTTACCACCATTTAGAATTAATTTATTCCGGAATGTTTATCAACGTGTTTATTACATTTCTAAGCGAGCAACTCGCATAAGAACTTTTTGTTATAAACTTTTTTGTAAAAGGTTTTAAACTGTTGTTTTCTTTCTAGCTTTAAAATTGATGTGCACTTTTTAACCGACTTCAAAAAAAGGAGGAGGTTATCAATTCGACGGTATGTTTTTTTTTTTTGTGTGTTTGTTACGCGATTACTCCGCCAATTGTGGACCGATTTTCAAAATCTTTTTTTTGTTCGAAAGGAGATACTTCTGAAGTGGTCCCATAGTCACCAAGACAGGATCTGATGATTGGATCCTGCAGAAATCGAGGGCAACCCTCATATTTTATGGGCCCACACATCGTTTTTCGCAAATCTTATGAAGTAATTTAAGTACTTGCGTATGGTAATCATCATCTTATGTAGCTGAGCTGATGATGGAAGGTACAACTCCTTATCAGTAAGGAGTAGGCATCGACTGATTTAGTAAATTATTTTTTTGATGTTTGAAAGGGCGTTTGCCATTTTGGTCTCGTGATCATCAGGTCAGGAGGTGATGGACTAACCACAGACGATAGAAATCTTCAAAAAACGACATTACATGTCTCGCGGCGATTGTTTGTGTATGCATAGTTTACGCCATACCATAACATAACATTACGCCAGTTCGCTTTTAAGGGCGCTTTTAAATTGTAACAATAATACAGTAAAGGTGTAATTTATCATTGTTACATCTACATTTTTTTTACAGTTGTAGATGTGTTGTGTATGTATATAATTGTAATCCTTGTCCATCTACGACATTAAAAATTAAGAAAAATAAAATGAATAATAACAAAAAAGTGAAATCGACTTGGCATGGGCATTCCAGAACACACTAAGTCAGGATTTAAAGAAATACCAACGGGATAGAAAATAACGGGAAAACGAAGTTTCCGCGGGTGACTGCGGGGCGGAAAGCTAGTCATAAAATATTCTTAAGGCGCTATGTTGAAAATAAAACGTAGCTCGATGGGCGTGACTTAGCCCGGGCGCGGGGAGCGGCGAATGCAGTTTACGCTGTCGACATCGGGAGAACCGAGTACGCACTTCTTGGAATTCCTGAAATATTAGCACACAGGAGGTATGGAGTAGACAAATAATACAAATATTGAATTTTCAACCATTTTTTTAATTTAGTACACCATATAATATAAATTAATTAGGTATGAACAAATGTTTATTTCTTTTCTAATTGTGTTCTTATAATAAAAACGTGGTGCATGTACTAAGAATATTTTTTTATTTAAATAATTAATATATATATATATATTTCTAATATTTAACGTACTTAAAAAAAAACTCGTCTATTTGTATGTATAATAATATATGTTCGCAATTTTATCGTAAACTACTGAACCGATTTTGATAATTCTTTCACTGGTTTATTCTAGTTACCCCAAGTATGGTTTTAGTGTACAACATATCAACAAAATTATAGGCGAAATATGACAGAGCTCCACAAAACAAAGAAAATAAAAACATTATTTTAAGAAAATAAAAAAACGTACAAAATAAGCTCGGAAGTCGGTGGCAAAAAACAGTCAAAAAGCAAAAGCATTAAGTCCGCCTTTGTACTTTTTTAAGTGTGAAAAGTTTAAATAAATAAATAAATAAATAAATAAAAGCCACCGACATTCGTAATTAAGGTTATTTTCTAGTTTTTAGTTGATTTTTTTCAGAAGACGATTGTTTTTTTTTTTTGTAAAAAAGTTTTTATTTAATCAATGTCATTTGACTAAATTAAAAAAAGAACATGAATTTTTCCCCCGTATATAGGCAAATTTTTGGATCCTTATTACCAATATTTTTTAATATTTTAATTAAAAAGTACTGAAATCTAAATCAATTTCGTAGATTTCGTCGGTAGAGTTTTCCAGCCGAACTATTCTGTAAACATCACACCGTTAGCACTTAGGTGAAGTGAGTTTGAAGTGAGCTCAATTCCAAGAGAGAGAGAGTAGAGTAAGGTGGGATGACAGTTCACATCACGCTCACTTCACCTAAATGTTCACGGTGGGATCTTTACAGAATGGCACCACTGTTCCAGAAATTCAATATTTTCTTTTTCCTGAATTCTTTCATCTTCTATTTCTGTGCCTGTTTTGTCATCTACATTTCTCTTGTTTGGTCTCTTCTTTGAAATTACATACTCAGGATCTCGAATTGGTCTGTTTCTTGTATAACGTGGGTCGACAAGTTCAGGCAAAAGGCAGTCAAAGTAGAATGACAACAATTTGGGCTCCATTATTGTATGCCAATAATTGTCATCTTTTAAAACTAATTCAGTCTTTATTTTATTTTACCCATACCAAACTGCTAATAAACATTTGTTAAATTTACAAATGTGCATTTGGCCTTGCACTTGTATGAACCAATCAGATTTTTTATTCACACTGACTTCTCCTGTTTTTTTATCACAATGCCAAAAGTGCATTTTGCCCTCTTGAATCGCAGCGTCAATTCCTACTTTGTAAGGTGTAATAGGGCATTTGATTTCAACAAGCATGTCATTAGCAATCCCATCCGGCGTTTCCCCTACAAACGGGTACTTATTATCGTCAATGAAGAGACCACATTGTTGTATATTTACCTGTACTAAATTAGACAATTGCTCAATAGCAGCTTTTTCATTTTTCTTCTCGTGGCTTATAGATGCCACATGGTCGATATTTGCTTTATACAAAATGTTTTTCACCATATTAGCACAACTGTTAGTTTTTATCCTTTTTACCACCTTCCCGAAATTGGACGCTGTTAAAAGATTTCTACGTAATTCTAGCCACTCCCCACTTTCACTCTGTAGTATTGTCCTCTCCTGTATCTCTTTGCGTTCTTCATCAGATTTTTCAAAGACGTTAATTTTGTGAGGTTGAAAATGTATCAGAATCCATATCAGGTCTGTCAGCATTTTCGCCATAATTAAAATCTATTTTCTTAGAAACCAATTTAGGTTTTTTTTTCTATTTAACGTTTGGTTGTACATTCTTGTATTTTCTACTCGTTCTTCATATTTCTTGATTTTTGGTAAAGGACTCGTATTGTGAATAGTTTTGTGGACAGAAGTCAATAATTTCCCAGAGTTAAATGATACTACTGCCCCTGCGCACCTTGCCTGATAAGACCGTTTACGAGCATAATTGACTCTTTTGCCGCCAACTAATTTGGCAACTACTCCATTAAAATTCTCTACAATGTTGCTGTCTACATTTTCAATTAAGCTCCTTGAGTGTGATGCAAAATTGCACATTAAATATTTCATCTGATGCCAGAGACGTGTGTTAAACATAGTTTTTGATTCTACATTTGAATTTTCACCACAAATATTTTTATTACAAGAATTATGGTGCTCAAATGCATGATAAATGGCATTCGTAATATCTTGGTGCAGATTTTTTATGTTGTCTGATTGCTGCAGATTTTGTAAGCCATGATATTTGATGGCGCTACATATGTACTTTCGTATCTTTAAAATCTTATTTGTAGTTAATATGTTCCTTTCTGTTTTAGGATATTTTGTATCTGTTTTTAAATTTTGGAATTTGTTACAAAAATTTCTTAATATGTGATTTTTGCAACCAATCTTTTCGACCGTGGTTGAGGGATATGGTCGAGTGTCAAGTATTTTTGCATAAGTGCTACTGTCTCCATCAGCTATGTATCGTCCATAGATAACGCCGTGCATTTCTATGGACTGTTTAAATCCTTCGGCGGTAATAGTGGATTCCATAGCTGTTGAAGATCCGCTATAATTTTTAAAACACTCATGTTGTTGTACTACTTCATTCCCTTTTTCCGCTGTAGCACAAATACAACAGTATTTGTTTTTAACTGCCATATTAAAGAACTTGACAAAATCGTCTACCTATAATTGTCGCTGCGCCAGATAGTGCAGCATAATTAGTTCTGTATGAACCTTTAGCCCAACAACCATCTAAGATTACATCTATTATTGGTATTCCATCTTTAGTAACCTTTCCTTCTTTGACCGCCGCTTCTTTCTCCCTTTCCCCCGCTTTTCTCATCTCTTCCCATGCCGTCACTTCCCATTCGTCACATACTTCATCTTGTACCTTTTTGTACCTGTATTCCGACATAGATGGTAAATTGACAGCTGCCGAAAACTGTTTAAGTTGAGCGTTACCATAACCAGCTGCCATCATCCCGGCTACCGCCATTTTATTCAACCTTTGTGTTGAGTTTTATACTATAAACTTTCTGTTACACAATGTACAAGAAAATGTGAACTCAGATGTAAGGCCAGAAACTTTTCGGATTCTAATTTGATAGTTGTAAAGCCGCATTGGAACGTTGATTCGTGGCTTGATATTTTAACAAATTCATTAAAAAAGTAATTTACATCAACAACTCAGTGGCCACTGATGTCGGCAGTTTTGGACTCCTGAAAGAAAAAGTATAAGTTAACTTGGAAAAATGCTATTTACGCCAAGCTATATACTGGAAAGTACATAGTAAATAAAATGAGAGAACTCACATTTTCTTCAAGTTCGATTTCGTATGGCAGTGGTTCTTCTTCCTCATCTTTGTTATCGACATCATGTTGTTGCTTTCTTTTATTTCTGGAATAAAAACGTTCATCAACATTCAAGTGGAGCATAATGAAATTCATTCAGATTGTTTTTTTATTTTTGATAACTTTTGTTCTACGACTTTAAAAAATCGCAAAAAAAAAACTACTCTAGTTGGCAAGAAAACTAAAATGATTAAAACACTGAAATTAACTTATTATATTAACTCACACACAATAATCCATACCTCAATAAAATAAAAAAAAATATTTCGACTTAACTCACCTTTTTTCGCAATTCAAATGCGACTCCATTCGTTTTTGTGCTCTTAGTCTGTCACACGCGGTAAAAGTATTTGACGTATTATTGATGTACTGTTGACATATTTCTAACCTAAAAAAGTAAACAGTACATTTAAGCCTTTTTATATTTATATCATAAATATTTTGTTCTAGCAAATGGAATGCTTACCCATTATTACTTTGCGAGGCAAGGATAGGTTGTAGCTGATTATCTAAATTTATGAGCGAAGGTGGCGACTGGATTCTTTCTTATTAGCTATTGATACTGTTTTCCTGTAAAATGAGTCCATTTATAAAAACCGGTCAAGTGGTTGAGAATTTAGGATCTAACAACAGAAAAAAAATACAAAAGAAGTAGGCTCTCGAGCGCAACTCATTATTTATTTTGGATGTCATCTTTGTCTTCCATCGGGCATGATTGCAGTCATGAACGTGCTCATAACTGATACAATAGAAACTAATTATTGTACATAACTATATACTTACCTACTTTTTACTCTCTCTCGTTTTCTGAGCCCTCATCCGCAGGTACTTCAAACGTTGTATTTTATTTAGTTTTGATTTCATAATTTCTTCCCATTTTTATTTTTAATTAAATATAAACTCGTGAGAAATAGAAAAAGATACGTTATAGGTAGTTCAATCGCAAGAATCGTCTTTATATACCTATTCAACACTAATTAACTAACAATCTACTAACTTTTACTATATAAACCATTATTATAATCACGAAAATCCGATAGCACCGATCTGCAGACAAACGTCATAGGTTCGTCGTCGATGAAGCGCACCAGGCGACTGATCTAGTACGCGAGCGAAAGTGATGCAATTACTTTTGAAATGCAAAAGAAGAGATGGCTATAATGTGCGTGCGCTTAGAATAAAACGACGTATGTGCCAAAACGAATTTACTCCATTTTTAACAAAATAAATAAATAAAATTTAAAATCACTTTGAGTAAACTTTGATATGATAATTTTCTATGTTTTAAAGTAAACTCCATTGAATAACTCTTAAGCGTTACGCCGTGATGTCGAAAAAAGTAAAAAAAATAGATATAACTTTGCAATTTTTTTGTATCGAAAAAAAGTCATGTAATTCCTTTTGTATGATACTAGAACAAAAAGTCAAAAAACATATACCAAAATGTTAAATCCCTATTCCACATACTCAACAAGTTACACGAAAGAGAAAAACCACATTTTTTTCAACACATCACCTTAAACCAACCTAGTTGTTGCATAGATTACGCAACCGGGCCATTTCTGTTAAAGCTCTCTCATCGTGGGGTCGATTTAAAAGCTTATTTGCGGCCTCATTCTCTGGTGTTATAACCAAAGCAGTTAATGAGTACACATTGAGAAAGATATTATCCTGGGCCGTCACTTTAGTCGTCGGTGTAAACAAATTTCGTCGTAGTATGCCATGTAATTCATCTACATTTTTAAATTTAATGCAACAGGCAGCACCACGTCTTGGAGCTTTGGCTCCCTTAGGCCCACATGCATGTGAATCAAACAGCCAATATCGATAAGCATCCGTTTCAGCGTTATGATATACAGCCACAGTCATAGAATTTGCAGTAAGGAGTCCGCAACAATTTTCTCTGAAAAACAATGTCAAATATTTTTTTAGGTTAGGGAACCCTTCAAGACTCTGATCTGTGTCTAAATGACCATTATAATTGGTGTCAGAAACTGAGATATTAATTTTCTTTCTGTTGTATAATATTTAACGAGCAAGATCACTCGCGGCAAGATATTCAGGGTTAACTTATCCTATTGCGGGGTCCAGTCTGGAAGCAATGGACTCACGGTAGAATTTGTCTCCGAGGATTACTATAAAATCAATGTCACTCTTTGACCATTGACTTGCCTCGTCTGTACAAAACGCTGCACATGCTATAGGTGCTACAGCAGTGCATTGTTTACCCCGAGATTGCAAATCAAATCTTAAATCGGCTTGATGAAACAATCCGTGTAGTATGGAAATGTCTTCATTTATATTCACGTAGTTGTTTTGAGGAGTAGATTGTAACTCCATAGACTCACCATTACTTGTAGGCTCTTCACAAATTTGTACAATTTCTAAAGGTCTAATATCTCTATAGAGTACATTGTGTGACATTAACCAGGTTAGAGCTTGATACAATATGTTCATATCCACAATAAACTCTTGGGAGCCTTGCAGGTTCTCGAGACTTTCCACAATCAAAACTAGTCATATTTGGTTTGGCATAAGTGGCAGTTGTTCAGCGATTTCGACAACGTCTTTTGCAAATAAAGTAACTTATCCCTTGCACCAATCTTGACAGAAACGGTTTTGTAGCTTCATTATTTTAAGAAACGGCACAACACGGCATAAAAATCGTTCTTTCAATTTTATCAAATTAGCTAGCTCCTGAGGTATAGTCGCGACTGTCATTTTATTCCAGAAAGCTGCTGGTGGAATTTTTCGTTTCCTTATATTATTTTGACAGCGAGAGCATGTTACGATTTTACCCAGGCGCACCAATTCTTCGGGTTTTAACGTACTGTACATAGCAGTACGTAAATTACAGTGTTGTGGTGGATACAAAGCTTTATAACAAATAGCACATGGCAAGTCAGCGAAAATGTTAATAGCCTGTTCAAAACCATTTACTGATGATACCTCCGTACGATTACGACTAGCTTGTCGCATAATATCTAATCGAGTCGCTCTGGATTCGGCAGATTCATTGGATAGACGCTCGTATTGCACGTGAAGACGGTGGGAACTTTGCTCCTCGGTTTCGTTTGATAAGCACTCCTGAATCAAACCGAGACGATGAGAACGTTGCTCCTCGGTCTCGTGAGACAAGCGTTCATGAATTAAACCGAGACGATGAGCACGTTGCTCTTGAGTCTCGTTTGATAATCGTTCACGAAACAAACTGAGCCGCTGAGCTTTCTGGACTTTCCTTGATAATTTCGTGTTTGCTCTCTTCTGAGAAAGTCTATACGCTCGCTGCTCATCACTCCCAATTGAAATGTTTCTAGTATTTCTTTCCCTACTTTTCTTTAAACGTTCTTCCCTTTCGTCGGTACTTTCTTCCAAATGCTGTCTCATTTTAACAGCGCGTTTAGTAGGCTTACCCATTTAAACAAAATGAATTTTCTTTCTATTAAAAATTTAAAAAGAAACTTTAAAACTATGAATTATGCAAACTTAAACTAAAAACTAGAAAATAAAATTATTTAAAAAAAAAAAAACAAAAACCGACTTCAAAAGCCTAATAAACACTAAAAACTTAAAAATAATATTAAATTGAATAACTACATATAATCAAGAATTATTAACCTAAATAACCTTACCTAACTTTAATCTACACTATATTTTACAATTTAACAGTTTTTGGAGTCGGTGCCAAGCCCGCACTTACAAAATATTAACCTAAAAAAAGGTACTACAGCAGCAAAAAAAATTAACAGACTCAACAAAACAAACTGAAAAATAATTACCTACAACACAAAACAGAATATCAACAGAAGAAGATGGAGTTGTTTTTGTTCGGATAGTGGCGCGCTCTTGCGGACGAAATGTGAAACTCGATAGTTGTTTTTGGGGAATGGCATCTCGCAGTTCAACCTATAAGAGGTTGTCGACTGCTTAACCGGGCTTTCCTGTGGATGCCTTAATAAATTAAGGCCTCCAGCCAGGCATAAAAGTAAAAACTAAGTGACTACACGCTAAGGGCACCCCTTGTGCGGCGATAAGATAAGTGGCTGGAGAGGTGCCACGGCATCCTCACCTTCCGCCTGTCGCAGGTCCTCACCGGACACGGGTGCTTCGGGAGGTACCTGTTCCGGATAAGGCGGGAGGAAACGCCCGGGTGTCACCACTGTCTGGATCGCCCGGAGGACACGGTGGAGCATACGGTGGAGGTCTGACCGGCTTGGGCAGAGCACCGCCGTGTCCTCGCGGAAGCGATCGGCGGCGGCGATCTCTCGCGTCCGGCCCTGGTCCAGGCCATGGAACGGAGCGAGAGTGCATGGGAGTGAGGAGAGTGAGGAGGGAAGCGATGCGGGGTCGGAGTCCGACGCCGTATCTGGCGCTAAGGGCTCGTATAAGAGCCAAGAGCGCGAAGTGGTTGGGGCGGCTAAGAAGAACCTAGAGTTCTTAAAGAAGCGCCCCAAACCAGGGGATGGCCAGGAGTCTTCCTCGGATGGATGGGTGAGCTCGGCCCGTAAAAAGATCAGCCGGCGGGGTGGGGCCCATGAAAGTGGTGTTGGCAGAGGGCTCACCATGAAGGAGGCCAGCAAGCCGAGCCGAGCCGGCCCGGCCGAGCCAGAGTCGCAGTTAGGGCCGGTCTCGGCCGGGTCGGAGTCGTCAGGTGGTGAGCCGGACGTCACTGGCGGCTCGAAGTCGGAGCGAACGGTCAGGTTCGCAGAGGTCGTGGCAGCCGCTATTAAAAGTGTGGCCTTGAAGAGGACTCAGTCCTCTAAAGACAAGGCCATATCCGCAGCCACGGCCTCCATTATGGCGGCAGCGGAGGCCAGTCACATCAGGCCCCCGTCGGACGCAATGTCCGAAATGCGGGCGGAGGTCGCCCGTTTGACAGCCGCCATGGAGCTTCTCCGAAAGGAGAACGCGGAGCTCCGAGCGGACCTGGCTAGGCTTCGAGAAGCCGGCCCCCGGGAGGTGCCACAGGAGGAGGCGCGGCATGGGCAGGTCAGGCCCATGCCTACTGAGGACCGGGTTCTGGCCCTGGTCCGACGGGAACTGGCTGCCTTCGGGAGCCGGTTTTCCGCCCTGGAGGCTATAGTCCTGCGGCCCCCGCTAGCGGCGAGCCAGCCGGCCTCGGGCCAGCGGAAGGCGGCATCGTATGCCGCCGCCGCGGCTGCCACGGCCAAGCCGGGGTCATCGGGGCAGGTGAAAGGCGGAGCCGTCCCGGAACCCGCGAGGGCCCCAGCCCCGGCGGCGAAACGACCGCCTCCGCCTCCTAAATCCCCTCCGGCTGACGCCGAATGGCAAGTAGCCGGGGAGAAGAGGAAGGCGGGTAAGGCAGCAAGGGCGGCCAAAAAAAAGGAGAGGCGACAGCGGCGCAAGGAGCGAAGCGTCGCGGCTAGGCTCCGTGCCCCGAAGTCCGCAGCTGTAGTGATCACACTACAGCCGGAAGCGGAAAAGAAGGGCGTGTCCTACCGCGACGTGCTTGCCAAGGCGAGGGCGGCGGTGAACCTCGACGAGCTCGGTATCGCAGATGGCGTCCGGGTAAAGGTCACTGCGACTGGGGCCCGGATGCTGGAGGTCCCCGGTGCGGCCAGCGGCCCGACCGCTGACGCTCTGGCCGAGAGGCTTAGGGCGTCCCTAAATGCGGACGAGGCCCGAGTGTCCAGACCCACCAAGTGCGCGAACATGCGCATACTGGGTTTGGACGACTCAGTGACGGAGGGAGAGGTGGTGGCCGCCGTTGTTAGGACTGGAGGGTGCTCAGCCGAGCAGGTTAGGGTAGGCACCATCCGTCCTGACTTCACGGGGATGCGAACCGTTACGGTGAGCTGCCCCGTGGCGGTGGCCCGAAAAATTACCGGGGAGGGCCAAAGGCTCAAGGTGGGCTGGGTTTCCACGCAGGTGAAACTGCTGGAGCCCAGACCTCTGAGGTGCTTCCGCTGCCACGTAGGCAACCATGTGGGAGCTAAATGCACCTCGGAGGTGGATCGTAGCAGCCACTGCTTCTGCTGTGGTCAGCCCGGTCACAAGGCCGGCTCGTGCAAAGCCACGCCGCACTGCTTCGCGTGTGCGGCAGCTGGCAAGCCGGCCAATCACCGGGCTGGGAGCAAGGCTTGCACTCCACCCGCCAAACCCAGGGCCAGCAAGACCTCCGCCATCGTCGTCACCGCCGCAGCCGCCGCCACTGCCACCGCTGCCGCCGCCGCCTCCACTGTCGCCGCCGCCGCAACCACCGCGGCAGGGCCCTCACAGGGGGTTCGGGAGGGGCCTGATATGGAGTGCCAATAATGGCCCCATTACGCCTCCTCCAGGCGAACATCAACCACTGCGCCTACGCTCAGGATCTGTTGCTCCAGAGCATGGCGCAGTGGTCGATTAACATCGCCGTGGTCGCTGAGCCGTACTTTGTCCCGCCCAGGGATGACTGGGTGGAGGACCTGAGCGGCTCAGTGACTCTAATTTCATCGGCCGCCGCCGGTACCCCGTCCCTCGAGGCGGTCAAGAGGGGACGGGGTTGCGTGGCAGCACGGTTCGGGGAGATTGTCGTGGTAGGGGTATACTTCTCCCCGAACCGAACTCTCGCCGAGTTCCACAACTCCCTTGCGGAGTTGAGAGTCGTCGTCGTCGGGTTCCGTTCCCTGCCTGTGCTCGTCCTTGGGGACTTCAATGCCAAGAATGTGGCTTGGGGTTCCCGGCTTACGGACACACGGGGCAGGATGGTGGAGGACTGGGCTCTGGAGACGGGCCTGGTCGTCCTAAACCGGGGTTCTGTCCCCACGTGTGTGCGGATGCGGGGTGAGTCAGTGGTGGACATTTCGTTCGCCAGCCCCGCTCTGTCGCCGCGTGTCCTCGACTGGCGCGTCATGGAGGGGGTGGAGACCTACTCCGATCACCGGTACATCCGGTTTGACGTCTCCGCCCAGACCTCGAGCGCGCCGGTCCGACAGACCCCGAGTGGTCCGCGGTGGGCGTTGAAGCAGCTGGACCGGGAGCTCCTCCTGGAAGCCTCGATCGTGCAGGCCTGGGTGTCACCACCGGACAGGCCCGCTGACATCAATGACGAGGCGGGGTGGTTCCGGGAGGCCATGTCCGAAGTATGCGACGTGGCAATGCCCCGGGTCCGGCCCGGACGCGCCCGGCGCCAGGTGTGCTGGTGGTCGCCGGAGTTGACGTCTCTGCGCGACGCGTGCGTTGCTGCGCGACGCCGGTACACCAGGCACCGCAGGCTCCGTATCCGCCCTCCGGATACGGAAGCCATTCAGGCGGAGCTGTACGAGGGGTACAGAGCGGCGAAGACCGCCCTCCGAGCGGAGATCCTGCGGGCCAAGGGACTGGCCCGTGAGGAGTCGCTGGAGACTCTGAACAGGGATCCGTGGGGACGCCCCTATAAAATGGTGCGGAACAAGCTCCGCCCATGGGCTCCCCCGCTGACGCAGAGTCTCCGGCCCCAGCTCGTGGAGGACGTGGTGAGCGCTCTGTTCCCTTCGCGAGGGGAACATACTCCCCCGCCCATGGCTCCGCCTCCTGCGGTGTCGGATGCGGACCACGCAGCCGACGATGACGACGATGCTCCGGAGGTGACCGAGGTAGAGCTGAGAGTGGCGGTGCGCAGGCTGAATGCCAAGAATACCGCCCCAGGACCCGACGGCTTACCTGGAAAAGCCTGGGTCCTGGCCTTGGAGGCTCTCGGGCCTCGACTAAGGGGGCTCCTAAGCGCATGCTTGGAGAGGGGCCAGTTCCCGCTTCAATGGAGGACAGGGAAACTGGTCCTCATTAAGAAACCGGGGCGCCCTGCGGACTCGCCGTCCGCTTACCGGCCCATCGTGCTGCTCGACGAGGTGGGCAAGCTCTTTGAAAGAGTCATTGCAGACCGCCTTGTCGGGCGGCTGGTGAGGGTGGGGCCGGATTTGGCGGAGAGCCAGTTTGGTTTCCGCAAGGGGCGCTCTACGGTGGACGCCATCATGCGCGTACGAGCCCTCACGACGGGGGATGCTGTGGCCCGGGGTGGGGTCGTCTTGGCGGTGTCTCTAGACATCGCCAATGCCTTCAACACCCTGCCCTGGAGTTGCATCAGGGAGGCACTCCGGTATCACCGAGTGCCGACCTACCTCTGTCGCGTGGTCGAGGCCTATTTGACGGACAGGGCCGTCATCTACCCCGGTCACCGGGGAGAGTGGAACCGGCGAGAGATGTCGTGCGGTGTCCCGCAGGGATCGGTTCTGGGACCGCATCTGTGGGACATCGGGTACGACTGGGTGCTGCGCGCCGACCTCCCTGGTGGCGTCAGCGTAGTTTGCTACGCTGACGACACGCTGGTCCTGGCGCAGGGGAGGTCGCACCAGGCGGCGGCCGAATTAGCGGCACGCGGGGTTGCGACAATCGTAGAGAGGATCCGGCAATTGGGACTCGAGGTGGCCTTGCACAAGTCCGAGGCCATGTGTTTTCATGGTCCTCGGAACGCGCCACCATCGGGTTCCCAAATAACGGTAGGAGGGGTTCTCATCGGTGTCGAGTCGACGATGAAGTACCTGGGACTCGTCCTCGACAGCCGGTGGAATTTCGTGGAGCATTTCCGACGTTTGGCTCCCAGACTGGAGCGGGCCGGGGCTGCCTTGGGGCGGCTCCTGCCCAATCTGGGGGGTCCAAACGCCTCCTGCCGGAGGCTCTACGCGGGGGTCGTGCGGTCCATGGCCCTTTACGGAGCTCCGGTGTGGGCGCGTTCCGTGAGGCGGCGACCGGTCCGTCGGTTGAACGCGTCCCAGAGGGTCATGGCCATCCGGTTAGCCCGGGGATACCGCACGGTCTCCGGGGAGGCGGCGAACCTCCTTGCCGGATTACCGCCATGGGATCTGGAGGCAAAAGTCCTCGCGCACATCTGGGAGTGGCGCGAGGAGGCAGGACGCCGGGGCGTAACTCCGTTGCCGCGAGAAATCGCGGCACGGCGGACAGAGCTCCGGCAGGATCTCATGGCGGCATGGAGAGTGCGATTGTCGCAACCCAGCGCTGGGCACGCCACAATTGCGGCGATAAGTCCCCTCTTTGAGGAGTGGCTGGAGAGGCGCCACGGCGTCCTCACCTTCCGCCTGACGCAGGTCCTCACCGGACACGGGTGCTTCGGGAGGTACCTGTTCCGGATAAGGCGGGAGGAAACGCCCGGGTGTCACCACTGTGTGGATCGCCCGGAGGACACGGTGGAGCATACGGTGGAGGTCTGCCCGGCTTGGGCGGAGCACCGCCGTGTCCTCGCGGAAGCGATCGGCGGCGGCGATCTCTCGCGTCCGGCCCTGGTCCAGGCCATGGTACGGAGCGAGAGTGCATGGGAAGCCATTACCTCCTTCTGCGAAGCAGTAATGCTCGTGAAGGAGGAGGCGGGACGCGTGAGGGAGAGGCAAGCTTTGCACCCTCACGCCCCTAGTCGCCGCAGGAGACGCCCTGGGCGTCGGGAATCGGCAGCCGATTCCCGGCCACCGTAGGCGCGGGCTTGCGGACGGCGAGCAATGGGTAGCTCGCCGTCCGGTAAGGACCAGGCCCGAGTCGACGGCGCGTCGTGTTCCACGCGCGCCTCAAAGAGATGTCAGCACTATTGACGGGGTCCGCTAGGGCCGATGCCAGCTAGGGTTGCGGGATGTTCGAAAGAGTTACCGTGGCCCCGGCACAGGCAACAGAAGGAACACGGGTGGGTTTTAGTCAGTAAAAGTCTGACACGCCCTCCCGCTCCGCCCAGAGCGGGAGAAGTCATTTGATGATTTCCCATCCACAAAAAAAAAAAAAAAAAAAAAAAAGGCCATGGAACGGAGCGAGAGTACATGGGAAGCCATTACCTCCTTCTGCGAAGCAGTAATGCTCGTGAAGGAGGTCGTGTTCCACGCGCGCCTCACAGAGATGTCAGCACTATTGACGGGGTCCGCTAGGGCCGATGCCAGCTAGGGTTGCGGGATGTTCGAAAGAGTTACCGTGGCCCCGGCACAGGCAACAGAAGGAACACGGGTGGGTTTTAGTCAGTAAAAGTCTGACACGCCCTCCTGCTCCGCCCAGAGCGGGAGAAGTCATTTGATGATTTCCCATCCACAAAAAAAATAAATAAAAAGGGCACCCCTTGTGGGGTACGGACCTCGGCTTAAGGCGTCGCTGGGAGAGGACAGCAAATGGATATGCTGGATCGCTACCGTATTCTGAATCGCCATATCGCGATTCAGAATACGGTACCAATGCCACCTATCGAGCGCTGACTAAAACTTTTAACAGCATTGTAAAAATATCAGTAAGTACCTAATAATATAATATTAATTTACTCTCGTAAACTATTGTAATAATAAAAATTAAGGGAAAATATTTTATGGCCCTATTAGATAGATACACTTAGCTTGGCACCGACTCCAAAAACTGGTAAATTGTAAAATATAGTGTAGATTAAAGTTAGGTAAGGTTATTTAGGTTAATAATTCTTGATTATATGTAGTTATTCAATTTAATATTATTTTTAAGTTTTTAGTGTTTATTAGGTTTTTGAAGTCGGTTTTTGTTTTTTTAAAAAAAAAAAAAATTTATGTTGTCTGTCATGTCTTTAAAAAGAAATTGTACTATTTTCTCCGTTATTTTTGCTAATTAAAGTTATTTATTCGTTTACATTGCATATCCGCTATTTTCTTGCACTTTGAGCCCTTTATGACCATAACAACATTAATTTTAAAGTTACAAATAATAATGAAATCTCGGTGTTTTGTCAAAGTCGTAAAAGCCGTGCGCGAAGCGGGGGCGAGTCGCTAGTTATGTATAAGTACACTTCTGGACACATCTATTGGCCCACCTTAGAGTTTAGGTTTCGATGGCCCCTACCGAAATATGATTGCTAGATTGAACAAAAACTGTTGATGCAGTTTTAAACCTGATACATTTTACCATCTTTTTCGATCGTATTGTTTTAAATTTGAATTCAGAATACCATACGACATGGAGCTACGCCTAACAAGTCGGATATGCGCCTTATAAAGGCAATTGATTTTTGAATAAAAAACATGTTTTATCAAATAAAGGTTTAATTTTATAACGCGTGTTGCCTCCATGGGCATCTACCACAGCTCTCATACGATTAGGCATAGAGTTTATCAACCGCTCTATGAAATTTTGAGGGATCATCTCCCATTCCTCTTCTATGGCAGTTTTCAACTCCTGCATCGTCTGGGCAACTGGCTGACGAGCCCTAACACGTCTTTTTAGCTCGTCCCACATGTGCTCAATGGGGTTCATGTCTGGGCTTCTGGCTGGCCAGTCCATAACTGTGATGTTCACATCCCGAAGATATTCCCTGACGATGCCGGCCGCATGGGCTCTTGCATTATCATGCATAAAAAGGAAATTTGGGCCCACATAGTCCGCGTATGGTATCACGTGAGGTTCTAAGCACTCACGAATGTACCTTTCAGCATTTAATGTTGGCAGCCGTGGTCCTGTAACAACCTCAAGTTGAGTTTTGCCGCTCGCGGATATGCCGCCCCAGACAGTCCATGAGCCACCGCCATAAGCAACCCTCTCTTCAAAGCAGCATTGTGCGAAACGCTCTCCCTTACGTCGGTAGACCTTCTTCCTTCCATCATTGCCATGTAACACAATTTTAGACTCATCAGAAAAGAGTACACGGCTCCAATCTTGCTGTGTCCAATTTAAATGACTGCGTGCGAAATGAAGGCGCGCTGTTCGGTGGGCTCGCGTTAGTTTGGGCCCATTAGCTGGCTTGTGTGGTACCATATCGCGTTCTTTTAACCTTCTCCGAACAGTTCGAGCGCTCACAGATACTCCGTGGAAGTCGCGAAGTTGGTTTTGTATCTCAATGGAGGTAAGGTGACGATTTCTCAAGCTGGTCGTCACGATGAATCGATCCTGCCTTTCAGTTGTGACCCGAGATCGTGGCCTTCCTTGGCGACGAACAAAGCCGCCAGTCTCTAGGTACCTCCGATAAACATTTCGGACCGCAGATCGACTTAAATTAAGTTGAGCACTCACGTTTCTTTGGCTGTGTCCGGCCTGAATAAGTGCCACAGCTTGGGCGGCGACTTCAGGTGAAGTATCCATAGATTATTGATAGAACCTCACCTTAATGTTAAGAATAAGTAATGTTTGTTGCAAAACCAAAGATATCAATCACTTTTTCAAGAATTAAATCCAAGTAAACCAATAAAACCAAGTTTTCTTAGTATTCGATTGTTTGATATCAACAAACAGGCTCCAAATTGTCTTTTGTTTCTTTAAATTCTGTGTTCGAAATTCAAAAAAAGACTATTGAATGAAATTGTGAATGTGCCAGGTTCAAAACTGCATAAAAACTTTTTGCTCGACCTAATATAAAATTTTAGCTAGGACCAAACGAAACTGAAAATACAAGGTGGGCCAATAGATGTGTCCAGAAGTGTATATTATAATGGGTACTACTTCTAGCTTACTTATAGGTAAATAATTTATCACTATCACCTCGTTATTTCTCTCATAACAACTCTTCCGCAAGTCAAAGTTAGCTCTGTCTTGATAAATCAAGTTATGTTGCCAACTTAATAGATTTCTCTTTACTATGATTTGATTTCTAGCTATCTGAGGTATTCTAGATTGATTTATAATTTTTATTCAAATTAATAAAATGGAGAATATCAAGCATTTTAACATTTTCCACTTGCAACAAGGTTGAGAGTTTAAATGATTATATTCATTAGATACGTAATACGTACTAGCGTAACAGTCAAGTTATAATAACTACAATATTAATGAATTAGTTCGCGTGAAACTTCTTGTTTTAACATGAAACATATCCTAAGACACTCGGCACTACTGTAGCTGCCCATTAGTTTAAGAATTTTCGGAATCGGATGTGTGATGAAACTCACAAATTTTACACACACATACATACATAGGTACATAAACTCACGCCTTCTCCCCATGGGGCTAGGCAGAAACTACAGAACGCCACCTGCTACGATCTTTGCATGCTCCTTTTGCCTCGTTTACGTTCACAAATTTTACCTCTATATAATAGATCGTTTCGTCGCGTATGGTCAAATTCATGAAAATAGCAAATCGTCAAAATAGCGAACAGTCAAAATTGCAAATCTTATGTATACTAGCTTTTGCCCGTGACTTCGTCTGCGAGGATTCGTTTATACATATACTAAAAAGTACCTATCTTATTTATTATTCCAGGGTCATACGCTATATCTGTTTTCCACGATTACCGTTCAGCTGTTAAGGCATGAATGCGGAACGAACAAAAATCCAAACATCACTTTTGCCTTTATAATTTATTATAGGTACTAGCTTCCACCCGCGACTTCGTCCGCGTGAAATTCCTTGTTCCCCCGACCCACCCCGTCGCATCGCATCGCCTGCCTGCGCTGTTATTTCATTTTCGCTTAGCGCTCGTTCTTACTTTTTGCTTTTTGCTCGGCTTCTAAGGGTCCTAGCGTAATATTACATACCTTATAGCCTTCCTCAAGAATTGGGCTAAAATATTTTTTTAAATCCGACTGGCAGTGACAGAGATTAGCGCGTTCAAACAGTCAATAAAAAATCAAATGTGTCGGTAACTAATAGACTAGGCACATTTTTCTTACTTTAAGCATTTTTATACCCGTCGTAATATCTAAACGAAAGTTCCGATTCGAATAAGTTAAAAAGGAATTTACATGTACTTAATCAACCTTGATTATGAAACTATTTATTTGGATAAGGATTAATACCATGTTTATGACAACACCTTCGCAAATAATACATTATTTTATAACAAATTTGATTACCATTAAAAAAGTTATATTGAGCCAACCTTAAAAGACAGGCATATGCTATCGCAAACTTTTTTTTAGAATGTTTTAATAGGAATAATTTGGTCATACATGATTTTTGCATAACTTTAACCATTTACGCAGCGCACGCAACGGAAGCTCTCAAAAGGAATACATTTTCCCCGTTTTTGCAATATTTTTCACTGATGCTCCGCTCCTATTGGTTGCAGCGTGATGTTATATAGTCTATAGCCTTCCTCGATAAATGGGCTATCCAACACGAAAGGAATTTTTTAATTCAAACCAGCAGTTCTTGAGATTAGCGCGTTCAACCAAACAAACAAACAAACTCTTCAGCTTTATAGCTTTTTTTTCAGCGGACGTCTAGACGCACTGCAGTTTACCATCCTTACCTAGTTGCTATCCCACCAATTCGCACTAAGCGTTTCCAAATGTCTTTTGTGATGCGCACAGCAAAGGAGTGGAACTCTCTGCCTGCGTCTGTGTTTCCGAATGCATACAACCCCGATCTCTTCAAAGTGAGAGTGAACAGGCTTCTTCTGGGTAAGCTCGCTCCATCGTCGACTTTGTCTCTGTCATCTCTGACCTAGACTAGAGTCAAGAGCAAACCTATCTCAAATAAAAAAAAATGAAAAATAAAATTAGTAAGTATAGATAAGGAATAATGATTTTACTAAAAAGGATAAATGTATTAAATAAGTTTTATAGCAAAATTAAACGTAAGTAAGTATTAGCACAAACAAAACGCAATGTAGAATAAAAAATTATGAGAAATTTTGAGAGTATTAAGAATTATTCACTGTGGGTGTTCTTGTATGTTCGACGAAACGTTGTTTCTCATTCCGAATTATATTTGACGTACCAGTTTGTTGCATCAATCTCAATTAGCGATGCGTTTAAGTTGTTAATGTGCCGTTTATATGTACAAAGTTGCAAATAAGTAGTGATCGTTTTTTTTACAATGAATCAAGCAAACGAAGACTTTGAGATTGAAAAATCAAATGGACAATGATATGCTAATTAGTGACGGTTATCGTTGTAACTTACATGTTTCAAATAAAAGTGGGAGTACGTTATGGAGGTGTTATAATAGAACCATTTGTAATGCATCCGTGACGATAGATGCTACGAGGAAAACTATTTTAAGGCGCTCGGAACATGTATGTGAGAAAAATGAAGATAAAAATGCGTCACGTAAATTATTACCATGATTAAAACAAGCGATATGTCATGACCTTGGCCCAATCCAAGCTATGTTTGAAAAAAAAAAGTGAAAATTTGAATTCAAGTGCTGTTTCAAAATATGAATCTAATAATGATGCATTAAACAGAGCACGCAAAAATATTTAAACACCGATCATTTACAGTTTGATTGACTAAAACTGTTAAACTCCCGGAAGCATTAAAAGAAAAATTGCTATGATTGAATATGGAGACGATGAAAAATTCTTTGTTTTTGGATAAAAATTACAGAAAAGGTACTTTGCAGATGCAAATTTCAAGGCTGTTCTGTCACCATATTACCAACTTTACGTGTTGCATGTGGATTTATATTCAACAGAAAAAAGTACGAACAAGATATGTATATCTTCACATTACTTTAATACAAAAAGGACCAACACGGGATTATAGGACCAATTCCCACATCAATTTAAAAAAAGAATTTCCACATTTTTCTCAAATGAACCCGAAGAATAATTCCATTCATCATTTTAATTTCGTCTGACCGCTATAACACAACCGGCGACCCATATCGCGGCAGTAAAAGTCTCACGACAGAGCTGTAATAGGGCATAAAGTAGGGTTTAGTGGCAATTAGCCGATAGTTCATCAGCACAAGCAATAAAGTGAGTTCTAAGACAGGCGTTGTAAGTAACAGGCGATAAGTAGTAGGAGTTCTTTTTGAAGGCAGGTAGTAAGTAGAAGCTTTTGTATCGAGTTTACATGGAAGGTTTTATCTATTTATATCTAAACAAATAAATAAAATTAAAGTGTCTATTTGTAATGTCAAAATAACAGCTTTTTACTAAATGCATAAATGCTGATATACGGTACTTATGACAAAACCACAATTTTCAAAAATTTTGATCTGTCTTTCTGTCTGTTTGTTCCGGTTAATCTCCGAAACGGCTGGACCAATTTGGACGAGATTTTCACTGGTAGATAGCTGATTTTATAAGGAGTTAGGTGACTTAGGACTCTTATTTTAGAAAAATAATTAGGGTTCCGAAAAAAAATAAAACCCATAAAAATTGTGAAAAAATCCCGATTCAAATAGGGAAGTTGTTTTCCGACATACAAGCGAACGAAGTCGCGGGCACAGCTAGTAGATAATATAAATAATGAGTTTAATTATTTATTTTATGAGCATAAAGTACCTTTTTTTGGATGGGAAATCATCAAATGACTTCTCCCACTCTGGGCGGAGAGAGAGGGCGTGTCAGACTTTACTGACTAAAACCTACCCGTGTTCCTTCAGTTGCCTGTGCCGGGGCCACGGTAACTCTACTGTTGTCTCAAGTCGGATTAAAATGTATATTGATAGAGTAGATAAGTAGACATTAAGGTTGCTAGGTAATTTGAAATAGAAAAACCTTGAACATTAATAAAGCGATCATAAAGATCCTACTGCGCCAATCACGTAGTCACTTGGTTCCAGTTTCAAAACAATGTTATCACATAAAAGTACTGTACAAAACATTACCTGTAATCGATCTTACCTGCCAATACTAATGCACCATAGCGATCTCAAAACTAAGGCAGCGAGCTGATTTATTTACCTCGCTGGGAGGAAAATCGCGTTGTACCATTAAAGTTAATGCGCCAAATACGACCAGTACATCTCTTTGCAGTATTTTATACTGTCAAGGAATACTCTGACGTTCTCTCTCTTCTCTTCCAATAAGAATTCGTTCTTATTTCGTTTGATTTGTGAAAGGTGACCCGCTAGGATTTTGTTGTTCGTGTATGCGTTTGCAAACCAGAAATATCTCTGCAGCTATAAAAATTTCTGGCCCGAGTGGAAAAATTGTACTCGTTAAAATTAATCTATATAGGGTTCCGAGTTGCGTAAAAAGTGCCGAATCCATTAGAATAAATTGGCGTAGTTACATTACACAGATCCTACAATAAAGCAAGTACTCAATCAATCAATCAATCTACCTAGCCTTTTCCCAACTATGTTGGAGCCGGCTTCCAGTCTAACCGGATACAGCTGAATACCAGTATTTACATGAAACGACCGCCTATCTGACCTCCACAACCCAGTTACTGGGTAACATAATACCCCTTGGTAAGAATGATTGTCAGACTTTTAGCCTTCTAACTACCCCTAACGACTGTCAAAGATCTACGAATGACAGCCGGGACCAACGGCGCAACGTGTTTTCCGAGATACAGAGGGGTCTCGATATATGTATATAATGGACACCCATCTACGAACCGACTGCGGCAAGCGTAGCTTAACCGTCGATCAACCCGTGTCGCTGTTTATTTCAGTTCATCGTTTAGCTACGAACAACGCAAGTAAACTCGATGTAGGTATATAAAAATGTATAATAATCGGAAATGGCTTTTCAACCATCGGAATATTCAAATTCGTTCCGCATTTATCGAGATTGTGTGATAAATAAATTTGTTTTGGCACAAACATGGCTCGCGTGACACTGTCAAATTGTGCTGTAATAATAAATTATTTATTGTTTATTTACTCTACCCGGTAGTGCATTATTATTTTTCGTGCTTACGGTATGTATGTGCTGCAGTAAAAAGTTCGGTTGTAAAAGCTGAGATTGCAATGAAAATTTAAGAAAAAAATAACAATTTCAGTAAAATTATCAAAATCAATCAAAAGTCACTTCTTTAAACTAGGCTAAGAATCAGCACTTTTCTAAAGTCAAAATTACATAAGACAGTCCCGAAAACTCCTGCCCTTCACCACTTCCTAGTGCTTTAGCTGGGAAAAAGTGGCGCAACAAACTCCCCAGTAGCACCGCTGTCTGTTCAGTTAGAAAAACTTGATGCTATACTATACGCAAAGTAATTACGAAACATATGTCAGCTAGCACACGCTAATATACCAACGAAAACAATGGAAACTATACTCAAGCAAAAAACAAGAACAGAAGTCGTAAACAGAGCTCACTATTAATCTGAACACTACACTTACACTATCTCTACATATACCATCACCGTTACATTATCTTCATCATTAAACTTAAAAAAACTTTTTTACAAAAAAAAAACAACCGAACTCCAAAAAAAAAAACACTACAAAGTGAAAAATATATAACTTTAATTTCGGAAGTCAGTATCTTTGGATCTGTATTTTAGGTTTCTGCCACCGACTTCCAAAATTAAAGTTAATTTTCACTTTGTAGCGTTTTTTTTTTTTTTTAAGGTCCGTTGTTTTTATTTTTGTTAAAAAGATTTTTATTATTCACTTTTTAGTGGGTCGGTTTTTAATTTAGCTAAGTTACAATAGCCTGATGACAACTGCTCATCACCTTTTACAAAACATTGCTTTTCCCGATGCAGGGATGTTAATTGTTAAGGAGTTCTCCTGGTACTTCACCTTCAGCTCCACTTCACGATATAAATTTTGACGAGCTTATATTGCTTAGCAATAATTTTAAAGTAATTGAATCGCAACCCGTGAAATACTTATTATTGAGTTGTTCCGGTGGCCATCTTACCATCTGTGGTCTTCGTCATCAGTTCCACTTCACCAAATGGCTCTTTCCGAGGGCAAATGCACAAGTTACTATAAAAAATACCCAAATCGCTATAGGCGTGCCTAAAATATTTGCAGAATTCCCTCGATTTCTCCAGGATCCCAACATCAGATCCTGACTTGACGACTATGGGGCCACCTGGAAAGTATACATTTTCAAACAAAAAAGAATTTTTCAAATCGGTCCACCCGTCTTCGAGTAATCGGGGAACACACTTAAAAAAAAAGATTCCGACGAACTGAGTGAGAACCCCCTCCTTTTTCGAAGTCGGTTAACTACTATGTGTTTGCCTATAATATTTGAGGAGCTCCCTCAATTCTTCATGGATCCCGTCATCAGAACTGGACTGTGACAAAAATGGGACCAGTCTTTTCAGATTGGTACATACTTTCCTATGTCCTTTCAAATAATAAAACAATTTTCCAAATCGGTTTATAAATGACGGAGTACTGAGGTAACAAACATTTAAAAAAAACATACAACCGAATTGATAACCTCGTCCTTTTTTGAAGTCGGTTAAAAATAGGTACCTATACAATGTGTTCCTTTTGACATCCCATAACTCTAGGGGGTTGATGTACTCATCATTATGAACAACTTTTACTATGGAACCAAACCTGAAATCGCGATAAAAAAAAACCAATTGTTCCCTACTGTTCGCTTAACTCATCAAAATGTAGAGATCAGCCGATTTTTTTATTTTGAGAGTTACGGGTTATCAAAAGAAACACGTTGTATTACAGTCGATGCTAACATTTTTTCGGCAAAAACTTTTCTGGTAGTATTCTACTTGACACTACTAATGACATGTACAAACATTGCCCAGAAGGTATCTTTATGCTGGACTAATATCAATCTCGATTACTTTACCAAAGCTTGCCAAAATTTTGTTGATAACTTCCGAATTTCTTTAAATTGTGCCAAATCCTTTTTATGATTTCTTATAACTTAGACCATCGTACCGATGCCTAACGCAACCTTCTTAATACACTTTCTCACGACACTCGCACCTCCGACTGTTGCTAACACGTGGTGAAGCTATAAACATGTCGAATACCGAAATAACATATAAAACTTGGAAAATACAGCGAGGGTACATGTTCTGTTATTTGGGTTTAGATTCAGATATCGTGATATAGAGTTGGAGAGGCTTATGGCTAAGTAATTAACAGCCGCACGGGTCGATCGATCAGGTAAAGCTACGCTTGCCGCGGTTGGTTCGTGAATGGGATAACATCTTTACATACCAAGACCCCTCCGTGCCTCGGAAAGCACGTTAATCCATTGGTCCCGGCTGTCATTCGTGGATCTTTGACAGTCGTGATGGGTCTTCAGAAGCCCGAAAGTCTGACAACCAGTCTGACCAAGGGGTATCGTATTACCCAGTAACTGAGTCGTGGAGGTCAGATAGGCAGTCGCTCCATGTAAAATATTGGTATTCAGCTGCATCCGGCTAGACAGCTAGGCAGACGTTGGTGATATAGAATTGGGTTGTCCTGTAGAGGTCAGAAAATTGAAAGTGCTATTCTATAAATTTCACCTCGTACCTCACTTAAATGACCGTACGCAATTCGAAAACGAACATTTTTTTTAAGCGAACTCATCGTCAACGTTTGTTTGTAAGCCAACTCTCATCGTCATTGAATTTTTAAATGATATTTAGGGTCACTACTGTCATTTATAACGAAATTCCAACACTTCCCCACCGTCCCTTGCCCCTAAAGGTTCATTAGAAAACCAACGTCAGACAGCATCTGTCTGGCATTAATGCTGAAATGAACGTTTTTTGCGCACCCGTGAGGCACACATTGTTATTTAAAACATTATTTTCACTTTTTTATGTTGTTAATTATATTTTGTGTTTCACAAACTGTGCCGAAATAAACGTTATTCTTTCTTTTTTTTTCTTTCAAAAGACAAGACGTGCTACTACTTACTTTCATAGTCTCCTAAAAGTAGTAGTAAATGAAATGCAGGTAGAACCTGGATGAGGCTGACACAGGAGCGTGGCACAAGAAAAGAGAGGCCTACGCTCAGCAGTGGGTGAAGTCCGGCTGTGGATGACGATGATAATGAAATGAAATGCCATAGTATTACGGCTTATACGAATTAATGGATGTACAGATATCGACTCAGTTATCTGTGTAGTTTGCACATATAATACACATGAAAATAGCCTTCACGAGTGCTACATTCATAAATGACCATCCGAGACTCCCTCTGGGCAGCTACCACCTTCCCGACTAGCAAAAATTTCTACCCTTAAGGGGAATGCGCTAACTTAGCTCGCGAAATTCAAATTTTCTTACCTTTTTGCAATTTGCAGGTCAGTGTCAGGTTGTATAATGATCAAAATTCGCGATCGTAAAAAATATTTTTTTTTTCAAAATAATGATCATTAGAATCATCAGTACAACTCTCATATTTAAAACTAGCTTTTGCCCGCGGCTTCGCCCGCGTGGATGTCGGAAAATATCCAATGGAAACGTACCATCGGGATTAAAAGAACCCTATATGTCAATCCAGGTAAAAACACATTGTTTCATATAACTATATTGGTTTATGCGACGCATGCCAGTATAGTTCCCAGTCGGCATGTTTGTTTCTTCAACAATCATCGTCATATTTCAGCCAATTTACACAAAACCTTTAATGAATTATACACCTAAACCTATCTCATGAACCACTCCGTCCATTGGTGAAAACCATATATAAAAATCCGTTCGGTAGTTTTTGAGTTTATCGCGTTTAAATAGACAAACAGAGGCGGTGGGGGGACTTTGTTTAGTTAAAATTATGACGGCCACGCTCTAATAACAAATAACCTTTGACCGAGTGGACCGATTTTAATGAAATAAAAATTAAATGACACCTCAGGATACGACCTATGATTACATTTCCAATCCCTTAAATCTTTTAAAAAAAGTTAGGTACCTCCACAATAAATTTAATATTTTTTGTGAATTTTAAAATCAAACCCTATTTTACCACATTATAGCGAAGCCACACTGCTCCGTTGCGTGGCGTTGCGTCGTATCGTTTCAATGACGCTTGCTCGGTTCTAAAAGGCATTCAATCCTCATTTCTTTTAGAACCGAGCAAGCGTCATTGAAATGCGACGACGCAACGCAACGCAACGGAGCAGTGTGGCATCGCTCTTAGGGGATGATTTTTCAAAAACGCTGAACCACATATTTTTTTATTACCTACCAAAAGCATACATTTTATTTTTCATATCCCTCACTCTGAAGTTATAAACCCAGCATTTCTTAAAATGCTGGGTTTCCCATACAAACTTTCATCCCCATATATCACCCCCTGTAGGATTATATTTGAGACAAAAAGTAGCCTATGTCCTTCCCCAGGATGCCACCTATTTTCCCCCCAATTTTATCGAAATCCGGTCTATGATTTAGGCGTGAAACGGTAACATACAGGCAGACAGACACAGACACTTTCGAATTTATAATAATAAGTATGGATTTATAGACTTATTATTTAATTTATTGATCAAAAGAAAAGAAAAATTTTCATATAAACTGTTCCTCTCTTTTTATCACGAAAGAGGTTGATTTATGAAAAATCATCAATCATGTGTTTTGTCATTTAATGTTTAGATGACTTTTGATTTAATCCAGACACGTAGTGAAATTCTCCCCTAAAAACCTTATTACCCCATTTTGCTGGTAAGATGGTGAGAAACCCAAAAACTTATGTCCATATTATTTGTAAAAAAAAAAGTATTAATACATTTGAGGTTACTGGACAGCACGTTAAAATTCTTTCATATAAAATTTAGTGCCCCCTAAAATCTCTTTTGACGGGTAGTTTTGAAAAACGAATAACAAACTTTATTATTAATTTAAGATAGTATTCGTGCTGTTTCAAGTTTATTAACTCAAGAAATAAGATTTTTCATACATTAGAAAGGTCTAATTTCCAAAAACACCTTAGAGCTCACCCACATTATAAAAAGAACCTTTGTGCAAAATTTGTCATATTATTGTATCAGTCATTCAGCACTTCGCCCGCGATTTCGTTCGCGTGGGTTTCGTACCTTCCCATTTAAATGCTAATAATGCTTAAGATCTTCTTTATTTCTACATAAGTAGACATGTTGCGCCGACCCCAAATAAATTGAGATAAGGGCTGGAGAATGATGATGAAGTATTCAAGTTTCAAGTTTATAGATCAATGAAATAAGATTTTTTTTACATACAAACTGTATCCCCCCTTTTCACCCCCAAAGGGTTAATTTTTGAAAGTCTTTTATAACGTTTCCATTATTTTACTTACAGTTTATTTAAACCAATTTACGAGTTAATCAAGACTCGCAGTAAAATCCTCCTCTGTAAAATTGACTACCCCTTTTCACCCCGTTAGGGGTAGGTTTTTTAAAACCCTTATACACGTTATTCCTTATCTTTGGTCTTAAGTATAAATACCGAGTATCGAATTAAGCGCACCGTGCGTTAAAAATCTTCCATACAAACTTTGACACCCGTTAATCCCCCTTTAGGGGGTAGTTTAGAAAAACTAAAAAAGAACTAAATTTATAGTTTACTTAGATAAGTATTCGTGTCAAGTTTCAAGTCTATTAACTCAAGGCATAAGATTTTTCATACAAACGAAATCCCCCCTTTTCACCCCCTTAAAGGTCGAATTTCCAAAAACCGTTCTTAGTGCTCCCTTACATTATAAAACGAAGCCGTGTGCAAAATTTCATGTTCCTAGGCCCAGTAGTTTCGCCTGTGCGTTGATATGTCAGTCAGTCAGTCATTCAGTCAGTCAGTTTCTCCTTTTATATACATGATATAGATTTCCTTGAAACCGGAACTGGTAATGAATGATACGTCACGGGGCACGCATGACTCGACGCGGCAAGTGGCGTTGTGAGGTTTCACTAAATTTTAAAAATTAATATCTTTTGATTCTTTAGAAAACAAACGTTAAATATTACTCAAAATAAAGCTTCTTATCTTTCAGTAGTTCGATTTTGAATCCAATGAGTGGCTTTTACGTTATGCGTGCACAAACTAACAATCAAACCTACAAACAGACAAAAATTAAAAAAAAAAATTTTTGACTTTTTATTACATAATTCTCCCGTCTTCCAGTACTTTTTTTTGCAAAAATCTTTAATGTAGACACGGAAAGGTTACGGTTTTATTATATGTATAGATGAATCTACAAATTAGCCTCAAATGTCACGATTTCATGAAATAGTAATCCAAAAGGGTAATGTGAACTTAGATAGTTGTATCGACGATTTTAATGATTTTAATTCTATGAACATATATATTTGTTATGGTCGCGATTTATACTTTGATCAACATAAGAGCTGACACTGACATGCAAATTACAAAAAAAGTACAAAAAATTAAATTTCGCGGGCTACCCTGGCGCTTTCACCTTAAGGGGGAAGCGCTAAGGTAGCCCGCGAAATTCAAATTTTCTTACGATTTTTGCAAATTGCAGCTCAGTGTCTGGATGTATGTTGATCAAAGTATGATACGTAACCGTAAAAAATATGTATTTACAGAATTATAAAATTAGAATCAGTAATACAATTCCTTGAGTTAGTATAATCCTGAAATTTTAAGATTTCATGAGTCATTCAATAGAATTATTTGGTCTTAGAGAGTTGTATTGATCACTTTAATGATTATAATTCTGGAAATACATATTTTTTACGGTCGCGAATTACATTTTAATCAACAATACAACTTAATACTGACCTGCAAATTGCAAATCGTAAGAATATTAGAATTTCGCGGGCTATCCTGGTGCTTTCACCTTAATGCAAGTTATTTCATAACTTAGGAAGGACGCTGGCTGCAACACCTACTTGTTTTGTTAACTAGCATAAGTCAAGTGTTCCTACAGATGATACTATTTAATATGAACATAGATATTTGACCAATTAAATTATTACATGGGCCGAGCTTTCCCTACACAGTTCATACTAAATGATAAATGATTTATTTCTGTAAGTATGATACAAATACTTTTACACATCAATCATATTTTTTTTTTAAAACCAGATGAGGC
Source organism: Fissipunctia ypsillon (assembly GCA_947568875.1). NCBI lineage: Eukaryota > Metazoa > Arthropoda > Insecta > Lepidoptera > Noctuidae > Fissipunctia > Fissipunctia ypsillon. Next base: position 21,968,388 of record OX387648.1, read on the forward strand.
TGGCGTTTCCTATCTGACTAAACTACTATAAAACCTACGAGAAAAGACTGACTTAAAACAATCTTTCAGTGACCACTTTACAAACGTTTAAATGTCGTCGAACGTAATGAATGATGTTCTTTGCCTCAATGATTCACTGTCCAGGTAACTACTTTGACATTGAATTATTGAACCATGGCAGTACTATCTTTTTCGTCTTTAAATCGAGACCATCATTAGTGCTGGCTTTGACAAAAGTAAGTCCAATTGCCGTTGAAAGCATCGTTTTTAGAGTTCCGTACATCCGAATGAAAAAACGGAACCCAGGATCACTCGTGTATCTGTCTGTCTGTCCGTCTGTCTATCCGTTTGTCAGAGCCGATTTGCTTCGAATATACTGGAAAGATTAAGTTGAAATTTGGTACACATAATTATGAATTTCTATGACCCAAACACGAACGTGTAACGTAAATTTGAATATGGGGTTCATTTTTGGGGGAAAAATTTGAAAATTAAAAAAAAAAGTGTGTGTGTCAGCTCCGACGTACGACTAGAGTTTACTCCGTGTAAGTTGCGCAAGATACGTTGCGCAAGGTACGTTACGAAAAAAGATGAAAAATTACCATTCCCCCTTTGTCTCCGAAACTGCTGAGCCTAAAATTTTGAAAAAAAAAATACAGAGAATAGTTCTCTACTTTTAGATTACAGGAAAACCTATAAGAAGTCTATGGTCTCAAAATAACATAGTAAATCACTCAATATTGTGCGTAGTACAAACTTACATTTGCAGTTGGAATGGGGAACATGTTTTTAACCGACTTCAAAAAAAGGAGGAGGTTATCAATTCGGTTGTATGTTTTTTTTTAAAGTTTGTTACCTCAGTACTTCGTCATTTATTAACCGATTTGAAAAATTCTTTTTTTATTTGAAAGGGCATACTTCCAGATTGGTCCCATTTTTATCAAAGTCCAGTTCTGATGACGGGCTCCATGAGGAATTGAGGGAACTCCTCAAATATTATAGGCAAACACATATCGATTTTGATATTTTCAACAACAAGTCAAGCATTTGCATTCAGAAATTATCATTTGGTAAAGTGGAACTGATGAAGAAGACCACATATGGCCACGGGAACTTCTCAATGATAAGTATTTCACGGGTGGCGATAAGATATCTCGATTAAGATAGTTAAGCGACAATGACAAAGCCAATTTAAATAAATAGTGCTGATGAAAATGGTATCATAGAAATGATCTGATGATGAAGTTGAAAGGTAGGCACCGGAACTCCGTAATATAACAATGTATCCTAGCCGTATTTGGGCTTATTGGAATTGTCATGAGATGCACTCTGGCTATAAATTATTTTTAACCGACTTCGAAAAAGGAGGGGGTTCTCACTCAGTTCGTCGGAATCTTTTTTTTAGTGTGTTCCCCAATTACTTGAAGACGGCTGAACCGATTTGAAAAAATATTTTTTTGTTTAAAAGAGTATACTCTCCAGTTGGCCCCATAGTCATCAGGTCAGGATCTGATGATTGGATCCTGGAGAAATCGAGGGAACTCTGCAAATATTATACGCACACCTATAGCGATTTGGGTATTTTTTATAGTAACTTGTGGAATTGCCCTCGGAAAGCACCATTTGGTGAAGTGGAACTGATGACGAAGACCACAGATGGTAAGATGGCCACCGGAACAACTCAATAATAAGTATTTCACGGGTTGCGATTCGATTACTTTATAATTATTGCTAAGCAATATAAGCTCGTCACAATTTATATGGTGAAGTGGAGCTGATGCTGATGGTGAAGTACCAGAGAATTCCTTAACAATTAACGTCCCTGAATCGGGAAAAGCAATGTTTTGTAAAAGCTGACGATCAGTTGTGATTAGGCTATTGTAACTTAGATAAATTAAAACCGACCCACTAAAAAGTGAAAAATAAAAAACTTTTTTACGAAAAAAAAACAACCGACCTCCAAAAAAAACACTACAAAGTGAAAAATCAAAGTTATTTGATTTCGGAAGTCGGTGGCAAAAACCTAAAATACAGATCCAAAGACACCGACTTCCGAAATTAAAGTTATTTTTTACTTTGTAGTGTCTTTTTTGGAGGTCGGTTGTTTTTTTTTTTTTTTTTTTGTAAAAAAAGTGTTTTATTCAACTACAATGTTATGTTTTTTCTTGGGATAAATTCATCCCAACCCTTCATTGTGCCTAGTCCAACACGCACTTGGTTGGTTTTTTTAACTATTACTAAGGCCCCGCTGTCCGTTCGTCCATCCGTCCGTCTATCCGTTCGTCCGTCCGTCCGTCCATCTGTCACAGGGCTGTATCTTTTGAACTGTATTAAATAGACACTTGAAATGTTAACAGAGTGTGTACTACTATCGCCGCTATAACAACAAATAACAACAAATAATAATAAAGTTAAAAATTAAAACTTTAATTTTATTCAATTTTACAAGAAACATGTTTTTTTATTTAAACTAAGTGCTTTTCTTTACGAAAGTATTTTTTTTTTTCAATATTTTTGTAGTGTTAAATTTATTCTACGGTGGTATGGAACCTCGAATTTATTATAAGCCCCTTATTCATAAACGTTTTGTAGATGAAAATATAGCTTTATTAGATTGGGTTCCCATTTCATTCATAATATATTTTTTTCATTATTATTCGGTAACAACTGGGGTTTTGATTTATGAATAATAAGAGGTGTTCCACTGATGTCTCAAGGAGGTAATACCAAAGATAAATACTGATCTCGGGGCATTTAACTTTTTGAGAAGTTAATGGAAGAATTATCCTTCAACGATTACTTCATATTCTGCCTGAACACCTTAATGCCTAAGTTTCTTAAAAAATAAATACGATTATAATATACAGAATGAGAAGGACACAAATCTTATTTTTTTAAAAAATAGAAATTGAGTACACTATGCTGTATTAAAAACCTCAATGCGTACCAAAAAGTGACACTAATATCAGTACTGAACAATATTACTAGGTACCAAGTAGGTGCAGTAGTGTATGTACATGGTACATAGCATTCTCCAGGCTGGTTTTGATCTATGCCTAAAACTCAGGCCTGAAAGCATTCACCTACATCTTTGTTCAAAAGTAATTACTTCAGCAATTTACTAGGCATCACACGGCCACACCTGCTACTCAGCCAAACTGAAACGCAACGCCAGACCAGACCTCGTCTTTTTTATCTAAAGCGATAAAAAAGACGAGACTTTTTATAATTAACTAGCTGTTGCCCACGGCTTCGCCCGCGTGGATGTCAATAGGTTCCTATTTGAATCGGACTTTGTTCACAATTTCATGGGTTTTATTTTTTTGCAGCGGAACCCTAATTCTTTTTTGTAAATAAAAGTAGTCTAAGTTACTCCTTATAACATCAGCTATCTGCCAGTAAAAGTCCCGTTAAAATCAGTGTAGCCATTTCGAAGATTAGCCGGAACAGACAGACAGACCGATAGATAGACAGTCAGACAAAATTTGTAAAAATTGATTTTTCATTATAATTACCGTATAAAATGTTCATAATGTATAAATTATTAAAATTGCTGTTATTCGACATTACTAACAGACACTTCAATTTTATTTATTTCTATAGATATATGACCCAAGTGGTTCACGATGAAACATGTTATAATTTATATTTTTACTTCGATAAATGATTTGATTCTATAGAAAACCTATAATTATGTAAATTCAAACATAAAATAGAACCGCCATGTGTTAAATTTACCTACGAATCTGCTTTGTTTATATGAACCCAACCATATGGGCTCAACCCTCCGGATTAAGTAGGTGTTAACCTTTAATCCCTGTAATTTTCAGACGTTCCTATCTACTCGTCAATGACGGAATTTGGTCCCAGGGTACAATGAGAAATTTTGGGCTACTAGTAAGAATTTAATAGCAGTTTACCGTAAAACCTTGTCTGAAACTTTGGTATTTGGGTTTTGACAGACTCCTTTAGCCTTCTGTATCAGACTCACTAAAATGCCCGATTTTAATTCCCAAATATCAAAGCATAGTTAGTTGAGAAGTCGTGCATAGGCCTAGGTTTTGTGACCTTTAAGTTCGCACATCTCGTCACAATGTAGGGACCAGCTGATTTTTATTTTGCGATTTCAGGTTAGGTCCCATAGTAAAAGTTGTTTGTTATCAAGAGTACAATTACGTGTATCGGTCACTAAATACCAGACACCTTATATAATAGGTACCTAACCCTCTCCCTAGCCCTTCGGGGAAACAAGGCGTGATGTTATGTTATGTTTATTAGTAGTCTCATCAAAAACAAATAAATAATTTACTCTGACTTAAGTTGAGCAGGAGCAGAAAGGAAGGTTAAACACAGTAGGTAAAAGATTAATTATTCATTAACTTTGGATCTAGTAACTTTAAAGTTTTAAGCACATGAGCGGTACCCAAATTGAGTAATTAGGCACTTTGCTTAACTTGAAATTGAACTTAATTTGTACATGGGACAAGTTTTTACATTGTTCTCTCATATAGAAGCAACAAGAATAATGTAACCAGGATTTTGTAATAATCTTGATATAGAAGTGTCCTTGGAGTTGCTTGCCCGTTCTTTTCCATAGAGATCTACGTTTTGGAATGCGCAACTAGCTTAAAATTTCTGACTAACTGGCCGACTCTTTGACATTTCAAAAGTGCATGTAATTGGTTCAATTGAAATAAGTGGTTTGAGTTATAAATTGTACAGCAATGATAATGGAAACGTGAAGAGTTTGAGGCAGGGCTTTTTAATCGTCAACTATTTGGTTCTTTATTCAGATGTTTGTTTAAAAAACTTTTTATTCTTTCATTTGTTTAAAACCTTTTTTAGTTAGCCTAAATTGTGTCCCACTGCAGATAAAACCGAAAACAAGATAATTGTGGTACTTATTCAACAACAAAATCAAAGATAAAAACAAAGAAATGAAATGTTAAATAAATAACCGAAATTCAAAAGGTGGGTTAGCAGGTTGGCTGGGATAAGCAAGGAAATACAATCTTGCTGATCCAGGAACTGAATCCTCGAGATATAATATGCTTCTGCTTCGGTTGTAGTTGAAAATTGCTTTGCTAGATGCGAGGTCGGTATTTGTAACTGTAATTAAAATGTTCTTTTAAATACTTACCTGAGGAATTAAATACTATAATTACATATTCAATTCAATGAAGGCGAAATGCGATCTTAGTTTAAATCGAAATATGAAAACAATTTTCTCGAATTGCGTTTGTGTTTTATAATAAAACTAATCGATAGCAATTAAACACTTAAGGCCAAATGACGTATATGACATCAACCATTACTTACCTACAGTTATTTTCCGCTGAAAGGAACTCAAGCAGCAACCCACTATCCACCTTATTGCAACGAAAATAAAGAACACTTTGAATTTGAAAATCAGAGGCAAAATAACTGTGAAAGTTCTGTACCTAGTTTTCAAGTCTAGACCTAATGACTCATTTCTAATGGCTCCGAAAAACACTAGGCCTATTCCCTAAGGCTATCAAAGCTCATTATTTTCACGTTTCACTAAGCCCTTATTCTAACACCATTAATTTTTATAACATCGAATGAATGTAAAGGATTCCAATAAAGTTTGTCATAAAATATGACATTATATCACGTACCTATAAAATTACTATTATAGTGCTGATTTATGGCAAGAGGGGCTCGTGGAAGTAATAACAGCCGCACGGGTCGATCGACCAGGTTAAGCTAGGCTTACGGCGGTTGGTCCGTGGATGGGAGACCATCTTTACATACCGAGAACTCTCCGTGTCTCGAAAGCACGTTAAGCCCTTGGTCCTGGCTGCCATTCGTGGATCTTTGACAGTCGTAACGGATCCTCAGAAGCCCGAAAGTCTGACAACCAGTCTTACCAAGGGGTATCATAGTACCCAGTAACTGGGTTGTGGAGGTCAAATAGGCAGTCGCTCCATGTAAAATACTGGTATTCAGCTGCATTTGGTTAGACTGGAAGCCGACCCCAACATAGTTGAGAAAAGGCTCGGCAGATGAGTGCTGATTTCTGGCTATCTCATCTTTCATTGTGCGTTAATGGAGAAATACTTCGTTTTAGCTCATATCATAACTACGAGGAGGGATCAAAAAGTAATGAGAACGACATACTCCTTGGTAAGAAAAAATACTGGCAGGCATAGCTCAGATACATATTTGTAATATTAATAAAGAAAACAATCTTCGATTCTCTTTTGTTTTTTTTTTCTGAATGTAGTCATTTGTTTGCTTCGTGTCGGAACGTGTTCTCGAAAATGGAGAAAAACGAAGTGCGAGTCGCTATTAAATACCTCTGTTTAAAAAAGTTAACGACGCAAGAGATTCATTGCGATTTGGAGGCAACATTAGGAGAGTCTACTCCGCCGTATTCCACTACCGCAAGGTGGGCGTCTCAATTTCGAGTAGGGAGAACGAGCACGGAAGACGAACATCGTTGCGGCCGTCCATCGACGTCAGTCACCCAAGAAAATGTTGCGAAAGTCGAGAAAATTGTATTGAGCGATCGAAGAGTCGAGAAAATTATATTGAGCGAGATACTTAATTCAAGAAACGGGCATTTCATATGGAATTATTCAATCCTTAATGAAACAATCTTTGAATATGAGAAAAGTCTCCGCAAGATGGGTGCCGGGAATGTTAACCGACAGTCAGAAACAAAATCGACTTGACATTTCGAAGATATTGTTGGACAAGGTTCAAGAAGATTGTGAAATTTTTTGTCTCGTTTCGTAACAATGCACGAAACATGGATCCATCATTTGATCCCGAGACAAAACAGCAATCTTTGCAATGGAAACGGCCATCATCACAGACCCCGAAAAAGTTTCGTGCCGTGGCATCGGCTGGCAAGGTTATGGCCTCAATATTTTGGGACTCAGAAGGGATATTGTTGATTGATTACCTGGAGCGTGGGACCACTATTACAGGCCAATATTATGCAGCTTTAATTGCCAAGTTGAGGAATGCCATCAAAGAGAAAAGGAGAAGGAAACTTCGAAGGGGCGTGCTGTTTCATCACGACAACGCACCCGCGCACAGGTCGGCAGTTGCAATGGCTGCCATTCAGCAAGCTGGCTTCGAATTGGTTGACCACCCCCTTATTCACCAGATCTGGCGCCTAGCGATTTTTATCTGATCCCCAAATTGAAAGAATACTTAAGGGGAAACAAGTACGAAGACGATAACGAGGTGATGGATGCCGTGGAGAGCTTTTTGCAGGACCAAGACAAAACTTTTTTTTAAAGGGATTGAAGCCTTGGAAAAGCGCTGGACTCGGTGTGTAGAGAGACTCGGAGACTATGTAGAAAAATAAATTATTATGTTATCAATAGTCATTATATTCTATCTCATTCTCACTACTTTTTGATCCCTCCTCGTATGTAGTTGTGAAATACCAAAACAAGCACTTGAGTGAAGATCCTAAATCTACCTTTAAACTACATTACCGTGTCATAACACGGTCACCGGTATTAAACCCATACGAACCAGAGTTACTACTGCTGAGCGTGGGGTCCTGGCTTCGAGTCCCAGGTCGGGCAAAGTGTTATTGGGTGTTTTCATCAGGAATTTCCCAGTAGCAGCCCGGAGTCTGGATTTGTGCCCGGTAGATGGCAATAGGCTCGCCCCCTATTGCATGGGACTTAAACATAACTGGCGAAACGTGCGTGTACTACTTATAGGTACCTACACCTCTGCCTAACCCTTCGGGGAATACAGGTGTGATGTTGTGTGTTATTTGAACCAGAGTTCGTATTGGTTTAATACTAGTGGAATTACTGGCAAACCAGTTATTTCAACTTTTTTTCGAAAGTTGGCAAAGTATCGGACATCCCATTGGATTTTCTTCAGTATTTATTGTAGATCTTTGATATCTGTTAGCAGCGGTAACCACTAGTAACTTTTTTAACCATGATGGCTAGTTTCCAATGCACTCTGTTTGCCTCTTTAGTACTAAATAATATACTCTCTATTATACAAGTATTATTTTCCCAAACATGCTTGGAAATTCGAGCATTATTTTGACAACCTTCTTCGAGATAAATCGAAAATGCTGTACTGGTCAAATACATGCGAGCAGCGGCTGGTAATTTTAGTATGAAAATCCATATCTGTCGTGTTTAGCGGCCGAATAAATTACTATGAAAACTCATAACTGTCGTGTTATTTAAAAATGGAACGAACTTTTTACTTCGAAACCTAGCAGCCAAGGAGGTAAGTTTATCAAAGATTCTATTTAAATCTCGAACTACAAATAAACACAATTGTATTGGCGTGTGAAAAATTATTGTTGTTCGTCACTGATTCTAGAGCTTATAATTAATTGTTCAATTTCCGCGCATTATTTGAGAAAAGTACTAATACAAGCCTTGACCGCAACTAGGCATTGATGGACTCACGTATGTGGGCCGAGGCGAAGCCGAGGCAATCATATTTATACATATACTATTTACATTGACTATTTATACACGTTCGTCCATCAATACCTCTGTTGTCAGCCGCTGCGTTAATGTACTGAGTAAGTATATATTCATCTTTATTCTTATCTTCTTAACATTTATATGCATATAAAATCATAACTTTACAGCCACGATTATAGCCCACATCTTTCATAGAACCACGTCGTCAAACTATTGGCATATATTCACATAATATATTAAACGAGGAACAGCGCCAAAGTACTATAATAAAAATATCTAAGGCAGTCTGGGGCAATCAATTTCGGTGGTACTTACAATTTTAGTGGGGCAGTTAAAGAGTTTGATGGTCGGGACAGATTGACGCACGTCGTATCCACAGGATGATGTTACAATCAATGTAATATTGAAGGATAGGTATGCTTAAATGGACTAACACGCAATTTGATGCATGAACTGATGAATATGTTGACCAGTTCCTGCATCAAATTGTCCATAAGGTTGACTGCTTTATCTCAAATAAACAGTTGAGACGAGGTAACGAGGCTTTATTTTTTAAACTTAAGAAACGCGTAAACTTTTTCTCGCTACCTGTTCGTTTTTTCTCTGATTCTCAAAATTTGAGAATGCATATTGCAAAGCCAAAGCCCCAACTATTAGGTTCTGCTAGAGCTAGCCAGCAACGAGTTCGACCCTACGACCATTGCACTATTTTGACCCAGCAAAAACATTTAGCCATTTAGGAGAAAGCCGCTAAGGTAGCCCACGAAATTCAAAGTTTCTTACGATCTTTGCAATTTGCAGTTCAATATCTGGATGTATGTTGATTAAAGTACGATTCGCTTCGGTAACAAATGTATATTTACATAATTATATAATCATTAGAATCAATAATACAAATCCTTAAGTTAGTAAAATCTTCAAATGTTAAGATTTCATGAAATAGTATGGGATTACTTGGTCTTAGAGAGTTGTATTGATGACTTTAATGAGTATAATCCTGTAACTACTTAATTGTTACGGTCGCAAATCATATTTTAATCAACATTCAATCTGATACTGACCTGCTTATTGCAAAAACTTAAGAAAATTTTAATTTCGCGAGCTACCCTGGATCTTTCGCCTTAAGCCGATATCAAGCGATTCACGTTTTGTCCATTTTTGTCATTCATTCGGCATCTTTCACTCGAAGTGAAACGTCTGAACACTAAATTTATCAAAAGTGAACAATGAATTCATTAGTGACCCGATCCAACGATGTTGGAATTCCTCTCTAGGCATCATTCACTTGCTTACCGATTGTTCGAAAAATGGAAGGAGCAGATGAACGTTTATTCCTGTATAATTTTGTCGGTGTCGTGTGAACGTGGAATGATACAAAATGAACCTTCACTCATGTGAACCCATTCACTCGAGTATCAAGAAAAGAAAATATTATGCAGCCTACATTGCATACTTATTACATACATAAGTGATTATCCATTAAAATAAGCTTCCACGTTCTTACATCAATCAGAAATCAAAATCAAAATATTTTATTTCACATAAATCTACATGGGCACTTAGGAAATGTCAGAAGCTAGGTGCATGGTCATTTCCTATGGAAAAGAGCCGGCAAGAAACTCCACGGTTACTCTTTTAAAAATTATTGGTGTTTACAATGTTTCCAAATGACAGTGTAACTTACCTAATAAGTATGGGTAAATGCTAGGTATCTCTTCATAACTGGTGGTTACACAAAGATCATAAAATAATTTCTACGTAATTTGCTTTTATCTCCCTTTATCCGTGATCAACTTAATGTGTCTAGATATTTAATGTGCATAGCTTAATTTTATGATCATGTGTTATCAAATTAATGAGCAGTAATTTAACAGCATTTAGAATTAATGGCATACATTAGGTTTGGTAAATAGGTGACCGCTGTAGGTTATTTACTGAAAAATATACCTAGTAATTTGTCAGAAACAACGAATACTATTATGAATGACACAATGGCGAATGATTATCTTCTGTTCTGGATTATTTCGAAAAGAAACAAGTTTTTTGCGTATCTAATAAATAATAGTCCAATTCGTCGAAAACCACTCGTTTAAAAGATAATCTACTAGTATCTGAGACGGTTTATAATACGGAATTCACAAATACACTAGACATAACCATTTTTTATAAGGGCAAATAAAATTGAAGACATGTTATCATTCCGAAATTATCAAACCAATATCAATTGGAGGTGCTCGGATTTGAACCTAGGACTTCCAGCATGCGAAGCAGATTCCGACTCTCTACCACTGAGTTACACCCCAGATGTAGTAGCCATTAAAATGGTTTATCGGTTTATCGCACGCGAGCTACATACGGAGAGAAAGGAAAATATATTGTTGACAGTGAATCAATGTTGCCAGTTCCCCCCTCATTTGACGTTTTAAAAAAAATTGCATTCTTAAAAACTTAATTAATCAGATTATTTTGATTATCATGCGAGAAGCATAAGCACCCCTAATGAAAGTGGCAAGGTGCATAATTCGCATTTGGTTGGAGTTTTGGCATGCTAATGAACTTACCAGCATTTTAAACCGGTAGGTAAGATATAAAACGCAGATTAAATCAAAATTCCTTTCTTACATATGTAATACTTTCAATATCCAAAGAAAATGTAACTTTTAAATTTTAAATCAATCTATCAATCCAGTCTAAATGGATGCAGCTGAATACCAGTTTTTTTTTATGGAGCGACTGCCTATCTGACCTCCACAAAACGATACCTATTATAAGACTAGTTGTCAGACTTTTAGGCTTCTAACTACCAGTAACGACTGTCAGAGATCTACGAATGACATCCAGGACCAACGGCTTAACGTGCTTTCCGAGGCACAGAGTGGTCTTGATATGTAATGGATGGTCACCCATCCACGAACCGACCGCGGCAAGCGTAGCTTAACCTTCGATCGACCCGTGCGGCTGTTATTATTTAGCAATGAGCCCCTCTTTTTGTGTTTTAACTTTCAATCTTAAAGCACGCGACTATGTGTAGAACAATACACCTCCGTTTTACACTCAAACTTATACTATTTTAGTTTAATGAAACAAGTTTGGTCGTTAATTTTGAGTGCTCAAGGTGAGCGACGCCTCGTGGTTCGACTTGTTATAATTAGGTAATTACTTAATTATTGTGTAAGTACTTGGTAAAGCGTTTGAAATTTGGTTGGAGATATTTGGGACTTATATACTTAGATAGGTTAGGTATTGCTAGACAGCTATATTTTAAACTGACAATCATCAAATAGTAAGAACTCTGTGTAGGTAGTAGATACCTATCTAACAAAATCAATAACCTCTACTAGTAGTGTGGCTATTCGCATTACGAGGGCTCATAAACATCATCAATTTACCCCAATTATAAGTATGTTTATGCGTGAATGATAGCCAATTAATAAAGGCATCTGTCAGACGAAATAATAAACCGTAATAAAACAGACATTGAACAAGCAACTAAAATAACAAAAACCAACAATAATTAAAAGACAAATAATTACAGAAACTAGCAGAACAACAGTCCATTAGTACATTTTCATTGCAAACAACATCCATCTATATTAAACCCTGAAGTTTCATAAGTTCAAACAGAAGTTAGGAAAAGTACATTTTCAGTAATAGTCCAGTAACGTGATCCTGAAAAGTGGAAAGTTCTGCGGCTGTTGCAACTGGAGAGAAATGCTTTCAACAAATAGTTTAATAATAATAACACTATATCCCTATCGAACACCACCGTATCTCTACGTTGACGTCGTGGTGGGGCTTGCTCCTGGACTCTAGGTCTGTGCCAGTAGAGTTTACTTTGCCGAAACAGATTTAGTGTGGGGAGCCAGTCCTAGAGAGATACAGTTGGCCAGTAACGACCCCACGGACCCTATATCCCCAGAGAAGTCTTGTGCCTCACCTCTGGCTTGCCTTTATTGGCCGGCTGGAGTCAACACTGACGAGGAATAGAGCTCCTACCTCTTTTTTGCCTTTATTGGCCAGCTTGAGTGGAGATTCGCAAGAGCAAACGTACTCGGAGGAAGGAAGTATTCCAGTAAGATGCTGGTAGGGATCATAACCGTACTTCCGGGATTATCCTGATAGCCGTCGAATACCTCTCCACTCATCAAGCACCTCTGGAAGTGTTGTCCCCTTGTCGCTACGTCCCTATGTGCTAGCGACCGTTTTCGGGGGCCCATTATTGAGTGTACAACTCACCCCCTGCCATTTTATCCGTGTATTAATTTTTGTATATTGTATTTGTGTGTTAATTAATCAAGGCACATGGACATAGTCCTTCCATAGTTCTAGGTAACCAATCCACTATAGCCACCCAAACCCATAGCCCAATATGTTTTGTTTCCATGTTTTGCAATAGTCCTGCACCAACTGGAGGTTGTCCTTAGGTGCACTCGTATAGAGCAAACAGGGATAATCGTCGGATGGTGCCTCGGCACTTAAAATTATCTAAGAGGCCTCTACGATATTGCATAGTAGCGCACTGCTGAGTTCCTCGATCAATGCAGAATAATTATGTATACGTATACAGATTAAAAAGGTGAGGGGAGATTAAGCCCATGCCTTATTCCACATAGAAAGAAAGAAAGAAAGAAAGAAAAAACGTTTATTGGCACATGCCACAAGTGCACACAGTATCATGAAAGGAAACAAAGAAAAAGAACTTAAAACTAACAATATTTAAAAAGTACAATTACCTACATCAAAGCCAAAAAAAAAAAAAAAGCATGTAGGTAAATACTGTGCGACTCACGGCTGCGCCAAATAGGCCCATTTCAGCATAATGTCGGACAACAATGGTGCCCGACGCTGGTTTTCAAATGAACCTAAATGGTGAGTGTACGAATGTCAATGTTAGTTTAAAATAAAAGTAGTATATGAACATACACTTCACTTCCGCCTGATATTAGGGACTGCCAAAGTGTTGCAGCGTTTAAAAGAAGAGTGAAAGAACACTATCTTTCCACTTCGTCATAGCTGTTAGTATTTATTATGTTATGCTACATTATTATCGTATATATTTTAGTGACATTTATTTTAGTAGTATACATGTATGTATTGGTATGTACTCATATTTTAAGTTTAAATATATTTGTTTATATTCATATTAGTGTGTCGTTTGTGATTTTAAGTATTTTGTTATTTCTTTTACTCTTACACACGTTGTCTACATGTCTTTATCTACTTTCCTATCACAGGTATGCTGGAAGAGATTTCTTTAGAACTAAGCATCACCTTTGTACGTATTTTTCTGTTCCTTTCTTCTTGTCTGCTTATATGTGTGAACATAAACTGTTAAATAAATAATTAAATAAAATAAAAACACGCATGCAATTTAATATGACGTCTGTGTTACCCAAAAGGTGTTAGCAGAAGCGTACTTGTATGATTCACTAGTTGTAATTATGTTATGAGTCCCATGTATTTATTAATGGAAAATGTATCGCATTTCTCAGAGAAAATAATATATAAGCATTATAGATAGGATAATAGTAGGGCAAAACTTGGGTAATCGGTGATAGTTTTGTTTTTTACTTGTAAAATTCGATTCATTGATCAGACTATTTTTTAAATTTACTATGATATAGTAGACAAAATAAGTTTTGCTAACTTATATCTAAAAATGTGGCAAATACTATAATGATTGAAAAATGTACATTTATCAAGTCAGTAGTAACTTGGTAATAAAACACAATTATCTATCACCGAATAGCTGCATATCACGAATTAGCCAAGTTTTGCCCTAGTACTGCATACACCTATAACGTCCCCACTTCTGGGACACAGGCCTCCTCCCTGTGAGTGGGAGTGGGCCATAACACACCACAAGGGCCTAAATTAGTATTAAGTAGGTAAAATACTTACTTTTTACGTAAATGAAATGGAACCAGCTATGCATTCTGATACAAGTTTTCAATAAAAACTCGATGAAATGAAAACAATTGAGGACATTCATTTTTCAATGCCTTTTTACATTATTTGATGGATTGATGAATAAATATCGCACCCCGAGGTGATATATGAAGCCCAATTCGATCTGTCCCGCGAGATGGATTGCACGAATAAATCTAACGAGTCCAACTGCATACAAAATTAGATGGATTATTTAGTTAGACGTTGCAATTATTAGCACGTTAAAACGTTGAATGGTCACAATGTCGTGACTATAGGTTGAAAAGCGTGAGGTGGTAAGTAAAATTAGAACCATTATTGTAATATTACAATGATTGTTAACTATACATATAATAAATTCGTAGCGAAATCAAAACTGTACATTGAATATTTTTGAAAAAAAAAAGTAATAGCTACGAGGTCTGGAAACGATTCTAAAGCCGAAAATTTAGTTTTTAGATTTTTTTGTCTCTTTATCTGAATATACATCTCTTTATCTGAATATACATATGTTCCAGCATCACATAAATCCGGTAGTATTTACGTGACAACTCTACGTCGCTAGCTACTGCGTCACCAGTCCTGACTCTCTGTATATGTTGGCTACTGAGACCAAAACTACAAACGTAGTATGCAGGGAAGTTTTATAAAATAGATGACGCCAAATAAAATACATCATGTTTTATGTCAAGGATTGAAGGGAACGCTGAGACGACGTCTGAAGAAGACTTATGCAAGGAAAGTCATACATAAGAAACAAGACATCTAGCTTTTCTTAATCGCGAGGTACCTATATAAAACATGAAATCAAAAAGAAAGTGATAATTCGAAGAAACCTGTTCGGGTACCGTACCGCACGCGATAAAAGAGCAAAAAAAAATGTACAGCAACATAAAACGTATTTTGAAAATCCATTCCCAAAAAAATTTACCACATTTTTATATATCTCGACTGATCTCGAAGGCTACTTAAGATAAATGAAGCAGAAATAGGTAGATATCTTTCCTAACATTAGTTCCCAGATATGTTAGAGCCGAAACCCGTGACATAAATATTTGATTCGTACGTGCTTGCGAGAGAGCCTCATATCTGTAACTTGTAGATATAATCAGTTGAGTTATAAACTTAGGAGAATAAGGTTTCGCCTAAGTTTAAGAAATAACCTACACAGTTGTAATGGATGTGATTGGTGACGTCGTTGTTTCGTATTTTAATGGACCGATACGATGCCCGCCACTTATGATAAAAATAAATTATCAGTTTCAATATATGAACCAAAGGACGCGCGGGCTCGCGAACGATGGATGCTATGGAAAGGCTTTTTGCCCACGGGTGGGACAGTGCAAAAAGTAAGAAAAAAGCTCGAGGTTAAGACGCCTCGTCTACATAAGTCAATCAAACTGAGTGACCCCAGTTAAGGTGTGGCCACTCTAGCCTTAAGTTTTTACACAATCATTTAATTACTAGCTAATTAACAAACATTTATTTGGAACTCACAGTAATCATATTTTTTTTTTTTTAATTTGATTTTCTTGAATCATAATCACCACATTTCCATGTCAAAGTTTGCCCTGCCCATTATTAAAGTAATTAACAATTTGCCTGACACGCTAAAATACTGGACTATACTCATTATTAAATGTTTCATGTATTTGAGGTCACATCGCGTTATTTTGCATAATTAATGACAGATAATCAATCGTGAATCGAGTGTTCACCACTTTCATCAATTTATGACAATTTCAAAGCTAGTAATTTTACTATTGCCGTATACATTATCAAGGGTAGGTTTGCTTTGTGATTATCTAATTGTGTAATGTCAACATTGATCTTTGTGATGAATTTATTTGTTTACTAACAGATTATTAACGTAGAAATATCTATATCCTAGCCTGACAAACTATTAAAAAACTAAAATATGGCGTCAAAAAATTCCTCCGCATCGTTGTTGTACCCAAGAGACTGGCGGCATTGCCACTTTGTATGGCAATACTTAGGCTCTGGTAAAGGTAAAAGCCAACCACGTCACGGGAAGTGTCAACCAGCGGTTTGGAGATTTCGATAAACAAATCATGAACAATAGATCGGTGCTGCGTGATAAGATTTAATTAGTTGGTATAAAGTTTACAGTAATTTATCATAACAGGGCTAAAACGTTTCTTGTAGGCATCTTTATGACCGCCTACAGTGTCATAATGTGCACTGAGTGCATACGTCCAGCCTAGGCATTGGCGAGCTTAAAAGCTGCGTAAAAGCGTTGGTGTCGCGTATACATAGCGCTTACTACGCGTATGGACACGTTGGACCACGGACAGATTCGGATTCATCCTTAAGCTAAAGTTTCTGAGGAAAGCGGATCGTCATAATATTATAACAGCCGCCATAAAAATCTGTCATTTTTTCCAGTATCTGTAACCCCCGACGCAAAAAGAGGGGCGTTATGTTTGAGTGTCTGGTATATCTGTGTGTCTGTCTGTTCTCCTAAACGAATGGACCGATTTTGATGCGGGTTTTTTTGTTTAAAAGCTGACGTGATAGAGATGGTTCTTAGCTATGATTGAAGAAAATCAGTTCAGCCGTTTGAAGATTATCAGCTCTTTTCTAGTTGATGAATGGATGTGAGCAGGACCGATTTTGATGCGGGTTTTTTTGTTTAAAAGCTGACGTGATAGAGATGGTTCTTAGCTATGATTGAAGAAAATCAGTTCAGCCGTTTGAAGATTATCAGCTCTTTTCTAGTTGATGAATGGATGTGAGCATCTTCTACAGGTTTGATGGAGTCGAATTTTGGTAATCTCTTACTTCAATGATATTAGAAGAACATCACCTTAAACTGATGTGCAAGCCCCACCTGGAATTTGCAGGATACCCAACTCCCTCATTAATTTGCAGCAGGGCATGGCTAATGAAAACGTCAAATAGACGAGGCTTATACCTAGCAATTATGAATGTATGCTGTTGTAGAAAGGATAGCTGCTGTTAACTTCCTATTTTCGTTAGCTGTACCCCGACGCGACGACGGACGCTTGGATCAAAATATTACTTACAACTTAGATTAAAAGAAAAAGATTTTTGCTTGAATTTTTAATTTAACTTTGTACATTAAGGTGTCAAAAAACGCTCTGTATCTGGACAGCTGCTATTGTGTGACCATTGTACGTTTTCTAATAGAACCAATGCTTTACATAAATCGTCAAAGGGACTCCATTGCCGATCACTCCTATTCCAAAAACACCAGTTTGGTTTTATTAGCAGACAGAAGGACGACGTTGTTGTTCAATTCTTAACCACTGTTAAGGTACCTTCACCTTGCTATTTGGTTCTGGGTCTAGTAGGCCTGGTTGTTTACCATGATATTTATTTATTTATATTTAATTGACAAGTAACAATGGGCTCAATATGTTAGTACTTAATAATATTTCTTATCAACTATGTTAGTAAACTTAATGTACACAGTTAACTTAACACTGCCCGATAGTTATGGAGATCCCTGCTACAAGCTCAATACCGTTGTGGAAAGCTTGCAGCAGCGATTCACACACAAGCAGTCCAGTCTGCGCAGTCTATGATATGTGCAGCTCATGACTCATCTTGGAATTAAATAAATAAAAGCTTTAGACCCTTTGTACACGGCACGGTTTCTTTATGGTACGTCGTATAAACCGCACCGTAGAAGAAACGTGTCTGTCAACTAGCATCCTTATTGAGCCATACAACACTGACGACTGTGTCTACATACGGCGAATAAACCGCGCCCTAGAAACAATGTATCTGTCCACAAGCTCCCAGTGATCCATAAAACACTGACGACCATGTCTACATACAGCGAATAAACCGCGCCCTAGAAACAATGTATCTGTCCACAAGCTCCCAGTGATCCATAAAACACTGACGACCATGTCTACATACAGCGAATAAACCGTGCTGTAAAAAAAACGTGTCTATCAACTAGCTTCTATAGTGATCCATACAACACTGACGACCGTGCCTACATACGGCGAATAAACCGCGCGGGAAAAAAAACGTATCTGTCAACAAGCTTCTAAACGTGTGTGTACAAACGGCCTTATTGTTCAAGAGAGCAATTACAAATTCAAATGGCACTAGCCTCCACACTAGGATTCCCTGTGTCGTGGAGACTAGTCTCCCTCGCCTTACAAGGTTACTATATAGTAGGTCGGTACATATGTAGCGTCGGTCGGTAAGATTCCTGAGACGACAGTAATCGAATGTTTCAGGGCAATAAATTCTTCAAAACATGATATGAAAAATACTAACTTGTTAAGTTAAATGTGTGTAGTGTATATTGTATACCTGTGTGGTGTAGGTATGCGATGAATGAGTGAGTTAAGGTCGGGGGGGGCTAGCAATGATAATTTGCTGCCATTCTTTTATCTAATTACCGATACGAGACAAGACGAACAATGACATGGAAATCATTACAAAATGGACGGATCATAAGGTAGAACGGACATGATATTGTTTAGGTTCACTAATGTATCTTCAAGAGAAATCTATTCTTGTGTATCACAAGATCTATCGAAGTTGGCGACGTCACCGAGATCGTTCGAGGTCGCCAGATAATCTGTCTAGATCTCGCTGGGAAAACTAACACGCTTGCGTCTATTTTAGGAAGAGAATGGTTGTTACTGCTTAAGTCTCTTTTTGATCAGTCTGCTGTCTCTATTGTTGACATAAATATCGGGAAATTTACCATCTTTGATCAAATCGAAGATCCAAAATTTACCATGTTTTTTATTTGTTTTAAGCTTTTTCTGCATTATTGCAAGTAGATGTGTTAACTATTATTTATGTAATTAGGGAAATACCTATTTTCTTCGATTTCATAGGTTTATTAAAAGTAAACTTCTGTGAAATATATTTTGAAAGAAAGAAAGAAAAAACGTTTATTGGCACATGCCACAAGTGCACACAGTATCACGAAAGGAAACAAAGAAAAAGAACACACAGTCACCTAATATGCAAATAAAATGACGTGACAACTTCACATCTGCCCAGAGGGGGCTTAAGGAAGAAAATTTAAACTTATGTCGGCCTTTTGCGCCAGTATTGGCCAACGAGCCTGGAATGATTGGGCGTCTTTGTTTCTGGGTGTGCGCAGTGACGCATTTTAATGTTTACCTTTTAACTGCCTCTAATCATAGCGGCGGACCTTCGCGTTTCGTCCCTTTTACGTCCAGCCTTCCCTTGCAACGGATTGATCTCACATTATAAGTTATAAGTCTGGTGTTAGGTCCTTTTCCTGATAGGCGTAGGTAGGTTAAATCAGTGGTTGTCTTAATGTTCGTTTCTTGTGGATAAAATGGAGTACCCTGGTAGCCCATTTTATCCAGTAGGGGCGTAGCTGATGTAGAGGCTTTAATCGGGCCGGCATTCAGCATGAATCCTCCACGGATTGTGGCATTGGCTGATAAGACAAACACTGGTTTATTGAAATATAGAATAGGTTTAAAACTATGACATATAGTCAAGTTGTTTTATATTGGGTGGAGTGCTAGTTTTACGGTTGACAATGTAACGTGCTTTCCTACAAGCCAACAAATAGTAATAGCAGTGCTGCTGTGTGTCTCATTCATATATCCACCAACACACCTCTAGAAGAGACCACACACACATAGAAGTAGTGGTCTGCCCTAGTATCGTGTTGTTGGATATATGAATGAGACACACAGCAGCACTGCTATTACTATTTGGTGGCTTGTAGGAAAGCACGTTACATTGTCAACCGTAAAACTAGCACTCCACCCAATATAAAACAACTTGACTATATGTATGTCATAGTTTAAACCTATTCTATTTTTCAGTTGGCGTTCGAATGTTTCCATAGGCAAATACCTAGCGACCTGTCCCACGTGAGGTTGCCACCGGCATTAAACCTCTACAGTACCTTAGTTAGTAAAATAGTAAGCTAAATTAAATCAATATACCCTAATCTCTCAGAAACAACCTTCGATTAACCTTACTGTATACTAAAAATCTATCAATTATCCCTCTGTCCTACAGGACAGCTGCTACAGGAGGCTGCTCTTCGGATCAAATTGACCAGATCATCCAAAAACTTAATCCATATTATTGAACTTCAAATTAAATTGATTTCAATAACTCATCCATTACGAATTCAATGAAGAAACCAATTAATTCTAGGCCGTTCTTTGGCAGTTGAATTTAGAATAATATCGGTGAATTGATTTGGTTACGTAGACATGTTCTTAGGATGCTTTATCTTTTATTCGATAATATATATTTTTTTTTGTAACAGTTTAAAGTTTTTTTTAATGATTCTTTTAAATATTTTTAGAGTCACTTTGTCCTTCGTGGCATTTTATTCTACCGAGAGCTGTGTTACAATTTAGTTGTTGTTTTTGTTAGGTTTTGAATCCCATCACGCAAAATACGCGCATTGTCGTGGAGTTGCGGACACCAGCCCGTATTACCTATTAGGTTTTAAAGGAAAGAAGTTTCATAAAAAGCAGGTACCTAAATATCGATAATTTTCATATATTCAAAAAGTTGAATAATTACACGGGTCAAGTTGTATCATTCCAATTGATGAATTGATTAGAATGACATGACGAGATTTACAACAACAGATTATATGCAACGAGCTCTCAGGAATCGGGTGTCTTGTGTTATTGTAAACATTTTTCGAGGTATAAACAGTATTATGAAATTAATAAAGTATTGAAAATAGAGGTAGGAACTCCACTTTCAATTGCGGTGAACAAGTACAAATAGGTGGTGGCACTTAATCCAACGTGGATTCATTTCCAATTTCATTTCGTAGCTTCCGCTTTCCACATTGCATTGGCTTGTAACTGAAATTGATTGGAAAAAGTTCATTTTAATATAAATCTGAGTAACGACCTAATTACGACGGATCACCGTTAATTAAATACAATTCCCTGGCTAATTACTTTTATCCTTCAAAGTATAATCATTTAAGTGAGCATATTTTTCTACATCAAAGAATTTGAGGTGGTCATTGGTTTTGGGATCATTAAAATAACGATAGGTACATATGTATGTTTTTTTATGATTTTAAGTTAAATATATTATGTATCTGAATGTGGATGGCTAGAACGGGGGTAGCCGAGTGACTACCGAGATGACGACAGTACCTATAGAAGGAAAACCTTATTTATAAAACAAAACAACCGACTTCCACAAAACACACTACAAAGTTAAAAATAACTCTCGGAATTCAGTGTCTTTGGTTTAGTATTTTCATTTTTTGCCAACGACTTCCGAAATTAAAGTTATTTTTAACTTTCTAGTGTTTTTTTTTTGAAGGCGGTTGTTTTTTTTTTATAAATAAGTTTTTATTTTCCACTTTTTAGTTGTGGTACCCACCCAACCCAAATTCGTATACCACTACTTGCTAAGTAAATAACAGTGACAGGAAGTTATTGTAACACCATCCTCATACACTAAATGAAAAAAAAAAAACGTAGAAGTTAACTCAAAAACCACTCATCAGAATTTGACCAAATTTATATGCAACCTCAGGAGTATACGCTTTCAAATAAAAACGCTGCAAAAAGGCAAATATAATATGTCGCGTTAAGTAGTGTCAGAAGTTTGGAAGGTGTAGTTTTATCAGGTTTAGACGTCATCGCCAACAAATGATTAAATCAACCACACGACGACAGATCGTTGACGAAATCTGTCTTCTGACAATGAAGGCCACGCATAACCTACGACTCAAGTAGCGCAATTTGAAGCAGATTACCATTAAAAGCGTTTATAGCCAGAGTGCATCTCATGACAATTCCAATAAGCCACGGCTAGGATACTTTGTTTTAATTACGGAGTTCCGGTGCCTACCTTCCGGGTTCATCATCAGATCAGTTTGATGATACCATTTTCATCAGAACCATCTATATAAAGTAGCTCCGTCACAGTCTTATTATCTTTATCGAGAGAGTTATCTTATTGCCACCTGCGAAATACATTGAGGAGTTCCCGTGGCCATCTGTAGTCTTCTTTGTCAGTTCCACTTCACCAAATGATATTTTCTGAATGCAAGTACTTGATTTATTGATGAAAATACCAAAATCGCTATGTGTATGCCTATAATATTTGAGGAGTTCCTTCAATTCCTCATTAATCCTATAATCAGAACTGAATTTTGATAAAAATTGGACCAATATGGAAGTATGCCCTTTCAAATAAAAAAATAAGTTTCCAAAACGGTTTATAAATGACGGAATACTGAGATAACAAACATAAAAAACATACAACTTATCTACCTATATACTGCGTCGTTGGTCTAGTGCTCGCAAGCGCTACTGCTGAGCATAAGGTCCTGGGTTCGATTCCCAGGTTGGGCAAAGTGTTATTTGGGTTTTTCTATCTTGAATTTTTGAGTAGCTGCCCGGAGTTTGGATTTGTTCCCGGTTGATAGCAACAGCCTCGCCTCCTATTACATGGGACTTAAACATAACTGGCCAAATGTGGGTGTACTATTGGTATACCTCGGCCTAACCTCGGGGAAACAAGGTGTGATGTTATGGTACCTACCTATTTAACTGCGAAAGCCCCACCGGCGCCTTTTCGGCGCCGCTTGTCGACTTACCGTCATGCCCCACCGGCGCCTTTTCGGCGCCGGTGACTCGCGCGTTTCACGCACAGATAAAATTACTATAATTCAGTTTTATATCGGCTGTGCGTAGTTTTACTCTATGGTACGGAAGATATTCTCGTCAAATAAATAATTCTAAACCAAAAATAATCCTATGGCAATTTTTGTGAGCGCAGTCACACCGTGCAATCGGAATTCTCCCGGGGCTTGAGCGTCGTTGACGTCATCGCGTATTGGGCTTAGCCGGTTAAAATTCTATAAAATGTATTATATAATGACCTACAGATTGTTGTTAAATTAGTCACATAAATAATTTGCTGTAAATAGACTAATAAAGCATTTTCCCAGCAGTAGGACTGCTGACGTATAGGCTACTAAAATAAAATAAAACAACATAACAACATCACGCCTTGTTTCCCCGAAGGGTTAGGCAGAGGTGTACTTATAGTACACCCACATTTCTCCAGTTATGTTTAAGTAAGTAAGGGGGCGAGCCTATTGCCATCAACCGGGCACAAATCCTGACTCCGGGCTACTACTGAGAAATTCCAGATAGAAAAACCCAATAACACTTTGCCCGACCTGGGAATCGAACCCAGGACCTCATGCTCAGCAGTAGCGCTTGCGACCACTATACCAACGAGGCAACGAGGGAATAAAATAAAAAATACTAACAAAATAATGTTCACAATAGATGCAAGCATATATCAGTCACATAGGTATGTATGTAATTACTAATAAATACTGCTCCGATCTTTATTTATAACAAGAAGCCAAGATAAGGACATTCTCAAAAGATCTCAATAGATCCCACTAGAGAATACAATAGCAAGGAATACTCTGCAGTGAATAGTACCAGGCAGAGTCTTCAGGCGTTTCAAGCACTCTACAGCACTTATCGCGACATATTGCAATAGTATCTACTCGGCGAAGTTACATTGAAGGATTTACAATATCATACTGAGCTTTTAGTAGGTACTCGTACTTACGAAAAGTTACCTTTCATTGTGTAGTACTTGTTTTAAAATCTATATCTGTATATTATAAGCTAGCT
Source organism: Fissipunctia ypsillon (assembly GCA_947568875.1). Taxonomy (NCBI): domain Eukaryota; kingdom Metazoa; phylum Arthropoda; class Insecta; order Lepidoptera; family Noctuidae; genus Fissipunctia; species Fissipunctia ypsillon. Next base: position 21,992,419 of record OX387648.1, read on the forward strand.
GTTTTCCGCGGCTTCACCAGCGTGGATAAACAATACTTCTCTATTTGAATCGGATTTTGTTCACCATTTCATAGGTTTTATTTTTTTGCGCGGAACTCTAATCATTTTTACAAAAATAAAACGCCTTTACTAGTCCTTAAAACATAAGCTGCCAGTGAAAGTCCGGTCAAAATCGGTTCAGCCGGTTTGGAGATTAGCCGGAACAAACAGACAGACAGACAGACAATTTTTTTTATTTTTTTTTACAGATTAAAGTTGCTTTTCGTGTCTGTCTGAGTAATGCGTTCTTCTAAACTGCGCAACTGATTTTGATGCGGAATACCATCGTTTAGAGAATTAATTCTGGATTGGATTCTGGGATTGTGTTAACTTACATTTAATAAAGAAATCTTGATGTTTTGTCACGTCGTAAAAACCGGGCGAAGTAGGGGCGGGTCGCTAGTGGCCGATAAATCAAAAACCAGTTTTCGGAGTTTCATTTTAGGGAATTGTTTTTGGAACGAGGTTCCTAAAGGCGAGATCGTATCGTAAAGGGGTTTGGAGCATGTGTATGGCCAAACGTAGCTTAAAGAATTTTAAAAGTATTACGTTTTAAAATTCTAGTTCTGTTACATTAAAAATCCGTAATCGCCTTATGTTGTCTTTAACGGAGAACGTGTATATACGAAATGTTATTGAAATTGATTTAATTTCAATCAAATAAATCAGTTTTTTTTTCCATAAAAAATGCAAATTCTACGGAAACTTTGATTTTTTTATATCAAGTGTCAATCGTGTTTAGCTCTCATAATGTAATGAAGAAAATCTTCAATATTTATAATCATGAACACGAATACCTACGGCAAATTTGTAGTTTTAGAAGACAAAAACTTTGGGACCAATTTTGCCTTAACTCTGCTTGCGGTAGGAGTTGACTGGTAGAAATCGTTACATAAGGATAAAGCGTTATGCCCCCTTCATGCGACTTTCACTCCTCTGTCTGTCTCTTTCTATAATATACGAGTTGTAGTGTGCGTGCGAGTACATTTATATAAAATATACCTAATATAAAAATAAAGAATGAAAAATAGTTTATTCTGGCCAAAAAAAAATTAAGTCCAATTGAATTGTAATAACGATTGCCTCGCCTATAATAATGGAAGTATCCTATAATAAAAATGATTAAAAAAAAAACCCGACTGCAAAAAAACTGAAAAGATGGAAACAAGATGAAAAGAAAAACGAGTATCCTTCATGTACCAAAACTAAATAAATGTAGTCAGCCCATCGAGGATGTAACGAACGCTTTAAAATATGCCTCCTCTTTTCAGTTCGTATTTCGCAGATGGGTTTATGTTTTTTTTAATAATTTGTTTTATTTTAAGCTTTTGAAAAATTGTTCAGCTAAGTACCTATTCTGTAAATAACCTCTACGGTAAAGTAAGGTTAGCAAGATAGGATGGGATGGGATAGATTTTAGAAAAGAAAATGTACTTTTTTGTAGATTGTGTCAAAATAGCAGCGTATAAGCGTTATAAATGATATACATATAAACAAGGTGTTTTTTTATATGTCATAACTCTAGGGTATGAATGTGACCATATCAAAGAATCAACTGGTGTATGAATTATTTTTCAATTATCATTTTTTTGTTTTAATTTTTCATACAAAATAATTCGACTAAGTCACGAATGTAAAATACCCTTACGTGAAACGTGACAACGTCGCGTTTTCTTAGTTTTAATTATGAATGATTGGTATGAATGAAAATTAATTACTCGTATTTATCAATGAAACTTAGAATGAACCTAATATAATAATGATTGATGATATCTTCGAAACTATGCATTTTGGGCCACATATTAAAGGACTTTTTTTATAATTTTTACATATAAAATATAACCCTTTCTTATGGGAAATTCTCCCGCTCTGGGCGGAGCGGGAGGGCGTGTCAGACTTTTACTGACTAATACCTACCCGTGTTACTTCAGTTGCCTGTGCCGGGGCCACGGTAACTCTTTCGAACATCTCGCGATAGAATATAACCCTAAAGTTAAGACATATAAAAAATCACCTTGTATATAATAACGGCGCATTTACCAGAAGTGGTTATCGTGTTAGTATTTCAGGAGCTTCATTAGCATCAGGATTGTGCCGGAATATAGCAGTTCGTCGTGGACGTGGTACGAAAGCGGCTCTAACATCTTCTCTTCTGTCATCCGAAGACAGCCAGTCGCCACGCAACCATCGATACGACGCTCTGCTAGAGTGACTGTCACCAGCCAGTGTCACTCTTATCCAACCTTTTCGGTGATTCCAGTAACTTCGTAACAAAACAAGACAGCGCCCTTGCTGCGCCGTCATATCTAATACGACATAGGTATATAGTTGGAATTGGCTATTTACTAGCTTTTATTTGATGTTATTATAATCACAAAATATTCGCAGATATTAAAATTGTATATCCTTTGTCATGAATCTTATGATACCTCATATGTTAAAATCCATCAAGCCATGCAGGCTAAAGAGCGGTCCAAAGAAATATACATACATTCATACACTCGAAAAACATAACCCTCCTTTTGGGGCAGTCGGGTAAAAATTGGCGACTGATGTGACTATAAGTACAATGAAATAGAATTCCGTTGACTATACAAAAGCACAGGCTTAAGCGGTACTTGGACTATGAGCTTAACCATTGAGTGCAACTTTTAGCCAGCCTCCTAAAATGGACGTTCCATATAACTTAACGGTATTATTTATGACAAGAAACAATTCATGAGCTTTCTTCATTGTCTTTGAAATTGTTCCACAAAGTGTAAAGGACTATGCTTCCTAAGATAGAGCGTTCTGCGGCGTTTCTCATTTAATAATAATTGTTAAGTTTATGCTGTGAGGGAACTATGGCTGTTTCTTTATGTAGGCTTTTTTTTCAGGAGACTATGAATCTTGTAGGCACAGTAATAAAAGAAATTTCGTTAAGTACTTTTTTATCGCTGAATGGGCCTGCTCTTGACCTCAATCACGCCTGATGGAAAACGATGGATGAGGTCTATGACGGAATGAGCGTACCTAGAAGATGCCTATTCACTCTTGATTTGGAGGCAGACAGGTTATGTGTGGAAGGGAAAAAGGGAAAACAGACGCTGGCAGAGAGTTCCACACTTTGGCTGTACGCACCTAAATATAATCTTGTGAAAGCTTATGTATGTTTTGATTTTAGATTGCTGGAGTATAAGTTTTGGGATATAAGATAACGTTTGAATTTATGTCCTATCAAGCTAGGACAAAACCTTTTAAAATACGAATTATTATGGACATTAATATTTTTAGTAAGACGCGACGCTAATCGAGATGTTGATCACGAAGGCGACGACGTATCGAAATGAGCACGTTCATCGAAAACAAACCGATGAGTAAGGCAGCTAATCTGATAATCATTATCCTTCGAAAGGTTCTCTTAGCAAAATAAGACAGACATTTGTGTTTTCGGAACAATTCGTCCAAATGACCCATATTTTCCCTTCGCATCCCACACTACTTTAATACCTACATACACACTTCAGGTAGATAATAAAGCGAAGACACAATAGCGGTAATGACCCGCGACCCGCGCACTCATGTGTGACTGATCGATTCAATTCATCTTAGTTTATGTGCCGTGAGTGTCCACCCACTGGATAGGCCTTAATTTCTGTCATGGGACGCTTTTCTGAACACATCCTTTTTTTGTAGGATATTGAGAAGTGGCGGAAGACTCATGCGTTCGATTGTCATTATAACTTTTGTATGAACAATGGCAACTTTAATAATAGTCAAGTATTGACAATAATTTATGTTACTTAATAATAAGTTGTACCAGTTGTCGAGCTTGCTACGTGAGACTTTGTTACCATGGAAAGAAGAAAACATTACCTGACAAAATATTATCACTTTAAATACATAGGATATTTTTTGAACTAACAAAATAAAAACAAAGTTTTTGTAATGTTAACATCCAATGATTGATTACCCTCTAAATTGAGTCATAACCATCGCGTGATACCATAGGTAAATTAACTCTGACACAATAGTTTACCTCTAATTGCTCATAGGCAAGCACGATGACTTAATCTGAAATAAATTACAATGAGTTCGTTATTAATATTAAAGTTTGGATCTTAATAATAATATTTGATCACACCACACTGTCGTGTAAAAAAAAAGAGAGGAAATAGGAAATCAGAGTTACCTGTTTATTTAACTACCTTTTGCCTTATGTGGAAAGAAATCAACCTAGAAGTGAGCAAAAAAGGTCATCATATGCCTAGCCTTTTCCCAAATATGTTGGGGTCGACTTCCAGTCTAACCAGAAGCAGTTGAATACCAATATTTTACATTGAGCGACCGCCTATCTGACCTCCACAACCCAGTTACTGGGTAATACGAGACCACTTGGTAAGACTGGTTTTCAGACTTTCGGGTTTCTGACGACCCGTAACGACTGTCAAAGATCCACTAATGACAGCTGGGGCCCACGGCTTAACGTGCTTTCCAAGGCATGGAAAGGTCTTGGTATGTAAAGATGGCCACCCATCTACGGGCCAACCGTGGCAAGCGTAGCTTAACTTGATCGATCGACCCATGCGGCTTTTATTAATTAGCCACAATTGGGCAAAAACAGGAATCGAGTGAAATTCGGGGAGTTAAATTTTACCATCGAGACAAGTCAAATTCATAACTTCTCTCAAATGTCTCAAAGCAGCAAGCTACGTACCAATTATAAACTCTGCTGTTCCTAGAATTTCACCCCACCACAGGCACTCTACATTAAAATCCAAACCCGTTAGTCTCACAGACAGACACCGAGGTTTTAGTTTCGATTACTGTTCTATTTGCAACTTTACTACGAAAAACTAAAAACGTAACACAATCTGTAGATTGTAAACTAACTTCTGTACACTCTATATTTGCATAGAATATTATTGAAGCTTTAACCCAACTTTGCGTGGTTTATTTGTCTACCTTTTTTTTAAACACAGGGTTAAACATTAACATTTTTATTCCCCAACCGATTGAGGTTACACGTTATCGAATCTAAAATTATAAAGAGATAAAATGTATTGTCTATTTGTAAGAGGTAATTTATCTGGAAGTACTGATCCGATTACAAAAATTCTTTCACTGGTAGAATGCTACACTATTTTCGAGTGCCATAGGATATTATACAAGGTGGAACAGGACGATTGACATTCCTTTAAACCACGTAAAGAGAATCATGTTCTTTACCCGTATACAAAAAATTAATCAAATCCAATGAATGCTTTAGCCACAGGAAATTATTTTTCATTTTCTTATTTTTTTTTTTTGTAAATTATTACTGACTCAGATCTACATCATATTGCAAAATAAGAAAATAAAAAACCATTTACTGTGGCTAAAATATTCATCGGATTAATATAATAATAATATAATAATAATGTTTTATTGACATAAATAGGTTGATACATCAATTGAAACCCTGGCTCCTGAGCTAGGTGGCACCTGTGTTACAGGAGTCAGTGTCTTCACTCGTTTGTGGAACATTAACAATTTATGCAACAAAATTAAAACTAAAATGTAGTTAAACAATTAGTGCAAACTTGCTCTCATGTGATAGGATTATGTGTCCATGTGTTGTGTATGTATGTGTAAGTGTGATGGTGTGTATGTGTGATGGTGTGTAAGTGTGATGGTGTGTATGTGTGATGGTGTGTAAGTGTGATGGTGTGTATGTGTGATGGTGTGTATGTGTGATGATGTTATGATTTGTGCGTGTGTTTCTCTGTGTGACAGTGCTTGGTGGTTGTGCTTTTAGATTATATCAGATATATTTATCTACCTTATAATTTATTTATTATGATTATTGATTTTTGACTATATTTTCTGTTTGTGAGTAATCAAGTGTTTTAAGCCAGGTGCTTATTTTCATCTTCGCTTTCTTTTTAGTTAGTGGGTTGAAGTCGAGAATTTTATTTAATTTATTATATATATAAATAGCTAGGTATAGGTGTTGCCGTCGAGCGGATGCGGTATTACATTTTACTGAGCGACATACATTACCGATGGTTCTTTTTAGTTTGTTCGTATGATTTACCGGTGTAATTTCATGTTGTTTCAAGGTGAGATTCTGTAGAAATAATTGTCTTACTGTAAGTACTTGACAGCTTTCATATAGGCTTTTTGTAGGGTACCGGTAGGGTTTGAAGGTCATGACTTTTAATAGGGATCTTTGTGCTCTCTCGAGGTGTATCATGTATGTTTTACAGGCCCCACCCCAGGCCGTGATACAATAACCAACAATTGACTCTACTAGAGAAAGATACACTGTCCGGAGTAGCTCCAGATCGCATACGTGTCGAAGATTTTTAAAAGCCCATATAAGTTTCCTAACCCGGGAAGAAGTTAGTTCAATATGAGGTCGCCAACTGAGTCCCTCATCTAGAATTACACCCAGGTATTTTATAGTCTTTTGTTGTGTAATTGGAGCGCATGAGCACTGAAGACTGTTATTGGGGTCATGACAGAAGTGGGCCTTAAGACTTATTACCCCGGGTTTAGTTTTAGCGAAAGTAAACTGCAGAAATGCGGTTTTCGAAATATTAAGCGTTAGTAGATTTAGTTCCAACCAGTGAATTATTTTACGTAACCCCAACTCTGCAGCTTGACGCGTCGCGTCCCAAGTCTCTCCGTAAAATACTAGAACGGTGTCATCTGCGTAACTGAATATTTTTCCGTTAGTAAGAGACTGCTGGCATAGGTCATTTACATAAAGCAAGAAGAGGCTTGGGGACAGGCAGCTACCCTGGGGCACACCGTAGTCTATTCTTGCTTCACTACTAATAACTTTGCCGATCTTAACCTTTTGTGTCCGGTTATTAAGAAAGTCTGTGAATATATTTAGAGCCCGTCCCCGGATCCCAGCATGCTCCAGCTTGCTCACAAGGGTAAGAATACTCACAGTGTCGAACGCCTTGGCCAGGTCCAGGAAAACACCCAGACATTTTTGCTTTTTGTCAACTTTTTCAGTGACGTAATCTGCAAGTTGGTTAACCGCGTCTATGGTGCTTTTCCCAGACCTAAAACCAAATTGCGCATCCGATATTAACTTGTTGTGCTCTAGATACTTCATGAGTCTTCGATTTAACAATTTCTCTAATATTTTGGACAGTACTGGCAAAACTGAGATAGGTCTATAATTTTTAACGTCAACCTGATTCCCACCCTTGTGAACAGGTGTGATCAAAGCTTTCTTAAAGACTTGGGGAAAAACTCCTTGCTCAAAACAGACTTCAATGAGTTTTGTAAGAGGTGGAACTAGTACTTGTTTACTTGTGGATTTGATTGATTTTTTTGTATACGGGTAAAGAACATGATACACTTTACGTGGTTTAAAGAAATGTCAATCGTCCTGTTCCACCTTATATAATTTAAGTTAAATTGACTTCCACGCGGACGGAACTCGCAGGCAGAAGCTAGAGTGCGGGCAAAACTATGACCGAAAAACTGTGTTAGAACAGTGGCTATGTATACTTACGTGACAGGATCTCATAGCCTGATATGATTTTTTTTTTTTTACGAAAAACGATAAAGTATGTACTTTGCTTGTTGATAGCCGATCCTAACCCTATGTTCGGCAGGAACTGTTACAGTGTAACCTTGCAACAGTTAACCCATACTGTAGTTTAGTGGAACGACGGTCATAAAATATTTGATACACTGACTATTTAATGATACTGTGTTTCCATCGAAAACCGATTTACGATGTCTGTTTCGCTGTATCCAGCTACTAACATCTCTATGGCAGAAAAGATAAAGATCAAAATTGCTTGCAATTCAATTATTACAGATTTATTGATACACCCTAAACTGTTTTAGTGATGGATAACATGTTACAAACGTCATATCCGGTTAGGATTCCTAAAGCTTTGAACTGCGTTATAATTAACCTAAACATACTCCTGAAATCGAGTGTAAACATAAATAAATTATTGACTCAGAATATCCTGTCCAGATGTACTGCTACTTAAGTCACTTTACTAAAATATTCGACCGATATAACTTGCCAGCTAGGTATGTCTACTTGGCTAGCAAGATAGCATTCGAGTATTTTGTGTGGTCCCCCACATAAAATACTCCGGGTATAATAGGTCCGGTACTAATACCCAAGTAAGTAGTGTCTTCATTAGGGGTCCGTACCACAATGGTAAAAAGGAACCCATAGGGTGCGGCTCAGTCTGTCTGTCCGTCTGTCACATCTGAATATCTCAAGAGCGACTAATGCTATCAACTTTAAATTTGGAACAGTTTTAGATGACGTTTGCCCAACTATTTTGCAAATAAGAAAGAAATAAAAATATGTATTTATTTTTTTGCAACAGGGATTGAAAGGGAGTCTTAAAAATTCGAAGAGAGCTACTAGGGCATGTGGGGTATCATATGAAAGAGCACTGTTTGCTCATTCTCAAACGTTTTTTTCTTTCTTTAGACCACATAGTTTTCGACGTTTGAGGAAAAATGTAAAAAACTACCGTTCCCCCTTATCTCAGAAGTTTGCATAGAGAAAAATCTGAAATTATTCTATGTGATAGGAGTTTATGTAAAGATTATAGGAAAAATAAAACGATGTCTCTAAATAGCACACTTTAAGAAATCATCAACAAACATTACATTAGTTCTACAATCGGTCAAGAGATGGCGCTGATCTAAAACTGCAATATTCTACACCGCAGTCTTAAAGTTCCTACTTTTGAAGGACTGTACGTAAAGTAACATATCCAAAATATTTATATGATGGAACGAACCCTCAGTGCGCGAGTTTGACTCGCTCTTGACCGTTTTTTTTTAATTTGAGTAGCCAGAGTGTTCGGTAGGTACTAAGTTATGTTATTGTTAATAGCTTGATAGAATACACATAGTTTCGAGTCGAAACGATATTATGTCGAAACTTTCGACATAATATCGATAAACACAACCCGTAATTATCATCGGCAAATTATACGTTTACTAAATATACATATCTTCCCAACACTTCAGGGTATAAACATGATATATTCACACACTCAATGTTTGTCTTTTACTTCCAATCATTGAAGTTATAATTATACCCAGATATTGAAGAGAAGGCTTAACCCAGTTCAATATAAGTATATAATGGGAATCCCAGCGAAATGATACCCAATTATGATCACAATTACACAATTATGATGAGTTATGATCAGATTAACTGAACTGAATCCCTTTTGTCTTGTTTAATTTGAAAACCCTTCGTTGACAGGGTCGCGTTGAATATCTGATAGTTATGAATAGTTATTAATATGTCGTAACTATTTGTCATGGTTCTGAAATGTTCAGCGTTAAACTGGGTTTATACTTCCGTTTACGAAATTTGTTGAGGTTTTGGTTATGAATTTATTGTGGACTAGCTGTGCCCCGTGACTTCGTTCGCGTGGAACTCGTAAGATACACAATATACTAAAATAACAGACACATTTTAATAAAACTCCCTCGTCCCCGACCCGTCGCGTTGCATCGCCCGCCCCCCCAACTTCGTTTTCGCTTAGTGTTCTTTCTGACTTTTTTCTTTTTGCTCGGCTCCTAAGGGTAGTAGCGTGATGTTAAATATCCTATAACTATCCTCGAGAAATGGGCTACCAAATGCAAAAAGAATTTTTCAAATCCTACTTTTGTTCACAATTTCTTGGGTTTAATTTTTTTGCGCAGAACTCTTATTCTTTTTCTAAAATAAAAGTAGCCTACGTTACTCCCCGTAACGTCAGCTATCTCCCAGTGTAAGTTCCGTCAAAATCAGTCGAGCCGTTTCGGAGATTAGCCGGAACAAACAGATAGACAAAAATTTTTAAATTTGTTTTTTTGCTATAAGTTCCGTATATACTTTCTTATGCATTTAGTAAAAAGTTGTTATTTCGATATTACAAACTAACATTTCAATTTTATTTATTTGTATAGATGTATAGGCAGACAAGCTGCGTTTCCCCATCGGCACAAATGATGAACTTCCATACGAACTTTCATCCTGTAATTAACCACTTTTGGGGATGAATTTTCAAATATCTCACCTATCTTAGTGCTCGCCTTCTTAAGAGAAACTCTTGTGCAAAATTTCATGCTTCTAGACCCAGTGGTTTAGGCTGTGCGTTGTCTGTCAGTGAATGAATGAATTTAAGCGCCAGGGTAGCCCGCGAAATTCAAATTTTCTTACGTTTCTTACAATTTGCAGGCAGCAATGGGTTGTATGTTGATTAAAATATTATTCGCGACCGTAACAAATATGGTTTAACAGAATTATAATTATTGAAGTCATCAATAAACTCTCAAGACTAAATAATCCTATTGAATGACTATTTCATGAAATCTTGATTTTTGAGGATTATACTAACATAAGGAGTTGTAATACTGATTCTTATAATTATAATTATGTAAATACATATTATACATATTAAATACATGTTATGTCTGTAAAACTAAGTAAAATCCGAATTGGAGTACACAATTACGAACGAAGGCGGAATGCTTTTCGCGCCTTATTTTTTTAATTTTTTCAAAAACTTTTTTATTATTACGCTCGCGTGCGGTTTACTTTATCAAATAGCCTGTAACTTGTTCATAGAATGTTCGTGACTGATCTCTTTGGTGATTGGAACTTTCACTAACAATACACACATTCCAAATTCAAATCACTTTTAGTCCCTATGGATTAAGAGCTATTTTGGTCCCTGTTTACGATGAATAAGCTAGCTCTTTTTGAATAGATGTGATAAAAAATATAGCTAATGGTGCAACTAAAACTGCCTAAATTCTACATCTTTGAAGCACCCTCAAGCCCAGTAGGTACTTCCGCCTGCTCCATACTTTATTTGTATTTGCAAAGTACCTACTCCACAGCTGCATATTATACGAGTTGGAACGGAATTCGAAGGGCTAAAGTTATTCTGACTGTTCAGTAATAAAATGGTTTGACATTCAAGTGCCTTGGAGATTGTAGATTGATTGGTTTAAACCTGCATATAAAAGTGATAAATGATTTTATTTCTATAAGTAGTTTTGTACAAACACTTTTACACGTCAATCATATTTTAAAAACTAGATGAGGTCGGCGTTTCCTATCTGACTACTCTGAGAAGAAATGCCGAAACAAACTCACAGGTTTCTCTTTTAGAGTCCAGACATAATCTTGGTCAGATAATGTGCAGACCATGTAGATTGGTGTCTAAAATAGTCTTTTGAGGAAAGAACCACACAAGAAGAAAGGAATGGATATAAAAGTTGTAGATCGAAGGTTGAAGAGAGTAAAGATAGTAAGAAGATTTATTTTATATATCTTACATATTATAAAATTAAAGCCGCTTTTCGCGTCTGTCTCTGTGACCGCGATGTTCTTCTAAATCACGCAACGGATTTTGATGGTTTTCTACCATAATTTAATAAAAACTTGAAGGTTTATGGCATAATACATTAATAGTTAGTGACCTAGGGGTACTCTTCGATACATCCCTATCTTTCCGCGATCATATAGAAAATATACTGTCTAAGGCTAAAAACTATCCGTAAGTCGAAACCTTTTCGTAATTATAGCAGCATTATTTTACTTTACAACGCACTAGGGAGGAGCTCCTTGGAATATTGTTCCACTATTTGGTCCCCCTATTATTCAACTTATATTCAATTGAATCTGTTCAGGCCCGTTTTGTTAGGTATTTATGTATGAAGAATGGGATCCGTAAGGCTATACCTGATTACAATGACGGTTAAGCCACTTTAAAATGATTAGCTTGAAAGTAAGACGTAATCATTCTGTCTTACTAATACTACATAAAATTATAAACGGTTCCATTGATGCACATTTGGTAAGCTATTTTTACTTTAGATCTACCCAACGCAGTAAGCGTCATCATCGTATTTTTGAATTGCCTACCTCCACCTTAAGGTCGTAATGAAGATCCAACTTTACAGATTACTCTATTGATGTTTTCGCCATGAGTTTCGCTTCATACAGACGTTCCCTATTTAAACAGTGCTAAGAGTGCACGTCTATGTAGCTCAAATTAGTTTGTTTTATAGCGTTTTTTATTGTTCTGTTTGTCTCTAATATATATATATTTCAATGTCATCCATGCCTGTTATTTGCATGGTTACTGAAATGCCAATTTTAGATGTTATTTAATTTGAATTGCAAGTGACTGTGCTGTTGGTGTGCTTATTATAAATTAAACTAACATATAATAAAGAAATGTCGATGTTTTGTCAAATCGTAAAAACCGTGAAAAGCAGGCACCATACATATAAATCGGATAACAATATTTATGCTATTTTATGCGTCGGAGAGTAGATACGCACGGTTTCAAATTTCATGCTATCAAATTCCTAAACATGTCAAAACATGTGCAGTCGAAAGCTATAAATATTTCAGATCAGTTTGCGAATTGCATAGTTCGTTGTAGCCTCCGACTGCTCTGTATTTTGCTTTTAAAGTATGAAATTTTTGAAAGCCTGTTTAAATATTTGGCTCTGTTATACACTGGCCTATAATATACAAAACTCTGTTCATAACATAACATCACGGCTGGTTTACCCGAAGGAGGTGTACCTACAAAACACCCACATTTCACCAGTTATATTTAAGTCCCATGTATAGAGTCCGCACGAGAGTTATTGCATAATTTTGCATTTTTTGCCTCCACCAATTAATTATGAAATAATTCTATGAGGATAGTATGTGCTTGAAAACCGCCCGCTTCCTTAGCTCCCGATTTTTCTGTAGGTGGTGAGCCTATTGCCATCAACCGGGCACAAATCCAGACTCCGGGCTGCTACTGAGAAATTCCAGATGGAAAAATCCAATAACACTTTGCCCAACCTGGGTATCGAGAACCCAAGACCCCATACTCAGCAGTAGCACTTGCGACCACTAGACTAACGAGGCATTGATCTGTTATAATCAGAACACAGTAACCCTAATATAAATTAAAACATAAATGTCATCAACTCGTTATCAAGTACTCTCTAATAAACTCGACGATGGAAAAGCTGTTTGCAACTGATTTCATAACGTATATCGTATATATATTAAAAGTACTTAACAGGTATAATTACACGTGCGCGCTGTATATAATACAGAATTTTTAATATATAGCTTCATATTTTCAGTAATGAAGTGGTTTTTAAGTGAGAGAGAGAGTAGTAGATATAAATGAATACCTATGTTTTACATGATTAAGAAATAATTTTGAGATGAAGACATTAAGGATTTAATAATCTATTGTTCCAATCTGGATATACTCGTATAAAACTAGACTTTACATTGAGCATCCGTAATAAGGAACCATGCCTGGGTAAAAAAAAAGAAATACTATTTAGTCCGTCAGTCAGATAATAAAAAAAAATATTAGACACGTATTTTTTTCTTTATAATACGATATTAATAAAAAATTACTTAGATAAAACGTATTTAAGTTGGAGATTGAGGGCTCACTACGTCACAACTAAGTCTACTACAATCTTGCAAGGCATGACTTCATGTCACATTTTAACTCAATGTATCGCCGTAATATTTTGATTTTGTAAAAAAATAAAAAAATACGTGTCCATTTTTTTTAATAATCTACCTGACGGACAAAAAAAATGTAGTCTTCATCTCTATTATTACCTACCCGTTATTGCAATTTACCTGGCGAAGATTATATTATGTGATCTCTGAGTTAGTTTCGGTGTTCCTTCCCATGGAAGTTGGGATAGGAAACACCGACTTCATCTAGTTTTAAAACAATATTTAATTTTGTCTTGTAAAAGTGTTTTTTTTTTTAAACCAATTTACAGGAATAATATATCATCAATATGATAATATTACATCATAACGCTACGCCCAGCGAACCCCTAACAGCCAGTCACTCTACTACCAAACTAACTGGCTAATATTTTTAGTTACTCCTACGAGTATATTAGTCGTTCCGACTGCCGATACAAGAGTTGAGAAAGAACCTGTATAAAATACCTATTCAACCTATAATACCCAATAAGTACTATTTTATGTGAACCAGTGATGTAATAGCGTTGGTCTGGATTAACGCGCCAGTGTAAATCTCACGTGCATCATAAAAGGCGTTCTAATAGACAGGTAATGAACTGACAATCTGTCTACCTTTGATAGGCTATGTCCGTGTTTCGAAAAAGTAGATTAACTGACACGTACTCTCTACTCACTACTGACCCTATTAGGCGGGTTACACATTAACATAACATATACGTAACATCACACCTGTATTCCCCGAAAGGTTAGGCAGAGGTGTACCTATAGTACACCAAATTTTGCCAGTTTTGTTTAAGTCCCATGTAATAGAGGGCGAGCCTATTGTCATCAACCGGGCACAAATTCAGACTACGGGCTGCTACTGAGAAAGTCCAGATGGAAAACCCAATAACACTTTGCCCAACCTGGGAATCGAACTCAGGACCTCATGCTCAGCAGTAGGACTTGCGACCACTAGACCACCGAGGCAGTAGGCGGGTTAAATTCTGTTAAATACCTTATTCATAGCCATGCGTCTGGTTTACGAATGCCAGACCAAGTTTCCTATAAGTAAACCTGCTTAAGCACTCTAAATAAGATTTGCCAGCAGATGCTTGCAGTAACGAAGAATAATAATTTACTCATGCAATATTACTAACGGCTTGCAACACAATTTGGTACCTTACTACTTGTGCTAAACAAGATTAGTATTTATCCTGCCATGTTTTTTGTAAAGCAAGACTCAGGGATTGCAGAAGCGTTCATCTAATTTGCCAAGTATTTAACCGCGATCAAAATGCATGTTCCTGTAATGTGTTGCATTCAGTAAGTGATTACGGCTATAAATTGCAAAATTAACATTAGCGAATTAGTAATTAAACCGTGTTTGACTGTTGTAATGTTAATGATGCAAATTTAGTTGTACAGAACTGTGCTTAGCACAGTTTAATCATTATTATTATTATTTGCATAATAACAGCTTTTTATTCATATTGTTGGCATAAACATTCGATAACTATCGTCATATGAAACACCAGCTGTGATAGATATTTATATTACTGCGTGGTTTTGAACAACACAACAACAGCAGTAAGATATACAGTTACTAATGTATGTTTCCAGATGAAAATCCATCCATTTAACATTCTTTTGGTTAAATACATTCTTAAATAATTTTAGATAAACACTAGCAGTATTTTATTTTATTAACATTACATTCGAATAGTCAGAAGTAATATGTAGAAGAAGGCCAATTGCAAGTTTCCACTTATATAAACTTATGTATAAAATTGACAAAACGGTACAAACAGCGTGAGAGTTAAACATAGAAACAACTGAAGAGAATAAACAAAAAACGTTCTTTATTTCATAGATGTACTGTATACGCCCTTGATTTTAAGATGCTATTGTTGGTTTTCAACATACACTCATCTATGAAATAAAGAACGTTTCTGCAAAAGTAGGTTAATCTTTAAAAAGTCCTGAGAGAAAAGAACCACTTCGAACGAAGTCCATCGTATTTATATTTGCAAATTACTCAACGGGTGCTTATAAATATGTTCTGGGAGCAAAAGTTTTTTTTTATGGAAAAAGTAGTAAAGTAGTACACAACAGACTAAAACAATATTAAAATATATAATAGAATTATCGTGTTTGAATACAAGAACCAAGAAAGCTTTGCAGTTCTGATTCTACAACTTTTAACAATGTTCAATGTTTGTTTTCTTCATTATTTCAGCAAAAAAAAAAATTGTTTATATTGCTCAAGCTAAAAAAACCTGTCTGCGAGTTTGAGATGTTAAAATATGAAATTCAGACTAGTTTATATAAAAGTATATGCAGTTGAGTACTACCAGCACGACTTAACTACGGAAAAATACACCTAATAAACTACCCCTTGTATTTCCTAAAGCTACAGTTTTTTAGAAGAGCGGTGGCCGCCATATAGCGTCCGCAATTTACCGGTGAAACGTTATTTATGAAAGTAAGTTGGTGTGTTTTCCTAGAGAGCGTTTTAAGCACAGTAAATTTAAACTCCACTGCCAGCATTTTCGTGACAGCCGTTATGTGGAAATCATAGCTTTAGTAATAAATGTCGTCATAGATCGACACAGCAATCAGTTGAAACCTTGGACAGAAATCAATGTTCTCCAATATAAAAGGCTGCTTACATAATTATTTTCTATCGATAGCTTTCAAAATCACTTAATTATTAAGTCTTTGCGTGTCGTAGGAACCGTATAGGTTCGAAGTCAGTTGTTTACTAATTGTGTCTGTAATTACGACATGCGAAAGGTAAGAATAAATAAGCCTTTTTTGACACGTTACAATATAAAACAAGAGAGCTAACATGTAGCCAATGCACCGGCCTAAATTCGTCTTTTGAAGCCCTCTCGAGGCTCAGTGGAGCAACCCCTTTATTTTTATTTGTTAACCTTTCGATAACCACATAACATGTTATTGTGCAAGGGTGAGTTCTTTGTTAACCACTTTAGTATAAAGTCATAAATAAAGATTTCACCCTTCCGTGTTGTTCACCAATTATATGCGTGTGTATGGTACGAACGGATTTTTTGATGACTTTTTATTTGTTTCTATTAAAATAAATTGAATACAAGGTAATTGTTCATCTTATGGTACATGAAATGTGATAAATGGTTGAACATAGAAACGTACTTTTATCTTCATCACATTAATAATTCACAATATTTTTAGATTTTTACGTTTCAAACTTCCTAATATTGCACGTAAGAAATCAAAAACCTCTTTCCATTACTAGTTATAATTAGTGTCGATGTGCTTATAATTACTTCACTGACCTGGCATAGCTGAATATCTCCTCATACTTGAAACTGCAACCGAAGCCTGCTCAGGACCTGAAGATCATCAGCAGACAGCAGCCACGAAGACACACACACACCACTTCACACCTGCGTCTATAACAACACCAATCAATTACAAAAAATAACGACAAACTTTGACAGGAAGAAAAAACAAAATAATGCAAAAAATCAGGGACGGGGAGGAAATAGGGTCCTTAGGGAGTCTCCAAAAAAGATTCAGAAACACTGGTTAAACATATTTTTCTCTCGCATTAATAATATTTTCCAAACGCGCGATAAGTTATGCACGTGCGCGCGACTTTCTCCCACAACTCGGCAACGGACCGTATCGTAGGCGATCGTCAGAGCTTCTGGGCGGGCGGGCAGGCTAGGGCAAACGCGACAATGGGCGGCGGCGGCGCGACGCGGCCGCCCTAGGCGCGCCCGATACCAGGCGAACAGAATACACCAGGAGATCTCAAACCACGTGCGTCGGGGCGCACCGCGCATGCCCGGCTAACGTCAGGGAAAGCTCAAGAAAAGCTACGAGAGCAAGCGAGATAACAATACTGTAAGAATAGGGGTTGAAAAGAGACGGTTATAGGACTAATTTTGGAAGCGCCAAGCAGTCTGAAAAGTTAACTGAGATTTCAGTGTGTGTGTACACATACTAATGTAATTCAGTTTAGTAAGTTTCAGGTGAAAGTTAAGTGTTTGAGTGGTACTCAGATTAAAAGTCAATACAATGCAATTGGTTTATGTATCAATTGACTTATTAGATTGGCATGAACCGTACACAGATGATGTGACCGAACGTTTGCTGAAAATATGGATGTGCATAGGTTGAAATAGTTCTCACCTTTTAAACTCCGGCAAATCCAAATTATGTTGTTAGAGATATAAGTACACAATGTGAAAAAATCTAAATTAATTAAGTATTTATCTTTGTAATACATTAAATGACATGACATATCGAGAGGAAATTTTGAATAAAAAAAAACAAAAGAGTATTAAAGAAATAGAACACTTATTTTAAATATTCTTTCGTTTTGTATTAACATAAAAAGAGGTTTAATGCTCCTTGTTGATTGGAACAATGTTATTACTACGTAGGTAAATAATTATTAGTACCACTAGCAGGGCAGGATTAACACTTTGAGCAGAGCATCTGGATATTCAAATGTTTGCTGCGCGACGCACTATTTTCTAATTCAAAATAAATGACGATTAGTGACGTTCTGTTTTTTATGCAAGCAAAGATAATATGAAATGTGACACAACCGTTACTAGTCATCTGCAATCCACGTAAAATGGACGTCCAAAGACGTTCTGTCAAAATAAATATGACTATCTAGAGGACGTCGTATGACGTTGCGCCATTTCAAAATTATATCAACACGACGTTGTAAGACGTTGCTCACCCGAACGTGTTAACCACGTAGCAGGTGTAGCAAATGTTACAGGCCCCGCGCTTTTGGGGGCCCCGCGCTTGAACATACAAAAAAACAAATCTAATAGAGTCTTGTTACCACCGGTAGGTCCAATGGAATATTATGTTGAAACGGTCAAAAGAAATCTAACCTCTCCGAAGTGGGATGCAATAAATTTTCGAGCTCGCTTCGCTCGTCTTTCATTTTAATTTCCCTTAGTTCTTCATCTTTTCTGCGTAAATCAACAAAGTACCTCCTATTTCAGTATGAATAGTCAAAAGAAAACCTAACCTATCCAAGGCACTAAAATATTCAAGACAATTCCCAATTTCTACCTTAGGGGCCCCCCCTTGGTAAAATTTTCTACAGGCCTCACGCTGGCTTAATCCGGTACTGATCACTAGGGTTGTGCAATTGTTACAACATAAAACCTGAAGCCCAAATACGGGATGGGCTTCAGGTTTTATGTTGTAACAATTGCACAACCCTAGTGATCAGTGCCGGATTAAGCCAGCGTGAGGCCTGTAGCAAATCTTACCAAATTAAAAACGTTAAAAATCTAGTCGCAATCTCATCTCAGCGACAATCAAAGTCAAAAATTGTAAAAAATGTAAGGTAATCATAGGTCAGCCGGGGTTGCGGGATGTTCGAAAGAGTTACCGTGGCCCCGGCACAGGCAACAGGAGGAACACGGGTGGGTTTTAGTCAGTAAAAGTCTGACACGCCCTCCCGCTCCGCCCAGAGCGGGAGAAAGCGGGAGAAGTCATTTGATGATTTCCCATCCACAAAAAAAAAAAAAGAAAAAAAAGGGTAATCATAGGTATTTCTGGCATATTGAGACTGAGATTAGACTGTAAATGTTCATAAAATTACGGGAATTGCCCCTCTGATATAATTATGCCACCCACTTCACTTAACACACGCCGCGCCGCGCCGTTCCATGAATAAGGGGATCAATGCCATTAGAACAGCACCCTCACATTTTTTTTAACGCCGATAGATTAGCAACAGATAACAAACTCGTGTTATTATTTTATAAATTAGGAGAACAAAAGTCGTGAATTAGTAAAATTATAGTTATAATTTTTTACAAGATAATTGTAAATTGAGCAGTATTGAAAAAACTGGATTAGAAAAGCACGAATTTCCAATTGTAATCGATTTAACACAAATCAAGACTGACTTTTGTTATAAACTAACTTGCTTCCAAGTTCAGCACCTGAAAAGCTTCGCAAGTATTATTTACATATATACTAACTTTTAAAGTACCTACATTCAAACTCAGGAGCGTAACAGGTGTCCAATGAGTCTCACGCACACCTACCCGATACAGTAAACACGCAGCGACGCATTGAGAACATCCTTTTGATTTATATCATCCTGGTATCGATAACCTTATTCCTGAAATTAAAAGGAAATCCGTTGCCCCGGTGATACTGTAAACCGTTTCTATATTCTGTCAGGCAAAATTAGCAATAAAAATATCAATACATTTGCTGATTTTTTTTGCATTTTTAAATAAGGTTCATCCTTGAATTAAACATTTATTAGTTCATTCCTTAATAATATTGTTATGATATTAGTAAAATATCGTAATTTAATAATTAAATCGTTTATTGATTTCCTAGTCAAGTCAAAATATAACTATGATCGTTTTAATTAAATAAGTAGTACTGTATGAAACGGGTTTGTTTGTGAATTAGAACTAATCTGAAATATATCAATATTGTAACATGAAAAATAAACCATACGATTATATTTATTCATTTATTATTTAAAAAAAAAACAAAAAGGTACGCGTACAAAACCATACAAAAGTCGACATAAATATTACTCTGCTCCAATTTCACTCACAGCTTTCAATAAAAATCCGCTTGAACGTAATCTATCAAACGCTTTCAGGCGTTTCAGCATTTTCAGTTCCGTTCGCTTCAACATGACAGGCCGTGTGACAGTGACGGCCTCTCGTCCGTTACGTCACAAAAGTCAGTTCTATCCCCGAAAGTACTAGGCGAGCAGAATACACGCAGAGTTCGAAATATCAGGTGCGAAAATAGAACAACCTCCCACGTTGGACGAAAATAGTCGGCGCTTAGCCGTCGGATTTTATATTTAGAATCATCGCTGCTTGATTAAAGTTCACTGTTTTTGGGATATAGTAGGTATAGTTGGTAGAATTCGTATTGTAAAATGTCACAATTATTTTTTTAATTTTACTTAGGTCTACATGCGGGGTTTTCGTATATATGGGTACCTTCACTTTGGTTTTACTAATGCCATCTATTGACAGTAAAAGTAAACAATCGCAATGTTTTGTACAACGATTTATATCCTCTTGCTTGTATTATTTTTTACAGTATGTCAGTCAAGAAATAGTTTTTATAGCATATATTTTTTTAGCAATGTATATTAGAGAGATTTAGAGATCTTATTCTGTAGTTCTGTCATTCGCCGCAGGCAAGGTCGCGGCGCTTAGGTGTACGAAATAATTTTTGTTGGTCACCGTCGTACCTTAGGACCAAGGTAGTTTGAGAAAATATTTCTCTATAAATATAAAATGTTAACTACCTATGATATCGTCATAAATTAACACTAACAAAAATTAAAAAAAAAAATTAATTGATTAAAATAATTTTATTTCTTTACAGAAATAAAATTATCTAAGGGCTGATTTTTCAATCGTTAGATAACTTTTACTTGAGGAATAAATATGGCGGTTTGACACATTTTCTATGGAAAATCTGTCAAAATGTCAAACATATTCCCTAGATAAAAGTTATCTGACGTTTGAAAAATAATCCCTAAGTATCATTTAAATCAATAGTTTTTGTACAAACCTACGTTGGTAGGTTTGTACAAAAACTTTTACTCATCAATTATATTTTAAAAACTAGATGAGGTCGGCGTTTCCTATCTGACTACTCTGAGAAGAAAGGCCGAAACAAACTCAGAGGTCACAGTCTCTTTTAAAGTACAGATCTTCACATGATCTCGGTCAGATTATGTGAAGACCATGTAGATTGGTGTTCAAAATAGTCTTTTCAGGAAAGAACCACACAGATTGAGTAGCTGTCCGTGTCCAGTCAGGCACGCATTTGTCAGTAATCGTGCAGCTCAACTCAGAACTTAAGGAGCTCAACGATTCGACGAACAAAATTACTCAAACTACCAGACCATGACTAAAACTAATTGAGAAAACAAAAAAAAAATGACTGACACAGTCCTCACATTCACATTAATTAAAATAATTAAATACTTTACAAAGTAAATATTCATGTCATTGATACATACTATAAAATTCATCAATGTCAATGTGAATATAAAAATCCGGACATAATCTTGGTCAGATCATTTGAGGACCGTGCAAATTGGTGTCTGAAATGGTATTTATAAAGAAAGGCGAGCTTCGCTTTGCAAACCCGGTAATTGTCTCGTTAACATGCCATTTTCAACATGAGATTTAATTAGACGTCTGATAACTTTTATTTTTATGCCGCCATATCATGTGTGCTTTATGATCATGAAGTGTAATGTGGTCATTCTTGTAATAATTAAAAGAGGCTACAAGAAAGTAGGTTCATCATACATACAGCATCAGTCGTCGTATCTCATCTCGTAGCAACATAACATCACACCTTGTGTCCCCGAAGGGTTGGGCAGAGGTGTATCACACCCACATTTCGCCAGTTACGTTTAAGTTCCATGTAATATAGGTGGCGAGCCTAGTGCCACCAACCGGGCACGAATCCAGACTACGGGCTGCTACTGTGAAATTCCAGACAGAAAAACCCAATATCACTTTGCCCGACCTGGGAATCGAACCCAGGACCTCATGCTCAGCAGTAGCGCTTGCGACCACTAGACCAACGTGGCAGTCATCTCGTAAGTCTTGTGGATAAGGTTACTTTAACTTCTTCTTTTCTATACTTTAATACAATGCCATCTATTTTTATTACACGGAACTGTCATACCAATGCGCACCCACACTATGCCCATGGTAGATAGAGCGCGGTTGTCAGTGTAACTTTGTATCTAACGGCGATGGCGTTACTAGTCGATCTTTGTTTTCCCAATTTGTCGTATCTACTACGAATTGCTCTAGGAATTTAAACTCATATTTCATTGTGATGTAATTTTTGCAGGAGAATATAGATTTCAGGACCACGGGTGCCCAACGCTGAAAATGAAAACGAGCATTGAAAGAAAAATCTAAGGCCGCGTCCAAACCAAAGCAATCGTAGCGCGAACACGCGACCATTGGGTTCATTTTGTTCGGCGAATCCGAACGCGTGGTCGGCTTTCGGTTTTCCGAACAAAAAGTGACAAATCAATATACGTTACGATCTCGTATTCTTGTGAACGATCATTTTTGTTAGGACGCAGGGTAATACAATTTTTTGCACGTGTTAGAAACATGGAAATTATTTTCGACATTCGATACCCTAGGCTAGTTTACAGTATTTGAGAAACCAATAAGTAATGTTTCTCGTGGTTGGTTATATGAACATTAAATATTTGTTTTCCTAGGAAAGCGGACAACAACATTTAATCTAAACACATTTAAAGAATTAGTAGATTGTTGATATTTTTAGCTCACGACCATTCTACAATACAAAAATCATAAGGTATTTTTCTGACTGCCAACTAGCCTACTAACTAGAAATCTAAGGGTTATCGCTAATTATCATACGGTTAGAAAATGGTTTAGTTAAAGCAAACTGATCGTAAGGATGCTCGATGATGCCCATCCTCTTCAATACTGACGATTCTGTACCGGCGTAATCCGCTCGGTGACAGCGTTTGGTCCGTGTGCGGCAACTCTTAATTGATTTTTAGGTACAGTAGGCCACACATCAGTGGTAACTCTTGACCTTGAGCTGGCCTGACATAGTACGGAGTTTCAAAAGAATATGAGACCAGCTGCCTTCCGTACAACGAATGGGGAAAGCAGTCTTCTTTTTCTTGGAATACGGTAGCTATATTAATATAATAGGGTATTACGTAACAAGATAATATTTACATACGCTAACATACTCAAGTAATAATAATAATATGTACACGTACATAAAAAGTAGGGGGAAGAATCATATCATATTAATCGAAAAATTCGTCCGCATCGCTGTCAACAGGAAAAGTGCCCAAAAGGCTGGCAGCATTGCCACGTTGTATGGCGATGTTGATTCATCGGCCAAAAAATAGGTCAGCCCTCTTGCCACGTGACGAGTCGACTGACTGCTTGGCGATGTCTTGAAAAACCAAGGGGCCATGGGGTCCAAGTGTTTCAACCCCAAACGGCTCGAACATATATGTATAACTGCCAATAAGAGTGGAATATTTTTGCCGTACAAAAGTTCAATACCTACTCGACCAAAATGTATGAATCAGCAGATTTTTTTTTTCGTGATTTCAGAGTTGGTCCCATAGTGAAAGTTGTTCATATTCATGGGTAGAACAGCCTGTAAAAATTTCGAGACGGTAAAAAAATCATCCAGTATACATACCTACATATAAACTCACGCCTTCTTCTCATGGGGGTGGCATAAACTACAGAACGCCACCTGCTACGATCCTTACATACTCCTTTTACCTCGTTTGCGTTAATATCGTCGCCGTTGTCGTTGCCGTAACATAATTATGTAAATAACAAACCCATAGCCGGAGTCTCACCCGCGTCTGCACTTTCCTTCGCGGAAGTATTGCAAGGTCGAGTGTACACAAATGTCACGCCCTCGGGCACCTGTTGTTTGTACCGTACCTACTAATGACGTCATGACATGGCGTCGGGTTTTTCTTGCAGTGTTTCCAAACCTGGCGTGGAAAGGAAATGGAATGCAGTCGTGGATAGTAATGTCAATAAAGATTTTTTTTTAACCGGTATATTATTATCGCTCATCAGTCCATCATTCTTGAGCAGATTTCATTATATATCAAAATATTACTAGTATTTTTTTCTACAGTTATGTCATTCAATATCGTTCATAATACAAATAATTTAATGTATTTAATGTAATAAAGGAAAAAAATATTTTTTCTTAATTTTTATTTTGTAAAAAAGTGTTTGATATCGGAAATCGAGTTACGGAACTCAAATGAAGTCGGGCAGGGCATCTGGAAAGGCGCGGTGATGACAGGTGGAGTAAAGCAGTGACCGAGTGGCGTCCAAGGACTGGAAGACGAAGCGTCGGTCGTCCGGCGGCGAGATGGGCAGACGACATTGTTACCGTCGCGGGTTGAACCTGGATGAGGCTGGCACAGGAGCGTGGGGATTGGCACATGAAAAAAGCGGCCTATGCTCAGCAGTGGGTGAAAACGGCCTGTGGATGATGATGATGAAAAAAGTTTTTTATTTTGTTCACTTTTTAGTTGTGGTACCTACCCCATACCAATTTGTATACCACTAGATACTTGATATGTAAACGACAGTGACCGGAAGTTTTATAACATCATCAACTTACACTAACTGAAGCTAACTAAGCGAAGCTTCCTCTACCCAATGAAGAAAGAATTTTCAAAATCGGTCCACAATTGACGAAAATATCGAAGAACTACAAAAAAAAAAACATTCAGACGAGTATAGAAATTCGTCCTATAAAAGTTATAACAAAGCCATAACATAACGTCATGCCTGTATTCCCCGAAAGGTTAGGCAGAGGTGTATCCATAGTACATCCACATTTCGCTAGTTATGTTTAAGCCCCATGCAATAGGGGGCGAGCCTATTGCCATCAACCGGACACAAATCCAAACTCCAGACTGCTAGTCAGAAATTCCAGATGGAAATACTCAATAACACTGCACAAAGCCATAACGCTGTAATTAATTATGATTGTCGGGCACCGTTTATCTTTACGACAAAGTTTCAATAAATCGTTTTGTCAGTCACAGTTCATTAAACAAATATTTCAAATATCTACCTACAGCATGTGGAAGTTCAAATTAAAGGTAATTTAATAAAACATTAATTATGTTGAATAAAAAATAAATAAGGATCGAATGACTAGGCGTTTTTCCGATTAATGCCTAGACATTTTAGGCTAAAATTGCTTAACATTTACAAGACAATTTTACCTAGTTGTCGGCAAGGCGTAATAAATTCATGACTGGTCAGTAGTACGTACTGGTACTAGTAGAAAACACAAGATTATCGCAATGCTACAGCCAACGTTGAAAAGTTTAGATTACTGATCGTAGTTATGATATGTTATTTCAGCCGGAAGACGTCTACTGCTGCAAACAAGGCTCCCCCAGGCATCGCCACTTCAACCGGTTCGTTCGAACCTTTCCCATCGGCCGCGTGTTTTACGAGAAATGTGCTCTGCCCACTGCCATTTAATATTGGTAATTCCTCGGGCTATGTATGGTACCTCGGTTCTCCCACGGATCTCTTCATTTCTGATTCGATCACGTAGGGAATCTCCAAGCATAACCCTCTCCATGCCCTTTCGGTGACTTTCAGCCTTCTAATGAGGCCCATTGTGAGTGACCACGATTCAGTTCCATTGGTCATCACTCGTCTTGAGACATTGTGCTATGTGAGGCGAGAAGATATTGCGAAGCTACCCTAACGCTGCCCAGCCGAGTCGGATTCGACGACTGATCTCTTTCTCGAAGTTGGTCCTACCTAACTGATGATGATCAGATCAGAATTTAATTATGATAAGCCGAGGAGGTTTTCACCAGTGGATGACGCCAATGATTAGCACTTCTAAAATACATTACAGTACTTTTGAACGCAACTTAGGTACTGAAACAATGTTCCGGATAAGGCGGGAGGAAACGCCCGGGTGTCACCACTGTGTGGATCGCCCGGAGGACACGATGGAGCATACGGTGGAGGTCTGCCCGGCTTGGGCGGGGCTCCACCGTGTCCTCGTGGAAGCAATCGGCGGCGGCAATCTCTCGCGTCCAGCCCTGGTCCTGGCCATGGTACGGAGCGAGAGTAAATGGGAAGCCATCACCTCCTTCTGTGAGGCAGTAATGCTCGCGAAGGAGCAGGCGGAACGCGTGAGGGAGAGGCAAGCTTTGCGCCCTCACGCCCCTAGTCGCCGCAGGAGACGCCCTGGGCGTCGGGAATTGGTAGCTGATTCCCGGCCACCGTAGGCGCGGGCTTGCGGACGGCGAGCAATGGGTAGCTCGCCGTCCGGTAAGGACCAGGCCCGAGTCGACGGCGCGTTGTGTTCCACGCGCGCCTCAAAGAGATGTCAGCACTATTGACGGGGTGTGCTAGGGCCGATGCCAGCTAGGGTCGCGGGATGTTCGAAAGACTTACCGTGGCCCCGGCACAGGCAACTGAAGGAACACGGGTGGGTTTTAGTCAATAAAAGCCTGACACACCCTCCCGCTCCGCCCAGAGCTGGAGAAGTCATTCGATGATTTCCCATCCAAAAAAAAAAAGGTACAGAAACAATAACTTTAAAGAATTCAATCCTACGTAAGTATTTATTTTTACACTACCCGGAAAGAAACAATTACGATAAGTAATATTAAAAAATTCTGATACAGATAATAAAATGTTTTAGGACCTGTATCAATGCATCTAATAACTTTAATATTAATGCTTATTCTAATAAAAATGTGGTCAAACCATGAAGTGCTTTAGATCAAAAGATATCACAAAAAGTCTAATTATTTACAACCACCCACTACATCTAGTGTAAACGAATAACTTTGGCTGACCTTCATGATCCAACGCGCGGTATTTGATCGTTCATTATTTATAACAATTGATCGTAAGTGGTGGTTTGACATTTTGTTTGAATTGTTTGAAATGTCCAGCGTAGTATGTACTTACTGGCTGGTGAGTGAGTTTGTTATGGTACCTAATAGTGTTTTTTTGTTTAATTCATTTAAATGGGACTGTTTATTGGATTACGACGGTGATCTCTGGACAAAGATATGATGGCGCTGCAAGTGGTACCGTCTAGTTTCATTATGAAGTTATTGAAATCACCAAAAAGGTCGGATAAGAGTGACACTGGCTGGTGACAGTCACTCTAGCAGAGCGTTACATCGATGGTTGCGTGGCGGCTGTCTGCTGGTGACAGAGAAGATGTCAGGGGAGCCGCTGTCGTACCACGTCCACGACGAACTGCTATACTCCGGCAGAATCCTGATGATATTGAAGCTGCTGAAACACAAATAAGGATAACTATCTTCACTTAATGTGTTGTATAGATAGTGCAATCCACGAAGACGCGCCCCACTATTCCTCCTAACCGTTTATAGTATATGTGTGCAAGCTTCCGTCAATGTTTGAGTGTTGTCGGTACACACTAATTACCTATGAGTGTACACGCACACTACAATGAATAGACTAATCAGGACAGAGCGTCATGGTCAAAGTGAAAGATGCTCTACTTCAATTTTATATTTTTTACCCGACCGCAAGGAAAGGGTTATGTTTATTTTATTTTTAGGTGTGGATATTTTATGTGTTTACTAGTTAATATCGATAATATTACTATTTTTATAATGGGAGGTAATTATAGATATTAATGAAATACGGAAATAGTTTTATTGAACTTTATTGAGAAATGAAAATCGTCAATCACTCGTTTCAGAAATATCTGATTCAGAGTCTGATGTATCACCGACATTTACAATAAAACTAAAATCAAGATCACAATGTCTCATGTACTCGTCTTCTATTTTTTCCACGTGCTGACAAGTATTGAACCAGACATCTTTATTTACTCGATCAAATGCTTCATTTAAAATGGGCATAATCGAAGTGTAATTTTGATTGATATTGCGACTAGCAACATCGTTTTTTACAATACCCCAAATGTTTTCGATTGGGTTTAAATCTGGATGATAAGGTGGCAGCCGAAGCACTGTGAATCCATGTTCTTTCAATAATTCGTCAACTTTGTACTTGCGGAAGTTTTCTTTGTTTTTTAATATAAGGTCATAAAGTTCAGGTTTTTTGTAGCTTGGTTCAAAATAGATATTTTTTGCATTCAGCCAAGTCTGCATGTCTAATTTGTTGGAGTTGGATGTTGGTATTTTTTCCGAACTAGTATTGTGATAGGCTGCATTATCCAAGACTATCACGGCATCATTTGGACGATTTGGTATAAGTTTCTCCTTTAGCCACTTTAAGTAATTTTCTGTGTTCATGTTATCGTGGTAGTCTCCGGATTTGATCTCTGCTCTGTATGTCAACAACGCATTTGGTACGAAACCCTCTGCACTTCCGCCATGTACTATTAATTATGCGCACTCCTTTTGTTAAGTTTTGTTTTATTGCTGTTTTACAACTTTTTTCGGCCCAAGACTTTTTTTGCACGTGGTTGGTATGAATATATGATTCATCTGTGTAGACTATAGGTCTACCTGCATTGCGAAAAGACTTTACCTGTTTTAAATATTTCAATCTTAGCATTTGAATATCATGTTTTTCGGTTAGCACCTTCCTGTTATTCTCAGTTTTTCTCCATTTATAACCAAGTTTAAGTAACAATGTTCTTAGGGTTGTTATACATCCATCAAATTGTATACGGTCTTTCAAAACAATATTAAGTCGTGATAATGTTGGAAATTGACGATGTTCTATATGATAGTTTTGGATAGTTCTTCGGACTACACCAATATCAAATTCGTCTAAATTAATTTTTCGTGGTCTTACCCTTCTCTTCTTCATAGGTGATGTAAAAATAGAAGCACTTCTGTATACTAAATTCGAATGCGACGTACTCGCTTCATTTTCAGACTCAATATCCGCTTCCGTAGTCGGCTCTGTTGTACTCTGCACTTGGGGCTATAGGAACTATCGCATCCGTCTCCATAGTTATATTCGATTCCATAGCAGGTACTGTAGTTTGCTTCATTATATTAGTATATTCCTTTCTTTCGCGTAGAATTCTAGTCACTGTGCTTTCAGATACTCCAACAGCCTGTGCGGTTCTCCATCGCGCATCAGTGAGTTTTTCTGCATAATTTTTACTTGCTTCTTTTTTCATAAAATCGTAAACTTTAGAAATAATTTCTCTTGCCTAAAATTAAAAAAAAACATTACATAGTTTTACTTATTTGTAAAGATGAAATGAAATCCACTATTACTAAAATTTGCTATTTAATAAAATTAAATTACTTTCGTTAGCTAATTTCATGTATTTTAGTAACTACAAACTTCTTTACATACCTGGCTTTTAAGAACAACACGCTGAGATTTTTTCGACATTTTAAAAATATATAAAGTAGAGCAACTTTCGTGACGAGTCTGGATTTTCGCAGCATAGAGTGTAGTATTCGTGTGCATCGAACCGCTGACGGTTCGCGACTGCCGCTCGGAGCAAACTCCCCGCACCCCGCGATCCCCTCAACCAAAAATTGGTGGGGCGCGTCTTCGTGAATTGCACTATCTGTATAATGATTAAAAAATTCCTAATATAGGTTTTTGATATGAAGCTCCACCAAAAAAGGAAACAGTAACAATTCAAGGAATTTTTTGTAAAAATGTTTTTATTTTATACTTTTATGCTGTGTTAGGTACTATCGCGGACATTTGCGGTGAACCACTTCGACCTTATTACTAAGGTAATAGGATTGAAAAGTGGTTAACCGCAAATGGCCACAATGGTACCTACCCCACACAAATTCGACCACTACCACTACCTGCTATGTAAATCACAGCAACAGGAAGTTATTATAACATCATCCACATAAACTAAGTGGGAAAAATACGTACTGAAGTGAACTCAAGAACTACCCAAGCAATGATAAAATTTTACAGGAGACCAATTTCGAGGTATATCCTCCCGAATAAAACAAGAATCGTTCAAATCGGACAAATCTGTAAAAAGTTATGCGTTGGTCATACATAAAAAAAAAATTATACCGGATGATTTTTTTTACCGTCTCGACATTTTTACAGGGTGTTCTACCCATGAATATGAACAATTTTCACTACGGAACCAACTCTGAAATCACGAAAAAAAAAATCAGCTGTTTAATAGAAAAGTTCAAACGTACTTGACCGAAATGTATGCAACAGCTGATTTTTTTTTCGTGATCTCATAGTCGGTCCCATAGTGAAAGTTGTTCATGTTCATGGGTAGAACACCCTGTAAAAATTTCGAGACGGTAAAAAAAATCTTCCAGTATACGCGTCGACTTGAGAACCTCCTCTTTTTTTTTCGTTGGTTAAAAATAACATCCCCATAGGTAGCCATAGTACACCCACATTTCGCCAGTTATGTTTATTTCTCATGTAATAGGGGTGAGCTTATTGCCATAACTTGACTATTTATTGACGTATCTATTAAACGTATAGAAAAGTTTATCGATCAACATCCCAAAGCATGCAGACAATTATGACGTAGTAGGTAACCACGGAAAAAACGGCTCCATTCAAGGAGGAAAATCTGTAGGCTACGCACAGTACGTAATATAATTATATAATTAAAATTGCTACAAGTATGACTTATTGATTCTCACTCTAAACAATTTGTGATTGATTAACTTGACGTCAACTTAATTACTTAATTAAATCTGTCGTCATAAGACTTTTACTTCAAGCTCTATTGAACTGAAGCGAATAAATAAGTCTATGACATTGGTTCTTAATTTTACATTAGTAGGCATCCCTAATTTAAGGATTACCTAAACCAAATCGATGGGGACAGTCTTCTTGCACTCTACAAAATCACTACTTGAATATCATATTTTATTTTTCCTGTTCTTACTTCAAAATTAATTTCAATAAAGCGGCTAATGCAACAACCTCCTTAGAAACGAACCAGTAATAGTAAATCATTAAAATGTCGCCCACAGTTTACTGTGGTGATTTAATACGATAAAATTGCAATTAATTTGTTAAATGTCACTTGATTTTTAATTATTATATTATTCTTTACATCATTAATAAATAACTTCATTAAAAAAGTATCTAGTTACCGAAAACTAGCCTAAGGCCTATTTGGGATTTTGATTTCTTTGGTATTAAAAAGGTTTATTGAATAGTCTGACACCTAAATAATAAAATTATGGGCTTTCTAAATATCCTAGTAAGGCTAGTATTATAGGTTTATCATTTCTGAAGGCTATGTACCTACAATTATTAATAATACCTTAGTTAAATGCATTGTGACTCGATAAATAAGGGGAACCTACCATTGCCACATAATTGATCCAGATCGGCCATGGGATTTAAACAAAGAACAATGCTTTTTTATTTAATTTAAAGGGTAAATTCGTGTGCACACAATCATTAAGCTGAGTTCAGATGACAATCGGTTGACGTGCGTTTTTTACTGAGTGCCTATTGTACTACTATTTTAGCTACTTATAACTAAGTACTTAGAGAGATTTTAATCGTGCTTAAGTTGACGAACGCATGACAGCCGATTGTCATCTAGACTTGGCTTTATTTGGCAAATTGTTTTATTAACTCGTGTCAATAAAGGAAGTCATAAAGAGTGTATGTACGGTATACTTGTAATTAAAGTATTATATTATTCCGTACCTACCTATATACATATATTGCAAATTTTTGTGCTCCATAGTAATGATAATATTGGAAACTAGACTTTATTACAAGAGTTCTACTATGACGCGTAAGGAACTTCTCATTACGCCATAATCTTAGCAAACCATATGTATTTGTATAGTTAGTTACTCATTTAAGTTAGTATCTAGTGTAAATAGTTATTGTATGATATAGGTACAATATGAAATATATATGAAATAAAGTGAAAATAATTCGTTTTTATAAATAAAGTATATATAGCAAGCCAACTACATTCACCGTGCCACTCCCGAAAAAAATAAATAATACGTCATCCGTCTGTAATCCAAATTAGGCGTTCCCTATCTGATTCACTAAACAACATCTGATAAGTTTTCTACCCACAGAGCAATTTAATCCAAAAATAAAATGTTTAAATAAAACTAAAAATTACAAGGATATACCAAAACTTCGACCCTCAATCTTTGCTAACTTCTCTGAATCACCGTGACCATTCTCCTCACGCAAATTATATCATTTGGCGCAAAAACTAAGTAAAAATAACCTCGATTTACTAGCCTTTTTTAGTTTATGCAAATAGTTTGTACCATGGCATAGAAATATTCACAGAAGGATAACCCATGAACTTCTTGATTCGCTTCAGAAAGCAACCAGTGTACCAGTGTTCGACTTCAATGCTTCAAAATCATTTTATTTTTACTGATCGATTTGTTTCTTCTGTAACCAAAATTGCGAAGCTATTGATGACTTAAAGTTGTCTGAAAAAATTAATGCAATTTCCTGTAAAGAAAGACGTCTTCATAACGTATGATCTACCAAATTAGAGCTTTGTGTAAAGAATTCAACCACTGATTGACAATTTGACAGTAATAAAAGTGATTAATCGCCCACCATAGCCTCCAATGTGTTACCATTATTGCACGTGTAACCTTTACACGTGTTTTAAGCCTTCTCTACTCCTACTTTTCCGTGTCTTAACAAACAAAGACTCCGTGTACGATGTACCTAACGACCTTGGCTGCTGTCGGTAGCTGCGTGTGCGCACAGATTTCGATCTTATTCGACGAAATGTACCGACAGCAGGCATCAGAAAGTAAAGTGTATATTTTTAGAATACTACTTTCATGATTGAAGCTAAAAATAACAAAGAGTTATTTTAAAAGTGTGTTAAAAACTCCTTACTAGCTCGTTGTTTTAATTTATAACTTTAAGTGACTGGTTTAATTACTGCTCGATTTTGATTAGTAATTTAAGTGTAGTGGCAAAAAGTTAAATCAGTGAACCGTAGTTTATTATAGGCTGATAATAATGATCACATTGGGTGTTTCATTATTTGATCAAGGCCACGCACATAATTATCCTTGAGTGTAATTTATTTGAAGACAAAACGTATCGAATTCTTAATTGTGTATAGTTTATGTGCAATGCCAACAAAATTTGGCATTGTATCCGTATTAAAACGCATTCCCCACTAAATTTAAACAAGCTTAAAAAGAATCTATTCTAATGAAGAATTTCTTATAATAAAAATCTTTTCCTTTCACTCTTAAAAGAGAATTGTAAAAGATTCTGTACATTCACATCGTACGACGTAAAAAAAGCTCCATTTAATCTGTCCACTGTACCAAGCCAAATCAAACTCCCACAATCCGCGTTCCTTCAAAACCGCAAACTCGTGCGCAGTCAACAGTGTATTTCTTTACTCATTGTGGTGTCACAGCGTAGTGTATTGATCACGCGATTGAAGATTTCTAAATTCATTAATAGCCGCTAGTCGAGTCATCCAGTGCCATTTTGACTTTCATGCAAAGCATAAGTTAAATCTCTCTTTCTTTTAATTTTTGTCTAATTTTTTAATTTTCATGAATGGCCTCCACCATAAGGGGTACATTGTCTACAGCATTCGAAGATCTGCTTCAGCCCATAGCTAGGGATTCGAGATATTCAGTGGAGCCCACCCTATTGTTCTCCTGTGCGCCTACGCCTTTGGCTCATCCAGGAACACACCTTCGAGCTCACGACCGCACTAAATTGACAATCTTCTTCTTGTATTTAATCTTGTATTTTTATGCAATACAGTGTAATGATCCAAATAACGAGCCACACATGCGCGTGATTAGGGCTATCAAAACAAATTATCGAAACTGACAGTGTCTAATGTGTCTGGCTTAAAAAATATGTTACATATTATGTTTGAATAGTTATGATTTGCATTATTTAAATTAGTGGTCTAATAAAAACCCGGAAAAGCCGTTTATGCAATCTATTTTAAGGCGGACAAAGTTCAGATTAATAAAGCCCCAAGGCTCATATTTATTGATAATATTTGAAATTCAAAAGTACTCTATAAAAAAGAAAACCAGCAAATCGAGAATCAAAGATTGGACCTTTCTACGGCAATATATCCTATTTTTATAACCGGGATATCCCGGGACACGATAGAAAGATATTGAGCCGCACCGGTACGTTTCATTAAACTGTAGTTGATCACCTTTAGGACCTCTAGTAACTAGAAGTTCACTTAGATGCACCACCATGAAACGGTCATGAAACGGTATATCATATTCCACGAAACGGTAGGGCAAAACTTGGCTAATTCGTGATATGCAGCTATTCGGTGATAGATAATTGTGTTTTATTACCAAGTTACTACTGACTTGATAAATGTACATTTTTCAATCATTATAGTATTTGCCACATTTTTAGATATAAGTTAGCAAAACTTATTTTGTCTACTATATCACAGTAAATTTAAAAAATAGTCTGATCAATGAATCGAATTTTACAAGTAAAAAACAAAACTATCACCGATTACCCAAGTTTTGCCCTATATCATCACGAAATCTCATAATCCTTCACGTATCGATCGACTGCCTAGTGGTCGGTAACAATAGAAATTTAATTGTGTCTCATAACAAGACAGTTGAAGGTTTAAGGGGTCATTACATTGTATTCATCATTATGAACAGCTTTTGCTACGGGACTAAACCTGAAATCGCGAAAAAAAATCAGCTGTTTCCTACATTTATGTTCGCATAACTCGTCAAAGTGTAGAGAATAGCTGATTTTCCATATTAAAAGTTGTTCATAATGATGAGTACAATGACCCCTAAAGAAATTTCGTGTATGAATAGAAAAACCTTATATATTGACCCCATTGTCTTACCCTAGGAGATAGATCCATGACAATTTTCACAGAATAAAACGAACTTTCATTTTCAGCTCGTGTCAACCCTAGCGTGGCGCCTACAGTCACCTCTCATATACCACGTGCTTCCATTCATAAGCTCATCCAAGCGGTGTCATCGACCGCACGATGAGCAGCATTACTCATCTCTATGCTAATCTGCCTGAATAAATTACATCGTGAGAATTCTTTATGTTAATTTTCTTGAAGATGTTTTCTGTCGTGTTATGTCATTTGTCTGGTCGTGTTTGTTTTTTGAGGTCAGTTCGGTTCTTTTCTTTCTATAGTTATCTATTTGTATAACGAATAGAACAAAATCACTTTTCGTATTTAATTAGTCGGTTTTTGTGTGCTTAGTTCTTCTAAACACAATGGATTTCGATGTGGTTTTTACCATCATTTAGAGAATTACTACCGGAATGTTTACCTACCTCAATATTTAACTTAGATATAGCTCAGAAATTTCGATGTTTTGACATGTCACCACGTGGCAGAAGTGAGTCGCTAGTTTTATACCTAATTATAGGTAATGCATCGTCATCAGGTTTATGTATTGGGAGATATCTAACATAGTGCTGTTTTGCACTTTTGCTATGATAAATAGTACTTTTTGTTTAAAAAATAAGTTATCTTTTGCATTGTATAAAGACAGACAAACCATTGTAAAAATAAGGATTCAATTTATTTTCCGAACAGCATTTATCGCGATCACCTGCGACATATTTCCCTTATGTTTTAAAAGCCTGTACTCTGTAGTATCAGCTTCCAACATGCGGACATGTTAAGCGATCTTATAAGATAATTACAATTACATACGCTTTATACAGATACTACTGACAGAATACGGTAATACCCAGGTATTTTTATTTTAAAGATACAGGCAAGACATACCTACATTTAATTAAGATTATCTTTTTTTATTGCTAGGATGTCGTGAATTCGTTATGAAACACTGGGTTGAGGGCATGCAGACTTACTTGTACTATTTTAATAAATTTAGCCATACATTGCTACAATGCATCATTTTCAAGATTGACCAAACCAAAATGAAGTTATTTCTAAATAATAAGAGTTTCCAGACTGGTCTACGACAAAGTTTGTACTCAATTACATGAACAGTCAGCTGCGAATCCACTTATTTCACCCCACAGAAGCTCTAAATGTGTTGGTGATAGTAAATATCACACGAGTTTCAATGTGGTCGGGCAATGTAGATAGTAGCCGTCTTAATGATTTGCTAAAAATTGAAGGTCGTCGAAACGTACTTTGATTTTTTGCAGACTACGCTGCAGGCTAAACGAGTGAGTATATAAGAGGTTATATCCTGCTTAGAGGCTACAAATAGTAGTATGTTTTGTTGTAGTTGTTTTGTTCAATGTTTCTTAATTAATCGTAATTTTGTTTTAATGTCCCACTATGACATCAATCAATCGGCATTTCATTTATATGCAAAAGTAATAGTCGCGCAGAATTAATGTTCTATTTCTGTTTTACAGACACATTCAAATTGTATCAGCACTTCAAAATTGATTTCGTTGTGAAGTATTTAGTGGTTTCAATTAGAGTAATTAACAAAGTCTTGATTAAAGACTGACTACGTAGTTGCTACCAGTTTTTTTGTAAATGTTCAGTTTTTACTGCAGATTTATCGTCATAATTATGATTTTGCGATCATAACAAATTGGTTTTTGATATAATGCAATAAAATAACACAAAAATATATCATTTAAGTAGGTAGGTACTAAGTTTTGACAAAATAACAGGTGAAAAATACTGGACCATACCACTGGAAATTTTCTGGTTACGGAGGTATTGAAGGTCAACATATTTTTTTTTTTTACTTTTTTCACGAAATCAAGTAGGTATTAAATGTACCTTAACAATAAAAACCCCTACAACTCCTGTACCATTGCATATACCCAAAATAACAATAATTTCCGTGCGTTTCATTGCGTGCTGCCGCAAACAACGATTTTTCACACCAATAATAAAAGTGGTTTCTCAGCAATAATTTTTGCTCAATATTGCTTGTTGATGTATAGAATGCCTAGATAACGCCTATGTGATGGGTCTTTTTTACCCCCTGTATAATACCTTAGGTCAATATATTCACCGGGTGTCACCACTGTGTGGATCGCCCGGAGGACACGGTGGAGCATACGGTGGAGGTCTGCCCGGCTTGGGCGGAGCACCGCCGTGTCCTCGCGGAAGCGATCGGCGGCGGCGGTCTCTCGCGTCCGGCCCTGGTCCAGGCCATGGTACGGAGCGAGAGTGCATGGGAAGCCATTACCTCCTTCTGCGAAGCAGTAATGCTCGTGTAGGAGGAGGCGGGACGCGTGAGGGAGAGGCAAGCTTTGCACCCTCACGCCCCTAGTCGCCGCAGGAGACGCCCTGGGCGTCGGGAATTGGCAGCCGATTCCCGGCCACCGTAGGCGCGGGCTTGCGGACGGCGAGCAATGGGTAGCTCGCCGTCCGGTAAGGACCAAGCCCGAGTCGACGGCGCGTCGTGTTCCACGCGCGCCTCAAAGAGATGTCAGCACTATTGACGGGGTCCGCTAGAGCCGATGCCAGCTAGGGTTGCGGGATGTTCGAAAGAGTTACCGTAGCCCCGGCACAGGCAACAGAAGGAACACGGGTGGGTTTTAGTCAGTAAAAGTCTGACACGCCCTCCCGCTCCGCCCAGAGCGGGAGAAGTCATTTGATGATTTCCCATACAAAAAAAAAAAAAAAAAAAAGGTCAATATATTCAAAGTCGCAAATGAGATGTAAACAAGCTTTGTTTACACAAGTACCAATAACATAACGAGAGTACAAAATTAACAAGCTGGCAACGTATTAGATTAACAATATAATTATAAGCAAAACGTGAGAGCAAGTTACATCATGTGAGATAAAAAATAATTACCGAAGAATCGCTCACCGTTATGTTAGGGCGCAGTTATAAGAGTTGAGCACTCGTTTATTTTATAAAACCTTATTGTGTGGTTGACAACCAGTGATATAAGTAATTATTTTAAAGTTATTCAAGGCTGCATTTTATTTATGAGGCTAAAATAACATAAAAAATAATGTCAATTTTATAAGGCGACACAGCAGGGATTTAAACAGCAACAAATTTTAGCTACCACCTATATTTACTCAGTCTTTTAAAGAGACACTTATGGGGTTGACATTGTCAGCTCCAAAATAAATGTAAACACCTGAACAGTATGCACAAAAACGCCTGTCAAAAAATTACCACAAGAAAGCTTGGTAGGTAAGATGAGGTATTCCACTTAGAGCACTGATTTCAACAGCACTTGACCGAACCGCACATGAGCGCTTCCACTAACCGCACTGAAACAACGTTTTGATAATTTCAGTTCGGTGGAACAGCTTATCAATATATTTTCAGTCCCAGAATGGCACTTACGTAA
Source organism: Fissipunctia ypsillon (assembly GCA_947568875.1). NCBI lineage: Eukaryota > Metazoa > Arthropoda > Insecta > Lepidoptera > Noctuidae > Fissipunctia > Fissipunctia ypsillon. The sequence goes on from OX387648.1 coordinate 22,030,765, forward strand.
AATATTTGTTTTATGATAATTACCTACCACACCTATGAACGCTAGAAATTAATTCCCTGCCTATGATTATCAGTCTACACTGGACGCTCGTTGCTCTCAATTTAGATGCACCACATGGTCCTCTTAGTCTTATCAACAAACCAAAACGCTAAAATTTTTTAACTTGCACCATACATTATGAAACCGTGTTTGTCAGTTGTCGGTGCTTGAGGCAAGTGCACCGCGCAGACCCGAGTTCAATGCCACGGCCGGTCACTATGAGGTCGAACTTGCGTAAACTTTAATTGACTGAGATGAGCACATTTTTTTTACAAAATGATGAGCTTATATAATGAACCGTTAAGATTGCGTATGTTTGTTTCGGTTAATTAAACTGGTTTGTTAATACAGAAGATTCTAGGATATGCATAATGCGATGATTGGTTTTCAGATGCATAATCCGCCTATAATTTTCCAACTGCTGGGATACAGGTTTCTTCTCTTCAAGAGAGAGTAGGCTGTAATCTCCAGGCGGGCCCAGTGCGGGTTGGTAGATGTCACATGTCTTCGAATTTTTGGTTCTAGGACATGGCCGGTTACCTCATGTTGTTAATTTTTTCCTTCACCGTTTTGAGAGCAGTGGTGATGAAATTATTTATACAAAGCAAGGCGCCTGCCTGGGTCCGAACCCACGACATACAACTCGTAAGTCGAGGTCGTTACCACTGGGCCACCACTGCTCTTTTCAGATGATAGGCAGCTAATCTACTCTGTAATAAATTTTTATTTTACGGGTTGTGACATTTGTCACAAACTGTAAAAATACTTCACCGTGGTTCATATCAAAGACCTGCCGGACTATTCTGTAAAAAACTCACCACGAAAACTTAGGTGACGTGAGCTTTAAGACGCAGATATATGCCAACGGCCTTGAGTGCATAGCTTGCGTGTTCTGTGCTGATCTCACGCAACGCGACGTACGTCCACCCAGTAATAGGATTCGCCCATCAAGGAGAGCTGTCCCAAATTAGACGCATTATTAATTTATTACACTAATTATTTTAATTTATTACTTATTTGCATAAGGCATTATATTAAAACATGTACAGTCACGAGCACTAATATGTATACACTTAGGGAAATTCAAAAGCGATTTTCTCGTGGATTAACGATAGCAACTTAGAGATACCTACCTATTTCATAATTCTATGTGTTCCAAAACACTATGTTCGTAACAACATAAAATTTAAAATCAATACAGTAGAAGAAAATCAGTTTTCAAAGTAGCTAAGTGTATACAAATTAGTGCTCGTGACTGTACGTTAAAAGATAAATTATTATTATTTTTTAAATGGTGAAGGTTTCATAAAAATACGCATGATAGTCTTTGCGTGATTCTCAGTTTTTTATCCACGTTAGACATAACTTTACAATCAAATTACATTATGTAATATAAACATAATCTAAAATATTCACCTAATAAGTTATTAAGAAATGCTCTAATTTAACATATATTTTTTTCTAAATCATTAACACTACTCGTTTAGACGTGATCTTCAGTTTATTTAAACAATTTTACGTTCTCAAATGTTAACTATCTAAATTTACCTGCATAAACAAGGCTGTTATTTTATACACCTCCAACCCTTCGGGGAATATTGACGTTAATTATATATATTATGAAAGGACTCAAAAACAGCGTTGGTCTTAGCGATGATTTCATTAAGGTTCTACAGCACATATTTTTGTGTTCTGATCTATAATAAATGTTGTCTTATATACTGTATCAATATAAAACACAAGAAAATTAATGACACATTAAAATAAAGTCGCAATATGTGACGGAATTCATATTATTTGTATGGAAAATTGTTGACCCTATGCTTTACTGCAAGTGATTAATGCAAAAATCGCTTAAAAACAAAACTGTTTCCCAAAAAAATGATAATAATAACCTACATAATTTGCGACGATTTTTCTTAAAAATTTACTTCGACTGATCATAAAAAGTTTTTCATAATTAGATGGGGTTTTTGATTAGTCGTAAAAGGAAAAAGTAAGTCTAAGGATAAAAGCCTGTTCCATAATTCATATATACAGACGGCAGCACATCAAGCTACTACAATCTGTCAAATTTCTTTAATAGATTTTCAACTTAATCGCTAAAGCATTAGGTTCTAGGTTGATTGGGAAAATTTGACAGTTCTGGGTAGCTTGATGTGCTGGCGTCTGTACTAGATCAATCAGAAAATGAGACTGAATTTTCTTCAAATGAAATAAAATAATTTATTCGTTTGCAAACATGGGTAAAAAAGAAAAACCACTATGTACTAATGTACATGGTGGTTTTTCGTTTTTATAATAGTGCTCCATGTTCTACCGTCGTATGGGCATGCAATTTCTGCTAGAAACTTCATAGTTAGGTACTCTTTTAAAATGTTTGACAATATTTTGTATACATTAAATTACATAAGTATGTGTGAACTGTGTGAAGACGCTGTGCCTAGAATAAAGCTACTATACTGCAATAGGTAGCTAAAACTTATGAGGAGATGCTGAACCATGTTTTATAATGTCTGTCTGACTGTTGGATTTTCTGCGGTATTTTCATATTAAATCCGTACAAGGACAACAGCAAAATCGCTTCCCGCTCGCAGTATCCCCAACACCGAACGGTAGTAATGGTCAACAACCAGAACGCGGGCGTGCATTTACAAGGCCGACCATTATTGCTCGTAATTCCGCATTGGATAAGTGAATTTCTGACGTGTTATAAAAACGATACGATATTGGGTTCGGTGGGCGTTTTTCTTATTAAAATGTTTGCCAGCGTATTTGGTTGGCACTTCTGTCATATAAAGCATGTTTGATTATAAACAATGTCATTTATTTATAGTAATGTATAGAATAGAATACTCTTATTAAGTACACCATACATATTACAGATTTATAGTAGAAATTAATGTATGATGTAATTCGATATTTACTGCTTCCGTATTTCCCAGAGAATGAGCCGTTGACTGAGATGAGCCGTGTGATCTGCCTCGTACCCACATAATTTACTATCTCTTGGATCGAAAGAACAAATTTCTTTAAACTTCAAAATATTATGAATGTATCAAAAGACTTTCTGTTAAAACCATAATACTTTTCTTTCACTAAATACGCTATTAAGGCTCCTACAAACAGGTGCCATACGCGGCGCGAATCGCGCGCGACACAAAGGCACCGCTCATCGCGGGACTCGCGGTGCCTTTGTGTCGCATCGCGTGTCGCGCCTGTTTGCAGGGGCTTTTAATATATCAAGTTATGAAGCAAAAAACCTTTAAACTGGGAAGTTGTCCAAAGAAGGCTTCATTAGAAAAAAGTCAGCTCTCTTTCTAAGGAAAACTGACCATGATAATGTAGGTTATTATTATGATACTGACTGGTTACTTGTCTGGTGGTACACTCAACCGCACATCAGTGGTAGCACTTGCACTACGATAATCACCCTTACTGCTACGACATAAAGACGCTGTCAATGACAATTTTTTATCCCTGATATGCGATTGACTGTACCTAATTGTAAGCTCCGTTCTCTTCAATTATCTATTGACTTTTATATCGGATGACTAAGCGCTTGTACTTCAGCTTAATTCATTTTGCGATAATTGTAGGTACAATTTATAGCTGCCCTGTTCAACCTTTAGCAGACAATTGGAAAAATAACAATATTACGTTTTAAAAGCCTGCGACGAACGACGACGACGCCGCTGACGAATCACATCCTTTAAAGGAATCGTGTAAATAAAAGGAAATTTAATGAAATTCTTTACAATTTTTCTCAATACTTACACTTTAAAGAAACCCTTAAAAAAACACTTCATGAATATAAGAATTGAAGAAGAAGATTGGTTATTCCGCATCGTCTGAAAACTTCCTTCTTTAATGAGCGCAGGACGAATTACAGCTTATATGATTACAAAGATACAGGACACATGGTTTTTTCTAAGAAATAAGAAATAACGTACCTTGAACAAAGATTAAGCTCCAATTACTTACAGTCACTCGTATAAGCCTTCGTCTTATTTTTTTTTTTCATAACATAAGACATCGTAGCCAGTTGCCATTGAGGACCAGTTTTATTCTCGGTCTAATACTCTTAGAAATTCGATAAGTATTGCACAAACAGTATTGATTTTCATTTTACTTTGTATATAAATTGTTGGAAAACTAACGAAGAATCACACTTCACCCAACTGTGGAAGAGACAACCAACTACGCCATCATGTTCCATAAGGTAATTAATTTTCTATAAATAATTTCTATATTTCAATGGACCTCGTGTGGTCTTTTGATATTAATAGTGATCTTGGCATAGAAAATAGGCTTAAATTTACCACATAAAATGATTTAGAACATTATTTCATCAGGTATAACTCTGGCAGTATCCATTTTGCACTCAAATTTATTAATTAACATCAAAATTATTGAAACATTAGTAGCGCCCCGCGGTATCACCCGCATAAGTCTTGACCCCGTGGGAATATCGGAATAAAGTATACTATGTGTTAATCCAGTTATGAACTATTTGTGTGCCAAGTTTCATCCAAATCCATTCAGTAATTATTGCGTGAAAGTGTAACAAACATCCATCCATCCATCCTCACAAACTTTCACTTTTATATTAGTAGTAGAATGTTTATGTATAGCAGCCAAGAACCTCCTCATGCATTCAACTTGCTAATGGTTATATGCAACCGTTATTTAATCAATCTCTTTATTCCACAGTTCGCAATTCTCTCCGGCCTGGTGTTGTCAGTCACCTGCATGGTTCTACATCGACCCCAATCAACAATCCTCCTTAGACCCCAATACGATGCGAACCCCAACTACGACTTCGCTTACGAGGTCAACGATGCTCATACAGGAGACATTAAAAGTCAGCAAGAGAGTAGACGCGGTGATACAGTACTAGGACAGTACTCCTTGCTGCAACCTGATGGTGTAAGAAGGACGGTAGACTACAGAGCCGATGACCACACAGGATTTCTAGCCACTGTCAACAATGACGGCAGACCAGTGCCCACTCCGCATGCGCAGCCTGCAAGCAACGGTGACGTAACAAGGCATCCGAACTTAGCAGTCCAGAATTACCAAGCCTATCCCACTCCTAGTGCTCAATCATACCAAGCTTGGCCCACTCCTAGTGCCCCATCTTACCAAGCTTGGCCCACTCCTAGTGCCCCATCTTACCAGGCTTGGCCCACTCCCAGTGCCCAGCCTTCTCCAGCGCCTACTCCTGTAGCCATATCCAGGTCTTCTATCACCCAAACCTTTTCTCATGGATCTGCTGCTCATAGTGTTCATAACCCTTGGGCTTAATTCAAGACCTGTTTTTATGGACATGGCAAGTGAAACGGACTCCGATATTCTGCATTTATATTTTAAGTTCTATATTTTCCTATGAATATCAGAATGAGTGACTAAGTGATATTGTACCTACGTAATAGTCGACCGGATCCTGATAGCCTTGCTACGTTGTGGTCAGTATTCTAACGGAAATTAGCTATAGTAGCGAAGTCTGCGACCGGAATCTTAATGACATAACAATTAATACTCTTTGTCTGTAGTTTGATATGTATCCTGTAATGTATTTTTTTTTTGTGAAATAAAAAAATTACAATCTCACTTTCCGAGTTTTTGTTGACAGATTTTTTCTTTGATTTTCGTGATTTTATTTGAGTACAATACAATTTAGATCCGCTCGTGTCAACGATAATTTGATACTTTGACCATGATTCAAATATATTTTTTTTAAATAGCCTGTACTCGTAACCCGAGTAATTTAAAAGGTGGAGACATACATACATAAGATAATTTTAAACTAGTTTATTTATACCTACAAGTGCGTGCAACTGAGACCTTTCCATTCGGTGCATCGCCCTGATTCGAACTTGACTTTAAAACACTTCCTGAATTTCTTCATAATAAATACATTTAAAATAAAACTGGAACAATTGTCAGTTGATATAAAAAGCTGGGCAGGAGCCGTGAAGAGCATCAGACTCACAGGATTCTTCGACGTAGTCACAACAACAAAATATCTCCTTCAAAATGTTTGTGAAGGTAAAAACTCTTATTTTCTTTGTCATCTGCAATAATTAAGTTATTACCACAGAAACATCAATAACAGTAGTACTTCGTGTTCAATATAATACACATATATTAGAAACCTTATTAGAGCAAATTAAAATGAAGAGATAGAATTTGACTTGTTTCTCAAACTAGATTTTTTGTCATCTCCAAGAAACATAAGTCCAAAGTACAAACATCCACATTTTTTTTCTTATTTTTTTTTTTCTTGCAGTTCGTCATCCTCTTCGCCTTGATGGCCGTCGCTAACGCCAGCGATCTATCCAGCTTCTCATACGGCGTGGCTGACCCCTTCACCGGAGACTTCAAGCACCAGATCGAGAACCGCGTGGGGGACAACGTGCAGGGTCAGTACTCTCTGCTGGAGTCTGATGGCACCCGCCGCACTGTGGACTACGCCGCTGGCGCCGAAGGTTTCAACGCCGTCGTGCGCAAGGACCCTGCCCTCATCGCTGCCGCTCCTGCCATCTCTTACGCTGCTCCCGCCATCTCCTACGCTGCTCCTGCTATTGCTGCTCCCGCAATCGCCGCTCCCATCACTTACGCCGCCGCTCCCTTCGGTTATGCCAAGCTCGGAGCCATCAACTATGGTGCTCCCTTCCCCTACGCCCGCTACTACTAAACCAAGACTGCTGACTTCGTATTTGTAAATATTGGATTTGTAAATAAAATTATATATTTTCTGACTTTCTAGTGATATCTGATTTTTTATTAATGAATTAATTAGGTACCATTAAAGACAGCAACTAATTATTTTCGACCTCTACCTAATAACCTTGCCAGTCAAACTATTTTATTTTTAATTAATTAAATTATTATCTTCACGCTTTCATTCTCTTAAACTAAACTCAGTGCGGAATCAAAGACCGCCACGCAAGTATTTACCAATTTATCAGTAGGCGTGCAAAAAGGCACGTCTACAATATTGCGCATTAAATAGACAACTGAAAATATAAAAAACTTTTTACAAAAAAAAAAAAAACAACCGACTTCCAAAAACAAGAAAAATAACTTTAATATCGGAAGACGGTGTCTTTGGGTCTGTATTTTAATTTTTCGCCACCGACTTCAGAAATTAAAGTTATTTTTCACTTTGTAGTGTTTTTTGAAAGTCGGTTGTTTTTTTTTTTTTGCTCTCATCCAGCTGCAAAAAGGGACGATCTGCGAAGATCTTCGCTCCACCTAGCCTGAGGGCGTCCTACCTTACGTTATGAAGATCTTCGCTCCACCTAGCCTGAGGGCGTCCTACCTTACGTTATGAAGATCTTCGCTCCACCTAGCCTGAGGGCGTCCTACCTTACGTTATGAAAATCTTCGCTCCACTTAGCCTGAGGGCGTCCACCTTACGTTATGAAAATCTTCGCTCCACTTAGCCTGAGGGCGTCCTACCTTACGTTATGAAGATCTTCGCTCCACCTAGCCTGAGGGCGTTCACCTTACGTTATGAAAATCTTCGCTCCACTTAGCCTGAGGGCGTCCTACCTTACGTTATGAAGATCTTCGCTCCACCTAGCCTGAGGGCGTCCTACCTTACGTTATGAAGATCTTCGCTCCACCTAGCCTGAGGGCGTCCACCTTACGTTATGAAAATCTTCGCTCCACTTAGCCTAAGGGCGTCCTACCTTACGTTATGAAGATCTTCGCTCCACCTAGCCTGAGGGCGTCCTACCTTACGTTATGAAAATCTTCGCTTCACTTAGCCTGAGGGCGTCCTACCTTACGTTATGAAGATCTTCGCTCCACCTAGCCTGAGGGCGTTCTACCTTACGTTATGAAGATCTTCGCTCCACCTAGCCTGAGGGCGTCCACCTTACGTTATGAAAATCTTCGCTCCACTTAGCCTGAGGGCGTCCTACCTTACGTTATGAAGATCTTCGCTCCACCTAGTCTGAGGGCATCCTACCTTACGTTATGAAGATCTTCGCTCCACCTAGCCTGAGGGCGTCCTACCTTACGTTATGAAGATCTTCGCTCCACCTAGCCTGAGGGCGTCCTACCTTACGTTATGAAGATCTTCGCTCCACCTAGCCTGAGGGCGTCCTACCTTACGTTATGAAGATCTTCGCTCCACCTAGCCTGAGGGCGTCCTACCTTACGTTATGAAGATCTTCGCTCCACCTAGCCTGAGGGCGTCCTACCTTACGTTATGAAGATAATTATGCTTTGCAGTAACTACAATGTGAACAAGAATGCCTGTCCAGTAACCCGCGCGAGTAGTGAGCGTACTTGCATATCAGCAGCGAATATCCCATGACTTTTCAAAACGAATGCTAGAAATAATCTCGTGAACATTTTTCTGCCCTTATTCCAATTTAGTTATCGTAAGCGCAGCATGTCTTTTCTCATACTTCTTTCGTCATTTAAGTCAGCATCACACCCTTTTTGTTTTTATGATAAATACATTTATTTCAGATTAGAAAAGATAATGCTTACACATACCGAAACACTCTGTATATTAAATAACTAACATCACGAAATCGAAACAAAAAGATATAAACAAGCTCATTTATCCTTCGCGAATCTTTGCAATTTCACCCTTTCTTCTATAACACATAACATAACATCACGCCTTGTTTCCCCGAAGGGTTAGGCAGAGGTGTACCTATAGTACACCCACATTTTGCCAGTTATGTTTTGGTCCCATGTAATAGGGGGCGAGCCTATAGCCATCATTCCTCCCCCCTCCCTGCCCTTTCTTTCCTTTCTTCTATAATTTGTAATTATTTCTCATACTAAATTATTTAAGTAGGTGTCGTACCATCATAATATTATATAACCAACAAGATGTTTAAACCATTACTTTAACAACGATAAAATCTTTCTCCTATTATGAGATCTATCCACAAACAAGACTTGGTTTATAAATCGTTCAATTAACACGAATGCTTGTACGTAGATTGTTCATGTTATGTGGTAGTGTCGTAATGCCGGCTTGCACGACAAGGCTGAGTTATGAACGTCACCATGTTATTATGTAGCTAGGTACTTATTTCTTTGTTTTGGTGTACTGTTATTAGTTTTATATTTTCTTCCTGTTACAGAAACTTTGCTTGAAATTCTTTGCCGGTTGGTGGATAGTTCCAGACGAGGCGAATTACTAGATTCTGTTAGTTCTTGAGTAAAAATTGAACCCAGCAGTAGGTACCACAACGTGCGTAGCACCTTTATTAAAGTTATGTTAATTTGATGTGGACGGTCGAGAAATAAATAGTACATTCTTGGAAATTTGGTAATTGCCATTAGCAAGCCTTATCATAATTATTAAATAGGTGCCATAGAAATGGACTTGATGATAAAAGCGGTCTGTAGGATCCATGTCCAGCCAAATATCCTCCGGAGGTTTCGCATTTCTTAAATTAAATAAACTCAAACTTGAGTTTGATTAAATAAACGAAACAAAGTTTTGGGTTCTTCGAACTATTTTATTTCATCACAGCATCGTTCATTGGTTTTTCATAATAAATAACATTGTAAACTAAACATTATTTAGTACAGGTGGGCGCCGTAGAGACCGTGAGCGCCGTGAGCACTGTAGGCGATGGCACCATGAGCCAGGGGAGTGGCGTGAGCACCGTACACTCCGGCGCTGTAGGCCAGGGGAGAAGCATGGGCGCCGTACACACCAGCGCTGTAGGCGAGGGGAGCGGAGTGAGCACCGTACGCGACGGCGCCATGAGCCAGGGGAGCGGCGACCGCGCCGTAAGCAGCTACACCGTGGGAGTAGCCATGGGCCAGGGGAGCGGCGGCGTATCCGTGGGCGAGGGGAGCGGAGTAGGCGACGGGCGCGGCGTGAGCGACGACGGGAGCGGCGTGAGCGTAGAGAGCGGGGTCTTTGCGGACGACGGCGTTGAATCCAGAGTGGGCGTCAGCGGCGTAGTCGACGGTGCGCTTTGTGCCGTCGGAGTCGAGCAGCGAGTACTGGCCGACCACGCTGTCTCCGACGCGGGTCTCGTGCTGGCTCTTGACGTCACCGGTGTGGGGGTCGGACACGCCGTACGAGAAGCTGCTGTAGTCGCCGCCGTGGATAGCGCTGCCCTGAGCAGCCGCCACCAGAAGAGCAACAATCACAAACTGAAAACAGAGGGATGTTTATTAGAAACGGTTTGCTGTATTAAAAATGACTTAAGTCTAGGTCAAATTAAGTTTTAGTAACTTGGTCTTTTCCCTTCAAATTTAAAAGTTTTAATAAGATGTCACTTTTAACAAATGTGACACTTTTAGCAAATGTAAAAAGAGTACTCAATATTTTTTTTTAAACTTAATACTTTTCATAAATCAATTAAAATAAAATATACCTTAAATGCCATTTTGATATGTTATTATTGTTTCACGAGCGAGCTGCGAATGTTTAATCAGGGTTGCCAATTCTCTTTTTATACTATTCCTACATGAGTGTTACCGTACGTAGTAATAATAGGAAATAAGAGACATGCAAATAAGGTCACTAAACTGAACTGTATCCTGTTTGTAACAGTAGATAATTTTCCACGAAAATCTGACCACCCAGTAGTAGGTACTTGTTGTGAGCAACTAAATATAAATAATTATAAGTTCCTGGGCAGGTCCAGGAACTTATATTAATTGCATGTCAGACTAATAAAATCTTTCTTAGAGCAAAAATAAGAGTAACGTTTTTTGTGACATATTTAGGTACAGAAATTAAGGAAAAAGAGGAGCTTCTTTTTCCCATTAAATAAACCACCAAAAAACTTTACGTACAAAAAGTACGAGCACCAACCGGTTTCCTGAACATTATAAACAGATGAAATTGAAAGTACATCAAAGAGTTCATCGTTCGTTCATCACAAGTCCAGTGGTTGAGAGCGAATGGTAGTGGGTTCGAATTCCTGTTGGTGTGGGCTTGTTATACTTGCAGGAGAATACAAATTGCATTATTTATGAGAATCCCAAATAATAAATGATTTGCCATCAATAAATACTCGCAGTTGGGAGTAATGCAACTAGTTGTAGACTAGGTTTCATGGCGAAAACCATCATCAGCTCATAGCAGTTCACTGCTGGACATAGGCATCTCATAATGCGATTTAAAGTGATGGCCTTAAAGTTAACCTTTGAATAAACCTAGACCAGGCAGGTCGCTACCTAATATTCTAATTCCGAACTATCATTACCTGTACCTGTAATAAAATTGTTTTAGGTATAGTTTATTTTTAGACACTAATAAACCAATGTCTGGGAAATATTACTACTGTGACTAAGTGAACAGCTTTTGTAAACGTTTTTAAATAAAATGATTAATTATTATATTGCACACCACTGAAAACATGAGACGAAGCGATACCTAATAACTACAACTGAAGTCATGTTGCAACATCGTAACCAACTCTATGAAAAACATCGTTGATTCAACTGACCTTAATTCCGATACGCATTTTTGACAGTTTCAGACTAAGTGTAATTAATCTATGTAAGAAGATATCTTGAAAATATAGGCAGTATCAATGACTTAATTAAATCAAACACAAAGGCTAATTAGAATGTTTTTATATTAGTTAGGGAATCTTGATAAGATCAGCGGTGATTCTAAAGAATCATAATTAATGACTTATTTATTTCAATCTTACTATACTGTAACTAAAAATGTGTCAGTTCTTATTTAAATTATGAAATCTGTTGTCGATGTGACAAAGAAAACTATTATGCTAGACTTTTAGGTGCAGTGGTTGAAAGCATTTTCACAGCAGGCATACTTTCGGTTCCTGTAGGCACATTCATATAATAGTTTTGCATCACACACTACATATTGTACAAATACATAATATGCTCTTCAGCATGTCCTAGAACCCAAAATTTAAGGATATATGCCAACCAGCAAGCACTGGACCCGCGCGGCCCACTCCTTACAAAAATGAGGCCTGTGTCCCGCAGTGGGAACGTCATAGGCTGATAATGCTACGCTTATATTGTTTCGTAGGTTTTTTCAACGCAATAACGGCTCGAAAGAAGAACAGAGTTGGAAAATGTTTAATTTATTTTAAAAGTTGCTAATAATAAAGAACGAACAACTGAAATGACAACGATTGTGTTGAAAATGAGGACGATGACTGGGTATGAACAGAATTTCTAAAAAAAATGCATAAATCAATAAGATGTAGGTAAAAGCCATTGATGAGATGCAATTGTTAGACAAAACACTTAATTATGAATTACCCACACTGCATACCAGGATTAGATTCGACCAGTGACCTTCCTTGCCCGTCGTACTTCCTATCAATACCAAAGAAACGGTCAAGTAGGAATCGTATATAAAGAGAATTGGTAACCCTGATTTATCATTCGCAGTACGCTTGTGAAACATACAATAACTAAAGAAAATGGCATCTAAGGTTTGTCTTAATTTTTAATGATTTATTCGTGAAATAGAGGAAGTGGAATGGAAAATAGTTAGAAGAAAATAGATAGAAGTGGAAAGTAGTTTTGTGATGTGATAAAAGATGTGATTGTAATAAACTGGAGATTTTTTAAGCATTCGATAACTGATTTTTGTGTTTAAAATAATAGGAAATATGAAAGATTTAAAAAAAAGAATTTAAGCGCTTTACTCCGAATACAGAACTAGAGGGGAAAATAACGCGGTGAACAATTTCTAATAAACATCCTTCTGTTTTCAGTTCGTGATTGTTGCTCTTCTGGTGGCGGCTGCTCAGGGCAGCGCTATCCACGGTGGCGACTACAGCAGCTTCTCGTACGGCGTGTCCGACCCCCACACCGGTGACGTCAAGAGCCAGCACGAGACCCGCGTCGGAGACAGCGTGGTCGGCCAGTACTCGCTGCTCGACTCCGACGGCACAAAGCGCACCGTCGACTACGCCGCTGACGCCCACTCTGGATTCAACGCCGTCGTCCGCAAAGACCCCGCTCTCTACGCTCACGCCGCTCCCGTCGTCGCTCACGCCGCGCCCGTCGCCTACTCCGCTCCCCTCGCCCACGGATACGCCGCCGCTCCCCTGGCCCATGGCTACTCCCACGGTGTAGCTGCTTACGGCGCGGTCGCCGCTCCCCTGGCTCATGGCGCCGTCGCATACGGTGCTCACTCCGCTCCCCTCGCCTACAGCGCTGGTGTGTACGGCGCCCATGCTTCTCCCCTGGCCTACAGCACCGGAGTCTACGGTGCTCATGCTGCTCCCTTGGCTCATGGTGCCGTCGCGTACGGTGCTCACGGCGCTCACGGTCTCTACGGCGCCCACCTGTACTAAATAATGTTTAGATTATAATATTATTTATTCTGAAACACTAATGAACGTTACTTTGATCAAATAAAATAGTTTGAAGAACCAAATTTTTTGTTTTTTTTTTATTGTATTATATCTCTTAAAAGTATTTCTATGATAGACCATAATACCAACAAGATAAGCAAAGCCGGACTGAAAAAGTTTCCTTGAAGTATAACATATTACTCCTTACTTACTTACTTACTCCGAGTACCTTTAGTACTCACCCACATAGATGTTTGGGGCAATCCGAACCTTATAGTTTACTCGTAAAGGCATGCAGTGAAAAAGCTGCGACTACATTGAAGTAATAGCCCCTCCACACCCGCCGTCCCTTCTCTTCTAATTGAATCTACCACAGGAAGGAGTTTGGTCTAAAAGTATGATTGGCTAAGGATATTGCAGGACGAGTCCAAGAAATATCAGATACTTATTGCAATTTGTGAATGGAAATAAACATGATAAGAATTAATGCCACCTCATTACCTTGATGCCATTAATCGGACATAATTTCAAAGGCGACCTATACGAAAATATTCCGCTAATAAAACTGGCTTTCATTAGCTGGACAATGCACATCGAAATAAGCAACTGACGTTAATTCCAGTTTCGGAAATAAGTGTAATGAAGGACTTGAGTGCCTAGACAAAGTAATATTCTTTGAGCGGTAACGATGATGAAAAGTCAAAAATGTACCTATGGGACTGACGTAAGCTGTTGAAAAGCTTTTATTAATCCCGTTGAAAAGTGTTCTAGCTTACACATACCGAAACACTCTATATATTAAATAACTAACATCACGAAATCGAAACAAAAAGATATAAACAAGCTCATTTATCCTTCGCGAATCTTTGCAATTTCACCCTTTCTTCTATAACACACACACATAACATCACGCCTTGTTTCCCCGAAGGGTTAGGCAGAGGTGTACTATAGTACACCCACATTTTGCCAGTTATGTTTTGGTCCCATGTAATAGGGGGCGAGCCTATAGCCATCTTTCCTCCCCCCTCCCTGCCCTTTCTTTCCTTTCTTCTATAAGTTATAATTATTTCTCATACTAAATTATTTTTGTAGGTATCGTACCATCATATATTATATAACCAACAAGATGTTTAAACCATTACTTTAACAACGATAAAATCTTTCTCCTAATAAGAGATCTATCCACAAACAAGACTTGGTTTATAAATCGTACAATTAACACGAATGCTTGTACGTAGATTGTCCATGTTATGTGGTAGTGTCGTAATGCCGGCTTGCACGACAAGGCTGAGTTATGAACGTCACCATGTTATTATGTAGCTAGGTACTTATTTCTTTGTTTTGGTGTACTGTTATTAGTTTTATATTTTCTTCCTGTTATAGAAACCTTGCTAGAAATTCTTTGCCGGTTGGTGAATAGTTCCAGACGAGGCAAATTACTAGATTCTGTTAGTTCTTGAGTTAAAATTGAATCCTGCAAAACGTAACACAACGTGCGTGGCACCTTGATGAAAGTTATGTTAATTTAATGTGGACGGTGGAGAAATAATCATAATAATTAAATAGACTATGATGATAAAAGCGGTCTTTAGGTTCCATGTCCAGCCAAATATTCATCGGAGGTTTCGCATTTCTTAAATTAAATAAACTCAAACTTGAGTTTGATTAAATAAACGAAACAAAGTTTTGGGTTCTTCGAACTATTTTATTTCATCACAGCATCGTTCATTGGTTTTTCATAATAAATAACATTGTAAACTAAACATTATTTAGTACAGGTGGGCGCCGTAGAGACCGTGAGCGCCGTGAGCACCATAGGCGATGGCACCATGAGCCAGGGGAGTGGCGTGAGCACCGTACACTCCAGCGCTGTAGGCCAGGGGAGAAGCATGGGCGCCGTACACACCAGCGCTGTAGGCGAGGGGAGCGGAGTGAGCACCGTACGCGACGGCGCCATGAGCCAGGGGAGCGGCGACCGCGCCGTAAGCAGCTACACCGTGGGAGTAGCTATGGGCCAGGGGAGCGGCGGCGTATCCGTGGGCGAGGGGAGCGGAGTAGGCGACGGGCGCGGCGTGAGCGACGACGGGAGCGGCGTGAGCGTAGAGAGCGGGGTCTTTGCGGACGACGGCGTTGAATCCAGAGTGGGCGTCAGCGGCGTAGTCGACGGTGCGCTTTGTGCCGTCGGAGTCGAGCAGCGAGTACTGGCCGACCACGCTGTCTCCGACGCGGGTCTCGTGCTGGCTCTTGACGTCACCGGTGTGGGGGTCGGACACGCCGTACGAGAAGCTGCTGTAGTCGCCGCCGTGGATAGCGCTGCCCTGAGCAGCCGCCACCAGAAGAGCAACAATCACAAACTGAAAACAGAGGGATGTTTATTAGAAACGGTTTGCTGTATTAAAAATGACTTAAGTCTAGGTCAAATTAAGTTTTATTAACTTGGTCTTTTCCCTTCAAATTTAAAAGTTTTAATAAGATGTCACTTTTAACAAATGTGACACTTTTAGCAAATGTAAAAAGAGTACTCAATATTTTTTTTTAAACTTAATACTTTTCATAAATCAATTAAAATAAAATATACCTTAAATGCCATTTTGATATGTTATTATTGTTTCACGAGCGAGCTGCGAATGTTTAATCAGGGTTGCCAATTCTCTTTTTATACTATTCCTACATGAGTGTTACCGTACGTAGTAATAATAGGAAATAAGAGACATGCAAATAAGGTCACTAAACTGAACTGTATCCTGTTTGTAACAGTAGATAATTTTCCACGAAAATCTGACCACCCAGTAGTAGGTACTTGTTGTGAGCAACTAAATATAAATAATTATAAGTTCCTGGGCAGGTCCAGGAACTTATATTAATTGCATGTCAGACTAATAAAATCTTTCTTAGAGCAAAAATAAGAGTAACGTTTTTTGTGACATATTTAGGTACAGAAATTAAGGAAAAAGAGGAGCTTCTTTTTCCCATTAAATAAACCACCAAAAAACTTTACGTACAAAAAGTACGAGCACCAACCGGTTTCCTGAACATTATAAACAGATGAAATTGAAAGTACATCAAAGAGTTCATCGTTCGTTCATCACAAGTCCAGTGGTTGAGAGCGAATGGTAGTGGGTTCGAATTCCTGTTGGTGTGGGCTTGTTATACTTGCAGGAGAATACAAATTGCATTATTTATGAGAATCCCAAATAATAAATGATTTGCCATCAATAAATACTCGCAGTTGGGAGTAATGCAACTAGTTGTAGACTAGGTTTCATGGCGAAAACCATCATCAGCTCATAGCAGTTCACTGCTGGACATAGGCATCTCATAATGCGATTTAAAGTGATGGCCTTAAAGTTAACCTTTGAATAAACCTAGACCAGGCAGGTCGCTACCTAATATTCTAATTCCGAACTATCATTACCTGTACCTGTAATAAAATTGTTTTAGGTATAGTTTATTTTTAGACACTAATAAACCAATGTCTGGGAAATATTACTACTGTGACTAAGTGAACAGCTTTTGTAAACGTTTTTAAATAAAATGATTAATTATTATATTGCACACCACTGAAAACATGAGACGAAGCGATACCTAATACCTACAACTGAAGTCATGTTGCAACATCGTAACCAACTCTATGAAAAACATCGTTGATTCAACTGACCTTAATTCCGATACGCATTTTTGACAGTTTCAGACTAAGTGTAATTAATCTATGTAAGAAGATATCTTGAAAATATAGGCAGTATCAATGACTTAATTAAATCAAACACAAAGGCTAATTAGAATGTTTTTATATTAGTTAGGGAATCTTGATAAGATCAGCGGTGATTCTAAAGAATCATAATTAATGACTTATTTATTTCAATCTTACTATACTGTAACTAAAAATGTGTCAGTTCTTATTTAAATTATGAAATCTGTTGTCGATGTGACAAAGAAAACTATTATGCTAGACTTTTAGGTGCAGTGGTTGAAAGCATTTTCACAGCAGGCATACTTTCGGTTCCTGTAGGCACATTCATATAATAGTTTTGCATCACACACTACATATTGTACAAATACATAATATGCTCTTCAGCATGTCCTAGAACCCAAAATTTAAGGATATATGCCAACCAGCAAGCACTGGACCCGCGCGGCCCACTCCTTACAAAAATGAGGCCTGTGTCCCGCAGTGGGAACGTCATAGGCTGATAATGCTACGCTTATATTGTTTCGTAGGTTTTTTCAACGCAATAACGGCTCGAAAGAAGAACAGAGTTGGAAAATGTTTAATTTATTTTAAAAGTTGCTAATAATAAAGAACGAACAACTGAAATGACAACGATTGTGTTGAAAATGAGGACGATGACTGGGTATGAACAGAATTTCTAAAAAAAAAAATGCATAAATCAATAAGATGTAGGTAAAAGCCATTGATGAGGTGCAATTGTTAGACAAAACACTTAATTATGAATTACCCACACTGCATACCAGGATTAGATTCGACCAGTGACCTTCCTTGCCCGTCGTACTTCCTATCAATACCAAAGAAACGGTCAAGTAGGAATCGTATATAAAGAGAATTGGTAACCCTGATTTATCATTCGCAGTACGCTTGTGAAACATACAATAACTAAAGAAAATGGCATCTAAGGTTTGTCTTAATTTTTAATGATTTATTCGTGAAATAGAGGAAGTGGAATGTAAAATAGTTAGAAGAAAATAGAAAATAGATAGAAGTGGAAAGTAGTTTTGTGATGTGATAAAATATGTGATTGTAATAAACTGGAGATTTTTGAAGCATTCGATAACTGCTTTTTGTGTTTAAAATAATAGGAAATATGAAAGATTAAAAAAAAAGAATTTTAAGCGCTTTACTCCGACTACAGAACTAGAGGTGAAAATAACGCGGTGAACAATTACTAATAAACATCCCTCTGTTTTCAGTTTGTGATTGTTGCTCTTCTGGTGGCGGCTGCTCAGGGCAGCGCTATCCACGGCGGCGACTACAGCAGCTTCTCGTACGGCGTGTCCGACCCCCACACCGGTGACGTCAAGAGCCAGCACGAGACCCGCGTCGGAGACAGCGTGGTCGGCCAGTACTCGCTGCTCGACTCCGACGGCACAAAGCGCACCGTCGACTACGCCGCTGACGCCCACTCTGGATTCAACGCCGTCGTCCGCAAAGACCCCGCTCTCTACGCTCACGCCGCTCCCGTCGTCGCTCACGCCGCGCCCGTCGCCTACTCCGCTCCCCTCGCCCACGGATACGCCGCCGCTCCCCTGGCCCATGGCTACTCCCACGGTGTAGCTGCTTACGGCGCGGTCGCCGCTCCCCTGGCTCATGGCGCCGTCGCATACGGTGCTCACTCCGCTCCCCTCGCCTACAGCGCTGGTGTGTACGGCGCCCATGCTTCTCCCCTGGCCTACAGCGCCGGAGTGTACGGTGCTCACGCCACTCCCCTGGCTCATGGTGCCATCACCTACGGTGCTCACGGCGCTCACGGTCTCTACGGCGCCCACCTGTACTAAATAATGTTTAAATTATAATATTATTTATTCTGAAACACCAATGAACGTTGCTTTGATCAAATAAAATAGTTCGAAGAACCAATTTTTTTTGTTTTTTTTTTTATATCTCTTAAAATGATTTCTATGATAGACCATAATACCAACAAGATTAGTAAAGCTGGACTGAAATAGTTTCCTTGAAGTTTAACATATTACTCTAGTACCTTTAGTACTCACCCACATAGATGTTTGGGGCAATCCAAACCTTATAGTTTACTCGTTAATGCATGTAATGAAAAAGCTGCGACTACTTTGAAGCAATAGCCCCTCCACCCCCGCCGTCCCTTCTCTTCTGATTGAATCTTCCACAGGAAGGAATTTGGTCTAAAAGTATGATTGGCTAAGGATATTGCAGGACGAGTCCAAGTAATATCAGATACTTATTGCAATTTGTGAATGGAAATAAACATGACAAGAATTAACGCGACCTCATTACCTTGATGCCATTAATCGGACACAATTTTTAAGGCGACCTATACGAAAATATTCCCTTAATAAAACTGACTTTCCTTAGCTGGACAATGAACCTCAATATAAGCACCTGACGTTAATTCTAAATTCGGAAATAAGTGTAATGAAGGACTTGAGTGCCTAGACAAAGTAACATTCTTTGAGCGATAACGATGATGAAAAAGTAAAAAATGTACCTATGGGACTGACATAAGCTATCGAAAAGCTTTTGTTAATCCCTTTGAAAAGTATTCTAGAAATACGAAATGCTTTGAAAGGGATTGCCGCTTGTCAAGGGATTGCCTCTCCAGATCATGAAAATAATAATTATAGACTGAACGCATATAGAGCACCGACAAGATGGTCAGACGCGATCAAGACGGCTGTTGGAGGCAGCATCTACCGAGCGGTCCACACTGCAGAAGTCCGCGTAACTTGAAGATGCGTCGTCTGTGTTCGCGATCCTTAGCATTGAGGGGACGATGACGCATGTTTCTGCAATTCATATAACACTTATGACGAATTATGTGTCGTGATTCATCACCCCCACAAAAGCGCTATGAAAATGGACAGAGAAAAATAATATTGGAGAGTTCGAAGTCATTCAAAGCTTAATCCATATGCATGGAATGCCGATAATCGAAATAAGACACAAAATTACACATTCGACCCACAAGGAACAACTAGGACTTAAGGTGATGATAACCGACTTTTAATGATTTTAAACTGAAGATCACATCTAAACTAGTAAAAAAATATATGTTAAATTAGAGCATTTTCTTAATGATTTAATATGTTAATATTTAAGATTGTTTATATTATATAGCATAATTCATTTGTAATGTTATGTCTAATGAGGATAAAAACTGAGAATCACGCAGAAACTATCAAGCGTATTTTCATGAAACCTTCGCTGTTTTAAGGATAATTTAATTTTTTTTTACACTCATCATCACACACATTTTCAGACACCCACACCGTATTTTTCTGTGTACTTCATTATTGGCGTGATGTTAAGAATAATAATACATAATATGATGGAGCTATGGTATTGTCATCCGCCTATCAGTGATAAAATTTTGACACTGACATTGCCTTTATGTCGTAGCAGTAAGGGTGATTTTCGAAATGCTAGTGTTTCCACTTATGTAAGCTTGACTGTACAAACAAAGCACCGCGCACAGCAAAACCGCTATCTACAATCGTTTTGGCGAAACAAGTCGTAATTTGCGATTCTCGCCGCTCGAGTTGTAAAAATATCTGCAATGTTTCGTTTGAGTAATTACAGAAACTAGCCCAAAATCATTTAGGAAATGCAAATCTATGTGTAATTTAGTAAAATAAACGAACATAAAATCCTTGGCTAAACTAATCATTAATCGGAGTGAATCGATAACAATCGTCCACTATATAAAATGTATTGAGTCGATTCAAATTGTCAATCTTCTATCTACACCATGTTCGATCGGACATCTGAGGGGCAATTCTCGTAGAACATTCATCTTAGTCTCAATATGTCAAAAATACCTATAACTTCCCTACATTTTTGACATTTGATTGTCGCTGCGATAAGATTGCGACTGGATTTTGAACGTTTTAGATACGGTAATTGGGCTTCTGGCTGTCATTGTATTTCAGAATTAGCTCGGCTTGCATTTTTATAGATTGATAGATTTACTCGTGTTAAGTTCACATAATATTTAATTCAATACGTATGTTGCTAAGTGAACTTGTGAACTTGAGATAATCTATAAAGTTAGCATCTACCACGTACAAAATTCCATACATTTTATCAATGAAACACGCATATAAACACTGGCAGCAATAGTCATGAAACTCCAATTACAATTATTTGACCTCTTTAATTACTTTAATTACTCAAACGTGCGAAGAAGGCCTAACTATTTCCGTTGTAAAATAAAATAAGTAAAAGATACTAATAAAGAATGCAGCGAATTTGAAGGTCGTTTAAAAATACGCAGCCTTTCCATAATGACTAGTGAAAGTTTCAATTACTGCGAATTGAGGTATATGTACCTAGGTCCGAACTTGATGTGTCACCACGTGGCTTTTCAAAGGCTGCGTATCTTCGACAAGGTTATGTTGATGCATCGTAACGTGTACGTCTTTTTAACATCGTTCTCACATTTAATTATAAATTGAACATAATGATGTAACTAATATTTTTGTAACAATATAATTTAAAAGTGTGTGAGTGTACCTACTACGCTTTGGAATGGGCAAAACTTTATATTAATTTCTTACTGACCGACTCCTTAAAAATTCAAAACTGCCTGTAAATGGTTTGAATGAAATAAATGCTTTGAGTTTGAGTCGTAAGGCATCCTGGCGATAGTGAGGGTCTTTGTCGCATCTCTGTAAAGGGGCCTAAATCTTAGTCACAAAAAACTGTTCCAATGACCGAATTGATGTCTTCACTTTCGAAGCAAAATTTGAATAGAGCGCTAACCTATCCCATCCCCTTCTGATTTTAAATAACGAAAATCAAAGGCGACAAGCTGAAACCCCTGTCAGGATTCTTTTGGATTGATAACAGCCACTTACATAACTGATTGGTCAACTTGGTTAAAACAACTATTATTATGGTATGCTAATTTCCAGTTGGAGAAATTATGAAGTATCCCAAACCACTTTCTATAAAAAATCAAACCAGGTATCTTAAAATTCAGCCAAAACAATAAGGTAAGTTAAACCAAACTAAAAATATTTAACTTATATTATCCAAAACTATTCTTCACCGAATTTTGAACACATTTTATAAAATAACAGCTGTCATGACACGTCATCCTTATTAACCACCCCTAAGTATTACAATACCTCATAATCAACTGCAACTAAAAGAGCAAGAACCTAAAACAGGATCCTGTCCTAAGTAACCCACAAGAACTCTAATACCCAGTGGCCAGTACTAACCAAGTTCCGCATAACTCGGTGTCGACGAAATGTATACTCAAAAAACGTTCAAATGCGTGACCTTAGTATGCATGTCTCTTACTTCCTATTAATAGTACTACCACAGTCAAACAGGAATGGTATATAAAGAGAATTGGTAACCCTGATTAATCATTCGCAGTTTACTTGTGTAACCAACAATAACTAAAAATGGCAGCTAAGGTTTGTTTAAATTTTTCTTTATTTAGTTTTCGTGGTGGAAATGTTTGGTGTTAAAACGTTTGTAATAGTTTTGGACTGTTATTAAAGGAATACGTTAATAATTATGTATTGTGACTTAATTAGTTTAGTAGGGCCACGTGTTTGATTGATAATCGTGATTTAATTGATTCTACTCAAATTCGATAGAAAAGAGTTAATGAGTAATAAAATTACACATGTGACTTACTCATCAATGTATGCTCAGAATGAAATTAAGGAACTAAAAAAAAATTCAAACAACAAACTAATTATTGAGATGTTTTCTTTTTATCAATAGAAAATAAAACGTCATTTTCTTAGGTATGTCTCTTACATAAAGCATGTTAAACTTAACCTTTCGTACCTTTATCTTTCTGCATTTGACAGATCTTATTTCGGCTTTGTCGATTTTCGATTAAGAGACGATTTTCTTTTACATTATGTATATTGTGTACTATATTAGGAGACTGTGCGACAATCATGTGTAGTTTGGGAATTTCTGAAAACAGTAAACCATATCATAAACAAAAAAGGATAGCTTTCTTGAATTCATTTTTTATAACTTTTCTCATCTATTTTCAGTTCGTCGTTGTTGCTCTTCTGGTGGCGGCTGCTCAGGGCAGCGCTATCCACGGCGGCGACTACAGCAGCTTCTCGTACGGCGTGTCCGACCCCCACACCGGTGACGTCAAGAGCCAGCACGAGACCCGCGTCGGAGACAGCGTGGTCGGCCAGTACTCGCTGCTCGACTCCGACGGCACAAAGCGCACCGTCGACTACGCCGCTGACGCCTACTCTGGATTCAACGCCGTCGTCCGCAAAGACCCCGCTCTCTACGCTCACGCCGCTCCCGTCGTCGCTCACGCCGCGCCCGTCGCCTACTCCGCTCCCCTCGCCCACGGATACGCCGCCGCTCCCCTGGCCCATGGCTACTCCCACGGTGTAGCTGCTTACGGCGCGGTCGCCGCTCCCCTGGCTCATGGCGCCGTCGCGTACGGTGCTCACTCCGCTCCCCTCGCCTACAGCGCTGGTGTGTACGGCGCCCATGCTTCTCCCCTGGCCTACAACGCCGGAGTCTACGGTGCTCATGCTCATGCCGCTCCCCTGGCTCATGGTGCCATCGCTTACGGCGCTCACGGTCTCTACGGTGCCCACCTGTACTAAATAATGATAAGATAGTAATTATTTATACTGAAACCTCAAGGAAAGATGCTGTGATCAAATAAAATAGTTCGAAGTACCTTATTTTTTACTGTTTCATTACCAAGATATTATATAATATAATTCCAAGGACAACAATCGCTTTTACGTGATTATCACCAGCTTATAAGTTTGTTATGCATTTGAGAACAAAAGAGTGATAAGTACCTAAGTTTATCAGTCATACTTCATTCATCAAACAATGGCCATAAAGAATCCATACTTTGTCAATAATGGTCACTCCATTCCAAAAGCGATTTAACCTTTGTGTGTTAATAATAACTCAAATTAACAACTAGAAGGTCTAACCGTCTCCGTAGGTCTAATAACAAAGCTAGTAAAATACCGAAACTAATTTCAAAAATCTAGCTCACCTTGAATGACCGTGTATTAAACTAGATAAATAATTTTACTATTACTAAACAAATTCTAGGAAATATACCGAAATTATGTAGCGAGTGTAGTAGGAAATGGGCCTATTACGCAAATGTTGGTCCTAATGAAAATAACACTTGTAAACTTGGCTTAATCTTATTTAGCATGTTATGTAGCACTGTATATATCTTATTTGCTAATCGAGATAAAATATGAGTGGTTGAATTCATTACTGTTAATTGAAATGTTTACTAGCTTTGACTTTACCATAAGCAGGAGTGGGAAACTAATGAAGTTTTGCTTGTAAACAGCGATTTAAAATATCTTATCGTTTATCACAGACCAGATGTTATTAGAAGTCTAATCTAGGAAGTAGGTCCAGTATAAATGCTCATAATTCTTTGTTTACAACACAAGTACAATCTAACAAGAACAGTAGGTCAGTTCCCTAGTAACAAACACATCACTGAATTCCACGCTTTTTGTGAAACACATACGGATCGTTAATTTAATTATATCATTGTTACACCTTGTCTCCTGAGAGAGTTCGTGGAGTATTTTGTAATACGTCACAAATATTACTGAGAAAAACCTATGACTGTTATATTATTCCGTTTTGCTTCGAGTTCAATAAAAAGTAACTGATGGATTTTGATCTACTCTATGAATGAAAGCATTGATTTCAACGGTATAAAATATGTGCCGTCAGAAATTGTTACAAGTATAATTTGAGCCCATCGATTAACTCCAAATCAAAGTACATGAATCAAACGTGTTTGTACAATAAGACAATAATATATAGTAATCAGAATGGGTTCCAAATAAAATAAAATACACAAAATTAAGGATTCATAATTTATTAGTCGTTAAATCACAGATCAGTAGCAGTCATTTGTTCACCATGCCAAGCCAGCTCCGAGACCCTGGGCACTATACGCGCCATTTCCATGACCAAGAGGGGCTGGGTGAGCAACAGAGTTCGAGTAACTGTGTGCAAGACCACCATGAGGGTTGATAGCTCCATGTCCCAAGGGAGATCCGCCGTAGGCACCACCATACGCACCACCGTAGGCACGGTTGTAGACTCCAGCGTAAGGTCCAGGGTAGGGACGAGCAGCATTATGAACAATGGAGTGGGAGTAGTGAGAAACTGAGGGAGCTCCACGGTTACCAAGATGTCCAGCCAAGGGGTTGCCGTAACCGTTTGGACCAGCGTAGCCGGGATAAGCTTGGTTACCAGGGTAACGGTTAGCACCGGGGTGAGAGAATGCACCGGGATGGGCGAGAGGACCAGGATGGGCCAGGGCACCAGGATGACCGAGAGCACCAGGATGTCCGAGAGCACCAGGATGGCCAAGAGCACCAGGGTGGCTGAGAGCACCAGCATGGCCGAGAGCACCGGGATGAGCAAGACCATCGGGATGAGCAAGAGCTCCGGGATAGGTAACAGTACCATGGTGAGCAAAAGCACCAGCATGGCCGTACAAACCAGGGTGACCTAAGGCTCCAGGGTGGGCAAGAGCACCAGGGTGGGCAAGGGCACTGGGATGACCAAGAGCACCAGAATGGGCAAACGATCCGGGAAGAGCTAAGGCTCCATGGTGGGCAAGAGGGCCAGCTCCAGCCAAAGGAGAAAGAGGAACGGGAGCAATAGGTCTATGAGCCAACGGTCCTGGGTGGGCAATGGGTCTATGAGCGTGAGCAGCTCCACCTAGCGGAGCATGAGGTCCAGACGGATGAACACCAACAGCAGGCTCCTTGCGTACAACAGCATTGAATCCAGTGGCAGCGTTAGCGGCGTACTCCACAATCCTTTTGGTTCCATCGGATTCCAGGAGTGAGTATTTGCCGACGACGCTGTCACCGACACGTTTTTCGTGCTGGTCCTTAATATCACCGGTGTTAGGATCGGATACGCCGTAGGAGAAGCTGGAGTAACCACCACTTCCGTAGGTGGATGCCACCAGCAGGGACAGGACGATGAACTGGAATAAACACAATTGTATATGATTAGTCCCGGCAGGTTGGAATTAAAACGAGCAGTTCTCAGTAATCAATATTTGAATGGTTGGACGACGAAATAATTGGCTTTATATAATAGTTATGGCAAAGTTGATTTTTCAACAAAAACGGGAGTAGGACTAATGACTAACACTAAGCCCAAAGACAAAGCAATATTGCAAGTAAAAGTGTACTTGCAATATTGCTTTTGTTTTAATGTGATTGTTTACCTTAGCTGCCATGATGCTATGTGTTCCTCTTCGACTTTGGCTTGTGAATGACTTAACCCCGTCAGTTCCAAATATTTATATTCACACAGAGGCTCCGCATTGTAGTTTTGGGGGTCATAGTTTGAAATCATTGCGCTCACATCTGCTCTTAAATTTCGAAAGATTCTCTTTCAGAGCTTAATTAGGAACTGAAATACCTATTATGCAAATTAATTTTGCACTTAGAATGGTAACATTGGCCTCGTTGATGAGTTAAATACGTGTTCAGATGTCGATTTGCTTGTTCTAAATTAAGATGATATCTTTTAATATTTACGTGTATGTTATAAATACTACAAGCAATTTAATTATAAACACTTGTAAAGACAATGTAAAGACATGTGAAAAGTAATCTAATAACAATTTGTTACTTTTACATGTTCTTTGGATGTTTCACAGCATTTTCCAGCAAAAAATAAATTATCATCTATTTTCTTTAGGTATCGGCTAAAGGCAGGAAATGGCCCGTTTGCTACTGCTTAAATTATTTATTCTCAACTAGCTGTATCAAAAAACCAAAACTTTCATGAACGTCATCTATAGAAATGAATTATTACCATAAAACTGTACAACCCTCGACAACCCTGTACGACTCTTGTTCAGCTACACCTCTAAGGCCTATGAAATAGTAAAGTCATAATTTTTCCAATGAGACAGAGAAACGGTACATGACCGATAGCATCATCTTATTTTCGCAACGGAATCATTATTGCATTAATACAGGTACTGTTCCCCTTTGGTCATGCCACAATTGCGACGATAAGTCCCCTCTTTGAGGAGGGGCTAGAGAGGCGCCACGGCGTCCTCACCTTCCGCCTGATGCAGGTTCTCATCGGACGCGGGTGCTTCGGGAAGCACCATTGTATGGATCGCCCGGAGGACACGGTGGAGCATATGGTGGAGGTCTGCCTGGCTTGGGCGGAGCACCGCCGTGTCCTCGCGGAAGCGATCGGCTGCGGCGATCTCTCGCGGCCGGCAGTGGGTGTCTACTCCCTAAGCACGAAGTTCGTAGTTTCGGCCGAAGTTACGGACATTTCCGACTCCGTATCACTTACGGATATAAGATTAGTTCGGTTGCCGAACTAATAATGAATGACTACACTATTTTACAGTTGTCTCTACGCCCGATGTGTTTTTGCCCGACCGAAAATTTTAATTTTACTATTGTTTTAACGGATTAACTACTTTCGGACGGGCCCGTAACTTCGTTGACGGACTTAGGGAGTTGAGAGGCAGAACGCGTGAGGAAGAGGCAATCTTTGCGCCCTCACGCCCCTAGTCGCTGGAGGAGACGCCCTGGGTGCGGGAATTGATAGCCGATTCCCGGCCACCGTAGGCGCAGGCTTGCGGACGGCGAGCAATGGGTAGCTCGCTGTCCGGTAAGGACCAGGCCCGGGTCGACGGTGCGTTGTGTTCCACGCGCGCCTCAAAGACATGTCAGCGCTAATTGACGGGGTCCGCTAGGGCCGATGCCAACTAGGGTCGCGGGATGTTCGAAAAAGTTACCGTGTGCCGGGCGGCACAGGCAACTGAAGAAACACGGATGGGTTTTAGTCAGTAAAAGTCTGACTCGCCCTCCCGCTCCGCAAAGAGCGGGATAAGTCATGTAATTCACACCCAAAAAAAAGGTACGGTTCTCCTTCCAGGAACACAGGAGTGATATTAGATTTAGTCGTTACATTATCATCTTATTATGCAACTATTGGACGAACTAAACTAGAATTTCATTTGTTTTACCCCCTCATTGTAATGAGGTGCTATGTTTCTGCTACTATGAAACAACGAGGTGTCCAGGTTGCTATTGTCGAACAACAACCGACCCGAAGTAATTACTGCACTTGTTCATATTTACTGTATATTCGATTTTACCGCTCGGCTGTGCCTATTAATGCCGGCCC
Organism: Fissipunctia ypsillon; assembly: GCA_947568875.1. NCBI lineage: Eukaryota > Metazoa > Arthropoda > Insecta > Lepidoptera > Noctuidae > Fissipunctia > Fissipunctia ypsillon. The sequence continues at coordinate 22,058,995 of OX387648.1, forward strand.
ACTTATGTGTACAGCAACCCCTGGCAATAGTTTTATTCCCAAATCAATGTTCAAACTTTCAGTGGTAACCTGCGGGGTGATTGCTTAACACGCATACAATGGCAATTGATCGCGATGCCTTTCATTTTGACAGTTCAGCCACGTTCATTGCGTTATTTACGTTATTGAGCAAACGAATTTTTGAGACCTATGAAGCAATGGATTAGGAGGATCCAAAACCCTCGGATTTTAATTGAAATTGTGTTACGCTATTAGGGTGCTGTACTTTCAGCAGGTGACCTAATAAATGCTAAAAGGTCATCCCATCCTTATAATTGTATACAAACTATAAATATTCCATTACTTCGTCTTATCAGCTCAAGATAAACATAAAAACCTTAATTATACCGTTTAGCTACATAAGCATATTAACTAAAATTACATCAAAGTAAGGAGATATACATGAAATTGTAGGTCAACACTAATTCTCAATTTATGTTTCCGGCTAAACTGATTGCACACATACTAAAGATTCTGAAAAGCACCTATATATAGGCATGAAACATCTAAACTCATCAGTATTTGTGTAAACAATACAACAAAATGTTCTCAAAGGTAATTGAGTAAACTAGAACTACAAAGAATAATTTGGTTGATAATTTAAATAATCTCAAAAACTTGGGAAAATTTTGTGACTTGATTCTTGTGTCGTTGCTCAATATTGTCTAATTACTTAGTACAAAATTATCATGTTCTCAACTGTGCTAGTTGGTACTGTTCTCATTCATTTGGTAGATTTTGATTTGGTTCAGTGATTTTGATAAAGTTTTGGTATATTTATAGAACGCGTGTGAATTTGGTCAGCAGTGATTTCAATGATAGCATGGTGTCGTTGCATGTGCTTACGTTTTGTATCTTGAATTAAATTGAATTTGGTTTTCTCTGAAGGGCTATATCAGACTGGTGTGATGTTAATGATATCATCTTTTAAAATGAGATAATAATTATTCTTGATTTCATTCAATTTACATTCGTGAATAGTCAACATATAATCTCAAACCTAGTTGTGAACTAGTTCTATGATTAAGAAGTGACTTTATAATAATTTTCTGTGTCTAAATAAAATTGAAACAGAGATATTTTTAATGCTTGACAGTTCAATTATTGGCCAGCAAGTTGACATTTATATTGGTTATATTACCCACTTTGATTACTGGAAACCATTTTACAATTTTTAAGCATTTGACCTTTATTGATTTATTTCATTGGTGATTGATGACGCTGTGTATAACTTGTCTTTTTATGTCCACAGTTCGCTTTCGTGGCGCTGCTAGTAGTTATCGCTCGCTGCAGGGCTTCGGGGGGATCATCCAGTTTCTCCTACGGAGTATCAGATCCTAACACCGGTGACATTAAGGACCAGCATGAAAAGCGAGTTGGAGATAGCGTTGTCGGACAATACTCTTTGCTTGAAGCTGATGGAACCAAACGTACTGTCGAATATTCTTCGCATCCTCATACTGGGTTTAATGCTGTAGTACGTAAGGATCCTGCGGTTGGAGTTCACCCACCGACTGCTGTGGGATATAATGGAGCTGCTTCACCGGGCTATGGAGGTCTAGGATATGCTGGTGCCAATTCTCTGGCATATGGAGGTCAGAACGCATGGAATCCTGCTAACTCAGCATATGCTGGCAGTGCTTATGGCAATGGTGCGTATGGCGGATACGGAGCCTACAATGGTGCTGCTAATGGCTGGCCTCAGTCCACTGCAGCCAACGGTGCTTACGAATGGCCCATCAGTGGCGCTAGTGGAGTAAATGGAGCTAATGGTTGGCCCAGCACTACTGGTGCCAACGGAATCTATGGTGCCAATGGATGGTCCAGCAGTGGTCTTAATGCTTGGCCTAGTAGTGCTACTACTAATGCTTGGCCCGGCAATGTTGGCGCTAACGCATGGCCTATCAATGTTGGTGCTAACGCCTGGCCTACTAATGTTGGCATTAACGCATGGCCCCAGAACGGCGCGAATGGAGTTTATGGCGCTAATGGCTGGCCCCAAACGTATGGCGGTTATGGAGTATCCGGTTATGCTGGTTATGGCGCAAGCCCAGTAGCGAGTGGGTATGGAACTCACGGTGCCAATGGACTTAGTTACAGCAACAGTAATATGGGATGGTAAATCTGTTACATTATTATGTCAAAATTGATATGTAGCTAACAAAATACAAACATAAAATAAACACAAGAAAACTACCACCTACGTGTTTGCATTTTTTTTTTCTTCAAATAATAATGTAAGGGCGAAATGATGATCTCTTATGGCAAAGATTGATCTTAATCCTAAATTAAATGTGGTAAAAAATTACTTTATTTGTTACTGAAAATGTAAAAAAAACGTTGTGAATCGAAATGAATATATATTATGTTACGAAATCATGTGATGTATTTTTTTTACTATGTGAACCATAGATAAGTATATATAGTAGGTACATCTATGATGCGAACTGCTGGGAGCGGTTCCTACTAAGCATCGATTTCTTTGTTAAAATCATTCATATTTAACTCTCATAATTATTTATTATCTCATAACATTCAAATGAAAAACCATACTTACTACAATTCTACATATAGTAAGTATATTTTTTTTATAGGGACATAAGTGTATTCACGAAAATCCTACATAACTGTACTTGATAAAAATCTTAAATACACTGACAGACAATGAACAGCCTAAATCTCTGGGTCTTGTCTTGAAGCATATTACTTTTATAACGAAGGTGAGCACTAAGGAAGGATATTTAAGGCGCAGATATATGCCTAGATATGTGGCTTTGAGTGCATAGCTTACGCGTTCTGTGCTGAACTGACGCAACGCGTTGTACGTCCACCCAGCAATAGGACTCGCCCATCAAGGAGCGCTGTCCCAAATTAGACGCATTATTAATTTATTATACTTATAACAAAAAGTATTATATTAATACACGTATATTAAAAGATAAATAATTAAATTATCTATATAATGGTGAAAGTTTCATAAAAATACGCTTGATAGTTTTTGCGTGATTCTGAGTTTTTATCCGCGTTAGACATAACTTTCCAAATTAATTACACTATGTAATATAAAAAGTTATTATTAAGAACATGCTCTAATTTAACATAATTATATTATTTTAAAATCATTAACACTACTCGTTTAGATGTGATCTTCGGTTTAAAATAATGTTAAAAAAGTGGGTTATCATCGTGTATAGCGGATGAAAATTTGTAGGAAGAAATTCCATCGGGTGTACAGCTTTATACTAACAAAAGGACAATTACCTTAAACGTATTTATAAGCATTACGTAGGTGTTTATTTGCATTAATGATCAATGGTATAATTAATATTAAAAATATCTACCCAATAAATTTTTAAATCATTGGTATTTAAAACCCATTAAGTAATAAACTATTTAAACCCGATCTTAATAACATTAGTGAGATTTTACTAATTTGAAATGTTACATTTTCGTCAATAAGTATTTCCTGGTTGACCAGTTTTGAATTTGCTTCTGCAAAAAATAAGTAACATTTAGTTTAGTGCTATTACACCAAATTGTGATATCAACACTCAACAAGAAACCTTGTATCTTTACCAGATAGTTCAAAATTGCTACAGAAGAAGTAAAATTAAAATTCTTGCCGCATAGAACTTTACATTTTATATTATATTTATGCACTTGTATAAATTCTGATCACACATGTTGGTATTTGGATGGATGCTGCTTCAATGGTTAATGAATAAAAATAATATATCCTTAAATGAAATCACAGTTATTTTTGAGTTGGGAATACCAATGCAGTTGCAGCACCATCTTATAAAAAAAAATCAAGAATAATTGAATAGCATAACCTATCGATAATCAAGTAGGTACTTACTAGAGAGCTTAAACCTAATGAAAAGTATTAGAAGATTAATAGCTAACGCTCAAAGGACCAAACTCTTGCTACAGTTCGTGAAGAAATATGTGAATTTGTAGATAGAGCGTTAATTTTGTTTATTTATATTTTTGAATAGAGTAAAGGCTACAAGTAGTTACGTCTAAATAAATAAATGAAAATCTTAAAAGTAAAACTTCTAAAATTTTTCATTGTTTCTAGTACGTTTCAAACAAGAAAGTTTAAGTTGCATGCAAATTATTGTAAACATCGGAGATTGCCTTGAAGTGCAAATGTGGAGCAAACGCATAATGATAAAGATCTTGTTTCCACGCCATTTATAATACTGTTCAATCCCTCTTAAAATTTTAAAGAGATAGCTGATCTGTCAATGAATTTTTATGATTTCAAAAAAGAGGTTTTTACTGTTTTCCTTATCTAATTAAAACGTTTCACATTTACCCTTCGACAAAAGTTAGTTATACGCTGGGATAATGTTAGATATCACACATGTAATTTAACTCCACAGAGAAAAGAACAAAGTGAGAGTCAAAACCGACATGATGACAGATGGATTTCTCAGAACATTTTCCGTTTTTGTTCCGACATCTCAGTAACATACCTCATACTTAAAATACTTAAATAGAAGACAGCTTAATAAAGAAAGAAAAAATGCTCTTTTAAGTGATAATTATTATTTTTATTGCAGTTGCAAAGAACTTACTGTGACACACGCGTGATCTATATCTAATAAATTAACATTGTCATCTGCTTCTTTTCTGTCTCGTTTACCACAACCATCAACAGTTTACACATTATTTTTCTCCTAAAAAACTATCTCCACCAACGGTCAATCTCAAATTAAAACAAAAACCAAGCCGGGAAGTCAAAATCAGAATGAAAAAGAAACAAACTGGCAACGAAAAAAAAGGAAAAAGCGACCAAAACAAATTAACATACGCAATGATGCGTGCCCTGAGGTGCAACCTTTGATGCGCGGAGCATTTCTTCGACGTCAGTACAAATTCTCATCAGTGACCTTGCCCTTCCGGATCCGTCGGCATCATAAAGACGCTTGTCGTACGTATTTGGGGTACCGTTGAAAAAAAATGTTTCGGTGAAACCATTTTCTGAGTCGTAATTTAAAGAAGAATTGTAGATTGCAGCGATGGAATTGTGGCGATTTGAAAACATGACATCATGTTTGGAATTGAATGTTCTGAATAAAGAAAAACATTTGATAATATACAATTGTATAAGAAAAGGGTACTTACGATTAGGTTACATAGGTACATCTAGAAACATGCATCTCCTACTAACACTTGCAGGATTTAGAAGTAGCATAATTTTACTAAACAAATCAAATTGCAGAGCTTTGTTAGCTGTTTGTAAGAACTATCTCACGTTTCTTAATATACAATTGCTCTGTTTTACAAAAAGTAAAGTAAACTAACTGTAAAGTAAAATATTTAAAACAGATTCAAACTTGGTAGTACCTACCTATCACTCGATTTAAGGCTGCAATAATTGGTCAATATTTAAGATAATGATGAAGTCAAATAGTAAATACCTACAGAACCTGCGCAAGCCTAAGAAAAATAACTTCACATAATTTTTAAAGATCAACAAGTAATCATAGTCGTCAGCCACGCCCTCGCGTTCGAAGCTCATATAAAAGCTCCTAGCGATCTGAGCGAGTACCAGTCTTCGAGTGGAAGTCCTCAGTCTATCGCAATGGCAGCTAAGGTGATTTTTTTAATATCTAGTGAAGTGAAAATAGTGATTAGGAAGGGAAAGATTATCGCTCATTTTTGTTTTAATTATATTATTTCTATTTTTAATTACATATCACTTTTGCACTAGTTTTTTTCTAATTATAATGATCAAGCTTTTCTTATTGCTCAACAAAGCAAAATAGTGTCTAACTTAGTCTAATTTGTCACAATGCTCGCATACCTACTGTTGAACCATCTTAGTTTATTTTCTTTGTTTATTAGATGATTTGATGCATTAGAACCTCACTCTGATCTTTTTAAGACTCTTGATAATTTTCATTAATCAATCTAAATCAAATACAAAATTAATGCTGTGCCGTTCAATTATAATATCCGCTAATTTTTTACTTAGCAGTTTTCAAAAATAAAAAAAAACCTAAAAACAATAAACGCAACAAACGTGTTTTCTTTCTTTTTCTTTATTCTTTTACAAATGTTCAAAGGAGGTTTTTTGGAAACCCAGATGCTAATGAATGTTTCTTGTTTCAGTTCGTCGTAGTACTCGCCCTCGTGGCCGCAGCTCAATGCTCAGTGGTGCCAGTGGCGCCAGTAGACACGGACTACACTCACTTCGCCTACGATGTAGCTGACCCCAACACCGGCGACTACAAGAGCCAGGTGGAGACCCGCGTCGGCGGCGCCGTGTCCGGCCAGTACTCGCTGCTCGACGCCGACGGCACCAAGCGCACCGTCGACTACACAGCCGATGACGTCAACGGGTTCAACGCTGTTGTTCGTAAAGATGCCGCTGTTGTCTCCGCCCCTGTTGTTGCAGCCGCCCCCGCGGTTGTAGCTGCCGGTCCCGCTGTCGTTGCCGCCCGCACCGTTGCCACTCCCGCCGTAGTTGCCTCGCGTACCTATGCCGCAGCCCCTACGTACTACTCTGCCCGCACCGTTGCTGCGCCTGCGTACTACGCTGCATCTGCTCCCGTTGTAGCTGCACACACCGTGTCTGCTCCTGTTGCATACACCACTGGTGCCCGTTTGACTTACTCCGCTGGTACGCCGGTTGCCTACACCGCTGGTGCACCTGTAGCGTACACCTCTGGCACGCCTGTTGCATACTCCGCTGGTCACCCCGTTGCCTACAGCGCTGGTTACACGACCGGTGCCCGCACCGTAGTTGGACCTTCCGTATACGCCGCCCGCACCGTCGCTGCCCCCGGAGTATATTCTCACTCCTACGGCCCCGCCTACTACGGAGCTCCTCTGTCCTACGCCGCCTACTCCGCACCCGTCTCGTACTGGTAAACTCGATAGCCTTTGAAGGCTCCTTAGCGATAGACCACGACGTGTTTCACTATTGAACGACATGTAAATATTGTTACTAGTTTGTACATACGTGTATGTATTAAAATAAAACGAATATTTTAAAACTTCTTGTCTGTTTTAATTCATTCTGAATAATATCACGTCTTACCTACATTGGAACAGACGTGAAGTGAATTGCGAGTATTTCTCACAATAGCAACACCTTGAATAAATTTTGTAAAAATACCTATCTGATTGTTCTGAATAGGCACTGAATCTGAATTTGGAATGAAAGAACAGAAGTACGTAAGGTAGGCAAGGATCTACCTACCTAGACTTCTTAGTTAACTTTTATTACTAAGCATAGCCATGATTATATCAATGACATCGGAACTAGCCCCCATCCATGCCAAAAACGTAAGCACAGTGAACAAGGAAGGAAAAAATAACATCAAAAAATATACGAGTTGACTTGAGAACCTCCTCCTTATTTTTTCTTCAGTTAAAAAAGGAACAACATTATAATAATAATAATTATATTCTTTGTTTCGGATAACACACACAATCCAGTCCAATCAGTTCAGTCCAGTTAGTATTAGTAGCAATGACTTAAAAACCATTTTAGTAAACATTTACAAGCTAAAACAACTAAAAATGACGTGGCCCAACACACGTTGGCACGTGGCTCCGTACCCAGTGCCTTATAAAGGGACTGTCCACTTTGTCTCATAATGCTTTTAGTACGCACACGCGAGCACGAATTATTATATACTGACAACCATTGCGATACCTTCTGTAATTAAATGACTCACTGGCAGTCTATCTAGTTACCGATTACGGCAAAGCCAAAAGAGGGTTATGATTTTAACAGGCTATGTATTTTTCTGATCAGTTAAAGGACTTCCTTACAACTTACATGTCATACAAGCATACATTATGTAGTTATGCTTGTCTGTCTGTACTCCAATGAAGACCACATACATAGATAGTAAGATATAAACTGTCGACGCTTACTTAAAGCCTTGTTCATCTGCAGCGTTGTTGCTATTTTCGAAAATCGTGTGGGGTTCTCTGGTGGTAACCAGACCAAGACCCAGAATTACGATAGTACCCTATCTATATCGGGTGATTTAGCAAAACTGGTTATTAGTAGATAATTTTACTTCTTCCAAGCAAGCCATGGAAGGCCTCCCTCATGGTGGACCGATGACCTGGTAAAGGCCGCAGGAATCCGCTGTATGCGGGAAGCATAGAACCGGTCGAAGTGGCGGTGCTTGGGGAGGCCTATTTCCAGTAGTGGACGTCTTTCGGCTGAAATGATGATGATGATGATATGGATATTAAGTATGGATAAAGATACTAGGGTGATATATTAGGGAGGTTATAGGTTCAACTGGTTCGGATGAGAACCCAACGCCGAAAATATTTATTTTTTTGGGTTTTACCTCCTTATTTTGGAAAATTCCTTGTGTAAGCTACAACCGAAACTGCCATCACCGTTCTGCTTCAAGTTTTTCGCATGTCTTGAAAAGGAATTGTTATGCATTGTTGTGATTGTTACCCGGGCTGTGATTTTTATGAAGTTTTCTTTTCCTTAGTGCTTAGTCCGTTATTGTTACAAATAGAAATAAGACTGATTATGTATCTGAATCTAGCTACCAGTGGTATGTCGGTTATTTCAAGATAATACTTGTCTACTCCTTCAAAATATCTACCTAATAATATAATCTATTTCAATGAAGTATATACATAGCCAATTTACAAGTTATTTAGACTTGTCATAACGTCCGGTATCAATGAACGACGCGACATCATAATGTCACCAATATGTTTCCGCTCAACATCCCACGCGTGAAGGTTGTTTTACGAACAGCTGACCGAAATTCTTTGCATGTAATTATACAAACTGTTCGTGTTACTAGGTACCTCTAACATCATAATATGGTCCAGTCACTTCAGCTATTGAGAACATATTTAGAGAACCAAGATTTTTTCAAGAATGAAAGAGATTACAGTTGTTGTTCAATAAAGATTAATCATGAAGACAGATAGTTAGATATTTCTCTTCTTCTAAGACTTTCTCTTATCTTTTCTTCTCTTCTTCTTCTTCTACTTCTCTCCTTTCTCCTTTTCTTCTTTTTGTCTCTATAACGTTTCAGATAAGATAGAAAGCACAATTACAAGCAATAAACTATCAAATGGGCAACAGAATCTACAGATAGATACAATGCTAATACCTATTTGGCTTCGTTCTAGTCAAACTGGGATAGGTAGATAGGTTGATTACTGTGGAGGGGCTCGTGGCTAAGTAATAACAGCCTCACGGGTCAATCGATCAGGTTAAGCTACGTTTGCCACGGTCGGTCCGTGGATGGGTGACCATCACCATCACCATTTATATACCGAGACCCCCCGTGCCTCGGAAAGCACGTTAAGCCGTTGGTTCCCGGCTGTCATTCGTGGATCTTTGACAGTCGTTACGGGTCGTCAGAAGCCCGAAAGTCTAACAACAAAGCTTACCAAGGCGTATCGTATTACCCAGTAACTGGTTTGTGGAAGTCAGATAGGCAGTCACTCCATGGAAGTAAAATACTGATATTCAGCTGCATCTGGTTAGACTGGAAGCCAACCCCAACATAGTTGGGAAAAGGCTAGGCAGACGATGAGTCAGATTGATTACAAAATTAGCACAAAACCACATAGACGAAATAAAATTCATCATCAATATGCAACTTTAACAACAGCTTCTGAAAGCTCTAATCATGCTTATTATTTTTCAGTAAAGTAGTTCTAAAACAATTCGTAGTAATTACAGATTAGCTACCAAATACGTGATTGGTCTTTGCACTTATTATTTCATCTACCTCACCCATAACTTGTTCCAATTACCACAGGTCAGGCGCGTCATCAGAATCCGGCCTATATCTCAAGTTCGTCAAGTGACCGCGCGTCGCTGGCGGCTGGATGAGCGGTATATAAGCACGCTCTGGTATGAAGTCTGCACTCATTCGATCAGTGATAACCTCAGGATCAACAATGGCAGCCAAGGTAGGTTGTCTTGTAATTTTTTGGTGTTCGGGAATTCGGTGTCAAATTTTTTTTTGCGGATTAATAAACACTGCATTGCAGTGGATCTTTGCAGAATTGGATTGATCATGATAAGCATAAATAACCCTTCGTACGTAGGGCAATGATGAAGAGTCAGTAAACTAATCATCATCATTTAAAAACTTGTAACTTGACTTTTTAACCCACTTCAAAAAAAGAAGGAGGTTCTCAGTTCGTCGGAATCTTTTTTTTTTTTGCATCTCATAGTAAACATACAAGACTTCTAAATGGAAACTGTTTCAATTTTTTGTTCAAGATTTTAACAAAATTCTATGTTTTTCCAGTTCGTAGTTCTCGCCGCCCTGGTAGCCGTGGCCCACTGCTCAGTGGTGCCAGTGGCGCGAGTAGACGCCGACTACAGCAGCTTCGCGTACGACGTGGCCGACCCCAACACCGGCGACTACAAGAGCCAGGTGGAGACCCGCGTCGGCGGCGCCGTGTCCGGCCAGTACTCGCTGCTCGACGCTGACGGCACCAAGCGCACCGTCGACTACACAGCCGATGACGTCAACGGGTTCAACGCTGTTGTTCGTAAAGATGCCGCTGTTGTCTCCGCCCCTGTTGTTGCCGCCGCTCCCGCGGTTGTAGCTGCCGCTCCTGAGGTAGTTGCCGCCCGCACTGTAGTCGCTCCTTCTGTATACGCCGCTCATGCCGCTCCTGCCTTCTATGGCGCTCAAGCGGCTCCCACTTTCTACGCCGCTCACTCCGCTCCCGCTGTCTACGCCACACCATCAGTCTACTCCTATGGAGCTCCTTCTGTCTACGCCTATGGAGCTCCCTCCGTGTATTCCGCTCCCTTCACTTACGCCACTAAGTGGTAAAATAATGATGTGTGTATATTGTAATGGTGCTCTTTGTATATAATGTATTTTTAAGTAAAAAGTGAAACTACCTAATTATGTTGTTTTGAATTTCCGGCAAATGCCTGAAAATATCCTTTCTATGCTAATGTAAACTTGATTGAGTCACTACTAGAATTTAGAGTACTACATTCTTAATAACTGCACATTGAACAGGTAATTATTATGAAAATTAAACTTGCCATTTTGTGAGCTGTAATCGAATTGAGATAAATGGCATTATAGATCTTTTGGGACTCATTAAATATTAAGCTACCATCGTAGGTCGTTCTACATCGATCTATCTATCGCCTACATAAATACAAAATCCTGACTGACTGACTGACTCATCAACGACTAGACCAAAGCCTTGGACCCAGAAAGCTGAAATTTTGATTCGTCACTGACTTTATAGTGCAGATAAGGAAAAAGGATGGATTTTTCGAAATTCAACCCCTAAAAGAGTAAAATAGGGGATAACAGTTTGTATGGAAAATCGTAATTTTTGTAGTTTTAACCATGAAAATTGGTATTTAGCATTCTGGTTACAAATTAAAAACCTCGTGTTTCAGCGTATTTGGAAAATCATCCCCTGAGGGGAAAAAATAGGAGATGAAAGTTTGTAAGGAAAAAATTGGCAGCCATTTGTGTAGAAATTACGAATAACAATGTTGTGGCCTTTTTAGAATCATCCCCTAGGCGGTAAAAAATCCATTTCTGACCTGATGTCTGACCCTGATATCTCCCGCTCCACCCTGAGCGGGAGAAATCATTTGATGATTTCCATCCAAAGAAAAAGCGGGTTAAAAATCCTTACTACTTCATCATCGCTCAGCCCGACTTTCGCCATCGTCGCCAAAGACACTTTTTTAGTAATTCAGAGAACAATAACTTTACTTAGTTCCGTACATGTAATTGTTTAGGTAAACTATTTTTATTTCGAAATTCCCACGGGATAGGGAATAAAGCTTTAAAGTTGCCTTCTTTAGCATGCAAGTATGTAGATAATTTTCCGTTCCTTATATATTCCGTTACTATTGTTAGGTATTAGATTTTTTATCCTCCATCAATCATGTATCAATTCGCGCAGCGCTTCGGATACTATGTATGCAGTGCGGGAAGACATTTTTTACCTGGATTAACACATAGGGTACTTTTAATCCCGGTAGTACGTTCCCGTGGGATATTTTCCAACATCCACGCGGGCGACGCCGCGGGCAAAAGCTAGTTGAGTAATAAAATATCCAAATTAGAATTGAGAACTAATAGACACATTGGATACTAATAGTTGATACCATTTACTTTGATAAATACTGGTAGTTATTACTTACGCTCTGAAGTAAAGTAAATAACTTCAGCTCTGTGATTGATGCAGTTAACTTTGTAAGTAAAACAAAGATCAGCTGCCGGATATCGAGCAGTTATGACGACGGCTGCAATTAATATGTACTTATTCAGTGCAAGTGGAATAACAGGTTCCAGCGATTTCTTTGAACTGCTGTGATTGGCCGACCTTTAGGCCAGACGTACTACGGTAGATACTGTCATAATATTTTCTTTTAATGTGTTCATAAAAATTAATTATATCCGTAATTAATTTGTAAGGATACATTTTAATTCATGCAAGTTAATAGGTTTCGTCTCATTTTGATAACATTGACAAGAACTAATCATAACTAGCAAGACTAACCACTTCTAATCAGGTTTAATTACGTTATAAACTTTAGAGCTATGGAGTTAGGTTAGGTTAGGTTAAAGTTAAGCTCAATCATAGCAAGTTGTAAAATAAATAGGTACTTAATGACCGGCCAAGCTACAAACTTAGTTTCTGTGACATGACTCCGGTTCACTGACCGTTATTGGTATACCTAATACCGTTGTTTCTTCGTCAATATCAAAGAGTAATTTTTAGTTTACAAAGCTACTAAAAACTATTTATACAAGGTGTAACATAATTAACGTACAACCTCTTAAGGGGTCATTATACTCATCATTATGAACAACTTTTACTATGGGACTAAACCTGAAATCGCAAAAAAAATCAGCTGCTACATTACTACATTTATTATTTATTTATTTAAAAACACATACAACTTCCATCACAGGCTTACCTAATACAATAGTGTAGTTACAGTTATAATAGAGTACAAATACTAGACTTACAATTTATATATTATTATGAACAACCAAGAGTAATTTTACAAAATGCGGCTCGTGTGAATTCACTCAGAGTACAATTGAAGCAGTCAATCTGTTGTGACACCATATTGAGTGCACGCAGCGCGGCGCTATGCCGTGGGTCCCGCATAGCACAGCATCATGCTGAGTGCAAGCCTTCTTGTCACAATCACGGCGTGCAGCTGCTGACTATTTTTGTTTTGTGCTCGTGATTATAATGTGGATCTATTTTGTTTTAATTTTCTGATTACTTTTATCTTTTTGTATGGACGTGTTTCTGTGGCAAATAAACTTATTTTTCTTTCTTTCTTTTTCCTTCACATAGGATAAGAAGATCAAGACTAACAACATCGGATTCCTAACCTTACACAGCGAACCGCACTCAACAGTTGGACAAACACCTCTTCAAAGGACACGCTATTACATTAGGTGCTTGGTTTTTCGCATCCACTAAATCAGTTTTATGGTATAATTTTGAAAGAAACTTGTGCAGCTTTTGACAAAAATCAAATATTGATATTTCTTGTAAAAATTAGCATTACAATTTCATGCGTCCTTAATTATAATAATGGTGTAAGTACAAAAACCAGATTCCATCGTAGTACGCTTGTCCTAGAAGTCGGTCATTCACTACAGAACAGGTCGATCTTTATTTCCTCAAATCTACATAGATAACTACTAATTACATAATAATTACTGTTAAATTTATTAAATTGCATTTTGCACTGTAACTGCTTCTCCAATCAGGTCTGCAATGGTTTTTCCCGTTCGGTTTCAATAATTGATTTGGATAGATTTTGGAGCGCTGATTACTGGAAAAAAAATCAAAAAATTCCATCACGGCCGGATGTTTAGTTATTTAGCATCGTTTTTTTTTTGCCAAAATTACCTAGGCCTTCCTAGTTATTAATTAATATTTGATTTTAATCGTTTCTTATTGAACAAAAACACACTGAATGGTTACAGTAGACAATAAGGAATAAGTTCTCATAACATAATAATTAGTTAAATATAACTTAACTAAGTGGCATACCCTTATAATAAAAAAAAAATTGTTTTTAAGTCATTTGCTAAAGACCTCATTTCTTGTAGACTTAATGTTTTTTTTTTTAATATAAATTAACATATATCGTTAGAAGAGGGTTAATGAAGGTAGATTAATATTTTTTTTGTATAAATAGCATCATCATTGTTTTTACAAAATCAGTACTTCCGTGAAATTCGTAATACTCACTTGAAAAATGTCATCGCTATAGTGTTTAAACTCTCCGGACAATTTTTGCTACATTTGTGGGCAGTTTATGCTGAGAAAACCGCAGCATAACATTATCGATTCATAAGTAACGTTCATAATATATATTTCGGCCTAACAATCGCCAATCAAGATAAACAGTGGGTCCCACATAAAGTTGTGAAATTGAATTTGAAGCCTGGAAATCTTTAAAGGAAGCAGGGAGACATTTTCTAGGAAACCATAAAAGTCAAAATTATGAGGAAATAGTGAAGAAAATGATTGAACATTTCGGAAAAATGGTATGTTCGATGAGCATTAAACTTCACTTCTTTAATTCGCATTTGGACTACTTTCCTGATAACTTGGGAGCTGTAAGTGAAGTGCAAGGACGAAAGACGTCACTAGGATTTGAAAGAGATTGAACGTCGCTATCAAAGAAAGTGGAATAAAAGAATGATGGCAGACTATTGTTGGCTGTTAAAGCGAGTAGATCCAACTTGGAATTTCAAGCGAAAATCTCACACTCGGAGATTTGGTGAAAGAAAGCAAGATACCACAAAGGTATTTAACATTTTTAATTTATTTATTGCTGTCCCTTAAATGTATTTTTAATGTTTTAAAGTAAAAAAATATATATATATAAAAATAGTAAATTGTTTCTAAATTGTAATTCAAAAATACTTAGTAAAGTAGGCTTTTTTTGCAAATTCACACAAAGTAATTTTTCACAAAAACAGAGGGTGATATGAAAAATCCAAGTACATATTCATAATCAGTACAACAAAATACCCCAAGATCAGCATTCAAATCCAAAAGGGGAAAATAAAAGTCAAAATTTGCAGACCTGTGTATCGATGAATAGGTAGGTATAGTAAAGAATTTTATGCTGTCTTGACTAATTATTATTGCAGTAAAAGAATATTAACATTTCATCGCGATTTGAGGATTCAGAGGTTTAAATATGATAAGTGGACAGTGTTAGCCACCTTAGAGCTTTGCAATCAGCTTGCTTCAATCATAAGATGCTATCAGTACTTTTCGGGAGATAGGTTTTTATAATAATGTAAATGGTCATTACATTTGAGTTTGGCGCAGTAACTTGTGTCGTCAGTTCAACACAAAGCTATATTGCGATATTTATTCTCTGAAATACATATTTCAATATGTATGTATTTGTTTCCGATTCAACCAAAAAATGAGAATGTGATATTTCCTTATGAAAGTAGGGATTGTAAAATCATCATCTGCCTAGCCTTTTCCCAACTATGTTGGGGTCGGCTTCCAGTCTAACCGGATGCAGCTGAATACCAGTATTTTACATGGAGCGACTGCCTATCTGACCTCCACAACCCAGTAACTGGGTAATACGATACCCCTTGGTAAGACTGGTTGTCAGACTTTCGGGCTTCTGACGATCCGTAACGACTGTCAAAGATCCACGAATGACAGCCGGGACCAACGGCTTAACGTGCTTTCCGAGGCACGGATTGTAAAATCAGAACAACAAAATTAGGTAGTTTCACTTTTTACTTAAAAATACATTATATACAAAGAGCACCATTACAATATACACACATCATTATTTTACCACTTAGTGGCGTAAGTGAAGGGAGCGGAATACACGGAGGGAGCTCCATAGGCGTAGACAGAAGGAGCTCCATAGGAGTAGACTGATGGTGTGGCGTAGACAGCGGGAGCGGAGTGAGCGCTGTAGAAAGTGGGAGCCGCTTGAGCGGCATAGAAGGCAGGAGCGGCATGAGCGGCGTATACAGAAGGAGCGACTACAGTGCGGGCGGCAACTACCTCAGGAGCGGCAGCTACAACCGCGGGAGCGGCGGCAACAACAGGGGCGGAGACAACAGCGGCATCTTTACGAACAACAGCGTTGAACCCGTTGACGTCATCGGCTGTGTAGTCGACGGTGCGCTTGGTGCCGTCGGCGTCGAGCAGCGAGTACTGGCCGGACACGGCGCCGCCGACGCGGGTCTCCACCTGGCTCTTGTAGTCGCCGGTGTTGGGGTCGGCCACGTCGTACGCGAAGCTGCTGTAGTCGGCGTCTACTCGCGCCACTGGCACCACTGAGCAGTGGGCCACGGCTACCAGGGCGGCGAGAACTACGAACTGAAACCACAATGATTTTTATTAATAAATTAAGTAAAATAGAATATGGAGCTTTTTGTTTCATAGCAAAACGTTGTATGAGTTTTCAATGAATACTGGTAAGTGTGTTGAACTATTCGAAAAGTGTTGCAATGAGTAGGTACATTAATAAAATTCTGCCTAAATAAATATTGTCATTCAAAATGGAAATGATTGATCTGGTTTAGTTTGAGTGATGCTATTCTGGATTGAACTGTATGAATATTACAAAACTTAAAAGATGTTAAAAATTTCAAAACACTTATCAAATTAAAGTTCTTTTTATTTTTCCGATAACACACGAATTTTCGAGTCCCAAAAACACAACTTACAAGACAACCTACCTTGGCTGCCATTGTTGATCCTGAGGTTATCACTGATCGAATGAGTGCAGTCTTCATACCAGAGCGTGCTTATATACCGCTCGTCCAGCCGCCAGCGACGCGCGGTCACTTGACGAACTTGAGATATAGGCCGGATCCTGATGACGAACGAGATAGGGTCGCCATATTTGGAAGCTGTAGAGAAGTGGGCGAAAGCTGAGCCAAAAAAACAATAGAAGGAAAAATAATGAGCTTTATGGGTTGGCCATGTACCTTGTCGTTTGTTTAAATGTTCGTAATAAATTTTTGAGTTACTCACGATTTTAGATAAAAATTTTAGGCAGTCTAGATTGAAATCAATGAGTAATTTATTCTAAGATTACAAACGCACTCAATACCTAATTTGGGGGCACGGTTGTGCCCCCGCCAAGACGACCCAAGTGGAGCGCGAGGGCACTCCTACCTTTTCCCGAAGCGCTTCGTCGTTGTTTTGAAAGCTCATAATTTGGGTTTGGATCATACCAGACAAACCAAATTCTAGGGGTATGATGTCAATAGTAGACTTATTAAATATATAAAGTTGCAATTGCATAGCTCTTATACTTTAGATTTTTGATGCTAGAGGTCTGAAAATTGATATAGGGACTCTTTGTTATAAATAATAAAATACATATTTGAGGATTTTTAGTAAATCACCCCCCCCCCCCCCCCCCTTTTTAAATTAAAGGCTTGATTGTTTGGGGGGTGGCGTGGCCGTTTCGCTACCGTCACATGGGCGTGAGGTGAAAAATTTGTTCACTGTCCATTACTTTTCTGTTATACTTTTATGTTCTAGTACTAACAAAACGACCAAGCCTCATATTTTGACAAAGGTGTAGTTTGTGAAGTTAGGGCTTGTAGAGTTAGAAGCTTGGCTCTTCATGAGATCTGATAAGTTTTTGACAGTGCAAGCCATACGGTTTCGTCTTGGCAACATTTTACATGAAAATGTTTTTGGTCGGATCATTTCTTCGCCTTGCACATTGCTTTGTGTCTGCTTCATCCATGGTTTGGGTGTCGTTGAAGTTACAATAACATTAGAAAATATGTTCTAAAACTTGCTAATGAAACTGCAAACTTCTCAGTGTTTTTACCGACATTTATGTCACTAGTACATGGTAATTAATACATACTAAAATATAAATGAACTGAATATTTATGACCCAATTCTTAATGTTACTAGTTTATAACGTGCGAAGGAGAGGGAGGTGCTTGCTTCACAAAAAAAAAAACGATTTACAACCACCAATAAGTAATACAAAATAATCACCAACCTACATGTTTTCCTTGTGATTTGGAAAAAAATATAATTACATTATCTATACTACTTATTACTAATGGGACAGGTCTTTTTTTAGGTCAATCTTTAAGGATACCGATCCACAATTAACAAAAAACTGAATCAATTCTAGTTGGTTTTTGCCTAAAATTTTCATTAAATATTTTCTTAGTTTCCTCTCCTATTCTAAGTCTCAAGAAGGTACTAAGAAGAAGTTTGACAGCAGCGTTCTCCTGTAATAATAGCATCTGAAGCATTACTTTAAAGCGATACCAAAATAAATTGGGGGCTTTTTTGTAACCATTTATTTCACCATTACAGCATTTATGGATTTATTTTTTTGATATAATGTTTATTGACTAGGTATTTGATTAATACTTACTCTGACTGCAGGAAAACGTGATTGGGTTAAATTTTCTCGATATAATTTAATTTCGAAAACTTTTTGGCAAAAAAAAAAACAATCGTCTTCCAAAAAAACTCCACAAAGTGAAAAATAACTTTAATTTTGGAATTCTGTGCCCTTGGATCTGTATTTTAGATTTTTGCCACCGACTCCCGAAATTAAAATTATTTTTCACTTTGTAGTTTTTTTTTTTTTTTTGGAAGTCGGTTGCTTTTTTTTTGCAAAAAAGGTTTTTTATTTTTCACTTTTTGCTGGATCGGTTTGTAATTTATCTATGTTACAAAAGCCTAATGACAACTGCTCAATCACCTTTTACAAAATATTGTTTTTCCCGATTCGGGGACGTTAATTGTTGAAGAGTTCTCCTGGTACTTCACCAGCAGCTCCACTTCACCATATGCATTGTGACGAATTTTAAACTAGTCGAATCGCAACTCGTAAAATTCTTATTATTAAGTAGTTCCGGTGGCCATCTGTGGTCTTCATCATCAGTTCCACTTCACCAAATGGTGCTTTCCGAAAGCAAATGAACAAGTTACTATAAAAAATACCCAAATCGCTATAGGTGTGCTTATAATAATTGAAGAGTTCCCTCGATTTATCCAGGGTCCCATCATCATATCCTGACCTGATGACAATTTGACCACCTTCGAGTAATCCGGAAACAAACATAAAAATTAAAAATTAAAAAAATGTTTCGACGAACTGAGAACCTCCTCCTTTTTTTGAACTCGGTTAAAAAGACCTCTATTTTTTTTTTTCAGTAATTCTAAAATCCTGAGTAATTTAAATGCAAAATTGCGTTCAAAATGTGCGTATTAGGTAATTGGAAACTGGCTGAAAATATTTTTGATAGATAGCTTAATTTATTTTTAAACAATTTTTATTTGGTTTGGCGCTTATGTTTTTTTTTTTATTCCAGCGCATTCTCATGCTCTTTTTTCGCATGTGGAAGTAATTGCTTCTGTCACTTTCTTATTCCCGCCCAGGTCGGTTTTTCCAATTTTTATATATTACCTTAATATAGTCTTACAGCATAATGTCTCTTACCTACGCCACACATAGCTACTAACGCTTTTCACACAATTTTCAGACTAAAATCATAACATTTTATGATACAGATGGACCTAACTGTTATAGGATTAATAGTTCTCTGTAACATGATTGTTTGCCTTGTTCAGATATCAGCATCTTCAAACAAAGACGCTGGATCTAAATTTGTTTCATCTAAATATGAATATCAAAGGCCTTTGATGTTCAGATGAAAATATTAGACCTAAACACATTAAGGTTGGATATTCGACACATTTGTATTACTAAAATGTTCTGTCTTACAATACTTCCTCAGTATTCATTTTCACTGCTGGTATCCTTGAGAATAATGTCTTAAATGTTTATCGATGTAAGTTCGAACCTACAAGAATGCGACCAGTTCATGTCTTATAACCTTTCGTGTTAACAAAATGTTTTACATAATTTATTGATCTTTTTTGTTTATACATTGTGATCGAGTTTATTCTTCTTTAAATGGAAATCGCAGGTGAATTTACGATGAAGGTGAAATAAAACGAGTTCCATGGTGATTGGATTATCTTTAAGTCTCAATATCCAAAGATTATTCGCAGGATTTGAACCTTGAGGATAAATCCACATCATCATAGAATGCGCTTAGTCTATGGCCTGGGGCTTACATATTTAGGAGCGATATACTTCCGACACTAATTACAATTGATTTATAATCACTGAATTGAATGTCTAATGAAATCTGATGAACAAGATCAGTAGTGCCTGTATTTTGACTAATATTTCGTTAAATTTACCATAATACACACAACAAAAAAGTCTAAGCAACATGTATGGTTTTGAACTTTTGAACGATTTTACTATTGTAATATTTCTTTTTTATATAATAAACTAAGCATTTTTTGATGCATTAGTGACTAAAGCAACAAAATCTTTCATTCAATTATTCATTTAATCACAATAATTAACAATATGTGTACCGTAACTTACGTAGTATAAAATAAAGTTAAAACGAAATTAAACTTTTTATTTTTTAACATAACAATAACATCACGGCTTTTTCCCCGAAGGGATAAGCCGAGGTGTACCTATAGTACACCCACATTTCGCCAGTTATGTTCAAGTGCTGTATGTTTTACTAAATTAAATAACGACATTTTTTAATACATATTTGGTAATTCAATACAAAGTGTGACCGCCTCTGTTGTTTGAAACTTGTCGGCAACGATTTTTCATTGAATTTATAAGATTGTTTATCTGATCCTGCGCCAGTCGCTCCCAATGGAATTTTAACTAGTCTTTCAGTGGTTGGGTTGTCGATACTCCGTCCATATTCTCTAGAACACGTCTCTGGAGCATGTCCCATGCGTGCTCGATGGGATTGAGGTCTGGCTATTGTGCAGGCCACAGCAATAATTTGATGAATTTTGTATATACAATGACATGAATATTAACTTTGTAAAATGTTATATTATTTTAATCACTGTGAATGTGAAGACCATGTAGGTCCTTGTTTTTCTTTTCTCTCAGCTTTAATCATAGTCTGCTAGTTTGAGTAAATTATGCGGCCTACCCAAATGTCCTTTCTTTGGTAGTTTTCGTCGAATCGTTGAGCTCCTTAACTTTTAAGTTGAGCTGTACGATTATTGACAGATGCTTGCACTGACTGGACAGGTCCACTCAATCTGTGTGGTTCTTCCTCAAAAGACCATTTCAGACACCAACCTACATGGTCTTCACATGATCTGGCCAAGATTATGTCTGGACTTTAAAAGAGACTGTGACCTCTGAGTTTGTTTCGGCTTTTCTTCTCAGAGCAGTCAGATAGGAAACGCCGGCCTCATCTAGTTAAAAGAAATGTTTGACGTGTAAAAGTGTTTGTATAAACCTACTTACAGAAATAAAAAAAAATTAAAATTAAAAAAAAAACCCTCTGGTCCTCCGAGCTGTGTGCGAACGCGCATTGTCATGCATCAGCGTGAAATATGAGCCAAGAATTTGTGCAAATGGGTGAACATAAGTCCCGAGGACATCTTCAATGTAACTTTCAGCGTTCATATTGCCATCTACAAAAAGGAGCTCAGTTCGTCTGTTCTTTATAATAATAAATTCATTTATTTTAGGTAAGGAGCACCCATTGCCAAAACATTATCAATCAAATAAAAATAAGACCAAATTAAATTAAATCAATTGAAATACAATCAAATCAAAATAAATAAAATCATAATAAATCAAATTAAATTAAGTCAAAATATATAAATAAATAAATAATCGAATAATACCCGCCCATACCATCACTGTGGAGCCACTGTAAGGGTGCACTTCCTGGACGCATCTCAGCCGTTCAGCATTTCCGCGACGACGATACACTATACCCTTCACGTATCAGGCCTAAATCCAAACCGGGACTCATCGCAAAATAAAATTTTATCGCATTGCTCCTGGGTCCATGTCAAGTGTTCCCTACACCATTCGTTTCGACGGGTGCAATTACCATGGCGGTGGGCAACTAATTGGGCGTCGTGCTCGTACGCCGTATTCATGCAGCCTATCTCTCACCGTTCGATGGCTAACAACAAGACCACTTGAGAATTGTAGGTTTAAACCTATCTCCCGGGCAGTTAACATCGGCTGACGTCTTGCAGTCATCGGTCCTGTCGAGGAGTTGTTCTCCTTCCACGTCCTGGGTGCTGCTCAGCAGGATCCCCAGTATTAACGTAACGCTGCCAAAGACGACAAATCAAGCTCCTATTGACACCAAAATGCCGAGATACCTGGAACTGATTTCTTCCCGCTTGTAGCATTCCTACAGCTCTCTGCATTTCATCAGCAGTCAAATGGCGTCGCTCCATGACATAAAAAATTACACACCACTCAATTTTTTCAAAAACTGTATATCTCAAAATGATAAAAGTGAAATAAATACCAAAATCAAGCAACGAAAACACATGAAATCGGGAAAAAATAATTAGCTTTAATTTTAATGAAAACAAAACACAATCGAAAAGTGTCTATTTTTAAAATCAGTCAGTATATGTTTCTGAGAACAAAAAGATTGTATACCAATCTACTTTGTTAAGAAAAAAATAAAATATCAATTAATAAAACATGCAGTTTCTGCAAATGATGCGTGTTGCTTAGACTTTTTTGATGTCTGTATATCAGTTCAATTTCAGATTTGTAAGCCTGCACCAATAATTATGTAAGCTCTTTGCTCTAGTCTAATTTCCATCCATGCGCAGCGTCTGTTAGAAGCTTTGTCAGCTTTGTCATCTATAACGGAATACTTTCTTCCATCGGTAAGAGTAATAATTCGTCTTATAATATAGAAACAATAGGCAATAGGCCCGGCCCCTATTACATGGGACGTAAACATAACTGGCGAAATGTGGGTGTACTTACTATAGGTACACCTCTGCCTAACCCTTCGGGGAAACAAGGCGTGATGTTATGTGTGTGTGTGTGTGTGTGTGTGTGTGTGTAATATAGAAACAGGACATGTTAGCAAGTAAAGTGTTCTCTCACCTTCGCTCATTACTCCCTGGTAATTTCGCAGATCACTTGGCGCCATGCCAAATGAGAAATGAGATACAGAATGATGTACCTACTTACTTAATATCTGCTCATGTTGATGACGGATCGATGCATAATTAGATTGTATTCTATAGTCTCAGGTGACGTAAGGTTGGACGCCCTGACGCTGAGTGGAGCGACGATCTTTGCAGGGTGGCTGGTAGCAGCTGGATGAGAGTTGCCGAGAATCAAACTGAATGGTTGCGATCGGAGAGGCCGAGAGGCCCATGTCCAGCAGTGGACTGCTATACTCTGATAGTGCTGATACGGTCTCAGCCAAAGCTAATAGCTAAAGCATGCTATTAGAGATAGCTCGTTGTTTTTCTGGTTTTAATACGTTGAAGACAGGGAAGTTTGGCGCTAATTCTTTCTGCACATGTGGCTTCCCTGGTACCTCATTAACAGCATAACTATTTATGTAAATGTCTATCAACTGCTCCCAAATTACTTTAATTTAATTTATTTTATTGTATTTTTACATGCTTCTATGATATTAATCTTTTCATTATTTTACATTATATAGTCTTGTCTTTTAAATAGATTCTTTTATATTTTGTGAATGTGAGAACGTTGTAGGTTTAATAGACTGTAGATTTGTAGACCATTTTCTATTTTGTTAAGTACCTGGTACTTGTTGACAGGCCTACACTGTCTCTGTCACTGTCAATGCTTAATAACACTGTAATTTGAAAACATTGTAAAAGCCAATTATTTTTAACAGAGTAACCGTGGAGTTTCTTGCCAGTTCTTCTCCATAGGAAACGACCAATTGGAACCGTGCACCTAGCTTCTGATGTTTCATAAATGCCCATGTAGGCTTATGTGAAATAAAATATTTTGATTTTGAATACAAGGCTAATTTTATTGAGCTTACAAAAAAAGCATGTTTACATGTTGGAGCTTTCCTTAGATTTTTTTATCTCCATGAATAAAAATCCTTGCAGCTTTGTACCTATAGGAGAGCGAGATCATTTTCCAATTGGTGTTTGACATTCTCTGACAATAAAGAATTCTACACAGATAAAAGTCTAATGCAATGCAAGAGATCTTTTGCCCTTAAACTAAATATCTCAAAAACTGGTCCAACTCTTCTAAACGGCGCTTATCTTAATTAATCTAAATTGCAAAAAAATTAAATGTCACTGGTTACAAACTGACATTTAGCGGTATTTAAAAATTTAAGTAAGTATGTATGTAGGTACTTATGGACTTATTTGCATACAATGAGTGTTATCTGAATAAAATATGTAAACGGACAGCAGTCGTTATGGGTTATCAGGAAGATAATCTTGGAATTGACCTTGTACCTAAATACACGGTGCTCTTTAATTTTGCATGGGCTTGCCCGTTATTTTGGAGAATCCTAATTCTTTAGCTGGCTCCACCTTCTGTACCTACCTAATTGAAAAAACATAATTTTGAGCACTTAGGTACTTATTCATTTCTTGCGCTATCGATGTGAATGTTTTTTTCACGGTGCTAATAATTATGTTTTTTCACCAAATTTCAGATTCTATAGTTTAATGTATTTAGGTTTGGTAAGATTAGGATTCCTATAGATAATTTATAAGTTCTGGAACAGACTGCATATATTTTGTTTGATAGGAAATACCTGCTTAGGTACTTGTCATTTAATAGTAGATACGCTAGGTACTTAGTTTATATCATTCATCCGCCGAAGAATATCAGGGAAACACCAGTGCACACCCAGGTGCAACACATTCAATACATCATTAAGGACAACTTAATTAAGGAACTTAATTAAGATCATCCAAACTAAGTGAAGGTGATATCAGGGGAGCGGCAAGGCTACTGTTCAGTAGCGGTGTGGTGGCGCCCTACTCTCCAGAAACTCTTTCAGCCCTGGAAAGTAAACATCCAGCGCCTGCGGATGTTGTCCCCTTCCCCGAACCCCCATCCCCCCCCCCCCGTCTGTCGACACCTTTTAACGTTACTGCCCGCAGTTGATTGCAGCCTTTCGAAGTGGTTCCGCCGGCGGCCTCGGCGATCTGACTCTAATAGACTTATTGAGTTCAGGCGCCGTGGAAGCTGGTGAGTCACTTTTGAAGGAGCTTGCGGCTCTAATGACCCTGATACTCACCGGCGGTGTGAATGATGCCGTCGTCGATGTCTTGTACGGGGCCAACTTATGTACCCTGCGCAAGAGGGACGGCGGGATTCGTCCCATTGCCGTTGGGTGTACCTACAGGCGTACGGCAGCCAAAATATGCTGCAAATTATACGGCGAAATTTTAACGAACAAGTTCCAGCCCCTACAGCGTGGCTTTGGATCCAAAGGGGGCTGCGAGGCTGCGTAACGTATATGCCCTTTCCAGTTTTTTTTTTAATTTCCGGTACATATGAAGTCATTCTCAAGGTTGACAATAAGAACGCTTTCAACTCAGTTCACAGGGGCACTTTGTTGGCTGAAGCAAAAAAGGAGTTAGTTATTTGGTAATTTATGTTTTTTTTGTCGCAGTGCTACAGGCACTCTTCAAAATTACTATATAGAGACAACGTTTTGGAATCCGCAGTCGTATGCCAACAAGATGATCCTCTCGGACCAGTCATTGTCAGTTTGGCTATCCACCCCATAATACAACAACTGAATTCAAAATTTAAGTGTGGTATTTAAATGATGGGACTCTAGGAGCTGACGTAGATACTGTTCTAAAAGATCTCCAATTCCTAAAGCAACAGTTCCATTCGATCGGCCTTGACCTCTATCACTCAAATTGCGAAATTTACGTTTGTACCGACAGACAATCGACTATACAGGAATTTCTATCCAGATTGGAATCCGTCCAGCGTAACTTTACGCGATACCTGCAGTATAAGTGTAAAACCGGCAATCATAATTATGAGTCAAGATGCAAAAGGTATCATTTACTGCCACTTAGAGAGAGAGAAGGAGTATATCTGATATCTCTCTCCTCGTCAAGTTAGCACAATTTTACATAGACGCCCCGCAACTTCTTTCCAAAATTAATTTACGTGCCCCTACTAGATCTGCTAGAATACCCTTTCTTCTTCGTCCCTCGCTGCTATACAAATTACAGACAGAATTCATTCTTTATAAGATGCGCAGTCTTACAACAATTTGGTTGAATTTTCTGAACTTGACTTATTTACTACTAAGCCGAATGTATTCAATCGAATAACACTCACTAACTGTTTTTCTTTAGCACTCAACTACGTATCATTTTTGACTGTATAATATTGTTTACGTACAGCGTCATTGTTAATTAACTTTTTTTTTTATTGTTTATTTGTTTTTTCTCTCCATCAAGCATGCTCTTCATATTTAGCTGTTTAAATGCGAAAACATGTAATTGGTTTTTAGTTGCATAATTTGTTGTTAAATTTGTAGTTGTTAATACTGTTTGTTTTCCTGTTACAATAAAATAAATAAAAAATAAATAAATTTCCCCAAATACCAAAGTTTTGGAAAAAAGTTCGCTGCATTTCCTAGGTTTCCCAAATTTAGAAATCAGTTTTTCACCTTTTATTGACAAAAAAAAAAATTTTAACAATATTTCGTATAAATTTTCTAAAATTATTTTACATTCCGCCTTCACCCTTATCAGATACTGCTGTTTCAGTCCAAATTGTATGTATTTTCTCTACGCTTCCTCTTCATGGAAGCAGCCACACCTTTTAAACAAAATTGATCAAATTATTCGAAGTACTCAAACATCCATTTTAAATGTGACATTGGACGACCGCGCGTGGCTGCAAGCCACACTACCCATTCGATTTGGTGGGCTCGGCGTCCGCAAAATTTCCAGTGTAAGCGTCCTGTCCACAGCACAGAAAAGTTAACCGCAAAATTCATAGCCCCTTCAGCCCCTTCTCAGGTTGACTCTGAAGTGCCGTGTTTGGCCAATGCGATGAACGCCTGGAAGGTGGCTTGTCCGGATACAGTGCAACCCGGAGAACTCCTCTTCCCAGAGATAGTGGGATGAGCCGCTCTGCAGGTTGCTACGGAATAACCTCATTAACACATCCATCAATACTGCTGAGCGTGCCCACCTGCTTGTTGTGGGAGAATGGGAGTCGGGTCTCTAGTTTCAGGCGCTACCGTCACCCAACATAGGCACTATACTGGGTAACACCACTTTCCGGCTCGCTACATGTTTGCGTCTGGGTGCTCCTTGCGGGGCTTCCCATCGCTGTCAGTGCGGTGAAGCAGTCGACCGCCTCGGACACTATGGCCTTTCCTGCAGCAAGAGCACTTGTCGGTTGACACGGCACGCCAGCATTAATGACATCATCCGTCGGGCTCTTGTCACCGCCGGGGTGCCAGCTATTTTAGAACCCAATAGCTTGGCACGCGACGATGGGAAGTGGCCAGACGGAATGAGTATAATGCCTTGGAAGTTGGGTAGGTCTTTGGTATGAGATGCAACATGTGTCGATACCCTCACGCTATCCCATCTTCCTAGCACGGCAGGCTGTGGGAAAACCTCAAACGGCGCCAATATAACAAACTCATTGGGAGGTATAGGTATGTTTGAGCCGTTTGGGGTTGAAACACTAGGGCCATGGGGTCCGAGTGCCCACCGAGTATTTCGGGATATCGCCACGCGGTTGGTCGACTCTTCACGTGAACAGAGAGCTGGCCAATTTTTAGGTCAAACAATCAGCATTGCCATCCAACGTGGCAACGCTGCCAGCCTTTTGAGTACTTTTCCCACTGACAGCGATGCCGACGAATTTTTTGATACCCAATGAGCTCTCCCTTTTTTATTTTTCTTTTCTTTTTATACTTGTACATATATACAAGATGTAACATAAATAACGCACAACCTCTTAAGGGATCATTGGACTCATCATTATGAACAACTTTTACTATGGGACCAAACTTGAAATCGCGAAAAAAAATCAGTTGCTCCCTACATTTATGTTCGCATAACTCATCAAAATGTAGGGAGTAGCTGATTTTATTTTCGCGATTTCAGGTTTGGTACCATAGTAAAAGTTGCTCATAATGATGAGTACAATGACCCCTTAAGAGGTTGTGCGTTATTTATGTTACACCTTGTATATATTTTAATGTTAGATTGTATATTGTATTTAAGATTTGTGTAGGTATATTACAATTAATAAATTCTTCTCATTTTATCATTAAGGATCTAAACTCTAAAATAAACAACACTCCAAATTAATTTTAGCAACATTTTTTTATTAATTTAAGAATTCCACAATGGAACAAATTTTTCATCAATACAATATCTAGACCTAAGTCAGATTGTGGGATATTGTGTTGTGGGTACTGTATGTTCGTTTAGTTAATTTTATAATCTATTTTACGCAAATTTATAATTAGTGCACAAATGGACAATTATAATACCTGTATTAGAATCCTATAGCCCGCTTCGTACACTCAGTCTACAATGGGAAATAGCGGAAAATTATTTTATTTCATTTACTTACGACGATGCAAACTGTTGCACATTTTGAAAGATCGCTTACAATAAATAAGCTATTTCCCAGAGTATACAATTTACAATCATTGATCATATTTGTTCACGATCGGGCACATGCGCTGGATTTTCGGTGATCTTGACTTTTATAAATACGCCGCCTACGATTTCTTTGTTAGCAATGATCGATTGTACGAATTAGTTGACAAAATTATCGCTAATCGTTATGTTATACAGATAATATTTGAAATAAATTGTTTTCGACTTTTTATTAATCAGAATGTTAGTGACATACTCATAGAAGAAAAATAATTGAAAAAAAATGAGCAAAGTGCCAAAGAAAAAGTCCTTTTTGGTTGTCATATTCAGCAAAAGCTCTTCAAAATCTTAACCCAGCACCATGTATCCGATCATAATAAATAATCTCACAAAAAACTTGAGAAGCTGAAGAATAGCCCTGTCATATAAATGTTAACATAAAATGATCTTTATTACATATACAGAGAACATAAAAGTATAGTGTGTGGTAATTAGGTACCTATGTATATCGCATGTTTACGACCTCATTACGGTAAATAACTTCCTGAACACTGCTTTAATTTCTGATGTAAAGCATATTTACTGACTGAATCTTCAGGTGATATAAATATTTAAATTTTACCGTAATGGCCTTTAAAATATTTTGAACTTTTAAATAAACTGTTCCATTTTATAATAAATTGGTTTAATGAGGACACGTGAAAAGATAGTGAGATACGAATAATAAATGTTATGTTTAAAATATTAAGCATTTCACAAGTAAGTGACCTTCTACGTATTTTATTATTATTCTGAACACAAAATATGTTCTTATGGAAATTAAATGGGACAGTAAATGAACGGTTTAAGGCAGTTAACTCTTTCATTTGGACAATCGTTTTGTATTAAATCTGGTGAAAAATTATAATTATGTCCCAGGTCGGGTCGGGCAGTGTTATTGGGTTTTTCTATCTTGAATTTCTCAGTAGCAGCCTGGAATCTGGATTTGTGCCCGGTTGATGGCAATAGGCTCGCCCCCTATTACATGGGACTTAAACCTAACTGGCGGAATGTGGGTGTACTATAGGTACACCTCTGCCTAACCCTTCGGGGAAACAAGGCGTGATATTAGGTTATGTAGAAATTAGTAATTTGAAATTAAGGCAATTCTTCAGCTAGTACAAGACCAATGTACCCGAAGCAAACGTAACAGTTAATCACTACGATTACCACATAAATAACAAAATAAGCCAAAATGTTACCACACTAAAAAATTCGCTAGAACTCGGTAAGTTATTACCGTTTTACATTTACGCACAAATTAATTTACTAATTACCGGAAAGTCACGCGTCCCTCAAATTGTAGTAATTAATTCGTATATGGCCTTTGAAACGGCCTTTTGAAGAACACGAGACTAAAACAAACAAGCATCGCATGTGGTCTAACCATTTGCCAAACGTTACCCGATGTCGGAGACAGCGCTAGTAGTAAGGGATCGTCAACATTTGCGTAGCGCCGTCCTTGTCACTCCCCTGCTAGCAGGCGAGACTAAAGACGTTCAAGCTACTCTGCAATCCCTTACTACGAGATCGCTTTGTCATATACCATATATATATACATACATTATGATTAGTCTATGTACACTCAACCCGCACCATTCTCCACTACACCAATCGCTACATTACCCTATAATTTAGTACAAAAAAATGAAGTTAACTAATAATTTCTAATGTAAAAATCACAAGTAGTGCTATTCTTACTGTTAAAGAATTATACATTCTTACATATATATAAAAAAGTCGCTTAAAAAAATCACAGACAATCACTTTTCCTTTACAGACATAGACCACCAAACCGACGACCGTTTTTTCTTCTTTAAGCATTAAATCGCTACGTACAAAATCCTACTTAGTTTTACAACCATCCTGGTTTACGATCGATAAGTCACCGTTTTTATTAACGGTCTATCTTGACCACTTACTAGATGTTGGCCGTATTGTATACCCTCGCATTCGAATGACATTTATGCAACTGAATGAATGAAAATATATCAAATGATATCCACGTCGCCCTTAGTCCAATCACCTATGCGGGCTGCTGTACATCATACATCATTTTGTTTTTGTACTTTCCACGAAATAACCTACACTAAATTATTTTTACTGATGCCCAAAAATACAATTTTGGCAACGTTTACATAAACAAACGGATACCATTTATTTTTTCCCAATAATTAATTTGTACTGGCAGTAACTCTTTAAGACTTCAGGAATTTGTACTTTAGTTCTTTGCAGACAAGAGTGCTCGTTGCTTTTTTTTATATTTTTAATTTTTGCATATTAATAAGAGTTATATCTCGTACACTTACACAAAGATGACACCAAGAACATATAGTTTTAAGTGACACCGAGACTTACCTCATTTGAACTTAACAAGATGAAAAGGTTAAGTATGATGAAATATAGTGCATCAGATACACCGGCTGTTTATATGGTTTATTATAACGGTGTGTCTGATACACCGGCAAGTTATTAGCGGTTAAACACGTATGTAAGCATATGTTTATGAAATTTATAATGTTTTATATACAGTCATGAACGACTATAATCATTTTATTTTGAAACATCGAAATTATTCTGAACGTACGATGATAATATATTTAGAGCCAGTATTTATCATGAAAAGTGAAGTAAATGGAATATAATTACTCAATGATCAAACCCATTTCCTCGTTCATACATCGTGACAGTTTTCACCCACCTTCCGTTCAGTCCGAGATGTTGTGATTGTATACTAGTGAAGGAGTGAGCATAATTGTACAACTTACATATTATATAATGCGAAAGAACATTAAGTTTTATTTTCATTATCAAATTCGTAAAGATCCCGAGGTACTCTCGCGATCAATTCAATAGTGCATCCTTAAAATATAAAAACATCCAATGATTACTTAAATATTTCCTGTCCAGTTAAGTGCAACTATTTTATGAATATTAGGTACTTAAATGTCAATTCCTTAAATAACGTACTTAAATGTATTATAATAAACATTAAACACGATGGACGGGTGTAACTTGTCGAAGTAAAATAAATGGGAAAATAAAAGGAAATGAAAAAATAATAAAAACAAAAATAATAATTTTGTTACATTTTTTTAATTCGCAGAAACCTAACAAACAATAATTTCTCCATTTTTTCTTTCGACTCCTTAAAACATAGTAACATCTATGAAACACAAAAAAGTAACTGGGAAAAATTAATAATAATAAAAATTACGAATAAAAATTTATACTCCGGAGAGTGAAGGAAGGTACAATTAGATTACGTTGATATTGAAATGTGGCCGATCCCCCGCATGAGTGTTGTGCTTACAAATGAGGTACATCAATGAGATTATTACAACTAACCTAATTAACACTTACGACTAACTTAGACCGTCAACCCAGCTCGTTCCGAGCTCACAGAGTCGCTAAACACTGACGTCGATGTATATCCTCTTTTGAGCATGACACTGAGTTGAGAGCACTGACTACCTTGCAGAGATTCAAATAAACTTGCTTCATATTATCGACAGCTTTCCAACTGAATTACATCCTTAGTTACATTTTTAAAACTATTTTTATAAATTCCAAAAATGTAATGACCAGCATTAAGAACAAGTACATTCATTAGATATCATAAAATACATCTGCGGGATATAGAATTTGAAAAATGACTATAATTGAATCCTGAGGTAGCATATTTGTACTTTAAAATTTATTAATATTTTTTTTTAATTTTTCACATTAATCTTAAACGCTAACATTTTATATTTTTCCATCATATAAAAAATCTACTTAAAAGCTTACTTACGAACTAAATTACATCCTCGAGGTAGATAAACGTACTTGATTATAACTAAGAGGCTATGTAGAAAATTACATTCAAAGTTATACGTTGATTTCTTATGTATAACTTGTTCAGCATAGATGCCTCCAGAGGCGATGGAGCCTGAATGTAAGGTCCCTACATAGCCCATGTGACGGCAGAGGGTCACCATACCCGTAACAATCTTTGGCTTTACCATCACGACATCTCGCGATTTTATGTACACAAAAGAGAAAAAAAAAAATTAAAATAAACTTAACCATAAATCTTACAAATGAAACTCAAAACGGATACAATTGATGTGCTTAAACTTCAATACAGTTTTGATCCAGCAATAATGCCTCACAGCAAGCAACTAAAGTAAAGTTATTTAATAATATTATATACTCAATTTTGACTCAAAACTATACCTTTTACATCGCTCGCTTGAAGCTGTTGTATGGCGCATTGTTGGATCCAATCTTATTACTGACGCCATGGAGATCTCACACATGCCGAGCACTGTGAGATCCACATGATGCACTTTCTCTAGACCAATGCCTTCTTACCAGAGCTACAGCCACGTATAAAGGGAGATCAGCCAAGTCCAATGAAAAAGGGATTGCAATACACCGACTAAATGTGAATTTTCCTATCACATCAAATATAACATTACAACACTATATTAGGGACCACTAGTAACTTGTCCGCTAATAAGCTTTAACAATGACAACTTAGGTAAGACGTGTTATCCAATATCCCATGTTATTATGTACCTATACTGAATCTTGTAAAACAATCATTTGAAATTCATTTTATAATTATAGTCAAAAACAATATTGTAGAACGACACAAACATGTTGCAGAATCAAAATTGACATTGTGATGTTATTGTAATCTAAGTTTTGTACCTTATAAAATTTAGAAAGAAGCAAATCCAATTATTGATTTCAAAATAACGAGCCCCTCGTGCCCACCGCTAACATTAGCAACCGTCCCTAAACATAATCCCTCCTTTTACTTAAACAAAAAAAGCTAAAAACGTGATGCATTAATGCAATTCTCTTTTACGTATCACAAAAAACATTAAATGTCAAAAGAAATCACAACTATGAATTTTGAATTCATAAGAGAAAAAAACGAAAAGACAAAAAATAGAACAATATTTTTCTCGCCAATTATAATAAACATAAATGTTAACAATTTGCAATTGAAGTAGCAAAAACATTTTCTTAACAATAATACACTTAATAAAGAATGCCGATAGTAAAATGAAAGATAATAATTTTTACACAATAGTTACTAAGGATTCGGTCAACGTAAAGTAGGTATAAGTATGTGGTTCCCTCCAAAGGTTCTACAGACCGTTTCCACCTAGATGTTACTGAAGGCACTGCGTTTGTGGATGTTCAACGCCACAGAGCAAAGTACGTTATCGTTCATTGTCTTATCAGACCGCAGCACACAGTGTCACATCGTGCGTCGTTGCCAAGTCAAGCAACCTAAACTAATCGGTTAAATACCACCCTACCAATTCCAAGAGAGGTCACAGACATAAAAAAAAGGAATTTTGTGTGCGATAATTCTCAAAAATCGACATTTGTTCCCCCGGGCTTTTTCCCCAAACATCTATGTGCATATTTTCTTTTTTTTTTGGATTTTAATAAAACATATTTATTTTGGAATCATAACAGCTATTCACTCGCTCATTCATAATGCCCTTCTGAGAAAATAACGTCAATCCGATGGTCATCAATTAAATGAAAACATAGTTTTATTGTTTTTATATATTATTCAATTTTATTATTCGTATAGATTATTAACATTTATTTAGAAAGCCTGTGAACTCTTGCCACTTCCTACTACCCTCCCATAACCCAACTTTGAATGATACAGAAATCAATACAGATTTACGCTTACTGTTTTTGGCGATCTTTTTTTATTATTTTATAAAAAGAGATTTTCAATAAAAATATCAATTTAAGTATAGTGTACAAATATATTTTAAAATAGCCTGTCTATTAGAATCTAAAAATATTCAGATATTAACTGTATATTAGCTTCTATTCGGTTTATTGATACTAGTAGTCGATTTAATTCTATTCATATATCATAATACACATTTATTATTCGGGGAGACTAATTTAATCGATAAAATTTGCTACTTTATAATATTTTGCTAACAGGTGTCTTTACTAAAAACTATTTCACTTGCACAATTTATCCTATCTATTTGTTTTAAATATTCTCAATTAACAACACAGTGTATTTAATATATGAATAGAACTTAATAGTTTTTTTTTTGTATTTCATAAAAAAACGAGGTAACCATTCTAAGAGAACTAAAACGCTGTCTTACAAATGGTACTAAACAACAGAAACTAAATATTTAAAAGTCACTGAGCCTTTATAAATCTTTCTCGTCATAAATATATTCAATAAGACGTGTATCCTAAAACATAAATATAATAATAAATATGAATGCAACTTATTCCTAAATATCAGGAATATAACACACAGTCGCTACATTCACACTTAACAAAAAATAAAATAAATAATACGATGTCAACTTAAACTTGAGGATATTTGGCACTGTACCATCTTCTTTATGTAACTTAAATCATTAATTGCAGCTGAATGTATACATATGAAGTATTACTCTCGAGCGTCGCGGATGTCAACACCACAAATATAATACAATGACACCGACGACACCCCTACATTTATCATTTAAATAATTATTTTCTTTAAAGAATCTCAACTGGTTGCACTTGAAATGACTAGGAATATAAAAGTAGTAAGTGGCCTTCATATAAATTCACTAAGACGAAGAAAAAAACTTTATATAACGGAATGTTAAAATCGACACCATCCCATTGAAACATATAATTATTTGGTCTCAATAGTAACATCCGCCCAGGCGAGCCTGTTACCGACACACTGATGGAATTGCTTACACATTCATGCATCGAACCGTACATGCAATTTTTTTAATAACACGTTTTTTTACCTAACTACTTATGTATCTAGGGCAAATTGTACTTTGTACAAAACTAAAACCGTTCCTCATTCAACGTACAGTAAAACACTGCTGAAACTCTTCCGTATATTTTCGCACTTTTTCCCGTTTGTTTCCCGACAGTGTGGCAAATGTGAAAAATAAATTATACAGCCTGTTCTCTATTGTATCACAGATATGTCGAATGCGTAACTAAAGTCATATTTATCTAGTCTATTGTCATTATGTAAGTGTAATCAATAAAGTAAAAAAAAAAAAAAGTTAAACAGAGGTAGTTTTGCCACAGAGTGTCGTAAATACGCGTGTTTCAACCTAGGCCAAGGCGGTTTACAACATTCTCCTATTATTTACATACACTTAGCCTATGACCATCAGTCTCAACAACATTTCTAAGATTCCCTAGCTCAGGTATTTTATATAAGCTATGTCATAACTCGACCGAGAGCACAAAATAAATCGTCTATAAAGGTAACTTTTTCTCACAGTCAACTGGACATATTACTAAAGTTTGCAAAAAAATATTAAGGTACTTAAACGAAATGAGGGTGCAATAAAAGGTACGATATTTTTCAAACATGGTACCAGACAGAGACGAGTACTGAGCAACCATTCAAAGTCACACATGAATATTAAATTAAGTAACAATTATCGCACAATTTCAAAACCTTAAAAAATCTTAAGATCAAATTCTGAGGTAGATACTGATTACATAATATGCATCAACGAGGTATATTATTGTACACGTGTTATACACAGTTCGAGACTCGGCACGGGCGACCATGAGTTGATAACATAGTTGATACCGTCTTCGTATTCCAATCGTTAGCCGGCAGTTTATGGTAACCCATTCAGAGGTAGATAAGACAGTCACCCGGGCCGGTCTTAAATAGCAGAGGTAGTTCGGTTGAAAATAGATTGAGAACAAAACTTCGTGGGTTCTTACTGCGTATGGTTATGGAGGGGGCCTTGGTTGGGGAGGTGGGGCGTGACCTGATGGCGATGCTCGCGCGCAATGTGGCGTCGCACGGTGTTGTTGCGCGTGAACGTGCGCGAGCAGTGCGGGCACGGCACGCGGATGCCCTGGTGCCGCTGCCTGATGTGGGCGCGCAGATTCGTCTCGTATCCGTAAAGTCTCTCGCAATATGGGCATTTCAGCTTTTTACCTGGAAATTTTTTTGGCATGTGTTAAAATGATGCTTAGCATAACATGGATATTCAGCCTATAATGTTCCCACTGCTGGGACACAGGACTCCTCTCGGTGAGGGGGAGTGGGCCGTAATCCACCACGTGGGCCCAGTGCGAGTAGGTAAATGTCACAAATAATGCTTAGATTTACTGGTAAATCAATTAACCTCAATTATAAGCATTGGTGGATTGTTGCAACGCCAACGCAGCCATGGACAAGTTTGATTTTGGTCAGCTGGTCTATAATGCAGAAGGTAGAATTGTTCAAATTCAAACTCAATCGTAGTTCCAAGGGTTCTTCCTAAAACAACATTATTCTCACCGTCAGCAGTAGCGATTCCACCAGACTTGCTGGTGATCAGTTTGGCAGGCCAGATATCGGGGCTTGGCTTAGGCGGCACGGGCGATGTCTCCATTGGCTTATCGTGGTAGTTAGCGTTCGGTAGCGACGTCGCCGGTGGCGGAGAGTTGTTATATCCTGGCGGCTGGTAGTCA
This sequence comes from Fissipunctia ypsillon, assembly GCA_947568875.1. Taxonomy (NCBI): domain Eukaryota; kingdom Metazoa; phylum Arthropoda; class Insecta; order Lepidoptera; family Noctuidae; genus Fissipunctia; species Fissipunctia ypsillon. The sequence goes on from OX387648.1 coordinate 22,096,051, forward strand.
TTCTCACTCTTTATCCGTAAATCTAAAAGGATGGAGATATTTCGTTATAGCTTTGTGAAACTTAATTATTTAAATTTTTCTACGACACTACCTGCACTACCAAAACGACCTACAGCTAGACATGCAAACTGGTTAAGCTGTGTATTTTCTGGCGAAGATGGTCGCGTCCAGAGGGACAAAAAGAGACACCCACAGAAATACTCTAATGGGTGTCTTCAATGGTGACCAAAGTGTTCAAGAGGATGCAACATCTTCCTGAGATAACGTCACACTGCAGTCACCAATCTTTCATTCGCCATGCGTGGTGATTACGGAAGAAGATGATGATGAATGATGATGAAGTTAATGACATGAAAATCCCCTGATGACCGTTCATTGCAGCGTTAACAGCCTATCTTCAGCAGTAGATGAGCTGATGATAGTTTGAAAGCCTGTTGATAGCTGTTGTAAACAATGACCAGCCAAGGGTGCTTTTGATTGAAGCTCCAGTTTAGTAACAGAAGCTTAGTTAGTACAAAAAGTTGGTTAAACTTTAATTCCCTCTTCCAAATCATCACGCAAATACATAATTTTCTAAAACCTACCTTCAGCACCTTGGTCATTGTTTAAGCGTTCAGGCATGTCATCATTGGCCGAGGCGCTGCGTTCGTATCCATTATTCTTGATAGGGTTGCCGAGGGTCGAGGTGCAGTCAGGCGGGTTCTCTTCGTAGCGGGCGCCAGCGCCCGGAGAAGAGCGGGTGTCGGGCTCGTCGGCCACGCTGCCGCAATGTGATGATGATGAGCTTTGCCTGGAATTGACAACAATTCTTATTTCAGACTTGTCTATAGTTGAAGTAATTGTAGACATTGATACTGACCCTGGAAATATATTACAAAAACAAAGCGGAGAAAAAACGATATGTTAAATGAAAAAATGAATGAATGTTGATGATGTTGATGTGAAATGAAATGTTATAATTATTTGTGTTACACATTTTAGAAACGTGAAATAAAACGATAAGCATTAGATGAACACTGAAAACATTGATGAGTAAATACTTACTTCGTGATGCGTCATTTCTAGGTCAAGTTCGAAAATTGGAATAAGCAGACTTATCCCAATATTTTATTTACCGAATTTTACTACAAATATTCTAACAGTATTTATTAACATCGAAAACTATTTCGACATTATAAAATTGTATCATCGAGAGCTGATAATGAAGATACATCAGTTTAGGATTTATTTGATCAGCTGGTAACCTCGAAACCGATACTTTGCTCCCAGATATGCATTTAATGCGTTATACGCAAAACCATACAACTATACAAACTACATATTGTGTCCAAGGCTAAGGTAATATTGACCAATATTCGGTTCCAAGAATTTATTTCTCTAAAAGAATTTTACATTATTCACTTACATGAGAAACAAAAAAAATTACTAAGACAATGCATAGTAACCGTTTCAAGCACGGAGCAAATACAAATGCAATACTTTGTATTTACTCCGTGGTTTCAAGAGGTTTCTAGTGATTATCTATACAAATAAATAAAATTGAAGTGTCTGTTTGTAATGTCGAAATAACAGCTTTTTACTAAATGCTTAAGACAGTATTTACGATATTTATAACGAAAAAGCGATTTTTAACATTTTTGTTTGCCGTCTGTCAGTCTGTTTGTTCCGGCTAATCTCCAAAACGGCGGGACCGATTTTAACGGCACTTTCACTGGCAGATAGCTGCTGTTACAGGAAGTAACTTAAGCTACTTTTATTTAAAAAATGTAATTAGGGTTCCGCGCAAAAAAAAACCCATTAAATGGTGAACAAAAAGTCGGATTCGAAAAATTATTTTTGCATTTGATAGCCCAATTTTCGAGGATAGTTATACGCTATTTACCATTACGCTACGACCCTTAGGAGCTTAGCAAAAGGAAAAAAGTTAGAAAGGACACTAAGCGAAAACGAAGTAGTAGCGCGGGCGGGTGTACAACGCGACGAGTCGGGGGACGAGGGAGTTTTATTAAAAGGTGGCTGTTATTTTAGTTTAATGTGTATCTTACGACTTCCACGCGAACGAAGTCGCGGACACAGCTAGTTTCTTATAAAATGACATTGACATGCAATTCTTACGTTGGATATAAATCTAAAAACAAATTTAAAAAAAAATACTTGGACCTTCTAATTCTCCACTTTCTAAAGGACAATAATGCAAGACTTGTAATTATGTTTTGTTACTTTTGGTAATTACCTGTAATTCCTAGCGTGTGGGCTCTGAGACGGAGACGGCTTGGGCGGCGCTGGTCTGCGGTGCCCACCGGCGTGCATAGGCAAGTGTGCCGGCGGGGCATATCGCCCCATGTTGCCGCTGCCATGCATCGGCATCCCATACTGTGGCATGATCGGAGCAAACGTGGCTGTGTGCGATGAAGGAGCAGCTGACTCCTGCACCTCACAGTTCCCTGACCCTGACACCGGACTTGTCTTTATGCGGGCCTGATGGCGGTCTCCAGAATTCTGCTGGGTCTGTTGCTTCACCCAAGCATCCTGTGACATCTCCATCGACAGGCCTTTGACCTGGAAAAGCAATATTCTAAATTAGGACAGCTTTGGTTTTGATTGGCGCACCTGAATCAATTATCGGGTATTGATATTATAATACCATTGACGCATGTGTAGATACAATGTAACGCATGGATTTTTTCAACAAGTTTTAATTTGTTAGAGCTGTGTATTTTCTGTTTGAAAAATATTCAAATTATGGTCTTGTTGTTTCAGTTATTTATCTCTCCAGAATATTCTGTACGTATTTTTGATTTTATTCGTCCATTAAGTTGGTCTTTGGCTAGCGTAGCACTGTTTGATAAGTGAGCGCGCCCCGTGGACATTTTACAGAGATTATTAAATCATACAAGTAAACCAGATACCCCATTAGCAGAGCATCGTCAAAATAAGTAAATTGTAAATTGAGTGTAAGGTTTGACGAGATACGTGTATGAGAACATACACTTCATCAGGATGGTCGAGTGTAAAGTTTTACTAAATGCATGAAACCCACTTGCAAATTCTCCCCACTCTTGAGGAAGCTGGAGAGCGCATCCTGGCTGACGTGCACCTCGCCTTTGTACATGAACTCGAGGAGTGCCTGCATGTTGTCAGCCGTGGTGGCCTCCAGAATGACGTAGCACGCGCCTGCATGACTTGGGGGCGCTGTGTCGAACAACTCCTGGAAGTGCTTACTGCATGCTGCTAGGATCACCTTGTGAGCTTTGAATTGGCGTCCTGGAACAAGAAAATTTTGAGGTTAATCTTTCGTTTTAAGAATTCGATTTCAGCGTAGGTACTTACAAACTATCTCTAAAAATTGGGTAAATACACGAATTATTATCGAATGAACAACAATCTTTTTATTAAAGAAAACAATGATGCGCTCTGAAAATATACCCTGCTAGGTCACGAGAAGCTCCGAAAATCCAGATTAAAAGTTAAGCACGCCAATCTCAAAGCTGTTAAAAGAAATTGGGCCGCTATTTGATGAATCTTCACTAATCCTGATGACCCTATTGTCTATTTTTATATATAAGAAGAAAATAATACTAAACATCGTAAGTTCCAGCCCACGCGATGCAATAAACAATAAACAAAAGTCAAGGTAACTGGTCCCAGAACAATTCTCAGAAGCGTACGAGGGGAACGTCTTAATTATGTGTATTATATGGATCGGGTAGAGTTTATTTTTATTTTATATTTAGCTTAAGAGTAAATCGCATATACTGTATACACACTGTCATTGTAACACGTACATCTTGCAACCCTTGTTTTGGTTGAAAATATGAAAATAAAATTGTCACCTTTGGCTTGGAAACGTAAAAAAACTTCATTGGGTTTATTTCTTTTATCAGAAATATTACTGTTACAAAGTTAGTGTAAAATGGATGAAAAAAGTCTTTCAAGTATTTCTGACGTTTAACCTTGGCCCACTGAAGTAAAAATGGGTCAATACGATAATTACATTGTTCTAACTTGACATTAATGAATCCCTATCGCAACGTCATTTAAATTGTCTCAAAATTATAACAGCGTTAATCTTGCGTCAATGTGATTTATTTTTATCACTTACTATTCAAGAGACTAGAAAAAGACAAAAGATATCAGTGTAAAACGCAGACTGTCGCATTCGAACAACATACACATTATTAAGTACGTTTCATTCGCAAACATAGTAACTAGTTCCCTTTCAAAATCATAGATGGCGTTACTATAATCCAGATTTCACTAAAGCTTTAGACTGAGCACGTTGTCTGTGTTGCTCCCTTTTCTCGTAAGTTTTTTGTTTAGTTTTCGCTTTCGCTTTTTTAGTAAATTATGTATTTTGGGATTAACGATTACTGCTCAAGATTAAAGGTATTTTAATTTTATTAATTCAAGTGTTGGGAATGTCACAAGGCTTGATATTAGGATCATGTTCATGTTCTTTTTTTTATCAAAAAAATTGTCTATTGTATCGATATCGTCGACGTGTATCTGCCGGGCGCACTATAGATAGCCGAAGTACTTATACTATTACGTCATTACTCACGGAGCGCGGAACAAAATACGGTTAGCCTTGGACCCGTGGTCGTATGCGCTACAGCGCTACGGAAGGCCGCCCGCACGCACTCCGATTACACGACGATCGATAGCAAGCAGCGATTGTAGTTAGAAGTTTGCATTTTTTATGAGAATTATTTAGTTTGTGGCTGTTCATTTTTTGTTTTGAGCAGCGTGAGTCATTGTATATTCTGATGAATATTAGAACGTTAAATAATCAGAAAAAAATATATGTGTAATAGTTTTACAGCTCACAACCATTTGCATAAAGTTCATAAATAAAACCAAATATTATCTATCTAAATAGTTGCTAATACAATACAAACCGCTTAACAAAATTCTCATACATCTAAAAGCAAATACATTACGAGTGCATGCATATTCATAAACAAATGTAGGCATACTGACATTCGCGTAGCTTTTTTAGCATACAATGACCTTCAATCACTGCGTTGAATGCCGTTTAAACGATCCTTTGTTTATTTTTTGCTATTTTCAGAATGTTATATTTAAACGAGCTCGATAAAAAAAATATTTGAAAACTAGGTTTGAACTTTGAAGTTCTCATTACGTAATTATATGTAATTAAAATAATATCATTGGAATGGTTTTCTTTTTTAAAAACCTTATTAACTTATATTTTTAATAAATACATAGATTCAATACCTATTTGCATATTTGATTTTTTTCTTTTTAAGATTTACGGATTATCGTCATGATATTGATAATTATGTAATAATAGACATTAAGCCAATGACTGTAAATTTGCGTTTAAAAATAATTCGCTTAATTATATTGTATCCATTGAATGAGAATTATCATAGAATACATACTTAGGCACATTTATGTGGAAAATGATGTGAACCTACAATAGCGTTTTCGCCTAATGTTTCAATTAAAATGTATGATTATGTGCGAACCTAGAGTTTATTTTAAATTTTCACGTGACTTTACAGGAAGGCCCTTGAACTACAAAATAAAACATAGAACACGCAGCTTGGATCATATATTTTCCTCTAAAAATGGAACGGGCAGAATAATTTACACGTATTTAAACCAATATTTACCTTAACGGTACTCTTTGATAACGGATGTACGCATGTGCATTTTAATTAAGAGTAGGTATATACCAACCTACTCGCGCATTTGTTCTTATATTATAGGTTCTACGGCCTATGCCTTATATGGTATGTGGTTACACGCAGAGGTATGATATTGACGTGGAATTAATAAACCACAAAAATATTTTCGATTAGAAGCACACTTTCTGAAAACATATAAGTTTAACCTTCTAAATAACTTATTTTGCTCAGTTCTCTCTCTAGGGTTTTGCATTAATACTTTTGAGAAGTTTGACTTTACGATAGCATCACTATTACCTACTATTTTGTACCTGAATCTAACTGAATTATAATTTAAGTCTGTTTAACATATTATGTAAACAATAAGTTAGAAAAAAAAATATTTAAAAATATATACTTAAACAGAGTTATTAAAAATTTTGTACAACAATAATACCACTGCGTAATTTTTCCGTCCCAGAATATTACAACAAGAATCATAATTTATTTATTTTATCCACGCCTTTTCTCAATACAATCGCAAGCATGCAGCCAGCCTACAGTCGAGGCACAGCGGTGCACGGCCGTATCGCTTCTACAAACCCCGCCCACGTATTTATTTCAAATACTTCCTCGTTCTTCGATCTATTTTGTTAGGTTTTATAGCTATAGTACTCGTTTTACTAACAAAACATTGGTAGAATAATCAAATCTGTTATTTTTACAAAGTTTAAAATACTTTAACATTATCAATTGCCATTTATTTCTTAAAATAAATTCATACTTTTGTTAGTAAAAGTATTTTACGAACTCGAAGAAATCTAGAATACCTAGGTTCTACGAGTGCTACGAGATTTGTAAACGCTACGAATTCTCGTAGCACTTTGCTACGCATTTTGAACACTAAAGTTGAATGAAGGAAATTATTTTCAATCGCATTTTCAAGCAGTAACGTGTATTTTTAATCAGTTTTTTTTTTCCTATGGTGACTGTTTTGTGTGCAGGCGGCGACTGAACACGTCTGTGCTCTTGAACTTAGTCTATTTATATTCTATTTCACTCTGTTGTAGAATATTAATAGGTTTTAGCTATAAAGGCAGCTTTAGTTATGAATGTACCAGTTGAAGTAAAAATGTTTTTTTGTTGTTACTTTTGGATTAGTCAATGTAAATGGGAGAAATAATGTGGATTGATTATTATTATATTCAAAAGGCAATGTATTCTCAATTTTTACTCGTTTCTAAAGGCATAATAAAATATAAAATAACCTACAAAACGTTTACACGCTGTATCTAGTTAAGTACTACTATAAAATAAATACGCCACTACTAAAGTAGCACCAATCAATTATTAATCCGATCTATCTACTGTTATCTAGTATCAGACAGGTGCCTTCAAGCCCTTTGCACGATACGAAACCACATTATATAATTGAATACGGAAATATACGTTCATGGAACTAGCTGTAACCCGCGACTTTGATCACATACAAAATTCAACTCTATCGATCGGTTCAAAGGTGGAATTTAGAAAATCCTACGCTGGTGCATCGCCCGTTTCATTTTCTCAGTCCGAACATAATCTTTCAAATACACAATGCTGTATAGAGAAATAAGTATTACAATTATTTGCTTTTGTGTTTATTTTGTTAAATATTGTGGTGAATAAAAGTATTTATTTATTTTTGTTGTCATGTTTCAGTTGTGTTGCGTTTTATGCCAGTCACGAAACTGCTGTAGGTAAATAAAGATGATACGGAAATATTGTTTATATGTACAATAAAAAATATATAATATATTATATGCATTATCTGTGTAATGTATGTAAATTGACGGATCTTGTCGTTAACCAACTAACAGGCACAACCTTGAAAGATTTTGTATGGGTCTTTAAGCGAATGAAGATATACATAATGTGCGTAAAATTACACTACCTAGTTATTTTGTTTAATTTTGAATGAATATGTGTATCGAATGAAATGAATGACGCACTTGCAGGCGTCTAGTCAGTAGATGTCACTTAAGTTGCAATTGAATGTTGTTCACGCATGATAATAAATAAATAAATAAATTGTTAATTGGCATAAAAAATGTGTACAAACAAAGTGAAGCCCTGACTCCTGCGCACGGTAACAACACTTGTGTTACAGGGACCAGTATCTTCTGCCAATCAGTAGGTTCAAGATTTTAAGCAATATACATCGTTTGAATTTATTTTACGACAAACAAAAAATAATAATTAATATAGCAAAATAGTATTAATTAATCATTAAAATAATTATTAAATTTATGATTAAAATAGTGTTGTAGTTATTTTTAAATTTTGTTTTAATTAACTAACTGTAAAAAGATTCCTATGTACTATTAAAACTATAATAAAATTCCTCGTGGGAAATATAAAACCTTGAAAGTTTACTTCACAAAAAACAAGCATGTAATCAATTATCTCATACAATTACTAGACAATTTAAAAAATGTGTTGGGTTAGGTTAGGTTGTAGAAAAAAAAAGATGAATTCTCCGATTGAGGTTAGAGTTGGTCACTTACACTCAGTCAGAATATTCATCTGTTTTTTTCTCTTAACCATAGCTAGTCATCTTCTAAATTATCATTGAATTAAATGTAACCTGAAGCAAGACATATGTATGGAACATGACGTAGCACGTGGCGTTATGTAATTTCTGCCTTCCCAATCCTGTCTAAGTTTATTAAATATTATGAGCCCTAAACAATTCTTCGATAATATCATTTCACGCTCCATCAAAAAGCTTAGCCATCGTCGCATATACTACTGCAGTTTCACAACGCATGCGCCCACCGGGCTGCGCCGCACCGCCGCCCGCCGCTGTTTAACGAGGAAATGAGCGAACGACATTGGTCGCTCGCGCAGCTTGCAACACAACTGACATTGGCCCCATTTCGGGACCTACAAACGTTATCGTGGATATGTGCAGGCTACTGCCGTTATATTTCTACGTTATTATAAATCTAGTTTAGATTCGTGTCTCAAATAGCTTTTTAAGAAAGACTGAATAAATATTCTTTGATAAAAATTGTTTCAGATTCATAGCGAGGTTATCATGATTGAAACGTTTTTAAGTACTGAAAAAATGTTCGGGAAAGGTCAAATTGCGTCAAATTCTAGGTCGAGAATGTACACTTGCAATAACCTTTTATTTGTCTTAGGTTACACGTTATCGAAACACTAAACCGGGTCACATTTAAAAAAGAAACATTTATTTTTCCAAAAATATGCATATAAAAATGCTGGACTCCATTTTTCTCTGTCATTTAACTACAGTGCGGGCCAATAACAACATGCCACTTACAAAGTTACAACTAATAAGAATATCTAATTCAGTTTTATCACACCAGTTTATTTAGTGGCACGGTGCGTCCCAATTCCGTTGAGTGTTAACCCAAACATGCTGTTCTCATCATTTGAGGGCCCCTGTGACCATACGACATCGACATTGCAACGCGGAGCGACGCGTAAATAGGTCAGCATCAACTGAATAGATTATAAGGATGGTTACAAGTCGCTCTTTTATGTAGAATGTAGAACACCTTTGAAAATTCAATGATATCATACAATTTTCAATGACAAAACGTTATTGATTGAATTGTAACGTGTGTGTGCCGTATATTCACAATGAGGCTAGTTACAATATTTGTTTATTCGTTGTCAATTGTGCTCTTGAATGAATATGTGATAGCCACGTTTTCATTTTTGTGGAGCTAGTTTGATTTAAGTGCCAAAAAACGGGATTTCAATTGATTTTTGTTTTTACAATGACATTATTCAACCAATAACACGAAATTTGGACGTTTACTAAACAATAAACTTCTATCCTTTTATAGCCCGTAAATGTCCACTGCTGAACATGTCCCCATAGAGGGCGTCCCTAAAGCATCAATGCCAATATTATTGCCTTGTCTAGTACATTGATATTTGCAACGTGTTTTGAAAACGTGGAAATTTTATAACTTTTGCGCAACAATGAACAAGGAAGAATAACAATTACATATTCATAAAAATGTATTATTCATAATCAGAACGTCATTTTTGCTTGACAATCAAGTGGTGCTAGTTTTATTGTGTTGCTTCATGTTCTATCGAACAATTTATTTCTAATAAATTTTCAAATCACGTGAGAAAGCTATAATAGTATTGTCATGCGAAACACTAGAGTGATTTTGTACGAGTCTTAAACATTTTCATCGTTTTTTGAATTCGTGGGTTTAGTTGTCATGATGTAGTGTCATGCATTCTAATTGACACAGCCCTTAGCAAATAGAAACAAATGCGGTTTGTGTGTAGGTATTTCAATTTGACGTTTTATAGTTTCAGAATGCAAGGTGGGTGATGAGTGTTACATAATAACGTATGAATATTAAGTGATAAATAAATTCAATTGCAGGATAAAATCAAATGCAAATAATTAAAATTCAAAATTATTTATTTTCAAATATGGGTAATCGTTCAAAATATTTAGCATGTTTTTATATGAGACCCAGCCCAAGTTCATTGTAAGCCTATAACGACTTTAAAAAATCCAATTCCTCACAAAATTGAAAATTCAATGAAAATTGAGTAAAACATAATAAAATTAATAAACGGGCCGGTATTCAAAAATACGATGATAAAAAAAAAACACGAAAATAGCACAAACATCTGCGATTTCCCCAACATCCGGGAGCGAAAGCCGAAAATTCAGAGCGAATGCGAAATCAAATTGAAAATTGAGTTCCCCACCCGTAGATATAAGCTTCAAAGCCCGGATGCAAGTGAAAACGACATCAGGGGGGGAGGACGACTAACCCCGTTCCCCGGGCCCGACGCACACACACACAGCCTGTATATGACAACGCATCCCACCCACTGGGTGTGCCTCCCGGCTTCAAGGTCGGCGCGGGAGGCACACAGGCTCGCGAGAGCGAGACAAAAACACACTCCCACTGAAAGTGCAAGCGAAATGCGTGAGAGAAAATCAATCTTGCACGGATAGGGGCGGCTGGAAAACTAGGTGAACCGTTTCGGACGTTCGGTTTTTGTACGTGAGGTGATTGTTAATAGTATTGCAATTACATTTTATGATACGTTTTAGGCTTAACTTTTTTAGTATTTGGATCGATAATGGCATTGGTGGAACACTAGACCGTTATTTCAAAGGTGGTCAAAAATAGGTGACTGTTGCAGACCTACATTTGGTGTAGCAACCGGCACAAAGGCCGCGTTTTAATTTTAAATTTTTCGGTTGATAGATATTTTGTTAGACAATATGTAGTAAAACGGAAGTCCACAAAAGAAAATCAAGGAGAATGTTTCAGAAAGACGTCGCAAAAACATCTGTCATGTGACAGTCTTTGAAACAAGTACACAGGAAGCTTTGTCTTTGATATTTCTTAGTAAACTGTGCACCTTTGAACATTGTTGGAAATAGATTAAGACATTTTTCCGAAAACCATTACAATTTCTAAATATGTTACTCAAATACCGTGGGTGTACTATAGGTACACCTCTGCCTAACCCTTCGGGGAAACAAGGCGTGATTTTATGTTATGTTACTCAAATACCTTAGTATAAATCTGGATGAAATTAAACGCTTATAATAACTATACTTATTTACATTACGTTACCGTCATGAAAGTAAAATAAACACAAGTGTCTAAACGACATTGTTCGGCGTCTATACATCGTTCGCCTAAGAAGCAACAGAGACATGAATTTACTTTCTGTAATCTAAATAATGCTAATATTCAATTTAAACTAAATTAACATAACGAACACTTCTGAGAATTATAAAAAATCCAAAACAGTTTCGGATTTAAAGGTTATAGTTATGCCAATAGAATCATACTAACTGAGCATTTATTGGTGAAAATACATTGGATTTTATTGTTAAACGTTTCATTATATACTATTAGGTACCTGGTCAGAACTATTCTTTCTTTATACTAATTTATTTGTAGTTGTGACTAGATTAGGGCTATGGAATGTTTCATTTTTGTGTGACTTAGGAGTAAGTATTGCATTTTACTACGAATACTATATAAATAAAATCTCGCTTGTTTACCCAAAAGGCTTAGGCAGAGTAACAGCGGTATACTGTAACTGACAAACTGTCATCTGTCAATTAGTTTTAAAAGAATAACCGTGGAGATTGTTGCCGGCTCTTCTCCGTAGGAAACGACCGATTAGAACCGCGCACCTGGCTTCTGACGTTTCAGTGCCCATGTTGTGAAATAAAATATTTTGATTTTGAATTTATTGACGACACTGACATGTCGATGTTGCTCATTCGTTTCACACAGCGCTGAGAGTACTGAGTTTTGTAATTACGGTGCACAACACTTGGCTGTATGAGCTAAATACCCTTTGCCTATTCAAAACGTCAAATTGAAACAAACAATAATAGCACCGGGGAATAAGACGGAAGTAAACTACTTTTTAAAATGTTTTCGAAATTCTGAAGTGTCCGTTCTGTTGTAACAATGGTAATGTAAATTTAAAAAAAAAACTAGTAATTATTGTAAAGGTTTCATACGTATTGGATTCATAGGCCATTTTTAACAATGTCTTTTAACTCAGAAGCCCTATGCTTAAACCTAAACAAATGGAAAATGTGTCGCCGAACAGAAAATGAACAAAAAGCGGCCCCTACTCCCTACTGCACACGATTGATCTCTTTGATTACCAGAACCACTCAGTCATTGTGACTGAACAATTTTGGCAAAGGTAAATTAAACCCTTCCACCGCATCCCTGGTAAATCAATAGAGGTACATGCGATGGGGGTAGAAATTAGGCCTACACTAAATATGCACAACTATACAGGAGATTCCAGGGCCCGCTAGGGAGGGTTACGTGTATAATGCACTCGAGTATAGAGTGCGGGGTAGGGGCGCCCCGCTGCGGTATTAGAAGGGGGTTACCCCTCCACCCCTCCATACTGATGTTTGGCCGACCGCAGCAACACCTTGATTTTTCGACCAAACCTGCGTGATGAAAAGTTTTTTTTTTCGATATTTTTTCACCAGTGTGCGAGTTATGCCTTGTTAGTTTTTATAGGTTTTTTATTACGCACACTGTAGCGCATTTTAATTTATGTTTATAACAATAGAGGTCGTATTGGCAGGAACGAGTTTACGTACCTATGAGTTTTTTGTGCGTAAAATATAAAGCTGTGACGCTTACGCCAATCGTAACTTATCTAAACGGATTATCGTTCATATTCGTTATTACAACTTGGAAACTAAGATAGCTCGCTAGCATACCAATAAAAATACTATTTCTTCTATTTTTATGCTTTTGTTTTTCGAAATTGAACTACGAGTTATAATTATTCTTGGCATAATTTCTTTGGCTGCCACTACACGACTTGGCTATGTTTTCTCCTTATAAGAAACTCCTTTGTTCAAATATCTAAACATCTAAACATTTATTTTTACTTAGTTTGTTTTTTTATAAAATTATGTTTCATGTTTACGAATAGCATTAAGTATTTAGGATAAGAAAGTAAGAATTTCTAATTTTTATAATAACATTTTGTAACTTTTCATTTGCAGCATTTATGCCTAAAGCAAATAAAGGTGATTATTAAACATTAACTAGAAACAATATTTCATTAATATTCACGATACCATTCATTATACTCAGGGAAATGTAGTGAACATACCGGTCGTACAACTGAGACTCGGCAATCCGACAAAATTAAAAAAAAACATGTAATCACAAGTTGGTCACAAGTTAAACATTAAATAGAAGTATGAGGTATGAAATCTAATTAACCTATGCCAAAAACTTTGAAAAAAAAAAGAAAGCCGGAGGCTTTCTTTTTTTTGCTTTTTCTTTTTTTGTTTTTTGGCTTTTTTTTTTGGCAGAGATACCATTGGAAAAATCATGAAATTCTCCAGCTGTTACTATCTCACGAGTCACGGTGGTTGTAACTGACCGATAGGGGAAATAGGTTATTATAGTACTAACAATCTGTGGCTCACCATATCATTTCATATGCACAGCTGTCGCCACCAAGGATTCCCCTTAAGCCCCATTTAACTTCCAATCGATGAAATCGTAGTGAAAAAAACTGATGATACAGATTTTATCGAAACAACTTTTACACTTTTACTGTTGACATGTGCGTAGATTTCGATATCGCAACGATAAATTTGAAGATGTATAGAGGACTTAATGTAGTGTCAACCAAAACTTGTGTTAATGATAGATTTATTGCCACAGCTGGAAGCCCTCTACGAAAAGAAACATTTTTAGTAGAATTGAAAAAACAACATTTTATACGCAAACCCACGTTTTCTGTTTGACGTTAACGAGTAATTCAATACTTATTACCTCTTTGAGCAACCATAACCCTTTACAGACAAATTTCATTAAAAGTATTAAATATTTCCTTTATAGCGAGCTTTAATACAATTTCATTACAAAATCAGTGTGAGAACACAAAATCGATAGTACCATTGGAATAAAGCTATAAATATCACATAAAAGGTTCGAACAACACGTAAAACTGAACAGTGGCGGGTCTCATCAAGTATTCAAGAACTGAAACTGTAACCGAAACTGTAACTGTTGTCAGTGATATAGGGATGTCAATAAAATCACTAAGTAATGGCCTTGCTGCCTTGGTTCCGAGATAAAACTGAAAGGGACTGTTTTTGGGATGTGTAATAGAGAAAAACAATTTTGATCTAAGTAATAAAATAGGTATTATTTTTTTTATACTACAATCATGACAATTAGAACCCTTTTTATTATTCTATGGTGTATTTTATTCATATGTATCAGTAATCTTCAATCAAAACTTCTAACACAGTATCATCGTCAATGAACATCGGTTCATTTGAAACGTTATCGTTTTCAATATCTTGCATTTGACTATTTTTGTTCAGCTATTGTCGAACACCTTTATCGCAATTTATCGCGTTTCTATGATAAAAAGTACTAACTAGACATTCTTATCTTTGATAAATGGTATTAACTAGACTTTCTTATCTATGATACAAACTATTTCGATAGTGCCAATGCTGTACTCGAAATTCACTAAACTGGATATCCTTTGATGCATTTCAGTGTTAATAAAGTAAGTATCTTAAAGGATATTATTATTATACCTAGCTCAAACAATGGAGCCAGAAATATTCGTTTTTGGTAATGTAGAAACGTTTTCCTCACAAACGAACCGACCAGATGGTAGGCTCGTAAACCGAAGGTATTTGCCGCCAACAGTCAACATAAAACAGTTCGAGCGTAAATTTGAATAAATGCAAGCCCAATTCACACCAGAGGGGAAACCATAAAAATGATGCAAAAAGAAGCGGCGAACCCTCCACCCCCCTCACGGTGTCATACTGTGTATCTCTGTGGCTATAATTCCTTTGAAAGGGACCAAAAATCTGTTTGATGTAGGTGTACTTATGAAGGAGAGCTTGGAATCAATAATTGTTAACTATGCAGCACCCACGCAGTAGGTACGTCTGCACCGAAAGTGACCGAAAGAGCTAACCGAGTAACCTAAAGGCTAAAATCGATTTCAACAAAACTCCAAACTGGAAATTGAAGTTTAAACATCTAAATGACCAAGTATTGGAAACTTGTCCAGTTGGAACACTGAGCACAGTAGTTTCTCTGTTCGCAGCTGGAAAACAGTGGGAGGGTGGGTGTTCCGGGGGTTGTCTAGGGGGGATGGTTGCCCCGCGACACATATACCGGCCCGGTCGATAAGGAAAGCGGGCCGCGTCGATGCGTTCCGCATAGACTTCGAAAACGCAGTGAATTCGACTGTTAAAATTGAATGGGATTTTGCTCGAAAATTAAAGCTTCTGGGAATATACTCTCGATTTCTGTTGAAAAGAAAACAGTGTAAGTAAACAGGATTTGTCAGCTGCGTTTATTTAAGTTAAGAGGTGATTAGAAAATAAAGAGATCGTAATTTATATTGTATTCAATATTCTCTACGAGCTTTGTGTACTCAATTACTCATCAAGTCGGCATATGCATCATACATTGTGGACTTTAAAAAACATTATCGTTTTGTTTTAAAGAGAATTATTTAAATTACAAAAGAATGAAATATTTCTAAATAGTAATAAATCTTTTTATGATTTAGAATGCCCAATTAGGTAAATAGGTTAGGATAAAGATTTGAATTGCCAAGACCTTAACCTTCCGCCTTGCGAAAGAAGCCGGTCTCGGTACCGACAAGCATGTGCGTGCTCATTTTTACTTTTTTAAAGTCGCAGAGAACAAAGAATGGTTATTTTTATACCGAATAGTTTGAAACAATACTTCGCAAATCTAAAGTAGCTCAAACTCAAAGCATTTATTTTGAATAAACCAATTACAGGCACTTTTGAATTGTCAAAGAATCGGTCAGTTAGTCAAAAAGTTGAAGCTAGTTGCCCATTCCAAAGCGTAGATCTCTATGGAGAAGAACGGGCAAGAAACTCCACGAACACTCTTTAAAATCAAAATATTGTTACAAAATATTGGTTACATCATTCATGTTGAAATTAAGTATGTGAGAACAATGTAGAAAGACGTGCACGTTAAAAGCGTCCGCAACAAAAGATAAAAATCAAAAACGATTCAAAAATTAAAATAAGCCGTGGCAGCTAAGAGATGACCAGTCCCTGCTGACGGCGCCCGTTCACGAACATGACGCATGGATCAGCACCATTCAGCTCAACTATTTTGAAGGGAACTTAATGAGTTATTTTTTCAAGCGACGTTTTTGTAATAAAACTCATTTTTATTTGTTACTAGCTGTTGCCCGCAGCTTCGCCCGCGTGGATGTCTATTTTAATCGGATTTTGTTCACAATTTCATTGGTTTTATTTTTTTAGGCGGAACCCTAATTATTTTTCAAAAATAAAAGTAGCCTAAGTTACTCCTTATAATATCAGCTATCTGCCAGTAAACTTCGGTCAAAATCGGTCCAGCCGTTTCGGAGATTAGCCGGAACAAACAGACAGACAAAAAAATTTTTATTGTGTTTTTGTTATAAGTACCATTATATACTTTCATATGCATTTAGTAAAAAGCTGTTATTACAAACTACTTACTGTTACATTACAAACAGACACTTTAATTTGATTTATTTGTATAGATTTATTAAAAAAAAAAAAATATTAGGCTACCAAAATACCGAATCCGTACAGAATTCTAGAAAGAAATACAGTGTTATATCAATTTTCGGGAACTAGGAAGTATCTCAAGAATAACGAGGACACGAACCAGCGAAGTAGAAAACAAAAATCATCCCCCTTAGCTCGAAAGGTAAGTGGCTGAAGAAATCCAGGCTTTATCCGTGTCTCCAGAGATTTCTTACATCTTCACGTTTTCAGGAATTGTAACCATATTACGACTACATTTATTGTTAATCAGTTATTAATAGATTCATTACTTACGCAGAAAAAAAACTAAAAAACAAATAAGTTAAGTATTAGTTTCATAACGTTAATAAAAATCTAACAATTTGTCTTTATACATATTATACCTAGTCAGTTTTCTATTTTTAGTCTTATCAAAGATACGAAAAACGCGCAGAGAATATAAGAGGCAAGTAGGTACATTTTACACTTGACGAGTTTCTTTAATAAGGATCGGCCCCTTTTGATCGAAGATCGGCCCGATACTCGTGCGGAGTTACCAAACCGGTTTTGAAAACAAGTTCACATCGAGTTTTTTTCTATTATGACATCAACATATTGTAGGCAGACTTTCGCGCATATGTGTCTAATAGGCAACTTTCAATGATTTAAACCTAGCCTTCAAAGCTTACGGGCTGTATGCTAAACTTTGTTGTAACTGCGAGCATGTACAGTAATTTGTCAAGGACAAGGGCCTCTAAATTGCTTGTTCAGTGACAAATTACGACACTCTGTAATAACTTGTGTAGTCTTGTTCTTAAGATTACTCTCAGTAGTTGCAGGGGTGGTAAGCATCGATATTGTTTGCGGATCATCTTTTATTTCTATTTGGATAGTGAAATTCTTTTCATCGGGTTTTATAAAAAATATGCATTGTTGTTTCATGAAACTTAATAAGTTGGTGAGACTTGATTAAAATTAATTTGGTCCTTTAAAACAAACGTTAAATTATGAAATAAACGTAACAGTAAAACCGTTTACTAAAAAAGCGATCATTAAAAGACGAAAGAAGAAATCATTACCTAAATTTATTCCCAATGAAATGCAACAAGCTCTTCATAATTATTGCAAATTGCCACGTTAAAACTAAAATGTCTTCAAGAGAAGTCGCTTAAACTATAAGCCTTCCATTTTGGCAATGAGTGCAAACTTCCTGCCCCCTCCCAGCTCTCACGCACCAGGGGGGAAGACTCAGCCCGCTCCCTTTCCTCACCCCCTCTTGCGTCTAGCACTTGTTCGGTGCGACCTCGAAAACTTAGGCCTAAAGTTGGCGTATGTAATATTAGTGACGAAGGAATAGACGCCTATATGTTTCATGTGTGGATTGCCGTATCCTTTAGGGCATAAGGAATTTTAAACGTTATAGGAATAGGTTTTGTGGCTGTTGAAACTAAAGGAAAAAGCCAAGGAAGGCTAAAATTGCAATTATAAAGTTAAGATGATAGGTACCGTTATGATAGATAACTTCACATTACGTGGAGAGCGTTTTCTATCCAGCTTCGGCTTTCAGAATTCGCTTTCGGATTACCTAATAGAGGAAAGGACTTCCTCCAATATAATTGAATCATTAATTTACTATTCGATGACATCAATTCGAAAAATAACTCGATACAAAACATCAGCCACCTTGACAATTCACAATAACATAATATTTTGCTTTAACATTACATAACTACAAAACTGAGTGCCGACTTGAAATTCTTTCGCGAACCTTGTTTCTTCATAGAAGTACTCGTAACTAAGGAAGCCCTACAAAGTGCTAATCCGCGGAAGGTGACGCGAGTTTCTCCACAAAAACGTGTTGCAAATTACAACATCATTGTTAAGTTTAAGGCCAGGAGTCTTTGTTAAAACTTGATGAATTTTCGTTCGATGTTTTCAGCCCAGTTGGTTGAATTCTTTTACTTCTTCCAACAATGGTTCATTATTATGCTTGAGAATTTCTGTCGTAACACGGCAGTCATTTGAGTTATTTAAGGTAAATATACGCTGTTATTAACATTTTGTATAGTACTTTTTAACTTTTATGAGATATTAACAATGTATTTTTTTAGATTATCTGATAATGGCACATTAGGGTTATCGTGGGCCCAAAAATGTAGGAAGATATGATGCTCTATTCGACTATAGTGCTTACACTACATTTGAAGGCACACAACACAGTTTTCATAGAATTAAATTGCTTCATCACTGTCATTGCATACAAGTCATTCATTTATTTCAAAGGCAAGCCATTCCGTGAAAAATTGTATCGTTAATGTGGGACTAAATGGACAATTTAAAAAAACGATACGATATGTCACGATACTAAACGGACGTGACGAACACCCGCTTTACTAACAATAATGACGACAACACTCAATATTCTTTGTTCTTTTACAGGGAATCATTGTTTCACTACATACGCAGATACGTGTAGTATAAATTCGCAAATTAAAGATTGTTTTAAGAACTTAGCAGTATCACGTTATAACTGTGACTATAGTGGACTTCTTAATTGCGACTTGTAGTCTAGTACGCCTTTCGTCACCGATTACCGCGTCACGACTGCCCGATTGGTAAAAATAAATGGTTGATCTACCATAATAATGTTACCATGAAAATAAAATAATTTGTTTTGGTAGTTTTGTACTATTGAAAGCAAATAAAACAGTAGTGACTAAAGTGAAATGTCCACCTTGGTGCTAATTTGATTATCATTTATTTCAAGAGTTTTATTGTAATACAATAAGAAATGTGAAAATTTATGTTTTAATTAAAAAAAACAGTATTCTTTAAAAGCTCACAAAAAACGCTGAAGTATGTCTTAAATAACCAAGAACTTCGGTTAGTTAAAGTTAGCGGCAGGAGATGTGTGTGACACGCCAGTTACCTTTTTTGCTCCTTATTTTGAATTTTTAATCAGTTATATTAGCAACTATTGACTCCGTTGTACAGTTTTTTAAAGCTAATGAATTAATACTGTACATAAAAAAATGCATTCTTAAAGAGAATAAGATGGTCTTGTAAATTGTTTGTATATTTTTGTGATAGTACTTTTTCCATGTGTTTAATTTTTCAAGGATTGGCCCAGTCACGACTTTGTTGCATTTTAGCTGATATGAAAGAAGAAAGTGTTTGACTATACTTTCTACACTGCTGGCACACCACATCTTGCAGTTATTGTCTCCATACTATTAATAGAATTTCAAATAAAAAGGAGTGTCCCGCAAGGTACTATTTTCGGCCCTTTACAACGTATTAGCTGACTACAAATTAACTTTTCAATAGATTAATTCTCAATACATTTCCCCAAGATAACACTGTTCGAATTTAAACAACTTCACAGTTTTAGAGTGGGCGCACGAAAGACGTGTCGCGTTATACTTATTAACAGTCAAATTTGAATAAATATAGGTACCTGTCTACACCACGCATGCACGACTAACATTGCTAGTGATTACAGTGGTTGAAACTGAAGCTGGGAGCTTTAAAATACTAAAGCGATGTAAAAGATTTTTGTTTCAATTATCGGAGATTACGTGTGTAATATTCAAATTTAGTTGAAAATGTCGATAGTTAAGGGAGATTAAAGTTTAACTACGTAGGTGTATTGTGAAGGGGTATGGTGGCCTCTAATTAGGATACGTCACCCCATCACTACCCGTGAGGGGCTGCAGGATTATAATTAGGGGAAGGAGCGGGTTACTCTCACTTTTCACAAAAGAATGTCGTACTGGGTTTGATGCGTCCAAGAAAAGTGAGGTCAACGGCTTCTCTATATTTATAAAATATTACGGACAGGTATTTGCGAGACTTCAAAACGAGGGAGCAGTTTTTCAATTAATATTGATACGGAACATGACAAAAATGTTACAGTTTTTAATCAAATCAACTTTTCCCTGATACCTATTTTTTTATGCGACATCTGTTGGTATCAGCCAGTCCTTTGACCTTAACCCTCTCGAGCCTAAGGCCCCTTGTGTAAGCGATTTATTATGGTCTAGCCTTTGGCGTCATGCGCAGAACTTTATTGTGATCAAATAATTTTACAAAAACACTTTTTGTCGCAGTTAGATAGTTAGTGGTTTCAGTGAGATCCTGAAATTAAATTCGAATGATTCTAACCATTACGTTTTTTGATACAAAGGTGAGTTGTTAAAATGCTTTTATTTACGCATTTGGTTGTCATCAATATGTTCAACCATCTATGATTTATTATGATGATCGAATTATAAGTTCGTTCAAGAAAAATGAACTGCCGTAAGTATTCTATTTCTGAAATTGTTATCATAACACACTTACCGTAACTCGTGCCACAAAAAAGTCAATTTTGATTCAAAAGATAAATTAGTAAGTCATGGTTACATGCGGAAATTCAATGAAAAGTAATCTAGCACAAAAGTGCGTCGCATTTTCAGACTAACGCCTAAACGAGCGACTTTACGTATCTTATCTGACTCGCAAACACTTTACGTGAAAACTAAAATAATCAATTCAATCGTAGTGCCATCTTGTTTTTTTGAATCTGCGTAGCTAAAAAGCGAAATGCATTTGTCATTTTGTTTTTGAATTTCGGCTACAATTAGATAACCCTGGTTCATTATCAAGAGCCCACACGTGTAAGATTGAAGGCCAAATTTTGTGTAGACTGAAATAAAATGCACTTGTTGTGTAACATATTTTGCGAATCTTTTTTTTTTTGGCTGTACGTGCTTTAAATGGACGTCACAAAGCCAGTTTTGATTAGCTTTTTAAGATTGCGCACAGTTGCAGGGTTGACTGCGAATGATTGAGGTATTTTTTCTTTTTCGAAACGTGTCTGTTCAGTATTGGGAAAATGTTAAATAAAATCTAATCTATGTAGATAAAAAGCGAAATGCATTCGTCATTTTGTTTTTGAATTCCGGCTACAATTATATCACCCTGGTTCATTATCAATAGCCGACACGTGTAAGATTGAAGGCCAAATTTTTTGTATACTGAAATAAAATGCACTTGTTGTGTAATATATTTTTTGCGAAATACTTTTTTTTAGATCTTCCTGCACTTGATGAACGACACAAAACCGGTTTTTGATAGCTTGGGACTTTGTATTTGTATGACTGCGCGCAGTCACAGGGTGGACTGCGCATTATTGAAGTTTTGTTTTTCATTCATTTTTGTAACGTATCTGTTTACCACTGGGAAAATGTTAAAGAAAAATATTCACCTGTTTCCTCGTATCAGATTAGATTGAATAAACATGCATATACAATTCTTAGAATTGTGTAATATTTTAGTGTATTTCTAGCAATGGTTTTATTTGGAGTGTTACAAACAATACTGTTACTGCAAATTTTTTGGATTGTATTGTATATTAAATCTTATTTGTTTAGATCTATGTTCGTAGTATGTGTAGATTGTGTAGAATAGTATGTCGTAAATCGGAGGGTATTGTAATATTTGAAGTTTGATTCCATTTGTTACAATGCAAAATAGTACCTACTTCTTTTTCTTTCAGTGAAGTTACAAAAATCAGAATTATAACTTACACAAATTCCAACCAATGTTGAGAAAAAATTATTCAATTTTGAGAAATTCGGTTAAATATATGCATTCTACTTATCAAAGATGTACTTGCAGATAATAAACTAACAATATTCCTCAAACCCACAACCCTCATAAAATTCATGGCCAAACCCACAAAAAATGCCAATATGCATCAGACCGGCGACAAAATTGATAATGTATATCGCAAACATTGCCAAAAAAATATAATATAAAGGCGATTTATCGCACGACGGTGTCAACGACCTGTTTATCGCTTTAGCAAGATTTCGCGGACATGCATGTACGACGTTATGTAGATATTCACTAAGTGATAAATAGTGATAATAAAATTTGCTATGTTACAAAATATATTATGTATATAAAAATTTTCAGGGACGTGAATAATTAAAATTTGTCCTATATGCCGAATTCTTCAGAGATTTTAATGTGAATATCCAAGTTGAACTTGAAACAGGCAAGAATACTATACTTTCAGTTTTAACTGTCTCACAGAACTCAGCTGGCGACAGTCATGCGAAACGTGCGCTCTTATCAAATGACATTACGTATACAGTTGTGCTGTTCTATTACAGTAATTCTACAGCATTTTAATGAAAGCGTTATCATTATTTTAAGACATGACGAAGAACCCAATGATGTATTGCTGGCTATTAATATTAATACTGACGATTGAAAATACGATGAAGTAGAACAAGACAAAATAGGAAATAATAGAAAGACATGGTGCATTGATTGTTAGAGTAACAAAGTACTTGTTAACCTACGTGCGTAGTTACCCATTTTGCTCAGTTGATTAACTAGATAAATAAAAGATAATAAGAGAGAAGATACTGATTAAAACTACTATGCAAAACTGTACTTAACTGTGCACGATGTATCAAAGGACCTTGATCTGGATGTTTGGTTTCTTTCAGATGATAGTTACAATGAAATTAGTCACACAAAAAACTAAGGTTCTTGGTGGAAATTACTTTGACTTTAAAAAAAAACGTTCGGTTTCACATAGATTATTATGGTATTTGAACGATTATGATTTTATACTAATGACTAAATTGTTTTATTTATAATTCTTAATTACTACATAGGTACAAGATAACACTAATATATATATACATATATATATGTATATATTATGTACAAGTATACAATAAAAAATAAAAAAGGGGGAAAAGCTCATTGGGCATCAAAAATTTCGTCTGTATCGCTGTCAATGGGAAAAGTGCCCAAAAGGCTGGCAGCATTGCCACGTTGAATGGCAAATGCTGACTCTTTGAACTAAAAATAGGACGGCCCTCTGTTCCCGTAAAGAGTCGACCAACCGCTTGGCGATGTCCCGAAATACTCGATGAGCACTCGGACCCCACGGCCCTAGTGTTTCAACCCCAAACGGCTCCCAATGAGGTTGTTATATTTGCGCCGTTTGAGGTTTTCTGCACCTGCAGCAGCCGCCCCAGCACAGCCCACCGTGCTAGGAAGATGGGATGGCGTGAGGGTGTCGACACAGGTTGCATCCCACACCAAAGGCCTACCCAACTTCCAAGGCATTATGGCCATTCCGTCTGGCCTCTTCCCATCGTCGCCTGCCAAGCTAAAACAGCAGGCAGCCAGGTGGCAGCCAGGTGGTTCTAAAACAGCTGGCACCCCGGCGGTGACAAGAGCCCGACGAATGATGTTGTTAATGCTGGCGTGCCGTGCCATCCGACCAGCACTCTTGCTGCGGAATAGGTCATGGTGTTCGAGGCAGTCGACTCCTTCACCGCATTGAGCACCCAGACGCAAACATGTAGCGAGCCGGAATGTGGTCACCCAGCATAGTGCCTATGTTGGGTGACGGTAGCGCCTGAAGCCAGAGTCTCGACTCCCATTCACCCAGAGCCAGCAGGCGGGCACGCTCAGCAGTATTGGTATTGAAAATATTATGTATGTAAGAAAAATCTACATCTTTTTAAAAATTTGGTGATACACAAAATTTTTATTCTAGAAATATAGATAAAATAGATCAACCATTTTTCAGATTATATTAGTATTATGTGTAAATGTTGCCTAAATAAAATAAATAAATAAATAATAATCTTTATAACGATACACACAATATTCATGATTCACAAAAAACAGATGTACAAAATAACATGGTATATCTACATAAATCTACACAGATTATGTAACTCTGTCTCCTAAACTAGGTAGTCCTGTATCATAGGAGACAGTGTTAGGCCATACAGGGCGATCAGTCATGTAGGTATAGCAGCAGCCAGGGTATTTAGCGCAAGGGTGGTTAAGTAATCCATTTGTGTCAAAATCACGCCTTATTTTCCCGAAAGGTTAGGCAGAGGTGTACCTATAGTAACACCCACATTTCGCCAGTTATGTTTAGTCAAATATTAGTTATGGAAATTTCAAAAAGATTAAATTATGTCACATAAAAATAAATATTGTAAAACATTTTAAAAGAGTAACAGTGGAGTTTCTTGCCCATTCTTCTCCATACGAAACTACCTTTTGGAAGGGGCAACTAGAATCAATTCTATTTTCATGTAGACTTTCAAAAGTGCTTTTTATGTGCCTATTTGAAATAAACGATATGACTTTGACTTCGACTTTGAACAGGTGATTCCGAAAAATTGAGAGTATATGTACGTAAATAAAGAGATTAACTAATTTGAAAAGATAAAAAAAATAAATCCCATACTTAATATACATTAATGCTTTGCCATCATGCCGCCATTCGTGATGATACATATCATAAAAATGCCACGAAGGTAAATATGAATAAGTACATAATTTGGTTCCAAAAATTTAATTAATTGGCCTAATTGTCAAGGCCAAAAAAATTTTCAACTTTTAACAACTGTTCGTGATCAATGGCTACTTAATTACAAAGATCATCTTTCGAAAGTCCCATTAAATATCAAGCAGTGTTCATTTTAAACGTAAATTAGTTATAACTTGATGGTTTGACATCCAGCAGGCTACGGTCGGAAAGTTTACGATCTTCTCTTCATAAATTATGAAGTTGCTAGCTGAGCAACAAATTGAATAGCGAAAAAAACATGGCTAGCTGAGCAATAAATTGAATAGCGAAAAAAAACATGGATGATTTTTTTTTGGAACACCAAATATTGGCTAAATTGACTCATGGTTCGAGAATTTCTAGCTGTACTTTTAAGATCTTGTGGTTTTAATTCGAAAGGAAAGAATACTGAATTAAGATGATTTCGAAATCTACAGGAAAAAGTGTAGCAGACATAGATCACAAATATCCAGGGAAAGAGTTAACAGAAAAACAACAAATCAATGTGGACAATAATTGACATATTGATTCAAAGTTGTACTCGTAGTGTGTTGTGTATTGTAGTATACGGCCCCTTTAAAACGACCTTACCTACCATTTAGAAAAAAAAAACTGCATCATGATATTTTCTTTCACTCAAATTGACATTCATCTGTTCATTGTTTGGTATAAAATGGATATTTGCGTTTTTTTTCTTTCAAAAGTACTCAAATTAAGGACATTAACGTAAAGGCCTTGATTTATTGTCAAGTGGACTGAGGCTATTAGCAAGGTAGTGACATTTTTGTGTTAGTGTGATGCCATCAGCTAATGTTATCTCTGTGCCATTGGCCTCGGCTTTTCAATTCACGGGATGAAACTGCAAATTCGTTTAGTCATTTGTTTTTGTTAGATGCTATTTAGTGTTTCTTTTTAATTGCCTTTACCTATTTTTGCGATGTTGTGTTTATTGACAAAATGTACATATTAACACACGCACTTATTTTTTTTTTAAACTTTATACTGAGTATAAAGTTTTTTGAATGTTATCTCGTTACACTTTGGGTATTTTATGGCAAAATAAAGTAAGCTACATTAAAAATTTCTTAGTAGAATCAATGTTAAACCTATAAATAGATTCCTTACAACTATCGTTGTCCTTCATGAAGCTTTTTTCTGAAAGTTATAAAAAGAATTTCCACAATTTCGACTTACCTTCGCAGTACAGAGTGACGTCGGCGAGACTCTCCGAATTCCACAGGTTTGCAAACGAAGTGGCCAGGTTTGAACCGAAGCTGTTCCATTTTAGGCAGTACTGTTGCTGCTGGGAGTCCATGCCCGGGCCGCCTCGTATACCTGCCCTGTAATAGAAATCTTACGTCACTACTTGATTTTGAGCTACCAAAAGGAAAAGGGAATTTCATAGAGAAACGTCTGTGCCTGAATATTTTCACATAATCAATTTCATTTTCATTTTACCCAATATAAACCTGACCCATACGTTTTTTTTTGTACAAAACCAATAGCAACATCAAAATATTCCGTAAAAGTACATTTACATTTTATACAATACATCACCTCAAACAGTACAATTTATCCATCACCTCATCTGGAATCCTCGAAAAACATAAAACAAGATAAGGGAGATATTTTTGTGGAAACACAACGTCACAAACAACAGAATTGGAGCTGTGCAAGCAAAACTTAACGTTAAATAGTCTAATAAAATGAAGGGTTATTTCTATAATTTCATTGTTCGAGGCTGGGTTGGGCTGGTCGAAGGTCGCGGGGTGAACAACCGATGCATGATCGATGCCACCCGCCCGCTGAATACGTAATTCCTTGGATTCCCATGACTGGGCCCCGGATAAAGTAAAGGAGGGAATTTATTGAGGGTTATTGTGGGCACGAGTGTAGGTACCTAATAACTACCCCATAGCGTTTTTGTCTATATCAGACACTTAATTTTCGGTCTCTGTTGGAATAAATTTTGTTATTATAAGTATATAGATAAGAGGTACATAACATATACTGCTACTACCTGCTACCAGGGGCGTAGCGTTCATACAACCCGATTCCTATCGGCTTCCCTTCGGAACAACCAATCTTCTTAGTGTCTACTATTGCCAATGGTACACCTGTGTGTGTTACTGTGTATGTGTGTATTTCACATTACATAATTATATTTAATACCAGTTTAATACATCATAAGATTAAAAACCAACAGTTTTTTGTTTGAGCTTATGAGAATTGAAACAATTTTTTTTCGGCTTCCCTCTAGTGATAATTGTAATTGTACCTACCTGTTACTGCCTTTCGTTTGGAAAGTTAATGTTGAATATTTTTTTAGGAGCAAGATGAACATTCGGACTATCGGCTTTTTTTCATGTTCGTAAGTACAAAGAAAAAATGGATGGGATGTGTGAAAAATGTTATAGCTAGAAAGGGGGTGACTACCGAGATGACTACTAATAGAGAAGTATGGAAGAAAAACACATGTTACGCCGACCACAAATAAATTGAGATAAGGACAGGAGCATGATGATGATGACGAGTCAGTAAGTACAAAGTCAATGAAAACGTTCTTCTTCGGTTTTCCTATTTTAACAAGACCTTAATAAGGAAGCCAAAAGTAGTTGGAAGAAACTCTATCAACGTTTGAATCTGAAACATGTTCCGACTCCTTGGCAAAAGTATCTAAATCTCTATCATTTGTAGATTACAAAGCTCCCGAAATAAATCCTTTAGCTGTAGTAGTTATAGAAGTAGCAGTCGTCGTAAGAGCTCATCCACATGCAAGTGTAGTAACAGGTGCAGCTCTGTAAGTGTTCAACTATTGATCGACCCATTGACCTGCTTCTGCTAGCACTGTACTTCGAAACTTACTTTTAATTAATAATAGCACTGTAAGACTTTTGTTTCCTAGTCACGTGTCTGTAATTACTGTGTTCCGGCTTTCAGTCTCACGTTTAGCTTTTTGTTTATGTATATGTTTATTAAAAGTATGATGTTTCCTTGCCCGAATTTGAAATAGTTTCCATCGTTATATTTAAGTTTATGAACAAGTACGTCATTATTTGCAATGAAGGTTGCCTAACGAATTCGTATTTCTAAAATACACATATGACTTATTCGTTGAACTTAACTCATTATTATAGAATTGAATGGATGTATATACTTAAATTCGCATTCAAAAGATAAATAATAATAATTCTACTGCCGACTAATAATTCGAACCATATTGAGACAAGGCTCAGTACTAAGGCCTATATTCTAAAGGGTTATTCTAAAAAACTGTTATTAATACGAGCGCAGAAGCTGTAAAATGTAATATTCAAATGGATTCAAAACGTGGCAAAAATACTCTTTTAGACGATAAGGATTTAGTTTTTAATGGGGATTAGTTAATTTTTGGAAGATAAGGTTAGTGATGTAAGTAACCGAATATATGAAGCCGAAGGCGTAGATGCAAAGTAAATATAAAATGTAGATAATTTATTGTAAAAGATGACGCAAGTCATCTTCCGCTTAATGTGATAGTAGAAGAAATAGCATGTTTCGCGTAGAACAAAACCTACACTATACTAAGGATAGAGAAGTTGGCGATTTTAAAGCAAGTTGAAATGAGGGCCGATTGTTCTTAATACAGGCTACTAAGTAACCTAGCTAGGACATCAGATTGTAACAATTGCAAGTATTGTTACCTACTCATCTCAGATGTAAACTATTCTCAAGTTGTCATCCTACTTTGTAACAGACTGTACCACTTTTTATGGAATAAATTAAATTTAAATTAATTAAATTAAATTAAAAAATTATGAAAACAGGAAGTATAACCACGAGGACATATGAAGGCAAACGGAATTAACGAAAAAAAAACTGCGTTGGGAGAAGCTCAAACGAACCTAAGCGCTACGTGAAGCACTCAAAGAAACGGAACTAAAAAAGAAACTACCCACATTTCAGAAGTACACAATACAACTAATGTTTTAAAGTGAATCTCCAAATTGTATGCCAAAGTTTTTATTTCTTAACCTTTTGACAAATAACCTACACGACAAGTTACGTCAAATCTATTTGACACGAATTTGTCATTCAGTAGGTACCTTGATTTCTTGTGCTTTTTATTCATCTTCTCTTTCTTTAACGTCTTCGTGGATTTTTTGAGATCACAAAGTGAATATTTCAGTTTGCCTTTGAAGTAATTCTATTTCCTAGTTCTCAAAGTGCTTTTGGTTTGATACGACAATTCAACGTCGCACAAAATAGTCGTTGAAAGACTTCAAAAGTTTCGTTTCCTACTTCAGCAGAATAAACAATACCGTGTTTTACATTTGCATTTAGGTAGTCACCGAAGCGTGATACGTTTAGTAAGCAAGTACGATCCAGTCGTCACCTTCGCGGATAACACACACCCGACTCTTTACCGGAGAGTCCGGGGCAGGTTGTAACGAGCGTCTAACAAAGGTACGCACACTGCACCAACCGTCAATACGTTATCGATTCGATTCCCATCAGCTCCGTTACAGCCTAACTGTATATTTGCATGCGTGCAGTACACTGAGCCAGTTAACTTTGAACTACGATGGCTTTATTAGTGTCCCATTTTTGGGGCAAATGGAAGCGAAGGCGAGGCGTGGGGTAGGCCTAGATAGGCTGGCCAAAGTGGAATTTCGGTTGCGACCCGGTTCCGGCATGCAGCACACGCGCAAGCGTACTAGCAGCGCGGCGAGAGAGGCGCGCGGGGGGCGGCTGCACCGAGTTGCGCAAACTGACGCAGCGGTCACTCTGCAGCCGCGCCACAGAGTACTTTGAAATCTAGTGACACCAGTATAATAATGACTATTTTAATGTATCTTGATGACATAATAATATCAGTTAATGCTTTATTTGAATGTATACTGATAGCTAGTTAAAGCAAGATCGATGTGCTTATTTTGGTTCACAAAGGGTTACAAATACCACGACTATTATAATATGAAATGAAAGGTTTCTTAACCCCAACAATGCCTAAAGCATTCATTGTAAGCAATACAACTAGCCCCTTGTTGCACGTTAAGCAACTAGTGAAACATCGCGTTTTCAAAGGAAAGGTATTGAAAACTTTATAAGAGCTTATTTAAAAACGTCGATTGATCTACATTAATTTATAGCTTTATAACTCGACCTATTTCTATAGTGTTTGTTTATACGCCTCAATTAGAATACGATTTATGGTCGAGATCAGACGTAAAATATAACACGACCCTTTGACATGAGTACATACTTTGATTATGATATTTTAACCATCGAAGCTTTTTGTTTTTATTAGCTTCCAAGTCATAAAAGTTTTAATAGTTGTAACAAAGTATTCATAACGCATCACGCCTTAGTTCCCTGAAATGTTAGGCAGATATGTACCTATAGTACACCCACATTTAGCCAGTTATGTTTAAGTCCCATGTAATAGGGGCGAGCATATTGATTGCCATCTACCGGGCACAAATCCAGACTCCGGGCTGCTACTGAGAAATTCCAGATAGAAAAACCCAATAACACTTTGCTCGACCTGGGAATCGAACCCAGGACCTCATGCTCAGCAGTAGCGCTTGCAACCACTAGACCAACGAGGCAGTCATCAGGCTTTCATAACTTCGACTGGTTGTTTTTTATGTCTTCACTTCCAAATTCAAAAATTGGTACAACTGTATTTTATAAGTTATTACTCTGTGCAATGCCCGGGCCCCTAACGGTACTTAAACAAAGGCCTGCATCGAACGGCTCGTAACTATTGCACTGAGTTCCCACCGCCCTTCGCCTCTTTGCCCTTTCCCCCCTCGCCTATATAACTATATTATAGAATGTACTGAAAATTGCTACGCCGCGCTATGCGTACGTACTGCTTTTATAGGAATCTCGAGTAAGGAGAACGTTTGAACTTATTTTAAACCTTAGAAACTGGTGCTTCTAATGTTTTGGCGTAATAGTTATGTGCTTTTGTATAGTTGAATTTTGGTTAACAGTTAATGAATTGAATGTTTTAATTATGAGTAAATACTTTTTTTTACAAAAATAAGACCGACCACTTTGAACCCATAGTAAATATCCGTGGATGACCTCTTCAAAATGTATGCATGTCCAGTCACTATAAAACTACGTACAGTAAACTTACCTATGTATCTCCCGCATTTGTAACACTGAAAACCATATCACACTGTACACACCCTACGATCTACGGTCACATGAAACTAGGCAGATACACAATTACGGCACTTAAAACTTCCTCATACAACTCCAAGCTTTCTAGGTCAGCTCAGTTGGACGACAGTAGAAAATGCATTTAGTTATAAAGCTGGTAGCACACTCGCGGACCGCAAGCAACGTTACCGCATCTGTATGCGTCTTGTACGTTCAAAACGGGACTGGGTTTTGCGATTACGAATTTCGTAGCATTTCGTTGAACCGATGTTACCACAGCGGTCGATGTGTAATTTGTGTGTTTTATTGAATTCCTGGAATTTGGTTGTTGTTATTTGGATATAAATTTTGGAGTTTTAATTAAGGAAAATATCGTGTGACATAAATCGGTATCTTTTTTCTGCAGTGTGGCCATAGGTTCTTCTACATAGGTAATTCTACGCACTTTATAAAACTTGAAGCGCAAAATTAATCAGAAGATCAATAAGCAACATATCAAAAGTCAAAACAATGAGTTTCTTCTGTCATAAATCGATCCATGCCTAATGTATAAATAATGAGTAATAGCTCCCCAAAACGGGCGTCCGGATATCCAAAACACCATTTAATTAAAATTATTCTCTACACGTGCTTGCATTGCAAGACAGAGGTGGCGCCTTCACATAGTAATGTAGTTTATAATATAATACTATTGTGATATGTAAGGTTTGATTGTGCGGATGTAATGATAGCATAATTCATCATCATGTCAGTTTTCTGCATATATTATAAATTTCAATGGTAATCATATTTTTTGCTGCCTTTTCGACCGCACTTAGACTTGGCAGATTTTTCTTCAATAAATATTTAAGGCATAAGAAAAATCACAAACATCTTTTAACGCGCTTACAACAGTGATTCATAAGAATGACGACATTTGCCTTCCACTACTTGCACCAAAGAAAGGTGCGGGCCTGCATCGCAAGGTGCGGCTTTCGCGCGTGTGTACCAGGCACTCAGATTCCTAACGTACGTTGTATTACGCAAGTCGGTGTCGAAATCGAACGCACTACAGAACGTGTTTTCTAAATTCCCACACGACAACTAGATGCAATGATGAAGTGCATGGCAGTTTGTTAGTGTGGATATCGAATTAGTTTTTATTTGAATTGAACAGGTGGTAGATCCAGCTTGTCGGTTATTAAAAGTTATTAGCAATATAAAACTGTACTGTGGCTTGTGGGGTTCTTAACTTTTATGCGCTTTAAATTTTGACAGCTTTACCATAGTAAGTTTTATATCATGGCATAATTGTTTAGGCTACTTGCGATTAGGTACCAAATAGTACTTTCCTCAAAATTGCAGGAGAAAAATAGATGCACTTTCTTTGTTGTAGGTACCTACTAATAATAGTGCTATTAACATAACATAATACAACATAACATCACGCCTTGTTTCCCCGAAGAGTTAGGTAGAGGTGTACCTATAGTACACCCACATTTCGCCTATTACATGGGATTTGTGCCCGGTAGATACCGGGCACAAATCGAGACTCCGGGTAATAGTACTATTATTTCGACATTAACTTTGAAGTTACCTACGCACTCCTAACACTTGCAAATTCAAAACGCAAATAACGGACACGATTAGTAAAATAGTCAACACAAAGCCTATGTCACTTTGCATTGCAAACAAAAAAAACTTTCTAATGCAACGTTTTTCCGGCGCAAACGCGTTGCGCGCGGGTCGCGGGGCCCGTCAAAATAGAAAGTTGCATGACACGCGTTGCAATGCGTACGCGCAACGCAATGCCACTAAAAACAGATAAAGACTGGCCTGTGATTTTTGACGATTATGTTTGGCTTGTTTCAGAAAATAGTAATTGAACCAGTTATCTCACTATCTGGTTATACTATTAATCTTTTAATGCATAATATAACAGCTATCTAACACTACAAAAAAAAAGCTTTAATTTAGCCAAAATATAAAGCTTACAAAAATTACGATACCAAACACACTTGCCCCTCAATTAATAAACCACCATGCATTTGTCGAGGTTTAATTTTTGGCATAACTTTACTCGGGGTTTAATAATAAGGGGATTATAGGAATAAGTCTAAAAGTCTTAATCAAATATATTGGATTTTGTAAATAATATTTGCGGAATAAAACTAGTTTTACGGCATTTTACAACGATTCTAATCAAATACAAATAAAACTGTGCACGGAATGCTAAACTTTTATATTGTTAGTAAAAGAAACTAAATTCCTTCACTCATGGATATGCCATCACCAAAAACGAACAAAACCAGATAAAAATCAACTCGTGCGCTCCTGCATCTATGCGTGCGCGCAAACGCGAACCAGTGCGTGCATTATGAAATAAACCTTTCACTCACTGCAGTTCGAAAGCCGAGCCTTTCTCTTATAAAACGGTACCACGGGATCATAGTAAACACTAATTATAATATTAGTTTATTTGACGTGAGTAATAACCTCAAAATTCTTACGAGAAAAAAAGAATCGTTATTATGCAAAAGATAGTGTGACTATTTGAATAATCTTCGCTTTTATCATGTTTGCAATTAATCTTTACGTTTACGTCATGGTTTTGTATGGTAATGTTTTCTGAGGAATTCTTGTTTCTTGTTGTTTTGTTGTAAAAGATGAAGAGATTCTATTACGTATTCGATAGGTTTATTTTGACATTTTATCTAAACCATTCTCATTACCTTCGAGGAAATTTATACTCCTTTTTAAACTGTGTAGATGTTATAATTTTCTATTTATTTATTAATATGGAATTAATTATTTGAAGCTACACACACATTACCAGTATCAAGGACTAGCTTGAAAGACACACATACAGAAAGACACAGACAGACATTAGATCCGCGTAATGTTAATGTAGGTCTCAAAAAAATATATACGTTACGTTGTGTAGTAGTTCTATCTAACATGGAACCAACACATTGGCGGCACCTATAAAGGATAAACCAAATTGGAAGATTAGATTCGCGCAGATCAGGGGAGCGTCGCGGCGGAATGGGACCAAACCTGTTTTGTAAACCTGGTGATGTTTTTGAAAGATCTGTTTAAAACATTTTAAAAGTTAATAAGAATCTTGTCACTATCTGTGATTAATTCTTTAACTTCTTAAAAACATGTTGTTTTTCTAAATACGTCGCAACAAGGAAAAAATTATTATTATACTACGTATCTTTTTCCGCCGATATGTTAAAATAAATAATCACAACATAATTGGTGGGCTGTTTACATAATTCACTACCGACTATGTAATGGTTTTTTAAAATCAATCAGTTGCCGCCTAATTGGTGACTATAAAGGTAACTGAATAAATAGATACCTAATTAATAAATCGGCAGAT
This sequence comes from Fissipunctia ypsillon, assembly GCA_947568875.1. Classification (NCBI taxonomy): domain Eukaryota; kingdom Metazoa; phylum Arthropoda; class Insecta; order Lepidoptera; family Noctuidae; genus Fissipunctia; species Fissipunctia ypsillon. Next base: position 22,130,697 of record OX387648.1, read on the forward strand.
CCTTAGTCAAGTTTTGGGTGGCTTGAGCAAACAAATACCGAGAAGGAGCTAATAGGACCTCCTACTATGATTCTAATAGTTTGTTCTAAGAAAGGGGAAGGTTTTTACGATTTACCTACTTAAGCCAAAAGAGGTCAAATTAGTTCATCTTAAAGGGTACTAAAAAAGGCAGGAAATAGACAGACGGCTCCGGCTGTTTGACATGATATTTAAAAATTTGTAGCTCCTAAACTAATGAGTGCTGCTTAGGACTCCTGTTGCTAAAGATGAAGTTAAAGACCATAACCGTCATGCATGATCATCACAAGTAAGTATATTAGGAAGCCCGTAGCGTACAACACGGAGCTATTCCACAACATAAACCTACATTACAGAGTACAGCAGTTATACAAAAGTGCGTGCGTAGTGCGTAGCATATTAATGCAAAATACTAATGTTAAAAGCAAAATTTGCTGCATCTAACGAGACAAATCTTGCCACTCCATGTGACTAAGTCTAACAAAATGTCAAAACGGTGTAAAACGGCCATTAATCATAACGTAACGAAGTACTTCTCAAAATTCATGTCTCAGTATTAAATAGCAACGAGTACCTTCGTGTTACTCAACGGTGGTAAACTAAAGGAAATTGTCTTGTCATTAATCAAATATAAGCCATTAAAAGTTCCGAAAGCAATAAAATTACGTAGCCAACTTGAACAGTTATTACTGCTATTCATGGATGACAACTTTCATACAATTGCATAATTTTCGTGAATTAGATCGTTCGAAAATCTTGTGTAGATTTTTATATATGTTTGTTATTGGTTATATGATGTAGGTAACAATAAAATAAATAGATGCATCTATATGGTTTTAATAAGTTTGAACTGAAGTTCTACATTTTTTCTTTTGAAAACTGCATCTTTACCTTGGTCTAGCCGATTCTTGTATGTCTTTCATAGTTTATCCCACGGTTTTTCCACACTCAAATGTCACAATACAATCAAATTATTTACCAATGGTCCAAAATCAAATAAGTAACGCTATTGAAATCAGATTTACCATAATACAGTAAAGGGGTAAGATTCACAACCCCTCATGTGCCAAATTATTCACAGTATGTTTCTTCAGTGAACACTATCTCTTTCTTATATTTTCTAATTCAGCTGATCACTCTTTATATACCCCACAATAATTCCGCATAAAATTATTTCGGGAATAATAATACAACTCCCATACAGTTCCGTGTAGGGTGGCCAAAATAATGCAACAACCGGACCTCAGTGCCTTTTGTAAAGGATCTAATCCTTGACCCGATTTCATGTCCGAAACCAGATGGAGAACCAGTTTATTGGACTGTCCCACACAGGTTAAATTACGTATTGTTACCATAAAATAATAATTAGAATGTGCAACGTAATTTCTTGTTCCGACATAAGTTTGTTGACAACGCAATTGTTTAGATTTGCCAAGCGATTTTAGACCTTACTAATACAAGTGTAAGGGCATGGAGCTTCCTGGTTTTGTGTTCATACATTAGGGTTATTCTTAGGAACATTTAGGGCTTCTTTGGTCGACTGTGGTACTCTGTGGTAGTACTGTGTTGGTCAATTAAAGCACGTGCATTTTTGTGCTCATAAAAACCAGAAGCTCCTATTAAATCACATGGGTACAAGTGATCTTGTAAACGATTTTACATACTGAAGGGTGAAATTTTAAGTACCTACATCAGAATCACTTGAAGCAAATATTGTTACCAGTATGTTACTAAAATGTAAAGCTGTGATAAAAATGTCATTGATGTATTAATTACCAGTGTCGTAAAATGAGCCGTAATTTATTGACTGTTTATGTTTATACGAGTACTAATTATTATCCATACGACCTAATTATGACTTAGGGATATTTTGTTCATTTTATGGTTTTGCTTTATACTTGTATTATATAATATTAGTATTATATAATTATAGGTTTCAAGGTTTCATATTCGATAAGGCACTGCAGGTTTTTTCTTAACGTTGCTTTTTGGGTTAAAAAATACAATTTAAATGGGGAAACATGGCATACAAATAGGTGAGTAGGTAATTTAACATATTTTTCTATAATTTTCCTCATAATTGTTCATAGTTTAACTATATAAGTGTGTGATGATATTGTTTCTACATTTATAAGTACTCCTGACCTATTTTATTTATTATAAAGATCATTAAACACATAATTGAATGCACCGAGCAAAGGTAATGGTTTATTGTTTTCAGATTTGCTATATCGGTTTTTAAAGTCAAAAAAGAGAACAATCAAGAAATATTTTATGTCCGACAAAACAAAACTCGTGGACATTTTAGCTTAGGATTTTACTTTTCTTTAGGGTTGTTTTTCTTTTTGTTTTTAGCAAAACTTTTTTTTTATAGGTAAAGTTTGTAAGTTTGAATGTAGGAGGTAATCTCTGGTAGTACTGATCCAATTCCATAAATTCTTTCACTGGCAGAAAGCTAAACTATTGCCGAGTGCCATAGAGTATGTTGTATAGTATGGTTAACTACCACGCGGGCGAAGTCGCGGGCAAAAACTAGTCATAAATAGATTAATAAGAGTTTTAAAGTTATGTAGGTACCTAATTTTACATTAAAATAATGCTATACACGTGTAAGAGATTATAGTTACATGATATCTTGAACAAATAGGAAATGATCATTATCATGCTCTTCAATATTGACATTTCAAGATAGTCCATAACGTTTATTTACAAAAATGCAACTCTGTAATCTTTTTAATACTGCATTTCGTTGCATGCGTTGTTTATCTTTTACCGACCTTGGCCTTCTTAAGGGGGAAGCGCTAGGTAGCCCGCAAAATTTAAACTTTTTTATGTTTTTTGCAATTTGCAAATCAGTATGTTGATTAAAGTATCATTTGCGACCGTAACAAATATGCATTTACAGAATTATAATCATCAAAATCAATAATTCAACTCCTTAAGTTTGTATAATCCTAATATTCAACATTTAATAGAATAACCTGGCCTTAAAGAGTTGTATTGATGACTTTAATTATTATAATTCTGTAAATTCATACCATTTATGGTCGCGAATCATATTTTGATCAACATACAACCTAATACTGTCTTTCAAATTGCAAAAAACGTAAGAAAATTTGAATTTCCCGTGCTACCTGGCGCTTTCGCCTTAAGACGACTTCTCGGAAATGGCTGAACCAATTTAAATGGAGCTTTGATTTAGCTCATGATTCAATATGGCCAATAGTCATGCATGAATCAAACATCTTAAAGAGAAGTTCTTCAATGTAAAGAGTACAGATATGTGGTACATAATAATGTACATAGCACATTGTCTTGTATATTTTCACGGAAATTGATGACGTCAGCAAAATATGCAAGGCCAAGTAAACAATCTGCTTGAAGCAGTTTCTGAATATTTAGTAACACCTGTGTAATATCAAAAATATGGTTGTGATATGTTAAGAAAACTTAGTAAGGTGTAAGGCAACATGAAAATAGAAGATATATGTTGCTTTTAGCCGTTTTTGAAATACTGCTTGATGAGAAAACATGATGTGTACCTTACAGGAAAGTTTATGCACGAGGTGCTCCATGCAGTAAAACCCTATATTAAGTACCCTAAGCAGGTAGGTACTACTTATTTTATTTTGTTACCAATTTTAGTCCAAATCACTGAAACTGACTTGATTTCCGTAAGTACGTCTTTTTCATGTGACCCTTGAAAATCAGCGCTGTGCTTCCACTCAGCATGTTGCTGTGCCTCATAGCACAGCAACATGCTGAGTGGAAGCCTTCTTGTCACAGTCACGACGTGCAGCTGCCGACTGTTTCTGTTTTGGGCTCGTGATTATGTAGATCTATTTTATTTTTCTGACTGATCTTATCTTTTTGTACGCACGTGTTTCTGTGACAAATAAACCTATTTTTATTTCTTTCATATTAGGTAGTTAACTTACATCATTATCTTTACACAGACTAGGGTTAGTTTTTGTAAAAAAACCTATCTAGCTCGTAATAAATAGGCCAAAATATCGGACAAAAATATCGGACCAGCATTGATTTCACTAAAAATACTGTTTTTTTTTCATCATTCCCTTGCCCTTGTCCCAACTTATTTGGTTTCCACGCAACATGTATTTTTCATCCATACTTCTCAATTAGTCATCATCCCTGTAGTCACCCCCTTTCTAGCCATATTATCTTTCACACAGTCTTTCTTTTGTTGACATCAATCTTACGGTTAGCGTCATCGACATACGACATGCTACGCATAGTTTTACGTTAACTTTTACACTGCTGTCGGCAGTCCCCATGGCCGCCAATTTTTTTTTTATGGATGCAAATCACTAGTACTTTTCTTACCTAATGTGACCTCAGCTTTTCAAAAGCGGTACCATAGGTATCTTCTACCCACATATATTATCATAACAATAGATTGATGCTATAAGTTACAGGTTGAACAATAGTGCACCAACGTCATTATATAATAATCAGCCGAGTCGGAAAGCATCATAAAACCATTCAATCATTTTTAATTACCGTCTATGTTATGTACACGCGACGACATTTTCTAGCTATACATTCCAGAATAAGCAGACTTCATATACAACGTGGAGACGGCAATAAATGAAAACACTGACAGTACTAATACATAGGATTATTTTGAAACTATCAAAAGAGTCCTTAAATTGAAATTGAAAACGTGATTTATTCAAACTATCATAAATAGTAGTGACAGACCGACTATGGGATTTGCCAATCTTTGATTAGCTATAGTGACTAAACTGTTGATTAAACATATTTGTTTGAATTTTTGAATGCAGACCGGATTTTTATTTATTTATATCCGGTTATACGGAGCTTTATTTATTGTCGTATTGTCGTCTCCAACTTGTACAAGCAGGCTTTTCGTATAGTGAGAGGCAGGGGCGACGCCTTCATACAACCCAATTCCTATCGGCTTCCCTACGGACCAACCACTCTTCTTAATGTCTACTATTGCCAAATAATATGGTACACCTGTGTGTGTAGCTGTGTATCACATCTCATTACATAATTATATTTAAATACCAGTTTAGTACATTATAATATTAAAAACCTATAGTTTTTTGTCTGAGTTTATGAGAACTGAACAATTTTTTCTTCGGCTTCCCTCTAATGATAATTGTAGCTGCACCACTGGCTGAGAGGTCAGCTTATACTGGAAATGTATAGCTTGTTCTATCGTCGTACGCACATGTAAAACGTTCAGCACCAATATTTAATACCTATACTTATGAGCTTTATTGACTCAAATACTCAATGAGCCGACGTTTATTTGGAATCAAGACTAGAATATTGTCTAGGAAAAATTTGATGGACTGGTGATTTTAGAACTATAGCTAAAATCGGACTAAGGACAAGTAAGTTTCTCCTGCCCTTATCAGCGCGTGTTTCTATTGTTCATATTGGTGTTAACCTTACATAATTATCTTTAAGTTATTACTAGCGATCTATGCAATTATGCTGGCTTAAGTCATCATGTTCAAGTTCTTCTAACTGAACAGACAACTGTGCTGCTGGGGAGTTTGTTGCACTACTTCTTCTTCCCAGCTAAAGCACTAGGAAGTGGTGAAGGGCGGCCGTTTCGAGGGACTTAAAGAAACCATATTTTTAATTATCTATGTAGATGACTCAATTAGCGTTCTATTTAGAAAAATATTTATTTCATTGTTAAGAAAAACGCGTAATAGTTTTCGCACTTTAGCAATTTGATTTAGGGTCGATTGTCATTTGTTTTGGTGGGCAGACGTTGATGGCAAAACAGGCGTGAACTTTATATAAAAGTCATGATCAATTACGTTCCGCTCCGTATCGTGCGTAAAATATTATATCACTTAAAAATAACATTTAGCATTTATTTACAACATTGGTTTTGACTAAAATCGTGTTAAAAGCTAGTCAACGGTTAAAGAATTTAATTATTAATTTTTATAGATGGAAATATAGTCTTGATACTTTCAAAGGACAAAAAAGGATTTATTATCCATAATGATCATCACTATCAGCAATTTACTGCATATTTTTAGCCACTCGTCCCATTTTGGGTCCTGATTGGCGTTATTATAATGACATCCAATGCATGCTCCAAATTGGCCTTGACATTATAAACAATGTTTATTGTTCCTTTAGGATGTTTAACCGCAATCTCGCCACCACCATTAGTCATTGACATAATAATTTTGCAAAAATTGCATGATTTCATGCTTAACACGTCTAAACTTGTACAGATTCGAGTGTTCTGTCGTGATGGAAAACCAAGGGATATTTTTTTTATTAAAGAAAGCAATCAGGAAAGCGAAAAACTACTAAGAAAAATTATGGAAATGTCTTATATGCGGCAATTTAGTAAAATACAACACCATACTTTGACCCAGATAAGCATAGGTATCTATGGTAAACAAAGGACAACTGTACCAGTAGTGCAATCATTTTATAATAAGTATTAACTAAAAATTGGATGGCCCTAACTAATGGTTAAGGCCTCGCCTCTCATGCATGAGGTTGTGGGTTCAAATCCGGACAAGTACCAATGTGACTTTTTGAATTCATAATTTTCTGAGTTTATATTAAACTTTCCTGACATCGGTCAAGCAAAGACATCGTGAGGAAACCTGGACATATACATACATACATATAATAAAATAGTAACGAAGAATTTTTGTCTGTTTGTCTGGATATAATGTTCCGGATTGGCGCAAAAACGGCTAATCGGATTTAGTTGAAATTTGGCATACAGATTGTTTATGACCTGGATTCACTCAGGGTACTTTTAATCCCGGTAGTACGTTCCAGTGGGATATTTTCCGACATCCACGCGGGCGAAGCCGCGGGCAAAAGCTAGTTAATATAATAATACCTACTTAGTTAATATAAGTCTGAAATCGCCAACCCGTCTTGAGCAAGCATGGTGACTGGTGATCAATACCTTCTTTTCTCCTACCTTCTCTACATGAGAAAATGCAGTGGGACAGTAGTAGGCTGGTATTATTATTATTACGTATACCTATAACTTAAAATTCAGCCTATTGATCATTATTTTAATCTTTTCGTATCTTTAAATTCCATGAATGGACATTGATAAAATCAATTACTGTTATAATCTTTTTACAAGTGCATCAGCGGCTCATCACACTAAATGTGTCAGTAATGTATAAGACGGAAGCTATAATCTGAAATACTACGCCCCTGTAGTTTTGATATTTCTATTTACGCCAACCGTGCGCTGTTTGGTTCAAAAACCGCTTTTCGAACCAGTTATCCATCAAACATTATCATGAAAACATATTAATTACTAATCATTTTAGGAAATGTTGTTGTCTAAATAGTTAGTAAGAAAAATTTTAAGTTTATTTAGAGTATTTGTTAATTCTAATAACTTAAAATATCTTATATCACTGATCAACCTAAAAAACAATATATTTTTATCTAACTACAAATATCCTTAGGAAAATAGTTAGTTAAAAGGAATTTTCGTTTTAGTTTACCTACATGAGAAATTAAAATCCAAACGATGCGAAACTATTAAGAAATTTTGGTCGATAAAATGATTTTTTCACCAATATCTTACTTTATTTAATATGATAATGGCTTACTGTAATAGAAGAACATTTTTTTTATAACTTGCCATTTAAAATTTCAACATATTTAATTATATTATTTTTCTAGAAATATTTTACAACTAAGTACTATAAAACTCCACGCGCAAATCGTTTGTTTTTGTAAAACGTTTATGTGAACTTCATTTGAATTAAGATACCATGGGAGAAACGAACATCTATACACCGTACAATATTCTTGTTTTCAGCGATCGGCCGCTACAGTAACGCTTGATAACACATGTGGTCATAGTGGGCACGGGATTTTGTTTTCAAATTAGTCAGATGTAAGTTTCCTCGATAGTACATACATACATAAACTCACGCCTTGTTCCCATGGGAGTAGGCAGAAACTACAGAATGCCACCTGCTACGAAAAAACCAAAAAAGAAAAGAAAAAAAATAAGAATCAAGAATTGAGATCTTTATTTTTAATAAATAATTATTTTGAGAATAAATATTTAATAGTTTTGTGTAAACAAAACTATTAGTTTTTAATTGAACTAGTGCCATAAAAAAACTACGACAAAGAAATAGGTATAGACAGCTTCAAAGTGTTGCGTGCGAGTAAAAATCGATCCCCTGCATGTCGTAAAAAATGGAAAGTCCAACGTCATACCTACTTGCTAGACCCAAACCATTTACTCCATCAGTAAGTAAACATATTGAAAATCCTAGATCAATATCTCTAAAATATATCACAAATAACGTCATACGAATTCACATCACCAACATATTGGGAACTATCACACACGGACAAATTTTTTATGACATGAAGTAGGCACTAGTACGTTGCACGCGCACTAACGCAACGGCCTTGGTTGCTGCGTTATGTAAGCGTCGCGCCCCAAAGGACCTCGAAGGGTGTCCTTGGTCCTCCCATTCCCCCCTCCCCCTCCCCGGGACCTAACCTAGACAAGGCCGTTCGGAAATGAAAATAATATTTGGTACATTATTAGAAAATCGGTGAGCGGCTATGTTTAAATTATTCTATCACATCAAATGTGTTTCATGTTCCTACGTAAATGGCTAATATTTTTTTAGTGGTGAAGTTACTAGGATTTTAGCGGATTTATAATATCGTAGAAATTGCCAATCCACCAATAGGAAATGTAATTTCGGATAGGTTGGTGTATGCCTAAACCTTTTCACATCATGCGTTTCCTCTCACGATTCAGACTGAAGTATAAGTACCTATACACATATATTTTATAGGATAGATAGCGTGAAAGTGACACTTGTTTTCAGGAGCTAGACCACCACCTCTTAAAGCAGTATTATTGTAATCTTACTTTAGTGTGGGAAAGAGATGGAGCTAGATGTCCTGTATAGCACCATCTCTTTCTCACACTGAGGTAGCATTAAAATAACACTGCTTTAAGAGGTGGTGGTAGGCCCCCAGAGCGAGTTTAGTTCTAGACATTGACAAATTAAGCTAAAAGTGTTTGTAAGATCTACACTAAGCGAAGCCGAAAGCAAAGTTAGTTGGTTGAATTGACAAAAATGTGTATTAAACCATGTAGATCCGTGTAATCACAAACATATTCGACGTTTTAAATGAAAAGCCTTATGAATTAACATGAATAAAATTATATCTTCAACCAAAGCTAGGCCTCAAATGATTGTAAAAAAAATTGTTTTCTCACAGTTTAATTACATATATAAGGTGTATCTATTCATACAGGAAATCTCTTAAGGGGTCATTGTACTCATCAATATGAACAACTTTTACTATGGGAACAACTCTGAAATCGCGAAACAAAAATCTGCTGGTCCCTACATTTTGACGAGGCGAACATAAATGTACGGAACAGATGATTTTTTTTTCGCGATTTCAGGTTTGGTCCCATAGTAAAAGTTGTTCATATTGATGAGTACAATGACCCCTTAAGAGATTTCGTGTATGAATAGATACACCTTATATTGTCTAATTTAACAAGAAACTAATGCGAGAAAATACACTACAATTACCGACAAAGTTACTAATTATGTTTGGATCGAACAAAAACTTATTCAAATATCGATTTGAATAAGTTTTAAAAATATCTGCCGGTGCAAACTGCTGACAGATATTTTTTTCTGTTGATCAGGCTTGTTCGTAACGACTACAGGTTTTAAGATGAACGATATAAATCAGCCAACATTGGATATTATTAGCCAATAAGTTAATGTAGTTATAACAGTATATTGTAGGAGGTTTTCTGAATTTAACTACAGATAAATAATCAAAGTCTGTCAATAGGGCGCGGCTATAACGGTAAAACCTTCATAGTGTGACGTAATGGTAACGTTCTAAATGAGAAAGAAAGAAAAGAAAAATATTTTATTTGGGACACGCACAGGAAATACGACAATAAAAAGAACATTAAAACTAACACTATCTTAAACACAATTAAAATAAAAGGAAAGAAAAAAAACAAAACAAAGAAGACCTGTGCGAGGCCAAAAAGGCTCCTATCTCAGCATGATGCAAATGCATAATCAAAGTGTTAAATAACATGGATATAATGATATACTTAACAATAAGCTATGTTTGTTTGGTTGAATGCGCTAATCTCAGGAACTATTAGTTCGAATTCAAAAATTCTTTCAGTTTTGGATAGCCCATTTATCGAGGAAGGCTATAAGCTTTATGCACGTATAAATTCGTTTTTGAATTATTCGAAAAGGACCTTTCGTGTAGAAATGATGATAGGTATAAAAAGGCTTAAGGCGAAAGCGCCAGATTGCCCGGGAAATTCAAATTTTTTGATGTTTTTGCAAGTTGCTAGCTGTATTAGATTCTATGTTGATCAAAATATGATTTGCTACCGTAAAAAGTATGTATTTACAGAATTATAATAAAGTCGATACAACTCTTTAAGACCAGGTAATTTTATTGAATGACTATTTAATGAAATCTTGACAATTAGGATTATACAAACTAATCGAGTTATATTGCTGATTTTAATTATTATAATTCTGTAAATGCATATTTGCTACGGTCGCGAATGATACTTTAATCCATATACAACTTAATACTGACTTGCAAATAGCAAAAAACATAAGAAAGTTTGAATTTCGCGGGCTACCTGGCGCTTCCCCTTAAACTAAGAAAATGCGTTTAGTCTACCGCTTTAGGCACTTAGTTACCTACACATTTTATTTTTTACTAACTGTGCCCCGCGACTTCGTCCGCGTGTAAGTCGTAAGATACACAATAATAACACTATGTTATGGCTACCTACTAAAACAAATAATTGAAGAAACATGAATGAGAAAACACTATCTAAACCAACTCAGCTGGTTCAAGTCTAGATGTAGGTTATGGATAAGCAGACTTGTTTGATAAGTAACAAAAACGGTTTGCTAAGAATGAAACCAGTTAAAGTGAAAGATTCAGACACAATCATCTCGATGAAGAAGGAATAGCAAACGGTTTAGATAGAAAAGAAGGTAAAGACATTGCCACGACGACATAGTAAAGTAGACACGATAACAAACAAGGCAGAAGTCAGTTTAGCTATTCCGATATTTACGCTTGTTTACGATTTTACTCATACATAAATGTGTAGGGACTTCCCGGCTATTTACAAATAAATCATGAATAAGCGCTAACTGTGCTCGAAAACCGTGAAATGTCATATTACCATGGGTATTAGGAGCAACCATGACCATTCCTGATTTTTCAAAAGCTCTAATAGTCGTGTTACCCAGACTACCTAGGTTGTGGAGGTCAGTTAGGCAGTCGCTCCTTGTAAAATACTCAATACTTAATTCAGCTGCATCTGGTAAGACTGGAAGCCGACCCCGCTAGGCAGATGATGAGTCTAAATGATAGAAGTTTTAAAATTGACGGTGATATTTTTATTATTTCTCATAAATACGTCTTTATGGCTACTGATATTGTATTTCAACGCACTGTAAAATGTAACGCGTTGTAACTAATCACTCTTATCATTGTGCGTTGGGCTTGAGGTTATCTTTCGTTGCAAAGATACCACGTGTCTACAGAAATTGTTTCTAAGCAGTTCGTGGAACCAGCCAATAATTTGATTTCGTAATATATTTTTTTCTAAAATCTTCTACAAAACGTTTTAGGGCCTGTAACAGCATTTGCGGGTATTACCCTCTAGAGATATTAAAAAATGGAATTAAATTTGTATGAAATTACCAGCCGTATAGTTTAACCAGAACTTAGGTATTCGGAAGAAATGAAAGATACCCTTAGTTTTACGTCCATAGGATTTAAAATCGTTCATAGACTTTTTGTCACGCATTAGAAACGTGATCTTAAAATCCTTCAAATAATATGTTAAATAACAATGAATACATACTTTAAGTAATAAACCGATTATTTCATTTATTATTTATTCCATAAGACATTATTTGTCTATAGATATTAGGCAATTATTATACTAATAAGATAGCTCAAAGGCAATCTAATTTTAATTAAGTGTCGTATAATAATTAGGTACAATTATTTATCTTCTAACAAGGCTAATAACAATTAGCATAGTGCCACACTACACTGCTTTTTTATCATAACTGTGTAGGTATCCACTTTTTTGCATCATCAGGGTCCCCGAAACGATCAATTGCAATTGTCAATTTTTACGTGATTGATACACATTGATGCGCAAATTGTCCGTCTACCGAGTGCAACTGAAGCGATTGTCAATAGAAATTGATGGCAATTGATCAATCGCAATTGATCGTTTCGGGGTTGATCAATCGTTGAGATTTATCTTTCCACCTCATACTATTGTTAGTTCTTAGTCCTACGACTACAATTCTCTGCATTTTTCCCTAGATGTAGTTTGAGAGAATAAATAAATTGCAAGTCTTGTAACAATATGGCGACATAATCTAAGAATTTAATGGATGTTTCTCAGAAGTCTTACGCACAATAAAATCTATTTTTGAAAGAGCAAAGGTCCTCTTGCTCCCAGTATGTTGCCAATACAAATTAAACGGTAATTTGGATTACAAAGTGAATTGAAAAGATTTGACAGTACTATCGTATTATGCGGGCGTACACGGCCATCATCTCGATAAAAAATAGTCAAAATAACAAACGTTTAAGTTCGATACATTTATTACTGACAAGCTGTGCCCCGCGACTTCGTTCGCGTGGAAGTTGTGAGATACATAATATACTAAAATAACAGCCACATTTTAATAAAACTCCCTCGTCCCCCGACCCGCCGCGTTACATCGCCCGTTCGTGCTATTACTTCGTTTTCGCTTAGTGTTCTTTCTGACTTTTTTCTTGTTGCTCAGCTCCTAAGGATCGTAGCGTGATGTTAAATAGTTTATATAGTTTAGCCTATAACTGTCCTCGAGAATTGAGCTACCAAATGCAAAAAGAATTGTTCAAATCTGACTTTTTGTTCACAAATTTTCATGGGTTTCAATTTTTTGCCCGGAACCCCTAATTAATTTTCTAAAATAAAAGTAGCCTAAGTAATAATCTTAGGCTACTTTACCATACTTTACCTTTTACTTTTCAACCTTATTGCTTTAGTAATAAGGTCGAAAAGTGATTCACCGCAAATGTCCGCGATGATACCTATTAGGCATGTTAATAATGTTGCTAACTTCAGTCCTGTATGGTTCACTTTAAAATATTGCTATGTAATTATTATATAATTTTATAAATGTTGTTTTATTATAATAAATACATATATTATTTATATAACGTAGGTGCCTACTATTTAGATTATCTATTCACGTTGCAAATTTTCGCCAAATCTTTTGTATATTCAAGTATTTCAATCTACATATTGAATAGTTAGAATAAATGCAAAAATTCACGATTATGCTAAACTACTATAATTTGTAAAGAAACTTTCAGAAAGTATTGATTCGGTCTTAAATTATTGTTTTGGTTTACATAGGTAGATACAATAGGAAAGCATGCGGCCGATGCAGACAAATCCAGGTCTAATTGTGAAGTACAGGTCATTGAACTACAGTCGGGGGAAACAAATGAAGTTAGCAGAAGAAAAGTTTGGGTAACTTTTAGATAGCTTTTTATTTTCGCCACATAACAACGCAGTAAGGTTCTTGGTCCAATATTTGCATATTATCTCTAGGAATAGCATAATATATTTATCCTATCATGTGATCTAAATAACTAACCAACTGCGGTCGTAGTAGGTACCTATTTGTACAATGTTGTTTTAGAATTCATAACATAGGTTGGTACCTACGAATCGCTAACTAATCCAACTACTTATTTGCAATTTCAGGTGTTCTGCAACGTAACATCTCGCCTGTATTCCCCGAAGGGTTAGGCAGAGATGTACCTATAGTACACCCACATTTCACCAGTTAGGTTAAGTCCCATATAATAGGGAGCGAGCCTAATGCCATGAACTAGCACAAATCCAGACTCTGGGCTGCTACTGAGAAATTCCAGATGGAAAAATCCAGTAACACCTTGCCTGACCCGGGAATTGAACCCAGGTTCTCATGCTCAGCATTCAGTAGTAGCGCTTGCGATCACTAGACCAACGAGGCAGTCAACTATGAAATAACTAGGTATCTAATTCGAAAATTGACGAATCAAAGCTAACTCTAAAACAAAATAAAACTAGTTTAACAAGAAACGCATAGGTAATTCAGAAAAGTCTAAATGTGGACTTTGTGCCATTATAAAAAATAAAATAAAAGTATGCTGATACACAAGATTTGAGGTCCAAAAAAATCTGTGAGAATGAAGCAGGAAATACGAGTTTAGGTAGTCAATAGATGAATGACACTAGACAAAACTACGACCAAGATGGAGAGGGAAAAGAAAAACTTATAGATTTAAATTCAAAATTAGATATGTTAATCCCTGTGCAATTAAATTTATTGAAATGCCAACAATCTGTGAATTAAGTTTGCTAGCAATCATTCGTATTGATGTAAAGAACTTCAAGCTTCTAAGATAAAAGCCACGACAAATCTCGTTCAATTCGATTCAGCTGTTACGGCATTATTCAAGGAACAAACAGTCTAATGTTTTGGCATCTGTAATATCTATGTTTAGGTACCCATTCATTACATTCCGTTCGTTTAGTTTAGTTCCTAATAAATTATCATTAATTCATCCAATTAGGATCTAATTAGCTAATTAAAAGAATTTATTAAAAATCAATGTAGTTATGATAATAAAGATTAATATATATATATATATATATATATATATATATATATATATATGTATATAACAAACGATATCACTCGAATACTCGAAGGTAAATGAACTAAAAGTCTTATGTTTACATGGGAATTGACTCGGCAAACGTCATCATATATGAAACAAAGATGAAAGTCTCAGATAATTAGATAACCGATTTTTTCGTTTCATATCTATCAATGCAACGAAATTAACGGTAAAAATTGGGAGGCCCTAACCGAAAATTCTAATCAAACGCCTCTGCTAGCGCAGAGAATAAAGAAACAAAGCCGTATATCAAAGGGCATAAGGTCTGTTATTGAGGCGGTGTGATCTATGACGTGAGGCACAGACGTGAAGACAGACATGTGCAGAAGCGCAAACGAAACACAAGGCGAAGGCGATCAGTTGCCGGTGACCACGGCCGGCGTCTAGGTGCTAATAGCTCGTACATGGACGGCGGCCGCGGCCGCACGAGGCCACTTTGACAGTTTCTATGCAAATGTGCGACCAGTTTTTGCCTTACAGCGGTTCCGGGCCGAGTTTTGAACGCGATCTACGCACCCATTAATTATTAATCCAAAAGTTATGTGGTAGAACTGGATTTTGGATTGGCTCGTTTGACATCACGTTTGAGTTGCGAACTACGGGTTGAATAGCTGGGATGCTGTGCGGCCCAACGCACTACGTGAATCATCTTAGATAACACACCTCCAGTTACGGATAAATGTTAGGGAACCGGTCGGCGGAGATCGCGCAGAAGAATTAGTGATGCAATAACGTCGAACAAAAAGTTGAAGAATGTACGGTTGTCTCGTTATCAAGTTCAATAGCCCTGAGTCGGCAGCACGTGTATGCAAAATTCTGAGATGACTCAAAACTGCGCAAAAACGTTCCCATGCATGAACAATATAAGGTGCAAACTGCTGTACACCCTCGCGCGCTTAACATTTATCATATGCCGCGGGGTGTCAACACGTATTTATCAATGACTGTGTCTTGATACTTATTTTGAAATCTGTCAGATTGACTCCCAAATGAAGCCACGCGAGTCGCATATTTTCTGTAATCCCATTGCGACTTCCTGATCGGGTCACACCCAAAATTCCCAACTGATCTAGCCGGGTCATCTAGTGGTGCTCATCCTAGTTCATACAAATACTAATAAAGACAATACTTTCCTCGATTCCATGTCGTAAATTCCACAGTCCTTGTATTGATATTAGAAAACCATTAGATCTCTATCGAGCTATGCACAAATACCATAGTTTGTATCACTGAATGTGTGTTCACTACACTTGAGTTACACTCGTTTAGTTTAGCATCGTTCGGTCGTGGTCGCGATCACTTCCGCATATTGCATGGCGCGTTTGCGCTCGCGCCGCTTCGTTCGCAGCCCGTGTGTGTCGGTGCGCTTCGCTCCTAGCCGTAGAGAGCCTCGCTCGCGAATGCGACCGCCGAAAACTCTTCACGCCGGCCGAATGCAGAAAATTCGAACGCGTCGGGTGGGGGACGCTCTACGACTATCCGAAACTTGCGCGTGTACGTGCAGCGCTTCGCTATGAAAAAATCCAAGGTTAACCGCGCGCTGCCAAAAAAAGACGCACGCAAAATGAAAAAGACGGCTAGAGCGGCGCTCCTCGGGGCCCTCGTGATGCAGTCGATTCTGCAAACGCGACGCCTCACCGCCTCAGCGCCTCACTGCCGCATTCGTACATTTTTCTTGGTCACATACCGCGCACACACACTGCGCGACGAGTACATCAGAACAGGCGACGCGTAGATTGTCTAGTTTGAGTACATCCAGCCGCTGTATTATGTTTGCAGGCTATTGACATTACGTACACAGAAGTGAACGTGTAGTGTTTTATATTATTTTTGGGCACTAAATAGGTACTTGTTCAAAGAATTTGTAATTATTATGCGTGCCGAATCCGTTTGCGATATTGACAAACTTGTGTCGCTCCAAAGGCATTAGAAATAGGATTTATTTATGTTAATGCTCCTTACCTATGCAGGTATTCAAATTAAGGCACCTTTGCAGGTGATTTCAATAATATTTTCAACGAGCACAACACCGTTTGTAACCTACTTAACTAAACAACATCAATGCCCTAGAAATGATAACATAGGTATATACTATCACAGATGTTCAGTCATTGTTTTCGATACATACACAATTGAGTAAAATCAATAAATCAGTAGGTCATTACCGAAGATCTATAGGGGACTCTGTTTACCTTCCTGCATTCAGGAAAACAATAGAGAAAAGATGAGTCGCATAAACCAAACTGAAAAAAACTCCTAAAGAATGCGTGTTGTCTGTTAAATCTTATAAATAAAATACCTAAGTAATTGTGTTAGGCATTTTAAACATTAAGCGTTGAAACATGTAATTTCTTAGAAAAAAAAATTATGTGTATTCTTATTATAAAAAAAAATATATAAATTTAATACTTCAAGCACACAAATGTACAGAGGCGGACTTTATACCATAGGTATTTTCTACCAGTCAACCTTTGGGTAATGCAGATACAAAAAGTGGTAGGTATTGTAGAGGCTATAACCCGACGTGCGCAAGCAACCTCCGTGAGTTTAAGTTAATGATTAGATTACGAGACAAACATTGATTTTAAGAGAATAGGAAAAAACAGTAAACTGTCAGTTTAGCTGATAAGCGGTGTTCTTGTTATAAAAAAATATAAATGAGTCCTATGACAAATATATAATCCAAGTTTTAATGCAAGGATGCCTTTAATTTAGCCTGGTACTGTTAGCATCAGGGGGATCCCCGATGCTTACCACACCCAGTTACTTACAGTACCTTTTTAGAGGTAAAATTCCTGTCTCCTGAAAACACGTAGCCAGCGAAGCAATAATAAACAAATTAGTAATATTCTGTAATTATGCACAATTAAACGTTACGTAGGTTCCACATTTTGTATAGGGTATAGTTACTACGTAACTTTCATTGTATTTTCATCTATAATAATAACTAAATATGACCTATCGCGGTTACTGGTGAATATGTGCCATTCGGGAATCTCATGTTCTATGGCTGAATGACGCTCGTTGACCACAACTCTGTCCCTTGGATAAACTTGATTCATATAATATATTTTCTTTATTACAAAAAACCCTCACGGTTTCTAAACATTTTTTTTCCCAGTTTTATTTATGATTTTAGTTACAGTTTACAGTTTATGTACACACAAATGTATAAACAGATAAGACGAAAGGAACAGAAACATACGTACAAGGGTGATGCTCATATCTAAAAAAATCTCTTCCAGTATACCTGCGACAGGAAAGTAGATAAAAAGAGATGTAGACAAGGTGTGAGTAGAAGAGAAAACAAAATACATAAAATCAAAAACTATTCACAAATTTAAATATAAACACACAATATGAGAAGATACTTACATGCATACTTCTAAAATAAATATCACTAAAATATATACAATTATAATGTATTATAAAATAATAAATTCATGTTATGCAACTATGACCAAGCAGAAATATAGTGTTCTTTTACTCTTTTTTAAAAACTGCAACACTGGCACTGCCTCACGAAGAGAGGAGGCCTGTGTTCCAGCAGTGAACATTATAGGCTGACTATGTGTAATGTGCTCAAGGACTTTAGAAGATATTTGGGGTATAGAAATGGGTCAGATGAGACCGGGCTAGGAATTTTGGGTAAGGGGATAATATGGGCTTGTTTCCATGCCTTAGGAACAGTACAAGAAAGCAAGGATAAATTAAAAATTATTTTTCTTTACTTAAAAGACCATTTCACTTGACACTAATCTACTTGGTTCTCACATGATCTAACCAAGATTATGTCTGGACTTTAAAAGAGACGACCTCTGAGTTTGTTTCGGTTTTTCTTATCAGAATAGTCGGATAGGAAACACCGAACTCGTCTAGTTTTTAAAACATAATTTATTGATGACGTGTGATGGGGTTTATACAAACCTACTTATAGAAATAAAATCACATATCATTCAATTTGGGAAATTAATTGCCCATCCGTCATTATGTAAACTACCACTTTATCTCACTGCTTGCCAAAAATATTTTTTCATCAAGTCTTCCCAGACTTGATGAAAAAATATTTTCCCCTGTTTTTTGTCACTTGACCAAGATTAACATAGAATTTACAAATACCGATCATGTAAGTAAAATATTTCATAATAATTATGTTCTGCATGGATCCTTATATGTCTGGGCCACAATTACGTCATTTGTTATAATTACACTACAATATCAAACATTGAAATGATGAACGCATCATTCTTCCCTAATTGCGTTAGTTTAATAGATCGTGTGTAGAACTACGTCATTCAACTATTTATGGTGATTCGCATCCTAACCCCAATTATTATTTCACAATAATAATTGACCGCCGCATCTCTACGTTGACGTCGTGGTGGGGCTTGCGCGCTCCTGAACTCTGGGTATGTGCCGATAGACTTTACTTTGTCGAAACATGTCTAGGGTGAGGAGCCAAACCAAGAAAGATACATAAACCTGCAGGGCAGCATGTGGCGAGTTGTTGGGCAGTAACGACCCCACGGACCCTATATCCCGGGAGAAGTCTTGTTCCTCACCTCTGGCTTGCCTTTATTGGCCGGCTGGAGTCAACACTGACGAGGAATAGAGCTCCTACTTCTTTCTTGCCTTTATTGGCCGGCTTGACTGGAGATTCGCAAGAGCAAACGTGATCGGAGGAAGGAAATATTCCAGTAAGATGTTGGTAGGGATCTTGACCATCTACCAGGCTTTGCGATTGTTTTGATAGCCGTGAAATACCTCTCCACTCCTCAAGTACCTCAGGACATGTTGCCACCTTGTCACTACGTCACTATGTGCTAGCGAACCTTTCCGGGGGCCATTATTGAGCGTGCAAATCACCCCCTGCCATTTTATCCGTGTATATTGTACAGGGTGGCAGGGACATCGACGCGCAGCCTGTTACCATGTATTCAGTATATGATTCTGAATCCCCAGCGTTGAAACTTTTCGTCGGTTATTTAAAAAAAATATATATTCCATACATTTTGACCGCATAGGTATTGCACTTTCCTATTTCATAGATTTATTTTTTATTTTCGATAACCGATGATTATATTCTACGCGGGTCTAGAATCATGCGCTGAATTCATGGTTATAGTTTGCGCGTCGATGTCTACCAACCTGTATAACATTGGTCAGGCAGGGGACATTGGTCAGGCAATTGTCACTCTGTAGCATTTATACCAGATGTCCGGACCATCGGAACATGTTTTTCCTCATTTTTACATCAATCTTCTATTACTAAATGGATCTCTTACCTTTTCATATTAAACAGCCTGTGGTTCGGACATGTGGAACAAAATATATTTATGAATTAACAATATAACATAACATAACATAACATCACGCCTTGTTTCCCCGAAGGGTTAGGCAGAGGTGTACCTATTATGGTACACCGACATTAACAATATAAAAGGTACTATTTTATCATGCATTTCATATCCATCTATATTTTTAGCTTATGGTGGTCTATGTCTACGACACACACACGGACACATGCATAAGCTGCTAATACCACCACAAGTGTTTTATTTTATACTCTTCTAAAATACGTTTCATGACATACATCGCTTTTCGCGACAAAATTTTCCTCCAGGATCTATCTTTCGGTTTCTAAGAAGTTGCGGCGATACGTAAAAAGCACAAGTACATAGTTGTAATTAGTAATTATGTGTAGGGTATAATTTGTTACTTCTTATATTACCTAACTTTACCCTAGATGTAGTGTATTTCCTGTTGACATACTGGCGACAGTTTTCACATTTATTTCATAATACTCTTCAATAACATTTTAGATTAATTTTGTATCTACGAGTATCTATCTATCTAGTTTGATACAGTTTTAATCTAAACTATAACCATAATAAAATGTAGGTCAAACGTAGGTATAGGTACTTTTACCAGATCTAACATTACCCTAGGCAGCATAAATTTACCCTTTCAACCTAAAATGACCCTTGACGTAATTTCATATCTAACGATGTGCAATGGCCAAAAAAACGCAAACAAATTCGGCGCCTACTAGTATCGTTATCACAATATCGTTTGACAAGGACACGTGATCTGCGATATCACTGTTTAGTATTAGGATACGGGATGTGTGTTAAATGCGTACACGCATTGTGTTGTACTATATCACGCTTTATGCGGCAAGGTAGGTAAGCTGAAGTAGCAGTTTTGTAGTTTTTTTTTTTTAAATAGCACCGAGAGTAAAAGAATAAAGTTCGGTACTGTTTATAATTTTGCAAACTAAACTTAACAGGTAAATCTTTTTATTAATTTATAAATTACCTATTAATTTTAGGTATTGAATAAAAACGTGTCACAAATTCACAACCAAGACACTCGAACATTTTTCTCAACGATTTAAAACTTTGCTGAATTACATATTTACAGATTCTTTAGTAACTATGGTTACATAACAAAACAAAAGGTTTTATACAAAAACTTGTTCATTGTTCTAAGTAGAACAATGATAACCGAAACCGACACGTTTAGCTGAATTTGGTTTAGATAATGCTGCCTAGCTACACATTCATTTTATTATCACTACCGCTTATGCGCTTGTTAATTTAGGTACAAGTCATTCAACTTGTAATCCTGTAAAATGTATAAAAACTAGTAGGTACTTCATTACTACAGCTAGCAAATATACAGCTAATAGAAAACCGGCCAAGTGCGCGTCGGAGTTCGCATATTTAGGGTTCCGTATCAAGGAATTTCAAAGAAAAAATCTGACTTATCAATATATTGGTATTTGTTAGTAACATATTATATGTAATAATAACCGTTATCACCAAAATTCAAGTTCATAGGTCAATGGGAAGTTAAAAAATTCTTCAAGCAAAATTTTGTAAAAAAACAAAAAACGTTGACTTTGCAATGGTGGCTTCTCATTCCTTTGTATTCCAATATTTTTTAAACAAAAAATACAGTATTTATCTATTCAAAGAGTTCTAAACAACGATACCCTACTTTTTCGGGTCCCCCTTTAGCTATATGGGAGCCCCCTTCAAAAACATTTTAAAATATTTTTGACTATTTTTATGGTTTTGGGTCAGCAAGATGCTTATACTGTGAAAATTTGAAGACTGTAGCTCCAACTATTTGGGTGTAAAACCTGTGTGACAGACGACGGACACGTGAGTGACAGCAAAAGGGCTCCGTTTGGACGCTTTGGGTACGGAACCCTATAAGTTGTCTATTTGTTAATATTATTAATCAACAAACCGAGCGGGGTCGCTTCACGCTCGGTTTTAACGATTTGACTAAACATCGAGATTTCTTTTTTTTTTTGCATGTTCAATATTAATAATATTAATGTATTATACATATAAGCCTTCCGGATTAAATTCTCTAAATGATGGTGAAAAACACGTCAAAATCCGTTGCGTAGTTTAGAAGAACAACGCGGCCACACAGAGAGATACGAAGAGTGAGTTTAATTTTTAATATGTACCTACAGATCGTTATTTATCGAAAGGTCTGGAAGTTAGGATCGAGCAGAAGGAAATCATAGAGCTTCTTTCAGTAGGAATTTGATACACCTAACCTTCCTTTCTCCCACGACGGAGGGAGGGATTCCACAGAATTTCCTCATAGCAATTTAAGTTTTTTTTTTTTTTAATAAAAATAATATGATAGGCAACTTATTTCAGTCAATCCTTCAATTTTAATACCCAAATACAAACATGTCAGCTAACATTATTTTCATACAATATAAAGCAATGTTCCAATCGAGGAGGTTCAGTGAGGGGCTCGTGGCTAAATAATAAAAGCCGCGCGGGTCGATCGATCAGGTTAAACTACGCTTGCCGCGGTTGGTCCGCGGATGGGTGATCATCTTTACATACTGAGACCCCCTCCTTGCCTCGGAAAGCACGTTAAGCCGTTGGTCCCGGCTGACATTCGTAGATTTTTGACAGTCGGTCGTTACAGGTCGTCAGAAGCCCGAAAGTCTGACAACCAATCTTACCAAGGGGCATCGTGTTACCTAATAACTGGGTCGTGGAGGTAATTGGGTTGTGGAGGTCAGATAGAGATAGGCAGTCGCTCCTTCTAAAATACTGGTTTTCAGCTGCGTCCGGTTAGACTGGAAGTCGACCCCAACATAATTGAGAAAAGGCTAAGCAGATGATGACAAAGTAGTGTTCCAGTGAATGAGTCACACAAAAAGTCTGCCGTGACTAAACCAAATAATCTACATTTCCTAGTAGGTACACGTCATGGCATAGAATAGAAAAAAAAGTGCATCTCACAGTCTATGACTCTCTGATATTTCCTGTTCCATAGATTTTGTTCGGACTTGAAAGTTCGAGAAATGTAACAAACTTATATTTTAGTTCTTGTTTTTTATTATTGCGAATATATATTATATAATTTTGACAACTACGGCTTCGTGACTTCGTAACTAATCTCTGTGCTTTATTATTTTCCATGAATTTTCAAAACTTAATAATATAATTATTTCTAATGAAACGGACTTTCCTTTGTCCCTTAAGAGAACACTCATTACCGTGTGCATTCTTCCCATCCTCATATATGGTTCTCAAACATGGTCTTTGACAAATGAGCAGAGGTCCACGCTCGAGCTTTGCCTGAGGGCTATGAAACTAACAGACCTATGGTACCTATATGGTACCTATGGGTGTCAAACTAACAGACCGGGTTAGGAATACAACCCTCCGTTCAATCGCAAAGATAACTGAAGTCACTTGGAAAGCTGCCACGCTAAAATGGAATTGGGCTGGATACGTCTGCCGCATGTCAGACGACCTATGGGCCAAACTTACGACCCAATGGGTCCCTCTTAATGGCAAGCGACAACACGGTAGGCCCAGACGGAGACGGCGGGATGAGCTGGACTCCTTCAACAAGAACTGGTCCTTAGCAACTTTAAATATAGAGAAGTGGAAAGAGAGTAGGGAGGCCTTTGCCCTGCAGTAGGATATCACAGGCTTTTAATAGTTAAAAATAATTATACTAGTTTTTCATTTGCTAAAAAAAATACTTCTAACTCATATATTGACCACAGGAACTTTATTCCTGTCAATCCTACACTGCTAGAAGGATCTTTTGACGCTCAAATGACGTTGTCAGGGGCGCTGTTGGTAAACATTTGTGTAATTGGTTTGTGGAATGTATTGAAAAAACAAGTCAGTTCCGATTTTGACCACTCGCCAAAAGATCCTTGTACAGCTATAATAAAACGCTAAAAAAACGCTAAAAAGCTATAATAATTAAAAAAAAAGCTCCATAACAGTTTTTCTCTATATTAAATGGTGCCTTGGTCTTCCATTTCGTCCCATATTAAAGAAAAATACAAAACAAATCTTTAAAGGGAAAACCCTTAATAAATTTTCACACACCCTGTACATTCATGGAGCTTACAACATTCTTGCTTGCCTATCTAATCAGCGCGTTAGGTACGCACATTGATTAAATGGCTGCATCGTGTTCACTTTATCATTTGGATAATGTTACAAAAATAAGATTACTATTAGATTATTATTATTATTTTGTTTTTAGCTTTTTATTTTCTTGTTATGTTTTTTTTTTTTGCTTATTGCACATTGTTAAGGAACTGTAGACATGCAACTCCACGTCTAACGATAATTATTATTACGCGTGTTGTTCAAGGGGCCTCTTGTTTATGAGTTTACAGCCCTTCCTTGTAAATGTGTCCTCTACCAAGATTGTAATTAAAAGATTTATATATAGATAATATTAAGATTATTTAATGCATCATAATATATAATCTTAATAATTATACGTACTTTTAACTACATAATAAAATTTTCCTCTGGTTGTTTTCAATGGTGTAAATTAAGTTTACTGACTTAATCTATACATCTATACATCTATACATCTATACAAATGAATAAAATTGAAGTATTTGTTTCTAATGTCAAAATAACAGCTTTTTACGAAATGCATATGAAAGTATATACGGTACCTACATAGAAAATAACAAATAATTTGGAAATTATTTGTCTGTCTTTTTGTTTGTTCCGGCTAATCTCCGGGACTTTCACTAGCAAATAGCTGATGTTATAAGGAGTAACTTAGACTACTTTTATTTTAGAAAAAGAATTAGGGTTCCGCGCAAAAAAATAAAACCCATGAAATTGGAATCACAATGTCAAAAAATCCATGTTATTGTCAAAACTAAAATTCGTTGGAGATCTTTTCTCACGTATTGGCATGATCTAGACAGCTAAGTAAATAACGTGACTAAGGAAAAAATGTTAATAGAAGAGATTGTATAATGGAAGTTGATTGTACATATATAGGACTATCCTTATCACGCTCATGTAGAGTCCATAAAAGAAAAGGTTACGTACGTACCTTGGAAATTTTTGCGTGAGAGCATTATATGATTGTAAATGACTTTCCGAAAAGGTGACAGCATTTGCCCGCTTCTTAGGAAATATTTACTATTGAAGAATTGCCTAGTCTTTTTGTTCCGCCGCTGTATGTTTTACGATTTTTTGTATTTTTTTCTAGCCAGCCATTAAATAATTACTTTCATCTTGTAAAAAAATAACCATGTAAAATAATTACTGATTACAAGACAAGGATAACATAAATGTTAAAAATCAAGGTCGTGCATATTTTCTTATTTCTTTTATAATCCTACGTAATACCTAGTGTTATAGCTTGATATGTGTCTGTCTGACCCTCGGCCCCCTCCTTCCCTCACCCCTTTCAGACAGTACATTTTCCTTAGATGACTACTCGAAATTAGTTACTTATTGACATTAAAGGAGTGAAAAATAACTTTAAATTTAATTTCGGAAGTCGGTGTCTTTGGCTTTATTTTTGGTTTTTGCCACCGACTTACGAAATTATAAAGTATTTTTTTACTTTGTAGTGTTTTCTTGGAGGTCGGTTGTTTTTTTTTTTTGACAAAAGTTTATATTTTTCACTTTTTAGTTATGGTACCTACCCCACACTAATCGTATACCACTACTTGCTATGTAAACACCAGTGACGGGAAGTATTTTATCATCACCAAGATAAACAAAGTGGATTAGATACGTACTATCGAAGCTAAGTCAAATTAATAAAATTAAAAAAAAAAATTGAGGCCAACATGCAAGCTTCTTCAAAAAAGAATTTTGAAAATCGATCCTCAAATGACGAAAATATCGATGAACATACATAAAAAAAATACATACAGACGAACATATTCTTTTTTGAAGTCGGTTAAAAATACTTCAGTAGGAAATTGGGTCATTGGAAATTGACAATCAATGATTGAGAGATTTTTTTTTGCAAAAATACCAGGAAAATTAGGATTTTTTAATTTGAAAAGGCCCTTATTTTCAAATTGAAATATTCTGATTTTTAAGGATATAGTATGCATGGTGGTCTATAAAATGGTTTCGTTTAAAATAATTTCAATCGATGTTTTTAAATTAAATGCAGTAACATAACCTAAAGCTATCATAATATTACTTCTAAATGTATATATCATAATAACTAATAAGTAATATAAGGCAACAATTTGTTGCTTTCTCATAGATATGTTTACACCAAAGAAAATTAGGTGTTATACGGCGGGCTATAAAAATTTAACACGACCATTAAGATAATGATGAGTAGCGGTGAAGTTAGAGATTATCTTTGGACAACATAATATCAATGCCTATCAGCCAAAAAGCCGATTCTAAGCATATACAAGGTGTAACATAATTAACGCACAACCTCTTAAGGGGTCATTGTACTCATCATTATGAACAACTTTTACTATGGGACCAAACCTGAAATCCCGAAAAAAAATCAGCTGCTCCCTACATTAATGTTCGCATAACTCGTCAAAATGTAGGGAACAGCTGAATTTTTTTCGCGATTTCAGATTTGGTCCCATGGTAAAAGTTGTTCATAATGATGAGTACAATGACCCCTTAAGAGGTTGTGCGTTATTTATGTTACATCCTGTATATGACGGAGAAGGTACATCTCTCTAGTTATCGCCAGCCATTTTTTAACTAGGTACTGTGGGCGTGCTATGGGTAATGTTGATTACTGCGCAATAGAAAAACCGTTTACAGTTCAAATCAAATTATAATTCACGATTAAATTCATTCACACTAACTATTCACACACGACACAACTATACGGAAAGCGAGACATTTTGTAAGTGTATTCACTGCTGGACAGCCACCAACAAACTCTGTTTAACTCCGGTGACCAGTTGACGAGTGTTATGTTGTAGACTCTGTCGAGTGCCGCTTAGCGGCGCTGGCATCCCGATTAGTCAAGCGACGACTAACGTATTTTCGACATAATTATATAAGTCGATTTCGCAAAAAATGTCGCTTATCCCTTTTTGCCTATTAAGCATCGATGCAGATAATGCAGCATTATTTATTTATTTTTAATGATATTTATAATAAAAAGTAAGAACAGTTTTACTAATTTCTTCATTTCTTAAAATTAAAACGATAAATTCCACATAAAACAAACAATAGAAAACAATTATAGCAAAAGACTCATTTGTAAGTATAATATAATAACATAATTAAAAAAAAAATAGTAACGTAGGATAGTTTTATAATAAAACGTAGACAAAAGTGCGTAAACTGAATAAAAAGTTAAGGCAATTAAAATTAAGTATTTTTATCAAACAATGTTTAATTTTATTTATACAATACAGTACAATAAAAGCAGACATTGATGCACCGTTCTTCTCATCTCTGGTACAACCAGCTGTAAATCCACGAATCTGAGCAACCCCCTCCCCCAACCCTCCTCTTCCTTCTCAACGCTACTGATTGGCTAACACGGTTAATTGACAGTTGAAACGAACATTTTAAATAGCTCTTCTGTATCCGATATATTGTAGACCCAACGTTATTTTCGGTTTAAAGAATTTTTATTTTCATAAAGTACACACAACAGTTCACTTAACATTATGAGATATACAAAAAATCATGCAGTAATATAGTAACATAGTGACTCCGTGAGTCGATAAAAGGAAAACAGATTATTTAAAACAAGGCTTCTATAGATTCTAAATTCAATCAACAGGTTATTTATCATTTGTGCGGGCATTTTTTTTTTGTTCTGGCTAGGTTTTTACATTGTTACTGAATATAAACTTTTAAAATTTTCTAAAAATATGTTTTTTTGCATTCACTATCTTATTTAGCCTAAATCATGCCCGTGGTAGAAATATTAGTCACACTCAGCAAGGTGGTAGTGACCACCACCATAAAAGCAGTGGTGGCTCAGTGGTAACGACTGTGGTAGACTTGCGAGTTGCTCGTGGGTTCGAACCCAGGCAGGCGATTTACTTTGTGTAAATTATTCCATCACCACTGCTCTCAAAACGGTGAAGGAAAACATCGTGAAGAAACCGGCATGCTCTAGAACCAAAAATCCGAAGACATGTGACATCTACCAACCCGCAATGGGCCCGCGTGGTAGATTACAGCCCATTCCCTCTCGAAGAGAGGAGGCCTGTATCCCAGCAGTGGGAACATTATAGGCTGATTATGTATCTTATCAAGAAACTTACTGTACAGTAACGCTCCTTCGTATAAAATATTTTTCTTCGTGTTTCCATCCACGTGTCTAGGTATTCATGTCTAATGTCTATCTTAATAAAAACATTTTTCCTTTACGGGTTTAGTATTATTTTATGCCAGTTTCTAGCTAGTCTAATCTTATAACAAAGATTCAAGTTTTGTCAAAAAAACAGGCCTAAATATCATAGAATACATATTACTTCAATATGCATAATGTAAATAAATGAATATTTTTCAAATAAATACTGCTTTAAATGGAGCCTTTCGACCAAAATTAGATCTCAATGTCACTAGCTGACATTAACGCATTCTCAAACGCATGAAAAAAACGCATTATGAAAAATGTCATTACCATACTAAAACCAGTTTAATATTTAATATTTTTTTTATTTAAGCGATCCGGAATACGCTGTTTCGTGTCGTAAGAATATATATAAACCAGAAAAACATTTAATTTTGAAAATACGCATGCAGCTAAAAAGCAAGCATTTGAAAACCAATTAAGTTCAAAATGGACAACATGGATTCAAATGTTGAAATTGGAAATAATTTTCAAACGCGGTTGCGCTCGGAATTAACTTCGGTTGTGTTGTACCGGTACCTATAATATACATCTGGGTAAATATTGGCGCATGCGTAAATGGACATACGGCGTTCAATGTCAAACTCTTGCATCTTGCCTGTTATATAGGCAGGTTTTGACTCGCAATGGCTAATATCATGTAAAATTCATTGTTCTATTTTGATTTCCAAACTACCCTTGAGTAGTTTTTAATCTATCAATGTATTTCGAACATGCTTAACATTGGTTACATTCAAAACCCATTAATCATTGTTCAATTATGTACATAAAAAATGCAAAAAGGTGACTTTCAGCCCTACACAATGCAACTGAATCAAATGGAAGTTTTTACTTCTAATTAATAAAACAGGAAAGTTAAAATAAGTTAAACTGCATACGTGCGATTCATGTATTATATTTTCTCGGAAATCATATTTTATCAGTATTTTTTATGACTTTGAGCTTAGATTGTAAATTCGTAGCTATAGTATTATTTTCATATAGCTCCGTATTTTAAACTTTTTCTTCGTTGTCAAGCTTTTATGTATGTTTAGATAACAGTTAAGGTTAATATTACAAAAACAGCAGTTTTATTAAAGGAAAAACAACAAAATATGTGTCAATTTCAGAATATCCTACATTTTTTTTAGAAACATATCTACAGCATGTTCCTTTTTCTTTGTTTAAAAATAAATAGCTCAATGAATATAAAATTACTTCGCCTAAAATGTAGGATTGCAAGCTGCACCGGTACGATGGACGGCGCTGCTAAGATGCTAAGTTCATTATTAACTATTTAGATAATTGTAATTGAAAATGCGCCTTTTTTAAATTATTCTAAAACATCTATAGCTTTTTTAATTTTTTTGCAGCATACATTTTTGACGAATACGTAAAAGACGGTAGATAATACATTAGCAGTAAGTAAGTTAATGGGATTGCACAAAATGTAACTAAGAAGAAACATAAAATGTGTTGTTTTTTTTTTTGCAAAGTTAATTAATATATTTATATATTTATATATTTGGTAATCCTATTTTGTAGGCATATAATTAAATATGAGACGAACGTGGTATTAAAACTACTAAAACACATTTAAATTAATTTAAACGAGGAAGTAATAAAAAAAACAAAGGTAGGAACAGAATTTACGCATTAAAGAGCATTGAGAAATATAATAATTTTATAAAAGAATACACATGCAAGCGACGACAGAAAATAATTTTAAAAAGCAGATTCAACGCAATATGTATGACGTAAATCGACTTACCTGGTAACCAAACTATATTTCAAAGGCCATTTCCACATTTAACACTTATTAATACCTATCGAAATAAATACATTTACGAATACATTAATTATTTAAACTAATACAGATAACAATGACAACATCCAAGCAAACACAAAAAAATCCAAACACCGAAACAGCTGAGCCGTAAAATTAACAACACAACTAAATCCTGCTCTACGCTTTTGAAAACGAGACAAAAAAGAAAAAAAAACAATTAAAATTAAGACTTCTGGTACTAACTGTACAAACGTACCAAGTAACCTATTTTCAAAACCGTAGAACACTAGGACGTCACAAATGCAGTCGGCGAGTGTACTCACGTGTGCTCAACGTGTTCAGAGTGCCATCGACGTGGAGGTAGATAGCTGGTCCGTATGGCCTCGGACGGCCTGGATGCAGCGACGCCGCGGACGCGCGGTTTCGAGGAAGTAAGTCCCGGCGAACTGTCAACGGCACGGAAATCGGGCGGCGGCGAGCACCGAGCAGCTAGCACGCATGCGCCGCGCGCCCGTCAACAGCCGCCCCTGCAGCCAACGGGGCCACCCCACCCCACCAACCTACCCTTTAAATCGAACGTCATATCCCGCACACCGTTCGCACCACCCACCCCCCGTGTAATTTCTGAAAAGCGCTGACTACACGCGCCGACCCTAAAAAATGCATTGCGTAACGGTTTTATAAATTCCCGTGAATGTTTGCCCAATCAATTATCCACCTGCTTCGGGCGAGGACACAATGGCCCCACTAATGGTCTCTCCGATCATATATTTAAACTGTAACATTTTTCAGAAAAACTAGCATAAGCAATTTTATTGGTTTGGGGTTTCAATTTTAACTGTTCGGTTTTTCGGCGCTTTTCTCTCATTCACATTTCCTGGGGAATTAATCGGAAAATTAATGATAAAACTTCAAAGCAATTTAGTATCGATTATGTACATAACTCTGCATGCGTAATTTGATTTGGTCCACGTTTCAGATCCTCTTTGTATTAAGCATTTTAAATCTCCAAATGTTGAGGGTTTCAGTTACCAAAATTATTAAGTTCTACAATTTGCATAGAGGGTACCCGGGCACCCGGACTTCACTTGGGTATCGTTAAGACTACTATGGCGTTAAGAAGATAGGCAGTATCTTCCTCAAAACTGGACCTTGTTACCTACCCATGTTGTTTACCTATTTAATTGTGTAGTCATTGAGAGGGCTATTTTCAGCAGTATACAAACGTCCACTGCTGAAAATAGCCCTCGTTAGGCTGTTAAAAAACCATTTACTTATAGGAAACTCTTCTTCGCTGCTACCATCGAGTACAAAGCCCAAACAGCGGCCAAGAAACTGGGCATCCTCAATAAGGTGAAGCGATACTTTATGTCTGGACAGCTTTTAACCCTTTACAAAGCGCAAGTCCGATCCTGTATGGAGTATTGCAGCCACCTTTGGGATGGCTCAGCTAAATACCAAATTGCCGCGCTTGACTCGGTGGAACACAGAGCTAAGAGGCTCATTGGCGACATAATACTGGTGGATGCCAAGCTTCACAGCTCGGCTCATCGCCGCAAGGTTGCCTGCTTGTCGGTCTTCTACAGTTTGTACTTCGGTGAGTGTGCTCAAGAACTCTACGGCCTCATTCCGCCAGCCCCCTTCTACCATCGGACATCAAGACGCACTGCAGGTTACCATCCCTACCTAGTTGCTATTCCATCAATTCGCACAAAGCGTTTCCAAATGTCTTTTGTGATGCGCACAGCAAAGGCACAAAGACTTAGTGCAACTAAATGATACTAACATAGTTATTAAGTTTTATTTATTAACAAAATTGTTATTATACTTATTATGTATACTTAGGTTAAGGTATGTATCTATGGGTCTTTGTTACCTGATAATAAATGGTTATATTACTATTATTATTTAAAGGAGTGGAACTCTCTACCTGCATCTGTGTTTTCGAACGCATACAGCCCTGATGTACAGGCTTCTTCTGGGTAAGCTCGCTCCATCGTCGACTTTGTCTCTGTCATCTCTGACCTAGACTAGAGTCAAGAGCAAACCTATCTTAAATAAAAAATAAAATAAAAATATATATTATTATAGTTTCTTAAAAATCGCGAATTTATGGAAACCGTTGTTTAGCGTAAACACAGCATTTGTTTAGAGAATTAAACCAACCTACGTGAGTAATATTCTAGGGAAAGTTCCTACGTAAGTATATTTACCTCACCTTAACTCTTTGCTTACCTTACCTTACTGCTGGGTATGCTTTGCTTCCTGTTCCACATAGGTACTCAATAGTCAATCTGGGTAGATTTATCTTTATTTTATTTTCACCTCATTTTTCGAGTTTTCTTGTTGGTTCCGGAATGAGAGATCTATACAGCACACACACACAGCACATCTATGTACAGCGATGACAAATAAATAGCGATGGGTAAAGATCGAGTTCAAGGATGTTTTTAACATCATTCAAATTCAAGGGACCAACAGAGAGGACATTGCGTACAATAAAAACTCATTTTTCCAAAGACATTACAAAAGGCAAAACTGTTCTACGAGTATGTATCATTCCGCGATGTTCGTTCTAGCGTAAAAAGAAAATAAAGGCTTATAATGAAATAAACCTCAGATTGTTTAATGTTGTTGTTATTAATTTACAATATTCAAGTCTCTCAATTAGGGTTTTCGTGAAAATTCAGGCCACCAGTTGGCGCCACTTCGACACGAGGTCTTCCATTTCAACAATGAATATAAAATATAAATGATGACGTTCAGCATTCGTTTCACACATTCGTTCATCATCCAGTCACGACTAAAGAAAATATAGGCGCTTTGATACTTTTCACAGGCGCCCGGACTTGACGTCTCAGTGCTGCCACCTAGTTAACGTCGTTTCAGAAAACCCTCATTGCACTTCAGCCAAATACCTGTTATCCCTTTAGCCGCCTCTTCTACAAACATATTGAAAGCCAAACTACAGCAACGAACTACTGCCTCATTCTACTGAGATTGCTCGGAACCTGAAGCGAAATATATACAAGTACACACTGTTGAAGCACTTATACGCAAGAATATACTATCTAGCACACTGCCCTATCACTATTTATTGTTAGTTAAGAGTATGAGTCAAGTTCCTGATTTACATCCGTCTCTTTCTTCTCTTATATTGGCACGAACTATAGATATCATGCCCGTGGTAGAAATATTGGTCACACTCAGCAAGGTGGTAGTGACCACCACCATGAGAGCAGTGGTGGCTCAGTCGTAACGACTGTGGTAGACTTGCGAGTTGCTCGTGGGTTCGAACCCAGGCAGGCGATTTACTTTTTGTAAATAATTTCATCACCACTGCTCTCAAAACGGTGAAGGAAAACATCGTGAGGAAACCGTCCTAGAACCAAAAATTCGAAGACAAGACAAACATCTACCAACCCGCACTGGGCCCGCGTGGTAGATTACAGCCCACTCCCTTTCGAAGAGAGGAGGCCTGTGTCCCAGCAGTGGAAACATTATAGACTGATTATGCAGCAAGGTGGCAGTGAGGCTGACTGTTCATTCATCACACAAAGATCCACTTCATTCCCATTGGTGTTGTAACAGTGACAAAGAGATTTCACCATTCATATGGAAGCAGTGCTGTCCATTAATTGGGTTGTGTTAGCAGTTGTTGCTCTCTTTAATTTGCAGCATTTGATTGGACTGCAAGCCAATCGGAAAAGACTTGAATTTAATATGAAGTTAATAAGTAGCACCTAACTACTGGTTTGTCATTCGTAGATCTTTGACAGTAGTTACAGGTAGTCGGAAGCCTGAAAGTCTGACAGCCAATCTCGCCAAGGGGCATCGTGTTACCCAGTAACTGGGTTTTGGAGGTCAGATAGGCAGTCGCTCCATGTAAAATACTGGTATTCAGCATCAGCATCAGCTAAGACTGGAAGGCGACGCCAACATAGTTGGCAGATGACGATGCAGTAGCACCAAACTCAAGTGTGGTAGACATTAAATATTTATGCAACCAGTCCATTTGTGAATGGCATATTAATGGCACATTGTGGATTATACGTTGTCAGAAGAAAAAGGAGAAAGTCCAATTTCAATTCACACCCTATCGGGAGCCCAATACAGTGGGCATGTTGGTCGGTGCGGTCGGTGTTCTTTTGTTTTATTTTGTTTGTAAATTGGTAGCTGGGCCGACCGTCGAGGGTACGCTGGACGGTATTTGTAGGTACTTGATTATTTTTACATGACTGTGAACATTTAAACCAGTACATATGTATGTACCTACGTATACTTTACCCATATCTTTTTGAAATTATAAATTACTTAAACGATGACCGGATTTGAATAGGCACATTGAATAGGACTAACATGACCTGCCACAACATGATTACAACATACTTCTTAACCCTACAGATAAAAGAATGACAGCTACGAGGACCAAGTCGCGGAAAAAAAATACATGTCTACCTAATATTATGAGTATAATGACTGACGACTTCGGATTTTAACTAAAGCATGCCCTTGACTTTTCGACTTGAGCTGTGATAAAGTTACTGCGACAATGTGTAAAAAACTAACCTTTGGACTTTGCCAATTTTGTGACAATATATGAATTAAGTTTACGTACTATTGAATGGATAACTTCATACAAATCGTAATAACGAAGTTAATGGGATTCGATTGGATGTCGAGTGAATGGAATATGGAAATGAATTGTTCATAGTATGTAATGGGTGACAGTCTACATATTATTGATTCGGGCTGTACGGGTAGTTTGGAAATAGATGTATCAATTATACAGAAGTGAATTTCTTGGGGTGTATGTTTTCTTTGGAAGGTTTTACTTACGTCACAACTTTGCAAGTCTGTTTTGTGCTTTTAAACTATTTAGGCCTTATTTTAACAAATTCAGATATCTTTTATCCGGGGAATAAAATTGACATCTGACAGTTTTTGTATAGAGTAACTGTCTAAAATTCAAAATTTATACGGAGGTTAAAGTTTATACTGGAATAATAGTTTGGTCGAATTCACCCTTAGTTGTTTCCGAGCGCCATAACTAATGTAGTATTATTATGGAGCAGACAAAGAAATGTACCTCTACTAGATATTAACGACACAACATGGAAAATTCAACGTTTCATTATACGCCAGTAATTACAAGACAAAACTAACCATTTAATCTCTTACAAATAAAATTTCAACTGTAAAATCTGAAGCTTTCACCTGGTTATAAACAACACAATGTAAATCTCCTACAGTTAATGAAGTTTCAATAAACTATGAAAATATCAGGTTTCAGTAAACCCGCATAGAGTCATGCACGTATTAATAAACGCACCACAGTACATCCACACACCTTGATACTTATTTATTCCGCATAGACAAAGGACCTACTCTCGAACCGCCCAGTGAATCGAGGTCACCATGGCTGGCCAAAAAATAATGCAGCAACTGTGCTCTTTTCCGAAATAGAATCCGCTCCGATAACTGGGTCGAACGATGCGTCTACGTTTCAATACGTTCCTTTTTTTCTATATTTGTTTTGACAGCTACAACGTGCGAAATCAAGGGATTTTACACTGTACATTATTGATGGGTTTTGTGAGATGACATTTGTTTTTTTCTTTTGTTTTGTTTAATAAATTGAATTTTCGATTGGGATTTTACACTGAAATCCTGGCGGTGTAGGGGACTGGCATGTTCGCTAAAAAAAGAGTTTTCGGCTTCTTTGCGCTCATGAGGAAGTTCAGGGCGTGTCGTTCTGTACACGAGTGGGGGAGCAAGTAACAATGGTCTTGTAACTGCTGTGTTTCGCACTGTACATCATTCTATCTACTGAGGAAGACAAAATAAATGTACCTACCAAATTTCATGTTTCTATGTAATTGTAAGAGTTTGTCATTTTAATTTGATGTGTGCCTTTGCCTGAAATAAAAGATTAATATTATTATAAAAAGATTGAATAACTTTATTCTTTGCAGTCCTATTTCTAAATATACTAATTTTAAGAGTTTAAACATTCAAAGGCACTTGCAGCATTTTTACTATTTAGTTTCCAGAAACCATAAAGGTCACAATTTTGAAGCTTATTTAAAATTGGCAACACAGCGTTCTCGCACTCATTATTATTTCACCACACGCACTTAATTTTGCAAAGTGACCACAGTGCGCCTATAAAATTTAATAACGGATTTTTTATGGCTATGGTTAACACCTTTTGGGCGCAACTTTGAGAGCTTAGATTTTTTAAATAGTTGTTAGTTCATTAGTAAGGTTGCAACATTTTTATGCAAAAATGGTAATTGTTTTCACGCATAGGTAGTTATAGGATTACCAAATCACCATAAGGCCCGTTGTACACGGCACGGTTTCTTTAGGCCCGTTAAACACGGCACGGTTTCTTTAGGCCCGTTGTACTACATGGTACGGTTTCTTTAGGCCCGTTGTACATGGTACGGTTTCTTTAGGCCCGTTAAACACGGCACAGTTTCTTTAGGCCCGTTGTACTACATGGTACGGTTTCTTTAGGCCCGTTGTACATGGTACGGTTTCTTTAAGCCCGTTGTACATGGTACGGTTTCTTTAGGCCCGTTGTACTATATGGTACGGTTTCTTTAAGCCCGTTGTACACGGCACGGTTTCTTTAGGCCCGTTGTACACGGCACGGCTTCTTTACGGTATGGTCATATTGTGCGCTAGCCGCATAGCAGGTAATATTTTACCTACTTTTGTATGTCGGTTAATTTTCATAAGACGACATTATTTTAACATTTTGAATGCAATGCTCACGTGTCACTAGAACAGTATAGAAGATGTACCTACTTTTATTAAAAATATTTGATATTTTATAACAAAGGTCAGCACAAATAAAGTACGAATCAACAGCAAAAAACCTTCATGAAATTGGACCTGAGCATTTTACCAGAAAATTATAGGTACCTATTCACCCGTGCTCTTCGTCTACAAATATAAAATCAATCGCTGCTCACAACATTTCACCTAGAAAGACTAGCTGGCATCTTACGTCATCAGCGTCCTCCTAGCACAGTCCCCCACCCCGCCCTTTTCAAGGGTGCAGTTACTCTAACCCGACGCTACGACCTATAAATATTACGTATGCAGCCATTGCATCGTCTATGACTCACAATTACTACGTTTCCCCCTGGAGGGTGTTAGGGTGGGACCATAAATAGCTAGACGCTTGTAATTCCGCCTTTTATTCTGTGGGACGTTGCTTTTAGATTTCATTCTTAGTTTTTGTGATCCAGACTATTGCGGATTTTTTTTTGCATTTTGTATTTTATGCTTCTGAAAAGCCGTATGCCCGACAGAATTGCCCATCGGCAAAAATTACGAACTTCCCTCGTCCTCTATGTAACCCCTTTAGGGGATGAATTTCCAAAAATCCTCCGTTTGTAATTTTTAAAACGCAGCTTGGTTGGCTCGGAGAATAGTGTCCACTATTTTCCGATTTAAGGATTACAATAAAACTTAACAATGTAAAACTACTGTTTGTAATAATAATAACGTATAGTATTGTGGAGCATAACGTAACATGCTTATTTTCTGCATTTTCATTCTAAAATATAAGAAATAACTAAACAAACGATGAGGGCGCCACTGTGCGCGCGGTGTCATCTTAAGCATATTAGTTTTCTGTAGTTAATATTCTTCATGTAACAGTTTTATATTTTTCAATGCAATGTAGGTATAACATAACTTTGGATCAGATTACCTCTATATTTTTAAACCTCATGGATCTCCTCCACTTTGAAATACGTAAAGGGCTTTATTAAACTCATACTGACAATAACCAAATTATTACTTCAACTACCTTTGGTCCGGGAGTCAACCGAACCCTGGCAGGTACAGGCATCAGGTTACAAATACTTTCAGTCAGACCTCTCCAATGAACTAAAGCGCAATAATTCCATTTGGACAATGTTATCTGAATAAATATTTGTCTGTATTAAATCAAAATTAGTGTGATTGCACATGACTGTACGGTGTTATTCTCGGGCTGCATTGAGTAGGAGTCACTTCACGATAACTGGGGTACGAAGACAATTCGGTGACACCGACGAGAAAACGAGGTGGCCTACTCCATACTCTAGTTAAAAATACCCATTTTCTCAACGAAAAATGCATTCTAAAGACATCCGCGGTTTAAATAGTGCACAGCTGCGGTACTCGTATTTGTAGTATGTGGGCCAAATCCCGATGATTTTAGTGTTGCAAAGAAAATTATTCGGTTTCTAAACGTATCTTCTAGGTTTATCGTTTACATTATTAAACAGACGACGAAGGCGACGTTCCTTGGATAGATGTCCAGGTCACACAGTGTAAAGGGCGGATTCTCATGAATAACCTCGAAGTACCAGGAGAAGGCAAAGGGCAAAGGGTTAAAATCAGACTCTAATGATAACCTTAACATACATGCATGCAGGGGGCGCTATGGTACAGAGTAGTAGGTACTCTGTACCATAGCACCCCTCACCTAATGATGGTATTGCCCCAACATTAACATATTGGGGTCAGGGACTGCCTAGCAATGGGCCTATACATATCGGTCTTTTCATTTACAAAATTCAACTAATTTTGCCCTCATTTGGTCGTAAAATCGTGTCAAGACAAAAAAAAAAAAAACAAAATGCATGCATAATGTTTTGTATTCACGGATAAATTCACACAAATAAACGGAAGATGTCTCCTCAATACGTAAAATCCGAATGAGGTCACAAATGTGTGCGTTTGACCCACTGTGCGTAGCAAGGAACTCTTGTAAATGCAACATACTGACA
The DNA here is from genome assembly GCA_947568875.1 of Fissipunctia ypsillon. Lineage (NCBI taxonomy): Eukaryota > Metazoa > Arthropoda > Insecta > Lepidoptera > Noctuidae > Fissipunctia > Fissipunctia ypsillon. Next base: position 22,169,736 of record OX387648.1, read on the forward strand.
CAAACTCGGGTTTTGTATGTCACTTTCTGTTGTAACTTGGACAGGGGGCCAACCACCACCTCTTAAAGCAGTATTATGTTAATGTTACTTCAGTGTGAGAAAGAGGTGAAGCTATATAGCTGAATCTCTTTTCCACACTCAAGTAAGATTACAATAATACTGCTTTAAGAGGTGGTGGTCTAGCTCCTGGGCTAGCATATTAAACTTACCGTATTTTAGTTAACTTTGTAATAGGTATACGCAATATCTGTAAGTGCCGCTGTCTTACCTATGCCTATAAGGTAATTTTACCACTATTGACACGTGTCTCGCTATTATCTATGTATATATCATATTACTATGACGAAACAAACAGTTTATAAAATATTTAAATCATTATTTAAGTAAATAATCGGCAATCAAATCTGTAAAACGTTTTCTATTATTAATCAAAACTTTTATTTACTTGTCTTTTCGTGGAACTGAAATTTTAGGTGCAATCTGTGGTTTCAAGTGGCGTGTTACTTATGTAACTTGCAAGTGGTAATTTCTAGAAAGTACATTTAACGAAATAGGTATTTAACATTGATCCAGTGGCCTTAGGTTATAATTCTCCAAAAAGTATCAACAGCAGAAAATTCTGTTTGGATTTCAATAAGAAACTTCCAACTTATTTACGTAATGTTTGAACGTATTTATTTAACGTACATTCTTTGTTTTCTTTATTTAGTTCAGCAAGGACTTCTCGCTTATCACTCCCAAAATCGGTGTATTCCACTGAAGATAAGCTTCTCTTCATGAGTTGAAGGCAGCTACTGAAGGTGTTTCATTACTCCCCAAAGAAAGGAAAATTACTTTCCTATTTAGAAAAAGTATATATATATCTCTCTCTCTCGCAAGAGCAACAGACTAGAATATGCTAAGAAGTTCACGAGCTTCCTTCAATTAATATAATGTCTAAACCACCCACAGCCACAGCTAAAAAGTCAGCTGCGTGCGCAGAACGCAACCATTTAAATCGGAAGATAAGGCTGCCCACAAAAAACCTAGCAAAAAACTCCCTGGCGATCAGCGAAGCATTTATTCCGATTCCGATGCACTATTCTCCAGTGCCTTGAACCCTATGACACGAGCGAAGGTTAGGGAGTATGGGTGACGTCATCCAACTGGTTTATAGCTTTGTTTAGTTTCCTAGTATTAGGTTCTTTTGTATTGTTTGCGAACTGGTGGAGGGGGCCGTGGTTTAAGAATAGAATGCCCGAAGAATTAGGGGGGGAGGCTGTTGGCTTTTTAGATAGACCACCACGTTTAGAAGGGAAACAAGTATGCTAACATTGACCTAAGATAGTAGGGCGTTTGAAATCTTGAATCATGTTTCCAAAAAATGCAGTTTATAGTCTAACTAGCTTTTACTAGCGGTACCGCCCGCGTGCATGTCAAAAATTATCCCACGGGAACGTACTACCGGGGTAAGAAGTATCCTATATCCTAATCCAAGTCATGGTCTATGCGTGTGCCAAACATCCAAATCTGTTCAGCCAGTTAAGCGTGAAAGCGTAACAACTAAACAAACTCGCTTTCGCATTTATAATATAAAACTAGCTGCGCCTCGCGGTTTCACCCGCATAAGTCTCGATCACGTGTGAATATCAGGATAAAAATTATCTTATGTCCTAATCCAGTTCATGGTCTACTCATGTGCCAAATTTCGTCCAAATCCGTTCAGCCGGTTTAGCATGAAAGCGTAACAAACAAACAAACTCACTTTCGCATTTATAATATTAGTTAGGATGTGAACAAAAGAGGCTACAGACCGTGAACAGCAGAAAAAGTGAACAATTATCCTTATTTTTTTACCTTGTTATTTTCCTAGATTTTATAATAGTCCAATTCCACCAGACCGAATTTCAGCCATGGCGACCAATCTCAGCGGAGACTAGCCTTCGGCGCGGGAGATATTATAAGTAGTTCACAAGCGTGTGCGCAGACACAGGTGCACTCTCATTTCCCTCATCATAGTCCGATGGGACGGCAATCCGACACGACCGGAGAGGTATCAGGTGCAGAACCAATGGCTTTACGTGCTTTCCGAGGCACGGAGGTATCACACCGCCAACTTCCAAACTCCGGGCTGTTACTAAGAAACTAATGAAAAAATCCAATAACGCTTTGCGCGACCTGGGAATTTAATCTAGGACCTCACACCCAGCAGTCGCGCTTGCGACCACGAGACCAATGGGGCCGTTAGTTAGATTTTATAATATAGGTCAAACGGACGGTAGACCAAATTGTAAGGAAAAAATACTATTGACAGTTGCCATTTGCCAGTGCCGTTATCAACATCCGCTCAACTATGCTCAACTAATCTATTCTTGTGCACGCAGTAACAAATTCCTTCCTTCCGATTTTTGTCAGTTCAAATTCAATCAATTTTATTTTACATGAACATACATGGGCACTTATGAAACGTCAGAAATTGAGTGCACAGTTCCAATTGTATTGATCGTTTCCTATGGAGAAGAGCCGGTAAGAAACTCCACGGTTACTCTTCTAAAAATATTTGACTTGAACAGTGTAATTTGGTAGGTATGGGAGGACAGTGGACCTGTCAACAAAAGTGCTCAAAGGAACCACATGCGAACCTATTTGCATTGCATCATAACCACGTAGGCCGAGATCTACAAGGTGTAATTTAAAATAACGCATAACCTCTTAAGAGGTCATTGTACTCATCATTATGAACAACTTTCACTATATGACCAAACCTGAAATCGCGAAAAAAAATCTGCTGTAGGTACATTTTGACGAGTTATGCGAACATTAATGTAGGAAACAGCAGATTTTTTTTTGCCATTTCAGGTTTGGTCACATAGTTAAAGATGTTCATAATGATGAATACTATGACCCCTTAAGAGGGCTGTCGCTTTTTTTCACTGCTCTCGCTCACACGGGACCAAGTTTTTAAGAATGTTAATGAAAATATGCTTTTTTAGAAAATATATCAATTGGCGAACTAATAAATAATATTAATATAATAGTTAATTATTAAAAACACATTTTTTGTGGCATTTATTTAACTCATCTCAAAAACAGATCATAATACTTATTGAGCTGAGTTTATTAGATAACATGTTTTACTTTATACAGGATGTATCAGAAAGGTGTGGTCAAATTTAAGGGTGTGGTACAGATCATCAAACTTTCTCCATGGGACCGACATCGGTAATCGAGAAAAAAAAATCAGTTGTCCCGTACAAAGTTTCAATACAGACTCGACCCAAATGTATGGGACGGCTGATATTTTTTTCTCGATTACGATGACCATCCATGGATAAACTTGTTTAGTTTGATAGTCTGTACCACACCTCTTTTGACCACACCTCTCTGATACACCCTGTATAGTATTTGGTCCACGTTTTACCTGGCAACCAATATCTGGTAGATATATAATGTTCCTGTTAACGTTAAGTATAGGTATTTCGGCAATAATTTCGAGTATCAATGCCCGCTCTGATAACTACTAAGTACTTATTTAATGTAATAATTTAGGTACTGTCGAATACTCCCGATAAAACCATTAAGTACCTACTTATTTAACAACTCTATTTCGTCAATTCAAGAGTTCTTCCAGGTCGTTTTTAAAAGAAGCAAAAGTATAAAAAGACAAAGAGTGAGTCACTCATTGTGTAATTAACACACTGACAAACTTACATTTTTAATTCTACGAAAAAAATCTAGTTAATTCTAACGGCGTTCTATCATTCTGAAGAACCCGTGTAACAAATTCACCCTCTATACCTGAATACCTTGAATATTCTTGTCCAAATTCACTACAAGTAGAGAGGGATTATTGTTAAAAACCTAAAGTACAAGACCACACTGAGTAGTATTAAGAGGTAACTGACACTGCAACTTTATCCAAGCACGTTACACTTGACTAAGTTATTTAATTTGAAGTGCCCACCTACCGCAGAGGTTTTTATTGGGACGTTGTGTCGAATGTAAGAGGTCTTTGTGTTAAGTTAATAATTAAAATATACAGGGTCAAATTAAATTAGCCAGCAAAACTCCACAGACGTGATGGTATCGATGTCTAAACACGACAAAATAAATATGATTTGATGTTTTTTTTTTGGGTTCAACGACCGCTGGTAGTGTGTTTTATTATGTTTAGATATCGATACTCATTATATCTGTGAAGTATACAGAAAAAAAATACTGATTTTTTAAACTGATATTTCATGTGACTACACTAACTGCGGTTGATGACCCCAAAAAAACTCATCAAATTAATTTATTTTTTGTTTGATCATGTTTAGATATCGATACCCATAACGTCTGAGGAGTTTCGCAAGCTAATTTAATTTGACTATGTATAGTGCACTTAAGCTTATCGGAGTGGGGGACGAATCCTTTTAGTATCACCAGACTTAGTCCACTGCTGGGAATAGGCCTCTCCATTTCTCCATTCGAAAGCCATTGAATCCATCCTCCGCATCTCTCATCCAGCTGCTGCTGCTACACTCCAGCACTTAGGTCGGGAACTGGGAACTTCCATTCTTACGATTCCCGATTCGTATTCTTTACTTAAAAATAAGGTCTATTCCGACGGTCTTAGGATCTAAACTTAAGTTTTGGCAAAGGAAGCCCGGAAAGCTTCACATTATAACCTACCTGTCAAAAGGTTAAAAATATTCTTCCTGCGACTAATAAACTAAATGCAAATAACAATAGCTAATCTCTACGAATAAATAGTAACAAAAGCACCTAACGCGTATTTAAATCCATGTTCTCATAGAAATATAAATGCCATACATAATTAGAGCATAATTGCCAATTTCACCAATGAAACTGAGCGCGATCAGCACATCCAAACTGCGTTCAAGAGCTGTCAGTGTCAATATTCCAGAACAATTATGACACTGACAGCTCTTGAACGCGGTTTAGATTATTGTGCTTATCGCGTTCAGTTTCATTGGTGAAATCCGCCCTAAGTCATTTGGGGGCCGGGGTGAGCTCAAACGCAGGTTTAGCGTTGCCCCATTTTGGCACAGTGCGTGCCCAAAATCGCTGCATTAACTACCAAAGAGGTGAGGACTAAAAATTTATGCCCAATGACTCGCAACACTGAAATAGAACAATAACTAGGTAGTTTTAAATTCAAAGCCGGTTTTGAATAGCGTTTCTTGCATGTTAATGTTCGCACATTGAGTGCAAAGCGCTTTCTAGGCGTTCTAGAAGAATGAATGATGTGATGTGAAAATTGCTGCATGCCTGTAAACTTATGAGAGACTGTTAATTGAGGATATAATTAAATTGTTTATACCAAAATCCATATAATGAAACAGAAAGGTCTTATAGTTTCGCAAATATTTTTAAATGGGCATTGGCAAAAAATAATAATAAAGATAAGCACGAGGTATTTCCCTTTTCAACGCTGTTACTAGAAAGTTTTAATAATAATAATTAGTACCTATTGTGAAAAACCGGATCTTTGATATCGTAACAAATCCGCTCAATGTTTTTTTACGTATTATGAAATCGATAAAAACTATCAATATTGCCTGAAAAAGGAAAACATCCAAAACAAGATACATAAGAAAGTCCCTAACTAACTACAAAATAAACACCAAAGAACAAGTTCCACCAACAATCTCCATTCAAAATAATATTCACGTTTCAAATACCCCGAATAAAGCTAACGTTATCTATGCGTTACGTGCATGTATCAGGCGTGGGGCGGGGGGCTGCGGGGCGAGGGGCCCAAGGCTTCGGTGCGCAAATATCCGCTGCATACAATGACTGCCAAACATCGCATCCCGGACAAAAACCGCGGCACGTGTAAGTACAGGGACGAATTGGGGAGGCGATTTGTAATGCAGTTTTGTTTTGAACTGTCAGTGGGGACGGAGTTTGATGGAAGATAAGGTTGACCAGTTGCTTTTAGTATTTTGAAATTGGAGATTGAGATCATTAAAGAATAGTGTAAATAATAGCATGTTTTTCGACTTCTTAAAAAAGGAGGAGATTCTCAATTCGTCTAGGTATATATTTTTATATATGTTGATCGATATTTTCGTCAATTGTGGATAGATCTCAAAATAATTTTTTCATTTGGTAGAACAAAAACTTTCGCGGGGGTCCCATATAAATTTTATTAACTTTGCTTGGGTAGTTTTTGAGTGAGCTTCGTTAATACGTATTTTTTCCAGTGTATGTTGGTGATGTTATAATAACTTCCTATCACTGTTATTTACATAACGTAGTGGTATACGAATTTGTATAGGGTAGCTACCACAACTAAAAAGTAAAAAATAAAAACATAAAACAACACACATGAACATGCTTCCGAAATTAAAGTAATTTTTCACTTTGTAGCGTTTTTTTTTGGGAGTTTTTATTTCCTTAGTTTTTTAATAAAATACAAATATTTTATAACGTTAACCGAGAAAAACATGGATTAAAATATACCTAAGACAAAAAAAGAAATACTATTATTTGATGTAGTCTATTAAAAAAAAATCTATAATCGTTGTGTACCTACAGCCTATCGATAAAAGCACACTTGTTAAAGAAAAAAGAAATAGTAAAACGGGCTGACATTTTATGCCACATTAACCTTGTTTTTAATATTCTATTCTATTTTTATTTGGTATTAATTATTTAGCTACACATACATATTATGTGTACATACATACATAGGTAAACTGGCGATTAAGTTAGTTTATAATAATATGATAATAATACCAACCCAATGTAGTCCCAGGGTAAAGGCCTCTTCTCATACCTAGTTAAGTTAGGTTACCTGGTTAATTTAATATTGTTTTTTTTTTTTGCTATGTTTGATTACAGACATAATTGATCCTATTATGATTAAGAATTACTTAATCTTGCAGACGTTTGTTTATTTATATTCTTATCGCCCCACCCACCCAAGAGGCAAGAGCCGACAAGAAGAAATGGGTCAAACAGTGGAGCCGACCTTTTGGGCCAAGCACACTTAAATTAATCAGTAAGTCAGTTTATTTGAAACCAAAATAATTAAAACGTTCAAGTAGGTACGTAGGGTTTTTTTAACAGTTGTTTTTGAATGCCATATTTTTGTGCAGATTTTTTTTACTTTCTATGCCATATTGCAATTAGTTTTAGCTGTAACTTAGTAAAATCACCGTTTGCTACGTATTGCTAAAAATTGCTACAAACGCCATTTGTTTCTCAGATTTCACTTGTGAAATTATTAACATAACATCATGCCTTATTTCCTCGAAGGCTTAGGCAGAGGTGTACCTATAATACACCCACAGGTGTACTATAATACACCCACATTTCGCCAGTTATGTTTAAGTCCCATGTATTAGGGGGCGAGCCTAGGTTTATGTAATTTTTTTTTTTTAATTTTTCTTGGGACCCTAGGGTTCCGGACTTTTGGAAGGCATATGAGGGGCCGAAGCCAACTCGCAGAGGCCCGTTAGACGCTTTCAATGGAAATGAGGCACCAACCGGCGATTATCCCTGTGCGTACTATGCAAGTACACCCAAGGACAACCCCCGGTTGGTGCAGGACTATTGCATAACATGGAAACAAAAATAATTATTGGGCTATGGGTTTGAGTGGCTAAAGTAGACTGGATATCTATATTATTTAAATTATTGCTGCGATATATATTTAAAAAATGAATTCATTTCATTCAGGTAAAACCCGTATTACATAATTACATAAACTAAAATTACAATTAAAATAAAATTACACAATGTTGTTACAGAATAAACGTTGAACAAATCAGTAGGTACAAATTATAAAGTCAAAGTCATTTGTTACAGATTTCAGTAGATCCATTTGCTACAAATTCTCATTGCTACGCTGTCCATTTGCTGAACATTCTAATTGCTACGCTATCCATGTGCTACAGATTCCACTTATTACAAATTCCAATTGCTGCTATAGGTATTTGTTGACAGACTGGTCTCCCATACCTATTAACACTGTAATTTGAAAACATTCTAAATGCCAATTATTTTAAAAGAGTAACTGTGGAGTTTCTTGCCAGTTCTTCTTTCATAGGAAATGACCCATTGGAACCGTGCGCCTAGCTTGTGACGTTGCTTATGTGCCCATGTAGGTTTATGTGAAATATAATATTTTGAATTCGAATTCATTTTCATCCGAATTGAGCAAAAACCAACTTGAAGTGTGGCCTCATACTTGATTAAAACCAGTCTCCACTGCCATCGTTATCAAAAGTTAGTTTGTGGTTTGAATAAATCTTTTTACTAAACGTTTAAACATCTAAAGAGCGCACGTGAGAAGCAACGCACCTTGTTTTTTTTCTCAGAAAAGACCTATTTTACAAAAGCTTGGTTGGTACATCTTTACGTATTCGTCATGTTTAACTGTTGGTCATAAACTATTCATAAAATAATTCATACAGATATAAAAATAAACGCGTGTTAAAATTCAATTTGTACCCGTTTTGAGTAATCATCCAAAATTCCGGTTTCAAAAGCAAACGTTTTAAAAACTTGGCACGTTTACTTTCCGTCTATTCTTAATTTTGCTGGCGAGAAATCAATGGGCTGGGTTCGACACGCGGTCATACCTATCACACACCTTATCGAAACAGTGAAGTAATCCACAAAAAAAATGTCGATATTTAAAAATCTTGCACACAAACAAAAATAAATATAATTTCAAATGCGTAGTAGCTATAAAACAGATTCCTTCAGTGCGGGCCTGTAATCGCATTGTACGGTAACGTCATTCACGCACACAGAGAAACGCACCGTCGAATTTTGTGGATGTATTTTTCTAGGCGGTCTGTATGTGTGCGGCCCAACGCCGGTGGCGATGAGAGGGAGCGACGCGAAGTGGCCCAAGTGCGAGCGGGAGGCGACTAGCTAGTTATATAACGCATTATTTTTATAATTAACAAACAAAAATTGAGAGATACGGCGGTGCGACCCTGAGAGCGGCCAGTGATCCCGTCGAACGAAAATTTGCACAGATCGAATGTGGGCGACCTCGGCCGTGGTTGCACGCGGTTCTCTCACACACACATGTATGCAGTAGTTAAGCACACATACAAATTGGGGAAAATTCTCGATTTCCGTGTCTGAAATTGCTCAGGGTTACTGCTAAAGAAAGTGTTATGCATTTTGTTTGTGAAGTTAAAATATTCATAACAGAATTCATTCATAAATATCCAAAAGGGGTTCTAATAACTTGAATTCTCATTCTTCAATTCTCAATTGCGTGAAAATGTGTAGTTTATTTTTAGCTATTTTTAATATTTATTCATTTAAACTGCAATGTCAGGTTCACGTGAACCAAAGAGCATTGTATTCAAAAATCAAAACAATTAAATGTACCTAACTGCTACAAATCCAAACAAAATACCTAATATAAATGCTTACTAACTCTTCGGTCGGTAGTTTAATTGCCTTTATGAGTAACCGAGAGATGTTATAAAACAAAAAATAAATCACCTACTTCACCTACTGTGTATAATGTTATAAATTTTAACAGTCAATACATGAACTCGTAAAAATTTAACTACTCATATCCGCGGTATGTAGATACTGCGTAATGCGTTGAACATTGTAAGGCCAAGGTTTTTAACGCAATGACAGAGACAGAAGCCTGACGTGAACGTAGCGTCAACGCAGCGTTGGTCAATAATGTATTAAAATCAGTGACGTCATGTTGTCCTTGACTACTGAAGAGTTTAAGTCCACGTCGACCATTCGAGGCCGCGGTTTGTCGGTTTTGAAAATGGAATCCTTCGCTTTGAAGATTTTTGAAAGTGGCTTTGTCTTCGAGAGGGGGTATCATTGTTTTTATTGCTTTGGTTATGTTTTGTGAAATGTTGAATCAATAGATAGATAAATAGAATATACTTCATTACCAAAATTGTAACACAGCTAACAATAATTAAATACAAGTCGAGGTGCTTTGTCCCCAAGTTAATGGAAAGTTTCAGGTTCAATAACATTTACTTTTTTTCAGGCACCTTTTTAAATAAAGCTATTATTTGAACAAACGCTGTACGGACATGAAAATTATCCATTTTATAAAAGAAAATACAGCCATAATGAATCACTATGGTTTACAAAACTGCATAAACATTTACCCAACAATTCAGTCATATGCAGTCTTTAGTAAATAAATAATTACATTACAAGTTACACACATGCCGCAAGCAGGTATATTATTGTATAATACACTGTACAACTGTACCTAGATAACAGTTGGTATCATCATTATATTTAAATATACTTGACCGTGCATTTTATGACTATAATGCTACCAACCAAGGCCTTTTAAGACATAAGGTCAAACAATTCCAAGGTCTTAAAAACATAAGTTTTAAAATAAATATTTTAAATGACTTCAGGAAGTTTTAATGTAACTAATCTTAATAACAGTTTGATTATACGGAAATTATTATTATTTTAATATGTTTCAAATAATATCGTCACAGATAAGGTATCGAAAATTAAGGACCCCTTAAAACTCTTCGTTCAGTTTGGGTAAAACATGCAAAAAATATTTGCTTGTTTTTTGACTGTTTTACCGAAAAAACATTAGCATGTTTTTTGACTGTTTTACCCAAACTGAACAAAGACTTTTAAGGGGTACTTTTATGAAAACAAATCCTGCCCTCTGTGCCCTAAAAATATAGCGACTGTTGCGCTGCCACTGACGATACCGTGAAGTTTTGGGCCAACATAATTTAAAAAAAAATATCGTGCCATCGATATGACGAACAAAAAGATGAAAACAAAACCTATAGGTGCCTACTTGCATTATTTACAATTTAAAAAATAATTGGTCGGGGAAAAAGTTTTTACGTATTTTATATGTATAAAGCTGTAGTAAAATCTCTTTGACTGTACTGTTTGTATCTGACTGGTTTTGATACCATTAAATATACATAGATGACATTTAAAAAAAGAAAAATAAAGAGTAATTTAAAAACGATTTCCCGCAATTTTTCAACTGTTTTTCTGTCCGCCAAAATGAGTGAATCTAACAAAGAAATTTGTTACATTTTGAAGTTTTATTATAAAAAAGGAAAAAAATGCGACACAAGCTGCGAAAAATTTGTAAGAGTAGCACAAAGTTGGTTCAAGCGCTTTCAGGCCGGGAATTTTGATGCCAAAGCTGCAGCTCGCTCTGGTCGCCTCGCACTGCAAGTGGAGCAAGATCGGCGCATATTAGTAGTTACGAAATAGCTGAAGAGTTAGGGGTTGTTCATTAAATAGTTTTAATCCATTTGGCTAATGGCAGATATATATTATAATCAAATGTAAATAAACTTCTTGGAAAATTTCTTGGATTTGGATATAAAATACGAAAAAACTTTTCCCCCGACCTAAATGTTTGATATATTCCTACGTATTTAGAAGATCTCTCGGGGATACTAATAAGACTTCAGTGGTTCCATTTCAGAAGTTAGCCATTTTGGAATCGAGAGGTCGTCTAACTTGTTAGTTGTAATCGTAATATGAATAGTTAGTTTCTGTCAGATACTCCAGTTTCTTGTTTTGTACCCAATAGTATTAAGCAAATGTTTGCTTTAATTTAATTAAAATTTAACTAATATGTGGTAAGTAACGTAGGTAGGTATTTTTATCTCTTATTTCCTTAGTCCTAGAGCTAATTTCACCAAACTGTTCATAATCGGACATTAGTAACTCAGCCATTAAAATAATCATCGATGTTAATGATATTTACGTTCCACTAGAAAAAAATAACACCACATTAAGAAACCTGGCGTTAGGATGTATAATTCACTCTTACATCGGTCAGTTGTCAAAGCAACCAAAATAAAAAGTCACAATGTCACATGTTCACTGATAATGCAACATTTTATCTAGCCGTATGGTATAGACTCGCGTTTGATTTTGACAACCGACTAAATGTCGATTAGTAAGTTAAGGTCTAAGATCTAGTTTCACCACAACATATACTAACATACTACTATACTCAACTGAATATAGTTTAATCTTCTGTTAAAATATTTACGGGACATTAAGAGTAGCGAGTGTTTCACCATGCGCTAATATATGATTAAATATATTTATCAGGCGTTAAATTTAATTGCTGCCCTAGAGGTCCGTTAACTTACTAACCGACATTTAGTCAGTTGTCAAAATCATCGAAATGAAAAACACGAGTATACCATACGGCTCCACTCAATCTGTGTGGTTCTTTCCCCAAAAGAGCACTTCAGACACCAATCTACATGATCTGACCAAGATTATGTCTGGACTTTAAAAGAGACTGTGACCTCTGAGATTGTTTCGGCCTTTCTTCTCAGAGTAGTCAGGTAGGAAACGCCGGCCTCATCTAGTTTATAAAAAAAAATATATTAATAAAAAATTAAATATATATTTTGGCGCGTAAAAATGTTTGTTTATACCTACTTACGGAAATAAAAAAATAAAAAATGCCTTTCATTTTAACAGTCCAGCCACGTTCGTTGCATTATTTACGTTTTTGAGCGGACGAATTTTTCAAACCTATAAAGCAATGGATTAAGAATTTCTTTGAAAATCCTCGGATTTAAATTGAAGAAGGCTTGCCCTGCAAATGGCACACAGGCTGATACCTGGCACTACGTATAAACTCGAAGATGCATTTACAAATATACCTACATAGAACTACGTCATAGGTACATGGTAACGTAGACTTGTTCTGTTTAGAAAATGACATGAAGACGAAGCATTTTCAAGTAGCATCCAGCCACTTTATGATGCGATGCACAGTAATTTATTTTAATAGAGATTAAACATATTTTTTTGTTAAAGTACCTAATATACTTTCATATTATTATGCAAATGCATACTAAATAGTAAAAAGGTGTTATGTTCTTATTACAAACAGACACTTCAACTTTATTTATTTGTGTAGATGTATGTTGGTAAGGAAAAGCTGATCACCGTACTTTTCAGTTTTTAGCAGGATTAGCTCCTTTATAAAGGATAATTTTTACGTCAGAATAGTAAGAGGGCAGATTTAGAAGGTAAGAATGAGGCAAATTAAAACATATAAAAGCTACCGCCAGTTTAATCACTATAGCAACAAATTATCATCACTCATTTGAACTTTAATCACCAACTGACTCATGCATCTAACGCATGACTACCACATCAGTGTTGCAAGCGATAAAAACGCAATAATAAACCGACCCACACACGGAGAATTGGTACCAAGACTATTAAGTCATGTGTATGAAAAATTGTATGAACTTGATCATGGCCATGAACTAGCTCGCACGTTGTGTGACGTCATCACAAACAAAACAACGAACAAATTGCATAACATTAAGTGTACCGGATGTGAAGCAGAGTGGCGTAAGTGTGGATTGCTTTATTTTTAGTTTTGAATGCACTTCAAAGAAGATTTTCTTTTAAATGTTTTTGCGGCAATGTTCTTGTTGTTGTTGTTGAGTCGAGAAGGGCTCGTGGCTACATAATAACAGCTGCACGGGTCGATCAAAGGTTAAGCTACTCTTGTCGCGGTCGGTTCGTGGATGGGTGAACATCCGTTACATATCGAGACCTCTCCTTGCCTTGGAAAGCACGTTAAGCCGTTGGTCTGGGCTGAAATTCGTAGATCTTTGACAGTTGTTACGAGTAGTCAGAAGCCCAAAAGTCTGACAACCAGTCTTACCAAGGGGTATCGTGTTACCCAGTAACTGGAATGTGGAGGTCAGATAGTTAGTTGCTCCATTTAAAATAGGTACTGAAATTTAGCAGCATCCGGTTAGACTGGAAGCCGACCCCAAAATAGTGGGAAAAGGCTAGCACCTCGAGGAAGATTTTCTTTTGAATGTTTTTGCGTCAATTTTATATGCTGAATTGCTAAGTCGTTGTTATCTGTGCTATTTAGGTACTTACTGGCTTTATTTTTCCGAAATAATAACTGAACAAAAAATAATTAATAGTCATGCATGACATTGTTATCTATCATAATGGTTAATTAAATAAAAAAATAATAGAAATAGGTTTTCCTGCATCACGAGGCAATAAAACAAAATATAAACTACTGAGTAAAACCAAAAAGTCATCAAAACAAAGCATCATTGTTTTAAAGCACATTAAAATGTTTGAAATGGTCACTTCCACTACTTTGAATTAGCACCGACAGTACCGAAACTTCCTAGTTGTTTGCCCATTATGATAATTTGATCGTAAGGTATCAACTAGCCCAACTTTTATTAAACATTCGTACCTGTTTGTAAACAATACCTGTAACTTGCAGGTATTAACGTACATATTCAGGAAATAGCACGCAATACTGGGTTAAGAATCGAACTTTTCATGTTATTGTTATTTTGCACTACTGCAAGATTGAATTACAAGCAACTTATTTAGATTCGTTGTAAAAACTAACTACTAATAATTCTACTTCCTATCGTACTGATAATATTATTAAAGTAAAAGTTTGTGAGGATGGACGGATGTTTTTTGCTCTTTCACGCAAAAACTACTTAACGGATTTGGATGAAATTTTGCACACAGATAGTTTATAACCTAGGTTAACACAGATGATACTTTTTATCCTAATATTCCCACGGGAGCGAGACTTATGCGGGCGAAACCGTGAGGCGCTGGTTGTCTTGTAATAAAAGTGGACGAACCTACTTGTAGTTTTTTTTCCTATCCTGCCCTGTCCCATTCCTGGGCATAGACTTCCCTCCAGGTAGTTTTACCTACTTTTAATAAAAGCTATTTTTTTCTAGTCATTGTTGTCGCACTTTTGTGCAAAGGTCTCCCCAAGTCTTTCCAGGTACTCTTCACCCGTACCGTCTGGGACCAGCCGTTGTGGTATGGGTATTATGGATGTTATGTTTTGGGCGGATCACGTCAGCCGCATCCACAGTGACCGGCTGGGCAACAGTCTCTACGCAATGGGTTCCTGAACATGAAATAGCGATTAATATATTAAAATAAATAATAATAGTAATACCATCATGTGATGGCATCTACAACGCCACATGCGAACTACGCAACAAAAACCTGACGTCACACAAATCCTGCATCGCGCAAGCAGAGTTTACCGTGCGACTGGCATATATACAACATCCCGACATCAACCTTCGGTCAGTAGCCCGCCAGACACAACACCCGTCTGGTCAGAGGATCCTCCCTTTTCAACGGAGGATGAGTGAACTTTAGACCCTGTTCCTCGTGCCTCTATAATCCTATTATTGTAACGCCCCATTGCAGGGCAAAGGTCTCTTTTCATACAGAGAAGGCACGACGAGCATTGATCACCACGCTTGCTCAAGACGGGTTGGTGATTTCATACATAACAACTGTTTTTTCAACGATGTCAATAATGTCCAAGTTAAACTCACAAAGCACATGTCATGTGAATTGAAAATTACATTTGTACTTGCCCGGATTTTAAAAGAAATCTTCATTGTCTATCCGCATTCCGCTATGATATTGTAAAAGGGCATTCAGTAACATCGTGGCATAGAAACGAGTTTTTAAAAACATGCAAATTGTAGCAGGTGTCAATAAAAAACTACGTCAAACTCAAGTTGAAACGTTTTTCTTCAAGTATTTTTTACTATAAATATTTTAATATGACATGTATTCTTGATATTTAATTTATAAAATACGAGCTGAGGATTGTTCTTTCGTTGAAATTCGTTAAATATTTATATTTTCTATTAGAAATACAACTCTCAATCGAAGCTCTCAATACTATGAGCTGAAAATTCCGATTTTTATTTTTTTTTCATAATTTGACCAATTATTTAAAAAAAAATTAGAATAACCCATAATTATTAAATTAAGGGTCACAAATCACAATTAAATACTTTACTGACACAATGTTTTATTCGTAGATCTACAATGTGACCTAGAAATTATGTACCTACATAAAACGTACCTCCTACTACCTGACGTACTTCTATTTTCTTCTAACAACACTAGCGACTTCGTCCGCGTGGCTTTCATACTTCAGTACCCCGTGAGGGGTAGATTTTCAAAAAAAAACCCTAATACAGGTCGTTCTTTATTTTCGGTCTTAAGTTTAAATACTGAGATTCGAGTTCATCGGACCGCGTGATAAATTTCTTCCATACAAACTTTGACACCCCCAATCCCCTTCAGAGGGTAGTTTAGAAAAACTAAAAATGATAAATTTCATAAACTTAGATAAGTATTCGTGCCAAATTTCAAGTTTATTAACTCAAGAAATAAGATTTTTCTTACAAACAAAATCCCCCCTTTTCACCACCTTATAGGTTGAATTTCCAAAAAACCTTCCTTAGTGGATGCTTACAACTCAACTGCCAAAATTTCAAGTTTGTAGCCCCAGCGGCTAAGGCTCTGCGTTGATGTATCAGTCACTCAGGACAAAGTAATATTTGTACTAGGACTTTGCCCGTTGCTTTGTCCACGTAGATTTCGTATTTTCTCTTACAAAATTTAAAACCTCCTCCACCCCTTTTAACCGATAGTTTTGGAAAATTAATAATTAAGATCCTTTTATTTATTATTACATACATACATAAACTCACGCCTTCTTCCTATGGGGGTGGGCAGAAACTACAGAACGCCACCATTATTTATTATTAATTTATTGATGAAAGGAAAAATTAAATTTTCATATAAAGTGTTTCTTTCTTTTCACACCGAAAGGGATTGATTTTTGAAAAATCTTCAATCATGTGTTTCGTCATTTAATATTTAAATTACTTTTGACTTAATCCAGACGCGCAGTGTGAAATCCTCCCTCAAAAACGTAATTATCCCTTTTGCTGGTCGATTTTCGAAACAGTATTAATAGCGTTATTCGATGTAACCGTTAGGAGCGCGTTAAAATTCTTCCATACAAACTTTAGCACCCCCTAAAATCCCTTTGACGGGTAGTTTTAAAAAACTAAATACTGACTTTATTATTTATTTAAGAATGTATTCGTGCTAAGTTTCAAGTTTATTAACATGAGAAATAAGATTTTTTTATACAATAGAAATCCCCCATTTTCAACCCCTTTACAGGTAGAATTTCCAAAAACCCTTTCTTAGAGCTCACTTTTATTATAAAAGGAACCCTTGTGCAAAATTTCTGAAATGTCAGTCATTCAACGCCCGCGATTTCGTTCCTACAAATTTCAAAACCCCCTCCACCCCCTTTAAATGGTAGTAATAATCAACTCAATTTAGTGTAACTTGAGAAAATTCATTAACAATCGTATAATAGAACTAGCTGTTGCTCGCAGCTCCGCCCGCGTGGATGTCAATACTTTCCTATTTGAATCGGATTTTGTTCACAATTTCATAGGTTTTAGTTTTTTGCGCGGAACCCTAATTCTTTTCTACAATATAAGTAGCCTTGGTTACTCCTTATAACATCAGCTATCTGCCAGTAAAAGTCCTATCAAAATCGGTCCAGCCGTTTCGAAGATTAGCCGGAACAAACAGACAGACAGAGAGACAGACAGACAAAAATTTTAAAAATTGTTTTTTTGTTATAACTACCGCATATAATACTTTCATATGCATTCAGTAAAAAACTGTTATTTTGATATTACAAACAGACACTTCAATTGTATTTATTTGAATGAATGAATGTAGTATGTATATGTATGTATGTCTTGTATGTATAGATTACGAAGAGGAGAACGAAATAAATAAGATATCAAACAACCAAAAGAATTCAATAGAACGACGTCCGACAATTTGAGCAACTTTTAACATCCGACTACCGACAATATTGAAATAATAAATCGAAAGGGTCAATCCGCGGAAAATCTTAACACCGCGATTAAAAAAAAATGACATATTTGCACAACGCCATCTAAGGGTAAATGTCAGGATAAAGCATGTTGTAGAGTGGTACATAATAGTGGTAATAGTAGCGACGCTCATAGTGATATTGGGATAGCAGGAGTGCGGCCTTTAGATTAGGTTTTTTCTATTGTTTACTAAATAAATACCTACCTATCTGTTTATTAACTAAATCGTACATTTTATATAACCTGTATTTTTAATTAAATATATATTTGATGAAAATTGGGGGCCCGATAAAATTGGCACGAAGTGTAATTGTGCGAAGGGGCGTGACTTGCGAGTGAGACGGAACTAACAGCTGCAGTGTATTATGAACCATATAGTATTGATCTAAGGTTGATTGTAAGTTTTAAGCATTCTTTCGTTAATCTTCGGGGCCATACTTTCTTTTCTGTGCGAACGAAGATTCACGACGCGCCTTATCAGTTGGGTACCACTGTATGAATGAAAGTCGTATTTATGAATGTTTTAGCGGCATTTTGCGTTTTAGTAATTCTAAATTATCTCCGAAACTTTATGACCAATTGACATACTAAAGGGCAAATCTTATCTATATTATGTCCCTTTGATGATAAAATAATTTATTTTGATAAGGATTAATATTTTGTTGTTTAAATTATCATCCGAACGTAAGTATGTCGAAAAAGTATTTTTTTTATAATATAAAATAAATAAGATAGAAATAATGATGTCGCGGACTTTTTTGTAGAATAATTTAAGGCGGACCAGTTGCCATACATTGTTTTCACTTATATACAACTTTTTAGGCACCGCATGCAAATAATTCTGTTTTAAGAGGTATTTTTTTCCGACTTGCTAGACAAAAATTGTAATAACTCGGCTAATAAGCACTATATAAATGTAATTCATAGCCTATAGCATTCAGGAATAATGTAGCTTTCTACCAGTGAAAACATTTTTAGAATTGGATCATTAGGTAGTTCCGGCAACTACCTCCTAAATACAAACTTACAAACTACCTCTTTATAATATTAGTATAGAAGATTACACCTAAACAAAGCTCACTTTCAACATACAGCTTAGGTACAATCCCATACAATCTAAGTGCTAAAATCTAGAATACATTTTGTCTCCTCATTCCTTTGAAATTCCCCGTCTAGTTAGTATCAAAGAGAACTTGTTACAAATAATTTCGGTGGTCACAGGACTGTTAAAATTGACCCATTAAAAGCGGGCTTCGAAATAATACAAACAAACATCTTTTTAGAGTTCCGTAACCTAATGGACGAAAGGACAGGACGAAATTATAAGGGTCCCGTCCATTCAACTTTGGCTTATCCGTCTGTCCGTTCGTTTTGATGTCACTCACATAGCTATTTTAAGGCTCGACGCGTCACCGGTAGAACAATTTTTATGAAAACTTCATGGAAATTGTTCTAACGATGTCGCGTCGCACCAGTCTGCACAAGCCTTTACTCGGAGACTTAACTTATCGATATAAAAGGAAGGATTACGAAAAATATAATATACGAGTATTATCAATATTTTGCATGTATAAATATTTATCCTGACTACGGAACCTTTCACTGTGCTGTGGTCCGACATTCATTTTGCTGGTTTTTTTTTTAATGATCAGGAATTGTAAATAGTTGGTTTTAGTCGTGATGTTGTTAAATAGGTAAAACCTGTCATTTTGAAGTGGGGTATAAATAGTATTATCAGTTTTGCGTAACCCATAATCATGGCCAAAAGTGCTTAGAAGATTTAATGTTTGTGGATTATTTTATTTGGTTTTTTATGAACTACTTACTGCCCGATTCTCATGTCCTTCCTACCGTGACCAGCACCCTAATTGCGTAACACACTATAAATCGGAATCTGAATCATTTTGAAGCAAATTGCTAATTCATTGCTTCATAAGTTCGAAAAATTTGTCTGCTCAACACGTAAATAACGCAATGAATGTTGTTGAACTGTCAAAATGAAACTGATTCCGATTATGTGTTACGCAATTGCCCCGCAGGTCGTCGTCACTATGGTTTTTCAGCATTTAGAATTAAGTATTGTGTATTTATTTTATATTTTATTTCTTATTTATATCTCATTGTATGCTACACCTGCTGACATCATCACGTCTATGCCGGCTGTCGCTGAAAACCAGCGCTGGGGCTCTGTCTCGCATAAGGTCGCATCATCATGCTGAGAGATGGCCGTTTTGCATGGATGTGACGCATATTTTCCCTCAACTTGTTCTTTTTGTGTTTGCGTTCTTTCATTGCGTCATGTTTACCGCAAATAAACGTATAATATCCTTGTATTTATTTTTTCTTTTTCAGTGTTCCATTTCAGGAAAACTAACATTCTGATTGTTCCAGGCTGTCATAGCCTACGTTCTGTGAAAATAAATTGCAGTTTTGGTAATCGGAACGGGAGACACAGATTATTACCTAAGTTTGTAATCGATAATCTCAAAATAAAAGAAAATCAGTCTTTTACCATCATCTCTTACTGCCACGTATGCATTTAACAACCCCTTCACAATTCAGTTTGCGTACAATCAACAATAACTAAATACATCGGGCGCCACCTTCAACATGTTCATTAACAGTCTCCAGGGGGTCGACAGATCTTACGACCGAATGGCCACTCCATTCTCATACCGACATAAACTTTAGCTGGACAACTTTGCTTTGGACCTGTGCCCTTGTATTTAAATGTATCTTGATTTTTGAGATCGAGAGCAAACATGTCAGCGTGAGCAAACATCCCGTTAAGCACCCAAAATGCGTAACACACAAAATCACAATCTGAATGATTTTAAAGCATATTGACAATCTATTACTTTATGTTTGAAAAATTTGCCTGCTCAACAACGTAAATTCCTACTGTAAGTGTTTTACGCAATTAGGGTGCCATTCGGATAAAAGGAATTGTCGATCTATTCCGTAAAAATCTCAACGTAAAAACTTAGAAGTGAGCTGTCATTCAACTTGATATATTGACACTATTGACAGCTCACTTCAAGCTCACTTCACCCATAAAGTTTTCACGCTGAGAATTTTACAGCTAAAACGATTGGTATTCCAAATTGATTTCAAAAATTCCAATCAGACAGATATGAGACAGATTGAAAACAAAATAGGTAAGATAAATAACGGCTTTTAATTTGAAATCGATCGTGACGTATTTCGGGTGAAACAATGTTAAAACGCGAGCCAATAGCAAAAATTTCAACTAGCGCCCTGAAAACTATTCCCAAGAATAAACAGCAGAAGATCCCACCGACCAAAGTTCATATCTAACACAACACAACATTACATCACCCTTGTCGTGCCCGGTTGATAGGCAGAGGACCTACATACACACATTTCACAAGCTATGTTTAAGTCCCGTGTAATAGGGGGCGAGCCTATTGCCATCAACCAGGCACAAATCCAGGCTCCAGGCTGCTACTGAGAAATTCCAGATAGAAGGTAGATTCTCATGCTCAGCAGTAGCGCTTGCGACGACTAGACCAACGAGGCAGACGAGACTGTCACATCTCGAGTCGTGTTATTATACTCGCCTTCAATTTCGGAGTCCCCTTCATGCACGCACGAAGGCTTCAGGCACACGTGACGATCCTAGAAAACCCGATCTGATCGTGATCGGTCGCTTTTCTCTTTTCGGATGCTACGCGGACAATTCAATTTCAATATTTAAACACAATCAGTGCGTGCAAAGTATTTTGTGTTTACTAGATAGAGACTGAAAGCCCGATACATTGTACTGTTTGCATGTCGAATATCTGACTATGTATTAGGAACTTAATTACTGAATTTAATAAGACCAACGCTCTGTACCAATACTTATTGATTATGAAATTCTGACAACCAATCATAACCGTGTTACTCAGTCAAATCAAATCAAAATATTTTACTTCACATGGGCACTTATGAAACGACAGAAGCTAGGTGCACGGTTCCAATTGGTCGTTTCCTATGGAGAAGAACCGGCAAAAAACTCCACGGTTACTCTTCTAACTTTTACAATGTTTTCAAATTACAGTGTTAATAGGTATGGGAGGACAGTGTAGGCCTGTCAACAAGTACCAGGTACTTAACAAAATAGAAGATGATGTACAAATCTATAGTCTATTATGCCTACAACGTTCTTACATTCATGAAATAAGTATAACAGAATGTATTTAAAAGAGAAATAAAATTTAAAAAAATAAAAGCCTATTTAAACCAAATGACATGATTATAAACCAAATGACAGTAACTGGGTCTGATACTCAGATAGCCTATCGCTCAATATAAAGGGCTGATATTCAGCTGCATCCAGTTAGACTGGTAGATGACCTCAATGTAGTTGAGAAAAGACTAGGCAGAGAGAGAAATAGAAACCGAACTGGTGTAAAAGGAGCACTACTACCTTTCTGTCAAAGAATATCTGTCAATAGGAAATGTTACGCAAAACTGAGACAGCAGATGGCGCCACTTTGACATGAGGCAACAAAGCAAACTGTCAAAGGCGCACGTGGTTTTCAATATTATTTCTGCTCTATTTCATCCTTGTTACCATAATTGTAGATTAAAATAATATCAAAAGGATAAAAACATGCAGAATAAGAATTAATAATAATTTCAAACATTCCATTACATTCAAGTAAATAGCACTAAAATATTGTTTACAATGCATGTGCTCGAAAAAAGCATTTTCCAAGCAGCCAAATTGTGCGGAAAGTGCTACTTTTTTACACTAGTGCTTTTTATTTTTCTTTTTTTTTTAATTTTTAACTCCGTTGTCAGACCGAAAACGCAAAGAGTTTTTATTACTTGAGAAATTTTTACAAATTAGTCAAGTAAAGATACCATAAAACGAATACTACATTAAACGCGTTATTAATTTCTCTAGATTTTGATTTTGATCAATAAATTAATTTTAAATATTCATTAAATATGTTTGGCTGAACGTATATATTGCTCGTGCCTTTTTGCGATACAACGTGGCAGCTACTCGTATTAGCACATGCGCATTCGTAGATATGCTGAGCGCGGATGTATTTAAAATAAGCCCGCCATTTTACTAATTTCTTGCTTAGTTCTGAAGTCGATCTGTGTAAATCTTAATATTTTTTTATTTCCTCGCACAATGCGTAATAAAACGTTGTATGATACACGTGCGTAAGATGATTTCCGACTCTTGTTGACTTATACACTTGCTCGCTTCGCTCGCTCGTAGCATAAATAACTATTTCCTAAGTTTCAATGACCTGTAAAAAAATCCTACATTCTTATAGTCTTCAGCTCTTAAATTATCAGAACACAACTTTTAAGGTTTTGTGACTGCAAAGTGCGCTTGCAACGTTGGAACTTACCATTGCGTGCGAAGATATTCGTTTTTAGTGAATCAATGAACGCCTTCGTTCCTGCATATACAACAGTACATAATGGTACAACACTGATTCACTGACTGATGCATCATTAGTTCATTACGCACTGGATTTCTCATTAACAGTCACCTAACCATAGATATTTATTTTATAATCATAGATGACCAAAAGAGGCCTAAACTTCATGTTTTTCTGTTTATGTTATTTAAATATTTATTGATTTGTCCCCCTTTTATCTATTACTACAGGTTTCGTTACCTAATGCGATAGTACGGTCGCATAAAATGCATTTAATTTTAATTTTAAAATTATTAAGAACCTTTTTATTATAACCTTTTTCTTATCTAGTGCAATGGTGCCCTCTAGCGGGAGCAATTGACAGTAAGGTAGGGAGTCTTACTGTCAATGAGGAATAAACTGCCACTTGCTCACTTCAGATATCGCCACCATTGTCCGTCTTAAAATTTGACAGCTAGATGTCAATATCCAAACATTTTTTGTAAACAATCAAATTCTTTTACTCATAAATAATTAATATGCCCCGTTACGCAGCTGTTGACTGCAAAAATCTGGGGACCCATATATTCCCCAAAGATGTTATAAGAAGAAAACTGTGGGAAAGAGCTCTCCGAAGAAAAAAATGGAATCTCAATAATACGTCGAGGTTATGTGCTATCCATTTTAAACCTGAAGACTTACCAGATAAATTCGTACCTACACAGGTGATGCTTTTTGTCATAAAACAGAGAACTAAGTGTGTTTTCATTACAGACACTTGTGGATATTTATATAAATGCATTATTTAAGGGTGTGTATGATAAGATTACCTTTGAATCGACCAAAATATAATAATGTCTAAGTAGCATCTAAGCAGCATTCGCATTGTATTTAATACCCTCATACCAAACTACCTACTGCCTAATATTAACACATATCCTGCACTGAATCTCATAGTTATTTAGAATGTTTCGCACATAGATAGATCCTTTTTGTCTGTTCTTGGTGATGAAAATATCTATAAAAGGCTGAGGAAGGTTGCTGTATCCTGTATTTATTCATTTACGAAAGTCAAACCAGTCAACTCGTCAGCTGAAGGCAGATTCGTAAACATTTTCGTCCCATTTTCATATATTTTGTAATTGACACAATAGTGAACACATAAACAACAATGGCGGTTTGAAGACGGACAAAAGTGCTGCCACCTATGACGAGCTTTCAGTTTTTAACGCTATTGCTCCCGCTAGAGGGCTTGTTAGGCTATTTTTTGGAAACAACATCGGAAAACAGCAAATATTTCTCAACAGATGGAAAGAAAAGTACTGAAAATTAGCGAAATTGAAGTCCAGTTTGAAAATACATAATTTGCAACGATAATTTTTTAGTAGTCAGTATACTTTAGTTTCAAGTACCTGAATCCAGAAAAATCCTAGTAAGTTAACATTTCCTACGTTACTCCAGCACCTAAACATTTTGTATAGTGTAGGCTCCGTTAATTAATCTTTGCCCACGCTACGTGAATATAATAATATATCGTTTATTTAGAAAACAGGGCACATTTACATTAAAATATTTTACAAACAATTTTTACAGAACACAGTTGCTGATTTACTCCGCCTTATCATCAGTCAAAGAGATAAATCTAGCTTTTATATCTAAGAAACTGTAGTATCTCTTTGATTTTTCCTGAAAATATCGAATGCTGAAGTTATTCTGTATTAAAGGATATGTGGCATATTTACTAGCTCAAACTATGCTTTGCTTTGTGCTCCATGTAGTAATCGAAGTTTTTATGAAAAGCTTACATACAATTATTTTAAGGTCAGTGAAAATTGGTTTCACTGCAGGCATTCTGGACTTATATACAAGATGTAACATAAATAACGCACAACCTCTTAAGGAGTCATTGTACTCATTATTATGAACAACTTTTACTGTAGGACCAAACCTGAAATTGCGAAAAAAAATCAGCTGTTCCCTACATTTTGAAGAGTTATGCGAACATAAATGTAGGGAGCAGCTGATTTTTTCAATAATAATAAATAATTATGACATAAAATGTGTGAATTAACTACTGAATTTATTAACACAATCTTTTCCCTAGCCCTCAAAATATAACCTATACAATGGCACAAGATTAATATTGGCAAAACAAATCCACCCAACTCTACACATAAAGGCAAAAATAACTCATAATTTTGTTATGATAACACTAAAAATATCAAAAGGAACTAGAGAAGGAAGAACTAGGACGGAACTAGAGTTAACCCTAAACAGCAATGCAACAAGTTACTGGTATGTCAAATTTGTACACAACCATAATAAGGGAAATTGAACCTTGCGTGAATGATTCTAGAGTTTGATATAGCCTAATTTGTAGTTTAAGGAAAGATGAGCGCATAGATTACGTAATGGAGTCGATTCAGCATTCATGGTCACGGCTATGTATGCTTAAAAGGTCAACATCTAACTTCTAAAGCAAAGATTGTATCATTTACGTTTGCCGCCATCTTGGATTTTACCGCTCAACGTATGAATTACTTTTTTTAATTTGCCTTCAAAACAAGAGACTGAGATGTTTATTTAGAGGTGTACCTATATGCCCACAATTCACCACCATGTAACAGGGGGCGAGCCTATTGCCATCAACCGGGCACAAATCTTGATTCCGGGCTGCTACTGAGAAATTCCAGATAGAAAAACCCAATAATATTTTGCCCGACCTGGGAATCGAACCCTGGATCTGATGCTGCGATCACTAGACCAACGAGGCAGTCTAGATTGTCGATTGTTTGTGTTTAAGTCTTCTTTAACCAACATCAAAAAAAAAGGAGGAGATCAGTTCGTCGGAATCTTTTTTTTTTTGTATGTGTGTGTTCCCCGGTTACTCAAAGACACGTGGACTGATTTAGAAAATTCTTTTTTGTTTGAAGGGGGCTTCATAGGTGGTCTTTTTGTCATCGGGTCAAGATCTGATGATGGGATCCTGGAGATATCGAGGGAACTCTTCAAATATTATAGGCACACCTATAGCGATTTGGGTATTTTTTATAGTAACTTGTGTATTTGCTCTCGGAAAGCACCAATTGGTGGTGGCCACCGGAACAACTCAGTAATAAGTATTTCACGAGTTGCGATTCGATTACTTTAAAATTATTGCTAAGCAATATAAGCTCGTCACAATTTATATGGTGAAGTGGAGCTGATGGTGAAGTACCAGGAGAACTCCTTGACAATTAACGTCCCTGCATCGGGAAAAGCAATATTTTGTAAAAGGTGATGAGCAGTTGTCATTAAGCTATTGTAATTTAGATAAATTACAAACCCGCCCACTAAAAAGTGAAAAATAAAAAAAAACTTTTTTGCAAAAAAAACACAACCGACTTCCAAAAAAACACTACAAAATAAAAAATAACTGATTGCGGAATTCGATGGCAAAAACCTAAAATACAGATCCAAAGACACCGACTTCCGAAATTAAAGTTACTTTTCACTTTCTAGTGTTTGTCTGGAAGTCGGTTGTTTTTTTTTTTTTCAAAAAAGATTTTCTAATCATTTAATTTAATTTGGTACCTTCATATTAATGGAATTTATCATGTGTCTCCTACATGCGTTTATGGTCTTGCTACGAAAATGTATGTTTTCAATGCCAAGGTTTGATTTAAACAGAAACTAAGTACAAGTATATAAAAAAGGGAGGGGGTAAATAATCAGAGGGCATCAAAAAATTCATCCGCATCGCTGTCAACAGGAAAAGTGCCCAGAAGGCTGGCAGCATTGCCACGTTGTATAGCAATGCTGATTCTTTGGCCAAAAAATAGGCCAGCCCTCTGGTCACGTGTGGAGTCGACCTACCGCCTGGCGATGTCTCGAAAAACTAAGTGGGCACTCGGACCCCATGGCCCAAGTGTTTCAACCCCAAACGGCTCGAACATATAAGTCCCAATAAGACTGGAGTATTTGCGCCGTTTGAGGTTTTCCGCACCCGCAGCAGCCGCTCCAGCACAGCCTGCCGTGCTAGGAAGATGGGATGGCGCAAGGGTGTCGACACACGTTGCATCCCACACCAAAGGCCTACCTACCTTCCAAGGCAATATGGTCATTCCGTCTGGTCTCTTTCCATCGTCGCGTGCTAAGCCATTGGGTTCTAAAACAGCTGGCACCCCGGCGGTGACAAGAGCACGACGGATGAAGTCATTGATGCTGGCGTGCCGTGCTATCCGGCCTGCACTCTTACTGCAGGATAGGCCATGTTGTCCGAGGCAGTCGACACTGACACCGCATTGGCAGCGATGCGGAGCCACGCAAGGAGCGCCCAGACGCAGACAAGTAGCGAGCCGGAAGGTGGTGTCACCCAGCATAGTGCCTATGTTGGGTGACGGTAGCGCCTGAAGCCAGAGGCCCGACTCCCACTCCCCCACAGCCAGCAGGCGGGCACGCTCAGCAGTATTGGTGGTCGTATTAATTAGATTATTCCGTACCAACCTGCAGAGCGGCTCATCCCACTGCCTCTGGGAAGATGGGTTCAAGGGCCGATCTGTATCCGACTAAGTAAACTAAGTAACTTTTATTGAATATAGATTAATTGGATAAACAAAAAAGCACTGAAAATAGTGCTTTGTTGTTTTAGCTGGTGTTTTAGAGGAAAACCTCTAAAAGACCAGCTGTTGGGTTTTAGGTTTACCGATTATGCTACGAAAAAAAAACCTGAAAAGGTCAATCGTCGAATCCGACTCGGCTGGGCAGCAATCGGGAAGCTACGGAATACCTTCACGTCTCACATACCACAGTGTATCAAGACGAAAGTCTTTGACCAGTACGTGTTTCCAGTGATGACCTATGACACTGAAACGTGGTCGCTCACAAAGGGCCTAATTAGAAGGCTGAAAGTCACCCAAAAGGCAATGGAGAGGGTTATGCTTGGAGTTTCCCTACGTGATCGAATCAGAAATGCAGAGATCTGATCGCAGGAGAACCGAGGTTGGTTACCTCGGTTCTTCTGCGATCGGATCTCTTATAGCTCGAAGGATTGCCAAACATAGGTACGTGGCAGAGAGCAGGGCACATTGCTCGCAGAACAGTATGTCGTTGGGGCAGGAAGGTCCTGGAGTGGCGACCGCGTACCGGAAGACGTAGCGTTGGAAGGCTTCCCACAACGTGGACCGATAACCTAGTGAAGGTTGCAGGAATCCGCTGGATGCAAGAAGCACAGCTAAACCAGTCGAAGTGGTGATGTTTGGGGAAGCCTATGGCCAGCAGTGGACGTCTTGTGGCTGAAATGATAATGATGATGAAAAAGAACCTACCTGAGTTATCTCACCGTAACAACCGTTTGCGCTGAGTGTGCAGCCGCCAACTTACGTATTAAAGTGCAACCTAGCAATCAGGTCAATAACCCGTTACAACTTTCGCGAAATGGTAAGTATCTAAACTAAACATCGCGCCTGGATCAAAATTAGAATAATGTTAACATTTTGTTTTTATCTCCCTCTCTGGGAGAGCCTTCCTTGTTTTCGTTCCATCTGCGACATACATGTTGGAAACAGTGCCTCTCACATATCTTCAGTGCTGTTTATTTAACCCGCCTTCTTTTTTTTTTCTTAATTAATGAGAAGAGCGAGTACCTACAGCCTGTCATAGCAGTAAACTACGATAACACATGTCAGTTGATCTTTAATATTAATTTGCATTTTATTATTTTCAGTAGCCAGTTTTCAGTTCATCAGTATTTTTTAGTAGCAGCCTGGAGTCTGGATTTGTACCCGGTTGATGCCAATAGGCTCGTCCCCTATTACATGGAACTTGAACAAAACTGGCGAAATGTGGGTGTACTATAGGTACACCTCTGCCTAACCGCTCGGGGAAGTGGAAATACAGGCGCAATGTAATATTCCGTTATTTTCAGTAAATCTCTGAAATAAAGTTCGTGGAAAGCTAGACTTAAAGGGACCTTAAATTCAGGGCACGATAAGTATATTCTATTTACTTAGATAACAAATTAACCAAGCTGTATCAGTTTTAAAACACGATGTCACTTAATTAACATGTAAACTTTATTCAACAGAAGCCTATTATAATTAGCTATTAATAGTCAGGAAATACGTTATTTGTATGTGCGTAAAATTAGAACAAAGAGTTCTAAAAAAAAGTTTAATAAAATCGAGAAGGTCGAAGTATAAGCAAGCAGGTTTAATGTGTATTTAACTAAATTAGGCTTCTATTACAAGAATATTGTATAAACATACTTTAACAGAAAGATCAACAATAACTGGTATGCAGCGTATACCTCATAATCAGCCTATAACGTTCCCACTGCTGGGACACAAGCCTCCTCTCTGTGAGAGAGAGGGCTATAATCCACCACGCGGGCCCAGTACGGGTTGGCGGATGTCACATGTTTTCGAATTTTTCGGTTCTAGGACATGCCGGTTTCCTCACAATGTTTTCTATTACCTACCTAGGGAGTCAAAAGCCTGAAACTCTGAAACCCAGTCTAACCTTAACAATTTCTTTAAAATAAATTGCTAACGACTCTGAAAGCTGTAAACTCAAACATCGTTTTGGTTTTTATTTGCACTGCAACAAAAGTGCAGAAAATGCCTTTTTTGCAATGTAACTAGCGTTCTACAACCTCATTATATTTAAAAACATGGACTTTAGACCGTCCAACAAAGAAGTCATGTTGCGAAGTCATTCGAGGCAGTTATTATTAAAGTAAATAGAATTCTATTGAAAGCTAGTGTTGGAATAGCAGAACTTCGTAACAAAGAGAGCGCTATCAAAATCGTTCAGAGGCTACGGTTGATTGAAAAAAAAACTTGAACCAAACAACAACCAACACGTCGTTTTCTATCTCATGCACACACATACGTGAATATGCTACACGATGCAAGCTATATTTTCCTAATATTCGCAAAGAAAAAAGATTGTTAAAAATTATACTATGATTTTATCACTTTTCAGAACAAAGTTATGATTAAACAATAGAACTTGGAATGGGATTCAAACGATTCAAATACAAACTCTATTTTCAAATAGTGTAATTGTAACTAACAAGATGGATGCCACATTCTCAGTTTGAACATTTTGATTCGCGTAATCAATAATTCCGTGTTAAATTCGAGACCTGGCAAGCCTTGTCGTTTCTATAGTAACCATCCCTTTGCCCCGAAATCACAGGACCATCCCACCGCCGCGTAAATTTAAAGGGAATCGGGAATCAGGTAATATACACACGTACATAATATAGCCTAAATATTGAGGGCGAAATTGAGATTTATGTCAAATTAATACGTTATAGTCTACATAGTTTTGGTAAGTAATAGTATTCTGCGTAGTTCTGAAAACTGCGCATTCAAGTAAGAATATTTTAATACTTATCTAAGTTGCGCAGTCTTTGAAAGTTTATTCACCTCAAAGTGCTACGAAATAAAAACAACTGCATAACAAATCTACCTTTAAGCAATATAAAATGTAAAATCGACGATACGTAACATTCATTTGAACACAAAAACTCCATTTAGGTACTACATAGGCGCAATTTTACATAGCAATAAAATTATTTAGCAAACCTAATGTCCGCATGTAACTTACATAGAATAATTTCCAAATAGGTTTGACTAAATAGCAGTAACTTTGTGGAAGAGTTCGCATCAGATAAGGCCGAAAAAATTAGGGGAAAAGACTAGGCAGGCGATGAACTGGCAGTAGCTCCATATGATATCAGAAACTCACTTCAGCAACATGCATCAAGCCACTTTAAACAATAAGATAAAATTCTTTATGCAGCTGGATTTACGTAGTTAGATAATTATTTATTTAACCGTTAATACACACATATAAACAGACAAGAAGAAAGGAACAGAAAAATACGTACAAAGGTGGTGCTTGTTTCTAAAGAAATCTCTTGCAGCATACCTGCGATAGGAAAGTAGATAAAAGATGTAGACAATGTGTGTTAGAGTGGAAGAGAAAACAAAATACATATAATCATAAGACACCACATCAAATCAAATATTGTATTGAAACAAAAAACAGGTTCACAATTTTTTGTGTCAGCTATATTTTAGTTTAAAAAAAAACTGTGTTCCCCACCTCCAAGAGGGGAAACGACAGCATTCCAATGTTTACTAAAGTAAGAATATAAAAGTAAAAATAGTTGTAATACAATCTAAAGCAAAAGTAGGTATATCAAAGATTTATCTAAAATATTATTACTTAAAAAATACATTTAATTCCTACTATGTTTAATTATTATTAGGTACTTTCAAGATAAAAATAAGTTCATATAAATTCCAGCTCTCTAATGTGATATGTGTGTGTGTATGTTTGTATGTATGAGTGCTTGGTGTATCTGTATGTGTCGTCTGTGTTTGATTGTATACTTAGGTAGATTATTGCGAAAGGAATAAATATGGATGCCAGGACATATTTAAATCATAGGTAAGTATGTGTTACCAGATTTTCTAACTCCTCATACATCACGCTAAGGAGCCATTTGTCCGTGAGCGCTTTACACTCCCGTGAGGTAAGTGGATAGATATTTAAAATCTTATTTACTCTGTTGTACAAAACAGGGCCAAAGACCATACTGACGTTTCACCAACACAACATTGGCCGGCTCAGTCTGGCACACTGTCCGCCCTTCGTTTTTTTGAACTGTGATGAGGGTCAAAAGTAAGTTCTGACTGTTTGCGTAGTATATGTAGTACTCAAGAAAAATGCGTGCCTCACTGTAAGCACTTTACACAGGGCATAGAGTTCGATGGTAGAGAAATGAACAGATTTGTGTGCCATAACTTTAAGAACTGCCCTCTGTGCCCGTTCCAGTCTAAGCAGTAAACACTTACCAGAGCCACCCCAAGCCGCTTTACAGTAGGTTTTGATAGAGTGCGCCAAGGTAGAGTAAACTATTTTCAGAGTATAAAAGTCGGCAGAAGATCGCATTTTTTTGAACATTGATTGATTTCCTGACCCGTTTCACCAGTGACCCGATCTGTTCATTCCATGTCTTAGTACTGTCGATAATATCACCCAAATAATGTATGTTGTTAGTTCGCATAATCACTTATAGCTACAGGAAGTGTTAGTTATCGATCAGCAATTGTGTGCAGTTAGGTTGTAGGGTGAAGCCGGTTGGGATGCTGTTCTTGGCGTAAATGTGATAAATTTAGTTTTATCCAAGTTCAATGCAAGGAGATTGCTAGTTAGCCATTTCATAACAATTCCGCAGAGGAGCGAGTGTGAAGCCAATTACTGCCATGCAGAAGTATTACAGTGTCATCTGCGTACATTATAATTTTAGAGTTTCTTAAACATAATTTACAGAGGTCATTTACACATACACATACATAAACTCACGCCTTCTTCCCATGGGGGTAGGTAGAAACTACAGAACGCCACCTGCTACGATCCTTACATACCCCTTTTGCCTCGTTTATACATCTGGTCATACACGCACGCCGGTTGCGAGTACTACGCACCTGACCTTTCATCAATCACAATCATCAATCAAAAAAAGCATCAAAGAAGAATCAGAGGTCATTTACATAAATTAAAAAAGGGTAGGTCCAAGGACACTACCCTGTGGGACTCTATAACTAAGGAACTCTTCGTTGTCGGTAAAGTTCTTGGGATATTAACAACCTGAGGACGGTATGTCAAGTAACTCTTGAAAATATCAAGAGACAAAGCTCTAATGCCAATTTGTTGCAGTTTAGTGAGCAAGAGGGGGACAGAGATAGTGTCAAAAGCTTTAGAAAGATAAAGAAAAATTGCAATCGTTTTTAGTATTTTCTTTAATTTTTTTGCAATAGTACTAGTTAGTTCGAAAACAGCGTCTTCTGTACTTTTTCTTGACCTATAACCATATTGATCCGCGGCGAGAATATTTTGGGAATTAAGATAGATTGAGTCTATTGTTAAGAACTTTTTCGAGAATCTTTGACAGGATAGTTAAAACGGATATAGGTCTATAGTTACACTGTTTCTGTCTCCGCTCTTGTATATGGGGTGTACAACAGTCTTTTTGAAAACCGTGGGGAAGATCCCTGACATGAGAGCAAGGTAAAAAACTAACGAAAGTATAAATGCGAAAAAAAACGACAAATAAAGCGAAATTAATTCAAGAACCAATCTTAAATTTATACAGTCGTAAACCTGCACAGTATGTGTCTTGAATAAATACATAACATAATATCATGCCTGTATTCCCTGAAAGGTTAGGCAGAGACAGAGAACATTTTATTCAAGGTATTTACGTATCTTGAAATAATAAAAAAATGTAAAATTTTAATAAATTCACGATAAATATGCTTTCGCATACTTCACAACTTAATTAGACAGGTCATCACTGAATGAAGACAGATTTAATATACGCTCTTTAAAATGACGTCACAGAAATAAATAAAGAAAGAAGATACATTTATTTAGCACAGACAGGCACACAATATAATATACAGCAGATAAGAAAAACAAAATCAAATAAAAAGTGTAATGTGCGATGTAAGATATTAGCAGGAAAGTGTGCTTCACGGGTGGATCGGTGCTTTTTTTTTAGTTAATATCATCACTACATGTCATGAATCGTAGGTGTAACAGATTTCTTATTTGTCTGATTAATTTCCTGAATAATGACGTCTTAAAAGTTTCAAATAGCTGCATCACATCAGCAATCGCAGCAAACTCTATAATAAGTACGTACTCGTACCTATTGGTTTTATTTACTGCTCACAGACTTCTTACGTTAATACCTAAAGGCGCGTCCCTAGCGCCATCTAGTTTGATTAATTGAAAACCTTATTTTGACTTTGATATTGATTGATTGAATAAATGAACATTGTGCGGACAAGAGTGGCAACGGTGGTGTCGCTCTAGCGAAACGTCAAGAACGTCAGGCAGCCATCTGTCTCGTGCAGTTTTTGAAGCGAACGGTGTAGACTAGACAGTCACGACGGATCGCTTACGTCCTGAATCTTATTCCATTTTCATCCGAGTTTAATTGTGATATTTTTGTAATTTAAATTGGACGTATTTTAGCAAAAAAGATCCAATCCACAACTGATCAATATTGAATTATCTTCACATTTCTGATTATAAAGTTGCATTTTTTCTCATAGCAATACCAGTCCACAACTACTTTTTTTTTAATGCTAGCTATAGTATACCAACCCACATGTTAGACCCGCCTAATTATAGATAACTCAAAATACATCCAATTGAGAATCCTGATCATAAGGCTGCTGATCGAAGGTCTGTCTACTTTTTTCTGGAATACCTCGCGCGATTACCCACTTTAAGATGAGTCATTCTGATACAGATGTGTCTATATACCAATAAACTGTTTACCACCTTAACTTGCTTTATTCATAATTATTGTTTACAAATTATACTTTTACCTCCTTATAAAACCCTCTCCCAACATTGCCGCTGTACCAAAGCACGTGCATGTAACCTGTTGGAGCAATAGTTTTAACAGCATGGGATAGGCTCCCGGAAAATGTTGTAACGGCTTCACACTGAACTGCTTCAAGAACCGACTAGACAGATTAAATATCTCCAAGCTATTTGAAACACACGCATCAGCTAATTAGCTGCTTGTATGTCTAACCAAATCTTATATCTTCTATACAAATAAATAAAATTGAAGTGTCTGTTTGTATTGTCAAAATAACAGCTTTTTACTAAATGCATATGAAAGTATATACGGTATGCGGTGTGTGTCTGTCTGTGTGCCCGTCTGTCTGTCTGTCGGTCTGTCTGTCTATCTGTTTGTTCCGGATAATTTCCGAAACGGCTGGACCGATTTTGAAAAGACTTGCACTGTTAGATAGCTGATGTTATAAGGAGTAACTTAGGCCACTTTTGTTTTAGAAAAATAATTACGATACCGCGCAAAAAAAACCCATGAAACTGTGAACAAAATCCTATTCAAATAGGGATTGCGGGATGTTCGAAAGAGTTACCGTGGCCCCAGCACAGGCAACAGAAGGAACACGGGTGGGTTTTAGTCAGTAAAAGTCTGACACGCCCTCCCGCTCCGCCCAGAGCGGGAGAAGTCATTTGATGATTTCCCATCCACAAAAAAAATCAAATAGGGAAGTATTGATATCCACGCGAGCGAAGCTGCGGACAACAGCAAGTAATAAATAATGATAACAATAATTGCGTGTGTCGCGTAGCGTATACTAAGTGTGTTTTCTTTGACGATAAGCATTCATGAATGGGTTTTCTAAATGCCATGATCCTTTTATAGAAACATAGAAACAAAAAGTAGTATTGTTGTGCCTAGTAAATAGATTTAGATGTAGGAGATTAGTAGATTGAAGGACTATTAATTTGCAGAAACTTGAATTCGGCAAGAGTAGGTAGTATTATGAAGAAACATGACGAAGATTATAACTGTGTTGATAATATTAGTTGTAAACATCACATAAAATCTCGCCTGTATTCCCCAAAGAGTTAGGCAGAGGTGTACCCATAGTACATCCACATTTTGCCAGTTATGTTTAAGTCCCATGTAATAGGAGGCGAGCCTATTCGAATTCAGTCGATTAAAATTGTATTTACTGAAGTTTTTATCTGGTATTCACAAAGTACTACAGGTACACCTCTGCCTAACCCTACAGGGATTACAGGCTTGATGTTATGTTATATTGAAAGTTTATTAAAGCTATGTTAAAATCTTTTATCTGTATTAGCATTGAAGGCTTTAGGCTAAACACAAGTAACATAACATCACATAACATAACATCACATAACATAACATCACGCCTTGTTTCCCCGAAGGGTTAGGCAGAGGTGTACCTATAGTACACCCACATTTCAACACAACACACAAGTACATACTTAAAATGCCTTAAAATTCTAATCTATTTTAAAAAAAACGCAGATTTTAAACAGAATCTGTTCAAATTATACTCTAATAACGCGTTTTCAAGGAGGGTTAGGTTAAGTTCACGCAGTAAAATGTAGATATTTTACATTGACATGTTAAACCTATCAATTCAACATTTGACACTGCCTTAATTATCTTCCGATCAATAGTTCCTTTAATTGACAACATCAAAGTTGAACGAATTAATCATTTACGCGACTAGTGTTGGGACCGTTCCTTACATTTTGTTGGTGAGTGGGCATTATGATCATTTTCATCATCGGCAGCCTTGTTCAACTCACTGCTGTGCTGCCCTATGTACCATGCTTTCCAGGTCTGTGCGAGTCTTATCCAGGTCTTCCCTGTGATCTTCAGTAGGTCGTCCACCCACCTTGCTGTTGGTCTGCTAACGCTCCTTTTACCGTATGTTGGCAACTATTCCGTTATGGCTCTGCTCTATCTGCCATCGCCACGTCTCATCATCCCTCATAACATCATCAACTCAGACAAGAAGCAGGGAATAATAATTTCAAGGGAATCATAGATAATAAGATACCTACAAAACATATTGGACACTAGCTGTGCCCGCGACTTCGATTTGGATTTTGTTCATGGGTTTTAATTTTTTTGCGCGGAACCCTAATTCTTCTTCTAAAATAAAAGTAACCGAAGCTACTCCTTATAACACCAGCTATCTGCCAGTGAAACACCCGTCAAAATCGGTCTAGCCGTTTCGGAGATTAGTCGGAACAAACATGTCAGACAGATAAAAATTAAAAATATTGTTTTTTTCGTTATAAGTACCGTATATACTTTCATATGCATTTAGTATTATGTATATATGTATAGGTTGCAATGTAAACAATGTATAAAGAAATACTGCTACCAATAAGTTTCATAATCACACATAGGTAAGCTTCCCCAAAGCATCGCCAACGACTCGTCCTGTGCTTGCATCCAGCGGATTCCCGCGACTTTCCTTCTTCCTACGCCTACCTCTTATAAAATAATCAAAGTAAGTAATAATTTAATAAAAATGGTTTCTCATATATTTAAGCGGATGGTCCACGGACCTTCCGTGTACGGAACTAAGTCATTCTCATCATCTGCCTGCCTTTTCCCAACTTTGTTGGGGTCGGCTTTCGGTCTAACCGGATGCAGCTGAATAACAGTATTTTACATGAAACGACTGCCTATCTGACCTCCACAATTCAGTTACTGGGTAAGACAATACCGCTTGGTAAGACTGGTTGGTGGTGGTTAGACTTTCGGGCTTCTGACGACCCGTAACAACGGAACTGAATGACTCCACGAAAAAAAAATCATCAAATTAATTTTATTTTTTGTTTAATCATGTTTACTTACCCATCGCGTCTGCTAAGTTTAGCTAGTCTGCTGTATAGGCCTTGTAGAAATCCAATTACCTGTAAATTTCCCAAACTAAATAAAGTATGATGGTATTCCCCACAACGCGACGGGTAAAATGGAAAGTATGTATACATAACGTTTGAATATGATAATGCACTATATTACCTATCTAATACAACATTAGAAAACCCGTTCTGATAGGTTTATCCTAGCGGGATAATTTCGTAACTTTATTTTATGTATGTGAGAATTTCACACAAACTCATCACTATGAGTACCTGCGTTATTAGGTACTGTAAAGATGTTATGCCGAAGGCAATCTTATATTGTACAGGCTGTTAGATTACCTATGGTTACATTCGATCGTTCACACACTTCCTGCCTAAGTCTAAAGAATCGTAGTTCGTGTATAGGGAGTGTCGCCCCCGTACACTGTACACGACATCACAGTACTCAAAACCAACCTGCAACTGTCCCACTGCAGGGCAAAGGTCTCTTCTCATACAGAGAAGGCACGAGCATTGATCACCACGCTTGCTCGAGACGGATGGGCAATT
This sequence comes from Fissipunctia ypsillon, assembly GCA_947568875.1. Lineage (NCBI taxonomy): Eukaryota > Metazoa > Arthropoda > Insecta > Lepidoptera > Noctuidae > Fissipunctia > Fissipunctia ypsillon. The sequence goes on from OX387648.1 coordinate 22,207,663, forward strand.
TCAGACTTATATTAATTTTACGTCCAGGTTTCCTCACGATGTTTCCTCCACCGATGCCAGTGATGTCTAAGATAAACTTAGTGAGTACCTCGTAACACGGGTGGCGATACTTAAATATACCGCTGGAGTACCCTATGCATGCAGTCAGCCACCTTGCGCCTTCATCTTAGCGTGTCGATGGTAATCTAAATGGAGTCGGCCCAGAATTCGGCTACGAGTTTGGCGCCGTCAGTATCGTCCATCAGTTTCTGTAACGCGCAAACAAGAGGAAACACAGGACATGAATTAATTGTTCTATTGTTTGTGGAACAGCCCCACACTCACACTCCAGGGCGGAGTGGTCTATGAATCTCCACCTGAACAGGTTTTTTTTTTGCTTCGGCCAACATGGGTCCGGAGTTTGTTTAAAGACTTTCAAGGGTCGTGTTATGAAGTATTAATGCCATCATGATTCCAGTTCGCAAAAAGGATGATGTTATCGGTCTAGGTCTCTCTCGCATACTGGAATCATGGTGCCATTAGAACGTCATAATAAGGCACCAGGTTAGTCAAGGCAACTCGTGCCCAGATGGGTGAATTTCAGCACATGGAATGAAGCACTGTCTCTCCACAGCTTCAGTTTTTCTTTAGCCACCTTGCTGACTGACTAATATTTTAGTCATGGCATGAACTATTCTCATAACCTTCGTGTCGATACAAGAGAACAAGAAAGATTCCTAAACATTTTATGGCTGCTTAAACATCCCCCTCCAGCTTAATATGTTGAACCTGCAGCAAAGTTCCCAGCGGGCCACCAGCTACCATGGCCCACTAGGAAATTTCTTAACCGACTAAGAAGCCAGGTGGGTCGCTGCAGGTACAACTTAGTCAAGTGGGGGTACTGCGATGACCCATAGCGCGACGGTGGAGCCACATCACAAACGATACATCACCTCTTGTTGTGCTCTCTGTGTAAAAACACCTGCATTATGGAAGACCTTTGCGAGGTCAACCCTTACGCTGTCGAAGTAGCCGAATTTGGGTTGAAGCTTATATAAAATGAATAAAGGAGAATCATTGATACGACGAAGAAGAAGAACATTTCATCATGACACAAATCTCAATAAACAGTTCAATAGACTAGATCAGTAGGTACGTGGTACTATTATATTGCACTATTAGTGTAATGGGCAGAGGAGCCCCCTCTTGCGGAGGCGGTGGTACTTACGTAGTTCAGAGGCCCGGCGCGCACAAATAGCAAGCTGCGACTTGGCATACACTGTACTTCTAGTACAGGGAGGTACTTGAGTTATTCTTAATTTATTATTAGTGATTTTTTTATTGTGAAATATTGAGATTTAAGTCTAAATATTGTGTTTTTTTTTTTGTGTTCTAATTCAAAATCCAGTGGTCAACGTCAAATAGTTTATTTCAAGTTGGCCATTAGAAGGCACTTTTGAACGTCAAAATTTACAAGAAAATACTAGGCGCCCTTTCCAAAAGGTATAGTTTCGTATGGAGAAGAACGGACAAGAAACTCCATAGATGCTCTTTTAAAACGTTTTACAATATTTTTTATACATTAATTATTATAGCTGTGAAAGTATCACTAAAAGATATCTGATTATATATCTTATTAAATCAAAGTAAGTTAATATTATTTTAGTGACACAGACCAAAACTTATGCTCAAAATGTGCACATGTTATGTGCGTCACAGGATAGTCTAACAGAAATTTTGTTCAATGTAAAATTCAGAGAATAGCCTCAAGGTATTAAAAAGGTGGTTCCCAGGAAACGGTCCGGAATACTCAACGTTTTGACTGAGAGGCTGAGAACCAGCACAACAGCAACCATAAAAATGTTTATATTTTGGCTGACTATAATTTACCTACCTTCTTGTTAATAAAGATTGAGAAACCATAGTAAATCAATTCCATTTTTTTTAAATAACTTTTTCTTATCTTTATCGAATTATTGCACTTTTTAGAGTGCAACTAACGCATATAAAGCTAATAAATAAAACATAAAATAAAATAAATCTAAACTTTACGTTATTCATACACATGAGAAAATATTCTTGAAATTTGTTTTAAATAATAAATGTAACTACCTATCTAATGACTGATCTAAGTTATTCTTCAAATAAATGTTATTTTTATTTATAGGTTTAAGATAATGACTAAATTCTAAAATATTATGCAAGTACTTGATGAAGGTACCTACCACATTTCTGACGAGCAAGGTGATTTTGCGTATTAATAACGTTTTTAAAACATTGAAACTAGTTACAAAAGAATTTTTTTTTTTTGCTTTCCCTTATATCTTTTCCCTTATTTGAAAAAAAAAACATATTTTTTTTTAAATAGTTTTGACATCCCTTATTTTAGAAAAGCACTGACTATATTTTTGAGTAGCCTACGCAGTCTTTATAATTGACAACGGCCAATTCACTAGTAAAAAAAAGGAAATGTGGAATGCTTCTATCGTAACAGCCCTACTGACCAGTGACGGTATCTACCGACCTTGATAACAGTTGTTTGCTACAACTCTTCCGGTTGCTACTATCTATATCTACATATCTATACTACCTATATCTACTATCTTAGATATCGATCCATCTTCGGCTGCTACCAAAATAATAGGTGCGTAGAGCTGCAATACAAATAAAAATGTGTTTGTGACGTTTCCGTTGTTAGATTATTTCTATTTAATCCTAACGATAAAAATTATTACAATAGCATTTTAATTGGTTCTTAGAAATTAGTTGATTTAGGCTATATTACAAGTGTAATGCTGCGGTCCCACGGCCCGTTTTCGCACAGACCAGATCGCGCCAGGCCAGGCCGAAAGGCCGTCGGGACTGTCGCATCCTATGAGGCCTGCGATGGAATGCTCGGCACGAGCCGCGACAGGCCGTGGGACCGCGGCTTAATATTGCATACAGCAAATAAGCTCTTCGTTTTTATAAGTACCTCTGGACATTATTTTGTGAAGCTAGTAAGTTGCTTTAATTTAGTCCAAGTGAATATTCTGATCCCGCAGCTGAAGACCAATTTTTTCTGTTTTGCTCTCTCAAAAATACTTTTCTATCATAAAAACAACCTATTAACTTTTATTCATTATATCATATCAAACAAAACACCCCACACAGTACAAACACCCTTAAAAATATCGCGGAATCAGAGCTCAGATCCAGGGCTGTACCTGACATCATTCGGTGGCCTTCAGGTAAAGATTTAGCCGCCATTGAAGGCGAATTGAAAAGAGCCTATAATAAGCGACGCGGGGTGAGGGTGGTAGGGGTGTCACTATCGCAACGAGCCCTTGCGAGCGATCGCCATGACTACCGAACCCGGCGCGCGTCGAGTGCGGCCCTGGGTAGCCTTGCAATGGTATGGGGAGGGCAATAGCCCCGTCTACTTGCAAGCGCAAAATAAGATGGCTCAGAAGGTTCATGTGTAAAGACGGACAATGAGATGATATAATCAATAGGTACTGCGGTAGTGGTTAATTGGGAAAGTGAATCGATTAGTACTTCAGCGATGTTTTTGTTTATATCCCCTCTCTTTATGGCAATGTAGACAAAGCAGGGTTGAGATGATTTTAATCAGTGATTTAAATCTTTATTAAAATCAAGTGTTTTTTTTTTAAATCGTTGATTTAAATCAATGGCTTTTTTATGCAACAAAATCGACCAAAAAGTGTCAAGGGACTCCCCCCTTTTTTGGATGGGAAATCATCAAATGTCTTCTCCAGCTCTGGGCGGAGCGGGAGGGCGTGTCAGACTTTTACTGACTAAAAGCCACCCGTGCTCCTTCAATTGCCTGTGCCTGGGCCACGGTAACTCTTTCGAACATCCTGCGACCCTACCTGAAGGGAATCCCCCTACGGCGTACACATACGTGCAATGCTATGTTGATCTATGTTCAAGTCCATATGAACATATACTTAATTTATAATCTTATACTTAGTCCAATTTAGTAACCATAGCGAATATTCATGTTATGTTACATCTCTAGTTCTCATAAACTGGCAACATTATTTGGGACTTCCGGTTTCCAGTCCCTTGGAAAATTTGTCTGGGTCATGGCGCACGTTGTGCTCCGTTTAATTAAGGAAATAAAAAATGTTAACTTCAAAATTAACGCATTTAATTTCAAACAATCTACACAGTTCGGGTATTCCCCGAAATGTAAACAAGCGACTTGATGTGTTTTCGCCCGATCATTCGTCATTGATGATAGTGAAAGCGTGAATACAACAAAATGCTGGAAGAAAAATAGATGCTGTATGGGTTTATTTTGATTTAAAAAAATGTCTGCTTATGGAAAGTTTAACAAAGCGGTGTGTAAATGTTGATGTTTTATTTGAATGTGACTAATATTGATAACTTTAGAAGAACTGTAATGTTGATTTTTTTATTATTTATACATACATAAACTCACGCCTTCATCCCATGGGGGTAGGCAGAGACTACAGAACGCCACCTGCTACGATCCTTACATACTCCTTTTGCCTCGCTTACGTTCATACATCTGGTCATACATGCACGCCGGTTGCGAGTACTACGCACCTCACCTTTCTGAAGAACAGCACCAATAAGATACTACTATAATACGTCTTCCTAGGACGTCCCGTCCCGGCGTTTCCACTCACATCTGCCGTGTAAATACCTTTCGTTAGTCGACTTTCATTCATCCTCTCAACATGACCACACCATCTAAGCATACTCCTTTCAATTTTTGTCACAACATCTTCTTTTAAACCGCACCGTTGCCGTTGCGTTTTATTATTTATTTTATAATCCTAATCCTAACTAATATTATAAATTCGAAAGCGGGTTTGTTTGTTTTTTACTCTTTCACGTCTTAACTTCTCAACCCATCATCATGAAATTTTGCGTTGTCAGGGGTACAGAAAAGGATATAGCGTATCTTTCATCCAGAAAAAAAGTACTGTGCCCGAGGGATAGAAAACTAACTTTACAAAATCTATATTATCGCGAGCAAAGCCGTGGGCAAAACCTAGTTAAAATATAATTAAAAAAGATATATATATATTTTTAATAATAAACGACTTCCATCCGTGGAAGAGCACCAGACTTAGCGAGACTCAGCGACCCACTTTAAAATTTAAAAAGATTGGAAAGTAAATAAATCAAAAACATCGAATTTATTTAAATAAATCCGATTTAAATCAAATAAATACGATTATTTTGTTTTTTGTTTTTAAATCATGATTTTTATCAACTCTGAGGCAAAAGCATCTTATTTTTTTCTCCTTCCTATTCATGTGACCTATTGACGCAATGTTCTTCGACCAGCACCCTATTTGTGGTGCCTATGACAGTTTTATCGCCTTGATTGTTACTTCTAGCATATATGTGGGAAAGCTTGCCATTAATAGTCCTCGTACTCTCACAGGATAATTTCATAATAATACTTTAACTCTTAACTTTATGTTTTACTACTTAAAAAGTCATGAATTATTTTTGAAGCGGCTTTTCCTCATAAAAACATTCAACACTCACCATTTTCCGAGAAAATGTAAGTATCGCGAGTTGAATCAATTAGTCCTTCTGTCCGCAACTACTAAGTGTCACTTGTCGCTATCAATTTGCGCTCGCCAGCGTTTCTGTCGACGTTATAAACAACGCATTTTCCGCTAATGTATACTAGATGTATTTTTTTTGTTTCTTTTTTCAAGGTCGCTGGCTATTTTTCTTGCGGTGCATTTTTACTCAGACTTTTCGTGACTCTGTGGGTTTTATGCGTTCTCTTAGCGAAGCGATTCGTTTATTGAGTATTTTATTTCAATTTGGCGTGGGAATTGATTTGTTTTATGTTGATTTTTATAACTTAATAATTATGTTTGATATGCAAATGTATGTGAAATATATAGACGAGTATTATATTCTCGCAGTTGTTTCGCAGCATAACGTTTTTTTTTTTAATTACGTAAAAATTTTTTATCATATCCAAAGCAATTAAAAGTCACAATATTAAAGTTAGTTGATAAAATGACAAAAGAAATCAAAAACATCTGCCAAGTTGAATTCCCTTTAAAGTACCGACCTAATAAACAAGGGTACATCCTACCAATAACTAATAACAACATTTAATTATTTATAACAGATGTTATTATTCGCGTGTTACAAAACCTCAGAGCCTATATCAGGCGGCGATGAAACCTCCACAACGACTCCTAGGAAGCCCTATAACAATCTTTGAATATTACATTCACGCGATTCTCACCCTTATTGCTTCATCGTAGAATATATTATCGCTCGTAATGGAGAAGCGGAGAATATCAGATTATTGTACGTACATGTACGCAAGAAAGTTGAGTTAGCACGACATTATGAAAAGTTACGCATACATTGACAGCTGGATTACAGTACAATTTTCTGTCTGCCATACTAGACGTGCAATGGATGCTGATCCCATAGATGTTATAGGCTGTATCAGGATCGTTTTGGGCGTCATAATAGGAAGAAAACTGGACTGGCGTGAGTTTCAGTGCGTGCCTCGAGTCAGTTTCCCTCAATATCAGACTAGGCGGCCTCAATTTTCAACGCTTATGCCTCTATAAGTTATTCCGCCCTGCATACGATGTGTTGGCCTTTGAATTTTCTTTTTATTAAAACCTAGTTTTTTGGAGCAATAAATCTTTTGACGTTTTTGCTTTATCATGTCGGGGAGGCGAACACTGAAGGGCTTGCGAAAAAAGATGATTTTTTCTTCATCTTTTTTGCGACGGTTGATACAAGTAGGTAATGTTATTGAATTTCGAATAACAACAAAACGGTAAGTAAAAACATTTTTCTCATTTATGCTCTAAGATTTTATTTCTGTAAATAGGTTTATACAAACACTTTTACACGTCAAACGAAATGTTTTCTCAATTTAGAAAGACTTAAATTATGAAATAAGTAATTAATTCTTATTCATTAATTTAACATTAACGAAAACTTTCCGAACTATAAAAACAAACTAAAAATTAAGAACAAAGATAAGATCACAACACTACCCCAAAAAACTGCGGAACCGTTCAAATATCTAGAACGACAAACATCGACATAAAATGCGACGTAGCCCCCAACCCTACAAACCAAAAAAAATAAGTTCATGTTTTTGGCGGCTGCTTTATCGGTGGCACATTTCAGTCTATGCGCCGCTCTGGGGGTGAAACTGGCGCGACGGGCCGCCCCCACCCCACACCAAACTTAGGCCCCACCCTGAGCCCAGTAGCCTAGAGCCTGATGGCTCTGTATTTGACAAAATGCTCTAGTTACAATCGCAGAACCTAACTGAACCTTTTGACCTTTGAAATTCTAAATGCTTCGCTAATTTTTTCTCGCTTCAAAGCGATGACTAAAGATGGCATGATTTATCAAACTGACGAGCTAGGAACAAAGTCATTTCGAAGATATTTTCTTCGCCGTCCTAAATTTATGTCTACGTTTAATTTAACTTCCAGGATCTAAAAAAAATTGATTGGGATAGCTTTTTTCCGCACAAGTTTGCGACATTAAATGACGAAATTAGTTGCTAATTTCATTTTCATCACCCATCCCCATCCCTCTAGTGCCGCTGCTTTCCAGACAAGAATGACCATCAGTAGGTAGACAGCCTTTAATTATAAGGTAACGCATGCTGAATATACCTTAGAAAAGCGGGCCACCAAATAATGCAAGTGGCCATGTCAAGCCTTTCCTAGAATTCGATATTCGGTTCGGCGTTCCAGTACAATCAGATGTGACAGGTAACTCTCATCATCTGCCATCTGACCTCCAATATTCAAAATTGACCAAAAATATCAAAAACCTAAGAATTTATATAAAGATAAAGATGGTCAAAGTCATACTAAAATATGACAACCGTGATCTACAATGGTTTAACGTGCTGTCCATGGCACAGTCTTAATGCAGGAAAGGTCACCTGTTCACAAACGACTAAATTATATCATAAATTTCAATAATATATCATATATTTTTTTATATATATATTTTTAATTCGTATTATTTTTTTATGAAATGCGTGCCTATTATCGTCTGGTTATGAATAAAACATGGCAGGACGAGTGCGTGATCTTGGCATTGACATGGCCAGATATTGCAGCCGAGTGTAAACAAAAAGGAGGATAGACGTATTGTAAAAGGATGCTGATATTTCCACTGTATTTCGGAATGGTTGATGCGCGGACTTAAGTACCAAATATTTCGAGGCACTGCCTTATGAGTGGTCATTGGTTCACCGTTCGTTACGTTAATACAAAAAGTTAACAATGTTATTGAAGTTCACAAACATTTCATAACTAACTTTCATGAATTTTCTTACACAAGATATGTAAGAAAAGTAAGGTTAGCTCCGCATTGTAAAATGTTATTCCAGTAAAACTATTTTATAACCGAAATAGTCGTTTCAAAGACGCTGATTTAAGAACTGTTGAAGTATGCAGTATTAGCCAAGGATGTTGGAGGCCAGCAGATGGACAAGCTGCTGAAAATGACCATACCATAATAAGATTTACGATTGAAAAAACCATTCGAAGGACCACAAAATCTTCGATGCAGTAAAAGCATCTGGCGTATGATACAAACTCACTTTTTATTTCAGTCGATGCTTCACACATTAGCATAAGACATTACAAACACGCGTGTTTTGCAACGCGCATGCATGAGACAACAATATTTATGCTTGCATAAAAGTCTAAGGTAGTTTCGTTATTTTAGTACAATCGTGAGTCATTCGACTCTTTCAGATGTTATCGTAGAACGGGCTACGGTTGTATACGACTTTTGTTTCCACCCCTTTAATAACTACGCTGTTAATTAGATATATTTTAATTACAGATTTGTTAATGACGCATTTTTTTGTAGTCATGCAATGGTAAAAGGATTATTTTGGTACGCAATGCCTTGATCTGACTATGCCTTGTGAGATGCAAACGTGAAATAAAAGAGTATTGTCAACCAAACTAGGTACGCGTAGTCTGAAGCCCAACTCCCGTAATTAAAAACGTTCAAAATCTAGTCGCAATCTCATCTCAGCGACAATCAAATGTCAAAAATGTAGGAACATTATAGGTATTTTTGACATATTGAGACTGAGATCAGAGGGGCAACTCTCGTAATTTTAAGAACCTTCGCAGTCTGATCTCAGTCTCAATATGTCAAAAATACCTATAATTTCCCTGCATTTTTTACAAAATGTTGACATTGATTGTCGCTGAGATGAGATTGCGACTAGATTTTGAACGTTTTTAATTACGGGAATTGGGCTTCAGACTGTGAATGTTCTTAAAATTAAATGTTCTTAAAATTACGAGAATTGCCCCTCTGGTCTCTATCTGGTTAAGCTCTAAAATATTGACAGATTGGATACCATTATTCAAATTCCAACCTTAAGGCGAAAGCGTCAGGGTTTTGTTAGTTTTCACAGCTAAAAAAGAGGAAAATTCATGTTTGGTTCTGAAAATTCACCCTTTTTGCAGATTTTTCATTTATTTATTTTCGGTGTTATTAATTTCATTAACATTAACACTACTTTCATTTCACTCAACAAATATTCAGCCCTGCACCAGAAATTTCAGTCCGTGTTTGTATCAACATCTGCCTTCTCCCAACTATGTTGGGGACGGCTTCCAGTCTTGCCGGATGCTGCTTTTTAATACCAGCAAAACATAGAACGACCGGCTATCAGACCCAGTCATAGTAACACAATAGGGACCCCATAGTAAGAATGAGTTTCAGACTTTTGGGCTTTTGACTACGCGTAACGACTGTAAAAGATCTACGAATGAAGAAGCATCGAGAGAGAGTGCTGTATTTGTATGTACAACATAAATTCCCATTTATCAAAGAATGGAACACATTATTCTCAGTTTATTCCACCAGGAATGAACTTACATACAATTCTTAAATAGCTCCAAACCACAGACCGGGCTAGACCCAAATCAAACACAGGCAGTAATTTAATAATCGTGTACTGTATGCCAGGCAGGCAGTTGTAACTTACTTTACTCCCTAGTGACTTAATTGTAACTTTCCTATGCTTTGAGATAATTAAGCAAGAGGTTATGAAGAGGTATGACAAGACTAAAGGCTCCTGCATACAGGCGTGACACGAGACGTGAATCGCACGCGACAAAAGGCACCACCTGTCGCGCGACTAGCGGTGCCTTTATGTCGCGTCGCGTGTCGCGCTTTTTTGCAGGAGTCTTAAGATACTAGGTACTTATAGCAAGTAATGGACGAAATAAACAAAGCTCTATCAAGGTAGAAAATACATCATTATTCATCTTAGCCTGTCGATGGCCACCTAAATAAAGCCTGCCCAGAATTTGGCTACGAGTTTGGCACCTTCAGTAGCGTCCATTAGTTCCTGTAACGCGCAGACGATATTAAGTATCCCAATATATAATTGTTTGCTAGGCCAATGAACCTTAAGTTCTGAATTGAGGTGTACGATTGCTGTACCAATGCGTGCACTGACTGGACAGGTTCACTCAATCTGTATGGTTCTTTCTCAAAAGACCATTTCAGACACCAACCTACATGGTCTTCACATGACGTGACCAAGATTATGTCTGGACTTTAAACGAGACCTCTGAATTTGTTTCGGCCTTTCTTCTCAGAGAAACGCAGGCCTCATCTAGTTTAATAAAAATATGATTAACGTGTAAAAGTGTTTGTGCAAACCTACTTACAGAAATAAAATCATTCATCATATTTTATCCATGGAAAAATGCAAAAGAACTTGATTGAAAATGGGTTACTTCATCTAGATCTGTACATTAGGAGTTTGAATTTCCTTTGCCCAGCAGTGGGGCACAACGTGCCAAAAAACGGGACTTTAAGACTTGAAATCTTTGTGTACGTTGCTTTTGTGTAACCTTTTGAACTCGAACACAGCAATACTAAATTGGTAAAAAGTTGAAAAGTTTTCACAAGGTCCTCCATTTCCACAATTTCCACTTGTAGGCTTCCCATAATTCTGATTAAGATACCATTATATTCCAATAAAACCTATTTCACTTGACATGATTCTCGTATATTAATGTTGAACAAACATTTTAGTACCCTAATGTACCCAATAGTACCCATTCAAATTAAAACTGTGCAAACTTACCGAATAATTAAATTTGTATCAAAATGAAATTGACATGTGAGCGTTATTAGAAGTTTGATTAAATGTTATTATGAAAAGTTTCATTTCGTGAAGCTTCTATTTTCGGAACTAGGTAGTTAAACATTTCCTTAACACTTTGTTACACACAAGTTTTATTTTTATTACTGCTATAGCCGTATTTCAAAGCGTTAAGGTTTTCAGTAGGTACTAAGCATTTCGAGCGGGTCTCAAGAAGACGGGCAGTACTAAAATTGAACAAAATACAATACAAATATTTTATTTCTTTAACAAGGTCTACTGACCTTGTACTCTACATAGCTAGTGATAGAAGTACTATTTCATTGATTACGTGCGTTGTGATAGTAATGATCTGCAGACTGATCTGACTTTGACTTGAATGCGGTGTTGCTGGATAAGCTTGACAAACTGCTTAACAATTGTATCCGGTTCATATTCAACCTCAGGAAATATGACCACGTGTCGAGCTATACCTAGGTCTGAGCTCAAATGGATGTCCATTCGCCAGAGAAGTTTGCGTGCTTTGACCACGCTTTGGTCCCTTCTTCACTCTCCCACTCCTCCTTCTTATCTTGTGTCTCACTTCCAATATCTATGTTCTTCACACGCTAAGAATCTGCGTTTTTCTAACAATCTTCTCCTATTCTGCCCTTCTCGTACTTCTGACTTTGTTCATTCTCCCTTTCATGTTCAGTCCATTCTTCTTTGGAATGCGCTACCTCTTGATATCAGGATGGCCACCAGTCGGTATGCATTTAAGCGGAGACCTCTCTCTCTTGAATTTATAAATATATATAATATAGGTATATATTATAGCAAATAGATATGTATGTATATCATAGGTTTATAACTTATTTATGTACTTGTGTGCCTATTCTATTTGTACCTAATTCATTAATATATGTATATTTTGAATAGTTTTTTTAGCATCGTTCCTCTCTAACAGAGCACCTGCCATCTAATCTCTGCAACAACCTTGGTTGACTGGCAGAGAATGCCTAAGGCATTAAGTCCACCTGTGTACTTTTATGAGTGTAAAAAGTTTAAATAAATAAATAAATGATCGATATTTCACCGTCTTTTATCATTCAGGGTGTATAATATAAGAAGGAGACGTGCGCAGACGCTCGCTGAAGGAATTTTGAAGGTTATGCCAGACTTGCTTTGGTTTGTCAAGAATCAATACCATGCAGCAACGTCTTCCTGTTTGTCAACAACAACATCCTGTATTCATTAACGACGGGTCGTCCTAGCGTTGTTATCGTGACAATATCCCTAACAACCGTTCTTTTGCCCTTCTTGGGACCCCCATACCCAAATATTGGATATTGGTGCATGTTCAACTGTTCACTATTCGCTGAAAAGATGTTTCTTTGAATGACAGTCCAGAGTTGGGCTGGGTGGAGTGGACAATATATAGGTATTATTGTTCATTTCAATGGCTTTCATCAAAGGAAGTTCTGTGTCAAAATAAACTATTTAATTGAACTTATCGATCGCACTACAAATCGCATGCGCATAAGGATGTTATATTATGAACTTACTGTATTGGCCTACTGTGAAGACCCTTCAAATTAATTTTCCTGTAAGTACAACAGCTTCGATGTTGCACGACGAATCACGTGTAATTAATACACCACGCTTCGTGTCACCCAAACATAATTAATTATCAAAAATATAAGGAAAATCATAATGTTTAATATCACCAAAGACTAGGTACCTAGTAACTAATGAGGCCTCATAAAATCCAATCAAAACGCAAAGGGCATTTTAATTAACGACGATGTTTAGTTAAAATAAATTTCAGAGAGGAACAAATTACGAACGTTTAATAATATTATATTTTCTAATAAACTTTGTGAAGTTTATAACAAACAATATTCTACGGAGGAAATTTTCGGAACTCGCCGAAGTCAACGACTTTTCTGGAGACACTGAAATTGTTGGAACAATAATCGCGATTAGGTGTCCGAGAAAAAATACAATCCGTAATTGAACTGGTCCCCCAAAGGGTTGGAGGTGTGAAGCCGTCTAGACGGACCAAAAGGACGGGTTTTGATAAGGGTGCCTTGGACGACCTTGAACTTTAGAACAGCTTAAACAAATGAGGCTACCCCCGCCTTACACGTCTGCATGTAACGCCGGTTTTTACATCTTATGTAACCCTGGCTCCGAGGAGCAGTATCGAGCGCCACAGAAACGACTGGACCAACCTCCAGATATCATTAACTGATCCAGCTTTACACAAATGCTCACATTAAAACCATCCCTAACTTCGTATTTACCAAGCGTATCGAACAAATTCACGGGCTGGTGATCGACATTCAAACAAAATACAACCAATTACTTATCGCGTCACGGCTAAAGGAATAGAAATTCAGTATTTCGCCTTTGGAGAGAACTACATAATTGATATAGAGCATCACGGACAGGTACACAAAGGTAGCCGTGGCGTCCTTTGTGATCGACGTATCAAATCACCATCGGACGGACACTACAAAAACAAGCGAGACCCGGCCGGGTACAGACGTACGAAAATAAGTTCAGCCAGTTCCTAAACAAAAAGAAACTGAAATAAACAAGGTCGGGAATCAACGCCGCCGTCGCCGCCGCCATAAAGACCGACGGCCGTCCTTGAAAATGGGGGGTTCTTACAAATTGGGTTATTACAGTGCGTGGGGTGGGGGTGCGGACGGGCCGCTCGCACGAGCGGACGGGGGCGCGGGGGCGAGTCGGGCGCAGGGGCGCGGGGGGCGCGCCGCGTGGGCGTACCTCGGTGCGCCACCCGCGCCCGGCACGCCTCTCCAGGAAGACTCCCGTCCCAGACTAGGGTTCCGGCGCCGATCATTATAATTACTCTCCAAGGTGAGCCGGGAGCTGCAACCCCACCGGCGGCCTAATCCGGCTCGTGCTCCGCCGGGACCGGCCAGATATCCCCGACATAATATTGCGAGCGCCAAACATTAAAAGCACTTAAACATCATCTGCCTACACGAACGGTGCCAATTATGAAGCAAATTGAAAGCCTCTCCAACAATTTTGAGTGTGGGTACTGAGCTTTATTAAGGTTTTAAATTATGCCCGGTTCGAGCTGACGAATGTAGCTTTATCAAAAAATATTCTTTGGTTGGGTTAGTTTTTAAGTGCCCTTTGTTCTGCCGGTAGTTGGGGTGATTAAAGTTGGTCTTCAAATCATTAGCGCGGACTTCAAAGTCGTAATCGTCGGTGAAGTTAGGGGGACAAATTGAGGCTCGTCTTTATGCAGTGTCTCGTTAGATAAAGGACTTAACGTCGACCTTGTCGGTGTCAGAGCCGGCTGCAGATGAGGCCGCCGGTGATGGTGTAGACTTTGTAGGTAGGTGTGTAATGAATTATAGAACAAACCCTAAGCCTGCATTCCTACTAGATTGTTAGTTACGTACTTATGAACGGCGCCTGTTTGTGTTCTACAAACGACGTGAGCGTAACTAGTCTATAAACCTGCGGGGGTGGGGGAGGGAGGCTTTATTTATTTTTCTTGCATCAAGGGAAAGATAGGCAGCGACGAATATGCTGTGGATAATCTATATCGTATGTTTTTTTAAATATTAGTGAACAGTTTTTAATAGTTTAGGTTCTAGTAAAGCCCAAACATTGTAAATATTTATGTAAACAAACTAATTATTTCATTAAAACAATTTAAATTAACCGATGAAAAAAGGAGAAGGTTCTCAAGTCGACGCGTATAGGTACAAGATGTAACATAAATAACGCATAACCTCTTAAGGGAGCATTGTACTCTTCATTATGAACAACTTTTACTATGGGACCAAACCTGAAATCGCGAAAAAAAATATCTGCTGTTCCCTACATTGTGACGAGTTATACGAACACAAATGTAGGGAAAAGCTGATTTTTATTTCGCGATTTCAGGTTTGGTTCCATAGTAAAAGTTGGTCATAATGATGAGTACAATGACCCTTTAAGAGATTAATACTGTTTAAAATAACACCTTGTATGCGCGTCGACTTGAGAACCTCTTCCTTTTTTTTCGTCGGTTAAAAACAAAAACTATTTTACAAAAAATAAAACCGACGACGTCCAAAAAAGAAAACACAAACAATTTAAAAATAACTTTTACTTCGAAAGTCGGCGGCAAATAACGAAAATACAAAACCAATGACACTGACTTCTGAAATCAAAGTTATTTTTCACTTTGTAATGTTTCTTTAAGTCGGTTTTTTCTTAAGTTTTGATATTTAAATCCTTCCAGATTGCATAAGATTTTCAATGTTTTTTTTTTCCCAAAAGACGCCTTATCGTATACAAGTGTACGTTTCGAAATTAATTAGGTAATGTTTTTTTAACTAATCTGTAAGTACCTATTTACCTCGAAAGTTATATACCTACGTATACATATATTTTCAAGTGACATTATTATCAAGTTTATTTAGTATGTTTCTTTTATTATTTGCAAATTGTTACGGTGAAATGAATAAAACTAAATTGTATTTTTTTTTGCAAGAAAATGTATTATATCAATAAGCTTGTGATTTGCATACCTCAAGGTGTAATATGGTCGGACTGTGCTTTACTCTCAATAACTTTGTGTAATTACCCATATTAGCAAATAAACGATTATGAATTATGAATTAATTATACGTTCAATGTATCTAATGCGTATTCGACAGTACCTATTCGTTTTCAAATATTTCTGCGGAAAAAAAACACACATAGTTATGCAATAAACTATTATTTATTATCACCTGTGTTATACATGTGGCCTCTTTGATTCGAAATGGACTCCAATTACATTTATTTTCTTTGTCTTGTGACAAGACATAAAATAAAATATTGAAAACTATAAAATGAATATAGTTATAATGTTATCAGATATTATAATAACCTGTTTTCAAAACACTAGCCGATTCCTAAATGAAATGCCTAAATAAAAGCGAGAGCAATGACATTTAGTCATTACATTTAAATGTCGCCTAGTGTTTTTATTATCGCATTTTAGGAATTTAATTAACATTATTTTTAAACAGGCATATTTCCAAGTAACTTCTGTCATTCCTACATTATTCTACTACATAAAAAAGGAGATAAATCCGATAAAGGTAATTACCGTCCTATTAGCGTGGTTTCACACATGTACAAAGCCTTCATCAAAGTCCTAGAAAACTGTATATCCAGCCGGTTAGCCCTCCACCAACCACCTGAACTGGCTGGTTTTCGCCGCGGACTATCCACTACTGACCACCTACACTCTTTGAACCAGTTGACTGAAAATGCAAATTATTTAAAAAACAAAAAACCCGACTGTAAAAACACAACTGAAAAGAGAAAAACAAGCATCATAATCTATAGAATTTTGGTATCGCAGGCGGACAAACAAAAGTGACGCCATATTTCAGGTTATTGGTTTGAAAACGGGTAAAATACTATAGAAACACAAGTAGGTAGGTACCGTAAAACATGGCAACTTTGCCCTCGACATTTGACTTTGCCCAGTTGTGTATTTTTTTAAAAACTTAATACATACCAAATTTGTCTATAGTTAGTAAGAACATTTTGTCTATGGTAAAAAATTCATCATTTTACTGGCAACACTGTGTGACGCGCTGTCACAGATGTTACTTCAGTTGTCTGTCAGACGTCGTTGAAGTTAGACTGTTTTTTTGCGGGCAAAATCTTTTAAAAAAACTTTTTCGAGAAGTGCTACTTGGAGTTATCGCAGGTAAGTAATTTTTATACATCCGTTATTACATTGGAAATGAATAATATAGACTAGTTTTCTTCGCTAAATGCGTCGTATAATCATAAAATATAACGGTGGGCAAAGTCACAAGCATATTTTTTGAATATCGTTGACAACATTGCCCAACGTTTCTTTTTCACTAGGGTTGTCACCCGAGGTACATTTTTTAACCTAGTAAAAAAAGGAGGGTTCGGATTTGATGAACAGTTAATAATGTTGGTAAACATATAAAGTTTAAAAACACAGTCGGGATTTAGAAGATACGAGGGCTCGTATCTTCCAAATTCTGACTGTGTTTTTAAAGTTTTTTGTTGATTGGTTTTAGGTTCTTAAAAACTATATGTATTTACATCGAAATCAAACTACCTAGGTACTCTTGTTTTACCGCTACCGCGATAAAATTCATAAAATAATTTCTAATATAATTGTTAAAGTATTTATCTTCTCTCATGTCGTAAAGTTCGAATTATAAACTTGTTAATTTCTGAACTGTCTAAATGAATGCGAGAAGAGATTGTGTATGAAACTGCACAAAATTAGGTATTAAAACACTCCTATGATACTATTATAAATCTAGCATTAACGACTGGGTTTCAGAAACTGTTATCATAGATTTGTATTTCAAAATTTTTTTTTTTTCAGGATGGATAACAATAAGTTTAGTAACACAAAAAAAGAGATATAGAAGAAAACTTGGGTCAAGAAAATACAGAGATTATTCTACAGAAATGTTAAATTTAGCAGTAGAGCTTGTGCAAAATAAGTCTATTTCAAGTAGGGAAGCTGAAAAACAATTTGAGATTCCACGGCGATCAATACTAAATAAAGTGAAAAATCGTCACATGAAAACGATAGGAGGGCAAGTAAAACTTTCGATTGATGAAGAACAAAAATTTGTGAATGTGCTGGTGGCTGCCGGGGAGTATGGTTGTCCAATGACCAAGTTGGACTTAAAAATTCTGGTTTATAATTATTTAGAAAAAAAATCGCGCCTTGACATTTTTAATGGCAAAATGCCTGGCAATACATGGGTAAACCAATTTTTAAATAGACATGCATCAAAATTGTCCGTTCGTACAACACAAAACATAAAACAGGTCCGGGCCGAGAAAGGTCTCCAAGAATTGCAAAATTTCTTTTCTAATTTGCAAGAAACAATTAAAGACATCCCACCTAGTCATATACTTAATTACGATGAGACCAATCTCTCCGACAACCCTAAATGCATTTTTAGGAGAGGCTCAAAGTACCCTGAAAGAATAGTAAACAGTTCTAAGAGTTCTGTTTCTATCATGTTTACAGTGTCTGCTGCTGGTGATTGCCTACCAACATATGTTGTATATAAATCTACTAATTTATATTCTGAATGGGTTGATGGAGGTCCACCGGGTACTCGCTTCAACTGCACGAAGTCAGGTTGGTTTGATTCTGCCTGTTTTGAGGACTATTTAAAAAAATACTATAAACGAATGACTTAGACTGATTATTTTGCATAACAATAAATAATGATAAGTAGGTACTTAGATGGGACGTTGAATGTGTACATGGTCTATTGTTTTATCAGTTTTTTTTTCTATGCGGATAGTTATGAATACACTGACGGACTAATAAATCGCATCAAGTTCAAGACGCAATAACTTTTAATATTAGTACTATGAAAGTTATTCAAATTTTATTTTCCCGGCTATAATTTTATCTTTTACTGCAGTTCTGTTTATAAATTTACATTTTTTTTAATAATGGGTAGTCTCGACATTTTCATTTAGTTTAATCTAAAAACTTTGCATACTAGTACCTAATCCTGAACTTTGTTGCAGTTTATTTGTCCGTCAGTGTAGATATGTATCCAAATTAATTTACGCTAAATGTTGATTATATTATATAACAATAACATAAAAGATAAGTAAGTACCTAATATTTATAGGTACTTAAAATTACTAAAAATGATATTGCATAGTTAATATTGCGATGAGTCATCGCAATTTTAACTATGCAATATAATTTTTCTGTAAAACTCATTACAAATTTTAGTGTTATTTGTTATTTTCATATAAAAACAAAGACCGAGATAGGTACATACTTTTTAGTTTTTTTTTAAATTATTTTTTAGTTTTTGAACACTAGAAATAAAGCATATTATGTAAAAAATGATGTTATATTATTTTTAATTTATCATTATAATATATTATAATATTCCACACTAAAAATTATTAAATAGTTAAGTATTGTCAATTTGTCAATGGTGACAACCCTTGAACAATCGCCATTTTGTACGAAAAATGTTCTAGAAGGCTTTTTGACTTTGCCCACTCATTTTTAAGGGTCAAGGAATGTGAATATTTGGCGTATAATTTAATACATTATTGCATTGCTCAGTAATTTTCATTCAGTCCTTTTCGAATAGTGATATAGTCCATAGTAACGGAGATCTGTAATGTGGGCAAAGTTACCAAATGTATATGATTTTTTGCCCAACACCTATAATTGTTATTTTCACTAATAAATATGTTTTTTTTTTACTATTTTTAGTTTTGTGTATTGAGACATGAGCATAT
This sequence comes from Fissipunctia ypsillon, assembly GCA_947568875.1. NCBI lineage: Eukaryota > Metazoa > Arthropoda > Insecta > Lepidoptera > Noctuidae > Fissipunctia > Fissipunctia ypsillon. The sequence continues at coordinate 22,227,089 of OX387648.1, forward strand.
AGTATTATGTGGCACCGAAACAATAATCAATTTATTAAAATTTTCCAAAATATCATTAATTAAGCATTTATTTTTTAAATTTATGGGCAAAGTTGCCATGTTTTACGGTACCTTTAACTGCTTTATAGTTTACACAAAATCATGAAAGTTTCTATTTACTATTAACGTTTGTTTAAAACTTCCTTCTCGGCTTCTCATAGGATCGGTGCGAAGCGTTCTATACATTCTGATCGCACATTGCGATGACGTAAGCCTGCGATCGGCTGGAGGCCAATTATGCGTGAACGAAGCCCTTAGTAACAGTGCGTTGCTTCGCTACATGACCAGCATAACATGACACCTACATACTATACAAAACCCTCTTAAAACACCCGAGAGTCAAATAAATAGAAGGGGCGAGGGAGCTCAAGATAAATTGGTCATGGGTGTAAAACAGAATTCTAGCATCGAAAAATCCTCATTATTAATTAAATGTGTGCTGGTATGTCCCCTGCAAGTTCTAGTGCTGTCAATAATAATGTGGGGTTGACTGACCTCTGCATATGTTACCTCACGTGTTGATTGTCCGCTAGGGGGCGGTGCAGAAAAAACGTTGGATATATTAAAGGCGTAGTATAATTTGGGTACAACGTCACATTGTAACAAGTTCTTATGTATATTTTCGCTAAATCGATAAAGGAAATTATAAGGTTCGTGGCTCCTGCTCTGAGTTTTGGTAGGAGTACGTTTTCGTTAATATATTCACTTCGATTCTTGGTATTTAACTACTTGCTAGAACAGTAAAGTTTATTTGTTAGAGAGATATCATTACTTTGTTGATGAAAAATTTAACCTTCAACGAGTTGGCGGTTTATTTTTATAGACAAAAGGAAGACACAAGACGGTATGTGTTGTCTGAGGCACAGAACGCGTGGGTAGATAAATAACAGCATGGTTTTAAAGTCACAGGTGGTTATAATTAAAAATGTGATAATCACGTCTGGTGCTCATTTGAATATTTTTTTGTTTAGGTAAGTATGCACAAAGGATAAGTAATATTATTTTTATTTCATAGCTCATGTCTTGACGCAACACTATGATTTCAACAATTTTGTATGTTATGCCTACCACAATGCAGGAAAAATGTATGCTTGTGAGACAATCTTCGTGGAATGCCACAACAATTTGTTGTTACAAAATAAGTACTAATAACGAAGCTTTCCGTACAAGTCTCTTACTGTAGTTATGTACGTCTGTTGCTGAAAAGCCTGGAGTGAAATCTGGACCAATCGGGTCTCATCCTTTATCTTCTTCGTCGTTCCCTCAATTAAATTAAGTAAATGCTACCTCCAACCGCCTTCTTGATTGCGTCCGACCATTTGCTGGTATTCTGCCTTGAGCGCCTTTTCCTTCCACCCGGCCCAGTATCATAAGCCTTTCCAGACCATGGTCTCGTCCTACATCCAATCAAACCATAAATTAGGTAGGTATATAATTTATATATGTCCACCACTGAACAAGGAATAGTCGAAAGAGAAAGCCCAAGATTATCCTGTCAACAAACCTTATCAAAGTATTTATCACTTAACTTCCTTTAAATCCAGCATTTATTTAATTTTAAGCCAGGCACAAAGTTGAATAAACCAACAAAACGGTCCAGATTTTTAGGTAAACCGCACAGCAAGCCTTGAAATATGACGGCCATGAATCAGTGATACGGACACGAGTGCTTCACGAACACTGTCTGTTTTAAATCACTATGCAATTTGTTTTAAAAAAGTGTTACTCAGTGTTGTGTTTTCATACTCTGTGGTTCCCAGCAAACAAAAGAGTGAACAATTCTTTACTCACTCAGGGGCCATATTATAAAGCATTAATACCATCATTATTCAATTGCGAAAACGGGATGGTGCTATCGGCTTTGTATAGCTCGATCTCTCACTCACACTGGAAAAATGGTGGCATTAATACCGCATTATACGGCACTTGATTACGATATCTTTAAACTGCAGAAAACAAGTTGCTGGTAAGTAGGTACACCAGGTGGCAACTAAGTAAGTAATTGATTTCATCATCAGCAACATTGAGCAGAGGAATTAGGGGCTAAGCTTTTTTTTTGTTTAATCATTCCATTCGCAGAACTGCTAACAAATTACTACTCCTCAACAAATAGGTCAAAATAGTCATGGACACTATGGACACGTCTAAAAATCCAAACAAATAAAATGGAAGTGTCTGTTTGTTATGTCAAAATAACAGCTTTTTACTAAATGCATATTAAAGCATATTATACGGTACTTATAATTAAAAAAAACAATTTATAAAATTTTTGTTTGTCTATCTGTCTGTTGGTTCCGGGTAATCTGTAAAACGCCTGAACCGATTTCGACAAGACTCACTGGCAGATAGCTGGTGTTATAAGGAGTAACTTAGGTTACTTTTATTTTAGGAAAAGAATTAGGGTTCCGCGCAAAAAAAATAAAACCCATCAAATTATGAACAAAATCAAGTATTGACATCCACGCGGGCGAAGCCGCGGGCAACAGCTAGTCTAGCTTAACATCTTATAGGAAATGGACAGTCAATAAAAAAATCTCAAAGTTCACTCAACTGTCAAATTGCATGTCTACTTCTTTGTCCGTTTCGATCTAGTCATCGCTTAAAATGACACTGTCACATGCGAAGAAAATAACAAAGAAAACTTCTTTTGCTCTTGCATTTGAAAAGGATTAGCAGCAAAAATATTTTAGACTGTGGTTCTATAGAACATGTGTTTAGTATACGTCTGAGTGTGTACTATTTTGGCAGCGTCTAAGATTAAACAAAGGTTGGATAAGAATTATTATTAAAACAGTGGTATGTACTTATCAAGGTTGATGTGATGTATTTAAGTCGTTATCGTGTTATCGAGTATCTAAGGTGCCCTACGTGTTGTTAGATGTGTTTACGGCCGGTACCTATTCACTTTAATAGGGATCGAGGTCTTGCCATTGTTTTAGATGTTCAGAGATCGGTCAGGAGAGATTTGTGGTGTAATGGAGGCGTTCTGTCAGGCTTTGTGACTGTCTTATGTAATACCTAATGGTTTAAGTGTTTAGCTTACGACTTCATTATTCTAGCCGCCTTTTGATCTGTTGGAATCAAAAATGATATAGCTTTGTTGTTAGAATTACTAAATATACATAATATTAACTACTCAATTCATATCAAATTAAAATAATTATAGTAAAACTAATTGAATCTTTTGTGATAATGCAGTTTTCATTTAAAATTAGGTGGCATTGCATATTTGTTGCAACACTAATTATGAAGATGTTAAGTAATAATTAAAATATTCCGGCTTACAAATATTTTCTCTATCTATCATAATTATTACTATAATATAATTATTTATTAATTTTTATATACTAGCGTGTAGGAATAATTATTGTCATTTAGTAACAATTTTATATCTATAATAAACAAATTGCACAAGGAGAAGTTACTAGTAATGACAAATGAAACATAAATAGCAACACTCGATGCATGCTTTCCGAAACAACTTTACATATAAAACTAATAATGTAATGGTGTACCTACTCAAATATAAATTCCCAAACAATCCTTAGGTTTTTTAGTGTATATTATTTCCTTATAACTAAAGAAAAATTTTAAACAAGTCTGACAGAGGAAACCGAGGAGTTTATTATAACTATGTAATAAAGAGAGCAAGCTTCTCGGGGTTCTCCTAAACAAACATAATGTGTTGCCTGACTAAAATTAATCATTATATATTTTGTTGTCATTTGATGAAGATATCTATAGGTTTAAATAAAATTCTTTAATGGAACTTGAGAACATAATCAACACGAAAACATGTAGAAGTATTTTTGTTTTTTTTTTTATTTGGGCTAAGTAATTCGTCTGAGAAATAAAAAACATTATTATTAGTAAGGCACCATGTTTTATACCAGGGGAGCAACCATCCTTGTCCACCATTTCTTTCATCTTCGCCAACTGCGCTATCGCACTGGCCAAAACATAGGAATGAAAATAAACCAGCGACGCGAGTTCGTTAGCCGGGAGTGTTCTCACGCGCATCTTATGTCACGACGTTCGCGCATGCGTACAACACAGCTTCATTATACGCAATTAACTTTTAGTTCGGCGTTAAATTTTATGACATTTAAATGTTGACGTTTTTATATGTGAAAATGAAGTATTAAATTACTGGGTAAAGTATCAAATAACCGAATTCGCAAAGCATTTAATGTACTAAAGCATAAAATATGAAGAATTTGTAGCAATCGATCGCTACGAAACGCATTCTGTAGACGTCTACGAGATGCGCTACGTGCAACGATGCACCGCGTAGCAATGCAGCTACGATTATGTCTACGAGACGTAGCGGTGCTACGAAATTGCATACGTGCAAAAAATATTTGCAATCTTCGTAATAAATGCAGTTTAATAAAATAAAATGAATATTTAAGGGAAATAAGAAAAGAAGACAGTCTCTGCAAGACATCTAGGTTCATATAAAGAAGATTAGAATTATAGTGTTTGGTTGGGTTTGGTATTAAAATGTTGGCGTAGCCATGCAACCTTTGTAATCGTCTTTAAAGGCGTTTCTCAAACACATTAGATAAGCCAGTGATGATAACTTGCAATCAGAGCACTTACCACAACCATTTTCACACAAAGTTAAATTCAAACTGGAAAAAAAAATACTTCTTTCAGTTATATCACCCAAACTCTACTCAATATGTTATTTACATAAAATATTGAATTAATTTAATTGATTTTGTATTTATTGTAATATACACAAATCATAAAGACAACATACAATCTAACACTCATATATATTTACAAGTATATAAAGAAAAGAAAATAAAAGGGAGAGCTCATTGGACATAAAAAAAACGTCCGCATCGCTGTCAGTGGGAAAAGTGCCCAAAAGGCTGGCAGCATTGCCACGTTGGATGGCAATGCTGATTCTTTGACCTAAAAATTGGTCACGTGAAGAGTCGACCAACTGCTTAGCGATGTCTCGAAATACACGATGAGCACTCGGACCTCACCCCACCCCACGGCCCTGGTGCTTCAGTGGCCAAACGGCTCAAACATATAGCACCCAATGAGGTTGTTATGCAGCAGCCGCCCCAGCACAGCCCGCCGTACTAGGAAGATGGGATGGCGCGAGGGTGTCGACACAGGTTGCATCCCACACCAAAGGTTTAATTAAACTAGTTAGGTGCAAAAATCCAGTATGATTATCATGTTACAAATTACAATGATTTTAATTAATTTCAACAATTACATCCAAATAAAATAATTGAAACATCCCGACCTTGCGTGCATTGTATTTAAATCCTTAATGGCTTTATTTGGTAATCAATCATGGTATATTATTGAAGCAGGAAACGTTGTTACAAATGTGTAAAGCAGATGTTTATTAATGCTAATGAGTTTATTCAAAAACTGTTGAGGCTACTTTAACACTTCGCGGGACGTAAATGAAACACAATACAAGTTTTATTGTTCTTACTGCTATAGCTGTATATTGTCCTCCAAAGCGTTAATATGTGACCACTTTCTCAAATATCGTAATAAAAATGTCACTGGAGGCTCCTTTAATGCAACTATGGGTCTTGTGTGTCAATGCACAATCGCTGTGTGCGAAAACAAGTGGCAATCGCTTTCAAAGCGTGTTTTTATTTTTTTATTTCTACAACTAAGTAAGTAAGTACTTTCAACGGGATTGACTTATGCTCTTCGGTAGCTTATGTCAGTTCCATACATTTTTTATTTCTCCATCATCGTTATCGCTCATAGAATGTTACTTTATTTGACCCTCTTGCTAGGAGCCTCCACTAGCGACGATGTTATAAATGAAGTGTTGGCGTATCTTAGGCCCGCTACTATCCTTCTGATTGGCTGATCGAGATAAATATTTTATTATACAGCCCATAAAAGAAGGTTGTGTAGAACCTCCACAATGCTACTACTGGGCCCAGGTCTCCTCTTTTATTATTATTATTAAAGGAGAGAGGAGTATCAACCTTCTTGTCAATCTCAGTCGTAGGCAAATGATTAACAACTGGTTTAACGCCGCCAAACCTTTTGTTGCCAGAAATCCTTCTTTATTTCTGAATGACATCGTTATTTTTAACTAAAAATATGAAAAACCTAAGACACATTATTTACCAATGTATTATGTATATTTTTAAAGTTCTATTCGAACAATTCTGGACGTTAAACCTGCCTCGTCATTCAATTAAACAGCAATTTGCACATGGAAAATGCAAAACCAAACCACACACAAACATCCGTGTACAGGTGAATATTAAATAACCTAAAATAATTTTATGAAACAAGAACCGCCAAAATTATCAATATTTATATCAGGGCAGCCATTTTGCCAATAACATACCAGTTATAAAAAATGTAGTTTGAACCCATTCACGTCGCATCAGTTGCGGGGCCGCAGTAGAAACCTTCCGCGATTCGAAGGCCATACAACCAGTTCTGAGACCGGTCTCATGAGGGCCCCAAATCTTGGGACTATGCGTTCGGACTGTGTGCGTGGATTTTCTTTTGCAGAATTCGTATGAAATACAAAAGAGGTACCTATAGGTAATGCTGAAGAGCTCCACAAATTCACAAGTGGGCGAACAAAATTCTCTTGCATTATTGCATATGACATGTAGTGACAAGGCCCACAACTCCTTTGTACAAATCCACCATCTTGAAATCATGCTGGTTTTAAGCAATCTTATAAATTCGATGTGTTGTATGTGTGTATGTTCCTGGGACTCCAAAATGGCTGAAGCAATTTTGATTAAATTTTCAGGCAATCTTCAAGATTAGCCCAGCGGGTGATCCTGTGAAGTTTAGTAGCGAACAGGTAGATCAACAGATTTTTTTGGCTTTTTGGTAATTTTGTGTCTTATTTTTTTTTTCTTTTTGAACAGTAAAAAAGTACTAGGATTAGTAAAGTTACAAAAGTACTAGGATTGCATGAACTCAAAATAGTATTTCAATCATTAGTATTTATCTCACGAAGAGGATTCGGATGATTTTGCACACTAACCTAACAAAAAGTACTAGGCTTGCATGATTCAAGATAGTAGTTCAATCATCCACCACAGTTCTGGCTATAGATAATTAGTGCTACCCGTGCGAAGCCGGGGCGGGTCGCTAGTACTAAATGAAAGACTATTATGTTTGAGGTCTGGAATTTTCTTACTGCAAAGGAAACGCCTCTTCTTATACAAAGAAAGAACTAGCTTTGTTTACTACGCTAAGTTGCTTGTGGTCAGATCTACTCTAATCGACAGCTTGCTTACTGCTGGTTTGCAAGTTCCGAACAAAAAGGGCGATAAACATTAAAACACTAGTAAGCTAGTACGTATGTGTATTTTGGTCATAATCTTTCAACATGTGTCTTTTGTTCCAAACTTTCGTGATGTATTTTCTGCTTATTATCCTGATAAAACATTGCCAAAGAAGATATTACTTTTATATTTTAACATGCTAACTCTAAACATTTGGACGCTGCGCGGTGTCAACATAGAGATTATATCTGCAAGATTTTTTACAAATGACCATATAAAAGAATAAAAATTCATCTTAGTATTCTGGTTTTAATAATGGCGCAACTTTTTCTAATTATCTGTGGTCGTTAAAACCTAGCTTTCTTTTATATGGTGATGTGACACGAGTCTTTTGCTAGTAAATAAAGTATGTTTCAAAGTTCGCTTCATTGTGTACAAAATCAACACAAAGCAATGGTTAGGGTGATAGCTTAATATGTGATTAAAACTGGTCCTAGTTTCCGCGTGTATCTATGATACTGGCTAGTATAAACTTAAACTGCATGACTGACAATGAAACTAAGTATATCTAGTTTATACGCTTACGCATGCCAGTAATTATTGTGAGGGAAATGCACCTACCAATTCATTTGACTATATTGCTTATCTGAAAAAGTTTTAGGCGAAAGCGCCAGGTAGCACGGGAAATTCAAATTTTCTTACGTTTTTTGCAATTTGCAAGTCAGTATTAGGTTGTATGTTGATCAAAGTATGATTCGCGACCGTAAAAAGTATGTATTTACAGAAGTAGAATAATTAAAGTCGTCAATACAACTATTTACAACCAGGTAATTCTATTGAATGACTAATTCATGAAATCATCAAGAATTCAAAATTGAATTGAATTCTCATGTAAGTGGCTTTATTGTCTTTTTGGGAATAAATGATTTAAACCGAAATCTTGACAATTGGGATTATACAAACTTATGGAGTTGTATTACTGATTTTGATAATAATGCCTGATAATATTAATCATTTTATTATCAGGCAACTGAGGCCCATAGAAAAAATACACAAAATAATCTTATACCACAATAAACTAATACATATTAAAAACCTTATTAAACTATTTAATAACTATACACGTAACATTGTCGGCGTCGTGTTTCGCTGCGTGGTGTCGCGTAACCGACCTCGGAAACATCGATATACGACACCTCTCGGCCAAAAGTCCTCTTTCAAGAAGGTCTGAAGGAATTATGTAAATGTATATTTGTTACAGTCGCGAATGATACATTAATCAACAAACAACTTAGTACTGACTTGCAAGTTGCAAAAAACATAAGAATGTTTGAATTTCGCGGGCTACCTGGCGCTTCCCCCTTAATGAAAACGAGTTTTGCGGCCTTCTGTAAATCAGCACCCTAATTGCGTAACACACTATCAGTCGGAATCTGAATCATTTTGAAGCAAATTGCTAATCCATTGCTTCATACGTTTGAAAAATTTGTCTGCTCAACACGTAAATAACGCAATGAGTGTTGTTGAACTGTCAAAATGAAACCGATTCCGATTGACAATGTGTTACGCAATTGCCCCGCTGAAACAAATGACCTCGTTTCTTAACTATGTTTGAAACATAACACGAAAGCAAGAAACTTTCAAGATATCAGGGGCACAGCGTTCAAATACAACCCGATTCCTATCGGCTTCCCTTCGGAACAACCACTCTTCTTAGTATTGCCAAATATAATATGGTACACCTGTGGGTGTAACTGTGTATCACATCACATTACATAATTATATTTAATACCAGTTTAATATGTCATAAAATTAAAAACCTACAGTTTTTTGTTTGAGTTTATGAGAACTGAAACAATTTTTCTGCGGCTTCCCTCTAGTAATAATTATAGCTCAATGTAGGAACTACATTAGCAATAATGCAAACGAGGCAATGTGCCCCGCGCATACAGGCGAGCAGGCAGTCGTCTCCGCCGCGCCCTAGCGTTAACTTGTGTACTATCGAGATATTATAAGAAACGCCAATGTAACATAACTCCCGATTTATTAATACACTTTATATTGGACTCAGGAATTTCATTTACATCCCTCGCCAACCAGATACCAAAGGTTCCAACACTCAAGATATTTATATTTCAAACAATCACAAGGACAAAAAAGCACGTGTCAAAAGAACAAAGTTACAAAACGGGGGGGGCAGCCCTATCGTTTTGCAACTGAGTTTGTTCTTTGACTTTGAAAGAGTTGGGAAAGCCTGCAGTTGCAAGTTTTCTCGCAAAGGGTTCACTGTAACAATGCATTTTTCCTCTTTTTTACCTTTAACTTTGACATAAAACGGGTGCGGTTTTCTTTATTTTTTTAAATGTTAATAAAATTCCATTCAATTAGGTACTATTGTTTACATAGCAAGTGTACGAATTTATGTAGGGTAGGTACAACTAAAAAGTGAAAAAAACATTTTCCAAAAAAAAAACAACAGACTTCCAAAAAAAAACACTTAAGTGAAAAATAGCTTTAATTTCAGAACTTAAATTTGTTGTTGTTGTTTTTTTTGTAAAAAAGTTTTTCGTAATTACGCTGAATTGAGTTATGGTGAATCAAGAATTAGCCTTGAACTGTTTTGTCAAACTCGGGGAACATTTTATTCATTTCAAAGCTACTGTCTGATTCATTGAAGGAAATATGGCATGCATTCAACTGAAGTATAAACCTACATACATTTGGAGAGGAACTAATGAACAAAATGGCAACGACCTCAGTGCATCTAAACTTAGCTATGAGCATAACAACGAATCATTACACGTGCCGTTTTTGCTCTTATATAACATGGAACGCAATTGCATTTTAACAAACAACACCTACAATGAGTTGATTATTTCAAAGGAAAATTTCGATAGTTTAACTAAAATAAAATTAACTTGTAGGCATGCATCATCATCTGCCTGCCTTTCCCCAACTATGTTGGGGTCAGCTTCCAGTCTAACCGGATGCAGCTGAATACCAGTATTTTACATGGAGCGACTGCCTATCTGACCTCCACATCCCAGTTACTGGGTAATACGATACCCCTTGGTAAGACTGGTTGTCAGACTTTCGGGCTTCTAACGTCCCGTAACGACTGTCAAAGATCCACGAATGACAGCCGGGATCAACGGCTTAATGTGCTTTCCGAGGCACGGAATTTATATTATACAATACTATAGGCAGATTACATTGTGACTCATACATCATTTATTTAAATATTTGTGGATTTTGGTTTACCTCTGCCTAACCCTTCGAGGATTACAGCCGCGATTTTATGTTTCGTTATGTTATTTGTGGTTTCTGAACTTGTTCTTCGAAACTGTTACAAATGAATGTCCAAAAAGTGAAATTAATTTAGTTAATTTCTGGTCCTGAAGGCATGTTTTATTACCTACGTCACTGTTGATAACTGCAACCACAGCCATTTAGTGTCTAGCCGGGGTTGCAGGATGTTCGAAAGAGTTACCGTGGCCCCGGCACAGGCAACAGAAGGAACACGGGTGGGTTTTAGTCAGTAAAAGTCTGACACGCCCTCCCGCTCCGCCCAGAGCGGGAGAAGTCATCTGATGATTTCCCATCCACAAAAAAAAAAAAACCCATTTAGTGTAGGTACATGAAATGTGTCGTTATCAACCAAATCTTTATCCTTTTAAATAAAATCCATTATTGATAAAATTATAACTTTACGTTGCTGCGAAGTTAATTATAATAATATCAATTATATTATCACTAGCGGCTTTGCCCGCGTGAGTGTCAATACTTCCCTATTTGAGTCGGATTGCGCGGAACCCTAATTCTTTTTCTAAAATATAAGTAGCCTACTTCTTTTAACATCAGCTATCTGCTACTGAAAGTCCCGTCAAAATCCGTCCAGCCGTTTCGGAGATTACTTAGCCAGAACAAATAGACAGACAGACAAACATTTTAAGATTGCTGTTTAGTTATAAGTACCGTAAGTATACTTTCATATGCATTTAGTAAAAAGCTGTTATTTTGATATTACAAACACTATTTACATAATATATAAGCTAACAGACTTAAAATAATAATTATAATATGTACAAATGTAAAATATATATATATATATATATAATATAATAATACAAACACTTCAATTTTATATATTTGTATGTATAGATATATATGTATAGATAGGTACGCGTGTGTGGGTCTTTATCTATACATATAAAACACTTGTCCCGACTGATACATCAACGCAGAGCCTAAACCGCCTGAGGCTCCAAACTTGAAATTTTGGCAGTTGATGTCTTTTATAATGTAAACAAACATCCACTAAGAAAGGATCTTTGGAAATTCGACTTTTAAGGGGGTGAAAAGAAGAGATTTTGTTTGTATGAAAAATCTTATTTCTTGAGTTAATTAAGTTGAAACTTGGCACGAATATTTATCTAAGTAAATTACGAAGTTTGTCATTTTTTGTGTTTCTATCCCCCTTTTTTTGGGAACCCCTAAAGGTGGATTGCGGGGTGTCAAAGTATGTATGGAAGAATTTTAACGTGTGGTCCGATTAACTCGAAATTCGGTATTTATATTTACTTAATACAGAAAATAAAGAATAAAATGTATCAGGGTTTTTTGAATATCAGCTGCAGCAGAAAATCCACGCGGACGAAGTCGCGCGGGAAGTGCATGTTCACTATAAACGCAGTCCAAACCATTCCGTTCTGAATCCCCACTTGGAACTTCGTACTCACCTCAATTGTTACTCAACCGAGATATCTCACAAAGGAGGTCCAAGCTTTGGACGTATTTATCCTGTCCTCCTTTAGAAAACAACCGGTTTCGTTCGCCATTATTATTTGATGTGCAAACGTAATCGAATTTGGGGGAGCTTTATTACCAGGACTTAGTAGTAAGAAAGTTCTAACAACGAGTTCTTTTGGTTGCTAAGTTCGGATGATACTGTGATAGGTTAGTTATACTGATATACAAGGTGTAACATAAATAATGCACAACTTCTTAAGGGATCATTGTACTCGTCATTGTGAACAACTTTTACTATGGGACCAAACCTGAAATCGCGAAATAAAAATCAGCTGCTCCCTACATTTATGTTCGCATAACTCGTCAAAATGTAGGGAGTAGCTGATTTTTTTCGCGATTTCAGGTTTGGTCCCATAATAAAAGTTGTTCACAATAATGAGCACAATGTTCCCTTAAGAGGTTGTGCGTTATATATGTTACACCTTGTATAGGCACAGATATAGAGGAAGATTTCAAACTAACTAACTAAAAAGCAGAAGCAACAAGTTTGCTAGCAGTATTGTTTCAATGGTGTTATGTAAAATAGTACCATGCACTCTCTGCTTCAATATCCATTTTTTTCTACGTACGTGTTTTTACTCGTAAAACGGATAATTTGTTCTCATGGGAGAGCCCTTGAGAACTAATTAGCCGATTTACGAGTTATTTGTTTTTTAATTTTCATCCCAAGTAGTACGTCTATGTAAAGAGTCCTGCGAATGAAGACGGGGGCTGAGCTGGTAATCTTTAAAGTTTGCTCTAACATTGGGGAAAAATGTTAGCGTCAGTTAATAAGGTTTGTAGCCATTTAGACAAGTATACCGTCTAGGGTACCTACGTCTATTTAAAAAAAAAAAACATGTATAACAGATTATACTAAGAAGTCGTATTACGTAGTACAATATCCTACATAAATTGACTCGCAATCTGACCGAGTAGCGTATCAGATATGAACTAGTGATAAATAGACGATAACGCTATTAAGAGTATTAAGTAGAAAATGACATTAAATGAGTAGTGTAGATCAGATAGAAGGCGCTTCGTCTACCATTCTGTTTTAGCTTTAGACACATAATTACATATGTGGTTACTCTGGAACTTGACCCATAAAAGGTTGAAGATAGATGAATTTAGACTATCTGACTAGCAGTAGCGAAAGCAGCCTATAACACGATTTCTACCGGATTCCCTTCGGAGGTTTGCATCAGCAACACTACCGCTATTGACAAATGGCATAGTCAGTAGTGTCTATTGGCAAAAATTATAGTTACACTACGGGTATTTAATTCACTATAACATTCAAACAACAAAAACGCCTATTAATAAATTAATTTTTAGTTTATTGATAAGTAAGGAAGTTAAAACCGGCTTCGCTTCGGCTTGTCTCTTACAAAAATTCTCACCTCTCCGCTGCTGACTAGCTGATCCTAACTTACTTCTGGAAATGGTTAGAGTGATGATATCAAGTGATGACCCTATTTCAAGGTACAGTGAAGTATCACTAGATAATCCTACTAACATTATAATGTAAATGTTTGTGATGATGTCCAGATATTTGAAACTCAATAACGCATATACAGTTAAAAGCATTTTGATATTTTGATGCTTGTTGGTCTAGTGGTCGCAAGCGCTACTGCTGAACATGAGGCCCTGGGTTCGATTCCAAGGTCGGGCAAAGTGTTTTTGGTTTTTTTCTATGAGGAATTTCTCAGTAGCAACCCGGAGTCTAGATTTGTGCCAAGTTGATGGCAATAGGCTCGCCCCCTTTTACATGAGACTAACATAACTGGCGAAATGTGGGTGTACTATGGGTACACCTCTGCCTAACCCGTTGGGGAATACAGGCTTGATATTATGAAGATGGATAATGTGCTGGACTAAACGTTCTTACAATGATTCCTTTTATTCGTGCAAAAGAAGTATTTCTCCTAGGATACAAAGAAAATCGCAGGCAACAGCTACCTTCTTAGTTTTCTAAATTATTATTAAGAACTAACTGTGCCCCGCGACTTCGTTCGCGTGGATGTCGTAAGATACACAATATACTAAAATAACAGCCACGTTTTAATAAAACTCCCTCGTCCCGCTATCTCCCTCGTCGCTATTTCCTCGTTTTCGCTTAGTGTTCTTTCTAACTTTTTTTCGTTTTCCTAAGGGTCGTAGCGTGGTGTTAAATAGCTTATGATGCAAAAATAATTTTTCAAATCCTCTTCAGTTTTATTACTTTAGTTCATAATTTCATGGGTTTAAATATTTTTGCGCGGAACCCTTATTTTTTTTCTAAAATAAAAGTAGCTTAAGTTACTCCTCATAACATCAGCCATCTGCTAGTGAAAGTTCCGTCAAAATCGGTGCTGCCGTTTTGGAGATTATCCGGAACAAACAGACAGACAGACAAACATTTTATAAATAGTTTTTTTTTGCTATAAATACCGTATATACTTTCATTATGCATTTAGTAAAAAGCTGTTGTTTTGACACTTCAATTTTATTTATTTGGATAGACGTATAGATAAGATAGACTCATAGTTTTCATGATCACATCTTCTGTATTATTATAATGTAGTAACATTATAATAACTGTTAACGACTGCTTGCAACACCAAGCCACCCGCCGGGTATGACTATCATGCAGTGATTGTTATCTATCACATGCTGAGGCTCTTTACATCTGTGGCTCTTTAGTTGAATCGATTATTTTACATTTACGTTTACTTCCAATAATTACTAGATTGTATTTTGACTAAAATTGTAAATGTATAAATAGGGTAGAACTTATTGTGACAGTTAGTCTTGGACAATACTTTAGAACGTGACTCTGTTCAAAAATATACCGTTTGTATTAAAAGTATTCAAGAATTTTATTCGGCCAAACTCCTGCTTCGATAAATAACATTAAAACAAATGTGAATACGGAAATTAGTAGTTTTATAATAGCAGAATTGAAACAGCATTGAACGCGCCCTTGCCCTTCGGCGTGAATTGGTAATCACTGGTGGATTACGAACGGTAGACGTTATGTTAATATAAATATATTTGTATATTGAGTATGTATTTAAGGGCCAAGGACACAAATGATTGTGTAATTTAAAAAACAAATGTCTTTGTCATTTAATGTACATATATGTATGTGGTATTTTAAGTGGTGACTTAAAATACCACATGACAAAGCCACTTGTTTTTCAAATTACACAAAATTCATATACTAAGTCCTGCTATAGAGACAGGTATTTCTCTACAGCAGGACTGGGTATATGAATTAATAAGGACCATATTTTTCGTTATTTTTCAACAGTTTTCTTGTTAGTTTATCAGCAAACCAAAGTTTGTTTCGTGAAAAAAGTTATACCTAAAAACTGGTAACTCCTTTAACAACAGAGATGTACAAGTTTAGTATTTGATTGACAAAATGTTGCACTACTTCTAAAAACCTCTTAGAAACGAACCTATGTCAACACAAAATACGTTAGCGCTGCGTACGTCACGTGAATAGGCCACGTGAATATTAAGATTGTTATTCGTATACAGAGGCCCCAATATCTACCTATTATAGATAGGTATGTATACTATGTATAACATTACGTGTACATTTATTTATAGATTAATTTAAAGAGTGCTACAATTCCGTTCATTACTGATTTAATTTCTTAAATAATTAATTATTATCAGTGTACGCTTCATGTCCTTTCAGTGTTTTAGTCAACAATTTATCACTGTAAGACTGTATTCTTGTTGGTATATCTTGTTGGTATATCTTGTTGGTATATCTTGTTGGTATATCTTGTTGGTATATCTTGTTGGTATATCTTGTTGGTATATCTTGTTGGTATATCTTGTTGGTATATCTTGTTGGTATATCTTGTTGGTATATCTTGTTGGTATATCTTGTTGGTATATCTTGTTGGTATATCTTGTTGGTATATCTTGTTGGTATATCCAGCAGAAATATCTAAAATGCTTCTTCTTCTTTCCGAGTCGACGGTACTTTTTAGATTGGTTGTGGAACACTAATGGCCGATACCTATAATTTACGGACCGTTATTGGTTAAAATTAAGGCTCTTGTATCTTTACTAATAATGAAGCAAAGACCTTATAGCTTTGCATACTACATACTACATACAAGTAAATTTAGCTTACGAATCTATTTAAATGCCCAGTTTAGCAATAAAAATGCTATCATTAGTAAGGAAAACCATTCGTTATTGTTTATAGGAACCAAGCATATAATGATTTTATCTGCTGCCAACAAGTATATAGTATATGCAGTGTGCAAAAATATCCGTCAAAAGTAGCACGCAGTATACGTGATACATACGGGGCCCAACCAATCTAAAAGGTACCATCAAGCATGCGCTGCTAGAAAAAAGAGGAAGGGATTGTATGGATCATTTTGGACTGAAATTACAAAATGCCTTATGCATCTGAAACTGCTCTTTAACAGCCTTTATCAGTGTGCCACTTGCCAATAAGCCAACACCCCAATACAAAGTTTTCGACATCATTATTTGGTACTATAACTTTTACAGCTGATCTCTCGAAAGACCCCTCCTTGATTTATCAGCACAATAATAAAATAAACATAACATACGAGGACATTACCCATAAACCCTTCCGTACCGAAGGTCTGAACTTCACAGACAGAACTCGTGACGACAGGTGTCGTGTTAAAAAGAAAACTCGCCAAATTACACAAAATGACCGGTCAGTTTGGATGGCCGCCAGACGGGATGGCAACTGGCTGGTTTGACTAACTTTTTGAGGGTTTCTCAGCTTGCTATAAAATGTTAAAATAGGTAGGCACTGATTTTTTGTTTCTATTCCGATAAATTCAGTACTTAAAGGCGCACCGAGCGTTTGCTTTGTCTCTTTTTTTTATTTACGAGTAAAGAGTAAAGAAAATAACCACACTTTTGCACATTTTAAATGTTTTTCGTTGTTATTTTCATCATATTGCTCTTAAATAAAAAACTGTCGTGTATAAATGCTCCAGTCATGTCATAAAATGAAATGAGTCATAATATCAAATTACTTATTTATATAAAATAATAGATAAAATAGAGGAAAACATGACTCGAAAAGAAGTGACTGCGAAATTGTTCTATCGAGCCAACTTTACCAAATCGTGTTTCTATCGTGTATAAGTACTGTCTAGTACATCTCCCCAATAATACCAATATATTTCCCTAGATTTTAATTTAATTGATTCAAACGAGGGTTAGGAAAACGTGTTTGTGTGTCTAAAAAGCTTGGTGCGCCGTTAATGAATGTTGGTGGCCATTCCGCTTACATTCAAAAAGGCATTCATCACCAACATCATCCATCATTCATTTTTTTTCATTGCTGATAAATTATTTCGTTTTAGAATCCGATTTTCGATACTAAAATTAATAATTGAAACTGAATTGAAATATTATTTAATTAATAATTAATTTTAAGTAAATAAAAGCATGATAGGTCATACTTAACGAGAGATCGCGTAGTTTAAATGATCAAATTATTGTGGATTATGTGGGTTATTTTGTGTGTGTGTGTTATTGTGTTGTTCTATAATATTTATGGTGTACATAATAAAGAGATAAAGTGTATTCTATCTATGTATGTGGTGGTAGAGGATCAGATTATGCGCTCATTAGGACCTTAATTAAATTTCGATTCGTATTAACGATAATAATGCAGCAGTAAAGCCAACAACTGGAACAATTTAAATTGGTTTATTTCTTTTAAATGAAATTCTTTGCGGATGAACTCAAAAACATTTATTTATTGTGCTACGCTCGGACTTTCTTTTAAAAAGAAGATCTCATGCAATTTAAGTGAGAATTAATGTGAGTACTGTAATGACCTGCCACGATACTAGGGCAGACCACTACTTCTGTGTATGTCTGGTCTCTTCTAGAGGTGTGTTAAAAGGATATATGAATGAGACACACAGCAGCACTGCTATTACTATATTGGCTTATGGGAAATCACGCTATATTGTCAACCCTAAAGCTAGCACTCTCACTGACTCAATATAAAACAATTTGACTATGTGTCATAGTTTAAACCTATTCTATTTTTCACTTGGCGTTCGAATGTTTCACGTGAGGTTGCCACCGGCATTAAACCTGTACAGTACCTAGGTACCTTCCTAGCCTAACCTAACCTACCTAGGTAACTTAACAGTTCAGTTAAGCTGTTGAGTTTTTTTTTTCGACCGGCACTGTTTTCGACTCCATAATTACCGACCCAGAAGCTTGAATAAATCAAAATGTTGTTTTTTTTTTGTCTCATGGGAAATAAAGTATTCTTATTCATTAATTAATTTTTATTTTATGTATCTATACCTACGTGAATATATCTAATTGCTAACCTTACTTAAACTTAAACTGACACCTAATCTAAACTAGTTTATACGTGTCACAACCGTAAAAACCCTACATGAACTAAGCTAGCAATGTCAGAACTGAATAACCCTGGGACAGATTTTGATGCGCCTTGGCCTGAGTAAGGGGAGAAGTAATGCCTTCAAAACTACAGTAGTTTTAACTGTGGCGGGAGTGGGACCAGCTCCCATACATTTATGCCCACTATCGCTTTTCGAACATATGAAGCAATGGATTAGCAATTTGCTTGAAAATAATTCAGATTGTGATTGATAGTGTGTTACGCAATAAGAGTGCGGAACTAATTGTATTATGTGTTCAAGCCGTTTTTATTGTTAGAGTATTATAAGTATGTAGGTATCTACCCTCTTGTTTTTATTGTAGTATACCTATCTACAGCTGATTCTAACGTTATTAACTGTAATTGGACCAAAGGACTATTAAAGTTATCAGCACCTAATGCAGTTTCCCAGATACCTACTATAAGAGCTTAGGTACTTTCTTTCGTGGATGAGAAGTGCGACATGTTGCTGATAGATACTGAAATTTACCTAAATAGAAACGTCAGTAAATAAGCGGTAGGTACTACATTTTTACGTGTGTATGTACTAGAAGCCGTTTACATGTAAGCGCTCAACGGCTTTTCACAATTATACCTATTGTCGTTTCGAGTGTATTTTTCTTATGCACCGATGGGGTTCATACGACATTTGACAAGTTAAAAGATGGTCTGAAGTCGCCAATGAACTGATGATCAACACTTTTTCCTTCTCTGTGTAAGAAGAGGCCTTTGATTTGCAGTAGGATCCGGCGGCTATTATTATTTTATGATACGTACCAGTAAAGCACTTAATCCCATAATAAATATTGAAAAAGGTTTTGATGGCGTGCACCGAGATTTTCCTTTATAAAATCATAGCATTAATACAATAACGTCTCAACGCGCCTGCGTTACACGTTTGTGATCGCTAATTGCTCAAATATTCCAGCGGTATGGCGCACACGACATGCACGCTATATGTGTCAGCCATAAGCGGCAATAAATTCATTGTGTAATGGGTAGCGCGCATCGAATTGGGCCGTCCCTCCCAAGAGTGCCCCGCGCATCGCCGCTGTTTATCTGTCATACAAATATACTACTCACCAAACGCATCTACGAAACTATACGAACTTCTAAATTAAACGCGCAGCGCCATCTCTGATTTACTCCTCGAACTAAGCGAACGAGTGTTACCAAATGTTTTGTTGAAAAATGTGCGTGACAAAGTAACGTCGGCATTCCGGAAATAGTCAAATGCACGTAAGGTCATCGAAGCCATTAAAATGAAATTTTTTATTCCTGGACAATAATCGTAAATTTCTATGAGGTCGTCTGATCATGAGGTTATTTTAAAAACCACGTAATTTATTTAAATTATGCGTTTTTATGTCAGATATCGTTATTTTCTGCCTACAGATTTAAGTTCAAGGTTAATTATTTTAATTTGAATCGTAAAACCATTTATTTCGTTATCCTGTAAGCTAAAGTAGTAAATAGTTTGAAAAAAAGTTCAAACTGCTATCGTAAAATTTAAAAGCATGCTTGATAATAGCCAACGTAATATTTTTTTTTCACAATAAAGCCTGACCTACGCACAGTTTCAACAGATAGGTTCTCAACGGTATTAAATCGATAAAGGAAATCGTTGTGGTTAGTTTATTTTTGACGATTAGATAAAATATTTTGTAGGTCGGTAAATACGTAATTTAATAGGAAACGCGAACAACTAATAATAAAACTTGTATATGTCATGAAACAACTGGTAACAAATTGGTATAGGTCAATTTTAATATCAAATAGATGTAACTAATTAAAAACCCCAAGTGCCCTTACGAAAACCTGAAGCAATAAAATGCTAGTTCTATTACCAGAAAGAAAAGGTAACAGTTGTAGGTACATAATTCTATGCAAAACAAGCGGACGTAGAGCAATCTACGTGGCGCACGCAACTCACACACACTCACATAATAGGTACTTATTGTGTGTGAGGGAGTTAGTGTGACGTCTTCAAGGATCACTGTGCATGTGTGAGTGAGGGTTGCCACTTGCCACCTGCGGTGTAATGGCTCATTGTACGTTTTAGTGCACATAAGCACATTTCAGCGAAATGTGTCGCGTTTCAGAGGAATGGTGTTACGTTCCGCGAGATATGTATTGAATTTAATGTTATGTTAGTGTTTCGCTTTAGTTGAATTGTTTAGGTGTGTGTAGTGCAGATTAGAACTACACAGTAGTTTTGATAATTATAGCACACACAGAAAAGGAAACAAATAACCTATTTACATTAAAACTACCGAGACGACGACTATTAAAGAGTATGGAAGAAAAAGAAAGAAAGAAAATACGTTTACGATTACGTTATGCACTATGTTTATTCGTGTAAAAAGACATGTTGCGCCGACCCCAAATAAATTGTGATAAGGGCAGAACAATGATGACTTACATTAAAACAATATCAGGGGGCCAACCACCACCTCTTAAAGCAGTATTATTTTAATGTTACTTCAGTGCGAGAAAGAGATGGAGCTATACAGGACGTCTAGCTCCATCTCTTTCCCACACTGAAGTAAGATTACAATAATACTGCTTTAAGAGGTGGTGGTCTAGCTCCAGTCATTTTTTTCGTGCTAAGTAGGTACAAGCCTAATTCCGAAGTTAAGTAATCCAATTGAATAGCCAATAGGTGATCCTTTTCTATCACAATAACTTATTCTAACTAATCCTCTCAATCAACTCTAGCTGATCATACTTTTCCTCAAGAAAGGGTTCCATTTCAGCATTTCCTTGCACCAACCCTACTGTAAACGTTACATTGCACACATAGACAATTTGTGCGTGTGTGCATGGCTGTGGTGTTCACGGACAGCCGAACAAAGCGCAGCAATGGCCATGAAAATATTTGTACCGCTGCGTAGCAGGGCTGCCTCGTGTAGGCTCATGAAATGTAACATGCCTGCAATTTCTGTAACAGCTAGGTACTTTCAGAACGACTCATATCTACAATGACTAAAAACAGACGGTTTCTTAGTTCTGGGTGGCTGCTAGGTTCCTATACACAAAAACGAATCGTTTTGCTTACCAATGGTAGTTTTGCTTACCAATGGTAGTTTTTTTTTTTAATGCCAAACTGGGCATATAGGTACCTAGATAGATTCATAAGCTAATTTTACCTGTGTTAGGACATATGGGAGGGTCTACGATGCAAAGATGATGAGGTCTTTGCTTCATAATTAGTACAAGAGTAAGCACAGAGTACATTTTTATGTAGTGAGAATAAGATAAAAGAGTCTTAATTCTGTAAATGTAGGTTCTTACAATATTTTTGTATCTAGGTAATTATTGTAGCATTGTTAATTGGTACTCGCAACCGTAGTACTCGCAACCGACGTGCGTGTATGACCAGATGTATGAACGTAAACGAGGCAAAAGGAGTATGTAAGGATCGTAGCAGTTGGCGTTCTGTAGTTTCTGCCTACCCCCATGGGAAGAAGGCGTGAGTTTATGTATGTATCTATGTTAATTGGTAGGTATTTCTTAAGCGTTAACAAAACGTGGTAAAACAGTAGCACGAGTATAGGTACCTACCTACAACAAAGATTTTTAACCAGTAAGAACTTCTTGTTTTTGTAAATTCCTTATTAAAATCTTCTCAAGTTCTCAGTGTAGCTACAATAAGCCTGCCTATAATAATTATATATGTTCCTTGGTAAACATACACCAAAGTAAACGCATAATAGCACGTCGCATTACAGTCGTGGTCCAACGAAATAAATGATTAAGGTGAAAGCGCCAGGGTAGTCCGCGAAATTCAAATTTTCATACATTTTTTTTGCAATTCGCAGGTTCGCGACCGTAACAATTAATATGTACTTATAGAATTATAATAATCATTAAAGTCATCAATACAACTCTCTAAGACCAAGTAATCCTATTGAAGTATTGAATGACTATTTGATGAAATCTTGACCTTTGAGGATTCGCGAATCATACTTTAATCAACATACGCCCAGATACTGAGCTGCAAATTGCAAAAATTGTAAGAAAATTTTAATTTCGCGGGCTACCTTAGCGCTTCCCCCTAAAACAAAGCGTACGCCAGCCCTCCGAGAAATACCTATCAAATACAACGCCTTGGGATCTCGATGTCGCCAGAGTACCTACTACCTATCGATGGCCATCTGAAAATAAATTAATTCGAATAAGCCGATATACGCACGGACGGAAAAATATCGCGGCGATATTTTTATCGCGCACTGGATTTTCAACGCTATGCTTAACGTCGATAGTTGAAAATCCAGTGTGCGATAAAGTCCCGCCGCGTTATTTATACGTCCGTGCAAACATCGGCTAAAGGTTTTATTAAAAATAATTTTGTTGCTGCCTGCACAGGTTTCTTTGCATGCAGCGCCATCTGTCATTGATTTGTATTATTTTGGATAAAAGGACCAGCTTTTTTGTGAGAATAGTTATTAGGTAAGTAATGCAAAATAAAGGTCCTTAAATTGTGTTTTTTTTTATACAGTCTGTTAGGTTAAACGAAGGACTTATTGAGGGAGGATATTCAGTATTCGATTCTCGTTCCAAACGACTCTTTTTAGTGGTAAAAAGACACGCCTGTGTTTTGATGGCGTTAAAAGAGACCAGATTATCATCACCCCACTGGGAGACAAGACTTAAGGTCAAATCTGTCCGCTCTACCATGGCCTCTCTTAAGGAACGAACTTCGGCCCCACTGGTTTTTGCGCTGGACAAGTATTTTTCTGAAACTGTACTGTCATCTGCGTACCTAACAATACCAGGTTGAAGTAGGTCATTGATGTGCAGCAGGAAAAGAGTTGCAGAGAGAACAGACCCCTGAGGAACTCCGACATCAATAGCCATAAGATCGGAAGAGCAGCCGTCAACGACTACTCTGATCGACCGTCCACTAAGGTTGTCTGATATCCAGCTACAAAAATCAGCTGGGATGCCATAAGCAGGAAGCTTGCTGAGTAGACCAGCGTGCCAGACCCTGTCAAAGGCTTTCGAGATATCAAGCGATATAGCAAGTGCTTCGCCGTGTTTCTCGATGGCCTCGCCCCAGCAGTGCGTGACATACACGAGAAGATCGCCAGTTGACCGTCCCCGGCGAAAGCCATATTGACGGTCGCTGAGGAGATCATTGTTTTCAAGGTAGGTCAGCAACTTACCGTTCAGTACCCTTTCCAT
The DNA here is from genome assembly GCA_947568875.1 of Fissipunctia ypsillon. Taxonomy (NCBI): domain Eukaryota; kingdom Metazoa; phylum Arthropoda; class Insecta; order Lepidoptera; family Noctuidae; genus Fissipunctia; species Fissipunctia ypsillon. The sequence goes on from OX387648.1 coordinate 22,250,786, forward strand.
AACCTTGCACAGAATGGAGGTAATGGCGATCGGACGGTAATGGGCAGGGTCTGCACGGTCGCCCTTTTGGGCACTGGTTGCACATTTGCAAGCTTCCAGGATTTTGGTACCGTCCTTTTTTAAAGAGAGAGGCGGAACAAACGTGTCAACACAGGAGACAGTTCAGACGCACACTGCCTCAACACTCTCGCTGGAATGCCGTCAGGCCCGCTGGCCTTGTTCACGTCTAGACTGCACAATACTCTTCGGACCTCTTTAATGTGAACTGCGATCTCCGGCATCGAGGAGTCACAATGAGGTGGTTGCTTGGAGCTAGCGTCCAGACGTGAATTGCTTGCAAAGAGAGATGCAAATAGATTTGCTTTCTCACCTGCAGAGTGGGCCAGCGACCCATCAGGTTTCATCTTTGGAGGTAAAGTGGGTCGACAGAAATTCGCTTCAGCCGCTTTAGACAGGGACCAGAACTGTTTACTACCCGGAGGGTGCGAAACCAGCTTGGCCCCAATACGTCCGACATGGTCAAAACGTGCCCCACGTAAAACCCGCTTGCAGAACTTGGCGGCAGAATTAAAAGCTCTCTCGCGCGAACCCTACGCGCTCTAACTTTGCGGTCGCGGGCCTTGACCTGGGTCAAGGCCCGCGACCAAGCCTGGGCTTTGTAAGCAGAATCTTTCCGGGCCTCAGCGTGGGCGCATTTTGCATTATACCAAGGCCGAGATTTATGACCGAGCGGGATTTCGGAGAATGGAATACAATACTCCATCCCCTGCCGAATCACGTCCGCAACCACGTCGGCACAGCACGAGGGTCACGCGGGGGGGGGGGGCGGGGGGTAATGATTATAATTCGGTAAATACATATTTGTTACAGTCGCAAATCATATTTTAATCAACATACAACATAATATTGACCTGCAAATTGCAAAATATGTAAGGAAATTTGAATTTCGCGGACTGCCCTGGCGCTTTCGCCTTAAACAACCCCGCTTACTTCGCGATAAAGGTGTCCTGTAAACGTGTTGTTGAATAAAAAAAAATGACGTCTTATCAATATTCCAATGAAGAACATTGGGATATGGTTCATGCCTATGCGTTATCTAATGATGTTTCCCAACCGCCAGATTCCGTCGTACAATCTTCTGTTAGGTGTCAACCAACGATTGCGAACATTCGGTCAATTTACCGTACCGACGCATGCCCAATGACGAGGAAGAGAGCTATACTTAGTGCCAACAACCACAACTACAACCACAACCACGACTACAAGAAGCCATTTTTTAATACTTCGAGCATCACCCACAAGAGAGTACTCGAAATGCTGCAAGACGGTTCGATGTATCGCATTGGACTGTGTGGAAGCTGCTGCATGAAGAAGGAATGCACCCATACCATTTTAGACCCATTGAAGAATTCAGGGTCAACGACCACGAACCACGCGTGATTTTTTGCCGCTGGTTTTTCTCTAGCGCAAGGGTGCATACACGTTGCGAGACTTTTTGCGAAATTTCTGTTATGGGTCTGTCTGTTATTTATCAGTGTTTTCTTTTTGTTCATATTTTTATTAGTGTCATATGAGCATGAACTATTGTGGGTTTGAATATGTCCCTCGTTTGAACTAACATACTACTTATATAAACATGAGAGTGACATTTGCGTGCTGTGGGGCTTGTGGCTAAGCAATAACAGCCGCACGGGTCGTTTAGGTATCAGGTTACGCTACGCTTGCCGCGGTTGGTTCGTGGATGGGCGACCATCTTTACATATCAAGACCCCTCAGTGCCTCGGATCGGAAAGCACGTCAAGCCGTTGGTCCCTGCATGTCATTCGTAGATCTTTGACAGTCGTTACGGGTCATCAGAAGCCCGAAAGTCTGTTATGTCTTACCAAGGGGTATCGTATTACCCAGTAACTGGGTTGTGGAGGTCAGATAGGCAGATGATGATTTGCGTACATGAACAGCTCAGACTAACAATTATGTACTTCACATCTATAAGTCTTTTGATATCAACAGATTACCTACTGCACCTACATAATGATAATTTATTTAGATATATTTTTTGTACAAAATGCATGTGAATCTAAGAGTAAACCTAAGGGTGAGTCTGTATAAATTGAAAATCATAGATATCTTTCTCATTTTTGCGTTGGCATAGTTATTCGTATTGTCCTGTACCTACATACCTACACTACATTCGGTATTTTGATGTTGGCGCCTCCGCTAGTATAGAAAAAAGGAAATAATAAACACCGTATTAGTACAGATAACAAATCACGCGGCGATCGCTGACTGAATAGAAATCGTATCAAATGAGGCGACGCGATACGATCACGTACGGACGCATCCGGGCCGTGTCGCGCTCCGGATTTTGATTTTTAAGGGATGGTATAAGAACGTTTCGTGCGGGTTCTCTAATAAAAGCCACCTCCTCTTTTTCCGCAAGCATTAGGTATTACTTGGGTAAAAGGACCAACAATTCAGGGAGAATAATATCACCGGATACGGAAAACAAACTGGTGGTTACTGTAACTGTATGTTCAGCGAAGAATGTTGGTGCTCAAAAAGTCTCTGTGACGCATTGTTGACCAGTTTCTTCAGCACTAGGTTTTGATTTAAAAAAATACCATGACTTTGCCTATCTATAATTTATTATTAGGTAGATACCAACTGGCTAATCCAAGAGAAGTCTGACTAACGATAAAGGAAAATTGGACTGGAAGCCTGGTTCAGGAAAAACATTTATCTACCCAATGTCTGACTTCTGAAGCACTCATTTCTAACACAGCTATAGAAATCCAGGCATGTGCCGTTTACCACACGCATTCATAGAGTTTTTGTATAATGAATACCTAAATATCAGATTTCAAAGATCATACAGAGGTCCGTCACTGGCAAAAATTTCTCACAACAAAACAGTTCCGACCTGCCTAGTCAACGATAGGTACTATAAATCTTGAAATTAATGTAACATTAGGCAAAGCTTTTAAGTGATAAGATTCTCGTTATTACTAATCATATTTTATTCAAGAGCCGAACTGGTTGCGGGCTCAAACTGAATGCCAATGTCAAAATTCGGTGATCAATGAATATTTATTTGCGGTCCAAGGCTAAACTGGTAAGTTTTTGAATTTAGAATCTAATCGCGACTTTCACGGAAGAGGTGTAGTGCAAGTGCTACATCTCCATATTCTTTTGACAATTGCAGCATCCATGCAGTAAGACTTAGATAGCTAGGCATGTCATTAATTCGCAATAATTTTATTCTCTTGATGTGAGCCCGCTTACATCAAGCAGCCAGTGCATACAAACACACAGTGTGTAAAATAAAGTGGTTTTTTTATGAGGTAGGTATCGAACTGTTAGTATTTGCGTAACACACTAACAATGGCGAAGGCTTTCATTTTGACAGTTCAACAACATTCATTGCGTTATTTACATTGTCGAGCAGACAAATTTTTCGAACATAAAAAGTACTGGATTGGCAATATTGTGGGTGCTATACTGGTTGTAACATAATAATTACAATTGTATTTGAAAAAGAAGGCCCTCTAGACAGATCAGTACAGCCTGTAGCGGACAACATACTTCCCTAACAAGTAGCCTATCTACTTGTTAGTTAACAAAAAACTTAAAAAAAAAAACAACCGACTTCCAAAAAAAAACACTACGAAGCGAAAAATAACTCTTATTTCAGAAGTCGGTGGCAAAAACCTAAAATACAGATTCAAAGACGACTTCTGAAATTAAAATTACTTTTCACTTTGTAGTGTGTAGTTTCGTTTTTTTTTTTTTTTTTTTTTGTAAAAAAGTTTTTATTTTTCACTTCTTAGCGGGTCGGTTCAAGTAATTTATCTAAGTTACAATAGCCTAATGTCAACTCCTCATCACCTTTTACAAAATATTGCTTTTCCCGACGCAGGGACGTTAATTGTTGAGGAGTTCACCTGGTACCTACTTCATCATCAGCTCCACTTCACCATAATGCATTGTGACGAGCATAAATTGCTTGGCAACCATATTAAAGTAATCGAGTCACCGGTTAGTTCCAGTGGCCATCTGTGATCTTCATCAGCAGTTCCAATTCACCAAATGGTGCTTTCCAAGAGCAAAAATACCCAACTCGCTATAGGCGTGCCTATAATATTTGAAGAGTTCCCTCGATGTGGGTATACCCTTTTATCTGCGGAGGCTTGTAACTAGCAATTTAGTTATGTATTATTGGTATTATAATGATATTTATATATATAAGTCTAAAAGCTTTGCGAAAAAAAGAAAAAAAAAGAATTTTCCAAATCGGTTTAGCCATCTTCGAGTAATCGGGGAACGTATATACATTAAAAAAAATAGATTCCGACGCATTGAGAACCTCCTCCTTTTTTGAAGTTGGTTGACGTCATTTCCAATTTTCTATAAAAAAATTATTACGAAAGAATAATAAAAGTATAAAATTCAGTGAACGTATCCATAACCAAATGTTACCAAGACACAAAAACAGTGAGCTGTCATTGAAAAACTCAAATCGACCAATCAATACGTAGATTGAAGTTCCAGACTCTCATTATCATTATCTAATGCATGAATAAAATAAATGAGTGTTCTAATGTTTTCTGATTTTGTTATCAAACGAGTAAGGAATAAGCATCAATGAGTTGCATTATTATTTGTAGCTCTAACAAACACTGTTTTTGAGTATGGTTAATACAGTACTTTTGCAAAAATATCTCATTTCAAACAATTTGCTGTATTTTGAGCAGCATAAAACTTGCTGTTGCATTGAAAGTATGTTGAAGGGCATCTTAAATAACTCAGCCAAAATATTTTTATAATGTTTAAAATGTGAAAAAGTTCTGTCGTTGGAACAACCGTGACATCATACGTATCAAAATTTGTAACTGGTAACACTAAATTTGACATTTCTTCAATCGAGCACTTCGCTCAGCGAAAATATTAAAGCAATTTTGTTGCATATTTCTGCTGTGATACAAAATGACTTCGGTCACAAGGGCTGGTCATTTAGCTCCTTATTTTAAGGCAAGTTCATCGGTGGTTTCCAATGGGCTAAAGCCCTTGGTGGTCGGGCCCACATCGACCGACAAGGTGTTGGTGCACCCCTTGCCAAAAACCTCGACTGTGCAGTCTATGCATGGATCCTTGCCTATCCAGGGTATAAAGGCTAAAGTAAGCGGTCGTGGTGAGTCATTTTCGCTGTTATTTTATGATTTGGTGTAATAATTTCATAAATTGCGACGAAAAATCGTGTTACATAACACCTTGTCAATTCTAGGTCCAAGTCATGTTCGCTTCGCACATACCGACATCGGCTACCCCGATTTCGCAGCATACCGTCGCAAGGAGACCCAGGACCCTACCGCGAAGAATGCGGAGAGCGTTGATGGACGCCAGTCTTTCACTTATCTTATCGCTGGAGGTTAGTCCTTGAAATTTTCAACTAAGTTTTTCCTGACATTGATGTAGCAACATTGTTAACGTATCTTCAACATGTTTAGGCAAATGGTAGTGCCACGGTGCGTCTACAAAACACAATAATCTATGTCTTATGTAAACAAAACATAAAACTGTGTACTACCTTATTGTTACATCAGGTAATGCTATGAATGTAAGTAGCAAGTACCTTTATAAATTAAGCTCTTGACATTAACCTTGAAATGCCATTGTAAACAACGCTACACTTTCATGTACAAGAGATTTACTGTACAAATCATTGTTATAAACTTACTATGTTCAGTAATTTATCTCACAAATAATCTCAAACAAATTCTGATTCATATTTATTTAAGATCATAGGTAATGGCTGTCTGGACATCATATAACAGAGTGTTACTAATAATGGCATTCTCTTATTTTCTTAATGTTATGTAATGCATAATAAACAGAGATTGGAATAGGTAGAATATATTTACCTAAACTTCGAGGGAGTAAGTAACATAGAGTGGATAATACCTCCTCTAAAAACCAGGAATTTAAAAAGCACGAATTATTTATTCGACTTTTTATATAGTTAAAAATGATTGATTTGAAGAATCATATCACATTTTTTAGGGCTCTGTGCTAAAATTGTGTCAAATTCATATGTTTTGTTCTAAGAAGGTAAAATAAAAGTAAGTTTATGTGCTAATCTGTTTTGTCATTATTTGAGATCGGAATAGGTATAGTATATTTACCTAAACTTCGAGGGAGTAAGTAACATAGAGTGGATAATACCTCCTCTGACATTGGGGTAGGTACTATTGTAGATCATTTGAATGTGTATATATATGGACATAACAGTATTAGGTTTTTGTAATGTAATGTCCGACAATACTGTGGCAATATGTGGCAGAGTTTACCAATTTTGTTAATGGATGCAGTATAAAATAATAGAATAATATAATTTTTTTAATAATTTATTTATATTTAGCATTGATATAACAATTCAGTACTGATAATATTATGTTGTTTACAGACTTTCGCCTTTATTAGGTACCCATACCTCTCACACATCTTAACAAAGGGGGTAAACAAATAATACTGGTGTTCATACTGTGTAATTTAAACTTGGTATCCTCGTTTCTAAAAAAAGACTAGCTAGCAGTTGTTTCTGCCCGGGTAATGCTTCTCAGCCATTTTCATGAGTTTTATTATGGTGTTTCTAAAATTTGTATCCTTATAATTTCCAGCCGGTGGTGTCGCGGGCGCCTACGCTGCCAAGTCCCTGGTGACGCACTTCGTGTCATCAATGGCTGCCGCCGCCGACGTCTTGGCGCTGGCTAAGATCGAGATCAAGCTGGCAGACATCCCTGAGGGCAAGTCTGTTACTTTCAAGTGGCGTGGTAAGCCACTATTCATCCGTCACAGGTAAGGATCAATTGTTTTACTGTGTAAAGCTGCTAATGGATGTCAGTTAATAGATAAGGATGCGAAAATATAGTGTGAAAGATGATATTTGCTACAAAAGGGGTAAATAATCACATGGTAGAAGATACACAAATATATAAAATTGAAGTGTCTGTTTGTAATGTCAAAATAACAACTTTTTCTAAATGCATAAGAAAGTATATACGGTACTTATTACCATAAAACAATTTTTATTTTGTCTCTCTGTCTGTTTATCCGGCTAATCTCCAAAACGGCAGGACCGATTTTGACGGGAATTTCACTGGCAGATAGCTGGTGTTGCGTGGAGTAACTTAGGCTACTAAGTTAAGAGTAATTTTAGAAAAATAATTAGGGTACTTACCACATAAAAAAATGAAAAGCCATGAAATTGTGAACAAAAAGTCCTATTTGAAATTTTAAAAATTGTTTTTGCATTTGGTAGCCCAATTCCCGAGGATAGTTATAGGCTATTTAACATCACGCTACGACCCTTAGGAGCCGAGCAAATAGAATAAAGTCAGTAAGAACACTAAGCGAAAACGAAGTAATAGCACGGGCGGGCGATGTAACTCCGCGGGTCGGGAAACGAGGGAGTTTTATTAAAATGTGGCTGTTATTTTAGTATATTGTGTATCTTACGACTTCCAGGCGAACGAAGGCGGGCGGCACAGCTATACTCCATTTACAATAAGGTTAGAAATTTAAACAAAACTTTACAGTTCGTTCAAACGATTTTGACTTCTATTCCGTAGGCATAAGGATGACAATAAATGCAAAGACATGATTATAATACCAACTCTACTGCAGCCGCCATTCGTCATACCACCAACGTAATAGAAGTCAAAATCGGTTGAACAGACTGTAAAAAAGGTTTGTTTAATGTCTAATCTTATTGTAAATGGAGTATAGTTCTAAATAAATTGAGTAGGGAAGGTTGATTATAATGTTAAGAAAAGGGAGCCAGCAGTCAGCGACCTGTACCATAGGTTAGTATCAGTGGCGTGCACTCCATACATGCAAATAAGCTCTGCATACCCTGTAGTCCTACACATACATGCCCCTCTAAATGATAAATAACTATAATTCAAAAACATCATGGTAATTTAGCTTACGCGCCATCTATTACTTTTTTTTTTAACTAACTCGTTGGAGCGGCGAACATCCACCGCCGCGCGCACCGCGCAGTCAGCGCTCCCGTGAGCAAAAGCATTACTACGCCTTGCTTATTCGTCATACAACGCATCTCGTGTAGTACACAGCAAAAGTGTGACTGTGTGCGTGAAAATGTGTGTGCGTGTTGGAGTTTTAGAAGCATAGCTTACATTGCAACCCGTCCAAATTGAGAAGCCGTAAAAGCACCGCTTAATTGTTCATTGCAGAGGGTCGACTTTTTTTAGTCGGATTGACCAAATGACCGACTACCAACTAATTCATTCTTTCATATTAGTTCGTAATGTAATAAATTGCAGTTTTTTCGCCATATTGTTTTTCTTGGCGCAACTGTCGAGTAATTATTTAGCAAGTTTATTGTAAAATATGGAAAATTATACATGTGAGACCTGTGCTGGCGAAGTGTGTTTATATAAATTAAAATCCGCCGCGTTTTCGTCGTTATCTTATGAGGAAAAAGTTAGATTCATTGCAAAGGGAAGGTGTGTACCCGGGTTAGATTTAACTCAAAGAATAGGTAATACTACTCGTTATTTTCATAAAAAGTTTTATGATAACTATTACTGGCTAACTGGTTGTGTACACACAAACACATTGTATTGTTTCTCTTGCATTTTGTTTACTAATCAAGATAAAAAGAATGTTTGGACCTATAGCGGGTACTCAGATTTAAATAATTTTCACAAAGCGGCTGCTAAGCGTGATTCTTCTGAAAAACATCTAGAATCCTGCTTAAAGTTCCAAACTTTTAGTAAAGGAAGAATAGAGACTAGTTTGAATAGCCAGTTAAAGTTAGATATTGAAAGGCACAACGCGAAAGTTGAAAGAAATAGAAACATTTTCAAACGGTTGATTGATGTAGTTTGTTTTCTAGGTAAACAAGAATTAGCATTCAGTGTTCATGACGAATCCAGCTTGTCGTTTAATAAAGGCAATTTTCCTAAACTTGTAGATTTGTTGGCTAAATAAATATGATGGGAATTTGGGAACCCACTTAGGGTAGGTACAACAAGCTGAAACTGGTAAGTTTTTTGTGCATACCCTGTCTGAAATCTCTGTGCACGCTACTGGTTAGTATAGTCAGGGAAATTGATGATGATGCTATATAGTTTGTAGGAGTTAATTCGCTTCCTTGCCAATTTATCACAATTTCGCTTCTGCTACGTACTAACAGCTAGCTACGCATTTAATAAATAAGAGTGATCTATGTCGCGCATGCGCGTCACAGCATTTTTCACGTTAGAATAATAATAGGACTAGCTATTCTAATAATTACATTCTGTTGCAATACTATATTTTTTATACATAACATCACGCCTTGTTTCTCCGAAGGGTTGGACAGAGGTGTACCAGCCACATTTCACCAGTTATGTTTAACATAACATCACGCCTTGTTTCTCCGAAGGGTTGGACAGAGGTGTACCAGCCACATTTCACCAGTTATGTTTAACATAACATCACGCCTTGTTTCCCCGAAGGGTTATGTTTAAGTCCCATGTAATAAAGAGCGAGCCTATTCCCATCAACCGGGCACAAATCCAGACTCCGGGCTGCTACTGAAAAATTCCAGATAGGAAAACCCAATAACACTTTGCCCGACCCGACCTGGGAATCGAACCCAGGAGCTCAGACTGGGCAATAGCGCTTGCGACCACTAGACCAACGAGGCAGACATTGTTTATTTTGACTTATTATTAATATACTATTCTATGGTACATACACGTGTTTGCTCCATTCAGCATTATTCCTATATCTAACTAGGTGCTGCCCGTGGCTTCGCCCGCGTGGTTGTCAAAACTTCCCTATTTGAATCGGATTTTGTTCAAAATTTCATCGGTCAATGGGTCATTTCAATCTTTTTGCGCTGAACCTTAATTATTTTTCTAAAATATAAGTAGCCTAAGTTACTCCATGTAACATCAGCTATCTGACGGTGAAAGTCGCGTCAAGTCCATTTTGCTCTTCAATCATGGCTAGAATATTTCCCTAGTAAGGAACAGTGTGAGAGAGCAATGGTGGTCTAGTGGTAACAGCCGCGACTTATGAGTTGTAAGCCGTGGGTTCTAACCCAGGCAGGCACTTTGTGTAAATTATTTCATCACCACTGCTCTCGAAACGGTGAAGTAAAACATCGTGAGGAAACCGGCATGTCCTAGAACCAAAAATTCAAAGACATGTGACATCCGCCAATCCGCACTGGGCCCGCGTGGTGGATTACGGCCCAATCCCTCTCACAGAAAGAGGAGGCCTGTGTCTCAGCAGTGGGGACATTACAGGCTGATTATGAATGAATGAACAGTGTAGTTGTTGATGGTACAGTCAAGTCTTTTATATCTTCGTCAGTTTTCAAATTCTTTCCTGTACCAAGTCAGGACACAAGGGGCGTAGCTTTCATACACCTATCGGCTTCCCTTCGGAAACACCACTCTTCTTAGTGTCTACTATTGCCAAATAATATGGTACGCCTGTGTGTGTTACTGTGTATCACATCATATTACATAATTATATTTAATACCAGTTTAATACATCATAAGATTAAAAACCTACAGTTTTTAGTTTGAGCTTATGAGAATTGAAACAATTTTTCTTCGGCTTCCCTCTGATGATAATTGTAACTGCGCTACTGCAGGACCCGAAATGCCTTTTGGAGCTACGGTACTGAGCAGACTATTGCATAGAAAACTATATTTAATTAATTTAAGCTTGGATACACCTTTGACTAATATCGAGTTGACATCAACCTAAAACCTTTTTATTGACGTGTCCATTTTATGAAATTTTGAATAATTTCGTTTTAATTTAATTGTCAGAGTCTGTCAGTGTCACATTTTTAATTCAGTCTGACATGTAAAGAAGATGGCGATATTGACATTACTACGCAATTTATAATGATGAGTCGGTAAGGCAGATTCGGTATCGTGCAATAAGCAGACAAAAATAGCCCTTAAGGTAACGAACATAATCTGCATGTGACTGTACATAAGTATTCCTTTCTAATTAGTAATTATTTTCTAATAAATCCACAGAACCGAAAACGAGATTTCCACCGAGCAGGCAGTCGCTGTCGACAGTCTCCGCGACCCGCAGCACGACAACCAACGCACGCAGAATCCCAAGTGGCTGGTCGTCATTGGGGTGTGCACGCACCTGGGCTGCGTGCCCGTCGCCAACGCTGGGGACTTTGGGGGCTACTACTGCCCCTGCCACGGCTCCCACTACGACGCTTCAGGCCGCATCCGCAAGGGCCCCGCCCCCCTTAACCTCGAAGTTCCCCCACATAACTTTGCTGAGGAAGGTCTGCTGGTTGTAGGCTAAACGACGTTATTTATTAGACAATTAATTTATATAAGTATAAAGATTCAGAATCAATAGGCGTCATCTAATCAATCAATAAATTTAATGGGATTGCTGTTATATCGGTGTTTTTTATTTATGTTTTTCTTGAAATCTTAAACCTGCACCCTAATTGCGTAACACACTATCAATCGGAATCTGAATAATTTTGAAACAAATTGCTAATCCATTGCTTTGCCACCTCTACATCCGAGAAATCATTAAATTGTTTACCCCGCAAATGTTGTTTCAGGGCTCTAAACAAATGATAGTCTGATGGGGCGAGGTCTGGGGAATAAGGTGGGTGGGGTATCGTCTCCCAGCCCAAAATTTCCAACTGTTGACGAACGGCAGATGCGACGTGAGGTCGAGCGTTATCGTGTAGTAAAACTACATTGACTCGTCTTCGTCGTTTTTTCTTGATAGCAGCAGATTGGTGAGCTGGGTTGAATATTTGTCAGCGTTTATAGTTTCATTGTGTAATAGTTCATAAAACAGCATGCCTTGCACGTCCCAGAAAGCAAAGCAGAACTTTTAAGCGGTTCTTTTGACTCAGCTTCAGTTGAGTTGGTGGCGTTTCTTTTCGAAACAGCCAAAAAGCACGACGTGCATCGTTCTCGTAATGAATCCATGATTCATCTCCAGTAACCAGATCAGACAAAAACTCTTTACGTCGGGGTCGCAGCAAAAGTGATTGACAGATAGCGACACGGACTGCACGACTGGCGTCTGTAAGGATGTGCGGTACCCACCGAGCCAAAACTTTTCGATACCCAAGCTCATGCAGATGGTATTCCACGGAGCGGTGACTGCAGTTAAGTGCTTCCGCTAATTCACGAGTGGTAGCATCCGGATTTGACTGCAGTTCGCGGCGTGAATCGTCATCATTCACTGCGGGTGGTCGTCCTGAGCGTAGCTGACTTTCAAGGCTCCTGTGTCCTGATTTAAAACGGTCAAAGCATCGGGACACCGTCGCATGGCTTGTACTTCCAGTGCCTAATGCAGTATTGATATTGTCAGCCGCAGCCCGCGCACTGTGGCCTAACAAGTATTTATTTCCTAACAAGCATTTATTTATTTATTAAAGAACACCAACAGCATATACATTCAACATTGTTTTATAAGAGTATTTAGGAAAGTATTACTGCTAATGTATACACAAATTAGAGGTGTACATAACATTTAAAGAAATAAGACATTGAATAGAAGCTGCTTATAAACTAAAAGTAAAAATTAAACAAAGTTATTTAAGCTGCTTATAAACTAAAAGTACTCGTATAAGTATACTTAGTGTTCGAACTTGTCGCTCGTTCATTTTTCTTCAAACTGACTAAACCGATCGCGAGGGCGGCTTTATATACCCCCACATCACAAGTACCTAGCATGTTCTACAACACGCTAGAATATTATTGAAAACAATTAACTTGAAAAAGGAAATATATACAGTTTTGAGTGTCTCATTACTTTTGTGCCAACCTGTGGTGCTATTCTGTAAAGATCTCACCGTGAAAATTTAGGTGAAGTGAGCGTGATGTGAACTGTCATCCCACCTTAGGTACTCTACTAGGGATTGACAGCTCACTTCAAACTCACTTCACCTAGGTGTTCACGGCGTGATGTTTAGGTACAGAATAGATCGGCTGATATGTGCACTATGCTTCGCCAATATTTGGCGTACAAAATCAATATAAACAAGCAATTACAATTAAGATGGCATGTCAATAGATTACATTTAAAAAAAAATTCAAAATATGTCAGTTAGGTAAACAGATCATTATAATTTTAAATAAATAGACACGTTCATACTGTCTTAATAAATAAAATCATAAGTGTTAAATTAGCAAGTCGGGATCGTCGTACCTCTGTTTATCAGTAGTAAACTTAGTGATGGAGTAGTAACATCTATCTAAAAGGAATTTAAACAAAGACCTCTTAAGGATCCCATACACTATTTCTAATAGCTGCTGGTATACAGGGTGTAGCGTAAATAGTGGTCCAACGTTAAATGGTCGATACACCGTATATTCAGCTATCACATACCGCAAATTGAAACTTTTTTCCCATAGATCTCAGAATAAAATATTTTTCTATTCTTTTTTGAAAAATGTACACCTTGCTTTACTAATGTGGCTGTAATTTCTATAAATGAAATTATTTTTTCATTATTTTTTTGGTTTATAACTGTGGAATACATGTGCTATCACATGTAAGTAATTTTTTTAAAGTAATTTTAAAGGTAATAAACTCAAATGCCTAGAAAATTGTGTGACTTACGGTGCGAATGGTGTAAAAAAATGTACTACACTGTCGGTGCCCATTATTTTAAAAACTGGTTCAATTAATGCAGATTCTAAAATCGTAATAATAATAACTGATTCCTTAATTTAAACAAAAGTTATAGCCATTTCTATTCAAAAAGAGCTGAACTGTACAGCCCAATTAGTAAAGCAAGGTGTAAGTAAAACTTTTAAAAAATAATTAAAAAAAAATATTCTGAGATCTATGGAAAAAAAAATCCAATTGTGGTATGTGATAGCTGAATATACGGTGTATCGACCGGTTAACGTTGGACCACTATTTACGCCACACCCTGTATATTTTTGAGACCATACCTAGCACACTTGCCGAAAAATGCGGTTTTATGAGAGGTAACATGAATGGTATTCGGATAACGGCGAGAGCGCAGTTTTTCAAATAAATGCAAATTACAGCGAACAAACACTCCCATCCATACTATCCATACTCCATAATTATATACTTATTTACTTATATTAATATTATAAATTGAAAAGTAACTCTGTCTGTCTGTCTGTATGTTGCCTTTTCACGCCTAAACCACTGTTCGAACGGATTTCGATAAAATTTGGCAAGGCTACTTTTTGTCTCAAAAATAATCCTACAGGGGGTGATATAGGGGATGAAAGTTTGTATGGGAAACTCAGCATTTCTTAACACGCTCAACGCCATGTCGGACAATGCTGGGCGACACTTAACTTTCCCTATAAGCCACACAAAAAATTTGAAATTGACTAAAACTCGACTTTTCATTTTATTAATCATCATCTGCCTAGCCTTTTCCCAACTATGTTGGGGTCGGCTTCCAGTCTAACCGGATGCAGCTGAATACCAGTATTTTACATGGAGCGACTGCCTATCTGACCTCCACAACCCAGTTACTGGGTAATACAATAACCCCTTGGTGAGACTGGTTGTCAGACTTTCGGGATTCTGACGACCCGTAACGACTGTCAAAGATACACGAATGACAGCCATTTTCATTTTATTAATAATATTACTAAATATGCATTTTTAACTTACAAAACATTGACATAACTGAGGCCAGTTTGCGGAAGTATTTATAAATATGAAGATAACTCATGTCGCCTAACATTGTCCGACATGGCCTGAATGGAAATTTATCATTTTATTCCGTGGCGTTGAACGTGTTAAGTTAGGGATATAAAAATTCAAATTTATGCTTTTGGTAGGAAATAAAGAATTATATGGTTCTAAAAAAAATCATTTGGTTCAAAATCATCCCCTAAGGGGGTAAAATAGGGGTTGATTTTAAAAATCACAAATGATATTCAAATTTTGTGTACCTCTTTTCAAGAGATTCTCCGTCATTTAAAAAACCGATTTAAAAAATTATATTTTTTTATTTGAAAGGACAGACTTCCAGATTGGTCCCATTTTTATGAAAATCAAGTTCTGATGATATGATCCATGATAAATTGAGGGAATTCCTCAAATATTATAAGCATACACGGCGATTTTGGTATTTCCATCAACATTTGCATTCAGTAAGTATCATTTGGTGAAGTGGAACTGATGAAGAAGACCACAGATGGCCACGGGAACTTCTCAATGATAAGTATTTCACGGGTGGCGAAAAGATATCTCGATTAAAATAGTTAAGCGACTATGACGAAGTAAATTTAAATAAATGGTTCTGATGAAAATGGTACCATCGAACTGATCTGATAATGACGCCGGAAGATGAGCACCGGAACTCCGTAATAAAACAATGTATCCTAGCCGTGTTTGGGCTTATTGGAATTGTCATGAGATGCACTCTGGCTATAAATAATTTTAATGGTAATATGCTTCTAATCGCGCTACTAGAGTCGTATGTGTAGTCTTGATTGTCAGAAGACAGGTTTCGTCCACGATCGGCCGTCGAGTGGTTGATTTAATAATTTGTTGGCGACGGCGGCGGCGGCGTCCAAACCTGATAAAACTACGCCTTCCAAACTTCTGACATGACTTAGCGCGACATATATTTGCCATTTTGCAAAGTTTTTATTTGAAAGGGTATACACCTGAGGTGGTCGCATATTTTGGTCAAAATCTGATGAGTGGTTTTTGAGTTAGCTTCTATACCTAATACGTATTTTTTTTCCATTTAGTGTATGTTGATGATGTTATAATAACTTCCTGTCACTGTTATTTACTTAGCAAGTCACTACTTCGCACGCACGCACACACACACGGTACGGTAATTCCCGTATTTTTAAGGACGGTCGCATTCTTTAGAGAATGCGACCGTCCTTAAAAATACGGGAATTGCCGCTGTGACTACAATCCTTTCAGTTAATAGGTAATACGGGCTGGTGTCCGCAACTCCACGTCAATGCGCGTATTTTGCATAATGAGTGGGAAAATCGATTATTCAATCCACCCCAGCTCCTCGAGGAAGGCCAGCAATGCCTTGGTGTTACTGACAATCTCACGTAGAGTACCTGGGTTACCGAAGTACTTTTCCCTGTATGTGGCGAGCACTGGGCAGTTTAGTAGCACATGAGCTGCTGTCTCGTCGTCCTCCATGCAGGCCCTGCACAGCGGACTGTCTGTGACTCCTATGATAAAGAGGTCTTTATTAAATGACCCGTGACCAGTTATAGCTGCTATAACTGTGCGCAGCTGCTATTTAGTTAGTCGGAGAAGCCGCTTCGTAAGGCGCCCATCAATTGTAGGGACTGCTTCCTTGGCCTGTCTACACTCACCCTGCTCCAACCATTGCTTGTGTTGTTCACTGGTGCGTTTCCTTACCAGAGTGCGTAAGTACCCGAAGGGGTTCAGGTCCCACTGGTGCCATGCTCGATCCCCTCCTGGCAAGTTCGTCGGCTGCGTCGTTGTCTAGCGAATCGCTGTGTCCCTTGATCCATTGAATGGTTATGTTATTAAGGCTACCCACCTGGTTGAGGCGCACACGAGTGGTATGCGGCTTAGAAGGCGGCAGGTGCCTAGTTTCCTTGGTGGAGAAATAATTATCAAGCTTTGGAACTACTAACTCAATGCCATACCTACATAATAAAATTGAAATACCATTGTAACTTGCGTTTCTTTTCGTGCCCGCAGCCTGATGGGGCTGATGGTAGTAAGAGGTGGCGGAAAGGGAGAGGCTACAACCTTTTTATCCGCAGCAAATGCGCCGATCTCCGACCGTTATAGGGCTAGCATCTCGAACGATAAGCGTCAAGCGCGCGTAAACTGCTGTGATTGGCTGTTGATAAATCATTCAACCAATCACAGCAGTTTACACGATATTTTTCGTTCGAGAAACGGCCCACAGAGTCGTAATCGTTTTGGATTATAGAGACTTTGGAATGCCGGTAGGTAGAAGAAGTGTTCAAATAAAATCACGTTTTCAACGATTTGTATTCATGTTTATTTATGTATGGTTTTGTTTTCATCATCGATTATTTTCCACTTAAGTTCTTTAAACAGTTACAATCTAAGTAACATCTAAAAGACTACTAAATTACACATTTACAAGTTACAGTAACTGGGCTTTTGATGTATAAGATTTAATTTAAGTTATTAATTGCGAAATAAATTTTGAAAAGTACGGAGTTAACAAAAATCGACTGACGCAACGGAATATCATTATAGTGCCAAAAATGTCAAACAATATTTAATATTAGGCCATTTTTTAGTTAATTACCTATAGCAATAAAAAATATTGTATCAGTTGTTAATATTTATAACTTAAAATTATCTAAATTAACGGAGGGAATGTAAGAGTTAAGGGAAAACCCAGTTTCAAATAATTACGATGATTAGTTACATTGCAAATAGTTCTACCGTTTTTTTTTAAAACTGCTACTATAGTTTTACTCTAGACATCTATATTTACAAAGGAGTACTAGATAGTGGGTATTTATTCGCGAAATAATTTAGTTAATTCTAAATAAACTTAAAGCCAGGTCTGTAACTGCGGCAGTAGTAAATACACTCCATCAGCCATGTTAAAGGCTTAGTTCACACGAATTTATTCCAGGTTAATCGGGGTTTTTGAATTGCGGTAGTGTACACATAAGACCCATAAATAAGCCGTTCTCATCTTCACAAAATGTAGGGGAGATATTATGACAACGGTTTTTAAACCATATGAATTGCATTAACTACTGCCGCATTAGAGACATTGACTTGTATGAATATGAATGAAGTAATCAACGTTTACACAATCATACATTAGGTACATCTCATACAAACAATCAGACTTAATAAGCTGGTTGCATACTGTCGACTAAACTGTTAAACGTATTTTTTTTTATCACGAATTACTGAAGAACTGGGAAAATAAATTGTTTATAAGAAAATAAAATTTTTATATAAATACTTTACAAAAACAACAGTTTTATCAAAAGCACGCAACCGGTTTGAAAGGAAATTAAATATTTCAGTTTTTTTTTTGTTGTTTTGTTTTTTTGTATAGGTAAATGAACCAAAAACTTAAGTGAAAAAATAGTAACTTAAAACAAAATATAGTCTTGATCTGTACTCATAGGTAGGCACGTAGGATTTTCACACATTATCGTGACATGCTTGCGATTTAACGCTTATGCAAATAAATTCGTCACTAATAAAATTAGGTATTCATCTCGATTGGTATGGCACAAGAAACTTAACTTATTGAAAACACAATTGCTCTGAATGTCACGCATAATAAGTACTGCCTTCTCTTTCAGCGTATACAGGCGTGATGGTCTGTAGTCGATTATATTTATTAACTCGCAGGCAGCTTATCGGTTTGGTAGATTGACGATGCGCCTTTTTAAAAGCAATCAAATTCATGTCGGATCTTCATAATAGATTTTACATCAGTGTCTTTATAATTAATCAAATCACTTTACAAAAATATCTAAATAATTTGTAAACAGTTTACTGTAGACATAAATGTCAAATACTTCATAATCAATCATTCGTGTGAATCCGACTTTAGTCTTGGAAATAGTCAGGGGATACAGGAGTAGGTACGATATCTTGACGTCAATTTGTAGAAAATTTAGAGCACTAGCCAGGACTTCGCTGACATTTCACAAGAAGTTTACACGTTTCTACCTAAAACAGTTTACAAAAAATAACTTTTTCTACAATTTGACGAGACAAACGATTTCGTAATTCAAAAATGTTTGGTTGATGACACAGATTCTACCAGATTTTTATAACATTTATACAATATACTTAAATTTCGTTTTATACAACAACATTCATAGTACATTATAATATTTTTGAACACACAATTACTTTTAATTTCACATCGAACTTGTAGACATATTAGATAAAACATTCTATCATTTGGAGAAAAATATATCTATTATTATGTGACAAAATATTTATTTAGTAAATTTCTGGAATATAACATTATTTTTTTATTCAGTAGGTACTATGAGTATCTCTGTTAATGTAGGATAAATATTTTTAATAATTTAATGACTTTAATAATTATGATTTTGTGCGATAATGAAAAATAGTGGTAGTAACGTCTGTCGGTCATAGAGTATTGTCAAAGTTCATTTTGTGTAAACAAAATTTATGGTCCACATACGAAACAACATAGACACTACACAACCTTGGAAGCTCGATTTTTGAACCTTTAGTGACGACTTCAATAAATATATGTCAACTTCGATAAATTTATTCGGAATGTCAATAAAGACAAATCCCTGATAAATATTATTATTGATATTTTATTATATAATATTTATTTTTTAATGTCAATGAGTATTTACATGATGAAAACTAATGTTAATATTTCATAGGATCTAGGGTGAAGTACAAAATAAAGAATAATTAATTTTCAAAATACATAATATGGGTAAATGAACCGGGAATTCAGATAAAACCTGCTCTATTAAATAAAAACAAAATGAAAATAAAATAAAGAGATTATTGGCTTAGTAGGGCTAACAAAAATTTGACCAACCGGTATTAAAAGATTCAAAATAATACTTCTATTAAAAATATAACATAACATAATAATCGATTCCAATGTTAGCGAGGTAATGAAAAAATAAAATAATATAGTAACTATACGAAAAATAACATACTACACAATTAGTTTTTAAACTTTATACATATATAAGGCGAAGGTATTTGACGGTCCTTCCAATTTGTTCTATGTTGCGTCGCAGCAGAAATAAGTTCAGCTCAACTTTGGTTTCTCCACTGGTTGATCACAGACTGACCATCGGAAAACAGCCGAAACTGTATGGTGAACGCGCTAAACAGCCATCCTTTGGTGAATGCACCAATAATACGGTTCACTGTGACGTGGCTAGCATCCAGCCGGAATTGTCTCGGAGTGCACTGTTTGTTAGTTTTTACATTCACTTTTAACCGATCACTATTGCAAAAAGTTCTGTAAAATCGATTATTTTCAACCAGTGAGTGCAAGACTAATTTGATTCACTTTTTGGTAAATACACCGATACATCTGATGAAAGCACTGACTGAGAAGTAGGAGCACTCGTAGCTTGCTTTTAAGGTAAATGCACTCGTGACCGGCCATCGCAACATGGTAGCACTCACAACTACCGTCTGCCTGCATGTCGTGTGCACTAACAGTCGGCTGTGTACACCGGAGCCAGGTCTAGGGTAAGGTGCCGCAGCGCACGGTCGCGGGAGGCGGAGCGGGAGGCGCGGGAAGACTTGATGATCTGTAGGACCATCGCCTTACAGTCGTGACAGACCGCCATCTGCACGCCGCGGAGACGCTCCGCTGCTGTGACGCCTGTTGTGCTGCGACCGTACCTCGCTCTGGAGTGGAGAAAAAGTATATGAATAAAAAGTAAGTACCTAATAGGTTGAATAGCTCCCACCACGCCCTTAGGATAGTTGGAGCGACGATATTCGTAGGTAGTGAATATTGTCGCAGCTGATCGAATAAAATCGAGCCAATAGCCGAGGATCGAATTAAATGGCGTGCGGTTGGAGTGGCAGTATGTCCAGTAGTGAACTGCTATTGGCTGATGATGATGAGGTAGAATAGGTACGAGTTAATTGGAAAGGTTAGGTGTAAGTTAGTATTGAGTGGAGAAGATTGGGTAATGAGTGAAGAAGGTCGGGAGATGAGTGAAGAAGGTTGGGTGATGAGTGAAGAAGATTGGGTCATGAGTGAGGAAGGTTGGGTGATGAGTGAAAAAGGTTGGGAGATGAGTGATGAAGGTTGGGTGATGAGTGAAGAAGGTAGGGTGATGAGTGAAGAAGGTTGGGTGATGAGTGGAAAAAGTTGGGTGATGAGCAGAGAACGCTACTGCCGCTGAAAGGTTGAGCTCTGTTATGTGTAGAAGGCTGTGTGGTTTATTGGAGGTGAAAATCCTGATAAGGCTAGCACAACTCTGGCTCAATACTTATAGGGATCCACAGATTAAAATAAAATATATACCGGCGATCTAAAGTCGAAGGCGGCGTATTAACAAGCGACATGGCCTGCGGGCCGTCCACACTGCGTGACATGCTATGTGGAGGCACGCTCAGCTGGTCGGAGAAGCCGAGCGCCGAGTTGCCGCGCGAGCCGCCGCGCGAGCCGGGTGCACTGTGTGCGGCGCCCGAGCTCGCAGTGGTGGCGCCCGCCGTGGCGCGCCGAACGGCCGCGGGACTGCTTGGCGCACTGCCCACGCTGTTCTCGACCATGCTCTGTGGAGAAGGTTGATTAGTTAAGTGATTAATTGCGACTGTGAAAGGCGAAAGAATATACTAAGTCGGTTTATAAAAATATATGGGTTTGTTAAAACTGAACTTTTAAGCCTTTTTTCAATAAAATTATCATGATTCCAATTTAAAAATGTGGTCTGGAAGACCAGGGACCAAAAGCATTGTCAAAAACAAATTAATTCTTCAAATAAAAAAACGACCACAAAAAATATTCATAGTACCTGACGGTGAGCAGTGAGTAGTGACAGTGTATCTATACAGGGTGTCCGGTTTCGGAATAACAAAATTTAAAGGGGAGGTACAGACCATCAAACTGAACAACCTTTTCCTGGGGACCAACATCGTAATCGTGAAAAAAAATCAGTCGTCCCATACAAAACTTCAATACCTGCTCGATCAAATGTATGGGACGACTGATTATAATTTGATCATGTCAGAATGTCGATGACTTGATCCAAGACAATTTAGCATCTCTTATATTTATCGTAAATGTACAGGCGGGTCGGTCACTGGACATTGAAGTGAACGGACGTCCAGAGCGCTCTCTGTCATAATTTTTAGTATACGTTTGGTGCAGCGTGCACAACACATGTTGCAAGTTAGCGTTACTTGCTGGACATCGAAAACGAACAGTGTTTCTTTTGTTTTGATGTGGTTGTGACTTTATGTCGCCAAATAAAACTAATTAAACCAGTGCAAAAGTGGAGTGGACTAAGCCTATGTGCATTCCTGATCTCATGCAAGCGATCCAGTGTATACGAGGGTCTAATATTTGATATAGCTTGACCCCCGTGCAAGCTACTCTGGTGAGATCTTTCCATATCTTTCAGGGATTTGCTTCTCTCTGCAAAGCACACACATTATCAAAGGGACCTGAGTAGGAATGCACCAACAAACACACAGGGCTCACTACTTCATATACTACCAATAAATCAATAAATCAGGGCCGTAGCCAGGAATTCATTTCGGGGGGGGGCTACTTTTTTTTAGAAGAATTTCTGATTTCAGAGAGGGTAAATTCAGACAGTATGTAAGCAGATAAATAAATAAATAAAGTACAGATTTTTGCTTATACAAGGTGTAACTTATAGGTATAACGCACAACCTCTTAAGGGGTCATTGTACTCATCATTACGAACAACTTTTTTATGTTCGCATGACTCGCCAAAATGTACATTTGAATTTTTTTCACGTTT
The DNA here is from genome assembly GCA_947568875.1 of Fissipunctia ypsillon. Classification (NCBI taxonomy): domain Eukaryota; kingdom Metazoa; phylum Arthropoda; class Insecta; order Lepidoptera; family Noctuidae; genus Fissipunctia; species Fissipunctia ypsillon. The sequence goes on from OX387648.1 coordinate 22,273,300, forward strand.
CACGTTGGATAAGTTTATATAGAAAACTTTAAGTAGTAGCCACGAAAAGCAACGTCTGACTAGCTCAAAAGTTTTACCAATCAATGAAACAATTGGATTGAGGATAAACCTTGTAGATGATTGTTTTAATTATCACTAAAAACGTGCCAAAAGCACTATTTTGATAATTTTGGCGTAAAACCCGCCTCCCTGTCAGTCACTAAATCTAATTTCCACATTTCAAGTTTACGAACTTTCCTCTTAACAGAAATCTTTCTCAGGAACAATTGATAACCTTTTGTCATTAGTTTCTTTTGTCCCTACTAGTTTTATTAGTTATATGTGTTAAGTACCTAACTTTAAACTATAATATGTACGTGTGTGACTCAAAAGTACCACAAGCATTTAGTGATCAAATCAAACAGAAAGTTTGTTTTTTTTTTTGTAATTTTGAGACATTTCGAAATTCAAGTGGTCGGTGGTGGTGGGCTAGTGCAAATCTTTGGATTCATTCGAGTAATCGAGTCTGGTCAAACTACGCTAGGGTCGCTGCAATTAATTAATTAATTAATTCATTTATACATTTATCGTAAGTGTGTATCAACTTACCTACTTAGAGTAGATAAGTAAGCACATAATCATCACAATCATAACCACTGTGACGACAACAGACAAGGGAACCAAGTACCTAAGTAATGTATTTGCGGCAAATAACGGAAGACGGTAAATGACGTCATAAACTAGAATGCTAGATGACTGACAATGATCGCTTCTTGACGGCCGTGTCGGTACAATTTGCGGTGAACCACGCGGCGTTATCTATCACTCATCGCTGATCATGTTACGGGAAATGTAATCGCGGTGTATGTCATGTAAGGTGCCGTGTTCTTCCGGAGTTTCGTAATTACACTTGTGTGTGTAACTAAAGTGCGTAATTGAGGGACTGTTTCCAAAAGAGTGGAAACGTGCAAACAACACACCTGTACATAAGGGTGGCACAAAGGGTAACGTGGAGAACTATCGTTCAATCTCTATTCTCTCCACCTTGTCAAAGGTGTTTGAAAGACTCATCCATAATTAAATATATCCATCGTCGTACAATTCCATTAAACACCAATAACAAGGTTTCGTTAACCACCGATCTACTACCACAAACCTTCTGTCCTTTTCCAAATTTTTGTTTGATAGCTTCGACAACGGCCTGCAAGTAGTCGCAGTTTACACAGATTTTTGCAAGGCCTTTGACAAGGTGCACCATGAACTGTGGCTAGATAAAATTGCCTTCGACGGAATTCGAGGTAACTTGCTGCGGTGGTTTGCATCATATATTATTTCAAACCGCTACCAAACGACTAAAATTCCTAGCGATTACACTTTTTTTATTTTTTATGTCTACCTGCTGACAGCGTTGTGGGTTATACAAGGTGTAATTTTAAACAGTGTTAATCTCTTAACGGTCATTGTACTCATCATTATGATCAACTTATACTATGACCCCAACATTACATTTATGTTCGCATAACTCGTCAAAATGTAGGGAACACCTGGTTTTTTTTACGCGATTTCGGGTTTGGTCTCATAATAAAAGTTGTTCATAATGATGAGTACAATGACCCCTTAAGAGATTACCACTGTTTAAAATTACACCTTATATATTATTACTAAAATTGTTTTTGTTTTAGTTGTAAGTTCATATAATGTTACTGTTTGCTGGTCCTTTCAATAAAAATAAAATATTGTTAGGTATAGCTGTACAAGGATCATTTGATACAATGCTCGTAGATGTAGGTATCCATAACATTTAAAAATATTGATTTGTAAATGAATTCCTGAATTGAATAGATAACTTTTCTAGGCATAATGAAATTCAAATGTTCACAGTTACTTCATTTTGCTGTGAACATGAGATACGCACCCGGAATTTAATAAATTTTAAGAAGCTTTGCAATAACAGGCGTGAGATAACGATACGAAGAGATCCCGCTTAGGGCCAATGTAGATGGTCTATAGTCGGGATGCAAGCTTGCAGCTATCCTGCATTTCAAAAGCAGACAATCTACTTAGGCTCTTGGACATTTCCCTGATGTTCATGAGGTACTTTCACGTGGCATCTTACTCTGTACATATTATAGTAGGTACATTTTGATGCAAGTGTGCAAAGTTTGTCATTGCACTCGAGGTGGGATTGCAGGCCGAGCAAAAGGCGAGGGTTAATGGAGCTGAGAGTGTAAGACAAACGTTCATGCGTATCAAACGACGGTTTTCAACACACTTGCAAAGGAAAAATAATTTTATTCAAGAGCCTGTAACTCACCGAGTACTCAGGAGACACGAGCCTGGACATGAGGCTCCTGGGGAAGGAGGAGTGCGCCTCGTCCTCCGGGGATGGCAGCAGCGAGGGACTTAGCAGCACCACTGGCACGTGCGCGAAGTGCTCCGTCGGGATACGCATCTGTCACAAAGTTTACAATATTTTAGATTCTGAAAATAAAGATAACGTATACCTAATAAACGTGTTTGAATCGAAATATTTTGTTTTTTTTTTTAATAACGTAAATAAAAACCAAAGACATCATGCACTATGTTAGGCTTTCCCCTCGGAAGGTTTTTTCCGTGAAAAACGCTTTCTGAACTTTCTAATCACTTCTTTTATTTAATTTCACACTACAATGAACAATCTTATCGATAATAGCGTTTTTAATTTGAAATTTGAATAAAGTAGTGAAATAAAATATTGAACTTACCTTTGAACAACACTTCTGACAGACAGTCTTTTTACAAAGTTTACACTTCTGGCCCCAAGGACCAAAAATACCGAATCTGGTCTTCAAACACAAGAAGCATACCTGAAAAATAACAATAAAAGTGTTAATTCCTTTCTAATCACATGCACTTGTTCCTCTATTTCAGGGGTTACCAATTAGTTTCATTGGGGGTCCGTTTTTAAAAACAAATGATTGTCGCGGTCCGTTTGGTAGGCATCTAGACGATAATCAATAGGCAACTAAGATTAAAAATATCAATTAAGAAATAAAACTAAAATAAACCTGAATATTTTTTTATTAAGTCATAAACAAATATTATGTAATTGTGGAGTCCCGCCGCTGAGGTGCTATGTGTGCCGGGAATTCTTATGTGTAACGTGGAAGAAAACACCGACATGTGTATTCACCAAGCAGCTAAATTGAACTGAATTAATTACAGTAATACCCATACAATAATGTATAAACGTAAGTACCTACATGTGATCGCGGGCGTCAGCATAAAATTGTCGAGCGTGCTCGTACAGTAATGAATAAAAATAACAAAGTAAGTAATTAATATTAATGTGAAAAATTACATTTTTTTACTTAAAATGGCTGTCTAAAGTCTGAGTAAAGTTTGTGCAAGCTAAAACTCAAAATTGTTAAGTATTTTAATAATTTTAGATTGAATTTTAGTTATATTTACTATTTACCTACTACAAAATAGATCGGCGGTCTGGTCCGCCATTTGGTGACATCTTAATTGCATAACACACAGTAGGAATCGGTTTCAATTTGACAGTTCAATAATATTCATTGCGTTGTTGACGTTGTTGAGCAGACAAATTTTATGAACATATTATGAAGCAATGGATTGGCAATATGCTTTAAAATCATTCAGATTATGATTGATAGTGTGTTTCGGAATGATGGTCCTGGCCCTGCCTATGTGGTTAAGTATGGTTCGAGTAAGTAACAAATGTGAATTCACAGAATTATAATCATTAGAATCATCAATACAACTAACTCTCTTAATTAGAATTGGCATGAAATGTCACTATTTAATAAAGTAGTCATTCAATAGGGTAATTTAAATTTTGAACAAGCGGGCCTAAAAATCAATGTCTTTCGGAACCTATCACAAATACATACATCATAATACAATGAAAATAAACTCACTCTTCTCTTCTCAACGTCTTCCTTGACCCTGCCCTCAACGGGCAGTACTTCTAGCTCAGCCTTCGTCAGCACAGACCTGATGTGGACAATCTCTTCCAGGGTCAGAGACAACCGGTCGTCAGACATAATGGCGTCTTGCCACTGTTTCTGAAAAATAAAAAGTTTTCAAATACCTACCCTGAATTTTTTTGCCGTTTTCGTTGAATTTAGTATACAAAGGCATATGACGAAAGAACTATAATATTAAAAAAAATATTGCTGTATCGGCCTGCTCTTGACCTCGATCACGCCTGATGGAAAGCGATATATGAGCTGATGGAAAAAGCGTGCCCAGAAGATGCCTGTTCACTCTTTCTTTGAAGGAATTGTGATATGTGGAGGAGAACAGATGCTGGCAGAGAGATTCACACTTTGGCTGTGCGCATAATAAATGTGGAGGAGAAGCGCTGAGTATGACTGGTCAGGATATCAACCAAGTGCGAATGGTATCCTGCAGTACGTCTGGTATTCCGGTAGTAAAAGGGCAATGGTGGGATCAGCAAGGTAATTGCGTAGTACAATTACAGTAGGAATCGGTTTCATTTTGACAGTTCAACAACATTCATTGCGTTATAAACATTGTTGAGCAGACAATTTTTTTGAACAAATGAAGCAATAGATTAGCAATAAGCTTCAAAATGATTCAGATTCTGATTGATAGTGTGTTACGCAATTAGGGTGCAGGTTGTGGAGCTCCTGCGCACACTCTCCGTAGTACAGTCTATAGAAGACCGACAGGCAAGCAACATTACGTCGTTGAGCTAGGCTGTGAAGCCTAGCCACCAACGTCTTGTCGCTAACAATCCTATTTGCTCTGCGTTCTGCCGAGTCAAGTGTACATACAGGACCGGACCTGTACTTTGTACATACCTACTTAAAAGCTGTCCAGATTTGGAGTATCGCCTCACCTGGATGCCCAGATGTTTACGGCAGCAATTCAAATGGTATTATGGTTGACAATGATACACCATTGAATATTATATGTCTTTGTTAGGAAGTGTCAATGACCACGAAGCGCAATAGGAATTGATCGGAATTGTATAGTTACATTTCCGCGCAAAAAAATTAAAACCCTGGAAATTGTGAACAAAATTCGATTAAAATAGGAGAGTATTGATATCCAGGCGAAGCTGCGGGCAACGACTAGTAAAAATATGATAACCTAACTTATGTACATATTGAAAATAACAGTATTTATTTTACTATTGACATAATTTAAAACTTAACAATCTTAAAATAATAATAATATGTACAAGTATATAAAAAAGGAGGGGAAATAATCAGAGGGCATCAAAAAATTCATCCGCATCGCTGTCAACAGGAAAAGTGCCCAGAAGGCTGGCAGCATTGCCACGTTGTATGGCAATGCTGATTTTTTGGCCAAAAAATAGGCCAGCCCTCTGGTCACGTGTGGAGTCTACCAACCGCCTGGCGATGTCTCGAAAAACTAAGTGGGCACTCGGACCCCATGGCCCAAGTGTTTCAACCCCAAACGGCTCGAATATATAAGTCCCAATAGTTACATGTGTTTAATTTATTTTCTTTCCTTCTTTCTTTTGAAAATATTGTTGTAGGTACCTATTTTATGTAACGCGATGTAACTAGACACTTGATTTTAAGAGATATTGTAAATATTTTCGTTATTTTTAAATAATTCATCATCTGCCTAGCCTTTTCCCAACTATGTTGGGGTCAGCTTCCAGTTTAACCGAATGCAGCTGAATAACAGTATTTTATATGAAGTGACTGCCTATCTGACTTACTAGGCAACACGATATCCCTTGGTATGATAAGTTAGGTTTCAGACTTTCGGGCTTCTGACTACCTGTAACTAAGATCTACAAAGACTAACGGTTTTACGTGCTTTCCGAGGCACGGAGAGGTCTCAGTATGTAATAGACGGTCACCCATCCACGGACCGACGCCGGCAAGCGTTACTTAACTTTGAAGATCGACCCGTGCAGTTGATATTATTTAGCCACGAGCCCATCTCTCTCTGCTCTATTTTTAAACCTATCTATCTATCTCTCTATTTTTATTATATTTATTTTTGAATGATCTGCCAATAAAATTAATTTCTAGGATAATAATTGGGTGTTTATTGGTATTTTGCTTCCCTGGCAGTGTTACAATTTGGTTGGAATTTGAATTAATTGAATCAGGGCATGTAGTTGCTTCAAATGCGGGCCAATGAACGTCAAACACCTTTGTATACTTAAGTCACAAAGCTTTATTCACGACTCAAGCTACCATCCATGCACAGTACCTAATGATTGCAAATGTGCTATTTTCAAAAACCGCTAACATTTAGTCACAGTGTGTTACATGCATTATGTGCAACAAAATAGCGTTTACTACCTAGAGTCTACGAGTAACTTGAAATCTGGCAATTCTCTATGATGGACACACCGAGCAATTTTCTGCATGATTTTGCCAATAGATAACCGTAGTCTGAATAGAATACGATATTTTGTTTAATTTTGATTGAGCACACTTTTAGATATGCTTCTATTAACATCGATTATTTATTACAGCTATCAAAAAATATTGCACCACTTTTTAGATTATCCAAGACAAAAATTAGATAATTTAATTTCATAATTATGATGCTTCGCTCATTAAAACAAATCATAAGACCGGCCAGCCAGTAGGCCAGTGGACCCAGTGGTGCCATAATTTTCAAATCACTGTATGTTCCCCAAAAGGACTAGCTTCTTCCAAAGTACCTTGTTTGGTCCCAATTCCGCCCCAAAAGTTTCACTTTCCACCATTATCTATGCTACGTTCTACTCACATGCGAGCCATTGTTCGGGCTGCCACTAACCGACTTGATGAGCTCGTCCTGCAAACTAGATCGCGACCATGATAGTTCTCCGAGTTGTGCGTCTGCGTCACTACTCGCTAGAGAGGCTGCGCCGGCGCAGGACGCCCGAGATCCAGGCCTGTGGGGAAAATGGCTGTTTAGATATAAGATAAGAAACGCACACAAATAAAATGACTGAGAACATAAGATCAGACAGGTCATCAATGCATTAGATATAGAATATAATAGAATTTCTCTTTATTCGAGTGACCAGGACTCAGCAAGATTGTTAGTAAAACTGACGACTATGTTAGTAAGCACAAACGAAAAACGAGGAAGACAAAACAAGAAACAATGGCTGATCAGTGCTGTAACATCCCATGATAACAGCGACCCACATAAATACAGCCCAGGTGACTCGCAACCATGTCTAAGACACTGGAGTTGCCCCATACCCTACGCACCAGGGAAGTGCACCTTTTACGCATCGTTGTGCAAAAGCAAGACAAGCGATATGCCAGACAAGGGGCTAATTTAATATTATTTGGGGGGGGGGAGGGGGTAATATTATTGCAATGCTAAACTACACATTTATGTACAAATTCACGTCAATGATTATCGACATTGTGTATCAAAAAGATAAAGCTTAAAAACAACGACCTTAGTGTCGACACCTAGTAATATTGAATCTTGACCTCCTGACATTAGACCTCAAGTGGCAACTTTCTAACAGCGATTTATTGTTTCATGCCAGACAAAAAGGCAACTGTATTTTAGCACGTGTCTTGGCATCTTAAACAGTTATAATGTACCTGAAGAAGATTGAAACAAAGTAGACAATATTGTCGTTTGTTACATTAAGTACCAATGTGAATAGAATTGCCGCCAGACATTGATTGCCTATCAATGCGATGTTTATGCAACATGTAACTACGTACTGATAGGTATTTAACAAATCTCTAAGGAATGTCACAATGTCGAGTTCCAATTTCTACTATTTGGGTTGCAGCTTTATCGGCCAAGCCTCCAAAAACCATATTTCTGATATTCATTTCAGACTTACCTTGAATGTGGCAATGAATGGGCTCCATCGGTGGGTGGGCAGACCGCATGCGTAACGGTGTGACGTCGCATGGACGCCCGCCGCGACGGACACTGCGTCGCCAAATCGTATGCTGCGGGTAGAAGGATCATTAGAGATTGTGGCTAAGAAGATTATGTGCTATAGGGATATGAGGATATATGCTCTTACTTTACTATAGAGAATTTCAATAAAGTTTCTATAATTGAAAAAGTTTATGCCGAAAGCACTTTCAAGACATTTAAGTAATAAAACAGACACAGAAAAGAACTTAAAGAAGTATAAAAGGAAACAGCTGTCATAAGGGGAAGGAAATAAAATTTATTTAAATATCTAACACCAATAAGTATTACAATGATAGTAGTGGTTAAAATATTAGTAGAAAACGTGTATAAAGAAATCAAAAACCTTCAAAAAGTGAATTTAATCGAGTTAGATAATAATAGTATACATAGATAAGTGAACTAAATCTATCCAAAATCCTACATGATGCTAAATTCTTTAAAGTCAACATCGAAATTCTAATGAAACAGAATACAAACATTGATTACAAGAAAGTTAATGACAACAATAAAACATGTTTAGATGAGCTAATAAATTTGATAAACAAAAGGGCACTTAAAGTTTAAAAAGACGAAAATGGACGTCAGAAAATCGCAGTATTCGATTCATTACAGTCCACTGCAGAACCACTGAACTGAAAAAACAATGAGAGGTGATATTGCGAAGCGAACGAACATTTGCAAAGGAAAAAGCGTGGTAACGTTGACATGCTTGTAACACATGCTGTCATACATTCGAGGGTTTCGTCGCAGAACTGGTGATACTCGTCGTGGGAGATGCGCGTGCGCGGTGGAGCTCGGGGAGGCGTCTCCTCTGCGTGACATCACCAATGTCAATCACAAAGTCATTGCCAAGGTGTGCATTTAGAGAAAACAGGTGCTTGAGACGAATTTTAAATTCTTTCTCATTTTAAATTTCGAACGTTATTTTTATGGGGCTCACTGAACTTGGCACACACACTTCAAAAATTTAACTTATTTCGATAAAGTTAAAGTTGAATGTTGCTTACCGGTCCTCTTCCAAGGTTTGGGTGTTTGCTGCTGTGGAGCCGTATGCCTTGGGAAGGGTTGGGGCGCCAATACTTCTGGACTCGTACAAGTTTCTGTGTCATCCTCGTCTTCATCGTCCTAGAAAGAAAAGGAAGGGTTTAATAATACACAGATTAAAAACATTACCCTCTTTTGGGCTTTGCCACAGTCGAGTAAAAATAGAGGAAGGGTTGCAGAATATTATTCTTTTCAACTGTTATGAATATTCCGGTTTATCAAAAGCTGCTTCCTAACTTGAATATTGTAATTTAGCTAGTTAAATGATGTTTCGTGATGAATAAATTCAGATGCGAACAAAACAGCAAAATTCCACGGACGTGTTCTCAAGATTGTTTGAATAACACTGTAAATAACACGATTAGTTACGAATCAACATGCTATTAAAGCTTTAAGTAATTAGAAACTTAATGTATATATTATGTAAAGTGAGAATGAACTGGTTAAGATACATTAAATACCGGTTTTTCCCTATTTTGGGTAGCAGAAATCAAAGGGCCAATATTTTCGCGGAAAATGTACCTACTGGTAAAATATTCAGCCGCCTTTGGTCGACCCAAAGCCGATATAATTTAGAACGTTAGAATGACCATAATAGTGGGCGATCAAGTCGTTTTGCCGTAATTACTGAGCTTCACGGCAATTATCAACTTGGCAGGCAATGGATAACCGCATTTTTTATCTCCCGCTGTTGCCCGTCTTTGTAGTTATATTCCTGGTAACAATCACGTGCTATAAAAAAATTATATCTGAGACGCCAATATTCATAGAATATGATCCATCATGAATGTTCTTTTTAATAAATTGCCATAGCATCCTACGCTTGAAGTAGCACGATCTATTATACACAGAGAACTGATTAGAATACTTCAATACTGTAAGAAATCTATGAATAGTATTAACCCTCCGGCGACCTTTGAGAATATTTTACAGGCTTTAGTAGCAATTCTCTTGGTAGCTTTGTTATTCATACACTTGGATTGAATGATCAATAATGCATCAGTTCTTGCACTGGTGTCAATCGAGCGGATTTGGAAGTCGAATATTTTCGACATGGAATAATGTATTATTTTATCAGCTCTTAAAAATCAACTTGGGCACTTCATTATCTCATAGATCAAAAGACCAAAACGGGTTATGAAAAGACTAAGTTTTTAAAGGAAAACATAAGGATGCTGTTGAGGATGTTACTGTCAGGAATGATGCTGGCTGAATGACCCTGTTGTCATTTCAGCATAAAAAGATCGAGTATGATAAAAAATAAACGATTCATACATACATTCTACTACAAGTTTGTGGCGATTTGGCAAAATAATTTTATAAGGCAGTCACAATTGCAAAAAGTAACAACATATTATTTAAAAAAAAAACACGATAAAATACAAGATTTCTAGAACGGATGCATTTACTTATAAACCAAGTAAACTCCCTGAGGCACCCTTACTCTAATCGTCGCGGAAGATATCGTTATGTCAACGGGATAAGGGTGGAGGAAATGACGCCATTTATCGTCAACTTGATAACAGTGTGAACGACAGCTAAACGACAATTTCTACGCCACAGGCATCAAGGAAGGACCCAGGGGACAAGAGTTTTCTTAAACGAACATTGTAGCTGAAAATTAATGCACACTAAATGTTAAAGGTTCCTTCGTACCTTTTTACTTATTGGATCGGCTATAATATTCTTATGCGATGTGTAGAAAAATGTAGGCAGGTTTTACAAAGCATTCACTGATGAGAAAATAGTTGACAGCTTGACCCATGCTTGGTTTATGAATAAAGGGAAGCATCATAACAATACATTATCTGACGACACAGCCTTCATTGAGAAAGAAAGCGAATAATGTCAGAGCGCATGCACCGATGCATCCAAAGCATTGCATAATGTGAATGCAAGTTACATGAGACTCCAGAGTAACAGGTATTACCCATCGAGATATAACTCAAAGGGAAAGTTATGGGCGGCCCGAACTTGGAGTCGGAACTACGATGAGTTGTTATGACATGTATCTGTCGCTAAAGGTACATAAGGTACATATTATTTAGACACACATTTTATATTTTGTTTGTTCCTTTAGTAAAGTTTCTAATTGGTAAAATGGAAGACTATCTGTAGGCAGTAGTGTAGTAAGTAAGCAATTCGAGTATGTATTTGTTTTATTGATATTTTTAAAATTGGTAACGTTGCTTATACAAGATTTTGGACCAGTGTATGGTCTAATCTAAAGGCTATGTACCCTTCTAGTACTATTAATGGACGCCGTGGTATCAGCCTTCATTATGAATTGGCCACTCGTATCCCGTTGATTACAGAAATAATTAAAAATGCATAGATCTACGAAGAGTTATGCAAAAATGGAACATTTCACTGTGGTAAAAAAAGACATCTAAAACCCTCGAAGACACCACGTCAAAGACAAACGCTTACCTTGTAATAATCGCTCAAAGGGAACTTCTATACAGCTATAAATACAACATCTAATCTAAGCCTTCAATGTCAGCCTGTAGAACAAAAAGCCTTCAATCCGCACATAAGCACACTAGAGTATTAAAATAAACCCGCCCTTTTACACACAGCGTAAAAAAGGTAGCTAGGTGATGTTCGATTCAACACAAAGATAATTCCAGCATTACCTTTGACATTCAAATTGACAAATGTAGCAGCATCGTTCATTAGCAAATTATGTGCATACATAACATAATGTATAGACAGAAACCTCATGTAGACACATAAATTCAATTTGAACGAGAATCTAATGAAATGGAACGTTGCCAAACTTCTCTGTACTGTACTATCAGGCGCTGATTTGATTAAAATAGGACTTTTTTATTCAGTTTCATGTTCGATGTGCAAAAAGCGATGCGCATTCAGTTATTCTTCTGAAAACTTTGTTTTAAAAACTTTTTTGGCAATATAGCCACGCCTTTACATGGTTTAACATTAAATATTCTTTTTTATTTAGGTTCCGCTACTTTTGCCCATAACGCAGTTCGCAGAAAATGATCAAGCACCGTTTTAATTCTTTAGCACTGGAATTTCGAAAACTCTTTGTGTAGCTAGCAACCTACAGAAGATGTCTAAGCTTAGAAGAATATGGTGAATATTTTTATTGTATAGAATTTTCAGTTCTGTCAGATATTTCTTGACGAGTGCCCTTTTTGAAAGTATCTCCTAAAATACTTTATCCAAGCAGTTAATGATCGCATAAATCAATCAGTACCAGCCAATCTACAGTAACATAACAGTTGCTTTTAGATCTCAACATTCATTGCGTTATTTACGTTGTTGAGCAGACAAATTTTTTAGAACATATAGGTAAAGCATTTATTTATTTATTTATTTATTTATTTAAACTTTTCACACTTAAAAAAGTACAAAGGCGGACTTAATGCCTTAGGCATTCTCTACCAGTCAACCAAGGGTGGTGAAGAGATTAGATGGCAGGTGCTCTGTTAGAAATGGAACAATTTGTACATAAATAAGTCATAAACTTATAATACACATACATACATATTTACTATAATATATACCTATATTATATACATATATTATATACAAATTCAAGAGAGAGGTTTTGAGATGACTCTACGCTATTTATTTTGAAAATAACTCCGCAATCTCCGCTTAAATGCATACCGACTGGTGGCCATCCTGATGTCAAGAGGTAGCGCATTCCAAAGAAGAATGGACTGAATATGAAAGGAAGAATGAACAAAGTCAGAAGTATGAGAAGGACAGAGTAGGAGAAGATTGTTAGAAGAACGAAGATTCTTAGCGTGTGAAGAACATAGATATTGGAAGTGAGACACTAGATAAGAAGGAGGAGTGGGAGAGTTAAGAAGGGAGAAAAGCGTGGTCAAAGCACGCAAATTTCTTCTCTGGCGAATGGGCATCCATTTGAGCTCAGACCTGTAGCTCGACACATGGTCATATTTTCTGAGGTTGAATATGAACCGGATACAATTGTTAAGCAGTCTGTCAAGCTTATCCAGCAACACCGCATTCAAGTCAAAGTAGCACACGTCACCATAGTCAATGATAGGGAAAATCAAAGTCTGCACAAGCATAGTTTTCGTCTTAGCGGGCAAAAAGTTTCTCAGACGATACAGAGATCGTAGAGTACCGTTGACCCTTTGACTAACATTAGAGACCTGGCGCTGCCAGCTAAGCGTCGAGTCAAGATGCAAACCGAGATCTTTCACAGTAGGGGTAATGGGTATGACGGTACCATTGAAAATGAGAGGAGGAAGAGAGCTAAGCGTCACCCTACCCATCATGCGCGAGCTTCCAATTACAATGGCCTGACACTTTGAGGGGTTCACTGATACCCCAAAACTATCAGACCACTTTTTGATTGCATCTAAGTCTCGGTTTACATCTGCTACAGCATCCAATAAACTTTCCACCCGCGCAGCTGTATACAATTGAAGATCATCGGCATAAAGATGATACGAACACCGAAGACAGTGAGTTATAAAATTAATGAAGATGGAGAATAACAATGGAGAAAGAATACCACCTTGTGGAACACCAGCATCCAGGTCACGCCAACTCGAAGAGCTCTCATCAACGCGAACCGACTGCCGGCGTCCCCGAAGATAAGAAGAGAACCATTCCAGAACCTCGGACGAAACCATGAGATGAGAGAGCATAGCAAGGAGAATATCGTGGCTGACAGCGTTAAAGGCATTGGAGAAATCAATTAAAACCAAAACAGTAACCTTAGTATCCTCCATCGCTTCTCTAACGTCACCAGTCACTTTAAGGAGAGCGGAAGCTGTACTATGCCCAGGCCTGAATCCAGACTGAAACGAGCTAACAAGGTTGTTCCGGTGAACAAACCCCGCAAACTGTCTGTGAACGCAGGCCTCAAGCACTTTAGACAGGAATGGGAGAATGGAAATGGGTCGAAAGTGAGTGGGCAGGGAGGGGTTTGAAACTTTAGGAAGCGGGCGGACATAGGCCATACGCCACAGGGATGGGAATTGTCCGGAATCAAGAGAAAAGTTTATGATGTGGGTAATCGGAGGAAGTAGGGTATCGAGGATCCAAACGACCATACTACGACTGATGCCGTCATCCCCCACAGCCTTGGATTTTATGGACAGGATGGTCTTTTTAATTTCGTCCAAGGTGACCGGAGAGAAGTGAAATGGTTCTATGATGGGACTAGCTAAGCCAGTAATGAAATTGACCGTCTGGGACAACATTTGGGAATCCAAATGACAAGTGGTTGTGAAGTGACGGTTGATATCATCAAGGCCAATTGTATTAGGAAAATCCACATGACGTGGTTTGCCGATACCAAGAGTACCAAGGAACTTCCAGATATCAGCAGGTGATTGCATTGGATTAGCAATAAGCTTCAAAATCATTCAGATTCTGATTGATGGTGTGTTACGCAATTAGGGTGCAGATGGCGTTTAGACAAACATAAAATGAAATTCAAAACTTATGATAACTTATCTAAAATTCAAAGCAGACTTTAAGGCTATTCAGAGCAGTTTCCTTGGTTTCACAAAAAGCGACCTAAAGCTTTGAATTTATGGTTAAAAGTCCCGTTATGCTCCGAAGTAGGGCACAGAAGCCTTGTGAGACTAGTTTGCACAAGTGTACACGTTTTAAGGCTACAATTTCTAGTACAGTTAGGCGGTAATTAGCGTGGAGTCAAGTAATATAGAGAAACGTACCTAGATATGTAGATAGATAGAATACTGTTTATTGTACACCATAAAATTACAGATATAAATGTAGAAATTTTACACATAGGGTGACACAATGGGCGGTCTTATCCCTAAAGGCGATATTTTACTGACAACCTTTGGATGGACTAAAGGGGGAAGGAGAGTCTCCTAGATGTGAAATGAAACTGTGAGATCAAAGCTAGAGTAAAATGTACACGTTTCACGTATCATTCGTTATTCTCTTAAAACAATCCCAAGTTCATGAATTGTTAATTAGTAATTTGCTGCCAGTGTCCTTTTGCGCGTTATGCTTACTAAGTGCTTGCTCATACACACGAGCGGCATGCGTCAACGGCAGAGACAACTGAAACCGTCTACGAGTGTCGACGGAGAGAGCAGTTGTCTTATGCTGTGTATGATATAAACACTAACAACGAAGGCTGGTATTCTAACTTCATCTCTTCTGTCTTTATTTTACTTGATCTAAGCATCTGCAGGGGACCCATTTATGTCTTTCGTATTTCCTTTAACAAAATTATCATATTCCGAGATCTTAAAAATACCACCATCAAAATAAAACGGAGTATCAGTGGTATCACCAGTTTCATCATTAAATTCACTTTTGCGTGATTCTGGATCTAACGTGCTACTCCTTAGTTTTTGCGCTTTCTTTTTGTTCCTATGTACATCTGTGGCGGACACTATAATGAGGACTATTACAAAAGTAATATGACTAAGATGGCATGTTTCATAGAAATGGAAAGTCACCTGGATATACTTGTATAGTATATGATTTGCAGAGCTTACTTGCTTTTCATGCATGATGGGTACAAAATATGGTGGTCACACGCAAAGATGAATGGAGGAAATGAATACCTAAGTGTTACTAGGATGCTTTGGGGTGCTATTTATTTTGTTCTCTGGCACTATGTTGGTTTTTCTCTTGCAGTTGGTTTACTGACCCAAGTTTTTTTACAAACCCAAAACAACTACCTCAATACCATGCAAATATTTGTTCCGTTCAGTAATTAATTAATTAATAAAGGTTTACCAAAAGCTTCTGTATAAAATATATCATAAGTATAGGTAACGATTAGCTTTGGACTTACACAGATATCAGTTACAGGTTAACCAGCATTCTCAAAAATAAGTGTATACACAGAGAAATTAATAATAATGGACCCGAACTAAGCTCAGTTAGCCAATCTAGCCATCAGAAAGTCAATTATGAGACTTATTTTAGTTAAGTTCATACTTAGCAGAACAAAAAGGGGCAATATATCTTCAAATGCATTGTCGACGTCTCTGGTATTGTAGTAGATGTCGTGACGATTTTAGAGTCAAATAAATTTCATGCAGTCAATGCTCACGATATTTCTCTTTGCATTGTACCCACCTACATACCTACTATTGCAATTTGGATCGTCACATATTTTACGTCACGAAAGTGCTGTCAGCTCCGATTGCAGCAACCCTAGCACGAATATAATGGATCTAGGATTCTTAGTTCATAAAATTATGGATAATTATTTGTTTTTCGATATTATTCAACTTTTGTAAACCTTTGCTTAGCTTCTTTAAAGCTAGCCTCCCACGGTACGTGATATTGGGGACGGACGCGGACCAGCCCGCACCGACGCACTGGGAAGAGTATCGTCCGTGGTAGCGCAAACACGTCCGTCGCGGTGCGTCCGATCCGCGGCGAGTCGGTAACTTCAAAGGTGCAGTCATGCAGTATGAGCGTGCGAGCTTCTCTTTCACTTTGCATTTTGGAATGACAAAATGGCTTCGAATCCCACCACCCATGGGTGGGTAACCATGTAGTTGTATCTACGTACATGGTTTTGAAATATGTATTTTTGATGCAAAAAGTTAGTTAGTAGGCTCGCGTATTTGTACTTTGATCGCGACCTACATTTGGGAGTGCATTGACATGCGGCGGAGCCTAGATGAAGCATTTTATACATAATTTAATTAGTGTTCAATTAGACGTGGATTGAGTCGGACAACTTGTATTTTTATTTAGATTCGTACCCATTGAGCATTCATTGGCATTCCGTGCCTTTTCTTGACGTTTTCTGCATACTTGCATTTTGCATTTGCATTGATGGACTTTAATGTTTAGTTAGCACACCGAACAACCCACACAGACTGACACGCACCGTTGAAAGACCCTTGTGTGCGGTGCGTGGCTGTTCATGGTTGTCGGCCGTGCGTGATAGTCCGCAAAATCACGCACCGTGGGAGCCAGCTTTAGAATGACTGTTACTACCAGCCTGTAGTATCATCCCACTCGTGATTTAAAGCTTAAAGTTGGTCGATCCAGAGCTAGTGTGAACAGCTTGTTGTTATGTCCAGCCCCTACTGCTACCTTCTACGTGGTAATTTACGTAGACATGCCTCAAGTTTTTAGCTACCAATTTCCATACATTCCATTCCATTTATTTTACATTAGATGACGATGGCAACTATGCATCTATCTATTCATACACGAAATCTCATAAGGGATCATTGTACTCATCATTATAAACAACTTTTACTATGGGACCAAAACTAAAATCGCGAAAAAAAAATCAACTGTTCCCTACATTTTGACGCGTTATGCAAACATGAAAATAGGGAACAGCAGATTTTTATTCGTACTGATAAGCAGCTAGGTAAAGGAAAGGCATGTCTTTGTAGCAACGTTGACACGTAAAAATGTCTAAGATCCGAAGTTGCAAGCGCTTGTATAAGCCTTAAGCACGCATTGTTCGAGGAACATGTTATCGAGAACGGCGGCGATGAAAGGAACCTTTTTCTTGTGTGCAATGTGGGGTTTTTGCTTATAAACCGGAACGAATAATGCATGCAAGAGTTTATCCCAGTGTTAATGTCATAATGTGGTGCAAGATTTTTGTTTAGAAAAGACACACACACATAGAAAGACAGACAGACAGTGTTGTTTTTATTTATTTTAATTTTTCTATGTTTTTTTTTTTAATATTTAGTCTGTGTTCTTCCTGTGCGAGTCCCAATAACTTATTCTTTCTTTATTTATTTCAAAGAATAGCAAAATTCTTTCTTAATTATAGAATAACTCATCTGCAAAATTGAGAATAAAAAATACCATTAAAATAACACCATACTCGAAAATAAATGTAGAGAGCCCACCAGTCCAACTTCATCACATGGGGCTATACGAACCTTTTAGTAATGTAAAAGGGACTGCACCACACTTTCTTGTGGGTGCTGTGGGATTTATAAAGTCAATATAATTAGGTATGTATTTTGGCTTCGCCTGTGACCCAAATATACGCCTACGTATACGTATGGCCTAAGTGGCCACACGGGGCTTTTTATTGATTTAATTTCTTTGTTCCTTTGGCACAGACCTACCTAAAAGCTGTGCCAGTGAACGGTTCCTACGGCCCAAAACGGATGAATTTTCGAGTCGATTTCTTCCCAACCAAGCGTTGTACCTTTATTAAAATAATTAATTTTTTGACAAAGTATTTCAGTGTAATAAACACGTCGTATTTCCTATTTAATCTAACAAAGTACACTCGCGCACAAACGTGTTAACGAAATGAAAACATTAAACTCAGTTTAATTATTCCTTATCAAACGTGTATTGCTTGTTCTCTAATTAGTGTACACACAATTAATTTGTCTTCTATCTTGTTTCGACTCAAGTTTGTAGTAACAATGATATAGCGACAAATAAATTACAAAGATACAGAACTCATTTCACGCGCCAACGAATTTCAACTGGCTCATACAAATACATAATACACACATACATAATATGATAGCGGTTATAGATATAACAACTGACTATAGATATCTATCAACTCACAAAATAGACTCGAAGTTACGTTTCTCATTTATTTTTTGCTAATGTAACGTGTCACTGACCAGATAGTTTGAGCCTTCACAGTTTTTTGCCAATAAATATAGTTCAAAATTCTGTTTCAATTTCATGCTTATTAGGATCCGGGGTTAATACTATTTAAGAACGTTTGATTCGCTAATAGATTATTGTTAGCAGCAGAAATTGAAAATCTAGTTGTGAATTCCAGCTAACGTTGGCATGAAATAGTTCTTCTAAAAAAGTTATCTGTCAGTACGGAAATAAATTGGGGCAAAGAGTAGTTCCAATTATTCATTCAATTGATTTGAAAAAGAAAAGAGAGCCGAGAAACCTAGCAAACGAATGCTAAAGTTTATTTAAGAATAGATTTAATGCAAAAACTAAGTTCATTAAAGAACCGCACTTAAAACTGCAGTTTCATATACGATTTTTCTAACACAATAAACTACAGAAAATACCAGGAAAAATTCGTGGCTGCAAACTTTTTCTCGGCATTTCTTTTATCTGGCCACTGACCCAAACCACTGGGGTATAGTTATAACGTAATCTAGATATCAGAAATTATTCGGCCGTGTGGCGCAGTGCCAAGAACAGGGAAATGCCGCGTGCTATATACTAGGTATCTATATACTAGTTCATGTGAGGAGGTTCTCACTCCCATTATGACTAAGAGCTAAACTTTAGTTGTAAAATAAATTAATGGTCAGTGCTCTGTTCTTAGTTGGTCGGCAATAAAGTTTTGCTTATTTTGTAACTGATTCCAAGTTAGCACTTAGCGACTTAAGTCGTCAAATTGTGGAAACTTTAAGCGTGATATCGGATTCTAGATCTTAAAGTTTTATATAAAAGAACTAAACTGTTTTCTTAAGTAAAAACATCGCTTATCAAAAATTTGCCATTATAACCTTGCCAAACTTTTAAATTTCAATTTTCTATTATCCAATAACACTTCTCTCACCGACAGTACTAATTTAACTTACGATCGACATCTAGACACACAAATTACACCAAACTAAAGGAAAGTCACAAATTACCTCTAGATTATCAAAGTCCACTTTGATAAGTCGCCTCTGGGGCTGCGCGTGCGGCGTGACGTCACCGCCGCGCCTTGATTCACCCCCACCTGGACCGCTGCCGGTACCACTTGTAGCTATAACAAAGGAAAATGGTGTTACAGGAGCAGAGAAAAAAGGCGCGGAAAAATATTTATGGCGCTTGTGATCAATCAATAAAAAATGGCGCCTGTGTTATAATACCAAAGTATGTTACAGTACGACAAAACTTAGATGTAGCATAAATTTGAAAATTCGCATTCAATCATTTAAATTTTAGGAATACATTTGGTTATATGACTTTACAAGTTATTACATTTGCGTAAAGATCATTTTCGCCTAAAGAAGTATTAAAGATTGGTGATTTTGAAGGCGCACTCAGTTCGGATGGTGATTGGTTTTACGAATTTTGCCGATGCTCCATCTAAGTTGTGTCGTACTGTACGGCATAAATGTGTTTGTAATTTCATTGCAGACCATTTTAGTTTGCAGAGCATGTAACAATGAATGAAAAAAATAATTGTGCATTGAATAAAACAATGCTTGAACAATCAGTATTTTAAAATGCCAAGTACCTTTTATTTCAAAATGTTTTTCAGCAAAAAATGATACCCTACAATAACACCGTGCAGTAAAGTTAAAAAACAAAGTCAGAAAACGTAGACTTAGGTACCATTTCCATTCAATGTTTTAAAATTAATGATAGGAAACGAGGACATGACAGCGACATATGTAGCATATATCATATAGCAGGACGCGTATGGAAGCAATAATTTAAGTAGGTAGTTGAGTACTTAGGTAATGTCAGGGATATTAATTATTAAGCAAATTGACTACCAACTTAAATTGTCCGTATTGTACACACAACTGTCATTCTTTGACAGTTGTATGAAATGGCTATAACACGACAAACTGATGTGTAGAGTGTCAATTTGCTTACGCACAGACCAGAAATTGCGTAACACACTATCAATCACAATTTGAATGATTTTGAAGCAATTTGCTAATCCATTGCTTCATACTTCATATGTTCGAAAAATGTATCTGCTCAACAACGTAAATAACGCAATGAATGCTGTTGAACTGTCAAAATGATAACGATTCCTACTGTAAGTGTGTTACGCAATTGCCCCGCTGGGAACTGACACAAAAGGGCCTATACTCAGCAGAGG
The DNA here is from genome assembly GCA_947568875.1 of Fissipunctia ypsillon. Lineage (NCBI taxonomy): Eukaryota > Metazoa > Arthropoda > Insecta > Lepidoptera > Noctuidae > Fissipunctia > Fissipunctia ypsillon. Next base: position 22,293,998 of record OX387648.1, read on the forward strand.
CGGTATAACGACGCGACGCGAAAAAAAAGGCACCGCTCGACACACGGTGCCTTTGGGTCGCGTCGCGTGTCGCACCTGTTTGCAGTAGCCTTAACGAGTCCGCACTGTGCGTGTACATACCAAGATAGGGTACATTAGCCACACCAGAGCACATGCTCCTATCATAGTCATAGTCAAAAGAAACAAAAACGGTCACCGTAGCCGAAATCGGCATGGGATATTATTAGTCCTAATGCAATAGAACCAGACAAAAAACGAAAGGTCATCAATTTAAAGTTCCATCAATCCGGATCATCCATTTATCAATCTACGCATTGCACAATCAATCAGTTTATCGTAAATCTGACCCAAAGTTTCGGATCAAAGTGAAGCCAAATTGATAGAGTAACCTCCGTCTTACACGGATAATATTTTCTTACAAATAAATAAATTCATTGCTCGTGGATCAAATCTGTAGCTGTATGCCAAGCAAACAATCTGCCAGGATTATATTCATATTGCGCCTAATCCTGAGGGGTCTAAACTTTATTTCGAGAGCTTAGTGAGAGCTACAGATCCAGATAAGTATGAACTTCACTTTAGTACGCAATATAAAAAAAAAAACAAAAATAGATCGTGTTATTACCTACGTTAGTACGGCTAAAAGAAAGATAATGATAAACATTCTTATTATCTCCAGACAACGGACAAGGTAAAGCGAATGTGTTTTATAGTAACCTGTATCATTTTTGAGCTTTGTTGAAAGCTCTTTCATAGACTGTCCAATGTTAGGACATTGCAAAAATAATACTTATGAATCATGGGCTTAACCTACCGTACTTAGGTACGGTAGTCTACAATAGTTATCTACGAATTAATCTAAACACACCAGTAAAAAGTGAAATGCACCGAAATAATAATATTAAGTATTTACATTCCAGCCTGTTAACTTAACTCCATACAAAATACTCATAAGCTCCTTAAACACGCTTCGTTACACTTCCACAACAAATCTTACTATAATTTGTTAAATTAACCCGCAAACGCGTGGTTTACGTAACGTAACCCAGTTAAGTAATGACCCTTTATCGGCGACACGGAAAAATGGTTCATAACCGCACACCGGCTGTGAAATAAGGCGATACAAACCAAATAAACGTGGGTTTATATCGTAATGTGTAATAATATGCTTCAAGGTTGTTTTCAAACAAGCTTAATTAATAATTATGTATTCAGTTTAAGTTACTTTTGAGTGTTTATATTAAACTGGAAAACCAGGTATCTGATGTCAAAGTTATTGATAAATTGTCTCACATTTCACAAAATCGAGTTGGCAACACGCCATAGTATTCTTAAAAAACTCGCACATTTCGTAGTCGCAATAAATCCTCAAAACAAAACAAAGCAACATCCCCAACCTGCTCCAATTCCAAATGAGACTTTTCTTTATAATATTTTTGGTATAATTTTCGCATGGTCTTTACGACCCGTTCGCGTTGAGGGTTGGTTACGCAACCACCGCAGCTGTGATATATTTCTGCGTGTTGCACGCAATAAAAAGCAACCGTGAGAATGCTCGCAATGCGTAGTTTCATTCTGTAAACTGTTGTTAGGAGTTGTAAACAATACAGTGAACGTAGTTTTCGTTACTGATTGCAGTTGGAAGGTTTCAATGTTGTTCTAATGCAATATTGTGTGGATTTTATTTGTTAGTGGTACGATATCGTGGAATTAGGTCAATCTGAGAGCGATGGATTACAAGCGAAAAGTTTTATTGCATTTTCAAAGTTGCACGATACGTAGCGTACCGTGGTCATGATTGCTTTCGAATGGGTTGCTCAACATCAATCTGCCTAGCCTTTTCACAACTACATATGTTGGATTCGGCTTCCAGTCTAACCAAATGCAGCTGAATACCAGTATTTTCTAAGGAGCAACTGCCTATCTCTGTCTGACCTCCACAACCCAGTTACCTCCACAACCCAGTTATTGGGTAACACGATATCTCTTAGTAAGAGTGGTTGTCAGATTTTCGGGTTTCTGACTACCCGTAACGAATGTCTACGAATGACAGCCGGGACCAACTTAATCTTCGATTGACCCGTGTGGCTGTTATCATTAAGCCACGAGCCCCTTCTAAAAGTTGAAAACTGTTGAATCCGGTTCTTACTGTTTTGTTTCCTGTTTATACAAAATACTTAATTTACCTAAACCCACAGTCTTAGTCGTAAACACAGAGTATTGGCTTCTACCTCAGACCTTTCGTCTCAATCAAGTACAAGCCATTAGCACACCTCGCACCTGATGAACTGTCGTAATTACCTCTCACGGGTACCTGCACTACTCGCCTACATAGGCAGCGAACTCAATATCACGATCGTACTGCAACACAGCTGAACGATAAATTCCCAATGACGAAAACAAAATGGCGGATTCTTTTCGGCCAGCACTTGCATTTTATGTTTCGCCGTAAATTATTTCGAGTGTGTGTGGAAATAAAATATGTATTATTATGTAAATTGCTGGCTTCGTAGTAAGTACATACATGGGAGGTCGATACTGAAATTTGGTTGGTTATGGGTTTTATTTGCTTGAAAATTGAACTGAACTATAAATTTTTCATATTGCATGGAATAAAATAAAAAGCTTTTTATTGCACGCCTAGGTAATGAAACCTACTGCGTTTAAAAGCAATTAAAGTTATAAGTCATTGAACTGAGAAATGTGCCTAGAAACGGCAAAACTTTTCAGATATCAAGGAAAAAGAAAACCCTAATAAGTTTCAAAATATGTACCATTTTGTTGAAGTTATTTTTCATATCATTTAAAACCTATACCTAGCCTAGAAAGGTAACTGAGCAAAAAGAAAAAACAAAAGACGCCTCAAAATTGTTAGTTTCGCCCCACTGCACACTGCGCGACTAACGATATGTAGCATTGCTCTATTTGTATGTTTCTACCGAGCAATTATATTGCTTGATGTATACACGTACGAATTTAGTTTACTTTCACCTTCTCTCGTGTAACGCAAATAAAATGAAAGATGACAGAACTTTTTTGGTGAAGAGATTGTCAGGAGTTTCCCAGAAGCTTACGTGAAAATTCTTTCTTGCGAATAATTTATCTACCAATTCTCTTTTACTTTTCTACCAGAAGGCTGGCTCGTTCTTTAACCAAAGAATTAGCATTGCCACTCAACGTGGCAACGCTGCCAGTCTTCTGGCCACGTTTCCGGTTGACAGCGATACGGACGAGTACTTCGACGCTTTTAGTGTCCTTTTGGTTTTGCATTTATTTGTAGGTAGACATTTAAATTAGTATCTAGTGTAAATAGCTAGCTGTGTAATTGTATATAGACAAATTGTATAACATGTTTAATCTTTTCTTTTTATTTATTTACTATAAATGGAAATAAAACACACATCTAACATCATATAAAAGCTCAACCGCACAGAAACTAACCTTGAATCCTAGTCGTGGTTAAACCTTTTTGGCACCACAAATGATGCAGTCTGTCGAGGCACGTTTTCCACTTACAAGAGTCACAAAAACAGGGTATTATTGCGGCTGCTGTAGGATATTATCAGATGTATAATTTAAGCATCAAATAATCTGCGAGGCTCATCATGGCCCATCACAAGCGTACAAAGCGAGGTTTTTATGACAGAACAACTGCGACCTTTTTTGGGAATTTATTTAACATTTTTGGAGCAGTAGCGATTCAGTATAATATTCTATCTATAAGTACACTCACTTTTTAGCATAATAAACTTAAAACATTTGACTTTATTATTGGCCTACGAACATTGACAGAAAGAAAGAAAGATATGTTTATTTATCATAGAAACAAGTGCATGCAAAAAGATAAGTAAACTCGAATACCTTGACAAAAGATAATCAGAAAAGCGTAAAATTTAAGACAGAATCAGGTCAGTCACTGTCAATTTCATATCATTAATATTCTTTTTACTGTTTTTTTTGTGCATATCTTTAGCTGGGCACTTGGGCCGCAATCTCAAGAAGTTATTTGGTAAACTGTACCAAAATATTAATTCTTCATTTATTTCGGTGTTGCAAGTTACAAAACTTCTTTTTCAATGGGTACATCACCAATTCTGCTATGACTTTGGTGCTATGTTGTGGTAAGATGTGCCGTATTAATATGAAGTTGAAGGGACAGTTTACTGATACTTGAGCATGTGGGTTTATAGGAATTGTGACTGTTTGAGATACCATGGCATATTATTGTTGATAGGCTTATTTTCCACTACAATAAGGAGGACAGTGATGTGGCGCAATTTGCACCTAAGGCCTCTAAGTACATATTTGTATTCTGGTGTACTGTGATAGAAGGTGTGAAAAATATCGTTATTTCTGCATCTGACAAACTTCTGGGCTGATTGGAGTTTAAGAACTAAATCGTGTTACTAATTTCACGGAACATGCTATTTACTCACTAAAACGGAAATAACCGGCAATCAATTTGCGTACATCGATCTCAAAGATATAACTAAACTCGGTACACGATACTAAACTGATAAAGTTAACCGTATAGCGGCAACGTTGATTGATGTTAACTAAAAGTAATTGCACCGCAGAGCGTAAAGCGTTAGCTCCAATCTCGAACTGGAAACTGCGGTGGCAATTAACCGGTTATTTGTTACTTAACTAGTCTTGAAGGGTATTAAAAGTTTAACTGCATTTTGTTAGTGACCGCAAGTGTGGGTGAAGCGGTGTTTTTGTATCTCAAAGGAGGCATTGTTTCAAATTGAAACGGAGAAAGGAAACATTTCACTATCAAATATTTAATGGTAAGAGGTCTAGATAGATAGATACGTAAAGCTTAAAAGACTGTCCGTGGAGTTTCTTGTCTTTTCTTCTCCACAGGAATCTAGTAACCTCCTTCTACTGACAGGACCCTTGACAATATTCAAAAGTGCCTGTAATTGGCTTATAAGGTTGCATTAGTCGATATTTTTTCCATACAAATTTCGGGAGGGTATTACTCCGCTGTTTGACATTGTACATCAAAAGTTAAACATGATATCATTTTGTCTCAATATTAATTTTGTCTGTGTGGAAACAGAATAGTGAAACAAAAAGCCATTAAAAAGTTATGAGCCATTCCTTGCTAATTTTAACGCAACTTTGGGCGTAAATAAGTAATAAAAGAAGTGTAAAATCTCCAAAACAAAGTCGGCACCGTCAAAGCTGAATTATCTAAAAGTTCAATAAACTTTATTTGTAATTGATTTATGCAGTATTTTTTTCATAAAACTCGATTTTCCAAAGGACTTTTCGTAATTTTTTACGCGCTCGTTTTTACTATGAATTGACGGAACGGTGTTTGTGTGCGTGCGAATTAGACGTTGTGCGTGTAGACTGGCGTGTAATTGCTCATCACTGATACTATCTCTGTCGGACACGATGCCAGGTGAGACAGTGTGCTTTTTGACCACACCCACCAGTGAGTTCGAGCCCGCAACTAGTTCAACCTTAATTGAAATAAATTATTTGAGTTTGCATTTATTTGGTGCAACACAGAAGAAACACAACTTATACAGCACACAAAAGCACAATTAAATAAAAACCACTAAGTAAGTACATAGGTACCTAATTTTTTTTTCTTTTTGGGTAACACCCGTAGTGTTAGGGTCCTTGTGTATTTCGTTATGGCAAAATATTTTCAATAGCCTGCTTTCTTAAAATTCGTCAACTAAGTAATCTATACAAATAAATAAAATTGAAGTGTCTGTTTGTAATGTCAAAATAACAACTTTTTACTAAATGCATAAGAAAGTATATACCTACGGTACTTATAAAAAAAAGCAATTTCAGAAATTTTTGTCTGTCTGTCTGTCTGTTTGTTCCGGCTAATCTCCGAAACGGCTGGACCGATTTTGACGGGACTTTCACGGGCAGATAGCTGATGTTACGGCGGGTAACTTAGGTTACTTTTGTTTTAGAAAAATAATTAGGGTTCCGTGCAAAAAAATTAAAACCTACGAAATTAAGTATGAACAAAAAGTTGGATTTGAAAAATTCTTTTTGCATTTGGTAGCCCAATTCTCGAGGATAGTTATAGGCTATTTAACATTACGCTACGACCCTTAGAAGCAGAGCAAACGAAAAAAGTCAGAAAGAACACTAAGCGAAAACGAAGTAACTGCGCGGGCGGGCGATACAACGCGACGGATCCGGGGGACGAGGGATTAAAATGTGGCTGTTATTTTAGTATATTGTGTATCTTATGACATCCACGCGAACGAAGTCGCAGGGCACAGCTATATAGTAGAAAATAAAACTTCTGTTTATTTTAAAATATGCTACAATTCCTATGTTGTAGGAAAGCCAATGGCGACACGAGATTACTGTACCTGCTTATAACGTTCCTACAATCTTGCATTCTTGCTGAAAGTTTCTGCAAGGAGTACAGTTTTCGCTATGGTTGGAACCTCATATTATTATCAGACGCGACGTGCTTTACACGTAGTTCTCAGTAAGTATTTAAGCCTAGGTTACACACTCAAAGCATTCTAAAAGTTTATGTAAAGTTGATGTGATTATAAACATATCATTTACCAACATAATCTAACTCAAAATAAAACCTACACAGGTACCTACTACAGGTACACAATATCATTTTGAGTAATGGAGCAAAAGGATTAAAATGATTGCCTCATTGGTCTAGTGGTCGCAAGCGATACTGAGCTTGAGGTCCTGGGTTCGATTTCCGGGTCAGGCAAAGTATTATTAGTTTTTCCATCTCGAATTTCTCAGTAGCAGCGCGGAGTCTGGATTTGTGCCCTTATAGAGGCATGAGGAACAGGGTGTGAAAAGTTCACTCATCCTCCATTGAAAAGGGAGGATCCTCCGACCAGACGGGTGTTGTGTCTGGCGGGCAACTGCCCGATGGTTGTTTTTTTTTTTTTTTTCCTAACTATGGCATCTAGTAGTTGGCCAAGAGTGGCCGTGACTACTTAACCGGTCAATCCTGTGGCTGCCTTAAGCGAACTCAAAGCCTCCAGCCAGGGGCATGTTTCTTATATTACTAAGTGACTGCGCGCTAAGGGCACCCCCTGCGGGGTACGAACCTCGGCTTAGGGCGTCACTTGGGGGACAGTAAGTTGGGACAGGCTGGATCAAACTTGGATAATTATTATTATCTGGGGAATTTAATTCCCCCATTCCTGTCTAAAGTGCTTGAGGCCTGCGTTCACAGACAGTTTGCGGGGTTTGTTCACCGGAACAACCTTGTTAGCTCGTTTCAGTCTGGATTCAGGCCTGGGCATAGTACAGCTTCCGCTCTCCTTAAAGTGACTGGTGACGTTAGAGAAGCGATGGAGGATACTAAGGTTACTGTTTTGGTTTTAATTGATTTCTCCAATGCCTTTAACGCTGTCAGCCACGATATTCTCCTTGCTATGCTCTCTCATCTCATGGTTTCGTCCGAGGTTCTGGAATGGTTCTCTTCTTATCTTCGGGGACGCCGGCAGTCGGTTCGCGTTGATGAGAGCTCTTCGAGTTGGCGTGACCTGGATGCTGGTGTTCCACAAGGTGGTATTCTTTCTCCATTGTTATTCTCCATCTTCATTAATTTTATAACTCACTGTCTTCGGTGTTCGTATCATCTTTATGCCGATGATCTTCAATTGTATACAGCTGCGCGGGTGGAAAGTTTATTGGATGCTGTAGCAGATGTAAACCGAGACTTAGATGCAATCAAAAAGTGGTCTGATAGTTTTGGGGTATCAGTGAACCCCTCAAAGTGTCAGGCCATTGTAATTGGAAGCTCGCGCATGATGGGTAGGGTGACGCTTAGCTCTCTTCCTCCTCTCATTTTCAATGGTACCGTCATACCCATTACCCCTACTGTGAAAGATCTCGGTTTGCATCTTGACTCGACGCTTAGCTGGCAGCGCCAGGTCTCTAATGTTAGTCAAAGGGTCAACGGTACTCTACGATCTCTGTATCGTCTGAGAAACTTTTTGCCCGCTAAGACGAAAACTATGCTTGTGCAGACTTTGATTTTCCCTATCATTGACTATGGTGACGTGTGCTACTTTGACTTGAATACGGTGTTGCTGGATAAGCTTGACAGACTGCTTAACAATTGTATCCGGTTCATATTCAACCTCAGAAAATATGACCATGTGTCGAGCTACAGGTCTGAGCTCAAATGGATGCCCATTCGCCAGAGAAGAAATTTGCGTGCTTTGACCACGCTTTTCTCCCTTCTTAACTCTCCCACTCCTCCTTCTTATCTAGTGTCTCACTTCCAATATCTATGTTCTTCACACGCTAAGAATCTTCGTTCTTCTAACAATCTTCTCCTACTCTGTCCTTCTCATACTTCTGACTTTGTTCATTCTTCCTTTCATATTCAGTCCATTCTTCTTTGGAATGCGCTACCTCTTGACATCAGGATGGCCACCAGTCGGTATGCATTTAGGCGGAGATTGCGGAGTTATTTTCAAAATAAATAGCGTAGAGTCATCTCAAAACCTCTCTCTCTTGAATTTGTATATAATATATATATATAATATAGGTATATATTATAGTAAATATGTATGTATGTGTATTATAAGTTTATGACTTATTTATGTACAAATTGTTCCATTTCTAACAGAGCACCTGCCATCTAATCTCTTCACCACCCTTGGTTGACTGGTAGAGAATGCCTAAGGCATTAAGTCCGCCTTTGTACTTTTTTAAGTGTAAAAAGTTTAAATAAATAAATTTAAAGCTACAGGCTCAGCTTTGGCGCGGGCTGGCACTTCTTCGAGCAAGGGACGGGGGGAATTATTTATTCGGGGTTTTCGCGATGGACCTCGGCGGCGAGGTCGGAATGTCGGTTTTTTGTGTTTGTATACTGTACTAGAGGCCCTATTGCTTTCTTGGAGGAGAGTAATGGGGTCATCTGGGTCTAAGAGTGTATGCCTCGGATGGCGGACTTTACTTATACTAGAGGGGGTATAACTAGCGGCCTCGACAACTAGAGGGTTGCGATGTTTGACGGCGGTGTCAAAGAAACGCTTGGAGTTACGTTTCATGAATTGGTGGATGATGGGGATTTTGAGGTCGAGGTGGAGGATTTCGTTACGGACGTAATATGGGGATCCCGTAATCATTCGGAGGGCGCGGTTTTGGAGGGTGCAATGGTTGATGTCGGCCTCTTGTATATATAGGTATGCCAGTCGCGCGGTAAACTCTGCTTGCGTGATGCAGGATTTGTGTGACGTCAGGTCTTTGATGCGTAGTTTGCATGTGGCGTTGTAGATGCCGCCACACCCGGTTGATGGCAAAAGATTCGCCCCTATTACATGGGATTTAAACATAACTGGCGAAATGTGGCTGTACTATACATAATTATGTACACCTCTGCCTAACCTTTCAGGGAATACAGGCGTGATGTTATGATAATATCTAAATTGAAGCGTGGGATTTCCAAATTACCAGGAACGGCGGAAATAAAACTCCGAGATTTTATGCAATATGTTACGCACCCACGTCATAAATCAACATCAAATTGCAACAGTCCTTATCGTGAAAAGGTTAAAGGTAAAAAAGAACGGCATATTTTTGGCTAAAAAGAAAAATATTTGTATTGTAACGAAGGATATTATTGTATACAAGCTTTGTAAAGGTATTTTTAATAAGACTTTTTTTGTTTTCCTAATAAATGTTTAATACTTTTTCATAAGCAGGCTGTACTTTTTAAGCTACGTAACGCATAATAACGTTAGTGCAGTGATGGACCTCCTTTCAAACTACTTGGCGATCATATGACGTATTTTTTCATAAAGATTGGTTATTAATTATCACTAATAAGTTAATAGGTTGCCCCCAAGAAGCAATTTATCCATGACAAACACGGAAAGATCATTTAATATTAATTATCAAATCATTAAAACTGGTGATATGATATAAGGTTAATTAAAACCAAATTAAAACACAAATTGGCGTAATCCTAACAGTACTCAATATTTACTAGTTATACTTAAAGGGACGTAAATGAAAGCCAGATTTAATTGAAATACCTACTCATTTCATTACCAAGGCTTCAGCTGTTAATACAAAATGGCGGGATGAGTGACGCAAATGCGCGCGAACCTTGACATTTCATGTAAAGGGAACAAGTTGAGTACTGCAGGCGGGTTCAATAGCCAATTTCCGCCTTAAAATGTTTATAATGTAACGTAGGTTATAAAGATTCCCTCCGTGATGGATAAAGAAACATCACACATAACATCACGCCTTGTTTTCCCGAAGGGTTAGGCAGAGGTGTAGTACCTATTATGGTACACCCAAAAAAAAATGGTAATGGTATGGATAAAGATATCCCGAATAGGAGCAGGTTACTTTAGACTTGCGAACAGTTTATGGCAGGTTTGTGCAGGATTTCCCGAAATCCGACCTCTGAAACTGGATGTTGGTGCCCGGTTGATGGCAATAGGCTCGCCCCCTGGACTTAAACATACTGGCGAAATGTGGGTGCTCTCTGTGGCGAATACAGGCGTGATGTTATGTTATGAAACTGGATTTTAAGTTTCTTGACGATACAGCCGCGGCAAACAGCCAGTAGCATACCTACTGGCTGTAACTGTAACCCATAGATTGGTTAAGAACCATTTAGGAATTAGGTAATACCAATATTTGATATTAGAAAAAGTATGAGTTCTAATTCTAAACAACCTTGCGTCTCTTCATAAACATATTAAAGTTTTCGTCTAACCGGATTCTCCAATTTTAAGATAGAGACAAATTCCTGGGGTCGGCGTAACATGTATGTATTTTTCTTCCATACTTCCCTGTCAGTCGTATAAAAAAAATGTAAAATACTAATATTTATAATATATTATTAATATTCAGCTGCATCCGGTTAGACTGGAAGCCGACCCCAGGAAAAGGCTAAGCAAATGATGATGATGACTTCTCTGTTAGGCGTCATCTCAGTAGTCACCCCCATTTTAGCTATGATACAATAGTACAATGGTTTAATTGTACAATTTAGCTCAATATAATAACGTGTGTCGACACCCTTGCGCTATCCCATCTTCCTAGCACGGCAGGCTGTGCTGGGGCGGCTGCTGCGAGTGCAGAAAACCTCACACGGCGCAAATACTTCAATCTTATTGGGACATATATTCGAGCCGAGAGGGGTTGCAACACTAGGGCCATGGGGTTCGAGTGCCCACTTAGTTTTTCGAGACATCACCAGGCGGTTGGCGGACTCTACACGTGATCTGAGGGCTGGCCTATTTTTTGGCCAAAGAATCAGCATCGCATACAACGCGGCAATAATGCCAGCCTTTTGGACACTTTTCCTTTTGACAGCGATGCGGCTGAATTTTTTAATGATGTCTGATTATTTCCCCTCCTTTTTTATATACTTGTATATTATTATTATTATTTTAAGACTGTTAGCTTTTAAATTATGTAAAAATTATGTTATAAAAATAATAAATATAATTAATTCACGCTCAATATATGATTCAAGTAACCCGCTAAACCCTCATAACCTAAAAGTCCCTTTGAAAGCGTTGATTCCGTTCTAGTTCACGCTAAATTGATTACCGTTTACCGCTCCTAATCTGACTACTTATGTCACCGGATAATTGGCTATGGGAACTGAATTTATCATTTTTATTTTTCCCCGAGCAGCCACGTGCAACGGTATGGGTGAGGCTTTAATTGTGCATAAATAATAAAGGGGTTGATAGATGGGGTTGCGAGCTCAAAAACATTTTCAACGGCTAACTTAAAATTACAAAAGTGTTTAAGTTTCCCTAAGCTAACTTTTTTGTACTTCTTCTTCGTAGAGGAAACTGTTGCATTGTTAATTTAAAAGTGCCAGAACTGTAAGTAATCTTTTGACTTTCTGATTAAATTATGCTAACATCATCTTTAATTTGATGTTTGTTTGTTGTGTAGCGTACGTTCTTAAAACTTTCAGGACACATATATACATTTTTATATTATCTTACTTATGATACTAGCAGAGCTAGTCTGAATATGACACTCCAAACTAAGGCCCGGTTTCCACCAAAGCGGAGAAGAGAGGAGTTATGAGGAGACGAGCTGCGTAGCGGGCAGTGTGTTTCCACCAATGCAAGTGTTGTGGTAAGAAAATAGGCCCCAGCCCGCCTGCTCGTCGTACGCCGCTCAAATTTCCACTGCACATGCACTTAGACAAAAAAAGACTTCTCCACTCCTCCCCGCTTGAATAATGTCCACCGAAGCTACGCGGAGAGGAGATGTCGAAATAACGATATCTTATCGGTCGTTAACAAAACATCTTCGCTCTTCTTCGCTTTGGTGAAAACCGGGCCTGAGTGATACTATCAAAAGTCTGATTTTAGATTCAATTTAGATTGCTAACGACATGCTCAGAAGAAGAAGATGAGTCTCATCTCTCAAACTAAATAAAAATCTCCGAAGAGGTTCGTCCCCAATAGTAACTGAAGCTCAACAATATCTTTACAGTCCTATTTCCCGCTCATCTTACGACATTACTTTATACCCTAATTTGATGGTTGAATAGTTAATTACTTAAGTTATGAATTTTACAGTTCACGCCTTTGATTCGTCACGAAGTAAACCGTTTCCAATTTTCTTGACAAATATTGAAAATACGTCTATTAAATTCATGAAAACGTAATATGGGTGCTTTTATATTGCCAACTCAAACCAAAATTTTGAAAACAAATGAACAAATATGTCATAGGATGTTGTATTTTTTATAAATGCTCTAAAGTGATACTTACGTATTAAAAAAAATATTATTTCTTTCGTAGTTGGTAGGTACAGTACCGAGATACATATTTTCAGATGAAAAACTCGTGATAGGACAGACTTAAATGTTCTGCGATGTTTTCTTTGTGAACTTTTCGTACACTGAATGCTTTTCTACTTTCAAGGCTTTAATAATTAGGTACCTACAATACAACAGACTACCAAAATATAAATAAAATAGGTATCGCTTCGCTGTAGCATCTGTTTTTTCTTCCTTTTCATTAATAGCTTTAAATTCCAATTTAGAATTGCATTCGAATGCGTTCACCTGTAGAACAACCCAGCAAAAAGGATGCGTTTATAATAAGTTTTCATCGCAGTTACAAGGAAACGTATGACTGTATGAGTCAGTGCCACAGTGCAGATATCACATAAAAACTAATAAATGCACATATTAAGTGACTAGTCGCAATTTCCTTTAAATGGAAGGCTCAAACCATAATGCTTGACGTGTTATTAAAGAATGGTAAATAGAAAAATAAGTTATGTATCCGAAAAAGTTTTATGCTAGTATGTGGAAACTTATAAACGTTTATATGGTTTCTGACTATATTGGCCAAGTTACGTCAAGCTTCATACTAAAAGTAATTGATGGATAGCAGTTCCTAATGAACTCTGACATTTTAGCGAGCCAAAAATACTCGTGCCCTACCCCAGACTCCTAAATACACTAGGAAATCGAAAAGTCAGGATACTGGCAAATGTTGTTAATATATGATGAATGATGATGGTACCTATATCGCGCCTTAGATATGTAGGTCATCTGTTCATCATCTGTTAGGTATAGTCACGGCCTACATAAATTAGGTAAGTACCTTTCATTTACCTTGCACGCTTTCACACATAAAATTACCTCTGAAAACGGGGTAGTCAAAAAAGTGGCAGCAGGTACGATTCTGTTTAAAAACCGGCCAAGTGCGAGTCGGACTCGCACACAAAGGGTATACCACCGTACAATATTTAACACTACATATTTTAAAAAAAAACTTCAGTTTAAAAAAAACACTTTTGTTTTAGGGGGGGGGGGGGGGGGTAGTAATAGGGTTCCGTTTGGCACACTTCGAGTAAGGAACCCTAAAAATGATAATTACTCGTCATAGCCGTAGCGACGCTCCCCCAGTAAGCTTTGTCTTGAGCGACGTCCAATGCTGGTTCCTCAGGACTCCTGACTGGCTCGACCAGTCCAGAGACTGGCCTTGTACCCAGCAGCAGAGCCGCGGGCGATACCTTCGAGCGACGCAGCTTGACTGATGTTGGTCACTTGGTGGAAAACCCGCAAAAACTTTTAAATTGGAAGGGTTTGTTTTTTTAGAACACACGATTTTTAAGCGCGGGAATTAAGTTTATTTATTTTTCTTGATTGATTTTATAACTTTTAAATCAATTTCACTTTCACGATTTATCTTAGATACAGATAAATTGCTAACAATCTATATAACTTTTGGTATTTCTCTAACTAAGCTAATTAAGATGTTAGGAAATTGGCTAGGTACATTAATTGACGCATTGGCACGACACAACAGCGTTGAACTACAAAAACGTCCTGCTACACTTTTAACGTGATCAAACACATCTGATCGCACTGCGTCACCAACAAGACCACAACAGAATTTCACCAAAACATATTTAATTTGAAAAATAAACGCACTGTGAACTTAAATAAATTTTCTATTGTATTTTTTAAGTCATAGATGAAATCTGTAATTAGAATATTGTAAATAGCGTACGCGTGCTTAACTTGTGGCGGTCGGCGCCATATTGGAAACGTGAGGGTTGCTCGACTTAACGCATGCGCAGTACCCGCAGCCCTTACGGGGTTCTTTATTTAAAATACCACCTCGTTCTAGGTACCACGACGCGAATAATTCACACCACTACCATCGCACAGAGTGTTGAGTGAAAACAATAGCGGTGCCATACAAAAGCGGAGATGAATACCAAAGGAAAATGTTGGTCGTAAGTTTTTGAGTAATGATCACAGTCTGTGAGTTGCGATTTGTTTATTGTCAAGAGGAGGCCTTCGCAGCTTCGTAAGTATAAAAAAAAAACTTCAAAAAGATGTGCCATTTTCTGGGACTAAATTAAAATTGATGAAGTCAAGTTTCAAACGGCAAAGGTCAAAGTTGCCTTTGTATTAGAAATTGAGCTTTACAAAATTAATTGTATCCCTGACAACGTGGCTTGTTAAGAGGACTTGTTGGGAACAGACGATTTATTATTAACATGCTTAACGTCAAAGTTAAATTAGATAAAGGTAAAGCCAATTATGATTTGTTATTTATTCAAATTCGTAGCCTTGGTCGCTGCTATCTGGAATACTAAACCACGCATGGTATAACAAAAGCACTAATACCCGTTTTCATTAACACTAGGCGACACCTAATGCCTAAATAAAAGTGCGTTGTTGGATATTCAACTTTCGACGCTGAGTCGAGCGTTGAAAATCGTTCTTTTGATTCCCAAATTTTCTCGGTCAGAGTTGACCGAGAAAATTTTAGCCCCCTCCTTGGTTGACTCAGAAGTGCCGTGTTTGACTGACGCAGTGAACGCCTGGAAAGTGGCTTGCCCGGATACAGATCGGCCCTTGAACCCATCTTCCCAGAGACAGTGGGATGAGCCGCTCTGCAGGTTGGTACGGAATAATCTAATTAATACGACCACCAATACTGCTGAGGGTGCCCGCCTGCTGGCTGTGGGGGAGTGGGAGTCGGGCCTCTGGCTTCAGGCGCTACCGTCACCCAACATAGGCACTATGCTGGGTGACACCACCTTCCGGCTCGCTACTTGTCTGCGTCTGGGCACTCCTTGCGTGGCTCCGCATCGCTGCCAATGCGGTGACGGTGTCGACTGCCTCGGACAACATGGCCTATCCTGCAGTAAGAGCGCAGGCCGGATAGCACGGCACGCCAGCATCAATGACATCATCCGTCGTGCTCTTGTCACCGCGGGGGTGCCAGCTGTTTTAGAACCCAATGGCTTAGCACGCGACGATGGGAAGAGACCAAACGGAATGACCATAATGCCTTGGAAGGTAGGTAGGCCTTTGGTGTGGGATGCAACGTGTGTCAACACCCTTGCGCCATCCCATCTTCCTAGCACGGCAGGCTGTGCTGGAGCGGCTGCTGCGGATGCGGAAAACCTCAAACGGCGCAAATACTCCAATCTTATTGGGACTTACATATTCGAGCCGTTTGGGGTTGAAACACTTGGGCTATGGGGTCCGAGTGCCCACTTAGTTTTTCGAGACATCACCAGGCGGTTGGTCGACTCCACACGTGACCAGAGGGCTGGCCTATTTTTTGGCCAAAGAATCAGCATTGCCATACAACGTGGCAATGCTGCCAGCCTTCTGGGCACTTTTCCTGTTGACAGCGATGCGGATGAATTTTTTGATGCCCTCTGATTATTTCCCCTCCTTTTTTATATACTTGTACATATTATTATTATTTTTTTAAGATTGTTAGGTTTCAAATTATGTAAATAGTAAAATAAATAAAACTACCCACCTCTTTTGATTCTAGATTGTTCTCACTATACATTAAAATTGTGTCAGTCACGTAAACTTACAATTTATAAGTATAATCCTATAATAGTGTAGCTAATTATGTAGTAAGTCAATGAACGTATGTCAAAATGCAAGATCAGAACAACATTAGATAGGAATGGCTTATATTTGTTTAGTAAAATGTACTGGTTAAGAAGTATCGGTCGAACGGGGGCTGTTAAAAGTTTCAAATGTCCTTCCAGGTTTAGTCAGTTTCCTTTTGTCGCATCCTTGTTTCTCCAGTAAACTTTTATAGGTCGTCTGGTTGTCTTATGTTCTGTCGACGTATTTGCGGGGTCCTATTGGCTATTATGTACCTAGGTTCCTAGTTATGTCTAGGTAAGTATTACTATGAAACTTTCGTGACTGACAACAATGCACAGCTATAATCACTGAAGACAGAAACACGGAAAGATTTACTTCAAAGATTGGTTCGAAAGAATTTTTAATAATTCTTACGCAGTACCTACACAAGTTTTTCGAAACTCCATCAAACTAAACTGAGGACATTGGATATTGGACTAAAGATATTGAAGTTTGCATGCGACCTAAGGTGTGGACAGCAGCCTGTTATTTATACATCGATCACTTTAATTACAATTTAAATCAGTTATTATCGATCAATCTATTATCCACCGCTGCATTTCAAACGTTCTAATCCCAAAATCGTGCAGATAAATGGATGTTGTAATACTAAATGATCTGTTAAGGCTTGCAACAGCATCGTGCAATGTCGAGCAGATAAGTAATCATTAGGACAATAGTCGGCCTTGATTGGCGTGTGAAGGGAGCCTTGAAGGGTGTACGTTTGCAGGAATGTAGTCTAAATACGAGTTGAAAGGTAAATACGGCTGGCTGTAGGCTAGCTAATGTTAGAGACGTAGATGGACGGTCATAACAAGAATGGAGATGAAAATGAACAAATGATGACGACGATGGAGAATATCATGAAATTTCTTTTGAGATAGGGTTAGGTGCCTCTTTTGTGTTTTAGTAACTAGTACAGTATAACAACGACGAAGTATGGGGACACTTGGGCAAGGCCTATGTCCAGCACTGGACGTCTTTCGGCTGAAATGATGATGATGATGATGAACTACAAGTACAATGCCTGTGTCATTGTACATTTTCATCCAGTGACGAGAATACACAACTCTTGTCATTGGATGAAAATCGTCAGCCGATGTCTTGATTGGTAACAGATTAGCATGAACATAATCAGCTTATAACATTCCCACTGCTAGGATACAGGCTTCCTCTCTGTAAGAGGAAGTGGTCCAGTGTGAGTTGATTAGAAAAATATTGCTTAAACCACTTGAATGTCCAGGCAACCACGGTTGCCCAAAACTTTTTAGCGATAAACGTTAAGGCCACCGGAGTGGCCCAGCCGACGTGTTCCCATTTTCGCGTTTTTTAAAAGTTTTTTTACTTTATGAGAGCTAGTTTTAGACAAGACAATACAATGTTCCAACATAAATTAGATTTATTTTTAAAGTAGCAGCAACAACTCAGAGGGGTCATAGTAAGCTTTGAGTGTGCGAACTATTAGATAAGGCACGTGCAGAAGCTTTAAAATTATCCGTGGAGCTTGCATGAATGTAAAAGTTTGAAAATGGGAGATTTAGCTTTATTCAACTCTAGACCTTTTTAAAGCCGTTTTCAATACCGAGAATCGTACCTACCGAACAATGCAGGCTTTACACTATCCAAATTTTCAGTTATTTTTTTCGGAGATTGTTTCTTTACCAATTTGGAAATAAAAAAATAGTCGTCCAATCCTGCTAGTTTTTTGTAGTATGACTGTCAATTAGTAGAAAGTAGTATTCCTCCTAATTGCCAATCAACTATGGAACTATAAACTGCAACCAGGTCTTCAGTATTCACTACTAAGTTTGAATGAACTTCAAGTTACTTCTTTATAGAACTTTAAAAACAAAAACTTTAGGAATTTCTTTCGCAAAGAGTTTATCAATCAATTTTTTCTAATGCCGTGACCATTTGTGACAAACCACATTATTTTGAACGGTATCATGCACGCAACTTTGCGACTTGCTTGCTTAGGCTGCCTGTCCATTGGAGCGAAAAGAGAAGAGGAGCGGAGCTGTGCCAATATTAGCCAATAGAATCTAAACTCCGCTCCAGAGTTTAGATTCTATTGGTTACTATTGGCACAGCTCCGCTCCTCTTCTCTCTTCTCCGCTCCAGTCGACAGGCAGCCTTAAATAGAACGCTGGGTAATACTAACTCCATCGTCTTCGAGTTTTAAAGTAAATAAACCCAATCGCCTTTATGAATATTTTGAAAGTATTGAACATTATAATTTTTAAACCAGGATAACAAAGTCAAAAGTTCAGTTCCTTTTCTTTAGCTTTTAAAGTACCTATTGGTAAAACAACTTTACGTATCTGTAAAGTTGTTTTACCAATGATTTACAGGTTATACCTACCATTTATAAAATTATTGTGAAATTGAAAGCTGCAGGCGAAATTAAATGAAATAGCCTTGCGGCTGTTTAACTGAATGGCTATTTTCGGAGATGACCTTTTCCCTGCAGCATTTCATTAAACGTGAGTTTCAAACGAAAAATTAATATTTTCACAAACCATGTGTAGGTTTAACCTTTATAGCAGTAGGTATATGTATAGGAAGGTACCATAGTGTAAGTAAGGGGGAATCCCCCTCGTAATTACTTTAACACTTTTGACAATAACTTCCAGTTAATTGAAACTTCACTAAAGCTACGGTTTCCTTGGAGAGCGGTAGCCGCCACATAGCGTCCGCAATTTACCGGCGAATAATGACGGCACTGAAACGTTATTTACGAAAGAAAGTTGGTGTTTTCCTAGAGAGCGTTTTTTGACACCGTAAAGTCAAACTCCGCTGCCGTCATTTTCATGACAGCCGTTAGTGCAGCCGCTATGTGTAGGACACCGCTCTTCTATGAAACTGTAGCATAGTACATACTAATTCCATGGGTCTATTCTATCAAACTGTCATTTTGTCACCTCTCTTTCTCACACAGGATCAAATTTTTAAGAAAAAAAAGAAAAAAAAAAGATAAATGAAAGTATGCTTTTTTAAATGGCGAACTAATAAATAATATTAATTTAATAGATAATTATTAAAGACACATTTCTATTGTGTTATCCAATAAGCGCAGCTCAATAAGTATTATCTCTTAATCTGTTCTTGAGATGAGTTAACACATAATAAACGCCATATACATATTAAATAAATGCCACATACTATACCAACCTATGTATCTAGAGCATACATATGTTGATAAATTAATTATATTGCATATATAATGTACAAAACTTTCCTATTACTTCGGGCGATTCAAACCCACATACATTCGATCGCGTTTCTCTGCAGAAGTTCAAGTTTAAATCAAGATGTTTGCGTGGGTATTACAGTAAACACTATAAAGGTTAAGGATAACATGAAATATATATATGCAAGACGTAACATAATTAACGCACAACCTCTTAAGGGGTCATTGTACTCATCATTATTAACAACTTTTACTATGGGACCAAACCTGAAATCGCGAAAAGAAAATCAGCTGTTCCCTACATTTTGACGAGTTATGCGAACATAAATGTAGAGAGCAGCTTATTTTTTTTCGCGATTTCAGGTTTGGTCCCATAGTAAAAATTGTTCAAAATTATGAGTACAATGACCCCTTAAGAGGTTGTGCGTTATTTATGTTACATCTTTTATATAATAATGTAAGAAGGTCGCCTTGCTCGGGGAGGATTACATGTGTTGCCCTTTTTGTTAGGTAAGGATTGGATTTACAAGAAAACACGTTGTTAGTCTTTGCCTTATAACTTTGCCCTTTGCCTCAATGTTCTACTCTTCTTTCAAAAGAACTTCAGAAGAACTTTCTTTATCTCGACTTTTAAAGGGTTTCTTAAAACAAGTTCTCGTGTATCTATTTTCTAATGTTGTTTTGAGTAGGTACTCCATGTATGTAATACATGACTACATGAGTCAGCTCTTGACAGTAGATACTAAGTAGTTAGTATTGGTCGTAACGAAAATAATATTATACTATGTTGGATTGCCTTGTTGGTCTAGTGGTCGCAAGCGCTACAGCTGAGCTTGAGGTCCTGGGTTCGATGCCCAGGTCGGGCAGTGTTATTGGGTTTTTCCATCAAGAATTTCTCAGTAGCAACCTTTTTTTTTTTTTTTGTGGATGGGAAATCATCAAATGACTTCTCCCGCTCTGGGCGGAGCGGGAGGGCGTGTCAGACTTTTACTGACTAAAACCCACCCGTGTTCCTTCTGTTGCCTGTGCCGGGGCCACGGTAACTCTTTCGAACATCCCGCAACCCTAGCTGGCATCGGCCCTAGCGGACCCCGTCAATAGTGCTGACATCTCTTTGAGGCGCGCGTGGAACACGACGCGCCGTCGACTCGGGCCTGGTCCTTACCGGACGGCGAGCTACCCATTGCTCGCCGTCCGCAAGCCCGCGCCTACGGTGGCCGGGAATCGGCTGCCGATTCCCGACGCCCAGGGCGTCTCCTGCGGCGACTAGGGGCGTGAGGGTGCAAAGCTTGCCTCTCCCTCACGCGTCCCGCCTCCTCCTTCACGAGCATTACTGCTTCGCAGAAGGAGGTAATGGCTTCCCATGCACTCTCGCTCCGTACCATGGCCTGGACCAGGGCCGGACGCGAGAGATCGCCGCCGCCGATCGCTTCCGCGAGCTCAGTAGCAACCTGGAGTCTGAATTTGTGGCCGGTTGATACTAATAGGCTAGCCCCCTAATACATCGGACTTAAACATAACTGGCGAAATGTTTGTGGACTATTAGGTACACCTCTGCCTAACCCTATGAGCAATACAGGCGCGATGTTATATATGTATGTATGAACATAACATACCACACTATTCATTTTAAGCTCAATTTAGCAAAGATCTGAAACAGATTGAATTTCCTACCTGTAATCGAATGATCGGAAATTAATTTCCGCGTTGCATTGCAATTAATTTTCGCGTTTTCCTCGCCAAAGATTTAATTAAGACTTGGATACCTTCAACATACTCGTACATACTTACACGACTGCCCAAAAAAAGGAGTTTTATTTTTTTTACAGATTTTCTTTAACTTTCTATCCACTTGAATGGGTACTTGCGCAGGAAACAGTATTGAGCCCAACCCAGTACCGTTATTAATAATACAGTTATTTTAAATAGACAATAATAATTGCTAACTCTCGATGTTTTGTACTACTTATTAACACCCACGATGTTGTTCAGTAGGTACTTGAAGTTGGTCTTTATATAAACAACTTTTTGTTCAAAGATTTATATACGAATTTTTCAACTTGGAAGTTGTCTCAACCCGCCTCTGCATTCTACCCACGCTTATTTAGTACTAAATAAAGTTATTTTTGTGTTCTTTGTACCAAGAAAATACGGATATCTATCCGGATATAAATACGGATATATATCCGTGTCGGTCCCGGAGAAAGAATAGACCACCCCATCTCATCCCATGGGTGTCGTAGGAGGCGACTAAGGGAGCTCAAGACCCAGTGCATACCATAAAGCACTTTGGGTCACCCGCGCGATGGCGGGTAAACCATCAACAATCGCATTCCCAAGGAGGGTTGGTGTCAGGCTGGCGGCCGACTGTAAAACTGTGCCAAAACCCTAAGCAACATGTGTGGAAATGATATGATGCGCGATAGGACTAGGGCGTACCCCACAGGCGACGCGCAGGCGCAGCACCCGGCTCCTGCGGGAAGTGGACAAGGGTTGTTGCACCACCTCGGGCGGGGGCAACGTAAGAAGCGAGCCCGGGAAGTGAGACTGAGGTATGCAAGTTGGAATGTTGGGACGATGACTGGAAGAGCCAGAGAATTATCGGACGTATTAAAAAGAAGACGAATAAATGTGGCGTGTCTGCAAGAAACAAAATGGAAAGGAACGAAAGCGAGGGAAATTGGTGAAGGATACAAGTTTTTCTACTGTGGAAGTAACGGGAAAAGAAATGGCGTGGGAATAGTATTAGATAGTAATTTGAAAGGAGGTGTGATGGAGGTAAAAAGAATTAATGATAGATTGATAGTTGTAAAAGTGATGTTAGAAAACGTAATACTAAATGTAATTAGCGTATACGCACCGCAGGTAGGATGTGATGAAAGCGTGAAAGAGAAGTTTTGGGAGGACTTTGACACAGTTTTGATGAACATCCCGGTGCATGAGGAATTGATAGTTGGAGGTGATTTTAATGGACATGTGGGAAGAATGAAAGGGGTTTATGGAAGAGTGCATGGAGGGTGGGGATTTGGTAACCAAAATAATGAGGGAGAGACACTGCTGCAATCCGCTTCCGCACTTGACCTGGCAGTAGCCAACACCTGGTTTCAGAAGAACGACGGACACCTAATTACGTACAAAAGTGGCAATCACAAGACGCAAATTGATTATTTTCTAGTACGACGCAACAACTTAAAGTACATCAAAGACTGCAAAGTACTACCGGGAGAAGATTTAGTCTCACAGCATAGACTCCTAATTATGGAAATGGTCTTAAAAATAAAGCTCAATCAAAACAAAGAGCGACCTCCCCCTAAAATAAAATGGCATATGCTGGAGAAGAATGATTGTGCGAAGAAATTTAAAGAGCGAGTAGTTGATAAAATGACAGATATGGGGGACATGCATGATCGAAGTGTAAATGAATGTTGGAGTGAAATGGCGGAGTATATTAGGAGTGAAGCGAAAGATATTTTGGGAGAGACTAAAGGAAAGGGTACGATAGATAGGGATACATGGTGGTGGTCGACAGAAATACAGAAGGTGTTGCAGGATAAGAAGAGAAAGTTCAAGGAATGGCAGAGTGTTGAAGATGAGAATGTTAGTTTGAAAACAGAAAAAAAGTGTCAGTATGATGCTCTAAAGAAAAAAGCCAAAAAAGCTGTGGCGGTAGCGAGAGCAAAAGCCCAGGACAAGCTTTATGACACACTGGATAGTCCAGCAGGCCAAAAAAACTTATACCGGCTTGCTAGAGCTAGAGCGAGAAAGATGAGGGATGTTTGTCAGATAAAATGTATAAGGAATGAAATTGGAGTAGTGCTTTCGGATGATCAGAAAATTAAGGATAGGTGGAAGGGATATTTTGAAAGACTGATGAATGAGGAGAATGACTGGAGTGGTGTGCTTGAGAATAAACAAGTAAATGAGGGGTTAGTGAGAATGATTAGTATGGATGAAGTGAGAATAGCAGTAAATGAAATGAAGAATGGTAAAGCAGTAGGTCCGGACGGAATACCAGTTGAAGTATGGAAGTTATTACGGGTACATGGATGGACGTGGTTAGCTTTATTCTTCAATAAATTGTTGCTGGAAGAAGCCATACCTGACGAATGGTGTAACAGTTCACTGGTGCCCATCTTTAAAAACAAAGGTGATGTGCTGGAGTGCAACAACTATAGAGGAATAAAACTAATATCACATAGTATGAAGGTTTGGGAAAAAGTTATTGAAAGGCGACTGAGAGAAGAGAGTGAAATTTCGCAAAACCAATTCGGTTTTATGCCTGGTCGGGGAACAACAGATGCCATCTTTGCTATCCGCCAGCTGTGCGAGAAATACAGAGGTGCGCATAAAAACCTGCACATGGTATTCATTGACCTCGAAAAGGCATACGACCGAGTGCCTCGTGAAGTTCTGTGGTGGGCCCTTAAGGAGAAATGTGTGCCAGGGAAGTATGTGCAGTTGATTCGAGCGATGTACAGTCGATGCAGTACCCAAGTCCGGTCTACAGTGGGCACTACCAGCAGCTTCAATGTGGCTGTCGGCTTGCACCAAGGGTCAGCACTCAGCCCTTACCTCTTCGTGATGATAATGGACGCTCTTACGTCGGATATCCACGAAGAGGCGCCCTGGTGTATGCTGTTCGCTGATGACATTGTGCTGGTTGCTGAGAGCGGCTTAGAGATCCAGAGCAGATTGGAGGTGTGGTGGGCAAAACTGGAGACCGCTGGCCTGAGATTAAGTCGGACCAAAACAGAATATTTGTTTTGTGATTTTGGCGGTCTCTCCAGTCCTGTGCCCATATCTCTCGCCGGAACGCCCGTACCGAGCTGCTCCGACTTCCGGTACCTCGGGTCGTTTGTCCAAGGGGATGGCGAAGTAGACCGAGACGTAGCACACCGGATCAACTCAGGATGGATGAAATGGCGACAGGTCACAGGAACAACTTGCGACCCACGGATGCCCCTCAAATTAAAGGGAAAAATTTATAAGTCCGTGATAAGGCCTGTCGTACTGTATGGATCGGAATGCTGGGCCGTGAAGAAGACGGATGAAAAAAGATTGCATGCAGCGGAGATGAGAATGTTGAGATGGATGTGTGGAGTGACGAAATTGGATAAAGTAAAAAATGAGTATATAAGGGGAAGTTTGAAAGTGGCGCCAGTGACAGAAAAGTTGAAAGGAAATCGTTTGGCTTGGTATGGACATGTGAAGAGGAGGGAAGAAACGCATGTGACTAAAAGAGTGATGAATATAAATGTTGATGGATGGAGAGGGAGAGGAAGGCCAAAGAAAAGATGGATGGATTGTGTGAGGAATGATATGAAAGAGAAGGGAGTGAATGATAGCGTGACTTTTGACAGGGGAAAATGGAAAGAGAAAACGTGTTGCGCCGACCCCAAGTAACATGGGACAAGGGCAGGAAGATGATGATGTACCAAGAAAATACGGAAAATACTTAATTTTTCTTTCGTAGGTACTTGACGAGTCTGAGAGGGACCCTCCGAGCGTCGGTCGGTCCCGGCTGTCATTTGTGGATCTTTGACAGTCGTTACGGGTCGTCAACAGCCCGAAAGTCTGACAACCAGTCTTACAAAGGAGTATCGTATTACCCAGCAACTGCGTTGTGGAGATCAGATAAGCAGTCGCTCCATGTACATTATTGGTATTCAGCTGCATCCGATTATACTGGGAGCCGACCCCAACATAGTTGGGAAAAGGCTAGGCTGACGATGATGTGTTTGACGAGTTTGACAAAGGAGGAAAATGTGACAAACTTCCATAGAGTATAGACTACAAACTACAACTAAATCCACATGGTGGCTGGGATGGGGAAAGATACTTTGTGTACCTAACTGGGCTGGGTTGTACAGTCCTTTCACAGTTACCTATTTCACCTTCGATTTTGCATCACAGTCAAAATCACACTGATCTTTATTCTCATTGCAATAAGGTTGCTGGTGGGTTACTGTCAGAGATAAAATAACTGTGGAAGGCTTAAGTTGTGGCGCTTTTCACCTGGAGTGAAGTACCTAATTAGTAAGTAACTGATTAGTCTGTTTGTAGAAGATTTTTGAGCCAGAAAGTGTCTTTAATCATGAAAGTAAGACCAGATATTTAAATGCTATATACATTTACTAACACTAATTAACTTGATCGAGTGCTCCATTTCCTCCTAATTATGGAATCCAGATGAATGACCTGACCTTTAATAAATTAATACGCAAGTATCAAATGAACAGTTTAAGCAAACATTACCAACGCAGATTTCAAACACACATTATTATAATTAAATGTATCTAGTACAGAAAATATGATAGCTAAGTGATTTTAATGCAAATTGTATTCAATTCGGGTTCTATGAAACCTGTTTGAATATTAATTATGTTGTTGCATGAAACAGTTATTCTTTAAAGTTAAAGAAGTGACCAGACAGACAGACAAGCATCGATCATCTTACTGATTACATCAGGTAAAAAACTTGTTTTTGAGTAATTAATACATTGATTTTGGTGACCTAGATGCAGTGTCTGCTTTCTGAGATCAGGGTCGGGTCGATTGACGCATCGAGAATTTCAAGACAAGTCTGTGTGGACTATGCTTTTTTTCGTGTCTGCAATTTGGTGCATCATGTTGTCACTAAAGAAGTATATTAAATGTTGAACGCTGTGTAGGTACAGTAATAATTGGACTTCAGATTTATATACTGTATGTTGTCATATCTGTGCTGAATTAGTTTGTAGTCTGTCTCTGTACTTATTAAAATAAAATAATACAAAATTAAATCATATTTTTTGGCTGGTCTTTAGTGATAACATCACATAACATCACGCCTTATTTCCCTGAAGGGTTAGGCAGAGGTGTACCTATAGGTACACCTCTGCCGAAACTGGACTGGTTATGTTTAAGTCCCATGTAATAGGGGGCGAGTCATTAGTGATATTTTATATTTTTCATGTCTCGTCTTCTTTCTGACGAAATTCATAATAAAGAAAAGACTTGGGTAGTTTTATTACATAATTTAAACAAAGGGTTGCAGCTCTTGAAAAATGTTAAGATATTAAAATTCCTTTTAGTATATTTAAAAGCAGACGTGAGAGAATGTCCGTATAAAGGTTCCTTCAAACAGGCGCGACACGTAACGCGACACAAAGGCACCGCTCGTCGCGCGACACCCGGTGCCTTTGTGTCGTGTCGCGTGTCGCACTTGTTTGCAAGAACCTTAATGCAAATAATTTTCATAAAAAAATTGCAATAGTGAGATTCGCTTAGCAAGAAAACAACAAAATTACCTACACTTTTATACCTACTTTTGGAGAAATGAAAGTTAAAACACTATATCAGTGTTTCGCACTTTAGTCTCGGAACTTTTGTGCTAAAAGATTATTTATTGTTACAAAACTTAATTAACAAGTTCTAATTTGACTTTTCCTCCAATTTATATCAACGATCTATTGAAATGACGAAGACACATTGTAACAACGCATTCTAATGAACAAATTAACCAGCTTATGTAAATAAGCGAGCGCATTGTTTCATTCTCAATTTTATCTGAGTTTTATGGGAAAATCTCTTCATATCTATGCGGAAGACTAAGTTATAAGTAGGTGGGTAGGTACATTTGATTACACAAGAAAAAGGTAATGTTCTGAGTAATTGCAAAATGGTATGCAACCTCTCCTTTGTGTTCAGACTTCAGAGTATGAAGAAAATTGTCATCTGTGTTCTTAGTACCTACCCGGTAACAGTATTATCAGATTTAATAAAGCAGGTAACCTCATTAAACGTCTTCCGGAATATTGTAGAAACGAAAGGACAGCTAGTGGAAAAAAAGTATAAATTTGTAACGCTCAAGCCCTACTTTCTGCGTTTTTGGTCAATAACCGTCTACTTTATCGGAAAATGAAAAACTGGAAATGTATGCAAGAATTATATGTATAAGTTCTAATTTTAGTAAGCGCAAATATTTTAAGGGGTTTATCTACTTATAAAAATGAACAACTTTTCCCAATAAACATGGGTCGTAATACGATTTTTTTTGGACTGGCCATATAAATTGTACGCTCAGCTTTAGGATCGGGTTAGAATTTTTTTTTTACATTTTGACCCATGTTTATTGGGAAAAGTTGTTTAGTTTCATGAGTACCTAGATAAACTCCTTAAAATATTTGCGCTTACTAAAATTAGACCTTATCTGTCGCAACCTTAATTCGCATTTTCTTATACATATGTAGGTACTATTCTCGCTAGCTTCAAGAATGTAATATGCACTTGAACTTTAGCTGCATGTAGCTCTCTACAGTACGTACTTTAGTAACATTATACAGTGCCTTTGAGTCTTTGATATTGGAGACCAGGGCTTTATACTTTCGCAGACATTTTGAACTCGTGGGGCTCATGCAGGCTAAATAATAACAGCCGCACGGGTCGATTGAAAGTTAAGCTACGCTTGCAGCGGTCGGTCCGTGGATGGGTGATCATCCATTATATATCGAGACCACTCTATGCCTCGGAAAGCACGTTAAACCGTTGGACCCGGCTGCCATTCGTAGATTTTTGACAGTCGTTACGGGTAGTCAGAAGCCCAATTAGTCTGACAACCGGTCTTACCAAGAGGTATCATATTAGCTACCCAGTAACTAGGTTGTGGAGGTCAGATAGGCAGTCGCTCCATGGCTGCATCTGGTTAGACTGGAAGCTGACCCTAACATAGTTGGAAAAAGAGCAAGCAGACATTTTGTCCTTAACATTTAAAAATAAAATATATGATACAAAATACTAGAACGTATTAAATGCCAGACTGTAGTTTATTTTTTATTATATAGTTACACACTGATTTGTTACTATTATTAGTATTTAAAAGACACTTGAAGACCTTTTCAATCTTGAAATAATATTTTTCATGTTACTGGTCGAGAGCGTCACTCGCCTCAATACGAAATGGCTGATTTTATTCATTTGTATTAATTTGTTTAACAATTTAGATTAGGTTTATCGTAAATTTTTATTCAAATGATACGGCCAACAGTATATAAATAGAAACAGAATTTTAATCCTAACTTTTTTATGTGGCCTACTGAATTTTTCCTAACATTCTTATGAACCTAAATAAAAGTCAAAATATTCACCTCTATAATTACTTTTTTTACATAGAGAATCCATTAAATTTTCATTAAAACGCAATAGGTACATTCCTACATGATCAAACGTGCAAACAAACTACATTTTCTAACAATAGAGTTTCTTAAGGTTGTGTCAACGTCAATGCAATGCAAGTTAGCCCTTTCACAATATGACTGACTTAATAAACTTAATAATATAACATTTATAATGTACATATTACTATTTCCGTGAGAGCGGTGGCTAGCCTTGTCAGACCTGGCATTTACTGACCAATCTTGCCAGTCGCGACCATCAATTTGTCATTACAATTTACACTTTACGAATATTGTTAATAAAGTTGGAAGTTTCATGTTCATTGAACAGGTTAGCCTAGGAATGGCATTCATAACATGTAGGTAGAGTTTTGTTTGCGAATAAATGGAGTTTTTGAATATACAAGTTCTTTGTATGAGTCTGTTGCAGTTATTTAAAGGCTATTTGCAGATATTAATTATTTCTTAACATTTAGAGATTATCTTATTTTGTTTTGAGTGAATACTAGGTACTCGATCGTACAAGATGCCAGATTGAGAGCCTATCAACGGCCATCGGCAATTTCACCGCTCTAAAAATTGTAATTGACATAGGTAACTGAAAAAGCCTGTTAGGGGACACTGCACTATATTATGAACAACTTATACTGCCTATGGGAACAAACCTGAAATCGCGATTATTTCAGAAACGTTATGGGAATCCAATAAACCTGATTCGTTTTATAATCTCACACGCAATGTATCGTTACTGTGGCTAAACGCGCGTAGCGAACGGCAGCGCGGCGAGCCTTCGGCCCCGAGTATTTCAACATCCATTGATGATTTATTTTTATTTTAGCTGTTTTAATTACATAAATGGAGTGCTGCGTACATAGAATGTAATTTTACATTGAAATAAAGGAATAGTAACTGAAAATACGATAAAAAAATAAAAATTTTCCTGAAAATATTTCCGATGGAATATGATTCAAAATAAGGAGCTGAATGCACCCTGTTAGTATGCGGAGGGCTGTCCCTTACACCCTGTATACATAGTGTGAACGACCATCAATCACCCGCTGCGTGTTAGCAATTTCAGTCTAGATATAATTTATATCAATTTAACTGTAAACCGCAACTTTATCTATATTAGGTTACCCAGCAATAATTTAATGGATTATCTCAAAGACCTACGTGAATTCAAGCCCATATATTGATATCAAAAAGTGTTTCCTGCGCGTGATCATGTTGTTGATGGCACACAAACATTTATTCATTTTATTTGAGTGTTCTAGTAGGTAGCAATTACACACTTTCTACCATTTCAGATTGTTCAAGCTTAATCAACGATTTTAGACAAAAGTGGTCACTAGTTTAGGCAAGGAATTTCCCTTGTTTGGACAACGCAATCAACATTCCACTATTACCAATTTGTTTGCCAAGAGTGAGTGAGTGAGATTAAGGCAGTCTCTCGAGAGTTGAGATTTATTAGGCAGGTACCAGTGGCGCAGCCTTCATAAAACCCGATTCCTATCGGCTTCCCTTCGGAACCACCACTCTTCTTAGTGTCTACTATTGCCAAATAATATGGTACACCTGTGTGTGTAACTGTGTATTACATCACATTACATATATTTAATACTAGTTTAATACGCTGATCAGATTAAAAACATTACAAAAATGACTGATGTTTTTTGTCTGAGTTTAAGAGAACTGAACAATTTTTTCTTCGGCTTCCCTCTAATGGTAATTGTAGCTGCGCCACTGGTGCCTACAGCGTTTTAGGAGGCTCGTGCAGGCCGAAAAAGCTCATCAATGGGAACTTAAGAACGATAGGAATACCTAAGCTGATGCTCCCTGCTTATGGTGGAAGATGAATCATCATGAGATTCAAGTCAGGAATCTGATATAGCCCTCCGTATATCCCAGGAGGAATCCTCTTGGGGACTACGGAGGGTCACGGAGATATCCCTACCTAAAAATAAAAAAAAATGCAAGTTGCTTTCTAGGCAAGGCTACAGCTATGAAGGCAACAGAGCATCTGTCAATGTGTCGTCACGAAATAAACATTACAGCTTACAAGTGACGGAACAAAATCGTGACAATGTTAAAATCATCTGATAATAGCTCCGTGCATTCGCTCATCATCGTGGCCGTTATATCACGATTTATTGAGCAATAGGGCCCATTCAGCATAAAGTATTTTTTCTGGATAAAATAGACAATTTCCATAAAATATCTGACATTCATCCTACAGAAGCATTAAAAGAAATAGACACTACAGTTGCGAGTACAAACAATAACAATACAGCTAGCTTGAATGCTGTTAACCTTGCAAATAATAACAAGCTTGAATACGCAGATGACGATTCAGAATACAATTCACTAGAAACCTCATAATCGCATAATAGAAAACCGGCCGGTTATTAAACTATTATCTTCACAAGCACGCGATATGACGTGATAACCAAGTTAATTTCATTCGCAATCATTGGGCTAATCTAAGCAAACAATGTGCCTAACTACTGCGATTCCAGATGAAGATTTCATTTATTTGAAACTTGATTCATTTATTAACTTTACAAGTACTCTTTTCTGTGTAACTTATCTCAATGTTTCATCAAGATTCACAACTGCTTTAGCATTAATTAACTTAAGTGAATGCTATGAATGTCAAACGATGAGTCATATGGACAAGATAGTGATTCAAAATGGTCACACAACAAAAAGCCATGGGTTTCTTCATCCTGTTTTTATTATTATTTTGAACGCGTCATAAAGCTTTTACTATATCCAATATGTCTAATACTGAGAGAGCACTCTAATTTCATTGGTTTCGGGAAAACATCATTTTGCAAAAACAGTACATGCTCTTGAACTAAGTGCATTTTTTATTTACTTCAAACTAGATTTACAATCAAGTGTTTATAAGATTGCATATCAATTGAATGACTCTTAGCTTGCACAAGACCTAACATCAGCAAAAACTCAATATATTCTTCGATTAACTTCGGAAATACCGAAAAGTGATCAAAGCCAACAAAGAGGTAACGTTAGGATGACGCAATGCCACCCGATTGTGAGAGGAATAACGGTCAGATGCGCTGGCGCACGAAAATGTGCTAAACGGTTACTGTTACACTTTATTCCGTTGAATGCGGAACTCGGGAATGTCTTTATTATTCGTGATGTACGATACTTTTTCTTATCACTATCAATAGAGCCAAAATTATATACGCCTCTCTGGCAAATGGATGGACAGAGTGTATGCTGAAGGCAAATGACGAAAAATATGGTAAAGACTATGAGTAGATAATATGTCCAAAAATGATCATGCACCAATCGTAAACAGAACATACATACAACCTTGCTTTAGAATTTAGCAGTTGCGATTCTCAGAAGGGACTTCAAAAGTATCTCCAACCTTTACACAGTCAGCCAAAAGATGTAGAATTCATTGAATAGTCTGTGCCCTTTGCATTGTATCGTAATAGTGCACCAATGTGCACGTGGTGACATGCACAATATACTTAACAATACGTTATTATGTTCTGTAGCTATTCTCCTACACAATACGTGTTGTATATTGATACATTGTATTGACAACAGTGAACTAGATTAAAAACAAAAGAATATCAACCGAGTATCATAATCCTATCGTATAAATCTATCGTAAAAGCAGCTGGCAAATCATTGCTATTCAGAGTCAAATTAAATTAGCTAGCAAAACTCCGCAGACGTGATGGATATCGATATCTAAACACGGCGATTGATGACCCCAAAAAAAAACATCATCAAATTAATTTACGCTTCCTAATTTAATTTGACCGTGTATATAGCTAATAGCAGGCTATTTCGCAATGTGTACACATTGCAAAACAGTATGATCTAAATCCAAGAACGAAAAAAAGATTAATTCAAGCATAAAAATGGATGTTATAGGCACATAAACTGATGTGGCGATGCTTGGTCCGGAGGCCAGTCCAGCTGTGAACGTCTTTCGGCAAAATTTTGTTGATTTAGATAAAGTAGAACATGAAGATATAATCTCAAAAAACTGTGTCCAGCCATGGACGTCTTTGGCTGAATGATAATGGTGATGATGATAAAGCAGAACATCAGGATTAATGAATCCAAAAAATCGACCGAGTTTTTGGAGCTTTCCTTGCAAGCTGTCGGTTCAAAATTTAAATATTCTCAAACAATAATCAATAAAGTCATGTCAATAAATAAATCTTGATATTAATACAGCTCTTGCTATCTAAATAGGTTAGACGGCTCCAACAGACAAAAAAAAAAAAAAAAAAACCGCTTTCCTAGTTTCCAGGTCCGGTAAAATTTCTGTTTATTTTTTAACTACCTACTAGCTCGTACCTATGTACATTTTCTTTGATAATTTTCTTCACGTCCCTCTCAACCCACATATGTATTTGTGTTGTTAAGAAGTTATATTCTACTATTTTTTCCAATCCATCCGTAATGTCTACGTCCGTTATGCAACTGTTCTCAATTCAACTAAATAACCTGATGGAAAAGAAACAGAACCATTTAAAACAAAAGTAGCAACACTAAAACAAAATTTTATAATAACAACAATTAGCACCAACTTAGGAACGAAATCACGGCGCAACTGGAAACTTAATTTGGATCTCGAGCAAATTGCGTTCTTTAATCTTATGTAACAACTCAATTAAGCGAACAAAGAACTTTTGCTTCTCCTTTTGCTTCTAAAACAATTTAATCTGGAGAAAACTCTTTACGTTAGCGTAATATCCGTTGCTGAGAACATGGTGGATCTTTACCAAGACAATTTAAATCAAGATTAACAAAGAATTGACGAAAACGGGGATGCAAAAAATAAACTTTCTCATAAGATATTTTTTTCTGAAATCAGAGAAATACAGCTGCAGCCATAACTTCTAGATAAGTAACGGTCTCAGCAAGAAAGAGAACTATACAATCGCGTGAAGTAACTTATTTTATCTTCGGAGTTAAGACCGTCGCTTCCCAATCACTGCGGTTGGCAAAATTCCAAGCCTTCTCTCCTTGACCTAAAGCTTTCTGTTCTTTAAGACCTCAGCAACGACCCTGATAATATAATACACTCGTTTCATAACTTTGCCATCTATTCGCGTTTCTACAGTCATTAGTAAGTTGAAAATCACGCTAGAGAATCATCAATCTTGTCTGTGATCGTTCAATATCGGCACATTGTTTTCCGACCTTCAAAACTTATTACGCGGTTTAGCGCCATTTCTTACTTTACGCCTATTTTGATTTAGGTATTTACAAAGTCCAAAAAAAACTTGTGGGAACTTTTAATTCTCTAAAGCTTTTTTCACTATTTTCTTATCACAAAGATGTTGTTTTGCCAACGCAACGTTTTGTTGTGCAATTTTAATAAATTGATATATCATTAGTGCGCTATTATAATACTGTTGTGCCACATTTTAGCGTTTATTTTGAATGTCTCGGTGTTCATTTATTTCAGTCATTATCTTTGTTATGTGTGAGTGTGGCTGGTCTATTTTCATTTACAAAATATTTTGCTTGCTATTCTTTTAAGATGGGCAAATATTCTAAATACATACAATTCTAGACGACAAATCTCCATCCAAATACCGTTTGCAACTTTTATTATCTCTACCGTTATTTCAAAATGTCCTGGCTTTATTTCTGTGTGTTAATAACAAGCGTATAGCCTGGTTATTACTGCCTCATAGATATTTATATTCATACTGCATTTTCATAAATTTATTTAAGTATTAAGTTGCTGAATTCTCCAAACCAATACTTGAAAGCGAGAAATATTATATTTTACTATTTACACAATTGGCTTCACAATGATACTGAATTGGCGTTTTCAAGGCTCTATTGTATTTAAATATGAATAAAACTTAATTTTACGCAATAAATTATTCTTGTTTTTACAAAACGTTTCACAAGTGAAGGTTCAATTACCTGACCATTTTGCATTTGTACCTACTTATATATAAATAGTAAAACTATCAGAATTACAATATTCCTTACCTACGTTTGTTACTTGATTTATCAATTCAAACTAATTAACTTCAGAAAACAACAGAAAGGGAAAGAGAAATAATAAAAGCTGCAAACAAGGAAATATCCTTCGCAATCTACCCATATTGACAATTGCAAAAGCTACATCTTATGCTCCGTGACTTATTTCCATACAACCTCACGTTCACAATCTGTCAATTCGGCCACTAAAATGCATCTGTCTGTCTAGTTTCGTAAGAAGACGCGGGAAAGGCTGTCTGCGGTCACGATCCATTACAACAACAAAATAAAGTCGGCTAAGCTGTCATGTAGTAGGTCCGAAGCTGTCCGAAGCTGTCCGAAGCTGACCAAAGTTGCTAAAACTGAATCGGCTGACCTCGATAGTTTCCGTATGATTAAAGCAGATATTCGTGCGTGCT
Source organism: Fissipunctia ypsillon (assembly GCA_947568875.1). NCBI lineage: Eukaryota > Metazoa > Arthropoda > Insecta > Lepidoptera > Noctuidae > Fissipunctia > Fissipunctia ypsillon. Next base: position 22,329,161 of record OX387648.1, read on the forward strand.
TTCAAGGTCAAAAGCGAATTTAGATAAGTGGGTGCTTTGTATTTTGATTGCAGATGGTATTTTGGATGTTGAATGTTGATCTCTAAAGACAAGAATAATATTAGATGCACTACTTCAATATGTTTTCTCTTTATTGTGTTGGTGATCTTTAAGAAGTTAAAGTTACAAATGTCTTACCAGGTAATGTGCCAACAGCTTGCTCTACTTTCGATTTTGCCTCACACGATCAATCAACCTTTCCACGTTTAAAATCATACAGGAATTTCGGAAAACCCCATCGTCATTGTTGCTGACGGCACAGAATATATACAAGATGTAACATAAATAACGCACAACCTCTTAAGGGATCATTGTACTCATCATTATGAACAACTTTTACTATGGGACCAAACCTGAAATCGCGAAAAAAATCTGCTGTTCCCTACATTTTGACGAGTTATGCGAACATAAATGTAGGGAACAGATGATTTTTTTTTTGCGATTCACGCACACACGGCACGAAGAAACACACGACACGGCATGAAGGAGTTGTGCAGGTAGATATATATGTACTAATACGGGATATAAAACAGGTATTTTGAGGAACAACCAGGTATAATTGCACTGATGGCAGTCGCATGCGCGCACGCCGCAGCCTTTCGTTCTAAGAATTCATTTCTTCATTATTTCTTTATTTTAATAAAACTCCTATCAGGTCGCGTGATCACGTTAGTATTAGTTAGCATTGTATTTCAATTAGTAGTTTCTGGAAAGGAAAGAGTGTAAATGACAACTTTGTTTTCTCATGTTCTAACTAAGTGACAGATGTAGATGTAGGTACCTACCTTAATTAATAAGTTCACTAACCCCATCAGGTAGTAGTTCCAAATTTTAAGCAAACGACTAGTACCTAGATGTTTCGCTTCCATCATTCCATTGCATCTCCAAGGCCTTTTACGTCTACATCCCATGAACGATTACAAGAGAACGAACGCTGTTACAACTCACAAACTCACCTAGTCCGCAAATATCTGCCTCATTTTTCATACAAATATGGACAAAACACACTACAGCAATCAATAAATAGACGACAAATATTATCACAACATAACACCACGTTTGTTTTCTCGAGAAGGGTAGACAGAGGTGATAGGAACACATAAACATTTCGCCACTTCTGTTTTAATTTTACAGAGGGTGAGTCTATTGCCATAAACCAGGCACAAATCTAAAATCCGCGCTGCTCCTGAGAAATTCCTAAAGGCCCCTGCAAACAGGCGCGACACGTGTGGCGACACATAGGCACCGCTCGTTGCGCGATACGTGGTGCCTTTGTGTCGCGTCGCGTGTCGCGCCTGTTTGCAGGATCCTTAACACTGCACGAATTGGGGACCGATCCCAGAACCCCATCATCAACAAATTGCTATTTGTTGTCCCAGATCAACGGGCCAGTCACACATTAACATAATCACAGTCTGTTCGGTACATTACATGTTCAAATATACTTATGTAACATCACTTGAGGGAAAGGTACCCATACAAGTTTTTTCTTCTCTAACAGAAATCGGTCAGCCGGTGAATGTAGGACTACATAGTATCAATTATATAAAAATCGATTGGCCAATCGGTTTCGGTATAAATTACAGATAATTACGATTATTGCATGATGCACAAAATTGGTCACACGACATTATGTGTTAGGTGTGTCTGTGGTATTGTTTTAGGGTTGTCAGTGAATGAATGTGAATTCTGGATAGATATGGAACCGATCACTGCGAAGCTGTCATTGTTAGGCTACAAGAAACGTTGAAAGAAGCTATAAACTGGAGTTAAGTATACAAGGTGTAATGTAAATAACGCACAACCTCCCAAGGGGTCATTGTACTCATCATTATGAACAACTTTTAATATGAGACCAAATCTGAAATCGCGGAAAACAAATCTGCTGCTCAAATCTTATTTTTTTTTTGCGCGATTTTAGGTTTGGTCCCATAGTGAATGTTGTTCATAATGATGAGCACAATGACCCGTTAAGAGATTGTGTAGGTACCAGAAACAACAGTCAGAGATGTAAGTGTTACAGAACGCCACTTTTTTACCGACTTCAAAAAAGAAGGAGGTTATTGCCCATGTTATAGGAAGCAAGCCAATTGCTATTTGGCGGGCACAAATACAAACTAAGGATTGCTACTGAGATTTTATAATTGAAAAATGTAATAAAACTTTCCCAGGAAACCAGTCCAGGTTCTCACGCTTAGCAGTCTTGCTTACCAATACTGTAGACAGAATAGATAATGAAACAACGTACCAGCTCGATCAACGACACGGTCATTACACCAATGATGGCAAATATTTGAGCAACTTTGCATACTCAAGTTGATAAATTTAGATAAGTCAATGAAATCATTACACAATGTCATACGGATGTTATTTTGCATAGTTCATTCAACTTTTTGGAACATCTGAAACAGATGCGAGGCAACCCTGTATTGTTCTTAGTACATCGACAGAGGTTACATCAGTACAATGAATAAATCAATAGCTGTGGTATACCATTAAGAAAGAAACCATTACTTTTATGACCCTGCTTGCTGTAACTGAGTTTCTTGAGTAGACTGTAGATAGTGAAAGAGTATCTTTCTCAATACTGATGTTATGTTTGTGAAACTGCATGCGATCATTACAGATCAACACTGTTGTAAGTTATTTTACCTATTTTAAAAGACTTAATATATAGTATTCTATATATATACATGTATATAGTCCTCCAGACCAAATTTCGGCCACGGCGACCAATCTCAGCGGAGACCAGCGTTCGGCGCGGGAGATATTATAGTGCACAAGTGTGTCCGCAGACACAGGTGCCCGCAGACACAGGTGCCCGCAGACACAGGTGCCCGCTCTCTTCCCTCACACTCATAGTCCGATAGGACGGTAATCCGACACGACCGGAGATAGATCAGGCGCAGGGCCAACGGCTTAACGTGCTTTCTGAGGCACGGGGGTATCACACCGCCAACTCCGGGTTGTTCTAAAAAATTCCTAATGGAAAAACCCAATAATACTTTGCCCGACCCGGGAATCGAACCCCACGCTCATCAGTCGCGCTTGCGACCACGAGACGAACGGGGCAGCGGGGCAACGGGGCGGGGTTAAAGTATTCTACATAGTATGACAAGCTCGTTCGTTAATTAAACGCTTTTGTCTTTAGCCCACTTGTTTTACCTAAATAAATTATAGGTAACTCAATAATCAATAACATTTTAATGAAGTATCGTCGTTGCTGAAAGACGATTTTGGCAGTCTGTAGAGACTGAAATTGCTTACCTACTTGTTGAAAGATGGCACTGTCATTATAAATCTAATTACATGAACAAAGAAGTATTCCAAACATGTAGTTACAGTTTTATTAATAAACAACTTTAATAACTTTCCGTGATTTTTAAATTAACAAAACTATTAACTTGATTTGTAGCCCTATTAAAATTTTATGAAGGATTGCGTCTCTAATAATAATTTTCCGACCAAGCGACCCTTTTACGGCTTTTTTTTTAAATATGGAAGCGTGGGTAATATGCTTGACTATTTATAAAGAAATTTAAAAGAAAACCGGCACGAAGGAATTTCGTTCAATGAAGCATGTAGTAAGGAAGAAGGTCTTTTAAAACCGAAAATAATTACTAATCAGGCATATAGTTTTTTTACTACAAATTATTTTTAGTATTTCGTGATAAGGTAGTCGACCTACAAAAATCTAATAGAAGTCTCAAAATTAGATCAAAATAAAATATTAGTTCTATACTCAGAGTAACTGACAACCGATCTCCACAATCCAACTCCCAAACGATACAGTTTAAAAAAACTAATCTGAAAAAGAAACGATTCCTTAATTGAATTTCCTATCGATTTCCCTTCATCAATTACTTCTATTAATTCTCGATAAGCATCGATTTCCCAATAAAAATGAATGAAAAATGTGGTCATTGATAGCCGCAGGCAAAGCAAAGTGAAACAATCCAGCTGGCTAAGGAAAGTTTGACGAAACGATTTGATCTCACTTTTCTGATGAAACTGAGCATTAGTCGCGAACGAAATGACCCGAGACCAGTTGATTTTCAAGCGTTTCAAAAATAATCTTCGATAAGTAAAACTTATAAAAATGAATAATGAAAAACACACCGTGACTAATAGAACTGTGCTGGTGATAAAACGTACGTAGGTATTATAATATTAGCTAGTATGCAGCAGAACGATCGTGTATATAATAACAATAATGTGTAAAAAATAAGATGTTAGAGACGTAGAAGTTATAAGATCCAATGACCTGGATGTAGCTAGCGTCGAACAGAAAAGCACGATACAAATGGGGAGAGGCCAGTTCCTACGATTCTATGTGTGATTCAAAGCCAAAGATGATGTTAATCAAAAATCGATTATACGAAGACTATGAATAACAGCAAAAATGTAAACTGACAACAAATATTGCTAGTTAGTAACGACATAAACTCAAAAGAACCTCTTACATAACAATACTACACGTTTACTTATCACGAGTTGATAACAAAGATTTTAGAGTTCATGTAAAGATGACAGATAAGATTAAAACTATTCATTCAAAAGAAGGTAAGTATTTTACATATATACATTGTCTTCTTTTGCTCAATAGGTAACTTATTGACGCATCCAATCTAAGGAATTGGATAATAAAACACAAATGGCGTAATGACGCGGTAATTAACAACTACATTGCATCTCTTATGACTCCTAAATGTCTAGGCGTCAAAGTTTACAAATTGAGGTATGTACTCAATAATTCTATAAAAGAAAATAAAATAGTATGATACATAAGCTACTAAATAATCTCGAGTCGTGAAGACATCAATCAGTAACGAATCACGATTCATGTACAGTTGCCCTACATAGAATAGCTATTTATTACTGTATACGGTATACTACTGTGCTTTGATTAACTTTAATGTTGCTTGAACACAAATTTTCAGGCAACGGTGGTTACGTAACAGAAATGGCCCCAAAACTCTTCCCTGCGGTATTCCAAGGTTTTTCGTCTCTTACTGTCTGATGTCAGTTTACACTGTTTAATAGTTTTTAACGATTCAATCAATCAATCAAATCGTTTATTTGTGATACATGGGTTACATGCAGGTGTGGTGTGATTAACTAAAGCATTCATAATTACAACATGAATGTTTACTAGTTACAATATCGATTAAACTTGTAGTTACATCTTACATTAAGTTTCTGTATGGAGTATTCAAAAGGATGTCAGCCGTCTTCACACCATTACCTTTACTAGGTAACACATTAAGAACTGGACAGAACGTTAAATAAATATATAATTGTAGCTGCTACCTAGAACACATGAACTAACAAGTCAAGTTCAAAGCGAGACGTACCTTAGAAAAAATGGTCTGGCCATAACGAGTCCCATTAAATGTTAAGAATTTCAAGCTATACTGGTTCCACTGTAAAGCCTTCTATACACTTAACCATGTCTAGAAGTGTAATGCTCCATTTATTTCCAAGACGCGTATCAAAGTTGCAATTAAAATCTCAAGCACCTTAATTTGAATGTAGTAATGTTGTCCAAGTTTATTACCAAGTTCACAAAACGGGGTCTCGATGACGTTTACGACGATTTTTGATGACGAATTCTTGTAAACATGTCATAATATTAGCACCTTGGCGAAAATAACATCAATTTGCAAACACACGCGAAATTGAGTTCTAACTTGTAGCGGAAGAGTTGAATTTACAGTGACGGCAAAAATGCTTAATTGGTGCAATGTATTTGTGATGCAAGCCTGATTTCAGTTTTCTAGCTAACTATGTTGACACAAATTCTGTTTTAAGATAAAGAGGAGGTACTTACGGGTGATATCCATAGCTAGAGTGCTCGTAATACACACTCCCATCTTCAGTTTGAGCACAAAAACTCAACAATTGAGAAGAAGTCACTTGATTTCGAATTTATTTTCGACCCTAAAGTGAATTTGACACCACTCGCACTGGTTCACAGTAAATACTGATACGATCACACTGACATAACACAAAATCCTGTTAGTGAAGTAACCTCACTAGGGTTGACTGAAGCCTCATAGAAATTTTAATCTAATTACGCGTCCCTTCCTCCTTCGAATTTAAACATTACATTTTTAAATGTACCGGTAATGTTTGACATTAGAGAGCCATATTTAATTTTTTAAATAAGAACGAACACACAACCGCGCGTCTACGAAATCCGGCGCAGACTGCGGTACCAAGTGTAGGCTGTATGCTTTGCTTTGAGCAAGCGGATCTCAATCTTTTGGGATTTCCATCTGTATATTAACTAAACCTCTTGTTTGTGACTAAGTGTTTGATTTGCTAATGCCGTTTTCTATTGTTTCAGGTAAATTACGTTTGTAAGGTTTAGGTTGAGTCGGTTAGAAAATATTTTGTTATTCGAGTGTTATCTTTAGCATTGCGTACCAAAGAAAACAAACTTATACAGTGTATACAAAGGGTAAAATTGCAGTTTTCAAAAGAACCATGTACTTTGGATGTAGGAGGTAATCTTTGGAAGTACTGATCCGATTTGGAAAATTCTTTCAATGGCAGAAAGCTGCACTATTGCCGAGTGACATAGGGTATATTTTATATTATAGTTGACTACCAAGCGGGCGAAGTCGCGGGCAGAAGCTAGCTTACAATAAATCACAGTTAATTTAATTTTAGTTATGTTTCCTAAAGGCTATCTGTCAGGTTTAATGCTAAGTTATCGAACCTCAGGCCAATAGACCGACCAGTTTTATGCAACACAAGACTTATTCATTTCACTGCAAACTAGGTGCAACTCATTATGAACGAGAAAAGACAGCATACTTTTTCATTTTAATGGCATTGCCTAGACATAATTGAGAGGCCAATTTATAACAAACAAAAACAAAAGAAACAAGTGAAAACATTGAGAAACACTGTCCATGTTTTGTTTTTTTGAATTGAGATGTTAGATCATTGTTTGATAACAATTTAATTACTAATAAATTCAGTTTGCATAGGCACTGAAATATTTTCAACACACAAAAGTCAGTTGTCAGTCATCTCCACATCTGGGGAGTTTGTTGCGTCACTTCGTCCCAGCTAAAGAACTAGGAAGTGGTGAAGGGCGGGCGTGCCGGGGGACTGTCTTATGTCATTTTGACATTCAAAAAGTGCTGATTCTCAGCCTAATTTTAATAATGACTTTTAATTTAGATTTTGACTGCACTTTTTTTTACATATCCTTGAGATGAACACGAAATCGGATCAATTATAATGACCAATTTCCGTACCTATAAGTCCTTTTCAATGTCTTCTAATAGGTATAAACTTAAGTGCTCATTTTCATATAACCCATGTTGGAAGTGGAAACCCAGTTACATAAAGCTGGGTATCCATTACGTAACTATCAGTATCCAGGTCGATATCCGAGTTCCCAGTGACCTAGACGACTAGATTATCTTACGTCAGAGACAGGCAGGCGCCAAACCTTACAGCAGCAAATTACACTCTATGTCTTAAGCATAAGATAGAAAATCAAATGGAGATAGAATAGTTTTTTTTATATGCTAACTTCTGCGAAAAGTGTGAAGGGAGCTAGAGAAAATATTCGGTGGTTTTTCCAGAAGTTATTGGATTTTCTCGGTCTGTGTTTCGTGACAGGAACCGGGGAATAGTGAGTTGGTGTGACGTTTGAATGAATTATATGTAAGTTCTTCGTACTTGGTAATGTGTTCCAGGTTTTTTTTACTGTTTTGCCCTTTTATAGTAGTTTTATGAGTTAGGTAATGTATCTTAGTTATAGAAACACAACAAAATACTTATCTAGGTATGAAAGAGTATCTACTTCGAAGATTTTTCCGCACATCGAAGTCATCAAAAGGTTGTCTGAATCTTCAGAGCATACATTTTTAGCCCCTACTAAACATTTAGTAACGTATTTCTTTCTAAAATGTATTGCCAGGTGCGCGAAGCAATCACTCCGTCAAAGTCATCGGCATTTTCTGTTGTGGGCAATTTCCTTATGGATTTACTTCGTTTACAGGAAAATGGAGGCCTACTTTGGACTAAAACATCGCGCTTCTTCTTATACTTTGCTTCTGCCCGTCGATGAAACTTTCAATTTCTAAGCATCGACCATCAAATAATCAGAAAATTATTAACATTGAACATTTTATGCGCCTGGGTTAGAACCCCATGCTTTCAAACTAATTTCATTCGATAGCCTTTCACAATTTACGGCCTAATGCGAAGCTGCATGCGTTGACTGATATTTCTCCTATTACTAAAATTACACCTAATTAATATGCGAAACAACTTTTCCTCAAGGAAAAGTTATCAACTACTTTGTAAAACTTAGGTAAACAAACGACCCGTAAGATTATCCCCTACCAAAAAGCGCTCGAGGCGCCTCGAGCGCTTTTTGGTAGGGCATAATCTTACGGGTTCGCGACATGCGACATGCTCGCGTTACCTACATGCTAATGTGACGTGTTGCGCCAGACTGGCGACGCGATGTTTTAAGTTTTCACTTCTGTCAGCTGTCCCCATGACTGCCTTTTTTTACACTGTCATAACATAAAGCCTGTATTCCCCGATGGGTTAGGCACATGTGTTTAGCAGGTACACCTACATTTCGACAGGTACGTTTAAGACCCACGTAACATTGGGTGAGTTTCTTGCCATAAACTAGACTTCTCTGGGCAGCTATTAAGAAATTCCTGAAAGGAAACCCAATAACACTTTGTCCGACCTGGGAATCGAACCCAGAACCTAATTCTCAGCAGTCGCGCTTGTAACCACTACGTCAACGAGACAGTCTTATGTAATTTTGTCATAAATATTCCAAGTTTGTACATAATTATTGTAGTTTTAATGAGAATTCTGAGCACACTGCTTCTGCTGATGTGGTTCAGATACCAGGATTGCATAAGTTTGAATGGGTATTTGTCCAAAATTTTGAAAGCGTTCAGGGTCTATTCTCTTATCTCCAACGACGTGAATGGTTTTAATTAGATGGAGTCTCCGTATTAAAATGCTGTAACGATTTTGTCACAGAACAGTACAAACTGCTTTTGACATCGTGGCATGTGGAAGGTATTTTTTGGCGAAAGGAGAAAAAGACAGATCGTAGAGACGTTTTAAGACTCCCACAGACAGGCGTGCCGCAACGGCTACGCGACCTAGCACAACAACTTCTATGAAAACTTAAATTCATGGAAATTGTTCTATCAGAATCGCGTCGCACCGTCGCGTCGCGCCTGAGCCACAGAATTTTGAATGTAGAATCATTGTAGATTGAAAAGGTTGAATTTAAAAGCTGTAAAATAAGGTTTCTCGTATCTAAAAGGCCAAAGTCAGTCATATTGCAAACAATGTTTATAGTTTTATACTCATAAGCAACATCGAAGTAAAATTTTAGTACAGAACCGTATATACTAGTACCGTCTGCTACTACTGTGAGTAAATATTTTTATTGCATGTGCATTCAAACTTCAAGTTGGAATTATGTCATAAACATCAGATTTGATGAGGTTACCATTTACTGAATGTTAGTTCGTTAACGTAGATAGATGTATGCAGGTGTAAAATTATACATTCTTTGTAAAACTAAAATCCTGCGCAGATTTTATGATTTTATCATAATTTTGTGTCGCGAGCGTAGCCGCGGGCAAAAGCTAGTTAATCATAAATCTATACTTATAGAAGTTGAATACTTCTACAAATAGGAACCCGAGACGCTAATATCTCTCACAGTACAACGTGGTTTTATATCATAGACCAACATAATAGTGTAAATATGTATATGTCTAGACGTGGTCTAGACCTAGGTACCTAAGTACTGTATTTACGAAAAATATCGTTTTTATGGCAAGTAAAAAGGCAGCAACTAGAGATTTTATGTCTTAGATTTGCTAAAATTCCAGTTAGAATCGCTCCTGTAGTCCTCAAGAGGGCAATAATATGTACACCAAAATGTTGCCAGTTACGTTTTACAGTATCATGTAATGGAGGAGAAACGAAAAAGCTGCTGTTTCTGAGAATCCAGTTTTCCAGTGGAATAACCAATAACACTTTATTTTACCCGGGGAGCAAACTCTCATAATGAGTAATTTTAGAGATAGAGATACACGTTGTCAAGGATCCTTATAATGGACACTATTCAAATTTCCAAACTCACCAATTGTCTATATTTTATCACCCGCTAAATCATTACCTCGTTTATAAAACAAAAACATGTTCTATCCTATCAAGAGCGCTATAAACCATTTAATCACACCATTGTGTACCGATCTGTTATGAAACTAGAGCGCCGTGCATCGTCTATCTGAGTACTTTACTTACCCACATGATGCAATGAGCGTGGATAGAAAATAAACTATCTCTTATATTGTTACCGAAGGAAAGGCTACTATAAATTAAACATTTTATTGCTTGGCTAAGAGCTTGGTGTGAGCAACTTATATATGCAACTAAACAAATAAATAATGAAGAGCAACCCCACATTTATATTGCAGAACTTGTACATGTTCACTTCCACATCTAGGTGATTTAAAAATATAAAAAAATATTAAGTATAAAAGAAAATTATTCGGTATGATTAAAAAAATAAGATTATTTATTTGGTACCAAAAATACATATAACTATATAAAAAAAACTTAATAAATTATAAGTAAACAATATTGTAAATTGTAAGTCGATAAAAATAAAAAATAAATGGAGCACCAAGCAAGTCTTGTCTTGACTTGGTACCGCCTTAGCGGTTGCAATAGCAATAAGTAGCAAGTTATACGTTGCTCACAACATTTCACAAGGCACATAATAAAAATGTAGGTAGTCATTATTTTAAAAAGTACGTCATAATAACGTGTTTAATTAGTGAAAAGTTAAGGATATTTATAATTTGATTTACGTGACATACCCGCATTAAACTATAGATAACTATAGACATTACTATTACGCCAAAAACTCGATTAAAGGGAGTTATAGATCTCATTTGGCATCTTCTTTGGGAATAAGATTCGAGGGGAGGATCTGTAACAAGTTGCTGTATTAGGATCAGAAAGGCATTAAATGGAGAAAGTAGCTATTGGCATTGAATTACACTGTACGTAAAATACTGTGAAACTTCAGTAAACAGACAAATTATTGTTGTTTCGATAATATTTTAAAAATACTAAAAAGGAGTCTGCTCATATTATAGTCTTCGGACGTTTTCAACATTGCTAACATAATAATTCAAATCGCGTTGAGTACCAATCGTGGACACGCATAATCGGCGTATAACCACCGTCTTTGGCACCTGACACAGTGACACTTTCCCCATATAACAGTACTCAAATAAGAGATAAATGAAATAATCAAAAATACTTACATAATCGCCTTGAGTACGGGGTGGGCCGCAGTTGCCTGCCAACTTGAATGGAGGCAAGAAGCTTTTCTCGGGGCGTTATCTCCCGGCGAGGTGGCGGCAACTTGCGGTCTGATGCCTGAGTTCATAAATAAAATAATAATTAGACTCGGAAGAAGTGTTCCTATGTTTCCTTCCGTGGTGTGCAAGGTTTTGAAATTAATTATAGGCACCATATTTGTATACCATTTTCTATTTGGTTAAGTACTTGGTACTTTTTGACAGGCCTACACTGTCCTCCCATGCTTAATAACACTGTAATTTGAAAACATTGTAAAAGCCAATTATTTTTAAAAGAGTAACCTTGGAGTTTCTTGCCGATTCTTCTCCATAGAAAACGACCAATTGGAATCGTGCACCTAGCTCAGCCTGGCCCAAAATGGGCGATAACGCCCCCTTGTGGGCGCTGCAGGCCTAAAGGGGGGCAGTAAGAGACCCAGAAATAAAATGGGAGCGTTGTGTAGAGGCTTAGGGGGCAATTTGTAATTTCATCTAGGTAGTGGTTTTTAAGTAGGTGAAAAAATGGGGGCGCTAAAAAATAATTTATTCTCAAAGTGGGCAGTAGACAAAATAAGTTTGGGAACCCCTGACCTAGCTTCTGACGTTTCATAAGTGCCCATGTAGGCTTATGGGAAATAAAATATTTTGAATTTGAAGGGAGAATCTAGAGCAGAACGTGTTAAAGTTACATGTTTTTATGAAATTAATTTTCATTCCCTTGTCTTAATAATAAAAAGTTTATATCAATTAAATAGGTTACTTACTTTTTTAAGTGGGGGTCTACTTCTAATAAAATCGAGAATCATTGCATGAGCGTCTTTCTTCACACTGGAAACAAAAAAATATGTTTAGCAATTTCCATAAAAGCTTTACACTTAGCAATCGTTCACTCGCACACATAACTCGCTACAAAAACATTTATTAGCCGCGAGGATTTTGATTGGAAGTTTATTTTTAGATTCAATCATTTTCAGTAATGTAACTGTTCCATTTATCAGAAGTATAATGTGCAAATAATACAGAGCAACAATCATCGATATTACAGGAATGTGACTTATTACTTTAAAGCATACTGTTCAACAATTACTGTTCTTACCTTGGAGGTATCGCGCCGTCAACTTTCCGTAGCGTGTACCTCCTGGATCTAATGTCATCCATTAATATTTCGTACGGCGTTAACTCGTACTCTATTGGTGTCCTTGAATAGTTTACTTTCTTTAATTTGACACCCATCCGTAATTCGCCAATAACTTGCATCCAAAACCGCGCCTGAAATATTTGTAACAGCAATTAGTTTAGCGCAGTACTCTTGCTATAAGATTTCTTGCATGCGTTTACGTCAAGACTTCGCAGGTAGCAGCAAAAAGCTTAAATTAATTTTGAAACGGTGGAGGATTACCTCTGCTGGGTATATACTCGTAATTATGTATAATTTTAATTTAGGAACACAAACTGAGCTAGGGTTGTATTTTAAGACAGGTACAAAGATTTTATTGAATATTAACTCAAAATTCGTCAGTGGTTTAGATTATTAAACGCTTGTAGGGAAGCCTTGACACGTAAAATGTTAAATTATAACTTACGGTAGGTAGGTAAAGTTTGAGTATGACTAATGATCAATTAATTACATTCCAGGAGGATGTTGAACTTTGTGACATCTAATAAGCATGCATTCCAAGTTATTCTATCTGCCTTTGGATAAACCTTCAGCATTAATATTTATTTGTATTTACAAATGACTAAAAGCGATAATTTCACTACACCATCAATTTTTCAGTCTACGTACTTGTAATGCTCTCCATATCCTTCGGTTTGACTACAATTGAAAATAACATCGTGTTACAAATATGATAACGAAGGTAGTATCTAGGTATTGAGTTACAGAAAGGGGGACTCAAACATTTTCAAGATAGCTTTGATAATTAACAGGATCTGCTTGGAGAAATTGTCTATGACCTTTTGATGTTTCTTATCCTTGAGAGATCAGAGGGACACATCAATTTCTCTGTTCCAATCATGTTAGCAAATGTTGGCTTCAATTTTACTGAACAGAATTATAACGACACTCATTGTAGGTTCTGGGTGAAGTCTAGTGACGGATTAAGTACATACATAACCCTCTATCAATCATCACTTATTTTAACTAGCTAGTAATTCTAATAGTTCTACACATTAACGCTTTGAAGGAAACTATACGGCTATAACAGTAATAACAATAAAGTTCTATTAAGTCTCGTTAGCGTCCCGCAAAAGTGTTAATATTCTCAATCAATTCCAATTCCAAAACCATGCCATCAAACCACCAACTACTTCATTAACAAATGCACAAGATGAGCTTTTCACCTTTTAACAACTCCAATTTTCATACAGTCAGAGACAGCCGCTAAAAAGTAGGCATAATACCTTGCATACATTATGTAGCGGAATTCTCATTACTAGACCTGAGTGCCATAAATATTTACATGTACATAGGCTAAGGCTGCGTTTTTGCACGAGCGGTGCGTTTAGCGTGCTTAGGGTCGTTGGATAGACTAGCTTATCCCTCTACTTATTTTGCTTACAAATTACAATAATCTGCACCCTAATTGCGTAACACACTATCTATCACAATCTGAATGATTTTGAAGCATATTGCTAATCCATTGCTTCATAGGTTCGAAAAATTTGTCTGCTCAACAACGTAAACAACGCAATGAATGTTGTTGAACTGTCAAAATGAAACCGATACCTACTGCAATTAGGGTGCTGTTTAACCCGCTCAGGAGTAGACACCCTTACTTAGTTTCAGCTCTATAGAATATACCTATAATAATATACACATATCACGCCTTTTTCCCAGGTAGAAACTACAGATCGCCATCTACTATGATTCTAACATAGTATACAAACTCCTTTTGCTTCGTCCACGTCATTTATCAGTCTGGTCTATAAGTTATTTAAACAAAACATGTTATCATCTTAAGCTGAGGGTTGTCTGTCGTTCAATCTATCAAGGAACTACACGAGCTGTTTTGTAATCACCAGAACCAACTTTTGCATCAGCACTTTCAGTGTCTAAACTATTTCTGAAACTGAAATGGGATCAATGGTACGTTCTTACAGCGAAGCACTGCAATATTATATTTTGTCATCATATCCGCCAATCGCACCGCTCGCTATTACTTACTCGCGAATTACTTGAGTACAGCTCGGGACATTAATAATGCATCGCGAGTTACATTAGGCAACGCGTTACAATCTGCATGCGTTTCTTTGGGAACTTGAATGCCATAGTACCTACCTAATGCGATTTAAGGTAGTACCTAGCGTCTGCTCTATGTTGGTGGTCCCTAGTTTTTGTCCGACTAACCGAGAAGAAGGGCTATGACTTTAAGCCTACCGTATAGATACACAGGTTTTCGCTGAAACCGTTCCTGATGATAAAATTACTATTTTAATTTATTGTAGTAATTTATCATGTTTTCGATTCTTGTAACCGTATTGCCAAGATGCCTTAACTTGTATAATCAATTCATGCTTCGAAACAGATCGCTCACCTAGCAGTATAATGGCACATTTACAAAAAAAAGCGAAATTGAGTTTTTACGGCCTAAGTGTATAATTTATAAAGCGGTAAAACGGCACGGTGTTAGTTTTATCTATTAAGGTCTATACTAGTTGCTAAAACCATAAAATCCATGATAAAATGTAAAATGAACTCATAACTTCATTTCAAACATTTATAAAATCTTTGACCCTCATTTCTGTAAAATAAGAAAAAAGTAGATGTGTCACTATACTGCTAGGTGAGCGATATTACCTCCAGTTAGTAGTTATGTAGTAAGGTTGGGAGTTTCATGACAATAGACAAAGTTTGTCTGTACTTACCAAAATTCTGAAAATCTCAACCTTAAGACATTTCTCGTGCATGTCCCCTTTCCGCATTTCTCATTAGCTTAAAGTTAGTTAGGTGCTGTCTAAAGCCTCCACTCGTGCATGACTTTTACTCCTTTGTTGAAGTTTTTTTGGCGTGTGGAAGTCCTCATGGATGTCTACTGAATATCCATGTAGAGATTTGACAACGAGCGCTTATTTTATGCTATTTTCTCCCTACCAGCCCTAATTCATTCAACCTCAAACACCTACATTTCAGTCACTTTATCTCCTCCTTCGTCCTACCTTCAAGATACCCACCCAGTCTGAAAACCGTAGCGTGTCGAGGTGCTTGGCAGTGTCCTCTGCGGCGCCCATGTCCCTAGCTCCTCCGACTCTGACCCTCGCGAGAAAGGAGGCCAGTTCCAGCGCTTCAGCGACGAGGGCTCGGCAGACAGCGCGGTAGTGCGCTGCAGCGGCTTCGCGGGCACAACGACCGCCACCGCCGCAGTGCCAGACGCAACGCTGGGGAAGAAGAAATTATTATTTGTAGGTAAGCCAACCATAGAACATGAGTATCACTAAGTCATAAGAAACAGAAGTAATGGGGGAGTATATCCCTTGAAAACTGATAAAATTATGTAGATAACAGTTAATCAGTCAAATTATCCATAGCTGATCCAAACTTCTTCAAACTAAAATATAACTAGATCAAACTATGTACATTGATTAAAGACGTTTTATTTTTACCCAACTATGGCAGAGAGAAACGAGTTATACTAAATTATATTTTTAGCTTGTACAACATTATATTGGTACTTCTATGTGGTTAGGTACCTTCACACTAGGAATCAAGTTATCTCTACAAACGTGGGATGGTCTGACGTCAATCAATAAACGATAAGAATTTCAATATCGTTTGATTATACTACCGCGACAGTTTTACGACAAATTAATTTATTTTATTCAAGTTAATCTATCTCCTATGACGTAATGGTACATTCTAGACTGTACGACGCCATGATATCACTAAGATGGAACCTAACGTTTTGTGTAGGTATGCTTTGCAGTAACGCAGTGACTTGAAATCTGGACACGGATGGAAATTGATGGCAATCCTAGCTAGAATTGGAAGTAAGTCGTACCTACATAAGATGTTCAGCTTACATGTAGATGAATTAACCATTCTTCTTTGGAATGCGCTACCTCTTGACATCAGGATGGCCACCAGTCGGTATGCATTTAAGCGGAGATTGCGGAGTTATTTTCAAAATAAATAGCGTAGAGTCATCTCAAAACCTCTCTCTCTTGAATTTGTATATAATA
This sequence comes from Fissipunctia ypsillon, assembly GCA_947568875.1. Classification (NCBI taxonomy): domain Eukaryota; kingdom Metazoa; phylum Arthropoda; class Insecta; order Lepidoptera; family Noctuidae; genus Fissipunctia; species Fissipunctia ypsillon. Next base: position 22,345,768 of record OX387648.1, read on the forward strand.
TATATATATAATATAGGTATATATTATAGTAAATATGTATGTATGTGTATTATAAGTTTATGACTTATTTATGTACAAATTGTTCCATTTCTAACAGAGCACCTGCCATCTAATCTCTTCACCACCCTTGGTTGACTGGTAGAGAATGCCTAAGGCATTAAGTCCGCCTTTGTACTTTTTTAAGTGTGAAAAGTTTAAATAAATAAATAAATAATTAAGGAATGTTGTGAGGAAAGTTTGTGTAGGTATGAGTGTGGATGGCTATGAGAGTAGAGTAAGACCATAGAAACGATGGGTGGACTGTGTGAAAGGTGATATGGCTGGAAAGGAGCTGACCACTGAAATGACGACTAACTACGGATGGATGAAAAAGAAGAAGAAAGAAAATAAATTAGGATAAGGACAAAAGAGAATTTGTGAATCTGTCTGAGTCTATGCAATACCAATACCATAAAGGTATTTGGCTCTGACGAAGGGTCAAACATCTCAAGATTTATCTTTTGTAGTTTACTAATCTATAAAGAGCTAGATCCATGAAAAAATAGACAACAGATTACCCCACACGCAGTTTGAAGTAGCCTACTATTTCACTAACGACGACTGCATAATAAATTATTGTGGCAAAAGGGCGTTCAGTAATTGACATATCGTCGGCCTAATTCGTTAACCTGCTAAGTCCATTTTGACATAGTTTACAGGACGAAGAAAAAACTGAATAACATCTTTATTAATTTAGCAATTAAAATTTTGAAAATCCCGTTGGTTTCTATAATTTTTCTGGATATTTTAACAATATATTTAGCAGCATAACTTATACACATTTTATAAAATTTAGGAAAACAATTATTTAGCAGTTTGTCGAGGCGAAGTTTCAATTTGCTTGAGGATTTAGCAGTTTTTGTTTTAAATTTTGTAGGGTGTATAGATTAATGAAATGTGCAGTAATACGAATTCAATCAGTAATCATCAATCATCCGTGAACGTTGTCAGTACAAAATTGAGGCCCCAACAGGATTTAGCAGGTTTGCGTTGTGGAGATTGACTGGTGGTCAGAAAACAGTTTTTCGGGCATAGCATTTGTCACCTTTTTTTGCTAATATAGCTGTTATCCCTTAAACGGTACGGCAGATATTAGATTGAACTTTTTAACGGTTATAAAAAGTAATTTTTGCCAAAAAATGGACTTAGCAGGTTAACGAATTAGGCCGACGATATGTAGGTTTAATGATGGATTTACCAACATCGAAGGCTTCAGTATACATTTTTCAAGACAGAATTTCGGCAGTATTCCTGAGGGTCTTCCTAAAACCAATGGAGTTGAATGAGATTAGATCAGGCTAGAAAAGCCCAATCATGTCCTTGTCTGGCATTGATTGATATGAGTGAAACGTTGATTGATGGAGTACTTAATTTGGAAAATATTTTTTAGAACTGTTTTGATGTAAATAATCGTAGCTAAATAATAATAGCCGCACGGTTCAATCGAAGGTTAACCTACGCTTGCCGCGGTCGGTTCGTGGATGGGTGACCATCAATTACGTACCGAGACCCCTCCGTGTCTCGTAAAGCACGTTAAGCCGCCGTCGTCTCGGCTGTCATTCGTAGACCTTTGACAGTCGTTACGGATAGTCAGAAGCCCAAAAGATCTGACAATCAGTCTTACCAAGGGGTATCGTGTTTCCCAGTAACTGGGTTGTGGAGGTCAGATAAGCAGTCGCTCCGTGTAAAATACTGGTATTCAGCTGCATCCGGTTAGACTGGAAGCCGACCCCAACATAGTTGGGAATAATAATATGCTAGGCAGATTGATTGATTCTAAAGACCACTGAGTGCTGAGCAGTCGAAAATTTTAGCAATGAGTTACAAGTTTCCGTGGTGTAGCGGTTATCACATCTGCCTAACACGCAGAAGGCCCCCGGTTCGATCCCGGGCGGAAACATAGCTTTTTGTAATTCCATATTTTTAAATCTAGGTTTTAAATCACGTCCTGAGTAGTTAATTTACCGATATTCTATAATGTTAGTAGCCACTACAATATATTTTGCCAAATACATATTTTGCAAAAACACCTACCTACTCAGTCCTCATACAAAATATTATAACGCTAAACTATAACTAGCAGGAATGCCATCACAACCTACGTGTTTGTTACATTAGTTAGCACAACTGTCGCAACTCGCTGCTCATAGATAATGAACCCACATTCACATGTGCCTGTTCTGAATGGGCGTCGGGGTCCACTTCGCCATTTGTGTTTGCAAGTTGAATCGTGTGAACATTGTTGCGAGGTGTTAAATACCGATGCCTTTGCGTATGATCGTCTTCTCGGTTAAAAACTTGATGAAGGAGGTTTATTTCAGAAGTTTGAATTGTTTGAAGTGTTTGGGTCACAGAAATTTATATGTGTACGAAATTCCAACTTAATTGGTCCAGTAGATACGGAGCAAATTGTCTGTGACAGACGGACAGACAGACACACACATTCCTATATGGGTCCTGTTTTTTCATTCGGACGTACGGAACCCTAATTACTAAATTTTGAGCGGCCATTGTTGTTTACATTTTTGGCAAATTTAGAATCGCCAGGGTTTAAGTTACAAAATTTTTTATAGATAATAATAATAAGCGTTATACTTATTTTCGATATACTGATTCTTATGGCCGGAATAAAACGCCAACGTTGCATACAAGAATTGAAACAGCAATTGAATTGAACATTCGAAAGTCCATTAAGTATGTAAATCACTGTTAATTATCACATGTTTTATAGTTGCCAATTTATCCATTAAAACAGGCACATAATGGCTTTCATACGCAATTTGGCATTGCACATGGCAACATAATAAAGTATACGCATAAAACGTGAAGTAGGTTAAAAAATAACCTTGGACTTGTCAGTATTGCGGAGTATTGAACAGAAACTGCTAAAACTAGCAAAGAGAGAGAACAATGCAGTGTGTTGATATGTGTTACGATGAAAATGCTGTAAAAACACCCAAAAACATAAATGACTACTACTACGACGGTCGGTTGGCGAGTCAGTTCAGCAAGTCGCGAAGGCTTCTTACTAACTTACTCATTGAACTGTCTTTACATGAATTCTTACACGAGGCGAATGACTGACCTGCTGGGCGTCGTGTCTCGAGCCCAAAATGACTTAAGCTAAATGCTTTGTGCTGTAGCTACTAGTGGGTAACAGCTAATTTTGTAAAAGATCTGAAGATCTGATCTGATCTGGTCTGATTCTTTCAGGAGACTTGATCCCTCATAAAACCTTACTAAAAAAGCATCTAACGTTTCCCATAAACTTTAAACAACAATTAATACTCGAGACATTAATCCCATCTTTAGAACCCCTCATTACGTTGTGCAACTAAATACTCTCAAAATTCAAAAAATGGAGTTACCCACTGCAGAGGCGCTCAACCACACCCACAACAGAGAGTCAATATTGATCCTATCATTAGTAAAATGCGTTGTGGTATAAGAATCAGTAGTTAGTATCTCTCTATCTTTTGTAAAAAAGATATTTTAATACGGCCTTAGTCTCATTCTTTTAGGAGACATAACCCTTTTAACAGAAAAGTATCTAATATCTATACATACATAAAGACTTGTCCCGACTGATTCATCAACGCAGAGCCTAGACCGCTGGGGCTAGAAACTTGAAATTTTGGCAGTTGATGTCTTTTATGTAAACGTACACTAAACAAAATCTCCCCTGGATTTTGGTTGCTAATAAACTTGAAACTTGGCACGAATACTTACATATCTAAGTAAATTGTGAAGTTCGTCATTTTTTGTTTTTCTAAAAGAGCCCCTAAAGGCAGATTGGGAGTGTCATAGTGTATATGGAAGAATTTTAACGCGCGGTCCGATTAACTCGAAACTCAGTATTTATACTTAAGACCGCAAAATAAAGAATAATTACGTGTATCAGGGTTTTTTGAAAATCGACCCCTAACGGGGTACTAAAGCACGAAATCCAGATAGATGAAGTCGCGCGGGAAGTGCTTGTTTCCCATATCTTGAAACAATAAATATTCAACACTTCAAACCCATCTTACCCTTCAATACTTTGTTCAGCTAAGTACTTCCAAATTCAAAAAGAGGAGTTACCCGCTCCTGAGGCACTAAACCCAAAGCTACCGTCCTTTGTCTGCTAATATGATTCAACATGTCAAGGGCGCTATGTAAGGGGCAGCGGGGGCAAACACGACCACTTTCGCAAGACGCCTTTGTCTGCACACCGAATCAAAGACAAGACTGTAACGAGCGGCCGACAACTCGACAGTCACCCACATTACTATCATTATCTTAATGCCACCTCTGATCTATAAATTTTGAATAAACGGTGAGTTATGGCTTGGAGCCTCTGAACAGAATTATCTGATCTAATGTTGGAGACTGCGAACTTCAGAAGAGAGCAAGCTTGGCTATTTGGCAGATGTTGTGAAGGATGATATTCAAGCCATCGATCGATTGTTGAGATTAAAAAACTTTGTAAAATATTGCCGCGTTTGTGTAGTGGTCGCAAGCTCTACTGCTGAGCATGGGGTCCTGGATTCGATTCCCAGGTCGAGCAAAGTGTTATTGGGTTTTTCTAACAAGAATTTCTCAGTAGCAGCCCGGAGTCTGGATTTGTGCCGTAATAGGGGGCGAGCCTATTGCCGTCAACCGGCAGACGATAATAAAATTAATGCTGCTCATCGTTTTTCCAGTCTGGATTTGAGTCCGGTTGATGGGAATAGGCTCGTCCCCTTAGACTTAAAAATAACTGGCGAAATGTGGGTGTACTTTGGGTACACCTCTGCCTAACCCTTCGGGGATTATTGGTGTGATGTTATGTAAAAGATTAGAAAGAGATAATAGGTTGTTAAAAACTCAGAATTCAACTAATTAACTGCAATTATAATTTGCTAATCTTTGGATTGGAAGATAACAATCAAAATGTTTTTAATTTTCTAGACGTAATCACTGCCACACGCCAGTAACCTTTTATTTTAGAAGCGTGTAAGGAAATAGCGGCTTGAAGACAGCATGAAAATCAATCTGCCTAGCCTTTTCTCAACTACGACTGCCTATCTGACCTCCACAACCCAGTAACTGGATAATACCCCTTGGTAAGACTGGTTGTCAGACTTTCGGGCTTCTGACGACCTGTAACGACTGTCAAAGATCTACGGATGACAGCTGGGACCAACAACTTAACGTGCTTTTCGAGGCACGGAGGAGTCTCGGTATGTAAAAATGGTCACCCATCCACAGACAACCCCGGCAAGCATAGCTTAACCTGATGGATAGACCCGTGCGACTGTTATTACTTAGCCAAGAGCTCCTCTCAAAATCAATAACCACAAATGAGGAAACACAGGAGAAGTACCTATGTTTTATTTATACCTCGTCACCGTAGAAACATCCAAGGATTTGGAACAAAATCTCCAATGAAAAATTTGGAATTAAAAACTTCCTTCTGTTTTCGGTCGGTAAAAGAAGAAAACCCACCACCACATAAATCAACTCATTAATTACCACCGGGACTCACTAAAACAGCAAATGAATGTGAGTGTGCAGCCGACATTTATTATTGATGAGTCCTACACAGCCCAGTGACCCACTTCACCCGACCCCGCCCGCAGCGCTTACAGAGCCAAAGAAAACAGGAAAATGCGCGGCTCTACTTGCTTTCAAGTGCTCATATGTATTTTGAGACGAAGGATCTTTATTTATTATGCTAATCCACGCGGACGAAGTCACGGGCAAAGTGCTAGTCAATGTATAGAGTGAAATATCAGCTTATTCCGGAAATACAACTCCTTCATTGGAGTTTCATTCACACGATACATTATGTTAATTAATAAAATTAACAATAATGGGAACGTTCATTTGATTCCTTGAGGATTTCAATTACATACTTGAAACTTGTGTGTGAGGAAAGTCCCGCTGACTGTAAGTTTTCTGTGATAAACATGAGTTATTGAAGAATACTTGCAAAGCGTGGCAGTTCATTATTATATTATATACTTAAACATAACTGGCGAAATGTGGGTGTACTATAGGTACACCTCTGCCTAACCCTTCGGGGAATACAGGCGTGATGTTATGTGTTGAAAGAAGCGAACATATTGTTTTGCTGTTTTAAGGAAAGATATTTTGCCCAAGACGTCCTTTTTCAAGCTACTATTACAAACATACTCGTAGTAAAATAAAACCAATGAATATAAGTATTTTCAATTTCAACATGAAATTAGTAAAAGTCAATACTTCAACATAATGTAAAACTCAGACTACACCGAACACAATATAATTTTCACCTTCCTTCTCCAAAAATTATGGGCATTATAGTCCACCCACAAGGGAAATACCTACTACTACTGGCAAGGTTTGGCAGAACGCCACACGTCCATGCCAGTATAAATAAATCAGTATCAAGTACATACTTGGACACGATTTTAATACGAATCACCGAGTCATTCAGGATATTATTATATCGGAGAACCCCTATTGAGAAGAAACTTGAGAACTTATTTTACATTAAATACATAAAATCATTTCATAATATTCTTCATTAAATTTTGTGTGTAAGCAATTTTGATTAATATTCCATTCATATAAGTATTCAAAAGTTTATGTTGGTAACTCACTTTAATGTAGACTTGGTATATTCTCTTTGTCATATTATAATGAACTTGTAACATTCCCACTGTCGGGATTCGGGCCTCCTCGTAGTCATGCTTAATTTTATTCTGGAAGTAGGTATGCAGACTCGAAGGACCAAAACCAACAACAAGAAACGTTGTTTACTTGTTTTGCAAGTAAGGCTAGGTTCACACGGCATTGTACTGCGCGTTTTTTTCCGGGATAAATGTTACCGAATAAGTATTGTAGTGGCGCATACATTGAGTATACACCCGTTTACACGTCGTTTGTACTGCAAAAAAAAAGTACATAGCTAAATACGTTTATCCAATACCCACCGGACTTGTCAAGCAAACCGAATGAACTTTTAACGTATTCGGTCTGTGTGTGCTAATGACTATGTGGTATCACTGCGGCTATTCGTTTTTACACGGAGAAAAATGTATCGCGTGAACAGCCCGCTGTTAATACGGTTTAGATCGAATATGGTAAGAATCGAATTTCGAATTTTTTTTCGAATTTTCACTAAGGCTGGATTCACACGGCAATCCGTCCCAGCCTTAGTGAAAATTCTTTACAGTAATCAGGCGATTAATTCCGCCAAACCTTCTATTTTTTTTCACCTGTTACATTCACACCTCGTTAAAACTGGTGCAAGTATATTTAACGCGTGATTTAACTACAAACACAACAATTTGTGTACCTGCTCGATACACAATGCTAATTTATAAGTGGATCAATTATCGCGTAACAGCTTCAATTTACACGTGCAATGCAGAATAATCAACGAGTTTCGACATTAATAATTGAAGCCAATCTAATTTCAGTGATTACTTCATTGAAACATAATAACGATTTCAGCTGAACGCTGAGACTATTATACCGTAAACTTAGACTACGAAGAGTTAATCCTGTAATTACCACGCTTGTTCAATGAATTGGTGATACTTACTGGTTCTCAGCTGCATCCGGTTAGACTGGAAGCCGATCCCAACATAGTTGGGAAAAGGCTCGGCAGATGATGAGGTACCTACTGCTTGCAAAGAGAAAGAAGGTTGTTGCTATGCCAGCTACCTTCAAGTTTATTCCCAATTTTATTATTCGAGAGCATAGCGCCTTAGTTGTCAATATTGTCAAAGTCCTAAAACAATTATTAGCAGCAGGATTCGTTATTTGAAAAGTCCGTTATTCCTTACTTAAACGGTCGAATCGGCAAACAGGCCCACGAACCATCAGCCGGAAAATTGTTACCATCATCAAAAAAAGCTGTATCAATTTTTGGCAAATGTTTGAATGGTTGAATGTTGTGCAGTGGCGCAGCTATAATTACATTTAGAGGGAAGCCAAAGAAAAAAATGCTCAGTTCTCATAAACTCAGACACAAAACTGTAGGTTTTCAATCTTAAGATGTATTAAACTGGTATTAAATACAATTATGTAATGTGATGTGATACACAGTTACACACACAGGTGTATCATATTATTTGGCAATAGTAGACATTAAGAAGAGTGGTTGTTCCGAAGGGAAGCCGATAGGAATCGGGTTGTATGAAGAATACGCCCCTGTTGTTGTGTGTTTGAGCGTCATACATGTTCCTGAAATTTTATCCGCATTTCCTTTCCAATCAAAATCAAACGCCATTTATTCAACCTAGGCTGAAATCAGCACTTTTTGAATGTCAAATTTACATAAGACAGTCCCCCGGCACGCCCGCTTTTCACTATTTCTACTAGTGCTTTAGGTGGGAAGAAGAAGTGGCGCTACAAACTCCCCAGCAGCACAGCTGTCTATTCAGTTAGAAGAACTTTAAACTAGAAGCTACGTGCTCCTACAAGGCAAAAAGCGTACCTAATACAACTACGCACCTAGTAGAAACCCCAACGAAGCCTTTCACTAGGGCCTCTTTCACTATACCTTCCATCGATGTTATACCTATAACATTCATATTGCTTAAGCTGATATCAGACGCTTCACTTTTTGTTCATGTGTCTTTCATTCGGCTTCTTTCGACACAAAAGAAAAATGAATTCATTTGTGACCCGATCCAACAAGAAGTTTCACTCGAGTGAGGTGTCTGATATTAGCTTTATTTACATACCCTCCAACAGGTCTTTCACCACTTTTTCGCAAGATTTCATTACAGTATCGTAATGCGCATCATTCGTTTGTAACTCATTGCAATTTATAGCCCATAACGTTGCATTTTGACTTTCCATTTTACACAAATGTCATAAAAATCATCAGTTACTGGTTTCCATGACTATTTCAATTATTGGTTGCGCATTCAATGTTGTTAAGGTTTTCTCTTTTAAGTGGATACGAAATTGGATGTCTTTCATCAGAAGAAGTGTTTTTAAGCATTTTCTTGTGGACTTGTCACAAATTTATTGGCAACTTTCAATTCAGTTACATTTAAAATGGCTAATGTTTTTGCCACGTTAAAAGATATATACTCGTAAAAACCGTGCTGGCTGGAAAAATTCGGGAGGTGCCGCTTGGAATAAAGTTCCTTTCACTGTATATTATGTATTAATACAGAGCCATCTAGTATGGTCTCAAGTTTCAAGACGCAACAGAACAAACATTCACAAACAAGGCGCCAAACATTCCTTTTAGATTTCATTGCTATGAGTTCAGTGAATTTCAAGTAAGTCGCACAAGTATTTTACTAACTTCGACTTACAGAGTCGTCTACTTTTTGAAATTAGAGTTATAGAGTTAAATCGAAATACAAAGTCCAAATAATTCAAGACACCGGTTAATTGGCAATGTTTTTCGTCTTACTGAGGATTACAACTTAACGAGGTTCGAGTTATCGAGATTAAACTGAAGTATGAACGCTTTTAAAGTATGAACGCTTCTACCGCAAGCCGCGTACCTCGCGAACCTCGTTCCAAAAACAAATACAATGGAATCTCGATAATTCGAATTTCAAGAGAAATGCTAAAAGATTCAAGCTAATGAGTTTTCCACTTAACAAGAATTCCGGGATACAGAGGATATAATTGTTAAAATTTCGACGTACAAAGGCGAGACTCGACTTATCGAGATTCCACTGAATGAATTATGAAAGCTTTCTCGTTAGTGACGATTTCTACGTTTTCTATCAGTTAACTCCTACCGCAAGCCGCGTTATAGAACTTCGTTCCAAAAATAATTATCAAGAGCGAGAAGAAACATAAAAGGCTATTAATATTTATTATAACTATTATTATTACTAATCATACAAAGTAACCAAAGCTCTCCAAATCGAAGCTCCTCAAAACATAGTAACATATGATGCAACTGCCATTAAAATTTATGTTCGTTACTCACTTACTCGATGAAATCATAATACGATTTCATAATACGCCATCGATATCTTTCGGAAAGCCATTACACCGACTAATTACCGGCTTAATGACAACCATCTACGGTGGACTTTAACTATACGGTCGTAAAACAAACGCATAGAAATTTGAGATCACCACTTATCTTATTATATTACATAAAAATTATAAATCGTAAGGGTTTCGACGGACTGGAGTGTAATTTTTTTTATAGAAATGAGCATTTGCTTGCGACCAAATTATTAAGATTTGAAATGTGATGATACAATAATCTACATATGGACAAGAAAAGCTTATCTAGCACATGTTTGAGAGTCAATAGAGAATCATGAAGAGGGAGAGTAGATATAGAACAAAGATTTTTTAAACGAAGAGGGAAATACGTGCATTCAGTACACCTACAAGGTCCTGCTTGTACATAGTCAAAATGCACTTAAATTTACCAACGTTGGGATATATTTATAAACATTGCTTAAAGTTAAGCGACGTCAAAAATGTATGGTTACTAATCACTGCTTAACTTTAAGCAACGTTTATAAAGGGGTTAATATTGGCCACACTATCGCAGTTAATTGACACACGCAAATTACATTCAAAGGCTTAATATTTGTCCTCTCATATACCAACCCTTACTACAACAAATCTTTGCCTTCTCACGACCGCACGAATGCGCTGACACCTTAACCCTGTCGGATTCACTTAACAAGTCCATCAGAGCCCCATAACGTCAGGTTATCCACTAATAACTTCCTAATATGTGACGGAGAAAGCAGATGACATCGGCCACCATTATACGTGATGCAACATCATAAGTGTAGGGGTCCATGATACGGGACAATGGAAAGAAAGGGAACTTTTTTGGTCCTTCGTGTTTAGCTCGTGGGAAGGGATCTTAAGGACAGCATTCTGTGACGTGTCTTAGGATGAGACTTTGATTTTGGGGATTTTGTTTTTATTTTGTTATTATGTGATACATTATTAACAGATTTCTCTGGTCCTACTTAATTTTAAACACCATTTTTTAACAACCAGAAAAGGATTTTCCCATTCTCATCATTTGCCGTATGTTTGGAAGCTAAAATATTTAATCAATAATTGAATTAAATTCAATATCAATCGTATTAGTGTCTTTCTAAATAAACCATGGTCCTCTTATTGGAATTATCTCTGGAACATCTCTATTATGCATGATTTATCTGTTAAACTCTATCAAACTTGTGTACCGTCCTTATCCGATCTATATAAACCAGTAACATGTTATTCGGAGCTTTGTCAACGCTCGACAGTAAATGAACACGAAGCCTTATTATGTGCTTCGTTATGGTTTGAAATCTAAGAGAAAGTTGATAGTGTGAACTAGTGTTTAATAAAAAAAAGATAAAGATAAGGACGGGATAGTCTGACTGGAGTTTTGGAGCTCTTTCGTAATTTAATCAGGATTGAAATCTTTAAAACTGGTCGACAAGTGAATAGAAATACTTACTTAGAGGAGAACTGTTATAGGAAATATTTTCGGTTATCGATAACGATAAACTTCTATCGGTCGATCACGAATAGACCTACAAATTAAAACTTCTTGAAAGCTGTAAAGTGTCTCTTGTCTCAATAGTATTATCTTCATGACAGTAGGAATGCATACATGATATAGTGGGCCCAGTAACCTAACTAATTCGATTACTCTCATTTTCTTCAAATTAAGGGCGTTGCGGATCCAAAGACCAGTTAGTACCGTCTCGGGTCACGGTAATTGTTCGGGACAAAGTAATTAGTTAGTTTCGTTACGAGACTCTCGTGAATCCTTGATAATGTGTGTCACGTAACTATAAGAAAATTCCAAGTGAACTTTAATCAGTTCTGAGACGCTTACGATATAATGGAAAATAGGTAGGTATACTAGTAATGTACTATAACTTGGATATGAACATAGAAATATAAAAAAATAAATAAAATAAATAAATAAATTTATTTCACCAAAAGCCATCACAGTACAGGAACTAAAAACTAAGAGCATATAAGGCTTATAACTAGGTCACAATCATTTTAATTCCCTGACTCCTAAACTAGGCGTATGTGCCTGTGTCTTAGGAGGCAGTGATTCTCCGCAAAAAAACAAGACATAGCCATAAATCGGGACGTTACAACAATAGGCAAATGGCGTAAAAGAAAACAGGAAATAATTTAAGTAAAGAAAACACAAGATGAAAAACGTTTAATCAGTGTGGTGAGGTGAGAGAAAAAAAAAATGTAGGGTCCAAAAGTGTATGTGTGTGTGTTTGTGTGTGTGTGTGTGTGTGTGTGTGTATGTGTGTATGTAGTGAGTAAGTGAAGGATGTCTGTGAGTGCGTATGTGGTGTGTAGGTGTAGGGTGCGTGTAGTGAACAAGAAAGGGGTGTAACCAGTACACATACGTCTAAGGTTAGATTTAGACTTATATTCATATTTATAGTACCTTATCATCGCAAATTACCCAGCAGAAGATCCTCAGTGTCATCATAACTTAGTGTTTGGAGATAATCTTTAAGTAAATTTTTGCATTTATATTTAGGGCACGAATACATTTTAAACTTTTTATTTAAGAGGTTGTACATATTAATGCTATTAACGTAGAATTGGCGTTTGGCAAAGGCAGTTCTATGGCGTTCCAGAGGAAAAACATCATGCTTAAGTCTACCAGTCGGTTCCTTAGGGGGACGCACAGAGTGTTTACGTAGCGTCGACAAGAGCACATAAAGTTGCCTAACTGTGAGTACCCTACAATCAGCATAGAGCTGCGCAGTGGGATACCTTCGTGGACGAAAGAACATTACCTTCAGAACAGCTCTCTGAGCTCTCTCAAGGCGGATAAATACATTTTGGGTGGCGCCACCCCACACGGGCAAACAGTACGTTAGGACAGACTGACAAAGGGCAAAATATACTAATCTGAGTAAAAAAAACAGGATAATAATAATATGATCCACAATGATGTTACAACGACCCCTTCATAAATCAAAATCATTATGGCGCATAAAGGCAGATTCTCAGAAACCCAAATTCATCCGAATATCACACAATTCATAGGTAACATAAACAGCTGTAGAAATCAAATCAAAACTAAAAGAAAGCTCTTGAAAATATTAGTTAAGTACCAACTGGGCCAGTTTGTATTAATATACCATTTTCAATAGTTTTAAAATATGAGCAGTATCTACACAATCCTAGGGTCTTCAAAAATCGCTACTCTCAGCATCGGCGATCAGCGATTTTGTAACTGCGTCAACGATGCATCATGTTTTGACGACTATTCGCGTAAATTCCGTGGCTTTGAGCGCAATATTGAGTTTCCGTAAAGCGACTAAACGTTGGTCTCCGTAACCAAAAGTATCGTGTCTGCTAAGACTCTTACTCCCTTACTCCTTACCTCAACAACATCCTTGAGCATGAACCGCCTGCGCAGGCGCCGTCTCCTGGGGGCAGGCTCGGAGTCCCGCTCGATGCCCTCGTCATCAGTGTCTGCGCGGCCGCACTCCGAAGTCTCTGAACCTTCGGACAGGGCGCCACATTCCTCGTCATCATCTGTTAGAGAAGGTATATTATTTATTAGGATACCATTCACAGAAAATAAGAAGCCACATTTCAAACCAAGATTGCCTAAAAACTTAATGAAATAATTAGTAACATATAAGTAGACAATTGTTGTAAGTACGGGGCTCGTGGCTAAATAATAATAGTTGCACGGGTCGATCTTCAAGGTTAAGCAACGCTTGCCGAGGTCGGTCCGTGGATGGGTGACCATCCGTTACATACCGGGACCCCTCCGAGCGTCGGTCAGTCCCGGCTGGCTTCCTAGATTTTTGACAGTCCTTACGGGCCCGAAGGTCTGACAATTTAGTCTTGCCAAGGGGTATCGTGTTTCCCAGTAACTGGGTTGTAAAGGCCAAATAGGCAGTCGCTTCGTGTAAAATAGTAATATTCCGCTGCATCCGGTTGAACTAGAAGCCGGCAGCAATATAGTTGGGAAAAGGCTAAATTAATCCTCCAAAACATGATGAATCTTAGAGCTTCATCACGTTTGGGGCTTTTATTGAAAGAGCTTCTTAATCATCAAATAGCATTAATAAATGCGAATAGTATTAATTTCGTAAGCACGCAGATTGCTCCAATTAAATTCTATTCAAATAAAACTAACCAAGTTATCCATCTAGACGCCACGTGTGGTCGCATTGCACACTATAGGTAATCACGACTTGTCAATATCGAACCGACATCGATAATCGACACAGCATCGACAACGTCAACGCGTAACTCGGCTCAACTCGGTTGCGTAAGCGCACATTTGCGAGCTTTGAGTCGCCGCTGACCAATCACTGGTTAGGCGCTTGACTCTTGACATTGGACGCGGATTATGTGTCAATGGTCAGTTTGTAAGTAGGGTTGTCCTACTTACATGTTAAATAGCGGATGTATTTCTAAGTTTCTGGTTGTTTACTACTCCCAACTAAATAGGCAAACTTTTGTTTGTTTTTTTTTGTCGAAACAGAGTATAGGCACACGGGGTACTGTACAATAGCAAAGTACCTGTTGGCTGGATTCTAAAATCTCAATAGGGTTTAGCGGCTGTATGCCTTCTCAAAAGCTCAAGCTTCAAATACAAAATGCTAAGCTATGCGTAATTATGGGTGTCCTATGGTTCCTAACAGTGGCGCAGCTACAATTCTCATTAGAGGGAAGCCGAGGAAAAAATTGTTTAGTTCTCATAAACTCAGAAAAAAAACTGTAGGTTTTTAATCTTATGATGTATTAAACTGGTATTAAATAAATTTATATAATGTGATGTGATACACAGTTACACACACAGGTGTGCCATATTATTTGGCAATGGTAGACATTAAGAAGAGCGGTTGTTCCGAAGGGAAGCCGATAGGAATCGGGTTGTATGAAGGCTGCGCCCCTGGTTCCTAAATAATATAAAAACTCCAAAGTACTGTGGGACTTGGCAAAATATAAATAAATCTAAACTCATTTCACTCTCTACTGCTGTGCAGAATCAATGAAATTAATATAATAATAATCAACTAGCTAGTGGCAGCCCTATCGATGAGTGCTATTATAGTGTAGATATCACGATTTTTATAGATCATATCATTTTAATTGAGTAACTTGAGGGCAGGTAACGAAAGCACTCGTTAAAAGTCTCTGAAATACCGATACGTGATACGTTTCACCCGTGACATGAGAACTCCATTGTATTATATGATAAACTTTTAGTAGAAATCTAATAATTGTCCATGATGGATTATTAATAGATTCTTTCAATTAGGGCTAATTTTTCAATCGTCAGATAACTTTTGCCTGAGGAATAAATATGGCAGTTTGACACATTTTCTATACAAAAGCTGTCAAAACGTCCAACATATTCCACCGATAAAAGTTATCTGACGATGGAAAAATCAGCCCTCGAGATATAAGTACTGGAAATAATTGGCACAATTTAGAAGGATGAAAATGAAAAAGTAAACTGTGGCATTAGCTACCTCTCGTATTTAGTATGCGTGTGAAGACTATTTATTGTCACTGTCTAAGCTTACTCATAATCTACGGTTAGTAACACCAAGAAAAACCCAAAATCTAATTTTAAACTCATTTTTTTTTTACTTTTACCTACCCCCGGCGATATTACAAACGAGCCTGTTGAAGGCACAAATAAACACAATTAATAAGCGCTACCAACTAAAATCGATCACCCTTCATCGGCAGCCAAGTAATTATCACTTGACATAACAAAAAATAAACCCCAAAATGTTTACTTCTCGACGAATAGAAGCAATGAACTAAAAGTAACAAAATTGATGTGAACCCATCCATCAAACAGACAATGGCTCCCGACAGTTTACTACGTTCTTCGTAAACATATCTTTGGATAATAAATGTTTTGTAAAGGGGTTTATACATTGGAAGACGGCGCGTGGTTTTATGTAGTAATTCTTATACAGGCAGATGTCCGGTGGAGAACAGATAACCGTGAAATAGCATATAATAGACTTTATAGCCGTTCTAAAAAAATACAAAAAATATATATCCGAAGTAGTACTTAAGATTTTTTTAGAAAAAAATGCTTTTTTGTTATAATATTGTACGTTGACTGTACAGAGAGACGTTGACTGTACAGAGAGGCGTTGACTGTACAGAGAGGCAATAAATAGTGTAACTAGAAATTGCACAGTATTTTTTCAAAAAAATCGTATCTCAGGTACCTACTACTACTTTGGATATATTTTTTTTTTGTATTTTTTTTAGAACGGCCATAAGTTCTAATATATGCTATGTCAAGGTTATGCATCCTTTACCGGACATCCTGTATATCCTACTGTAGCTTAGGTTGAACTTAAATACCTATGTTTTCTCACAATGTAGCTCTACCCTCTTCCTATGTCCAGCAGTTGACTGCTTTAGGCTGATGGTAATCCTACTGCTCAGTTATGTTAATGCTCCCGGACGATCTTGCGCTGCCGTTGAAAATTTTTGGCGAGGTAGTAAATCCATGGGTAGCATTTGAAAGTATTATCTTCATATTACCATAATAAAGGACCAAAGATACATTTATTT
Organism: Fissipunctia ypsillon; assembly: GCA_947568875.1. Lineage (NCBI taxonomy): Eukaryota > Metazoa > Arthropoda > Insecta > Lepidoptera > Noctuidae > Fissipunctia > Fissipunctia ypsillon. Next base: position 22,362,322 of record OX387648.1, read on the forward strand.
CCAGGAATATCAGTCTGTTCCATTCCTCGTCTGATCAGGTTTTCAGTCAGGTTCTTAGACTTCCTGAGTGACTAGATTGCTGAACATTACATTGGTACTTTACGTGGAAACAGAAATACGTAAGATAGAAAACTGTAGCCTATAGAGCAACTCATTATAGATTCACTTCCTTACTTTTGTGTTAATTATCGAACATAATTAACTATTGCCTGTGACAATTCGACGTAGTATTTTTAACCGACGAAAAAAACGGAGGAGGTTCTCAAGTCAACGCGTAAGTATATATTTTTTTCCAATATATTGTATGAATACAACATGCCCCGGAAGTAACGTACAACCTTTTAAGAGGTCATTGTACTCATCATTATGAACAACTTTTACTATGGGAACAAAGCTGAAATCGCGAGAAAATAATCAGTTGTTCCCTACATTTATGTTCGCATAACTCGTCAAAAATGTAGGGAACAGCTGATTTTTTTCGCGATTGTAAGTTTGGTCACATAGTAAAAGTTGTTCATAATTAAAAACATAATATCACGCCTTGTTTCCCCGAAGGGGTTAGGCAGAGGTGTACCTATAGTACACCCACATTTCGCCAGTTATGTTTAAGTCCCATGTAATAGGGGGCGAGCCTATTGCCATCTACCGGGCACAAATCCAGACTCCGGGCTGCTACTGAGAAATTCCAGATAGAAAAACCCAATAGCACTTTGCCCGACCTGGGAATCGAACCCAGGACCTCATGCTCAGCAGTAGCGCTTGCGACCACTAGACCAACGAGGCAGTCTTGTTCATAATTATGAGTACAATGGCCTCTTAAGAGGTTGTGTGTTAATTCCGGGACATGTTGTATATTACATTCGTATGGTAAGATGTTTTAAAAGTGCGGCAACATCACATTCTCCATTCAAATGTAGAAGACCCCTAAGCCAGAAAGTTTATAGAGCTGTTATGAACTTTATTTTTTTTGTTCAGTGGACAATAAACGAAACAATGGGAAGCCATAAGTGGCAATCATGATAGTCGACTCCTAAATAACTTGATTGATGTGAAATATAACAGGTACCATTCGTCAGGACGGAACTTTGTTTATTTTCTTCGTCGATGCTGTGAGCTTGAAAAAAGTCAAATATATTTTGTGATATTGACAAAGTTACCTACTGATTGCTTTGTTAGCTTGCAATCCATCATCAGAGATTTCGTTAACAAGATTGCTGGGGAAAAAACTGGCGATCTAAATAGCATGCAAACAGTCTCTGGTCATTAGAGATGTGCACAAACCAGAACCGATTAATAAGACAATTTTGAAATCCTAAGTATAGGCTTCGATATATACTGCTAGTTTAAGGAAGAGATACTCTTTTATCTCTTTTCATATTTCATTGGTTCATGGAGGACGAATGCATCTTACGGTCTAATAACATCATCAGTTCCAATATGTTTATATCTCTCATTCCAAACATTACATACCTGTTGTCACGTCAGTATTACCTGACCTATTATAAACATATTCAAGCATTCACTTCCTAACATTATCGCAAACGTTCCTAACAGAAACGGCTGCGACTTCCTTATTATTATTAACCATTAATAAACACTTTCAAACTACTTTAATACTTCAATAATTTCTGCCAAATACAAGCGCTAAAAGCTGAGCCTATGCTACTAAGCGCGGAGAGATTTTACGTAACAAAATTCAAAGTAACAGTAACTAATGTATGGCATAATAAAGTGATCAATGGAGTAATGGTACCATAAGTAACACTTTCTGCAACTTACAGTCAAATTAACGTTGTCAATGACAAACGTTATAGCTCCTCTAGAATCTGATACAACATATTCCTTTGTTTATAGCTCATATTTTACGTTGAGATAGCTCATAAACGTGAACAGACGACGGGGGACCAATGAAAGCTAGAATTTCCTGAAGGCTATGTAGTGAGATTAATTGCGAGTGACTTTAGTAGCTTCGATAGTGAAACATTGAATTCAGATGGAGCTTTTACGTACAAATCAACTCCCGCCAACTTAAATGTTTGAAAGCTCGAATTGAATGATAGAAATGCAATTTCCATAGCATCAAGGATGAATTGAATAATCTGCCTACAGCCTAACCTGTCTAATTCATCTCTATTCACCAGCATGTCAACAATGCACAAATTATGACGCTATTAAGTCGAATTCACAAAGACGACATGCTAATACCAGGGTGTCATGAGTCAGAGTGGGCTAATGGTAATAAATAGATGCGAATTCGTTACGCAAGCGTCAGACGTCTAGTAGCTAACTATGCGTAGATTTATACGCTCGAGAGCGCTGGGCGCCAAGTATGACGACAGTGAGCATGAGCTTATTACTGTCTCGTGTTATGAATTCCTAGTACGGCGGTATTATGCATATGTGTGAATTTATTCGTAATTTCACAAGCTACTGAATTAGAAGATTGGAGTTCATTCAATCTCCTTCAATTCTTGGTATTGTATATTGAAAGGGTTCGCTTTTCTCCAATTAAGTGAAAAAATCAAATCCACGCGTCATGTTCGTGAACGGGCGCCGTCAGTGGAGACAGACAGACAGAGTGAATTAAACGAACGGCAAACAAAAAGTAGTTAGCAGTCGGAAACATCAGCATGTAATAATTTCCATGTAATAGTTGGTTGTAATCGACAAACTTGCGTGTATCGTGGGAGATACAGACACTGGTTAACGGTTTATGCGTTTTGTTGCAGATAAGCCTTGTTTCTCAGGGCTGCGTGTGGCGGCTTTCTTGAAGGCACTAAGTTTTGTATGCAGCAGCAGTTTGTTTTCTTCCTGGCGTATGGTAAATGTGTGTATCTTTTTGATTTAAGATTTGAGCACCTATCCTGGTATAATCGAAAGGAAGTGCGTTAGTACTTACTTACTGTGGCCAAGTATATAGTTATAGTTGAGAAAGTTTAGTGCTAGATAACCAAGTGCATCTAAACAGCTGTCGTTTTAACTGAACGTATAAATATCCCGATTTTGCTTACTGCTAATTCAATTTGTTTAAGAGCTTATGCCAGCAGCATTGCATCAACGTTGATGCAATGAAATTCAATCAGTGCTTTCAAAATAACAGTCCCATCAAACTAAGTAAAATGTACAAACATAAGATGAGCACCAACTTCTTTACATTTAGAAATCCTTTTACATAACATCCTTGAACTTTTGAATAAGTACATTATGCAAAGTTGGAAGACGGAAATATCACGGCAGCTCGCAACCATGATGAATAGGAACCAGTCTCGGAGGAAACCGCACCGATTCAATTTTCCTTTTACGCTCCCGTTGGTTAGATAACCACGTGGTGGGTAGAAACTTTACAGATTTGCAAACTTTCAAGTGACAAACTCCGATCCGATTAATGATGTTGACTCCCACGGTAACGCGCCAAAAGTTTAGAATCACTTCTCAAGCTCTTGGAACTGTAAATATATCAAGGAGAAGAAGAATGGGTTCGATAGGTTTTTATTTTTATTATTTTATTTCTATTTTAAATAGATTCATTTATATTTTGTGAATGTGACAATGTTGTAGGCTTAATAAGACTGTAGATTTTTAGACCATTTTCTATTTTGTTAAGTCCCGGTACTTGTTGACAGGCCTACACTGTTGTCCCATGACTATTACCACTGTAATTTGAAAACACTGTAAAAGCCAATTATTTTTAAAAGAGCAACCGTGGAGTTTCTTGGCAGTGCTTCTCCATAGGAAACGACCAATTGGAACCGTGCGCCTTGCTTCTGATGTTTCATAAGTGCCTATGTAGGTTTATGTGAAATAAAATATTTTGATTTTGAAGCTGGTCTTAAACTTAGAATGAGTACGACTCTTAATTGTGAACCATTGTCCAACTGCGATGGATCGGTTGAACCCGGTCAAGAATTATTCATTATTTTCATAACATTTGGGTTCAATTTATTTATAGCTTTGAAAATAGATAGATTTCGGTAATTTGCTATCATCCTATTTAAATATTGCCATATATCCAGATATCTCACCATAATAATCTATCAAGTGGCCAAACAAAGCCAGCCATACCATGGGGACTATTAATAACCATTTATAATATTGTATTGTGAACTAACTTTCTCCTCCGAACATGGGTTCAAGCCAGCAGTTTGGGTCACCGACAGAATTCGAAGCAATATAAGGACTGTAATTGGTCGAAACCTGGATTTTATCATGTCTTGTACTGTTATTCTCCGGAATAACGATTATGGGTGGAATCGTCGGAGGGATATCTGGGAAATCAGTTGCAAGAACTTTGGTGAAATAAAATCGGCGAATTGAGAAAATTCTGGATATCTTAAAGAATAAAAAATTTCACTCAGAATATGGAGTGAGCGAAATTTTTGTAAAAATGTTTCTCATGAATTACTTGCCGAAGTAAGCAATCTTTATTGGATGCGATCGACTGAACTAGAATGTCCAGACTGTAGTATGTCCTCTCCAATAACGACAAAGCAATCAAATAAAATGAATCCTTTACAAATAAAGAAAAACACTTTATTCGAATGTGTACTCCTCTATATTGTTATTTGTCCTGATCAAATAGTTTGCAAGTCCCAAAACAATTCGCCGTCCATGGGAACTGGAATTGCTTTGTAGTCTGTAATTGGCCTGACTTCTCGGCTGAGTTCAAAATTATTTTTTACATCTTCCCCAGTTGTGGCAGAAAGGAAACAAACGAACCGCTTACAAGGTTTAATTATTTTTTTGAACATGTTAGTAGACCAACTTATGTATTTAGAAGCGAGACTTGCGGGCTTATAGTCACAAATGTTACATAAGCATGTCAGCCTTCACAGCAATTGCTTAATATTTTGTCCAGCAGTGGACTACTATAAGTTTTACAGTTGTTCAAAGGAACCACAGTATGAAGCCAATGAAAGCTGTTGTAAAAATGTTTGCTTACTAAATATTTGTGTTTATAATCTTTTGAGCTAGGATATTCTATCGGGGTCATGTGAAGTTTTTATCATCGAATCCTAACATAAATACTAGAATACAAATAAAATGCGCGAGGCCATACTTCCAATCAAACGTCGTTTATGGCTGGGTTACATCTTACGTTCTCCGTTTAGTAAAGTGTTATCTACACTTATGGAATTTGGTTTCTCTTTCTTCCTTCTGTTAACCTTAAATATTGTGATGTTTGGCCTTCCTAGTCTTTCTTCTCCCTTTATCTAAAGCTCTTTACGAAATTTGAGTCTAAAACAGTATCTACGGTTTTTCTGATGCGAATGAATAATATTGATTTGGGTATTAGAATTACTGATTTATCCTCTCGCACTTCCAGTTTCTCAGCTTCTAGCTAAATAATCAAACCAATAAACATGTAGCATAATCAGCCTCTAATGTTCCCACTGCTGGGACACAGGCCTCCTCTCGCTGGGAGGGTGTGGGTCATAATCTACCACGCGGCCCAGTGCAGGTAGGTAGGTGTCACATGGCTTCAGATATTTGGTTCTAGGACATGCCGGTTTCCTCACGCTGTTTTCATTTACCATTTCGAGAGCAGTGGTGATGAAATAATTTACACAAAGTAAAGCGCTTATCAGGGTTTGAACCAACGACCTACGACTCGTAAGTCGCGGCCGTTCCACAGGGCCACCACTGCTCTCTCTCAGAAATATGTAGGTATATCTATATATCTTTAATGGTTTAGTTGAAAAAACTAAAAGTATGTAGTTATTGGAACTCTCTAGTCCACTGCATATTTGTAGAAATATTTTATCTAGACTTCTTACAAAATGCTTGACAAGTCAGCTGAGAGATACAACTACAGTGTGTCTAGCTCCTAAACACAATAACGGTACCCATGACATAGGGTGACCATAAATTCGCACTTCAACTTTACGACGGGCCCAGCCAGACGTGCGTTGTTTTATGTTATTATTTAATAGTCCAATTTAGTTAGTCACTGTTAGGATAAGCAAGTAAAACGACTGTTTTATGAAGTATTTACGCATATGTTAATGTTATAGGTTCAAAGAGCTACGGAGAAAGCGCGTCAAAAATGTTTAGTTTCGATAGTATAACTGCGGGAAAACGACTTTTCTAAGTTATAAATAGCCTGCCGCCTATCCCGCTTTTACTTTGGATATCGTGAAAGGGCACTAAATTATTTTTAATGAAATACTATTTACCTATACATACCACGATCTCGCTTTGTGATCACTTATTTTCCTTCTAGCATGAAAGTTGTTATAATCATCTCTCCAATGTATTTGACAATGATTGTAAACATCTCAAACCTGAGATTAACTGTAGGTATATTTAATTACTCAAACTTAAACTCAAAGCATTTATTTCAAATAAACCTATTACAGGCACTTTTGAATTGTCAAGGGGTCGGTCAGTCAGAAAGATGAAGCTAGTTGATGAAGTAGTTGGAGAAGAACGGGCAAGAACCTCCACAGACAGACACTCTTTTAAATCAAAATATGGTTACAACATGTTGGTAACATCATTCATGTTGAAATTATACATGTGAGAACGATGCAGAACGCTAAAAGCGACCGAAAAAAAAAGATAAAAACAATTTAAAAATTAGATTAAAATAAGCCGTGGTAGCTAAGAAATGACCAGTCCTTACTAACGGCGCCCGTTCATGAACATGACGCATGGATTAACCCCATTCAGCTCAACCATTTTGAAGGGAGCTAAATGATCCAACACACTAAAACAACAATTAACCACTAGTATTTACAGAAATAATAAAAAGGCATTGTGTCGCGCGTAGATCTACGTTATACGAATATATACGAAGGGTTAAGCGAATAACGATAAATTAATATAAGTAACTAATGTTTGCACTATTAAGGCCTAATCTCTAACAGGTACAAAACAAACTGAAACCATACAAAACCAAACTTTCACAGCAGCTCAGAAAGCCTAAACACTTCCTAATCCTGCTTATAAATAATACATACAGCGCGATAACATTGAACATAGGCACAAAGCGCGGCTCAAATGGACAAATAGAACCATTATATTTGCGAGTGAGGATCTGATAGCCCACGGAGAAAATATAGACACTTGGACACAAAGGACAGGGTTACCTAAGCTTTGAAAGGAAGAATGAATAAGTAAATCTGTGAGTTTGTCCAGGTGAAATGTATTATAGCTTACAAAACAAATACAGATAATTTTACACCCCACATAAAACTTTGTGTAGAAAGTTTATAACGAACATTCAGTTAAAAAAAATAAAATACAAACCCCAAAAATATTAAGAATCCAATTCAGACTTTACTTTAAAACTATCAGTCATGAAGAAACAGAAGAAAGTAATAAACTCCCAGCTCTTATTGAAATATGCATTCTAAGTACATTCTATATATGCATTCAGTCTATATATGTATGAAAAATACAAGAGCTGAAATTGCGGTGACGACAAACAAGGCTTTAGAAAATTAGCTCTGGGAAAAATATAGAAAATATGAACTAAATGTAAACGAAATTGAAGGTATAATATATTTTGAACTATATTTTCTTGGAACATTTACTATCTTATACAGCATCGATCGAATTGCATACAATAGGTATTATTTTGATAGTCTAGAAGAAAGGCCAACATACAATACAGCAGACCAAATCATTGCTCAAAGTTAAAACGCAACAAGTATAGTTCAAAGATGTTCAAGTTCCAGATTATCAAGACCTGCAATCTATAGGAATAAGCTATTGTTTTGACAATTAAGGCCAAAAAAAGGATAGCACAAAATTCAGGAGACCAAGCCATCGATTCACCACAGATAGATAGCAACACTAGATGGGCGGAGATCAATTACATGGCCAGCAATCGAGCGTACCACATAATGATCGATGGTGTTACATCGCGGAAACATCCATTGTGCTAATATCCACTTGATTTATGGGAAAATATATTAAATGTTACGCTATCTCCATGATAATGTGGGAATGGGGTTTCTATATTATCGGCTTGGCTTATAATTAATTAGTTGTTGACGTTCCGATTATAGAGTGCTTGTAGACGCTTCGAGGCAAGGAAGTGTTTATATTGAATTTGGCTTACTTGTCAGAAATATTTGTTCAACCAAATTAATCGAACAAGGTGTGTGTTGGTCTCAAATGTCATGAATTCATGAAAAAGTCATTCAATAGACCTAGTCTAAATAGAGAATAGAGAGATGTATTAATGATTTTAATTCTGTAAATACATATTTGTTATGATCGCGAATCATATTTTGATCAAGTTTGTTTCATTCTTACCTATATTTATAACAATATGAAAATTTCCAAGCAAAGCCGCGCACAACGAGCATTCTCGTAACAAAAATGTGCTCAATGTTAACTACGGCACATTATTTTCCAATAAAGCGTTTCCAATGGCCGTGCAAGGCGTACTCACATTATGGTTCAATATACCAGTTTATTGCATAATCAATTTGTAAGGAAAAACAGTAATTTTATATTACTTTGCACGCATATAGGGAAATGCTTTTACCTAATTAGCATAAGCTGTGAGGAATTTTGTGCTCTTGAGTGGAGACTACGAATCGGTAAAGTAGAGGAAGATCTTAGTACGATGGTTGGTACGAGATTGACGAGAAAGGCCGTAATATAGATTGCGATTGGAGTATCCTATGTCCAGCACTAGACTACAGTAGGCAAATGACGATAACTAGTTTGCATCAGCAAAGTTTATAAGCCAGCCATCGTCGACTAACAACGCGCGTCGCAGAATTGTTTAATTAATTTAATGAAAGTGTCAGTCGAGTCGAGCAAAGGATACCTACTACGGTGGAAGTAAAAATGAAAAACGTTTGAAACGTAAAGTTTTGAAACACCGATAAGAAATCCCGTTGATGCCATAAAACGGGATCTCTTATCGAAGTAGCTATTCGTATATTTCCAGTGTATCACACACAACTGTCTCAAGAAGCTTCAATCGCAAAGAGGGCATCGAATAAATAGGAAACGCAAACATACAGATATTCAATCAATTTCCTGTTTCTGAATCAAAAGGTAATCAGATAACACTTAGAACTTACATATCTTATATGGCAATTAAATTATCTACAACTTCTTCAAATTTAATTTATTTATCTAACAAATAACCGACTGTACAACCAAATGATTTAGAACTTTGTTCCCAAAACTATAAGGTCCAAAATATTTTTTTCTTCCCATTTTCAAGTAAACAAATTAACGGAGCGTGTAAAATGTACCGCGAAATCGTCAAAATTTTATCTCGTTCAAACAAACTTGGTGTGGGCAACATTTTCGGATAGTAATGTAGCCGTTGATGATACAAAACTGTCTATTACATGTGATACGCTACTGTGTTTGCCTGTCCAATAGTTCCGGATTGGAAGAATGGCACAATCGTCGTAGAATACGGTAATTTCATTCATTTTTTTCCCATTCATATTGTTTTATGAGACAGATGTGCTCGAACAAATTGGTTCATTTTCTTTTTCATTGTGAAAATGCGCTTGTTCATAGAAAGTTAGATGAGATAACATTCCAGAGATGTGAATACTAGATAGGTATCAGAGGTCAGCTATAACTGAGGAAAATTCTAGGAATGAAATAATGGTGATGCAGGTAATAAATTATGGAGAAGAATGAATTATAGACTAGAATCAAATCAAAGTATGCATTAAATATATCACCCTGTTTAAAGGGATTCTATAGGGTTTCCGAGACACCATTATGTATACCAACTTTTAGATAAAAAAAAACACCACAAAAACAATATAGTTAAGATTCAAAAATCACCAAGTGCATCTCCGAATCCGTAGAGCCATCAAATCATTACTAAAGATAGCGTTAACCTTTTACGTCCATAAAAGAATCATACCATACAAAACCGCCAAAGCCGTGAGAAAAACGTGAACATCATTGTTCCCTAGATCTGCATATAAAAGTTAAAGATAAAAGAAACTTTCTTTCATTTCTTTCTCGATGCTTTGTGGTGGCGGTGACATATTGTCCCGCAATTAGGGCTGCGCTTTTGGTCAACCTACTCGTTTGTAATGAATTAGAAATTATTTTTGTTTGGGTTTTATTGTTGTTGTTAACTTGACTTTCTTAATTCGTCTGGTGTTTTGTTTAGGTGCTTTTGTCGGACAAGATTCTCAATAAAAAAATTAAAATAAGAGTTTTATAGCCCGTCGATCAAATCAATCAGACGATAGAGGAGAGCATTGTATCTGCTCGTAATACTTAAAAGGAAAGTGTTCAAATTTGTTGATAAGAAGAAAACGCGATCTAAGCCCGACGACCTCGAATCAGCGCAGGCAGCATCGAACACATCAGATCAATAAAGATAATGTCATCGTCCAAACATTCCGCGGCTAAAAATATTTATGTTGGATGTTTCCGAACAATGGCTCAGCAGTCACATCATCCATTGTGTTCTCGACTTATTCACCTGTCCAATGCGACCCACTGACCGGTATTTACATCTCGCATCTCTCGATCCGATCGATACTTTCGATGCGATTCCATTCGATCGCCCACTTGAAACAAAATAAACAGTTACACGTCAAAAACAGACGGCCGTGAATTTCATGATCAAAATCATTTGTAACATTTATGATGGCGCTGTTATATCGGACAACCCAGCGCTCGATACAACACGATCGATTCTCGATTACGCTCGAAACAAGTGTATACATTCCCTCCGAGCCACTCACAAATTATCCGAGCCGCGTTGTTTCACAGCACGATTTTCTTATTCATAAACAACAAACTGTTGACATAGCAACTCCAGCCAGGTGTTTACAATTTGATTGGCATAAAATTATAGGCGATACAGAACGGTACACTTTCCTGTGTGAGCTATTAAAAGGCGATAAATTCATCTTTGCCTATACATATAGGAAACATTGAAGGAAGCTGTAAATATGTAGTCGGAGAAATTACAACTCGATTATGAATCGAGACTGTGTCGGCTCGATGTTGGTGCAAAAACTGCCTTCGCGAGGGAAAAGCAGAAAATATGACAAGTTAATTTAGATTGAGTGGGTCTGTGAGAGTTGGAAAGGGAGGTGAAAGACAGCCGGAACGAATTGTATCAGTGCATTGTGAATTAAACGCGATGGGAGGCGACCGAGCCGGTGCGAGAGCAAAGGTCCCTGATAACACGGTCGTGGTGCGGCTCAAACGTCATCGTGTAGTGTAGACAGCCTGTCTGGCTGAAATGAAGCATGCATAAGGTGGACATGACCATGTTATAGAAAGTGAGAATTAATACCCAATCTTGTAGAACATGACGATATCTGCGTATAATGAAATGGGGCGTGCGAACCACGATGAGTTGATTGCATATCATGATACACAAGATAGTATTAAGTCGGACACTTATGTTAGAAATTGAATACCTATCGCTCATAGTAAAAGTATGAATATACTTTAACATCATCTTTAAAGTTATTCGAGATCTCTAAACAAAACTTCACAACTTACAATAAAACAATTATAATCTTAATTCTTCAGCAGTTATAGCTCACCCCAAAAAACTGCTCTTTATAAACTTTAACTCACTTACAAAGAACAACTAAAGGGAATTATTTAAATAAACTTTTATCTAATGACTTGTGAACAGTGTCAGTATTTCGGTGAATACAATTCAGATAAACCAAGATTGAGAATGGCCGGAAGTAACACCGTTCGTGGACTGGAATGCAATGAGAACATAGCAATAAAAGAAATCCATTACTATTGTGTCACCGGACCGAAGTTCTCATATTGATCATGCAAAGTTCTAATTTTACTATTGTTTGATTAATGCGTGGATTTCGTGCTGCATTGGATTTGGTCAAGTCTACTTGCCGTAAATCCAATCCCTCAAAATTTGTCCAGATTCTTAATTAGATAAAGTTTACTAAGTAGGAAACACAGATTTAACACATTAATATCGCTCCATTCTCAATGCTCGTTAAATCATCATGCTATCTCCACAAAAAGGTTTACTTAACTAAAAATCATCTACCTACGATTTTTTCCATTTTCTGACTTAACAGTGCAAAGTCTGTAATCAATAATCATTTATACACTCGAGCTAAAACTTATAAAGCTCTAGTCAGACTACCTGACTTCTTAGCAATCAACGACATAAGTCAAAGACACAAACTAACAGACTTTCAATAAAGCATCAGCATTCCAACACTACACGCACGATGTAAATGACAAACAAAAAGTTAATTAAACCTGACCTCGATGTAAACAATAACATGGCAATATTAATATCTGGTACTGAAGACGTTACCAAGTTCCCATACCATGATGGTATTATGGATGAAGATATTCCCATGGCAACATATTCTATGGCGTGTACCAGTTAATGGCGCTTTGTTTAGTGCTAATTGCAAGTGTGTGTAAGTAAATGATGGTGTTTGATAGATGTGATAGTGTTAACGGTGTGACAAAGATCTGATAAAGTTGGTTGATGAAGGTGGAATACTTTTTCAATCACCATCATCATATTATTACGGACAGAGCTTCCCAAGGACCCAAACGATTGAGACTCCGATCTGCAAAAATTACTAGGCACATTTTGAAAGTAAAGTAGACACAACCCCCCCCCCCCCCCCCATACTAACCGTTGAAAACACAAATACTAGTTAACATCAATAGCCATGATTGCAATAAACCAGAAGTCAAACATATAAAAAAGGCGGGAGGTGTCTTGGGACACCCGGTTGGAACGAAGTTCTTTCACTGTCAGAGCTATCTACTTATAGTTTTTAGCTTGTTAAAAACTTACTTTTTCGAGCATAACGCTTTTTCGTTACGTGACGATTTCAACCAGTTTATTCCTACCGTAAACCGCGTTAAAGAAATAAAAATAAACATTAAAAATAGACAGAATTCATATTGACTCTATCAACTACATGACAAAACTCGTTATTTGACATGAAGGTTGGAAACCAGTAGCAGCAAATTGAATAGTAGCAATTTCCGATCTAACACCGCAGATAGCATTTGATTTTGAAGAAGTTACTATGATACACCAGCTCACCTTATACTGGCTTCTAATCCAAATGCTGGCTTTATAATCTCAGCACAGAATAAAAGCTCATGTAATACTACCGTCGTAAAAAATGATGAAGGCGCAATACAGGGACAAAAAGGAAAAGTATAATAAACTAATAGTCAGCATACTCACACTAATCAAGGTCACATTCCAAGCAAAAATATTCAAGGGAGAAATGGAAGGGCAAAACACGCACACATCAATCATTTCTGTCCAAATTCACGCGCTCATTAGATAATAAAACCCTGTTTTCCTATATTGGTCAACCAAAGCCAACATTAATATCCATTTCTCCATTACCAACTACTTTGAATAATCTTCGAAATCACTTTGTGTGAGAAAAGCAATGGATATCATTTTCTAAGGCATTGGCCTCGGTCGTCCAACATTTGGCAAATATAACGGAACGGCAGATCTTTGACCAACATCGTTCGCACGCACGTCTATAATAATAGCTCAGCGGAAACTTTTCAATCGTTTAGGAAGAAAACTGTAACGTTTATTAAAATCGAATTGTAATTGATGAAGAATCATGCGTTTAATATTATATTTCCATGGTAAATATGGAGAATTATTTAGAGTTTCAGATTCATTCGCATCGATGAATATTGATGGTAAGGGCTGCTTGGGATCAAAGTGATGCCTAAACATCATTGACCCTTAATAGAAACCCTTTTACGTTTTGCATGTAACTTTACTCATAAAATATGATCTTAAAGGAATCAAAGGAACTACATTATTAGGGCTAAAACAAGAAGCAGAAGATAAGGTTATTGGATAACCATGGATTAGGCAACGATCATCTCCATAATATTTTATACCAGCCAGACTGTTCTGTAAAAGTATCACCGAGAAAACTTGAAGTGAAGTGAGCTGTCATTCCATCCCACTAGGGATGACAGAATTGACAGTTTACTTCAAGCTCACTTCACCTAAGTTTCCACGATGATTTTTAGAGGGTAACCTAACTTCGTAGAAACCTAAGTTCTCACACCAACAAAGCTTAGTTAACACTAACAGGATCAGCAAATAACTCATAAATAATGCAAATATGATCAAACAAACAGTCGTCCAAGTATAGTTAGCTATCATCACGTGTACACGCGACGCTATAAAGGTCAACAGGGTGAAAGTTCTGAGTATTGTACCAATACTTAGTAACAAGTGAGATGAATTGCTGTAAGTACAAGAGCAAATAGAATGTGGTGTTTGTCAAATCAAGCGACTACAGCTGAACGTAGGTCTAAAAACCGTAGGTAGGTTTGACTTGTACAATGAACAGGTCAAATCTCGACACGAAGCTAACGAATTGGTAAAAACAGTAACTTAGTACTAATGCCAGTCTCAAGAAGATAATTATCGTTTTACCAAGTCTGGACTTGAGTCCGGTTGATGGGAATAGGCTGCCCCCTATTAGATAGGACTTAAACACAACTGGCGAAATATGGGTGTACTTACACCTCTGCCTAACCCTTCTGGAAGTACAGGCGTGATGCTATGTTATATTATGTCTTTCCAAGTTTTCTTTCGAGACACTTAATAGGGAACTACATTATAGGGAGCTACACGGACCTAGCAAGAAAACTATTTATTGTTAGTAAATGGATAATGTTGCGGTCATGTAATTGAGTGTGGTCAGAAAATGACTGATAGGTAATTGGTCGTAACGGGGCTGTTGAGACACAGAGGATTGCTAAGAGATTGTTAGGAGTCCTAGTGTTCCGGGTGCCTCCGAAACAAGATGCTTACGAAATTTTGTGGTAAAATGAAGCTGAACTGTGAGTTCTGATTGCAACTTTAATACATTGCTCTCAATTACCTACATCTCGCTTAAGCTGAACATAATAAAATCTATCAGACTGTCTAAACTGCAGCAGCCCATTCTAATATACAAGGTGGAACAGGAAGATTGACATTCCTTTAAACCACGTAAAGAGAATCATGTTGTTTACCCGTATACAAAAAATCAATTAAATCCAATGAATACTTTAGCCACAGGAAATTATTTTAATTTTTTTTATTTTTCAACATGATGTAGATCTGAGTCCGTAATAATAGGTAAACATTGCCGCCGCCGCGCCCCGCACCCCGTACCGCACCGTTGGTCAGTGACTTTTCGTAGATAAAGCGTGTTTAATTTTTATGCAGTTGATTCTGCTATTTATTTTGTTTGAAAACTGCAATTCTTTAATTTTCCATTAACTACTAATCTTCGTGTTTTAAAATGTTTCAATGGACTAATACTGTGCTCGTTTTAATTTAATGTCGTACGTCCAGATCCACATTGTATAATAACAATAATAATAACTCCACCGCCGTATCTCTACGTTGACGTCGTGGTGGGGCTTGCGCGCTCCTGAACTCTAGGTCTGTGCCGGTAGAGTTAACTTTGCCGAAACTGATCTACGGTGAGGAGCCAGACCAAGAGAGATACATGAACCCGCAGGGCAGCATGTGGTAGCTCGCCGTCCGGTAAGGACCAGGCCCGAGTCGACGGCGCGTTGTGTTCCACGCGCGCCTCAAAGAGATGTCAGCAGCATTGAAGGGGTCCGCTAGGACCGATGCACAGGCAACAGAAGGAACACGGGTGGGTTTTAGTCAGTAAAAGTCTGACACGCCCTCCTGCTCCACCCAGAGCGGGAGAAGTCATTTGATGATTTCCCATCCAAAAACAAAAAAAAAAGGCAGCATGTGGCGAGCTGTTGGGCAGTAGCGACCCCATGGACCCATCTTCCGGGAGAAGTCTTGTTCCTCACCTCTAGCTTGCCTTTATTGGCCGTCTGGAGTGAACACTGACGAGGAACGGAGTTCCCACCTCATTCTTGCCTTTATTGGCCGGCTTGAGTGGAGATTCGCTAGAGCAAAAATGCTCGGAGGAAGGAAGTATTCCAGTAAGTGCTGGTAGGGATCTTGACCATCTTACGGGCTCTGGGATTGTCCTGATAGTCGTGGAATACCTCTCCACTCCTCATAAGCACCTCAGGACATGTTGCCCCCTTGTCACTACGACACTATGTGCTAGCGACCGTTTTCGGGGGCCCATTATTGAGTGTGCAAGTCACCCGCTGCCCTTTTATCCGTATATTACCTAACATTGATCAGGCAGGGGACATAGTTTTTCCACAGTTCTTGGTAACCAATCCACTATAGCCACCCAAACCCATAGCCCAATATGTTTCGTTTCCATGTGCTACAATAGTCCTGCACCAACTGGGGGTTATCCTTGGGTGCATTTGCATAGTGCATATAGGGATAATCGTCGGTTGGTGCCTCCTCATCATTTAAAATTGTCTAAAGGGCCTCTGCGAGTTGGCTTCGGCCCCTCGTACGCCTTTCAAAAGTCCGGGACCCCAGGGTCCCGAGATATAAAAATATAATAATAACAAATGATGAATTTAAATACAATAAATCTATACAAATTATTTAGGTTTGCCACTAAATTCTCTCTTGCAACAATACTCTTTGAATGATTCTTCGTTAGTTTTCAGTTCTTCCATATCTTTCTTACTACAGTTCTTACCTGTAGTATCACACGCCGTCATCTCAGTGATAAGTCCCTCGAGGTCGGGCGATATGAGCCTCTCCTCGTCCTCTGAATGCGTGTAGTCCAACGCATGGTAGATCACCAGCGCCAAGTTTACCACCAACTGTAACAAGAAAAATTATATCGTAGTTTCAATATTGGAAGGAAAGGGTACTAAGATTTATCAACTTTGTAGGATGGATACTGGACTACTCGCAAAAAAGTTAGGGGGATTTAGACATATTAGACAATTCTTTGGAAAATGCATACAAAGCGTTTCGAAATACTCGCTATAGCAAAGTACAATATTTAAACATATATTATAGTCGGAAACATGGAATAAAATAATTAGCCACTGTTTTCAATTCGCCGGGAGTTAAAAACAAGTATAATAATATAAGCATTAACGCAGATAATAACGACAAAAAGACGGTTTGGGCGCCCTACTTACATTAAAAATCGTATTTTTCTGCGAAAGAAGTAATTGTATGTCATTAACTACACAACTGTTACTGTCACTACTCTTGCATGGCGTGACACTAAACACGACTAGACGAATTATGACGCACCTCCAGACTCTTCCGGATTTTATTATTGATATAGCTGTTCTGCCAGTTCAAGATACAACCGTTACTAACGTTACTTGTTAGGTTTAGTGGTATATATGCACATTGACTATCCTAGGATATGAATGCTCATGCTTCTTCTGGTCGATATCTACAGGACCGTTTTTGTTAAACATCAAATGCTATCATGATCTACTACAAACAAGGAGTTTACTGTTAACTGAAGTTTGAACTTTAACAAGACCAGATAGAAGATACTTTTATTAGTGTTCTCCTTTATTAATATCTCTAAAAACTTCAAGCTTTTGTTTTTCCAAACAAACAGATCCTTGATCTATCATCCGTTTCATCACTAGAAGTGATCCACAAAGCTGGCATCCACCGTAACTATCGTACGCACCGACCGTATCGCCAGCACCCGGTCCATTGTTGGCTGTGTGTTGCCCAACTCATCTGAATGCAACCACTCCCGTTCATGCAACTACACACTCCATTAAACCGATGTTTGGAAACAAGATTAATGGTGGAGGGAACTTTTATAGTTCGTACAGAAGGACCACTCCTAAGAAAGTTTGATGTCGTCAAAGAATTAAAAAGTAGAACAAACGAAAGGGTTCTTATTTTAACCCTACAAGCCTAGCCACAAGGCATAGCCACAAGGAAAAACTGAGTCAATAACAAGCTACCAATATTATGTATATGAGATAATTTGTGACTTTGCATATCCTAGACTACCTACAGGACCGATTTGCTAAGAAAAATCGACAGTGTCTGAAAATTTCATGCCTGAATTCCTTTCACACATAGAAGTAAACCTTTTGCAATTTCTTATTCTGCGATGAATCGTAGGTGATTCGAATTTTCGAAAAAGATTCGATTCGAATGAATAGTAAACTGGAGTAACCACAGAATGGATAGATTAGTTCCGTTGCGAGGCTATTCATTACGATTAAGGTAATTACGAATTGTGTAGAGGTGTAGACTATAATCCGTACTAAAACTATACCGATGTCTTTTGAAGCTAATATGATAAGTGCTCCACTTAATATGCTAGATATTAAAAATATGTACAGCACTGAAAGTTATTCTTTACGTGGCTAACTGCAAAATACTCTTTAAACGGCATGCATAGGAAATGACCAATTATGTTTGCGGAATATAGCTCTAAAACCGATCGTATCTTCCTAATCATAATATGTATGGGCATAATCGCAAAACAGGCAATTACAGATTATCTCATAATTTCAAATAACACCCTACTCTAGTACGTAACTATTTCGGATCAGCCAAACTCCGGAGCATCGCTTATCTCGCCTATTGTATGCAAATCGCGTGCAATATGATCGAAGTTGCGCAAACGCACGCAACTGTAACGATCGATGTATGACCGGTAAACAATGAAAGTTCTTTGAACGGCGATTAGTAAAATTCTATGCAAGGAGAGATTGGAATCTATTGAGGTAAAGGCTTTTTGAAGAGAACTGATAAGGATGCTACTTTATAAAGACGAAAAGAACATTTGACATTGTAAACAACGATCTTTTCCGGCCGAAAATCGCTGCCAATTATAAGAACACTGCAAACAATTACGGAAACTAGAAACATCATCTTGAAGAGAAAACATCTAAAAAGAAACTCATTTACAACACTAATTCTGAAGCATAACAAAACTATATACAAGAACTAGATGAACAAGCACTTAGTATAATGAACAAAGCAAAGATATTCGCAATGTTCAATGAAGTGGAACTAATAACTGCGGAATCAATTAGGAGGCCGGATGCATATTTAGCTGGTGATCCGTAGTATTAATAACTGTGGTGCAGTGAAGCTTTTTGTTGTAGCACTTAAGAGTAAGGGAGATGTGACTGTTAGAACAGTGAATGCTTTAGGAAATGGAGAGATTACTGATGAAGTTGATGATTTTGGTATTCAATTGGTAAAAACTAGCGTAGCCATCAATGAATAAGGTAAGAACTAGCCGTAATAAGCACTTAGTATAATAAACAAAGATATGCGTGAATGAAGCACTTCGAAACCAATTAGCTGGCTGGATGCTGAATATTTAGCTGGTGATCCGTAATATTGTGATACAGTGAAGCTTTTTGTTGTAGCACTTAAGAGTAAGGAAGATGTGGCTGTTAGAACAGCGGATGGAACGGGCGATTGAGAGATTACTGATATAACTGATAACTTTGGTAAACTAGAGTAGGAATGTTCGTTAGTACAATAATTATGAACAAGCTTAAGATTCTATGTTCACTTAAATGTTCGGGGATGTATCAAAGTAATATTGGGGGATTCAGCTTCTTTGTTTACATTTTGTCTGTAGATAGGCTCTTGAATTACTGGGGTTAATATTCAGCCAAATACCCAAAATACATAAAACTGTCAGAATTTTAATTTTGACCTTATGAATCTTTTGTCGCTTAGTTTTATTCCTCATAGTTTCAATTTCCGTCCCGTTATAAGAAGCTTTTCTTTAAATCTTTAAAGTTGTGTGCTTCTGCAGTTCCACGACGCTTTACAGTCGCCGTTTTCCTAGCCTCACTTCCCATAACCGACACCATAATAACGTCAGCAAAAACATTATCTATCTGCAGAGCTGCAGCGCATATTGTATAATCTACACTTATTTATTAGACCTAATATACGCACTGATTTGACAGCGCATCAATCATTCGCGCAGATTGTGGGAAAATGCGTGTTATGTGAATGTTGATAATAGTTTCTGTCTTTATGATATCAGTGCATCTTGAGATTGTATAAGAAAAAGATTATTAAAGAAAATTAAAATTGTAAAAGATTGTTTATTTATTTATTTATTTGGGACAAACAAACATTGTGCTGTAAAAGATTGTTAGATTTTTTGCAGTTTTATTTTATGTGAAGCAAGTGTTGGATATTTGCGCAGAGCCAATAATTAATGTGGTGCGGCCTGGAAAATCTTACGAAGGCTATAACAAAGTGTGGCCCAAAATCATGGTAAACCGTCAACCGTCACGTGGATCAATTTAGGAGCGCACTGCTAGTTTTTGGGCAAAACAAATCTTTGCTACAGACAATTCCTAGAAAATGCCACGTGTCATCATCATCATAGGAAATAAAATTGAAATGTCAAGATTAAGAAACAAACAAAGCTATCTTTGCATTGGAAAGAAATTGATATTCTGTTTCTAAGCTGCAACGAAACCAACCTGAACAGTATGGACCATCTGTCATTACCACCTAGTCTTTGCCCATTTATCTTAGGGCCTACTTCCAGTCTAACCAAATGTGGCAAATTCCAGCACCTATTTAACACGGAGTCGCCACCTGACCCCCATAACCTTACTTTAGAATACCGATCCGAATTCTTAAGACCGCAAAGATATCCGGTAAACCGTTGCAAAGTCATTAAATTCACCACAACGGCAAATTCTTAACCCTCAAAAACCGAATAACTTGTCCCAACACTGGCAATCTCGTATTCTAATACCGAAAGTACCCAATCGCGCGATGACCGGCTCGCGATAACCCTTCACTGTCTAGTTAACCGAAGTTCACTCGGTCACTGTCTTACAAGGAAACACGCGGTCTTTGTGACCCTTGTACGGCGCGGAGAGAAAGTCCGCGCAGTTAAGGGTTAAATTATTAGATATTTATAGGCTTGATGTGTGAAAATTAGTTTACTGTGGGAGTTGCATTAATTTTGTATAACATAAAAGGCTGGTTAAGTTGGATCAAGGTAGAACGAAATAAGCGAAGGTTGGCATAAGAGATAAGAGCTTTATACATAATAGCGGGTTTATGTACACGTAGCCATGTAACAAAGGGGTTACGAAAGACCTAGGCGTATCTAGATTGACGTTAGTTGGATCTATCAAATTGGATTGTACTCAATTTGAAACTACGGAAACACAGATCAAAGAACTGAAGCGGATTCTGCAATGTAACCGTGATTTGAACACAAAAGTTGTACTTTGAAATATTTATAGCATATTATATATATGTATAGGTACTAGTTTTGTATTCATTGTTTTTCCTACTAAACTGCAACAATTACTTCCACCCCATACTAAGTTGCACCATTATCTAAAGTATCGTTCCACCTACATATATCATGAAACACAATAAGTCCTAACAGAAGGTTATCACCTGTTTCCTGCAGTTCCGGAAAGAAGCCCCATGATTCTTCACATGCAAGGTAAACGCAAACCGATAACGTGGGTGGACGCATTTGCAAGGACGCTGAGAGATGAGACAAGCTTTTATTGATGTCACATATAGGAAGTTGCATAGGTAGGTAGTTTATTAATTAAATAAGAAATGTTAGTTTTGCAAATAAGCGATAACTTATTAATCGTTCTAATACAGTGAGTGATGGAAATGTTTAAAATTCAAATTCTTTATTTGGAACTGCGCCGTATTTATCCCTGCCTATTATAATGTCTTCTGCTAATTAGCATTGAGTATTAGTGTCTTGTTTGCATTTAGGTGATTATGACAATATCTCAAAAGACTGCTCAAAAATCTGGCCAATATTCAGCAGTGGACTAAAGCTATGTTTTCGAAAACCGTAACAGTTGTGCAATTTGTAAGAATAAATGTATGTGTGATCTGTAAAATCCCATAAATGTATAATAGATAAACACATCTGTAAGTATGTCACCTACGTTGTTATTTGGTACTTACATAGGTGTAGGGCAATTCAATTAAATTGGTCGTGAATGACATTCAATTGTTGCTTATATGCTTGTTCTAGAATAGAGGGTGTTCATTTTTATCTCTACGCAGGGATCATTCTGCGCGTCTTGCTAAGGTTAGATATCCTGTGATTATGGTTGAGAACTTGGCTTCGCTGACGTCTTACTCAATAGATTATTGTCGGGAAAGCCCCAAGATTTTACAATAGGACAAAATCAAGGTTAATTTTCTTGGAACGTAATCCTTAGCAAAATATTTATATTTGCTGTACATAATCTTTTTGTTGCTTCTTACGATTTCTTGGGACACTAAAATGACTCGGACAGTTTATACGTAGGTCACAAAGTATAACATGTAATCCCTCATTCACGCCACCAGCCACAAGAACCTTGTTTACCTCACTAGTTTCAAAACATCCTGTACACAATGTTTTGGGAGAGCAATCCGAGCGGAGACAGGCGACAAATCAAATTAATTAACGCACATGGACGATGGACCGCGGCCGCACTTTATATTGCATTAGCCGAATTAGGAGCAGACCCACTAACGGTTTAAATGGTAAAGTCTATGCAGGATTGGCGGAAAACATGGGTTATGATAGACATAAAACAGAAAATGAGGAAAGAAAACAAATATTGGAAAAGGAAACAAAACGTGCTGACTGAACTACATAATATGACGGCGTTAAAAAATGACGTAGTTATTAAAAGTGCCTTCACACACGGTGACGACTAAAGTCTTCTACCAAACTTTAAAAGCTATCATCACGCAAAACACAAGAGATAAGCAGTACTCATAATTGAACTTATGACTCCATGAGACAAGGGAATATCGGGAAATAAATAAATAGCGATAAATCGGTGGAAGAAGCTAGGATAATTTCTATTGGTTGCCATAATTAAAATTCCAGCATTAAATCACCAAGTCCCGAAATTACTAAAGATAAAGGTCATGTCTTCACATTTGACGTCTTCATTAAAAGGATCATTACACCTAATACCTTCACAAACACCATGATTCATAAAACAGCTTCTGTGTGCATTACAAAACTTCCCATACAAAAACACTCATCATCATAATTTACAAGCCCGTAACTTACATTGACGCTTCTGTTTCGCCGACACTCGTCTCCATGAATACATCAGATGAAACATTTACATTACAAATGACTGACGCAAACGGAGAATATTCTAAAGGCCATAATGTCATGTTTGTTTTACTTTTAGAAAACATGTACATAAAATATGTAAAGGTGTCTTGAAACGCAGAGAAAACTCTTGTTCTTATGAAAACTGCGTTTGTTAGTCGTGGCTACCGACATCGTGCTAATGTTTAGAACAATACAAAATAGCAATGGTGAATAATTAATAAATATGCACGTTCGAAATGAGAATTTTAATTAAGAATGACATTCTGTAGGCAAAGACTTTCGTCTATTGTTCGTTGGAATTAGTCACTTTCATCGACAAATAACTCTTGCGTTTAATGGCAATAATGAAAGATCACCTTATAATTACAAATAAAAGCAAATAACACTAATTGTCGCGTAGGGAAGAACAAGAAGGAAATACAAGTATCAACTACGGGGAAAAAGTGCAACATTATGCAAAACGACTCAAAAGATCAAAAACAGAAGGACAAATCGAAATCACCACAATGTAAGTTGATCCCCGATATCTTTCCTTCGGCTGTCGAATCAAAAACAAATAGAAACAGTTCGAAATTCAATCTACATTTCTTTGTCTTTCGCAAAAATCACAATAATATAGTGTGCCAGCGTTCCAATTCGTGTCTATTTTAGCTTACGACTTTTATTTACATACCCTAGTAGGGCTGTCACAAAACCTTAATATCTCTCAGTCAACTGCTAAATATTCAAGAGAACATAACTCACAGCTGTCAGTACTTCGTGTTGAGTGGTGACAACCCTGAGGAAGGTAATGTTTTATACAACAGATGGATGATCGAATGAGGAATATTATAAATCAGAACTGAAATGGTGTCGATACAAATGTACAGTAAAATTAAATGTTGCGACACGCGATGTAACGGAGCGTTTAGTGAAGGGTTTATAGATGAATTTTATTAATTTAATTCAATCTACTAATAAGATTTTATTACTAGCTTTTCATTCATTTTGGAATATAATTGAGGTTACTTCAGCAGTACCTACTTAAATTCTAACACAAAGTAAATCTCTGTTATCATGATGACTTCTTTACAAGTTTTGTGATAGCAAAACTACATCAAATAATTTATCGGTTGTAACAATTTGTCATTTAATTTTAGTA
This sequence comes from Fissipunctia ypsillon, assembly GCA_947568875.1. Taxonomy (NCBI): domain Eukaryota; kingdom Metazoa; phylum Arthropoda; class Insecta; order Lepidoptera; family Noctuidae; genus Fissipunctia; species Fissipunctia ypsillon. Next base: position 22,386,424 of record OX387648.1, read on the forward strand.
TCTTGCTAATATAGCAGACGGTTCACGGCAAAATTGTATAAGATACCTACAAATTTCTTATTACATCAGACTCAAAACTCGTACTTAATAATAGAAGACCCACTTTTCCATTAATTTCACACAGAAATTCAGCATGCAAATTAGAAACAATAAGCAAATTATAGGTAGCATTGTTTACAAAAAACAATAGATAAGTCGTGTAAACTTAACTGCACAGCCTCCTTACGCAACAGGTAGTCTGAATAGCGCCATCTAGCGGAAATAGAAAGTGAATATGCAAATAAATGACGGCAGAATGGATGCAGATCTGCGTCTTGTGTCGCTAACTATAGTTCCTGATGTAAAACTTAAGTTTGGAAATGGTAGAAGTTAGAAACTTTGTTATGCATACGTAAATTACCATTTGGTAGTTAATTTTCATGTTCATTTTGTATTATGTAACTAATTAGTAGATTTAGTTCAAGATACTTTCATAAACATGTCGAGAAACTCACAAATATTAAACAACTAATTTTCTTTGACATCCAAAAAGTACACACATACATCATGTAGGCCCCGACGAGATTCGAACTCGTGATCTCCTGTTTACTAGACAGGCGCTTTAACCAACTAAGCCACGGCGCCCTTGTTACACCCGACGAAATACGAGCGTCGATTGTGACTAAAGCTATAAAGATAAGACCCGCTAGCGCTATATATACCCTCGTTTGCTATATACACATCATGTATACTATTAAGCGTAAAAAACATAATGTTGTTTCTTGTTAGTGTATCATTTTCCTTTCAAATAACCTGAAAACATCACTTTTCATGAAAGCTAGGCTATTTTTGTTCTTTTGTGATGTCCCTATGATTGTGTAACTTATATGGAGATTCTATGAAATAAATAAATAACAATAATAAGCCAAGGAAGCATTGTAAGTTGTAAATAAATAAAGCTCATCTCAAAACTATAATTGACGATCTAATATTGTTACCTGAAGGTGCAAACAAACTATAATAAGACTGAACACTTATCCAAACCCGCTATCTCCTCTACCTTACGTCCCACCACAAAGATAATGCCTCAATTGACTAGGTTAGCGCCTGACACTGGTAACTACAGCACGTTATGCGTGCAGCGCTGGCGCAGGAATGTCACCCGCTGTCAACACGCGAACTATTCGTAGCGCGTTACGTAACACTGTTGCTGTATCCGTTCGCGATTTACATATGCGTACGGCATTTAGAGATGTGGTTATGATAAGAGCATGCAAATTGGAAATTTGTTGGGCTTATTATGTTACTGCTGGCAAAACTCTCTGTTTATTTTCAGTGGTGGATAGAAGACATTTTTAAGGGACCAGATACCAATAAGTATTGTATATGTCTCTTTTCTTCTTTTTTTTTCATCAGACTTTTATAATTTTACACAGAATTTTATAGTATCATATTGTATCTAACCTCAAATCTCTCAAGTCTCCATGGACTGTCGTCTTCGTACATTTTCTTCTTTACTTTTTGACACATTTAGAGATACCTACTTGCTTCTACATTTTCCCACACGAATCTACCAATTTCCAAACATAGCTCGTTATTGACTTACGTCGTCACTATTTTTGTCACCTTCAACTTCACACTTTAGCGCATTGACAGATATGGTTATTAAGAACACTTCTTGTACTAGCACTACCGATACCGTTAAAAACAATTTAACGCCATCAGCACACCGCTGCGCCCGTTTGTTTATTAATATTTGTTTTGCTTTTCTATTGTCATACTTTTTGTTATCAACGGGTTTTTACAATGCATCTTCAGTTCAACGGCCTTATTATGATACATTTTTGTTAAAGTCTGATGTTTTTATTGGAAGTTAAGTTACGATGATAAGTTTGTTTTTGTTTAGGAATTAGCTTCTGTGAGGGCGAGAAGAAACTCGCTGATGGGTTTTCATCGACGAGAGTATAGCACACTAGGTACATGTTAAATTAGCAAGTTGAAACAAATGAAGGACTGAATAGGAATATCTGAGAAGGAAGAGATAGCAAACGATTTACATCAGTTACAAGAGACGAAAGACAGCTGTATAAAAGTATGTTCTATGATCAAAAAATGCTAATTGTGTTTAATTAACTAGATTTTGGATGATTTTAGTAGAGAATAAGTGTGACGGATTTAAGTTAGGTCTTCGACAGGCTGCAGTAGTTAGTGATAAGCTGATATAAAGGGGAGAAAAAATTGCATTCGATTAAATGATACGAGCCCAATTACAATACAGTGTGGGTCTTCATAATGTGCACATATCGAAATAAGGAAAACTATGCGTAATTTCAACGACGGAAAAAATATTTTAAAAAATCTAAAAAAAAAATACAACTTTTTTTTAATTCTTGTTCACTGCTGTGACCCCTGTGTAAATAAAACGGTATAACTTTTAAACTAAACGATATATCACGATAAAACAAACTCAATAATGATTGGAAATAACAGAGCGTCCTCAAAAAATAAAAAAATTAGATTTTGTATTACTTATTATCACAACAAATCACCAAATCCATAAGAGATCACTAAATGCCGCGTCTGGAGGGTCTTTCTTTAATAGATGATAGAAAATTTTGTGATTGAGTTATAAACGCGGTATTTTTACTTTTAGAAAGCTAATATGATGTAGACTAATTTAAAGTAATAAAAAAGGTAAGAAATTGGACTTTTATTAAGAAATTTAAAAAAATATTGTAAGAATTGATGAAAAATACCTGATTTTTGACAAAAAAAAACAGCTTAATTCTCGATTGAGGGCAATTTTTCTTCTTTAATTTTTATTTTATGAGGACATTCTGTTATTTCCAATCATTACTGAATTTGTTTTATCGTCATGGGTGGTTTAGTTTAAAAGTTATACCGTTTTGTTTACACAGGGGTCACTGAAGCGAAGAAGAATTTGAAAAAAGCTATATTTTTTTTTTTCCTTCGATAGAATTAAGCATAGTTTCATTTCGATATGTGCACATTATGAAGACTCACACTGTATAAACAAACAATGCAATTGAATTTTTCCACAGGTTGTATAACAAACATCTCAAGTGATCTCTATGCGACACGTGACCGCAACAGACGTAACGGTCTCAAATTATCACGTAAACGCTACTGTTTACACAAATACAGAAATACAATAGCTGAAGTTAATGGAGTTAGTTTTTCAATTTCACACTATCAATACAATTTCTCTTATCAACATTGTCGTTTAGAAAAGCAAGGTTTATGAGAAAAACAGTGGACGCTTGAAGATGGATCAAGCAACCTGAAAGAATTCTATTATTCTAATAATTGGAACGAAGTTCTCTAATGCGACTTGCGGTAGGAGTACCTAAACTGGTAAAAATCGTCACGTAACGAAAAAGCGTTATGCCCCCTCCATGTGACTTTCTTTTCAGAAATAGAGAAAGTGTGAATTCGGTCAAAATGAAAATCCAAGATGGAGCTGCGAAAATTTTTAAATTTTTCATCATGGTTATCATTTTCATGGTTTATAAGGATGTTAAAACCGATAGTGATGTTAAAATGTAAATCCAAGATGGCGGCTACGATCAATGTTTTCATCATGGGTATCGTTTTTATGGTTTTAGAGGGTGCTAAAGCCGATAGCGAAGTCAAAATAAAAATCTAAGATGGCGGCTGTGAAAATTTTCTTTTTGTTTTAAATCATACGTGAGTAGGAACTTCATTCCTGACGGCGGTCCCCCGACCGCACACGTTTTTTTTATATTATCAAGATACTGATTGCAATACGGCATTGAACATTTATTTTCTTCCATCGTTAGATATTTTAAAGGAACTAGGTTAACGACCGTGTCAAGTTCAAGTTCGAGATCTAATCATAAATGTCCCCATATCAAGATTATATCGTATCGATTCTGGTTATATTTAGATTACCTATATTATTGACCTACTTTTGCCTGTCCATGGCCTAAAAAGCTTGGTGTTTTACGTCTACACTGATGGCTTAAAACAGGGCCGCGACTTTTAGGTACTTCATAGACAAAAGTAATACATTAGCAACAACAACAGTTTGATTACTGCGTTGAAGTTGAGGCCTTTTGGTTCATCCCTTGCAGTCTTGGTTTTTGGCTTTTTCTTGTTAGGATATTATATTTTTTTGGTTTTAGACCAGTACGTCGGTTTTTGCATCGTTGCGGTTTAAAAGGTTTAGTAACAAAAATGTAGGAGTATGCTTACGTTCATCTTCTCATCATGACCAAACCATCTAAGCATACTCTTTTAAATTCTCTCTTTTAAAATCTGCCTTGTTAGACGCCTTCATCTATCAAGGCAGATGTGAGCAGAAACGCCAGGAGCGGACGCCATAGAAGGACATATAGATAGTGCCTTATACCACCTCCCTTATAGTACCTTGTTGAAGATGTTCTTCAGAAAGTTCAGGTGCGTAGTACTCGCAACCAGCGTGCGTGAATGACCAGAAGCCCAATTCCCGTAACTAAAAACGTTCAAAATCTAGTCGCAATCTCATCTCAGCGACAATCAAATGTCAAAACATTTGCCATTGTTAAAAATGTAAGGAAATTATAGGTAAGTATTTTTGCCATATTGAGACTGAGATTAAACTGTAAACATTTTTAAAATTACGGGAATTGCCCCTCAGATGTATGAACGTAAACGAAGCAAGAGGAATATGTTAGGTTCGTAGCAAGTGGCGTTCTGTAGTTTCTGTCTCTAAACCCCATGGGAAGAAGGCGTGAGTTTATGTGTATCTTCTCTCTTCTCTACTCAATGTAACAGTTAAAAATAAAATGACTGTCATATTGATATTACTGTTTTCTCCTACATCAACAATCTAAAAATTCTCACCCTTAAAATTACATACATAACCTCAAATCCCAGTCCAGGGACGCACAACATTTTGCATTATCAAAGAACTCCATTCCAGCCAGTACCATCGGGCTTCACATCGCTGACACCACGACACCCCGGTAATTGAATAGCTTTCACGATGCGTATGGGAATATGACGGTATTGTCTGTGCCTCTGACGTGTGATACGAGAGTAAATTCAGTTTGTGTCGTGTGAAAGTCACGGAATGGAATTGTAATGGAGTTTTTGAGGTTAGAAAAATTGTGTTTTGAGTGCAAAAACTAGTCGGTGTGTTTTCAAGTTTTTAACGCTTTTAGCTTAGTATACAAATCAAACATCAAACCATTTGAATATCAAACTGTGGTCTTCTAACATCTATATTTTTTTACCTGGGCTGTCTGTTATGGTCCGTTTTGCAGAAAGAATAAATATAACCCAACGAGGAAGAGTGTCGGAATAGTTTTCACATAGCCGTAATGTGATTATTACATCTAATTGCCTTCCTACTAATATTTCACCTATTAATAACAGCAAAATAAGCGTAATGGAAAATGTATGCACTTATTTAGTATCATAGAATTTGCCTACTAAGCTCAATTGTCAAACCGCGACGCCGACGGCGCCAATGACGTAACTAAATGCAACTGTCGTTGTTATTCAATATAATATCTTTTGTTAGTAAACAATACGCGTGCGTTGAAAACAGTGCGTGCACCGATTTCAATACAAGTTGGTAGTTTCATTAGAAATTGATGAAGTCTTTTATTTTTATGAAAGGGATATAGTAACAGTGTCGTATGGGTTTCGTAACATGAAAAATGAGAGCAACATAATTAATATTATAAGGGCTGAATAAAAAAATTTCGAACATATAGAACAACAATATACGCAATAATCGTATAATCGTCACGCTTGAGAGATGATTACTAATAACAATAAAGCATTATATGAACTTATGCAATTAGAGGAAGCTGCTCCCAAACCACTTAAAATCTAAGACCCTTAGTGATACTGTTACACGGACTTTAAGCCCCGTTTTCATCTAAATTGAAGACGATCGCCAAAAAAATATTCTGCGCTTAGAGAGGTGACTGCTTCAAATCCACAATGTCTCATTATTTAACTTCTCACGGACACCGTTGTGCAACAATGTATAAGGGAAAGGTGAGATCATAATATTAATTCGCACTAAGTACCTACTCTCTTATCGAAACGTAAATCTTTCATCTTTCCCTGGAAACTTTTTGAATTCCAACGTCATAATTGCGATGCAAATACGCTTTCACGAATTACTTTCTTAGTGATTTTGTTTGTAATCGTTACAAAAAGTAAGATAAAAGTAATTATGGTGAACATTGTAATCTATGCGCACTTGCTTAAAATAGAATGGAAGGCATCTCAGGAGCACAGCATGACGGTAGATTATATGCAAATAATGCTGAAGCATTAACGAGATGAAGAAACAGCAGCTATTGAAATGAGCTAACATACAAATGTGGACTTCATAAAGTAGATCGTGTACCTTCTGCGAGTATTACTGCAATGAATTTTCCAGCAGCTAAACCGGAACCAAGACATATTCTCTGTTTGCATATAAAACAAACTATGGATCGGAATCAGAACAGTAAAAAACAGTTTTCGATTAACAGGTGGAGTTAGGTATTATTTATGAGAAATGATGATCCTAAATTAAGGATAAACATAGACAAAGATTACTTTGCTTGATAAATAAGTGAACATTAAAGAGCCATTAATAATAACAGATCCCCAACAAGCAATACAAAGTACATTTACGAGTACACATAACATGTCAAACGCACATAATTAAATTACAGCTACACCCTTCAGGACGGAAGGAAGCTCCAGTCACGGCTGAGTGACAGCGACCAAACAATGGACATATAATGGCTAACACATGTTATTAAATGAAGGTATGTCAAAACAAATTGGAGCTAAATGTGTAGGTAACGTACCTTTTGTGTTGACATTATTGATATTAGATATGTATATGATGATGATGATGATTTGGAAAAGGAAAATATATTACGAAAGTTACTATGGGCAACATTTCAATTTGGAAAAGTGGACAGACTATGATCGACTGTCTGATAAGACTTAAATGGCACAAGAGCTATTTAAGAGTATTCTATTAGTTTTCTTGTCATTACGAACAAAGACCCGAAGTTTAGATACATGACATAAGGATGTTGCGAAATAAACCAATCGTCTTACTGACTTACAAACTCATCTGGGCCAAAACTGCAATAACCGAAAACCTACTTAAAAATGACATCTTTAAAACGGAATAATGTTCGAAGATAAGAAAAATATCGTTGCAATGTTTTTGCAATACTACACAGTGGATAATGCGGTTGTTGAGCAAACAATTCGAATCTATGACATAAGGGGTCAATCGAAGACACCTGTCGATGTGTCCGAGACGATTTTGTTAAGAATACTAGCAGATATGACAACAATGGGAGACATTGTTTGTTTTTCCGCGTAAATGACGGGTTTGACGCTATTCCGGTTACTTCAGCTGTCTTACAGAGACTGTATTGGAAATTCATCGTGCCAAAATTTTGAATTCATTTCAGACGCAACTTACTTGGAAAGTATGCACTTGCAAACCAAGTGTATACTTTGCAAGTTAAAATTTAATTTAATGTCGTCAGGATAATTTCTAATTGATCTGCCAAATGGCATATCAATTAGAAATTATCCTTGTAAACCAATACTGCTTCCCACGGACCCTATCCAATTAATGATTTCCTCGATATAAAAAGTAAAAGTTTCGTCTCCTAATAACCTGACTTCGAGCTATAAGTTTCACAATCAGCCACTTAATTAATTAGTTACTATAAGCATAAGAAAGGCTATAAATAAATCTAAAAGTCATTATTATTTTATATGGAAATTTAATTTAATAAACCACAGGTATAAAAGCAAATAGATACCATGTTCTCGATTCAATTAAGTGCTTGCTTTGACATAGCTTCCTTCGTATACTTCAACACTTTCTCCTCACATAAATCCTCAACGAAGCTATAAAACATCTAATAATAATGAACTTGAGAGTCTGCATTATGCACTACGGCGTCATCATTTAAAACTTCATTGCTAATATTATACTCAGCTGTGGCTTTATTCAGAGACATGATTTCACATGTTGTGATACAATGATGGCAGGTTTATTAAGAGAGAGTAACCTAGTAAAGTATTACATTTTGTTTTTGCATGATGGTAGAACACAACATTTATACAGTACAAGTTCTTACAAGGGCAAAAGAATTTATGAATTTCCATTAGTGACAAACCTTTCTTAGGACTATCGGTTTCGGATTTTATCTGATCTTCGTTAATATTTGCTGTAACGTCCGAAAAGGAACAATGTGCGCTTTTATAATTTCTAACGGGACGATAATTATTACCGTGGACATCCACGTCCATAAAATGTATAATAGAAATATATGCATGCTATAACGTTATCGTGGACGGAAATTTTAAAAGGTCTTCATATACGTCCATACATTTTATTTCCCTTTTTCGTGATGGCGCGACGTAGATGTGTATGTCCACGATAATATCACCACGTTAATAATTATAAAAGCGCACATTCGGTGACATGTACAGTAGGCAAATGTAAATTCTACTAAAATAATCAATTTTGCATGTACTGTTACGCCTGTTTACAGCGTAACACTGCCATAGGCTGATGATTATGGTTACCACCTGAAGAACGAATCAATACCAAAATAGGCATAGGCTGATTACAAGACATTTAAAAATGTGAAACTATTCACAAGACAATAAGGTTAATAATCATGAAGTCGCTTTCAGACCTGTGAAACGACTCATCAAGCCAAATTAAAAGTCAACATATACATTTCTATTGTCCAATTGGCTGGAGACTGCTTTATTTTGTATTAATTAACACCGAATCGATAGCGAAAGTGGACTTTTGATTTCTAACCTTAGTATTATGTGGTGAAAATCATCCGAGTATCATTGTGGGAGGAACAACTGGACCGATATGGTATCGTGTGGCACCCACTTACATGTGAATTTGTCAGATGTTATAATTGGAGGCAATAAAGTTAAAATAATTTGTTTGTTTTATAACTGTTTCTGTAATGTCATCATCATCAGCCAAACATAGCCGTGATCTGCTAGATATGGCAATTCCCAAGAAAGGGATCGTGGCCGTAGTTACTATGCGGTTCGCTTAGGTGACGAAGATACTATAATATCAGTGGAATGAGCAGTGCATCCACCGCAAACTAAACATAGATACTGTTTATAATATGACAACGCCAATAGTGATTTTGGTTTGCTTAACAAAATTGATCATTAAACTACAAAAGTTAATTCTTTCGCAGAAGAAAATGGTGCAAATGGTTTCAGTTGCATCCGGTTCGACTGGAAGCAGACCCCAAGAAAGTTGGGAAAAGGCAGGCAGATGATGAGAAGCAAATGGTGAGCAGTAGATATCAATGTATAACATTTCAAAGAGAAACGTAAGCAACTGGCCATAATGTAGCACTTCCTACTTTAAAAGTTCAATCCATACGTTCCGCTAATTCATCTTCATCTACGTCAGTTATTTACGAAACCGCAATGAAACAAAATGATGATGTTACAAGGCAAATTGATGAATTAGGTAAAAGATGGCTCGATCGCGTGCCAACGCCTTTCTACTTGTATATGAGTTACGCGAAAATTGCACCGTTTTCACACAACGTTGGGTAATTCGAATATTGAATTAGATGTGTACTGGGAAAAGAAGGGTCTTATACGATAACCTTGAGAGATTAAATTTTAGATCATGATGTTTCGAAGGATGATGTATCAAGATCATGATGTATCAAGTATTTGGTCACCAATTTTCTTCAGCTGCTGAGTGGTCAATAAGGTTTTAGACTGCAAACTTAGTATAGTGTAGTAAACTGTATATACCCGGAAGTCGAATCCTATTTAACTAAATTGTAAGACCATTTATTAGGTCCGAAAGTGGACACCTTAAACTGCTTTCAGATGCACTCTTGCTTTTTCTAAAACAGGGAGAAGTTATGAGCTGCAGATGTCGGAATTTCCGTCACATAATGCGTAAGAGTGCGCGTAGGTGGACACGAACAGATTGGATTGTCTTCATTGTAATGCTCGCTTTGTGTCCGATTATAATCGACACTATTAGCGTTGTCTATTCGACTGCTTAATGGATGTCTTGCCATATATGTACGACATTTTTACGACTGCGGACATCGAACAAGGTTGATATTTTTGTTTTTGTAATTGCTGCCTATATTTGGTTAATCGAACTTTTGTTCTCAAAAGGAGAACAAAAAAAGGTAAAGAAAAGGTAAAGGAGTATGTAAGGATCGTAGCAGGTTGTGTTCTGTAGTTTCTGCCTACCCTTATGGGAAGAAGGCGTGAGTTTATGTGTTATGTATGAACTTGTGTTCTCTGTAATTAACGTCTTCGTTTCCATTCGGGCTATTTTCCAGTTTTTTACTAGGGACAGTTTTGCTTGTAATATCAATATCGTGTATTTTGTGAGCAACGTGTCACCCCTTTATTCATTTCGCAGTAAACTTATATTTCCACGCAGAACAATCGCCGGGACTGAAATTCAATCGTTACAATGGTGAGCTATCGTGTAAAATCAGCTATTCAAAGCATCTTCTGTTCAGATCCTTAAATCATCGACTTATCGCCTAACCAGCTTTAGAACATTACAGCCTTCTTAAACCACAAAGGATGTGAAATCGAAGAATTATATCGATTCGGCTAAACACCTATTGAAAATACTATTATCATAATGCTTTCAGATGACATTTATGCTGCATACCTCAGGATATATCCAAATGATAGTGAAACCTAGACACAAAGGCGCCCAATGTTAGCACAATAGAAGATGAAAGCAAGTGAGATTCTATCGACACGTATCCCGAATGGCCCGGAGGCTGGACTGTATTAATTATCTCGTAGCTACAATAGTACGAAGAAAGTTGTACTCTCGATACGAATTCGTAACGTTACGTATTATGCTTTCATTGGCGTTAATAAAGCATTTGATTACCAACTTCTCTTTGCCGTTACGAAACAGAATAATGTTTAGGAAGGTGGAGATAAAATATTTGAAGGATGGTATAGTTAAGTTGGTGTTAGTTTATTAAAGGGGATTGACAGTGATAATTAAAAACTTTCGAGTGCTGTAATAAGATTCGGTTTGCGTACAATCTCGTGTTATCGTACTATCGTAGACTAGTGAATGAACTTTGGAGGAAGAATGACAAAGATACGCCGAATCTCACTTTCTTTGATAGTTTATTTTTAACGAGCAATTGCAATGGTAAATCAATTTTTTTCATCATCAGCGATTTTTCTTGCGCGCTTTGTATATGAGTCAATTTAAATAAGATAAATGATGTTTCAATGTCAATGAGTGAAAGTAACTTCACTAATTAGTTTAACGAGATAATGTGTCCCATACCTAGCAAATGATTTACCATACCTGTAAGGTCTCAATTTACTTTTCTAATACAAAAATCTTAAGCAAGCAATATGCTACCACGGTCCACAGCCATCTGAGGTAAAAACTAGTCCATTACTTGATCTCCAATAAAGACATTTGAGAGTAAACAAGAAACTCAAAGTAAACAGCAGTTTCCTTTGGAGAGAGGTAGTAAATAATTTGATCACTTGAGTCGGTCGTGTAGTGAACAGAATTATCGCGTGTGTAAAGCCCAAATTGACCAATAATATAGCAAACAATCTAAAGTAAAGTACCTACCGGTGAAACTGTAGCATTTACTGAATAAACGTTCAACTTTCAAAACGATTTGAGTTTTTATAAATATTTGAAAATAACAGCAGGTTTGAAACTTTCGTGTGGCACGACTGTTTTTGTAGAAAGAAATGATGTTTGTGAATTTGGTTGAGTGGTTCTAGAGTGGGCTGGCTAGTACTTAGTGGGATTTGCCTAATTTAGACAGTCAAAGTATTCTGTCAAGGACTTTCCTTGAATTTAATATGGTTACACTGCCTTGGCGATACTAAACACATTTGCCGACCGACTCGGCTGGAAGGACCAAAGTGGAAAGGACCAATTCCCATAAAAGTCTCGATCAATCAATCTGCCTAGCCTTTTCCCATCTATTTTGGGGTCGGCTTTCAGTCTAACCGGACGCAGCTGAATACCAGTATTTTACATGGAGCGACTGCCTATCTGACCTCCACAACCCACTTACTATGGCTAACACGATACCCCTTGGTAAGACTGGTTGTCAGACTTTCGGGCTTCTGATGACCCGTAATGACTATCAAAGATCCAAGAATGACAGCCGGGACCTCGGTATGTTAACCCATCCACGGACCAACCACAGCAAGCGTAGCTTAACTTGATCGATCGACCCGTGCGGCTGTTATTGCTTAGTCACGAGCCCATAAAAGTCTCCATGTATTATCGAAATGGTAACAGTTCAAAAACTTCACAATAAAATCACTAATGAGATCAACACTACACATTAAAGCCTTCACTTTCGTTACTATTATTCCTCATCAATATTACATCACGCAAACACGTTACGAAAAGGACAATTTATAACACTGGCATAATAGTTTCAAACTAGAAAAAGTATGCTCCGGAAGAACACAACTACAGATTATTAAATCACACCAGAAGAATAGCTACATAGCCTAACAATGGGCAATCACGGTAAATTGAGCTTTAATACGATTTAAAATAAAGTAAGAGTAATTTTGTTAATAAATAATGATGTTTAATAAAATGAATGTTTTTGTTCATCGCGCTGATTAATGGAGTACGGATAACAGGTCGAAGTGAAAACTGGTTGTGTGTTGCGTTGGTTGTCCAGTGAAAGATGATAAGAGATACTTTGTTGCTATATTATAGCAAGCATGTATGGCTTCTGCCTTAATAGATTTTGGTCTTGGGTTCATAATTTACGAAAATCAAAAGGACTAAAACTGGAAAGCCACTTAAAACTTGAGTAACCTAAACTAACTTGAGTAAACTTTATTTCTACCAGTGCATTCAAGCTAATATATCCATTTTAGTGCAAAAAAAGTTTCCTTTTCAAAATCCTACCATGTTTTCCAGGTCTTACAAAAGAACAAGATTTTCGCTATGAAAAACAAAGCACAGAGCAGATAGACTGCGCTAGCACACCAAATGCTGTTGTTTATACAAAATATAGCTTTCTGTACACCACACACCTTACCAAAACTTTTTCAGGGTGCCCAAATTTATTTGACAGCAAAAAAAAGATGTACCACATAGATGCAAAATATCTTTTTGTGTCGTTCATTACGTGGCTCACAAAAAGCTGAGATGAAAGTGATTGAGTTCGCTTTCGTGCGATGGACAGACTTGGTACAGAGTAAGATAGTACAGAAGGACCACGAGCCAAATCAATGGCTTTGCGGTCAACAAATTCTTGCCAAATATAGTACGTTGACTACGAACTCCCCATTGAAAAAGGTCTGAGAAGCAGACTTAGGCATAAGTCCAAGTTTTAAGCTCCAGGAAATTTTCAATGATCAATGTTTTAGAAAGGAAAACCTTCTACCAACACCTGCAGAAAAACCAAGGGTTCACTGCACTATCCTTGATTAAAAATTGTAGTTATTAGGGTCATAAATTGCACGAGCTGCACGCGTTTCTATATCATTGGATATCTGCGGGGCAATTGCGTAACACACAGTTG